>JALAZF010000297.1:3840000-5253990 GCA_022829125.1 Lathyrus tuberosus | reverse complement strand
TTGACTCATTTGCAATGTTGTGGACTGATACATACCAACTCTATACATCTATTCAATGCCTCATGACAAATTTGAAAGTTTTGGATTTGAACTTTGATTGTCACATGCCAAATGATGAGGTTTTGGAATTATGAGGCTCTATGGTGTTGTAACTCTTTAGAGATCATGTTCATTGCACTTTAGAAACTTGTCTTGTATATGATAAGGCTTGCCAAGTCATGGAAATGACAAAATCGTGGGGCAAGTGCAAGACTGTCTTGTAAAACCAGTCTTGGAGGTGTCATGTTTCCATGCTCATAATTCCCTACTCAAGTTGAATTAGGATGAGTTCTAGTACTCTTTGGAAAGCTTGTATATCCTACTTTAACTTTGATGTCCAGCATTGGTCTTGAATCAACTTCGATCAAGGTGAAAAATGGCCTCAAAGTTAGTGAAAATCCAAGACAGATTTTGTCCAAAATTTTCACTAAGTGTTGGAAAAAGTGGTCATTTTCATGTTTTTGTGATTTTGATCAATCCATAACTCAAAATCCATGATGATTTGGAATCTGATGTAGTTGACAATTTTGAAGTATGTAATGAGAGATTTCATTTGAGCATTGGATGGAAGCAAATGGTTATATGGTTTGGGAGTTATGACCTTGCAAAGTTGGTACCAAATCAATTTTGTTCCATAACTTAGAAAAATTTAAGAATCTTAAGGTTGCCCTTTTTTCAAATAACCTCACTTTTCTTGATTTTTCTTGATGGATGATGATCCAAACCATGAATTAACATTATTTTTTACTTAGGGAAGCCTTGCTTGTCAAGAAATTCAAAAAGTCAAACTTGGTTTTTGGCACAGTTGACTTTTTATCAGATGAATTTCAAACTTTGTGATCCTCTATGAAATCAAGTCTTTGACCTAATTCAAACCTAATGGATGGATTCCATAGGTGTTTTAGAGTGTCTTGAATCATGTCCCAAGGTTTGGGATCATGTCTTGGTCAAAAGTCAAAGGTACAGTTGACTTTTCATCAGGAAACCCTAATTGGCCCAGATAAATTTGAATCTTTGTATTGCTTGTGAACCAAGCTCTTTGAGTCAATCCAACCTTATGAATAAATCAATATGATGGATTGGAGGTCTTCAAAACACTTCTTGAGGTCTTGGCTCATGTCTTGCTCCAAAAGTCAACTTTGGGGTGAATTAGGTCATGAAACCCTAATTCCTGATTTTTGATGAATGCACCCCCTGAGACTATTTTGACTCTATGATTGGGTCCATGAGGTCCTTTTGATCTTCTTGGGTGTTGCGGTGAGAATCAGATAACAAGATATTAATTAACTTGCATCACAAAACTTTGAAATTCACCACCGAGCTTTTATTTATCCAAAGGAAAGGGTAAAGAACGAAAACCCTAATAAGAGAATCTAGGTTCGGGGGTTAGTTATACAAAGGGAAGGTATTAGCACCTAAGTATCCGTAGTACTCTATGGGAACCTCTTGTTTGTTTGTGTTATGTTAAATTTTTCTTGTTAAAGGAAAAAGTGCTAAGGTAAAGGACCTAGGGTATGTACACTAAGTATGTTCGCCAAGACGTCGCATCTTGTGCCTACGTATCGGACTAAAGAATCAGAGCAACCGTAGTTCACCTCAATGGGGGTAAAAGGGTGAGAAATGGAAAGGTGAAATCCAAGAAGGCATTGGATGTAAAGGAAACAAAGGTGGAAAAAGAAAAAGGTAGAAAAAGGAAAAGGTAGCTCGCTAGGATCTCGCAATCCTATGCCTACGTATTCTCAAGATGAACTTGAGAAATCCGAGCGTCCGTAGTTCACCTCAAAGGGGGTGAGGAACTCTTGACTGTGGTCAAGGTTCCAAGGGAAAATAGGGTGAAAAGCTTGAAAGCAAAGCTTGTGCAGATTGATTATTTAGGAGAAGAGATTAATGGCTATCTCTTGTGAAAGGATTGTGAAGGGTTAGACCGTTGTGAAGGAGAAGAGATTAATGGCTATCTCTTGTTTATGTTAAAGAAGGGTTTAAGGGTCATAAGAGATTAATGGCTATCTCTTGAGAAGACTAGGTTAAAAGGTAATGAAGTATCTATGACCTTACGGTCAATAGAGAGACTTTCCTTTGGAATAAGGGGAGAATAACAATTCTCTTAGGAAGAAAGTTTGCAAAGATATTTACATGAAAATACAACATCAAACAACAAAGTAACAAAGTCAAACAAAGCTCACAACACCATACAAGGTTAAAACCATATGCATTAGGCACCAAACAATCAAGATGAACAAGGTATCATGACAAAAGAATCAAAGAAGTAAAGAGTATTCCTAATAGAAACCCTAAAAGGCCTTCCACTTCCAACATGAATAAGTACCTAAAAAATATTGATTTTAACCAATTCCTTTTTATGTTAAAAAAGTATACATTTTAAAGAGTGATTTGCAAAAAGAATGAGCGAAAAAGGATAAACAATGGTCAAGTTATGAATTTTGGAAAATAAAACATAAACCATAAAACACAAAATGAAACATGTGATAAAAAAATAGGGGAAATGCTCCCCATGGGTATTGAACCCATGCCATGATGGTTATAGTCCAAAACTCTCACCATCTCAACCTAAACACATGCCTTAACACATAATGGCAACAAAACAATATATATGAAAAAAGCGCTTTTCAGAAAATAAAAACAAAAGGACTGGGGCGAGGGGGATTCGAACCCCAGTCCTCATGGTCAAAGGTGCGTGTTTGTGTGTGCTTGCCACTGGGGTGGCTGTTTCATCCGGTTATAAACCCAACTCTAATAGCATATAAACCCTCACGCGACCAAAAACACATTGAACACTAAAACCTTGTCACAACAGACCAACGGTCAAGGCTAGTAATCCAGACCCAATCATGTAGAATTCGCTTTACCAAGTTATGCAACAAAAAAACCAGTTTAATACATTAACAACCACCAGTCTTTCATCAATTCATCTTAACATTAATTTAACAAAACTTAACCAAATCAAATAGATTAAAATCCTATCTTCCACTACTTAGAGCAAGGATGATTAGTGAACTGTCCATGATTCAAAACAGAAACAACAATAAAAATGGCAAATGGATTGAGACGAATTCAGGACAGAAAATGAGCTAAACATACAGTCATGTCTATCACATTCAAGCAATGCTCTATCCTTGTTAGATCCAAAAAATGGTAACAGTCAGTTTGAGGATAGTTTCAAACTTCAAACCTTAAGCTGAAGACAAACATCACATACAAGGCATGGCATGGCTCAAAGAAAGAATTAGAAACAAGTACATGAACAAAGCATTAAGACAGTACCAGAATAAGTGTATTCAATAAAAAGGTTCATCAAGTGCATATTTAACAAATATGAATCTAAACAATACATGAGTAGTTCAAATGTACATGTTTTATCATGAGGAAGCAAATATCGTAATACCAAGCTCATATAGTGTCAGGCATGCATGGTGAGCACAAAGCTTGGAAACAGGTGAACATGTATCTCTGCATGGTATTGAAGACACTTCTTATCTCAACACATATAAGTTCCTGATAAAGACCTCTAATACTCAAGCGTGTTTATCAATGTATGGCATAAGACAAAAAACCTCAAGAATTTAGCAACTCCAAACATCAGTTCTATATCCAAGGTCAACTTGACTCATGATGTAAAAAAACAAAACTACATGGTATGACATGGTAAGCATCTGGTCATGTATTATCAGTGTGAGCACTTGTCAAGGCATTCAGGTCACATAACATAATCATAGTATGGACATTCCAAGAGCATTTTAGGCATACAAATTTCAGTATGAACACATATGAGTTGTGAACATGTCTATTTAAAGCCCACTTAAGCATGATAGAAGCTTATGCATATGATTCAAAATATGGGACTATAAGCTAGCAGAAACAACATGAAAACATACTCGTTATGACAACAACAAAACTCATGCCATTCAGATTAACTTTTACAAAATGAATGTCCTTAAACCAAAAAAACTACATTAAAGGATATCAACATCATATCATCAAAAACTGGCAGTTTCAAGAGACATTATCAAAATCATAATGAAAATCACATGACTTTGGTTAGGTTATTATTGACAGCCTGCACATGATTATATACATTAACAATATGAGAAAACAAAAACTAGATAGAAAGCTTGTCCCTGATATGATCCTGAACACAAACTCCATATTATTTCAATCAAACCAAACTAATCATGGGCAGCCTGAAATTTTCAAATAGTCTAACTACATCATAGAGCTGTGAACAAAAGATCATTCTTCTGATTGTGTCAAGCATTATATAGGTGCAGTGGAAACATGGCCATACAAGGTTTCCATATCATAGTCAAACAAGTATACCACATACTATTAACATAAATATGAGATAAATCACTTAGGAGCAGCTCAATCTTTATCACAAAAGGAAAAGATTAACACAAAATGCTTCACCATAACAGTCACTAATTTACAAACATCATACTATCACTTTTAAAACCAACTCAAGGCTACTTGAATGCAAAGTATGATAATGATGTGATATATCAGTATGGATATGGCAGAAGAAAAAAGAAAAGAAGATTACCTTGTGGAATATGTCCACTGCACCCTCAACAAGGAAATGCTTTCCCTCATCTGAACTAGCAGCAGCCTCTAAAACTATCCTCCTTCTCCTCCTTTGCCAAGCTTAAGATTTCAGAGCTTTTAGAGTGAGTATTTGAGAATTTTTGGTGTCTAATGAATGGAAATCGGGATGTTATTTATAGGGGAGGGCTGAGAACTCAAGGCATGGCCAAAGTTGAACAAAGTGCCAACATTGCCCTTTTCCATCGTGTGAGATACTATGCTTGCTGAACCAAAATTTCCAAAGATCACTGCTAGCTGATGTGGTTAGGTCTGATCAGACTGGTGAGAAGTGATTGGTCCAAAGCTCCATGAATAAACAATGTTTGTTTCCTTAGAAAGTTTCTCTCTCTTGCTACAAGTTGCACAAAGATGACATAAACTTCATTATTTTAATGTAACCATTTGAAAATTCGTGGCACAGGTCCTACTATCACTAAATCCACTTTTAAAACTCTGAAATGTGAAGCTTTGGTGAATAGAAGAGGTTTTGAGCCATTACACAAAAGTTGCTTTCTTGGGTTTTAAGAAATGAAACCTCCAACTTTGAAGCTTCGAAACTCCCAGCTCACTCAATGGATTGAGGAGTTCTAATACTTTTTGGAAAGCCCTCAATTCCCCCTACAACTTTCATGTTCAAGGATTTTTGAGTTGAGGCTTCGAACTATATTAAAAATTAGGTTAAAGTCGTGTGCAAATAAGGGTGAAAAAGCTGAAATTTCACTAAGTCCCAAAGGGTGATTTATCTTCCAAGTCTTGTAACTTAAAAACCAAGCACTTTTTGAAATAGGGTCCTCTAATATGTTTTGAATATCATGGAAAGAGCTTCCATTTGATCTTTGAGTCACTCAATTTGGATGTGTGGTTTGAGAGTTATGATTGTTTCAATTTTTGCCCAAGTAGTGAAATCTCCACATTTGAAAAGTTTCATGAACCAAACCTTGCTTCCCTTGCAAGAAAGTTCTTAAAACTTGATCTCAAATACTTAAATCATCAATGGGACATGTCATGATGGATTGAGGATTTGGATGCTTCATTTTGGATCAAAATTTCAAGGATTGAGGCCTCAGTCAAAACCCTAATTTCAATTGTGAATGCACTGGGATGATTTCTGATGATCTTGCTTCTTTAATCATATCTAAGGCTCAATGATGGTCTCCAGGGATTTCTATTATCTCATGGATTCAAGTCCTAGGGTTTGAGAATAAATCTTGATCAAAATCAAAGGCCATGATTGACTTGCTTTGACAAAACCCTAATTGGAGGCAGGGTGAACTTGTGGCTCAAAGCACTTGCTGATGAAAGTCAGATGATCTTGATTTTTTGTTGGATGAGACCTCTGGGATGTAAGTGAGCTCACATGGTTGCATTTGGAGCCTTAACTGTCTTTCTCTCTTTGAATCAGATAGGAGCTTGGCTCAGGAGACTTTGTCCTCCTCTTTGTATAAGTCCTGGCTTTTCTCAGAAGAAACAAACTAGTAAAATGAAATGGTTAGTTAACAATGCATAGATGATTGGACCTAAATGTCAAGTGCAAAATGTTATGACATCTAAGGGGTAAAATTTTTGGTACAACATTGGGTCATGTTTTGAATTATTGGCTCATGCCCGAGTGAAAATTTTCATCTGGAGGCCCTGGTCGACCAAAACCCTAATTTGGTGACACTTGCGATCTTGAGGCTCGATCCACTTAGAATGTTGTAACCTTGTGCTTGATTCTTGATGTGGGAGATCTCTTGATCCTTTATGGGTGTTTTAGAGGCTAGAAAAGTTGAGGATCCTGTCCATTTTTGAGAGGGCTCAAAACCCTAATTCTTGGTTGTAGTGAATGCTCAACAATCCTTGAGAAGATTAATGAGGTATGATGATACATCCATATTGTGGTGATAATTTGCACAATGATGGGAAATCTTGGTGGTCAAAATTTGGGATATGACAAAATCCATCCTATTTATAACCATAAACAAGACTGGATTTGGGGTTCAGAGACACTGCAAATCTGCTCCACAGAATCTGCAACTTATTCTCCTCTAGAATAGTTTCTTCAATCCTAAGTTTCTTAAAGTGTCTCCACACTTAGAAACAACATCTCCAAATTAGAATCAAAATCTCTGATTCTTCAATCTTGGACGCCATCTAGGAAAAACAAGTAATCCCATAATAAACTAAAATCTGGAATAACATAATTAAAATTGAAAAGTAACAGACAAAGATGTCGAATCATCATGATAGGACATCTTGTCCAACATCTTGATCTTCAGTTAATTCTTCATGTTAGGACATCTTGTCTAACATCTTACTGTTAAGTTAGTTTTACCAAAATTGATGTTAACCACAAAGGCTTGGACTCATCAACTTACAAGAATTGGCATGAAATTCTTCCCTTTGCATTACATGGCTATAGAACTTCAGTTCGTACTTCTACTGGGGCAACTCCGTATTCGCTTATGTATGGCATGGAGGTTGTTCTGCCCATTGAAGTCGAGATCCCGTCGCTCAGAGTTTTCATGGAAGTAGATCTTGATGGAGCTGAATGGGTTCAATCCAGATATAACCAGCTAAATCTCATTGAAGAGAAGCGCCTAACCGCCGTTTGCCATGGTCAACAGTATCAAAGACGCCTCAAGCGAGCTTTTGACAAGAAAGTTCTCCCTCGAGTGTTCCAAGAAGGCGAACTTGTGCTCAAGAGATATTCTCTCGTTGACTCGGATCCACGCGGAAAGTGGACTCCAAACTACGAAGGACCCTTTGTTTTCAAGAAGGCCTTCTCAGGAGGAGCCCAGATCCTCACCACCATGGTTGGGGAGGAGTTGCCACTACCCGTGAACTCCGACGCAGCCAAAAATTATTATTCCTGAAAAAAATGATGAATAAAAAGCCCGCTAGACTGACATCCGCAAGGACAATCTAGGAAAAAATGGGTGTCCCAATTGAAGGTGTGAAAAACACAAGAATCGGGGGGATTTGAATTAGTTTTTCAAAATAAAATCATTTCATTATACTAGTTCCCTTTTCACTTATGAGTAATAATCTTAATGAAGCTAGAAAGAGATAACACTGTATGTTTATACTAGTTCACTTGAGAAATCCTCAAGTTAATCTAGTCCACCCGCCAAGGTGATTTTGCCTCTCTCAATCGAGGTCTTAATCTACTAATCAATCAGATTAATACAATGCACAAGACAAATTGCAGGTGACTAACAACAACCTCTAAAACTCTCAAGTTCTAGACTTCTCAAGAAATCCAACCTTACCGGTCTTTCTCAAGGAACAACCTCTAAGACAACACGTCTTAGACTTCTCAAGAAATCCAACCTTACAAGTCTTTCTTCAGGAATACAAACCTAAGTCTGAATGAGTTTCGGTTATAGAATGGTGCTTCTTATACAAGCTGAAATGTAAACAAGTTTTGATTTAAATGACTTAAGAAAGATATTAGTAAGAGAGTATTTTTGCAGTGAGCTTTCGTGTTGTATCTATCTTCAAGTCTTCATGTCTTTACATAGCTGTGTAAAATATGACGGTTGAAAAGTAATCATAGCTAATTAGACTGATGGCGGCTTGATAGAGACGTGGGGACAAATAATAATTTTGTTTCCTGTCTTGTCAAGATATCTTCATTAGTATTGTTTGCAATATTTCCAAGATATCTTCATTTGTACTATTGTACAGTTGTACTTTGTTGCTTAGTCTTCTAATCTTCTTAACTTCAGAGGCTTCTGCAAGTATGAGTAGGAAGGGAAAACGTAGCTTGGTTCTTAAGATCTTTAAGTCTTGGAGTCCTCAGAACTGCGTCTTTAGAGTCTTCAGCACTTGGTCTTCAGAACCTTGTTCACTTAGAACGTTGTCTTCATATCTTCAGAGGCTTCTGATGGTATTTAGTTGAAGCATGAGTAAAGACTATAGTTGGGTCTTCAAAACATTTTATCTAGAGAGCGTAAGTCTTTCAACATCTGAACTTCATTCATCAGAACCTCTGTCTTTAGATCTTCCGAACTTGTTCTCTTTACATATTATATCAGAGTCTTGTAATCTTCAGATTCTCCTGAAGCAATTACTATTATTTAGCAGATCAAGTGTAGCGCGTAGGCGAAATATTGTCTTTTAACAACATATCCACGCCATTTAATTGGAAGCAGAACATGTTTGTTAGATTCTCAAAAGTAACAAATATTAGACTTACAACATTGTTCATATTGTCGCGCGATTTTTGTGTTTTCGAATCACTATCGCTTTGGTACTACAGGTCGATTCATTTTTTTATCCTGTGAAGCTGATTAAGGAAGGGAAATAGATGTCTCCAATTAACCCTTCTTGCATACTGAATTTAAACAGATGACTATTGGTTTACAGATGCTATCAAAAGGGGGGTCTTGTCTTAGGTTATTTTGCTTAAGAATACCGTGTCTGGACTATTTGCGAGGCTTTTGGTAAGGTGTTAGATCTAATGCTTTTGGTTGATTGACGGAGGTACTGGATTTTGAGTTTTTGATTAGTATGCTCGCTAAGATTTCGCAATCTTATGCCTACGTATTCCCGTTTAACGAAACAGGGAAATTAGAGCGATCGTAGTTCCCTCCTATTTTAAGGGAGGAAAAAGATGTTTTGGTGTCTTGTTCAAAGTCCAAGATTGAAGCTAATAGTGATTTGTATCTTGTTCAAAGCCCAAGATATGAAGCTGAAGGGTTTTTTTTGTGTCTTGTTCAAAGCCCAAGAATGAAGCTAAAAGGTTTGACTGAGAGAGAACTTGTCATCTCTAAAGAGGAACTGTTGATGTGCGTATGCGTTGATTAATGCACAAGTTTGATGCTAAAAGGTTAATTGACTAAACCGGGGGTTTCTCTATACAAAGCCTAAGAGGAGGCTATTGACCCAACAAGAGGGTGTTTATTATTTGTCTCGTACGAAGCCCGAGATAGAGGCTAAAAGGGTTGACTCAACAAGAGAGTACTAACAAGTGACTGACTCAACAAAAGAGTGTTTTTTATATGTCTTGTACGAAGCCCAAGATGGAGGCTAAAAAGGTTTAACTCAACAAGAGAGTACTTTTATCTGTCTTATACGAAGCCCAAGACGGAGGCTAAAAAGAGAGTCTTTTATACTCAACAAGTGAGTGATTTGCTGTCTCGTACGAAGCCCGAGATAGAGGCTAAAAGGAAAGTGACTCAACGAGAAAGTCTTGAAAAGTGATGGACTCAACAAGAGAGTCTAAAAAAGGTTAAATCCTCTAGGGGAAATCATTGTACAAAGCCCAAGAGGAGGCTGACTTCGCTGAGGAAGGATCATTATACAAAGCCTAAGAGGAGGTTATACTTTTGCCGGGGATTCTTGAGATCCCGAGGTAGGTCCAAGAAGGGAATCAATCCTTGCAAGGGAATGCAAAAGGAATTTATAGATCAGAAACCTTGAGGCTCTGGTTTGAGATACCGTTATCTGACCCGGGTCGGGGAGTTTTGAGAGAATGACGGGGTTTTAGAACCCGCAAAGTTCTCACTAGGCTGGAGATTAATCCAGAATATGGGGTTTCTCCTATGTTTGAAAGGGACTTAAGAATGTCTTTAAGACTCAAAGGGAATTAGACTGTCCAAGTCTACTGGTAGAGTTTTATCTTTTCTAGGATGCCAAAAGGAGGGCAAGGGCCTTAAGGGATGAGGATCAACCCTGAGGTGGCCATATGTTTGACACTGGAAAGACTGCTCTAGAAAAGGATGACTAAGTTCTGTCTTATACCTTTAAGAGATCGTTAAGGGTCCTTGTATTAAGCCCAAGAGAAGGCATGAGAGTTTTTAAGAAGCCGATGGGTCCTTGTACAACGCCCAAGAGGAGGCGGGGATGCTTTTAGGAAGCCCGTGGGTCCCTAAACCAAGAGAAGTTCAAGAAATGAAATTCACAAAGAAGAGATCATTCCAGGAAAGTTCAAGAATTTGGAAGAAACTCAAGAGATGCTATTCACGGAGAATAGATCAACTCTGGGGAGTAGAGTTTCTTTGACAATTTCTAAGGGTGACAGTCTTTGAAAAGGTTCACCGAGAATACTGCCTTTCTCTTTGTTCCATATTGTTTAACCCCAACAAAAGGGAAGATTGTATCTGGAATCCTATGGGGATCTAGTTTTGTTTGTATTCGAGAGTGACCAATAGGATTTACCTAGTTCTAGACGTAGTTGCCGGGGAAAACTCTAAATAACTATACTAGTATATATATAGTTGATATATGACGAGTATTTAAAAGGATGTGAAAGAAGACTTATAGTGAAACAACCCCACAATACAGTTATATATATATATATATATGAAAGCGGTAAATGAAAGCGGATAAACACTTACTCGTCGTAGAGCTTCCATGCTGTTTTGTTGGGTGTTCAACAAAGAAACTAAAGAAAGTTTTGATAATAAAATATATTTGAATTCAAAATCAAAGGAGAAAGTGCTTTGAAAAGATTGTTGGGGCTTACAACTCAAGGAAAGGCCCAAAAAAGGTTTTTATGTACAAGGGGATGGGTCTTACACTCTATTAGAGGCCCAAAGATTTATTTTTGTACAAGAGATGGGACTTACAACTCAAGGAGAGGCCCAGGGTTATTTGTTTGAAAATGGCAATCGCGCCGAGGTTTTTGAAAACACAGTGGGTCTTATACAACATCTGAGGCCCAAAATAATTTTGGTTTCAAAAAAGGGGTTGGGTCTTACACTCTATTAGAGGCCCAAAAGTGTTTTGTACAAATGATGGGGCTTACAACTCAGGGAGAGGCCCAGTTGATTTTGTTAAAAAGGCGACGATCGCGCCGAACGTTTGAAAATATACAGAGGGACTTATACCATGTGTGAGGCCCAAAGGATATTATTTACAAAGGGGTTGGGTCTTACACTATATTAGAGACCCAAAGAGTATTTTAAAGAAAAGAAATTGAACTTATAACACGAGGGTAGGCCCAAATGATTTTATTTTAAACTGGCGATCGCGCCGAGATTTTTGAAAACACCGTGGGTCTTATACAATGACTGAGGCCCAAACTATTTTGGTTTCAAAGATGGATTGGGTCTTACACTCTATTAGAGGCCCAAAAGTGTTTTCGAAAAAGATTTAGGGTGAAAATCAACAAAACCCTAATTTCATCATTCTTTAAAGTAATTTTCAAAGAAAATTAATTAAAATGAAAAAAATACCAAATAAGTTTGAATGAACAACTTGTGATTTTTGGTTAAGGTTTGAAAAATGATGTTTTAATCACAAGATGAATTAAAACTCATTTGGTCTTGATTTTTCAAGGTGGATATTCATTTTTAAAAGGTTTAAAAATAATAAAAATGAATTTATTTACAAAAATATCAACTATATTAAATAATTAATATAAATCTGATTTTTTTGTGGAATAAAATATTTTAACATTTTTTTGATTTTTCTTGCAAAAAGAACCAATCAAAAATCATTAAAATTGAGAGAGTTATTAATTTTCCAAATCATTAAAAATAATATGAAATATAACAAAAAGTGGGAAAAATGATAAAAAGAGGATCTGGGGCGAGGGGGATTCGAACCCTAGACCTCTTGTGTGTAGCGCGCGCCCTCAACCACTGGGGTGGTGATACATCCGTGTATCAAAACCACCCCATGGATATATGAGGGTTGTCTTGTTTTTGGCCTGGCCAAGGCAAGGCAAGGCAAGATTTTGGCCAAAAACTTGAAGCTTGTAACTTTCTCATTTCTCCATTGATTGGGACAAAATTTAGGTCTATCCTGCCTAGAATTTCACAAGGAATCCAATGGTGGTGGTCGTTTTTTCGGATGAGGCTCCTATTGAAAAACCCGATTGTGGTTTTGAAATAGGCCATGATTTGCCATTTCCATGCTACCTCTCTTTATGAGCTTTTTGTGCAATATGCCAAGTGCTTTGTTTCAGAAACAATATGATGCTTTGGACACCCTCAAATGATCACATAGAAGCTTTTAGGATGGTTGGAAACAAATTGAATCCTCAGGAACAAGTTTGAGCTCTTTCTTGCAAAAGGGGCAAAAGTGACCAATATAGCAACTCTCTCAAATGGTGTTCCAGATGTGGGGAACCATTTGGGACAGTTCAAGGATGACATTTGGAGTGTGTTTGAGGTTTTATCTGGTTTTGAAAGTGACTGAATTAAGACATGGCTTGAAAAATGCAAAAAAATCCCATTTTGAGGTTTTGAGAGGGGACTTTGTGATTTTGGTGTTACGGGTCACTTGTGAGAGTTTGGACAGCTTAGATATGACATATTGGATGTGTTTGGATCATGATCTATGATGGAAATGCTCTCTAACTCAAAAACTTAGAGTTACCTTGCTAAAGAAGGTATTTTTGCCTAGAGAAAGAGATTTTGAGGAAAGCAAGTGTTGTAGTGCTTTGGTGTACTTAAACTGAGCACAAATGAGCTCTATTTATAGTAGAGCAAGTTTGTTTTGCAAGTAATAGTGAATGGTAACTACAGCAGCTCATTGTCCAATTGCATCACTTTGGAATCTTAAGTCTCCTCTAGCCATTGACTAGAGGTTAGAGCACATGCCTTTGGTTCCCTAGTTCAGAGATCATCCTTGACTCATTCAGTTGGAAACGGCTCAGTTCATGCCACCTTGGTGCATCCATTGAATTCTCTAAAACAAAATTGGAGTCTTGTCCCCTTTTTAAGGCATTTTTAGGTTTGGCATGCTACTTTTAGTTCCAAAGAATTGGAAGGCTTATAGATCAGTGTTTGTTCCTCCTTGGTCTCCCCCTGAGGTGTTCAGATGGATAAACTTGTTTGTCATTTGCACAATTTGATTAAATCAAGCAAAATGCACAAATCTGCCTTGCCATGACAGTTGCAGCAAGGCATATTGCTACTATCACAATTTCATGTTTTTGTCATTTTGGTCACTCCATAACTTAAAATCCATGAGGAATTGGAATGAGAAGTAGTTGACACTTTTAAAGTATGTCATGAGAGCTACAAATCCATCTTTGGATCATTCAAAATGGTTGCTTGGATCTCAAGTTATAATCCTTGGAAGTTGGTACCCTAGCCACTTTGTTTCATAACTTAGAAAAATTCTAAGTTTTTATGGTTACCCCTTTTACAAGTTATCCCACTTTTCTTGATTTTTCTTTATGAATGATGATTCCAATCACACATTAACATCATTTTAGGGTTAGGGAACCATAATTGATCAAAAAATCAAAAAGTCAAACTTTGACTTTTGGGCACGATTGACTTTTTATCAAATGAATTCCAAACGATGCGATCCTTTATGAAATCAAGTTCTTGACCTAAATCAAACTTGATGGATTGATTTCATAGGTTTTATAGGGTGTATTGAATCATGTCCCAAGATTACAGAGCATATCTTGGTCAAAACTCAAAGGTACAATTGACTTTTTCTTCAAAACCCTAATTGTGGTTTCAGATGAAATTGAAACTTGTGAATCAAGCTTCTTGGATCAATCCATTGTTGTAAATGGATCAATGTGGCTTATTAGAGACCCTAAAATCATATCTTGAGGTCTTTGCTCATGTTTTGTCCCAAAAGTCAACTTAGGGGTGAATTAGGTCAAGAAACCCTAATCCCTGATTTTTGGTGAATGCATCCCCTGAGGTTAAATTGACTTGATGATTAGGCCCATGAGGTCCCTTGGAGTATCTTGGGTTATGATTTGAAGCATTGGATCATGCCCAGAGGAAAATTTCCACCTGGAGGCCTTGGTCGACCAAAACCCTAATTTTGTGACACTGGCGATCTTGAGGCTTAATCCACTCAGAATGCTGCAACCTTGTGCTTGATTCTTGATGTGGGATTCCTCTTGATCCTTTATGGATGTTTGAGAGGTTAGACAAGTTGAAGATCATGTCATTCCTTGATTGATCCTTTGTCTAAATGCTCTGAGAGGGTTTCAAACCCTAATTCTTATTGTAGTGAATGCTCAACCATCTTTGGGGAGACTGATGAGGCATAATGATACATCCGTATTGTGGTAATGAATTACACAATGATGGGAAATATTAGTGGTCAAAATTTGGGGTATGACAGATGCCCCTATTTAATCTTCTTGGACCCGAAGGTGTGAATGGCGAAGGTATTCGGGCATTCGGGGTGCAAGAGGATTAAATATCAGAATACCCAAAATTTTGATGGTGGTTATGAATGGCAGTTTGCTCATCCATCTTCTTTTGCTAAGCGATGATACTTAATAAAGTTAAACTTCCCCTCGATCCTGGTCTTCAGCCAGGGAACTGATCTCAGTTTTCTTTTGAAATAAACTTCCCCTAGATCCTGGTTTCCTACCAAGGAACTGGTCTAGGTTTATAACATAAACTTCCCCTCGATCCTGGTTTCCTACCAAGGATCTGGTCTCAGTTTCTGATATAAACTTCCCCTCGATCCTGGTTTCCTACCAAGGAAGTGGTCTAAGTTTCTTATATAAACTTCCCCTCGATCCTGCTTTCCTACCAAGGAACTGGTCTAAGTTTCCGAAATAAACTTCCCCTCGATTCTGGTTTCCTACCAAGGAACTGGTCTTAGTTTCTTTTGTCAATAAACTTTCTTAACAAGGGACGCTGTTCGTAGCAATTTTTTCCTCAAACTTCTCGCTGAATTTTACTGGGGAGATGCCATTTGATGGGAAAAAGTTGTGATGTCAGACCTGTTGGGGAACCCATTCTTCTGAGATGTAAAGGTGCGCAAACTTCTCTATTAGAGACGCCATTTGTTGACTCTAATGGGGAAAATGAGTCTCTTGAGAGACTGCTTTCAGCTTGGGGATATTACATCATACTTTTCTTCGAGATCTTCTCGGAGAAATGCCATACAATGTCTCACAATTTTGAGGTGCTGATGACTTCATTAACATTGACTCTATTGGAGAGACAAATCCATGTGCAGCTGAGAGTCGTTAGTTGCGAGGCTTTCTCTGGGGATTTTCCTTAATCCGGGAAAGCGAAGATGTCATCTTCAATGGCGAAGAGTGACATTTGTCTAAGGTTTTCTGGTCTCTCAGAGGTTCAAGTTATCAAAGTGGTCGAGGACCAACTTCATCCCAGAAATAAACTGGAGGAGAGAGATTGTTCAGACGCAACATTTCTTGACGAAGAAGAACTGAAAACTCGATTGAGAGGATTTTTATCACTAGGGGATAAGACCGACAAGAGTGATAGTGATGCAATATGAATGTGAATGAAAATCAATAATGCATGATGTATGTATGTTTATGCTGAAAAAACTGACGCGACATACAGACTAATAGATGAACACGACTTGATACTCGTCCACTGCAGGGGATGAAGAAGTACCGCTGATTCAAGATAGCAATTCTGCCTTGCTTAGGAAAAAATAGTCCCTGTGGGGAACAACGTTGGTCGGACTTAGGAGGTAAGAACTCTACCAGGGCTGTCAGATGAAACACAGTCTCTGACACAGTTGATCCCTCGTTCAGGCGTACTAGATTAGAAGGAGTACTTTGATTCTGCACTTTGAAGCTCAATCACTTCTAGAGAAGCGATCGGTGTTCTTTCGATGTTCAACAGTCAAAAGAAATTGCCATCTTTATTTTAAAAGTAGAGAAAACTTTGATAAGTAAATTCAATTTTGTTTTATTTCAAGAATCGCTAAGCATGTTAAAACGTCGTTCTGTAAAGCTAAAACAAATAAGAATTGCAAACAAAAGCACAAGGGCTCAAATTTTATTGATAGGATGGAAATCAGCCAAGTGCGTGATTCCATGGAGTATTTACAAAGTTAGAAAATGGTAATTTAAGGGAAAAAGGGATACATTGAAACATAACGACCATTATCCTTCTACCAACTTTAAATTCTGGGCATCCTGAGCTTCTGTCGAAGATGAACTTGACTGGAGTTTTCTGATGGATGGCATTACCGCTGCTGGGGGATTTGCCCCTGTTGGACGTAGTTACTTGCCATTAATCCCTAATTTTTGCCTGGATTGTACTTTGAGATTTCCAATCCACTGGGATGATTTTTTATTATGTCTCTAACTTTTGCCTGGACCGCCCTTACGGGTTTTCAATCCACCGAGACATTTTTTTATTTTTTTTATTTAGGCAAAGTATTTCTTGACTACGTCAACATTCGTGGGGTAGGAAAACTCTTCTCCATCCATGGTTGCAAGCCTCAGGGCACCGCCTGAGAAAGCTTTCTTGACCACATAAGGACTGTCATAATTCAGAGTTCATTTGCCCCGAGAATCAGTGAGAAATGATTGTATCCTTTTTAGCACAAGGACTCCTTTTATGAAGACACGAGGTCGGACCTTTTTGTCAAACGCCTTCTTCATTCTTTGCTGATACAACTGACCATGACATAGAGCCGTTATTCGCTTTTCTTCGATCAGATTTAGTTCGTCGTGTCAACTTTGATACCATTCAGCCTCTGTTAGCTTAGCTTCCATCAATACCCGGATTGATGGGATCTCTACTTCTATGGGGAGCACTACTTCCATGCCATATACTAGGGAGAAATGGATTGCCCCTGTTAAAGTGCGGACAAATGTGCGATAACCGTGAAGAGCAAAGGGTAACATTTTGTGCCAGTCTTTGTAGGTTACAACCATCTTTTGAACAATCCTTTTGATGTTCTTGTTAGCCGCTTCTACCGCTCCGTTCATCTTGGGTCAATAGGGAGATGAGTTATGGTGTTCGATTTTGAACTCAGTGCATAATTCCTTCATCATCTTATTGTTCAAGTTAGATACATTATCTGTAATGATCTGGTTAGGAACACCGTAACAACAGATGAGGTTGTTTTTGATAAAACGGACCACGAATTGTCGGGTTACATTGGCGTATGATGCTGCTTCGACCCACTTGGTGAAGTAATCAATGTCTACTAGGATGAACCAATGTCCGTTTGAAGCTTTGGGTTCAATTAGGCCAATCATGTCGATTCCCCATATAGAAAAAGGCCAAGGGCAAGAGAGAACTTTGAGATGCGTTGGCGGTACATGGATTTTGTCTGAGTATATCTGACACTTATGACACTTCCTCATGTACATGTAGCATTCGGATTCCATGGTCAACCAGTAGTACCCTGCTCTCAGAATTTTTCTCGCCATTATATGTCCATTGACGTGAGTGCCAAAGGATCCTTCGTGAATTTCTGTTATCAGCATGTTTGCTTCTGGTCCATCTACGCATCGAAGCAAGCCCATGTCAAAAATTTTCTTATAGAGTGTATCACCGCTCAGGAAGAAACTACCAGCTAGCCTTCTGAGGGTCTTTCTATCTTTTATAGATGCCCCAGGTGGGTACTCTTGTTTCTGAAGGAAGCATTTGATATCGTGATACCAAGGTCTGTCGTTTATGACTACTTCAATCACGAAGATATAAGCGGTCCGCTCAAGGCGCATTATGTCGATCTTAGGTAGGTCATTCCATTGACCTACACTAATCATGGAAGAGAGAGTGGCTAATGTATCAGCCATGTGATTCTCCTCATGAGGGATATGACGAAACTCGATTCTGTTAAAGAATGGTAACAACCTTCTCGCGTAATCTTTGTAAGGAATCAGTCCTGATTGGTATGTGTTCCAATCTCCTTTGATTTTATGGACGACCATAGCTGAGTCGCCATATACATCCAAGTTATTGATCCTTAAGTCGATCGCTTCTTCGAGACCCATGATACAAGCTTCGTATTCAGCCTCGTTGTTTGTGCACTTGAGCGTAAGTCAGGCGGTGAAAGGAATGTGGGTATCTTGAGGTGTTATGATGATTACCCCAATTCTGTTTCCATAATGATTGACAGCTCTGTCAAAGATTAGTCCCCATTGGGAACTTGGTTCTGGCCCTTCATTGGGTAGCAGTTCATCGCAATCTTTCATTTTTAAATACATGACATCTTCGTCCGGGAAGTCAAACCCGATTGATTCCTGATCGTCAATTGGTTGATGAGCCAAATGTTCGGCTAAAATACTTCCCATAACGGATTTCTGAGCATGGTACTCTATGTCATATTCTGATAACAACATCTGCCAACGAGCAATTCTTCCCGTGAGAGCAGGCTTTTCAAAGACATACTTGATTGGATCCATTTCTGAGATTAAACAAGTAGTGTGACGAATCATATACTGGAGAAGACGTTTGGCTGCCCAAGCCAAAGTTGAGCAGGTTTTCTCAAGCATAGTGTACCGAGTCTCGCAGTCGGTGAACTTCTTGCTCAAATAGTAGATGGCAAACTCTTTCCTTTTTTATTTCGTCTTGTTGACCAAGTACAAAGCCCATCGAGTCTTCCAAGACTGTTAAGTAGATGATCAGTGGTATTCCTTCCACTGGAGGTGATAGAATCGGTGGGTTCAACAGGTATTCCTTAATACTGTCAAAGGCGGATTGGCAGTCTTTTGTCCAAACACAGTCCTGGTTCTTTTTGAGTAATTTGAAAATCGGCGCACATGTCGCGGTCATGAGGAATATGAATCTGGAAATGTAGTTCAAACGTCCCAAGAATCCCCTGACTTGCTTTTTAGTTTTTGGAGAAGGCATTTCTTGAATGGCCTTGACTTTGTCAGGATCAACCTCAATTCCTTCATGGCTGACGATGAACCCTAAAAGTTTCCCTGAACGGACACCGAAAATGCACTTATTGGGATTCAATCGAAGTTTGTACTTTCTCAACCTCTCGAATAGTTTTGATAGGTGGGTCACATGCTCCTTTTCTGTCTTAGATTTGGCAATCATATCATCGACATATACCTCAATTTCTTTGTGTATCATGTCATGAAAGAGAGTCGTCATGGCCCTTTGATAGGTCGCCCCGACGTTCTTCAAACCGAACGACATTACCTTGTAACAAAAAGTACCCCATGGGGTAATGAACGAAGTTTTCTCCATGTATTTCGGTGCCATTTTTATCTGATTATAGCCCGAGAATCCATCCATGAAGGAGAAAACCTTGAACTTTGCTGTAATGTCAACCAGCATGTCAATGTGTGGTAAAGGAAAGTCGTCCTTTGGACTAGCCTTGTTTAGATCTCTATAATCCACACACATTCTGACCTTTCCGTCCTTTTTCGGAACTGGTACTATGTTGGCTAGCCATTAAGGATATTCTGATGTGGCGAGGAAACCCGCGTCAATCTGCTTCTGTACTTCCTCTTTGATTTTGATGGCCATGTCTGGATGAGTCCGTCTCAACCTCTGTTTTACTAGCGGACATTCCGATCTCAATGGTAAGTGATGTTCCACGATGCTGGTATACAACCCTGTCATGTCCTGATAGGACCAAGCGAATACATCAGGGAACTCTTTAAGAAGCTTTGTCAAACTTTCTTTGACAGTTGAACTGTGCAGTGCCCCAATCTTGATTTCTTTTCTCTCTTCTTCTGAACCCAAGTTGATCATTTCCAACGGCTCTTTGTGAGGTTTAATGGACCTTTCCTCTTGTCTAAGTAATCGATAGATCTCTTCAGGAATTTCTTCGTCAACTTCTTCTTCAGCCTCAAATACCGGGAATTCAAAGTTGGGAGAAGGCATTAGATTGTATGTTTCAATGGGGTTTAAAACAAGCAATCTGCATGACGTGATGATTTGTTTTTTAGAAGAGATAAAGAGAATGCAAGAGCACGTGCAGTGTATTTTTTTTAACAATGCTTGTTTTTTTATTTGAGTTGTTTTTTAGGATTACCATTTTCTAAAAAAGCGAAAAGAGAAACAGCAATAAAATGCGGAAATTACAGAACGAAGTTATTTTATTTATGATTTTGTCGATTCTTGAAACTACAGCCCTATAAAACAAAACTCAGTCGCTTTGGGCAAAGCGAAGTAGTACATTTACAGAAAGTGAACCCTATCAAAACAGTCCTTTCACCTGGGCAGGGTGAAAGGTTAAGATAAAGACGACAATTACTTAGACTTATGAACAAACTTTGGAACATCGACTGCAACCCATTGGCGGCAAACTCCTCGGTGAATCACAAAGTCTAGTACCATCTTTCTTGATTTTTCTTCAGAAATGACGCTGATTTCTGGTGGAGCAGGGTCGTTGGAATCTGTCTCCCAGGCAGAGTTGTCGTAGGAGGATTCCTCTGTTGTATTTTGCATAGTATTTGCGTTCTTAGGTAAATCTCCCCATCTAGTTGGCTGGATGTCTTCGAGCTTGATACGAGAGCTCTCAAGGGCGGTGTATCTGACCAAGAAGTCAAATTTTCCACTTGGTTGTCCTAAGGTGTCCCATACTTCTCTGGAACTGGAGGAGTCATCTCTCTCGATGACGTTGACCTCGGGAAAAGCATAGTTGATGAATTCTAGTCCTGCAAGCTTTACAAATTCATCGTCGTGCTGGATAGGTTCTGAATACCCTGAGTGTTGATCCCATAACATGGTGGGGACGCAGGTATTCTTTTTAATGATTCTGAACTGATTTTCATTGTTCGGCCCCCAAGTCTCCTGGGAACGGCTTCCAGATAGGCAGGCCATCCATTGGGCCATAATAGTCGTGGTCAAATTTGTCCTTCATCAGAGTGTCTTCCTCTAATGAGTTTGGTAGAGCACGACATCCTTCTGGATCACAATCTCCGTATATCATTTTGACGTCTGACCTTGGTATAAATCTCAGACTCTGTGCGGGATAGAAAAAGGGCGTAGGTACTTCTTCCTGAGACATATAATCGTCCTCATTAAGATAGGACTTCCACTCTTCATCCGTATCGGAGGAGTCACCTTCGTTGATGGTTTGTACCTCTTGAGATACTGGGTGAAGGAAACCTCCACTATGGAAAAAGTCCTGAATGGGATGAAAACGTTAGTAGCAGTCTGGGTACAGGTTGAGGAAAAACCAAGACCCTTCTTTGTTTTATTGTCAGTAGGAATGACAAGCTGTCCCCATCCCTTTACATTGTTACTTTTGATCACTTTGAGAGCATCTTTATACGAGGAAATCGGCGTTCATTTTTCTGATTGATTCTCATTGCTCACCGACAGTGCTTGGAACTGAGTTCCAACAACCTCCTCTGGTTCTACATAAGTAGACGATGATAAGTTACTCACGATCAAGGCTTGTTGTAGCGCGATTTTTGTGGTCCTGAGTCACGATCGCTTGAGTACTACAATTCGATTCATTTTTTATCCTATTGAACGGATTAAGGAAGGGAAATAGATGTCTCTAATTAACCCTGCTTGCATACTGAGTTTGAACAGCGGTCTGTTAGGTTACAGATGCGACTAAGACGTGGGCCCCTCTTCGGTTATTTTGTTAAGAACACAGTGTCTGGACTATTTTTGAGGTTTTTGGTAGAATGTTAATACTTGGTGCTATTGGGTTGATATATGGGGGTACTGGATTTGGGTCTTTGATTAGTATGCTCGCTAAGATTTTTGTAATCTTATGCCTACGTATTCTCGTTTAACGAAACAGGGAAATTAGAGCGATCGTAGTTTCTCCTATTCTATGGGAGGAAAAAGGTTGTTTTGGTGTCTTGTTCAAAGCCCAAGATGTGAAGCTAAAGTGATTTGTATTTTGTTCAAAGCCCAAGATGTGAAGCTAAAGGGTTAGAGAGATTTTGTCATCTCTAAAGAGGAGTTGTTGATGTTTGTATGCTGTGAGCAAGGCACAAATTTGATGTCAAAAGGTTAATTGACTTAACCGGGTTTTCCTTATACGAAGCCTAAGAGGAGGCGAGAAATTTAACTTTTCCGGGGAAAATGTTCTTTCTGTCTTGTATAAAGCCCAAGATTGAGGCTAAAAGGAAGTTGACTCAACAAGAGAGTCTTTTAAACTCAACAAGAGAGTGTTTTTGTGTGTCTTGTACAAAGCCCAAGACGGAGGCTAAAGGTGATTGACTCAACAAGAGAGTCTTTTATCCTTAACAAGAGAGTGTTTGTGTGTGTCTTGTACAAAGCCCAAGACGGAGGCTAAAGGTGATTGACTCAACAAGAGAGTCTTTTATACTCAACAAGAGAGTGTTTTGGTATCTTGTACAAAGCCCGAGATGGAGGCTAAAGGTGAAGTGACTCAACAAGAGAGTCTTTTATACTTAACAAGAGAGTGATTTGCTGTCTCATACGAAGCACGAGATGGAGGCTAAAAGGAGATTGACTCAACAAGAGAGTCTTTTATACTCAACAAGAGAGTGTTCTAGTATGTGTCTTGTATAAAGCCCAAGACGGAGGCTAAAAGGAGATTGACTCAACAAGAGAGTCTTTTATACTCAACAAGAGAGTGATTTTGGTATCTCATACAAAGCCCGAGATGGAGACTAAAGGGATACTGACTCAACAAGTGAGTTTGAAAAGGTTAGCTCCGCTAGGGAGAATCATTTGTACAAAGCCCAAGAGGAGGCTGTCTTATTGCTGTGGATTCTAGAGATCCGGAAGCGAGTCCAAGTACGGAGAACTCTCATGAGAGAGAACGGGTTTCTTCCTATGTTTGAAGGGAACTTAAGAATATCTTTGAGACTCAAGGGTCTTAGACTGTCCAAGTCTAGAGTTTTATCTTTTGTATAATGCCCAACAGGAGGCACGGGCATTAAGGGATGAGTATCAACCCTAAAGTGGCCAGAGGTTTGACACTGGAAAGACTGCTCTAGCAAAGGATGACTAAGTTCTGTCTTATACCTTTAAGAGGTCATCAGGGTCCTTGTATTAAGCCCAAGAGAAGGCATGAGAACCTCTAAGAAGCCAAAGGGTCCTTGTAAAATGCCCAAGAGGAGGCGGGGATGCTTTTAGGAAGCCTGTGGGTCCCTAAACCCCGAGAAGTTCAAGACATGCTATTCATAGAGAATAGATCAAGCCAGGAAAGTTTGAGAATTTGGAAGAAACTAAAGAGAGGCTATTCACAGAGAATAGATCAACTCTGGGGAGTAGAGATTCTTTGACAATTTCTAAGAGTGTCAGTCTGAGAAAGGGTTCATCGAGAATGCTTCCTTTCACGTCTTCATATTGTTTAGCCCCAAGAGGAGGGAAGAATGTATCTGGAAATTCTATGGGGATCTGGTTTTGTTTGTGTTTAAGAGTGACCAACAGGGCTTTACCTAGTGCTAGACGTAGTTTTCGGGGAAAACTCTAAATAACTATACTAGTATTACACAATTGATATTTGACAAGTATATAAAAGTTTTTGAAAGAATACTTACATAGAAACAGCCCCACAATACAGTTATATACATATGAAAGCGGTAAATGAAAGCAGATAAACACTTACTCGGTTGTAGAGCTTCCATGTTGTTTGGTTAGTTGTTCAACAAAGAAAACTTTGATAACAATATTCAAAATCAAAGGGGAAAGTGCTTTGAAAAGTTGTTGGGGCTTACAGCTCAAGGACAGGCCCAAGGTTTAACGATGCTTGTACCATGGTTTTGTAAACTATACAGAGGAACTTATACAATAAGTGAGGCCCACAAGGTTTTTTATGTACAAGGGGGTTGGGTCTTACACTCTATTAGAGACCCAAAGAGTTTGAAAAGAAATGGGGCTTATAACATGAGGGTATGCCCAAGCTTTAAATTGGCGATCGTGCCGAGATTCTTCTTTTAACACAGAGGGGCTTATACAATATCTGAGGCCCGAAAAAGGTTTTGGTTAAAAGGGGATTGGGTCTTACACTCTATTAGAGGCCCAAAGAGTTTTTGTACAAGTGATGGGGCTTACAGCTCAAGGAGAGGCCCAGGGTTTTGTTTTAAAAGGCGACGATCGCGCAGTGTTTTTGAAAATACAACGGGACTTATACAACATCTAGGGCCCAAAAAGGTTTGTATTTACAAAGGTTGGGCCTTACACTCTACTAAGAGGCCCAAAGAGTTTGAAAAGAAACGGGGCTTATAACACGAGGGTAGGCCCAAGAGTTTTTCTATTTTGAAATGGTGATCGCGCCGAGATTTTTGAAAACGCAGTGGGTCTTATACAATGACTGAGGCCCAAAAAGGTTTTTAAAATGATTGATGAAGGTTGAAATCAAAGAAACCCTAATTTTGTTTTCTTTAAAAGTAAATATTTAAAGAAAATCAATAAAAATTATAAAAATACCAAATGAGTTTGAATAAACCACTTGTGATTTTTGTTTAAGGTTTGAAAAATGAGGTTTTAATCACAAGATGGATTGAAACTCATTTGGTTTTGATTTTCACGGTAAATATTCACTTTTAAAATGTTTAAAAACAATTAAAAATGAATTCATTCACAAAAATACTAATTATATTAAATAAATAATATAAACTTGATTTTTTTTTGTGGAGTAAAATATTTCAATATTTTTTGTGATTTTTTGCAAAAAGAACCAATAAAAAATAATTAAAATTGTGGCAGTTATTAATTTTTCAAATCATTAAAAATAATAAAAAGTGGAAAAAATAGCAAAAAGAGGGTCTGGGGCAAGGGGGATTCGAACCCCAGACCTCTTGTGTACAGGGCGCGCGCCTTACCAATGGGGTGGTGATACATCCGTTGATTGAAACAAAACCACAAATATACAAGGCTTGCCTTGTTTTCTAGGCCTGGCCAAGGCAAGGCACGGCAAGATTTTGGTCAGAAACGTGATGGCCATAACTTTCTCATTTCTCTATGGATGGAGACAAAATTTATATGTATCTGGCCTAGAATTTCATAAGGAATCCAATGGTGGTGGTGGTTTTTCCAGAAAACAAATCCTCCTCAAAACCCGATAATGGTTTTGAAATAGGCTATGTTTTGCATTTTCTGTGCTACCTCTTGGTACAGGTATGGATTACATGATAAAATGGTGCAAACACAACACATATAACATGTATGAGAGATGCATGATCAGTGGACTTCAAAGCAAGGCATATTTCAGAGAGTTCAAGTTGTGATGCTTAACTCTTTTTGGAGCTTTTGGGCTATCTGCCAAGTGCTTTGTTCCAGAAATGTTTTGATGCTTTGGACAATCTCAAATGATCCCTTAGAAGCTTTTAGAGTGGTTGGAACCATCTGGAAACCTCAGGAATGTAAACTGGCCCTTTCTTGCAAAAGGGGCAAAAGTGGCCAAAATAACAACTCTCTCAAATGGTGTTCCGGATGTGTGAAACCATTTGGGGCAGTTTAAGGATGATCTTTGGAGTCTGTTTGAGGTTTTATCTGGTTTGGAAAGTGACTAAATCAAGACATGGCTTCAAAAATGCAAAAAGGCCCTATTTTGAGGTTTTGAGATAGGACTTTGAGATTTTGGTGTTACGGGTCACTTGTGAGAGTTTGGACAGCTTAGATATGACATATTGGATGTGTTTGGATCATGAGCTATGATGGAATTGCTCTCTAACTCAAAAACTCAGAGTTACCTTGCTAAAGAAGGCATTTTTGCCTAGAGAAAGAGATTTCGAGGAAAGCAAGTGTTGTAGTGCTTTGGTGTACTTAAACTGAGCACAAATGAGCTCTATTTATAGTAGAGCATGTTTGTTTTTCCTGCAATAGTGAATGGAAAAAGTGGTGATGTCAGACTTGCTGGGGAACCCATTCGTCTGAGTTGTAGAGGTGCACAAAATTCTCTATTTAGAGACGCCATTTATCGAATCTACCTGGGGAAAACGAGTCTCTTGAGAGACTGCTTTCGCTTAGGGTATTACATCATACTTTTCTCGGGATCTTCTCGGAGAAATACCATATGATGTGATCCAATTTTGAGGTGCTGATGACCTTTTCGTCAGCGGATTTTTCAGAGAAAAACTACTGCACTGCCGAATCTCTGATTAAGAGGCTTTCTCTGGGGATTTTCCTTAATCCGGGAAAGCGAGGATATCATCTTCAATGGAGAAGAGTGATGTTTGTCGAAGATTTTCTGGTCTTTCAGAGGTTCAAGTTATCAAATTGGTCAAGGTGCCAACTTCAATCCAGAAATAAACTGGAGGCGAGATTGTTCAGACGCAACATTTCCTGACGAGGAAGAACTGACAACTCGATTGAGAGGACTTTTATCACTAGGGGACAAGACCGACTAGAGTGATAGTGATGCAATATGAATGTGAATGTAAATCAATAATGCATGATGTATGTATGTATATGCTGACAAACCTGACACGACATACTGACTAGTAGAGGAACACGACTGGATACTCGGCCACAGTGGGGCACAAAGAAATACCGTTGGTTCACGATAGCAATTCTGCCTTGCTTAGGAGAGATAGTCCCTACGGGGACCAACTGTTGGTCGGGCTTAGGAGGTAAGAACTATGTCGGGGATGTCAGGTGGAGTATGGTCTCTGACATAGCTGATCCTTCATTCAGGTGCACTGGTTTAGAAGGAGTACCTTGATTCTGCACTTTGAAGCTTGATTACTTCGGGAGAAGCGATCGATGTTCTTTCGATGTTTAACAGTCAAAAGAAATTGCCATCTTTATTTTAAAAGCAGAAATGTTTTAACAAGTAAATTCATTTTTGTTTCGTTTCAAGAATCGTTGATCATGTTAAAATGTCGTTCTATAAAGCTAAAACAAATAAGAATTCCAACAAAGCACTGGGCTCAAATTTTATTGATAAGATGGAAATCAGCCAAACGCGTGATTCCACAGAGCATTTACAAAGTTAGAAAATAGTAATATAAGGGAAAAGGGCTACATTGAAACACAACGACCGCTATCCTTCTACCAACTTTGAATTCTGGACATCCTAAGTTTCCGTCGAAGATGGCCTTGACTGGAGTTTTCCTGATGGATGGCATTACTGCTGCTGGGGGATGTGCCCCTTTGTTGGACGTATCCCTAACTTTTTCCTGGATTGTACTTTGAGATTTCTAATCCATCGGGATGATTTTTGATCATGTCTCTAATTTTTGCCTGGACCGCCCTTTCGGGTTTTCAATCCACCGAGACATTTTTTTTTCTCTCTCTTTTTTTTAGGCGAAGTATTTCTTGACTACATCAACATTTGTGGGGTAGGCAAATTCCTCTCCATCCATGGTTGTAAGTTTCAAGGCGCCGCCTGAGAAAGCTTTCTTGACCACATAGGGGCCGTCATAAGTCGGGGTCCATTTGCCCCAGGGATCAGTGAGAAATGATTGTATCTTCTTGAGCACAAGGTCTCCTTTTCTGAAGACACGAGGTCGGACCTTTTTGTCAAACGCCTTCTTCATTTCTGTTGATACAACTGATCGTGGCATAGTGCCGTTATTCTTTTTTCTTCGATCAGATTCAGTTCATCGTGTCGACTTTAACATCATTTAGCTTCTGTTAGATTAGCTTCCATTAATACTCGGATTGATGGATCTCTACTTCTATGGGAAGCACTGCTTCTATGCCATATACTAGAGAGAAAGGGGTTGCCCCTATTGAAGTGTGGACAAATGTTCGATAACCGTGAAGAGCAAAGGGTAGAATTTCGTGCCAGTCTTTATAGGTTACAACCATCTTCTGAACAATCTTCTTAATGTTCTTGTTAGCCGCTTCTACCCCTCCGTTCATCTTGGGTCGGTAGGGAGATGAGTTATGGTGTTCGATCTTGAATTCAGCGCATAACTCTTTCATCATCTTGTTGTTCAAGTTAGATTCATTATCAGTAATGGTCCCGCTTGGAACACCATAATGGCAGATGATATTGTTTTTGATGAATCGGATCACCACTTGTCAGGTTACATTAGCGTATGACGCTGCTTCGACCCACTTGGTGAAGTAATCAATGGCTAGCAGGATGAACCGAAGTCCGTTTGAAGCCTTTGGTTCAATCATGCCAATCATGTCGATTGCCCATATGGAAAAAGGACACGGGGAAGAGAGAACTTTGAGATACGTTGGCGGTTCATGGACTTTGTCAGCGTATATATGACTCTTGTGATACTTCCTCATGTACTTGTAGCAGTCGGATTCCATGGTCAACCAGTAGTACCCTGCTCTTAGAATTTCTCTCGCCATTGTGTGTCCATTGGCATGAGTGCCAAAGGATCCTTCATGAATTTCTTTTATCAGTATGTCTGCTTCTGGTCTGCCTACGCATCGGAGCAAGACCATGTCAAAATTTCTCTTATAGAGAGTATCGCCGCTCAGAAAGAAACTGTCAGCCAACCTTCTGAGGGTTTTCGTGTCCTTCCTTAGTGCCCTAGGTGGGTACTCTTGTTTCTGAAGGAAGCATTTGATATCGTGAAACCAAGGTTTTTCGTCTATGACTACTTCGATCGTGAAGATTTAAGCGGGCCACTCAAGGCACATTATGTTGATCTTAGGTAGGTCGTTCCAATGACCTACACTAATCATGGAAGAGAGAGTGGCTAACGCATCAACCATGTGATTCTCTTCACGAGGGATATGATGAAACTCGATTTTGTTGAAGTAGGGCAGCAACCTTCTTGCATAATCCTTGTAGGGGATCAGCCCTGATTGGTATGTGTTCCAATCTCCTTTGATATGATTGATAACCAGGGCTGAGTCGCCATAAACATCCAAGTTTTTTATTCTCAAATCGATCGCTTCTTCGAGACCCATGATACAAGCTTTGTATTCGGCCTCGTTGTTCGTGCACTTGAACGTAAGTCTGGCAATGAAAGGAATGTGGGTACCCTGAGGTGCTATGATGATTGCCCCAATTCCACTTCCATAATGATTGACGGCTCCGTCAAAGATAAGTCCCCATTGGGAACCTCGTTCTGGCCCTTCACTGGGTAGTGGTTCATCGCAATCTTTCATTTTTAAATACATGACATCTTCATCGAGGAATTTAAACCTGATTGATTCTTGATCGTCAATCGGTTGATGACCCAAATGATTGGCTAAAATACTCCCTTTGACGGCTTTCTGAGCGTGGTATTCGATATCGTATTCTGATAACAACATCTGCCAACGGGCGATTCTTCCCGTGAGAGCAGGTTTTTCAAATATATACTTGATTGGATCCATTTTGGAGACCAACCAAGTAGTGTGATGAATCATGTACTGGCGAAGACGTTTGGTTGCCCAAGCCAGAGCACATCAAGTTTTCTCAAGCATAGTGTACCGAGTCTCGCAGTCGGTGAACTTCTTGCTCAGATAGTAGATGGCAGACTCTTTCCTTTTGGTTTCGTCTTGTTGGCCAAGCACACAACCCATCGAGTCCTCTAGGACTGTAAGGTAGATGATCAATGGTCTTCCTTCCACTAGAGGTGATAAAATCAGTGGATTCAACATATATTCCTTAATACTGTCGAAGGCGGTTTGGCAATCTTTTGTCCAAACTCAGTCCTGGTTCTTTTTGAGTAATTTGGAAATCGGCGCACATGTCGCGGTCATGAGGAATATGAATCGGGAAATGTAGTTCAAACGTCCCAGGAATCCTCTGACTTTTTTTTAAGTTTTTGGAGAAGGCATTTCTTGAATGGCCTTGACCTTGGAGAAGGCATTTCCTTTTTCCGTGCTTTTTGGTGTTAATTGGTCAAGTCTTTATTTTTAATTGAGCAATATTTATGTTAATTGCTAATTGGTGTGATTATATGTTATTTTTGCACATTGTGTATTTTTACCGTTTTTGAGAGTTTGCTGGGAAAATTGGAATAGAGGGTATTTGACATATTTCATAATTAATAGTATTAGTTAATAATAGTTAGTTTAGATATTTATTAGAAATGTTTAGAATTTTTAAGTTAAGAAAATATAAAAGAAAATAGTTAGTATAAGTTTAGAAAAGAAGAAAAAGAAAAGTTAGTAAGAGTTTCCCAAAAGAGAAGAAAAAGAGAGAAATAGAGAAGTGAAGAGAAAGTGAAGACAAAGGGGAAAAATCACCAAGCAAGCTTTAGGAATTGGATTGTTATCGGGTAAGGGTGTGAAACTCGGTTATTATATTGATTGTGTATGATTATATATGTTTGTTTTTGAATTGTTTGAATGTGTAGAGAATTATGTGGTTAGGTTGCTATTTTTGACATAATCGGTAGAATCGAGAGTTTTCACGGTTAGAATTCGAAATAAATTACGTAGTTGTATCGAGTAAGGTTAGGTCGTCGTATAGCGTGCTTTTTATTCGATTTGGTGATGTTTGAAAATTCTGGTTTTTTTGAAAGGTTGAAATTTAATCGAAAAATCGACCGTCGTAGAAATTTCGTTTATGTGTTCTAAATTGTTCTTATGTATTTGGTGGTTGAGCGTATATGTTTGTTTCGGTGAAAATGTTCGATTTAGTCGAGTTTCCGGGCATTTCGGAAAGGTGGCAGCAAGGGAGAAATTTGAGAAATCTGGTTTTTTTGAGAAAAACAGAGTTATGTATCGATACATAACCCCTATGAATCGATACATACTGTAGAAATTTGAGAAAACAGAATTTTCACTACAGCATGCGTCGACACATGCGTTCTATGTATCGATACATGTGGCCTTTTTGTATCGATACATAAGCCTATGTATCGATACATACTGTGCTGAACCAGAAAATTCGGGTTTGTCAGGGGAACTTCGGAAATTCATATCTCTTGAACCGTAAGTCGGTTTTGATCCCCGTTCGAAGCGTTGGGAAGCTAACGAGATGTTCTTTCTAGGAAAAATAGTTTTGAGGTCTGAACCTAGTCCAATCTATACAGTTTTTTCGAACCGTTTCGTAGTGTCGGGCGTCCGGTTTATGTTTTTGCGTTATTTTGAAATATTCATATCTTGTTAACCGTTTATCGTATTTAAGAGTTCTTTATACCGAATCGAAGCTGTCGATGAGTACTTTTTGATGATGATAGAAAATATTATTTTTGGCAGACTTTTAGCCGACTTTTCTGAGAAACCGTAAAATGGAATTTTTGAGTTATTTTCTATATTGTGCGATAGGATATGATAGGTAACGTATGACTTGTGTGAGGGATGTTTGATGGGTATATGATGTTGTGGTGAAGGTTTGTGGCCGTTTGGCAATTATGTGCATTATATTATATGTACTTGAAATGCATGATTTAATGTATGAGCCTTGATTGCCATGGGTCATTATATGACATGCATCATGTTGTAGACATTGTAGATCCCTTCGTGGGTGTAAACGATGCATGTAGACATTGTAAATCCCTTTGTGGGTTTAAACAATGCATGTAGACATTGTAGATCCCTTTGTGGGTGTAAACAATGCATGTTGAATTGTAGATCCCTTATGGGTGTAAGCAATTGTTGTATTGATCGTGTGCCTATTATAAAGGACTAAAAACAATCCATAACGTCGTATGCTTGTTGATAAGTGGTAGCGACGGGGAACATCGTATGCCCGACGGGGAGTTACCCTAAGTAACGAGCAATGATTCCAAGAGTTCCTAGGGGACTAATGGTACCGCATGCATAGAGTCGTTGTGTCGGTCTCTGTGCATTTGCATAATTCATTACATGAATGTTTATGTGTTGAATTTTGAGAAGGATTTGTTATGCATTGTGTTAATGTATATGCTTATGTGATTGATGTGTGAAATGGGTTTAATATGTCTTGTGTTGTTTACAAGTATCGTATTTGTGTGGTGAGAATAATTGTGCATATTTTGCTAAGTGTTTTATAATGATATGCAATTATATTATAATCCTGTTTCTCACCCTTCTGCTGTGGTTTAATGCTGTAATGGCATTGCAGATTAGACGCTGGAGGACTTTTGCGAAGATTAGTGTCTTCGTCTTTTTGTCGTTCCGTCGGCTCTGATATGTAACACGGGTAGTTGGGGTTCGAGTGTAGATGTTTCTTTTGGCTTGTATATAGTGGCTTTGTATGAACATGTATATGACATACTTATCTTTTGTGATGACATCAGTTATGGATGTTCCACTTTAATTCTGTAACTGAACGATGATATTTTGGAACTGAGTTCCTATGTTTATATGACTATCAGGTTGTTATATATCTATATGAGCAGGTTGTTTTAGTTCACGTTGGTGTGGCATCTCTGGCTATATCATGATAAATTATTCTTTGCTCTGATGTTTTATTTATAAGATTAGTTTATTCCGGTTTTTGTACGGGGTATAGAAGGGGTGTTACATTAAGTGGTATCAGAGCCAATGTTTGGTTTGTCCGACCATGTTGTCGTGTCTGTTGTGTCTTGTTGGTCTGTTGCACTCTGTGGAGTGGTTGTTTAACCATAATTTGCTATCATTGGGAACGTTCAGATTATGGCTGGAAGAGGTGCTGCTGCTATGACTGCGGCCATGCAAGCTATGGCGCAAGCGATGCAAAATTTACCCAATGCTGCGGCGGACGAGGAGTCGCGTAGTATGGATAAGTTTCAGAAGAATAATCCACCGAGCTTCGAAGGTACTCATGATCCTGAGGGAGCACAGATTTGGCTGAAGAAGATTGAGAAGATCTTCCGTTTCATTAGGTGTTCCGAGGATCAGAAGGTGTAGTTTGGTACTCATGTGTTGGAAAAGGAAGCTGAAGACTGGTGGGCGAATGCTTCTCAGAGGTTTGAGGAGGATGAGATAGTGGTTACATGGGCTGTGTTCAAAGATGCTTTTCTTGAAAAGTATTTTCTGGAAGATGAGAGAGGTAAGAAGGAAATTGAATTTTTTGAACTGAAGCAGGACAATTCCTCTGTTGCGGATTATGCTGCTAAGTTTGAGGAACTTGTGAAGTTCTGTCCTAATTATAATACGGCTGGTTCTGAGAGGTCAAAGTGTTTGAAGTTTGTGAATGGCTTGAGGCCAGAAATCAAGCAGGGTATCGGTTATCAGGAGATCAGGCAGTTTCCAGTGTTGGTGAACAAAAGTAGGATTTTTGATGAAGATAGTAAGGCACGTGCTACGCATTACAAGAATCTGGGTGATAAGAAAGGAAAAGGGCAGTTCAGAGGTAGGCCTTATGCGACTCCTGCTGATAAGGGGAAACAGAAGGCTACTTTTGATAGGAAGCCGAGTGGAGGAGGAATGAATTCTTCTGTGAAATGTTATAATTGTGGTGGTATGGGTCATCGTGTGTCGGAGTGTAGGAGGAATATGAACAAGTGTTCTAATTGTGGTTTGACGGGTCATGTGGCTGCTGATTGTAGGAGGAATGTGATCAAGTGTTATAATTGTGGGGAGAATGGTCACTATAGTACAAAGTGCATGAAACTGAAGCAAGCTCAACCTAGAGGGAAAGTATTTGCATTAGCGGGAGCTCAGCCTACTAATGCAGATCGTTTGATCAGAGGTACTTGTTTTATTAATAGTAATCTTTTAATTGCTATTATTGGTACTGGAGCGACTCATTCGTTTATTTCGATTGATTGTGCGAAACGTTTGAATTTGGTGTTGTCTAAGATGGGTGGAGAGATGGTTATCGATACTCCAGCTTCGGGGTCGGTAACTACTTCTTTCGTTTGTTTAAGTTGTCCTTTGACAATTTTTGGTAGAGATTTTGTGATGGACTTGGTATGTTTGCCATTGAAGGGTTTGGATGTGATTCTGGGAATGAACTGGTTAGAGTTTAATCGTGTTCATCTTGATTGTTATCTTAAGCGGGTGAGATTTCCTTCTCTTGAAGAAGAAAGGGAATCTGGTTTCTTATCTACCAAAGAGTTGAAGAAACTTTTGGCGGAGGAAGCTCAGTTGTTTGGATTGTTTGCATCGTTGTCTGTGGAGAGTCAAGTTGCAATTGGAAGTTTTCCTGTTGTGTGTGATTTTCAGGAGGTGTTTCCGAATGATTTTTCAGATGTGCCGCCAGAAAGAGAGGTGGAGTTTTCTATAGACCTAGTTCCTGGTACTAGACCTGTATCTATGGCACCATATCGGATGTCAGCATCTGAGTTGGTGGAGTTGAAAAGACAATTGAATGAGTTGTTGGAAAAGAGGTTTGTAAGGCCTAGTGTATCACCTTGGGGTGCTCCTGTTTTGTTGGTCAAAAAGAAAGATGGAAGTATGCGTTTGTGTATCGATTATCGGCAGTTGAATAAAGTGACGATTAAGAACAAGTATCCACTTCCAAGGATCGATGACTTGATGGATCAACTAGTGGGTGCAAGTGTGTTTAGTAAGATTGATTTGAGGTCAGGATACCATCAGATTCGGGTTAAAGAGGAGGATATTCAGAAGACGACCTTTAGGACACGATACGGACATTATGAGTTTTCTGTGATGCCGTTCGGGGTTTCTAATGCGCCGGGTGTGTTTATGGAGTATATGAATCGTATATTCCATGAGCATTTAGATCATTTTGTTGTTGTTTTTATTGATGACATTTTGGTTTATTCTAAGTCACGGGAGGAACATGCGGAACATTTGCGTATTGTGTTGCAGATTCTGAAGGAGAAGAAACTTTATGCCAAACTGTCCAAGTGTGAGTTCTGGTTGTCAGAAGTGAGTTTTCTTGGGCATGTGATTTTAGGTAATGGTATTGCTGTGGATCCATCCAAAGTAGAGGCAGTTCTACAATGGGAGGCTCCTAGATCTGTTACTGAAATTCGAAGTTTTCTGGGTTTAGCTGGATATTACCGGAGGTTTATCGAAGGTTTTTCCAAGTTGGCACTTCCGTTGACTCAACTGACTTGTAAGGGTAAGGCATTTATTTGGGATATTCAATGTGAAGAAAGTTTCAACGAGCTGAAGAAGAGATTGACTACAGCTCCGATTTTGATCTTACCGAATCCTAATGAATCGTTCGTTGTGTATTGTGATGCATCTCTAATTGGTTTAGGTGGTGTTTTGATGCAAGATGGTAAGGTGGTTGCTTATGCTTCGAGGCAGTTACGAGTTCATGAGAAGAATTACCCTACTCACGATTTGGAATTAGCTGCGATGGTTTTTGTATTAACGATTTGGAGGCATTATCTCAACGGTGCTAGATTCGAAGTCTTTAGTGATCATAAAAGTTTAAAATACTTGTTTGATCAGAAAGAGTTGAATATGAGGCAACGGAGATGGTTGGAACTTCTGAAGGACTATGACTTTAGCTTGAATTACCATCCTAGTAAAGCTAATGTGGTAGCTGATGCTTTGAGTCGGAAATCTTTGCGTATATCTGCTTTGATGGTGAAAGAGTGGGAACTTATGGAACAATTTCGAGACTTGAGTTTGGTTTGTGAGCTTTCACATGAGAGTGTGAAGCTTGGTATGTTAAAGACCACTAATGATTTTCTGTTGTCTGTTATAGAGAAACAGAAGTTGGACTTGAAACTTGTTGATTTGTTGCTTGTTGGAAATCAAGAAGTGAACGGTGACTTTAAAGTGGATGATCAGGGTATTTTGAGATTCCGTGGTAGAATTTGTATACCGGATGATGCAGAGTTGAAAAAGATGATTCTTGAGGAAGGACACCGGAGTAGTATGAGTATACATCCTGGTGCTAATAAGATGTACCAAGATTTGAAGAAAATATTTTGGTGGTCTGGTTTGAAACGAGATGTGGCTTAGTTTGTTTATGCGTGTTTGACTTGTTAGAAGTCGAAAGTGGAACATCAGAGGCCTGCAGGATTAATGCAACCGTTGGATATTCCGGAGTGGAAATGGGATAGTATATCGATGGATTTTGTGACGGGTTTGCCTAATTCTCCAAGTGGGCATAATGCTATTTGGGTGATCATTGATAGGCTGACTAAATTGGCGCATTTCATTCCGATTGATATCAGTTATTCTATGGAGCGTTTGGCTGAGATTTATATCCGTGGGATTGTGAAGTTGCATGGCGTCCCGTTGAGTATTGTTTCTGATCGTGATCCGAGGTTTACTTCCAGATTTTGGGAAAGTTTGCAAAAGGCGTTAGGTTCTAAGCTGAGATTGAGTTCTGCTTATCATCCGCAGACTGATGGTCAGACGGAGAGAACAATTCAGTCATTGGAAGATTTACTGAGATCTTGTGTTCTTGAGCAAGGTAGAGTTTGGGACAGTTTTCTTTCATTGATCGAGTTTACGTATAATAACAGTTTCCATTCTAGTATCGGAATGGCACCTTTTGAGGCACTTTATGGAAGAAGATGTCGAACACCTTTGTGTTGGCATGAATCTGGTGAAAGTGCAGTAGTTGGACCTGAGTTAGTTCAACAAACGACGGAAAAGGTGAAACTTATTCGGGAGAAGATGAAAGCTTCTCAGAGTAGGCAAAAGAGTTATCATGATAAAAGGAAAAGAGATCTTGAGTTTCAAGCGGGTAACCATGTGTTTTTTAGGGTTTCGCCGGTGATTGGTGTTGGACGTGCTTTGAAGTCGAGGAAGCTTACTTCACGTTTTATTGGTCCATATCTGATATCCGAAAGAGTTGGTGCAGTGGCTTACAGGATAGCATTGCCACCGAATCTTTCGAATCTACATGAGGTTTTCCATGTTTCACAGCTACGGAAGTATGTTCCAGATCCGTCTCATGTGATTCCGATGGATGAGGTTGAGGTAAGAGATAATCTTACGGTTGAGGTTTTACCGGTGAGGATTTTAGATCGCGAGTTGAAAAGGTTAAGAGGCAAGGAGATTGCACTTGTGAAAGTGGCGTGGGGAGGCGCTGCTGAGGGCAATTTGACTTGGGAATTGGAAAGTCGGATGCGGGAGTCGTATCCGGAGTTGTTTGGATCAGGTAATATTTTCGAGGACGAAAATTTCTCAAGTGGGGGAGAGTTGTAACAGTCCGTTTTTAATATTTCCTTTTTCCGTGCTTTTTGGTGTTAATTGGTCGAGTCTTTATTTTTAATTGAGCAATATTTATGTTAATTGCTAATTGGTGTGATTATATGTTATTTTTGCACATTGTGTATTTTTACCGTTTTTGAGAGTTTGCGGGGAAAATTGGAATAGAGGGTATTTGACATATTTCATAATTAATAGTATTAGTTAATAATAGTTAGTTTAGATATTTATTAGAAATGTTTAGAATTTTTAAGTTAAGAAAATATAAAAGAAAATAGTTAGTATAAGTTTAGAAAAGAAGAAAAAGAAAAGTTAGTAAGAGTTTCCCAAAAGAGAAGAAAAAGAGAGAAATAGAGAAGTGAAGAGAAAGTGAAGACAAAGGGGAAAAATCACCAAGCAAGCTTTAGGAATTGGATTGTTATCGGGTAAGGGTGTGAAACTCGGTTATTATATTGATTGTGTATGATTATATATGTTTGTTTTTGAATTGTTTGAATGTGTAGAGAATTATGTGGTTAGGTTGCTATTTTTGACATAATCGGTAGAATCGAGAGTTTTCACGGTTAGAATTCGAAATAAATTACGTAGTTGTATCGAGTAAGGTTAGGTCGTCGTATAGCGTGCTTTTTATTCGATTTGGTGATGTTTGAAAATTCTGGTTTTTTTGAAAGGTTGAAATTTAATCGAAAAATCGACCGTCGTAGAAATTTCGTTTATGTGTTCTAAATTATTCTTATGTATTTGGTGGTTGAACGTATATGTTTGTTTCGGTGAAAATGTTCAATTTAGTCGAGTTTCCGGGCATTTCGGAAAGGTGGCAGCAAGGGAGAAATTTGAGAAATCTGGTTTTTTTGAGAAAAACAGAGTTATGTATCGATACATAACCCCTATGAATCGATACATACTGTAGAAATTTGAGAAAACATAATTTTCACTACAGCATGCGTCGACACATGCGTTCTATGTATCGATACATGTGGCCTTTTTGTATCGATACATAAGCCTATGTATCGATACATACTGTGCTGAACCAGAAAATTCGGGTTTGTCGGGGGAACTTCGGAAATTCATATCTCTTGAACCGTAAGTCGGTTTTGATCCCCGTTCGAAGCATTGGGAAGCTAACGAGATGTTCTTTCTAGGAAAAATAGTTTTGAGGTCTGAACCTAGTCCAATCGGTACAATTTTTTCGAACCGTTTCGTAGTGTCGGGCGTCCGGTTTATGTTTTTGCGTTATTTTGAAATATTCATATCTTATTAACCGTTTATCGTATTTAAGAGTTCTTTATACCGAATCGAAGCTGTCGATGAGTACTTTTTAATGATGATAGAAAATATTATTTTTGGCCGACTTTTAGCCGACTTTTCCGAGAAATCGTAAAATGGAATTTTTGAGTTATTTTCTATATTGTGCGATAGGATATGATAGGTAACATATGACTTGTGTGAGGGATGTTTGATGGGTATATGATGTTGTGGTGAAGGTTTATGGCCGTTTGGAAATTATGTGCATTGTATTATATGTACTTGAAATGCATGATTTAATGTATGAGCCTTGATTGCCATGGGTCATTATATGACATGCATCATGTTGTAGACATTGTAGATCCCTTCGTGGGTGTAAACGATGTATGTAGACATTGTAGATCCCTTTGTGGGTGTAAACAATGCATGTAGACATTGTAGATCCCTTTGTGGGTGTAAACAATGCATGTTGAATTGTAGATCCCTTATGGGTGTAAGCAATTGTTGTATTGATCGTGTGCCTATTATAAAGGACTAAAAACGATCCATAACGTCATATGCTTGTTGATAAGTGGTAGCGACGGGGAACATCGTATGCCCGACGGGGAGTTACCCTAAGTAACGAGCGATGATTCCAAGAGTTCCTAGGGGACTAATGGTACCGCATGCATAGAGTCGTTGTGTCGGTCTCTGTGCATTTGCATAATTCATTACATGAATGTTTATGTGTTGAATTTTGAGAAGGATTTGTTATGCATTGTGTTAATGTATATGCTTATGTGATTGATGTGTGAAATGGGTTTAATATGTCTTGTGTTGTTTACAAGTATCGTATTTGTGTGGTGAGAATAATTGTGCATATTTTGCTAAGTGTTTTATAATGATATGCAATTATATTATAATCCTGTTTCTCACCCTTCTGTTGTGGTTTAATGCTGTAATGGCATTGCAGATTAGACGCTGGAGGTCTTTTGCAAAGATTAGTGTCTTCGTCTTTTTGTCGTTCCGTCGGCTCTGATATGTAACACGGGTAGTCGGGGTTCGAGTGTAGATGTTTCTTTTGGCTTGTATATAGTGGCTTTGTATGAACATGTATATGACATACTTATCTTTTGTGATGACATCAGTTATGGATGTTCCGCTTTAATTCTGTAACTGAACGATGATATTTTGGAACTGAGTTCCTATGTTTATATGACTATCAGGTTGTTATATATCTATATGAGCAGGTTGTTTTAGTTCACGTTGGTGTGGCATCTCTGGCTATATCATGATAAATTATTCTTTGCTCTGATGTTTTATTTATAAGATTAGTTTATTCCGGTTTTTGTACGGGGTATAGAAGGGGTGTTACAGACACCGAATATGCACTTATTGGGATTCCAGCGGAGTTTGTATTTTCTCAACCGCTTAAATAGTTTTGACAGGTGGGTCACATGCTCCTCCTTTGTTCTAGATTTGACAATCATGTCATCGACATATACCTCGATTTCCTTTTGTATCATGTCAAGAAAGAGAGTAGTCATGGCCCTTTGATAGGTTGCCCCGGCATTCTTTAAACCGAACGGCATTACCTTGTAACAAAAGGTACCCCATGGGGTAATGAACAAAGTTTTCTTCATGTCTTTCGGCGCCATTTTAATCTGATTGTAGCCCGAGAATCCATCCATGAAGGAGAAAACTTCGAACTTTGTTGTACTGTCTACCAGCATATCAATGTGTGGTAAAGGAAAGTCATCCTTTGGACTAGCCTTGTTTAGATATCTGTAATCCACACACATTCTGACTTTTTCGTCCTTTTTCGGAACGGGTACGATGTTAGCTAACCATTGAGGATATTCTGACGTGGCGAGGAAACCCGCGTCAATCTGTTTTTGTACCTCCTCCTTGATTTTGATAGCCATGTCCGGGTGAGTTCTTCTCAACCTTTGTTTTACCGACGGACATTCCGACCTTAGCGGTAGATGATGTTCCACGATGCTGGTATCCAACCCTGGCATATCCTGATAGGTCCAAACGAATACATCGAGAAATTCTTTCAGAAGCTTCGTCAAACTCTCTTTGGCAGTTGGATTGAGCAATGCCCCAATCCTGATCTCTTTTCTCTCTTTTTCCGAACCCAAGTTTACCGTTTCCAGCGGCTCTTTGTGAGGTTCGATGGACCTTTCCTCCTGTTTGAGCAGTCAGGAGATCTCTTCTAGAATTTCGTTGTTATCTCCTTCTTCGGCCCCAAATACCGGGAATTCAAAGTTGGGAGAAGACATCAGATCGTATGTTTCAACAGAGTTTAAAACAAGCAATCTGCATGACGTGATGATTCGTGTTTAGAAGAGATAGAGACAATGCAAGAGTGTGTGCAGTGTTGTAGCGTGAATTTTTGCGTGGTTGCGAAGCACTATCACTTTGGGGTACTACAGTTTGATTCATTTTTTATCCTATTGAAGCTGATTAAGGAAGGGAAATAGATGTCTCCAATTAACCCTGCTTGGATACTGAGTTTAAACAGATGACTATTGGTTTACAAATGCTATCGAGAATGTGGGTCTCTCTTAGGTTATTTTGCTAAAAACACAATGTATGGACTATTGGTGAGGTTTTTGGTAGGATGCTAGGACTTGGTGCTTTTTGGGTTGATATATGGGGGATTTTGGATTTTGATTTTTTTATTAGTGTGCTCGCTAAGATTTTTTTCAATCTTATGCCTACGTATTCCCGTTCAACGAAACAGGGAAATCAGAGCGATCGTAGTTCTTCCTATTCTATGGGAGGAAAAGGGTGTTTTGGTGTCTTGTTCAAAGCCCAAGACATGAAGCTAAAGGTGATTTGTATCTTGTTCAAAGCCCAAGATGTGAAGCTAAAGGGGTAGAGAGAGTTTGTCATCTCTAAAGGGGAGTTGTGGATGTTTGTATGTTGTGAGCAAGGCACGGGTTTGATGCCAAAAGGTTAATTGACTCAACCGAGGTTTTCCTTATACAAAGCCTAAGAGGAGGCAATTGACCCAATAAGAGGGTGCTAACAAGTGGCTGACTCAACAAGAGAGTGCTCTTATGTGTCTTGTACGAAGCCCAAGACGGAGGCTAAAATGTTTTGACTCAACAAGAGAGTCTTTTATCTGTCTTGTATGAAGCCTAAGACGGAGCATAAAAAGGTTTGACTCAACAAGAGAGTCTTTTATACTCAACAAGAGAGTGATTTGATGTCTCGTACGAAGCCCGAGATAGAGGCTAAAGGGGAAGTGACTCAACAAGAGAGTCTTTTATACTCAACAAGTGAGTGTTTTAGTATCTCGTACAAAGCCCGAGATGGAGGCTAAAAAGGAAGTGACTCAACAAGAGAGTCTTTTATACTCAACAAGAGAGTGTTTTAGTATCTCTTATGAAGCCCGAGATGGAGGCTAAAAAGGAAGTGACTCAACAAGAGAGTCTTTTATACTCAACAAGAGAGTCTGAAAATGTTAGCTCTGCTAGGGGAGAATCATTGTACAAAGCCCAAGAGGAGGTTAACTGTATTGGTAACTGTTTCAGTCTAGTGACAAGTCCAATATGTTGGATAAAAGAGAAAATTAGTTCTTATGAAGGAAAGATTAACGGTATTGTTGTGCTTTGGTATTGATCAGAGGATCAGGGTTATTTCCTGTTCTTTAAGGAAATGGGAAATCCAAAGGGTATTGAGACTGTCCTAGTCTACTGGTGTTTTGAGAAATCGATTCTCAGATAGTGAGTGATCTTTGTATGATGCCCAAGAGAAGGCTGGTATATTAAGGGATGAAGGTCAACCCATTAACTGGTCTGACACTTGACTCAGAAAGATAGCTCTAGCAAATTGATGACTAGGTTCTATTCCTATACCTGTAGAGGTCTCTGGGTCCTTGTACTAAGCCCAAGAGAAGGCATGAGAGCTTTTAAGAAGCCGAAGGGTCCTTGTACAACGTCCAAGAGGAGGCGAGGATGCTTTTAGGAAGCCTGTGGGTCCCCAAACCCCGAGAAGTTTAAGACATGCTATTCACCGAGAATATATCAAGCCAGGAAAGTCCGAGAATTTGGAAGAAACTTAAGAGATGCTATTCACGGAGAATAGATCAACTCTGGGGAGTAGAGTTTCTTTGACAATTTCTAAGAGTGATAGTCTGAGAAAAGGTTCACCGAGAATGCTGCCTTTCACGTCTCCATATTGTTTAACCCCAAGAGGAGGGAAGACTGTGTCTGCTAATCCTATGGGGATCTAGTTTTGTTTGTATTTAAGAGTGACCAAAAATTATTTACCTAGTGCTAGACGTAGTTTTCGGGGAAAACTCTAAATAACTATACTAGTATTACATAGTTTGATATTTGACAAGTATATAAAAGTTTGTGAAAGAAGACTTACAGTGAGCAGCCCCACAATACAGTTATATATATGAAAGCGGATAAAGAAATCGGGTAAACAATTACTCGGTTGTAGAGCTTCCATGTTGTTTGGTTAGTTGTTCAACAAAGAAAACTTTGATAACAATATTATATTCAAAATCAAAGGAGAAAGTGCTTTGAAAAGATTGTTGGGGCTTATAGCTCAAGGAGATGCCCATAGTTTTATCTGTGATTTTCACTGTTGAAATTGTACGGGGACTTATACAAGTGACTGAGGCCCAAAAAGGTTTCTGTACAAAAGGTATGGGTCTTACAACTCAAGGAGAGGCCCAAAAGTGTTTTTGGTTAAAAGTGGATTGGGTATTACACTCTATTAGAGGCCCAAATTGTTTTTATACCAGTGATGGGGCTTACAGCTCAAGGAGAGGCCCAGGGTTTTATTTTGAACTGGCGACGACTGCGCCGTACTTTTGAAAATATACGGAGGGATTTATACAATATCTGAGGCCCTAAAAGGTTTATTTACAAAAGGATTGGGTCTTACACTCTACCAAGAGGCCCAAAGGTTTTAAAGAAAGGAAATGGGGCTTATAACACGAGGGTAGGCCCAAAAGTTTTTCCGTTTTGAAATGGCGATCGCGCCGAGATTGTTGAAAATGCTGTGGGTCTTATACAATGACTGAGGCCCAAAAAGGTTTTATTTTTCAATGGGGGTTGGGTCTTACACACTATTAGAGGCCCAAAGAGTTTTGAAAAAGATTTGTGAGGGTGAAAATCAAAGAAACCCTAATCTTGTTTTCCTTTAAAAGTAAATATTTAAAGAAAATCAATAAAAATGATAAAAATACCAAATAAGTTTGAATAAACCACTTGTGATTTTTGTTTAAGGTTTGAAAAATGAGGTTTTAATCACAAGATGAATTAAAACTCATTTGGTTTTGATTTTCAAGGTATATATTCACTTTTAAAATGTTTAAAAACAATTAAAAATGAATTTATTCACAAAAATACTAATTATATTAAATAAATAATATAAACTTGATTTTTTGTGGAATAAAATATTTCAACATTTTTGTGATTTTTTGCAAAAAGAACCAGCAAAAAAAAATTAAAATTGAGGGAGTTATTAATTTTTCAAATCATTTAAAATAATATGAAAAATAATAAAATATGAAAAAAACATGAAAAAGTGGTAAAAAAGAGAATATGGGGCGAGGGGGATTCGAACCCCAGACCTCTTGTGTATAGGGCGCGCGCCTTACCGATGGGGTGGTGATACATCTGTTGATTGAAACACAACCACAAATATACAAGGCTTGCCTTGTTTTTGGCCTGGCCCAAGGCAAAATTTTGGTCAGAAACGTGAAGGTCATAACTTTCTCATTTCTCCATGGATTCGGAAAAAATTTAGGTCTATCCTGCCTAGAATTTCACAAGGAATCCAATGGTGGTGGTGTTTTTTTCAGATATGCTCCTATTGAAAAACCTGATAGTGGTTTTGAAATAGGCCATGATTTGCATTTTCTATGCTACCTCTTGGTACAGGTGTGAATTACATGATAAATCGGTGCAAACACAACACATATAACATGTAGAAGAGATGCATGATCCATGTACATCAAAGGAAAGCATGATTCAAAGAATTCAAGTTGGGATGCTTACCTCTTTTTGAAGCTTTTGCGAAATCTGCCAAGTACCTTGTTCCAGAAATGATTTGATGCTTTGGACACCCTCAAATGATCTCTTGGAAGCTTGTAGGATGGTTGGAATCAGCTGGAAACCTCGGGAACAAGTTTGAGCTCTTTCTTGCAAAAGGGGCAAAAGTGACCAAAATAGTAACTCCCTCAAATGGTGTTCCAAATGCGTGGAACCATTTGGGACAGTTCAAGGATGATATTTGGAGTGTGTTTGAGGTTTTATCTGGTTTGGAAAGTGACTGAATCAAGACATGGCTTGAAAAATGCACAAAAGTCCAATTTTGAAGTTTTGAGAGGTGACTTTGTGATTTTGGTGTTACAGGTCACTTGTGGCTATTTGGATCACCTCTATATGATGTTTATAAGGTGTGTGTGTGTGTGATTGGTTTGGTTGGAATTGCTTTCAAACTCAAAACCCGATAGTGACTTGCTTTGGAAGGCAAATTTGGAAGTGAGAAGGTGATTTTTAGGAAAGCATCTGTTTGATGGCTTTGGTATACTCAAAATGATCACAAATGAGCTCTATTTATAGTAGAGAAAGTTTTTCTTGGGTGCAATAGTGATTGGCAACTACAGCAGAGGTTTGGCAAATGTTGATCAATGAGAATCCAAGTCTCCTCTAGCCATTGACTAGAGGTTAGGGCACAGGCTGCTGGTTCCCTTGGTCTTGGATATGTCTTGACTGAATTCAGTTGGAAAGGACTCAGTCCATGCCACCTTAGTGCATCCATTAAATGCTCCAAACCAAAATTGGAGTCTTGTCCCTCTTTTAGGCATTTCAAGGTTTGGCATGCTACTTTTGGTTCTAAAGACTTGGGAGGCTGATGGATCAGTGTTTCTCCCTCCTTGGTCTCCCCCTGGGGTGTTCAGATGGATAAACTTGTTTGTCATTTGCAAAAATTGCTCAAATCGAACAAAATGCAAAAATCTTCCTTGCTTTGACAGTTTTCCGCAAGGCATATTGCCATTGTCATATCTCATGGCTCAAGTGGAATTTGATGGAGTTCTTGGCCATTTTGGAAAGCCCTCATATGATACAACAATTGTTTGATCATAATTGGTTTTGATACTTTTTGGATCCAAGTGAAAAATGCCCCTACATTTGGAAAAAAGTGAATGCAGATTTTGACTTAGTGAAAATTTCACTAAGTGTTGGAAAAAAGTGACATTTTCACTTTTTGTGATTTTGATCATTCCATAATTTAAAATCCATGGGGAATTGGAATGAGATGTGTTTGAAGCTTTTGTAGAGTGCCATGAGAGCTACAAATCCAGCTTTGAATGGGGAAAAATGGCCTTGTGGTTTAGGAGTTATGATCCTCCAAAGTTGGTACCCTAGCCACTTTGTTCCATAACTTAGAAAATTTTCTAAGTTTTTATGGTTACCCCTATTGCAAGTTATCCCACTTTTCTTGATTTTTCTTGATGAATGATGATTCCAACCACACATTAACATCATTTTATGGTCAAAGTACCATAATTGTGAAAAATCTCAAAAAGTCAAAGTTTGACTTTTGTGCACAGTTGACTTTTTGTCAGATGAATTCCACACTGTGCGATCCTCTATGAAATCAAGTCCTTGACCTAAATCAAACTTGATGGATTGATTTCATAGGTATTATAGGGTGTATTGAATCATGTACCAAGGTTTGGGAGCATGTCTTGGTCAAAAGTTAAAGGCATAGTTGACTTTTTCCGCGAAACCCTAAATGTGGTTCTGATGAACTTGAAACTTGTTGATCAAGTTTCTTGGACCAATCCATTGTTGCAAATGGAACAATGTGGTGTATTAGAGACCCTCAAATCATCCCTTGAGGTCTTGGCTCATGTTTTGTCCAAAAGTCAACTTAGGGGTGAATTAGGTCAAGAAACCCTAATTCCTGATATGTAGTGAATGCATCCCCTGAGGCCAAATTGACTTGATGATTGGGTTCATGAGGTTCCATGAAGCATATTAGGTTATTCTTTGAAGCAATGGATCATGCCCAGATTAAAATTTTCATCTGGAGGCCTTGGTCGACCAAAACCCTAATTTGGTGACATTGGCGATCTTGAGGCTTAATCCACCTAGCTGGGAGAAGCCTTGTGCTTAATCCTTGAAGTGGGAGTCCTTTTGATCCTTTGTGGATGTATGAGAGGTTAGAAAAGTTGAATATCATGTCAATTCTTGATTGATCCTTTGTCTAAGTGCTCTGAGAGGGCTTGAAACCCTAATTTTTGATAGTAGTGAATGCTCACCTATCTTTGGGGAGACTTATGAGTATGAAAGGTCATCCATATTGTGACGATGATTTACCCAATGACGGGAAATCTAAGTGGTCAAAATTTGGGGTATGACAGATGCCCCTATTTAATCTTCTTGGACCCGAAGGTGTGAATGACGAAGGTATTCGGGCATTCGGGGTGCACGAGGATTAAATATCGGAATACCCAAAATTTTGATGGTGTTTAGGAATGGTAGTTCACGCATCCTTCTTCTTTTGCTAAGCAATGATGCTTAGAAAAGGTAAAAACTTCCCCTCGATCCTGGTCTTCAGCCAAGGAACTGGTTTAAGTTTCTAAAATAAACTTCCCCTCGATCCTGGTTTCCTACCAAGGAACTGGTCTTAGTTTCTGATGTAAACTTCCCCTCGATCCTGGTTTCCTACCAAGGAACTGGTCTAAGTTTCTGAAATAAACTTCCCCTCGATCCTGGTTTCCTACCACGGAACTGATCTCAATTTCTTTTTTCAATAAACTTTCTTGACAAGGGACGCTATGCGTAGCGATTTTGCTCAAACTTCTCGCCAAATTTTCCTGGGGAGATGCCATTTGATAGAAAAATTTTGATGTCAGATTTGCTGGGGAACCCAGTCGTCTGAATTGTAGAGATGCACAAACTTCTTTGTTTGAGACGCCATTTGTTGATTCTACTGGGGAAAACGAGTCTCTCGAGAGACTGCTTTCGCTCGGGGATATTACATCATACTTTTCTCAGGAATCTTCTCGGAGAAATGCCATATGACGTGATCCAATTTTGAGGTGCTGATGACCTTTTCGTCAGTGGATTTTTTTTGGTGAAAAACTGTTACGTTATCGAATCTCTGACTAAGAGGCTTTCGCTGGGGGATTTTCCTTAATTTGGGAAAGCGAAGACATCATCTTTAACGGTGAAGAGTGACGTTTGTTGAAGGTTCTCTGGTCTTTCAGAGGTTCAAGTTATCAAAGTGGTCTAGGCCGAACTTCATCACAGAAATAAACTGGAGGAGAGAGATCGTTCAGACACAACATTTGCTGACGAGGAAAGAACTGACAACTCGATTGACAAGAGGTCTTTTATCACCTGGGGATAAGACCGACTAGAGTGATAGTGATGCAATATGAATGTAAATGTAATTCAATAATGCATGATGTATGTATGTATATGCTGAAAAAACTGACGCGACATACAAACTAATAGATGAACACGACTGGATACTCGGCCACTGCGGGGGACAAAGAGGTATCGCTAGTTCAAGATAGCTATTCTGCCTTGCTTAGGAGAGATAGTCCCTGTGGGGGACAACCGTTGGTCGGGCTTAGGAGGTAAGAACTCTGCCGAGGGTGTCAGATGAAACCTGATCTCTGACACAATTGATCCTTCATTCAGGCACACTGGTTTAGAAGGAGTACTTTGATTCTGCACTTTGAAGCTCGATTACTTCTGGAGAAGTGAGCGATGTTCTTTCGATGTTCAACAGTCAAAAGAATTACCATCTTTGTTAAAAAGCAGAAAAAGTTTGAACAAGTAAATTCATTTTTGTTTCGTTTCAAGAATCGTTAATCATGTTAAAAACGTCGTTCTGTAAAGCTAAACAAATAAGAATTGCAAACAAAAGCACAAGGGCTCAAATTTTATTGATAAGATGGAAATCAGCCAAGCGCGTGATTCCATGGAGTATTTATAAAGTTTAGAAAATAGTAATGTAAGGGAAAGGGTTACATTAAAACATAACGACCACTATCCTTCTAGCAACTTTGAATTCTGGGCATCCTGAGCTTCTGCCGAAGATGACCCTGACTGGAGTTTTCTGATGGATGGTGTAATTGCTGCTGAGGGACCTGCCCCTTTGTTGAACATATTTACTTGCCATTATCCCTGACCTTTGCCTGGATTGTACTTTGAGATTTCCAATCCACCGGGATGATTTTTGATTCTGTCTCTAATTTTTTCCTTGACCTCCCTTTCGGGTTTTCAATCCACCGAGACGTTTTTTTTTTTAGTTTAGGCGAAGTATTTCTTGACTACATCAACATTCTTGGGGTAGGCAAATTCTTCTCCATCCATGGTTGCAAGTCTCAAGGCACCGCCTGAGAAAGCTTTCTTGACCACAAAGGGGCCGTCATAATTCGGAGTCCATTTGCCCCGAGAATAAGTGAGAAATGATTGTATCTTTTTGAGCACAAGGTCTCTGTAGCGTGAATTTTTGGACGTGGTTGCGAAGCACTATCGCTTTTGGGGTACTAGAGTTCGATTCATTTTTTATCCTATTGAAGCTGATGAAGGAAGGGAAATAGATGTATCCAATTAACCCTGCTTGCAAACTGAGTTTGAACAGATGACTGTTGGTTTACAGATGCTACAAAGATTATGGGTCTCTCTTAGGTTATTTTGTTAAAATAGTGCCTGGGCGATTGGTGGGAGTTTAAGACTGATGCTTTTCGATTGATAAGTGAAGGAATGGGATTTGGGACTTTGGATTAGTGTGCTCGCTAAGATTTTTCTTTCAATTTTATGCCTACGTATTCCCATTTACCGAAACAGGGAAATCAAAGCGATCGTAGTTCCTCCTATTCTATGGGAGGAAACGGTGTTTTGGTGTCTTGTTCAAAGCCCAAGACGTGAAGCTAAAGGTGGTTTGTATCTTGTTCAAAGCCGAAGATGTGAAGCTGAAGGGTATATTTGTATCTTGTTCGAAGCCCAAGATGTGAAGCTAAAAAGGTGTTGACTTTAGAGAGAATTTGTCATCTCTAAAGGGGTCTGTTTGTCACAATTGTTGGGTGACTGACTATAAAGAAGGATTACTTTAACCGGGATATGTGAATCCTAGCAATGCCATAATTTCCTTTATAGGGGGTTTTAACCTGAAGGAGAAGACTTTAACTCAGTGTAGAGTAATGCCATCTTTCCTTAGGAATTTCTCATGCTAAAAGAGGGAAAGCGGCGGGGATGTAAATAATCCAGAGGCTTGCCGCTTACAGCGATTAGATGAAAGGAGTTGTTGATGTTTGTATCCTGTGAACGAGGCACAATTTTGATGCTAAAAGGTTGGTTGACTCAACCGGGGTTTTTCTTATACAAAGCCTAAGAGGAGGCTATTGGCCCAACAAGAGGGTGTTTTTATGTGTCTCGTACGAGGCCCGAGAGAGAGGCTAAAAGGGTTTGACTCAACAAGAGAGTGCTTTTGGATGTGTCTTGTATGAAGCCCAAGACGGAGGCTAAAGGTGGGCTCAACAAGAGAGTCTTTTATACTCAACAAGAGAGTGTTTTGTATCTCGTACGAAGCCCGAGATGAAGGCTAAAAGAGAGATTGACTCAACAAGAGAGTCTTTTATACTCAACAAGAGAGTGATTTGTATCTCGTACGAAGCCCGAGATGGAGGCTAAAAGGATTATTGACTCGACAAGAGAGTCTTTTTGTATCTCGTACGAAGCCCGAGATAGAGGCTAAAAGGATTGCTATTTCAGTTGAGTGACAGGTCCAGTAGGTTGGTTAAAAAAGAAAATCAGTTCTTATAAAGAGACTGATTAAAGGTAAGGCTATGCTTTGGGATTGATCAGAGGATCGGGGTTATTTCTTGTTCTTTAAAGAAATGGGGAATCCAGAGGGTATTGGAGACTGTCTGAGTCTACGGGTGTTTTTCCCTACTTGAGAATGCCTTCGAGACTCAAGGAGATTAGACTGTCCAAGTCTAGAGTTTTACCTTTTGTACTATGCTTAAAGAAACAGTAGTAGTATATTCATGGTAGAAAGATCTAGACTCTTTGAAAGTCTGTTCTATTAAGATGACTAATTTCTGTTCCTATACTTCTAGGAGGTCGTCGGGACAATTTTTACGAAGCCCAAGAGGAGGCTGGAAACTTTTAAGAATCCGGGGGACAATTTGTACGAAGCCCAAGAGGAGGCTCTCTTCCCGAAGGAAGAATCCTTATACGAAGCCTAAGAGGAAGCTGTGAATACTTCTAAGAAGCCGTAGGGTCCTTGTACAACGCCCAAGAGGAGGCGGGGATGCTTTTAGGAAGCCTGTGGGTCCTCAAACCCCGAGAAATTCAAGACAGGCTATTCACAGAGAGTAGATCAAGCCAGGAAAGTCCGAGAATTTGGAAGAAACTCAAGAGATTCCATTCACGGAGAAAAGATCATCTCCGGGGAGTAGAGTTTCTTTGACAATTTCTAAGAGTGACAGTCTGTGAAAGGGTTCACTGAGAATTCTACCTTTTGCGTCTCCATATTGTTTAACCCTAAGAGGAGGGAAGACTATGTCTGGTAATCCTATGGGGGATCTAGTTTTGTCTATTTAAGAGTGATCAAAAGGGCTTAGTGCTAGACGTAGTTGCCGGGGAAACTCTAAATATCTATACTAGTATTACACAGTTGATATGAGTTTATGAAAGAAGACTTATAGTGAAACAGCCCCACAATACAGTTATATGTATATGAAAGCGGATAAAGAAAGCATATAAACACTTACTCGGTTGTAGAGCTTCCATGCTGTTTGGTTAGTTGTTCAACAAAGAAAGATTGAAAAACAACATTATAATTCAAAATCAAAGGAGAAAGTATTTTGAAAAGATGTTGGGACTTACAGCTCAAGGAGAGGCCCAAGGTTTATCAGTGATCGCACTGTCGTTTTGTACAGAGGGACTTATACAAGTGACTGAGACCCAAAAAATTTTATGTACAAGGGGATGGGGCTTACACTATCTCAAGAGGCCCAAGTAATTTATTTTTGTACAAGTGTTGGGGCTTACAGCTCAAGGAGAGGCCCAAGGTCATTTGTTTGAAAATGGCGATCGCGCCGAGATTTTTGAAAACGCGGTGGGTCTTATACATTGCATTGAGGCCCAAAATGGTTTGGTTTTCAAAAGGGGTTGGGTCTTACACTCTAATAGAGGCCCAAAAGATTTTGAATGGGTCTTATAGCTCTAGGAGAGGCCCAAGGTTTATTTTTCAACGAACGATGATCGCATCGAACTTTTTGAAATACAACGGGACTTATACAATAAGTGAGGCCCAAAAAGTTTGTATTTTAAAAGGATTGGGTCTTACACTCTATTAGAGGCCCAAAAGATTTTGAATGGGTCTTATAGCTCGAGGAGAGGCCCAAGGTTGTTTTTTTAACTGGCGATCGCGCCAAGGTTTTCTTTTAATGCAGAGGGACTTATACAATATCTGAGGCCCAAAATTGTTTTGGTTAAAAGGGGATTGAGTCTTTCACTCTATTAGAGGCCCAAAAGTGTTTGAAATTGTTTGATGAGGGTTGAATTAATCAAAACCCTAATTTGTTTCCAAAATATATTTTAATTGAATAAAAAATTCAATTAAAATGGTCAAAATTGTTTAACATGTGGAAAACAAATTGTGATCTTAGATTAATGTTTCAAAAACCATGTTTTGACCTACAAAATGATTAGAAATCATAAAAATTTGTAAAATCAAGAAGGAAAAAATATTTTAAATGTAAAAAACAATTAAAATATTAATTCTTGGCAAAAATATCAATTATATGAAATAAATAATATTTTTTTATTTTTTGGTAAAATAAAATATTTTAACATTTTTGTGAATTATTAAAAAAAGAATCAACTCAAAATCATTAAAACTCAGAGAGAAATTAATTTTTGAATCAATTAAATAAAATCACAAAATTCAAATATTCAAATATTTGAAAAAGGGCGCCAAGAACATGGCAAGAACACGCGCCCTTCCTCTGTTTCTGCAGATTTGCATTTTATATCCAATCTCACTGAATACTTGATTATATCTTGTAATCTACATATCAATCTACTTGTTTCAACCTCACGATCATGTCTATGGTCTTTAATTTCATTTATTTTAAGCATGGAATAAGAAATCAAAGAGAAACCTCAAGAACCCTAAATTCTGCATGAAGGTTCAGAAATTCCATACACGATTCAAACAATGCAATTGATTGAGGGAAATCACTCCATGCATGATTATGAACATATGGCCAAATTATTGTGCAGCATAAATTGCATGGATCATAGAGTTAGAAGAGCTCGTGCTTGCCTCTTGCAGCTGGTGATCGTGTTTTGTGTTAGAGGTGTTACAGCTAGGTTCCAATGATCTGAATAGCTGCCCTAGGTGCCACGGAGTGTGTCTGGATGCTTGGAATGGATTGAAATGATCTGGACCTTGAGATGGTACCCCAACTGCAAATCTGTCAAGAACTTGAGCAACTGGCGGTGATTTTGTGATTTTGGTGTTCCAGATGTTATGTGAGTGTTTGGATCACTTCTATGTGATATATGTGAGGTGTGTGAGTGATTAGTTTGATTGGAAAAGCTCTCAAACTCAAAATCCGATAGTGACTTGCCTTAGAAGGAAAAATTGGAGTGAAAGAAGAGATTTTGAGGAAAGCATTTGTTTGATGGCTATGGTGTACTCAAACTGGTCACAAATGAGCTCTATTTATAGTAGAGCAAGTTTGTTTTGCACGCAATAGTGAATGGCAACTGCAACAGAGGTTTGGCCAATGGTTGCACTTTGGAATCCAAGTCTCCTCTAGCCATTGACTAGAGGTTAGGGCACAAGGTTGTGGTTCCCTTGGTCTTAGATAAGTCTTGACTGAATTCAGTTGCAAATGGCTCAGTCCATGCCACCTTGGTGTATTCATTGAATGCTCCAATCCAAAATTGGAGTCTTGTCCATCTTTTAGGCAATTCTAGGTTTGGCATGCTACTTCTTGTTCCAAGGACTTCGGAGGCTTGGCTCAGTGTTTGTCCCATTTAGATTTGATCCTCAGATGTGTCCAAAGTGATGACAAGCCTTGGAATTATCTGATTTTTCCAAATCGAGCAAAAATGCAAAATTCTGCCTTGCCTTGGCAGTTTTCAGCAAGGCATATTGCCATTATCATATCTCTTGGCCCAAGTGGAATTTGGTGATGTTCTTGGCCATTTTGGAAAGCCCTCATATGATACAACAATTGTTTGATCATATTTGGTTTTGATACCTTTTGGATCCAAGTGAAAAATTCCCCTACATTTGGAAAAAAGTGAAGGCGGATTTTGACTTAGTGAAAATTTCACTAAGTGTTGGAAAAAAGTGACATTTTCACTTTTTGTGATTTTGATCATTCCATAACTCAAAATCCATGAGGAATTTGGAGGGAGGTCAGTTTTAAGTTTTTGTAGAGGGCAATGAGATCTAAAAATCATGCTTTGGATGGGGGAAAATGGCTTTGTGGTTTAGGAGTTATGATCCTCCAAAGTTTTTACCCTTGCCACTTTGTTCATAACTTAAAAAATTTTCTAAGTTTTTATGGTTACCCCTTTTACAAGTTATCCCACTTTTATTGATTTTTCTTTATGAATGATGATTCAAATCATACATTAACATCATTTTAGGGTTAAGAAACCATTTTTGTAAAAATCTCAAAAAGTAAAAGTTGACTTTTGTACATAGTTGACTTTTTATCAGATGAATTTCAAACTATGCGATCCTTTAGGAAATCATGTCCTTGACCTAAATCAAACTTGATGGACATGTTCCATGGGTGTTATAGGGTATATTGAATCATGTCCTAGGATTTGGGAGCATGTCCTGGTCAAAAGTCAAAGATATAGTTGACTTTTCTCGCGAAACCCTAACTGTGGTACTGATGAATTTGAGACTTGCTGCTCAAACTTCCTGGATCAATCCATTGTTACAAATGGATCAATATGGTATATTGGAGACCCTCAAATCCTCTCTTGAAGTCTTGGCTCCTGATTTGTCCCAAAAGTCAACTTAGGGGGGAATTAGGTCAAGAAACCCTAATTCCTGATTTTTGATGTATGCATCCCTTGAGGTCAAATTGACTTGATGCTTGGGCCCATGAGGTTCCATGGAGTATTTTAGGATATGCTTTGAAGCATTGGCTCATGCCCAGAGGAAAATTTTCATCTAGAGGCCCTGGTTGACCAAACCCTAATTTGGTGACACTGGCGATCTTGAGGCTTGATCCACCTGGAAGGGAGCAACCTTGTGCTTAATCCTTGAAGTGGGAGTCCTCTTGATCCCTTTTGGATGTTTGAGAGGTTAGAAAAGTTGAAGATCATGTCATTTATTGATTGATCCTTTGTCTAAGAACTCTGAGAGGGCTGGAAACCCTAAATTTGATTGTAGTAGATGCTTACCCATCTTTGGGGAGACTGATGAGGTATGATGGTTCATCCATATTGTAATGATGATTTTCACAATGATGGGAAATCTTAGTGGTCAAAATTTGGGGTATGACAGTCTCCTTTCCTGAAGACGCGAGGTCGAACCTTTTTGTCAAACGTCCTCTTCATTCTTTGCTGATACAACTGACCGTGGCATAGAGCCGTTATTCATTTTTCGTCGATTAGATTCAGTTCATCGTGTCGAATTTGACACCACTCAGCTTCTGTAAGCTTAGCTTCCATCAATACCCAGATTGATGGGATCTCTACTTCGATGGGGAGCACTGCTTCCATGCCATATACTAGAGAGAGAGGGGTTGCCCCTGTTGAAGTGCGGACAGATGTGCGATAACCGTGAAGAGGAAAGGGTAGCATCTCGTGCCAATCTTTATAGGTTACAACCATCTTTTGAACGATCTTCTTGATGTTCTTGTTAGTAGCTTCTACCGCTCCGTTCATCTTGGGTTGGTAGGGAGATGAGTTATGGTGTTTGATCTTGAACTCAGCACACAACTCTTTCATCATCTTGTTATTCAAGTTAGATCCATTATCCGTAATATTCTGGCTCAGAACACCATAACGGCAGATGATATTCTTTTTGATAAATCGGACCACCACTTATCGGGTTACATTGGCGTATGACGCTGCTTCGACCCACTTGGTGAAGTAATCAACGGCTACTAGGATGAACCGATGTCTGTTTGAAGCCTTGGGTTCAATCATACCAATCATGTTGATTCCCCATATGGAAAAAGGCCATGGGGAAGAAAGAACTTTGAGATGCGTTGGCGGTACATGGATTTTGTCGGAGTATATCTGACACTTGTGACACTTCTTCATGTACTTGTAGTAGTCAGATTCCATGGTCAACCAGTAGTACGCTTCTCTCAGAATTTTTCTCGCCATTGTGTGTCCGTTGGCATGAGTGCCAAAGGATCCTTCGTGAATTTCTTTCATCAGCATGTCTGCTTCTGGTCTGTCCATGCATCGGAGCAAGACCATGTCAAAGTTTCTCTTATAGAGTGTATCAGCGCTAAGGAAGAAGCTTCCTTCCAGCCTTCTGAGGGTTTTTCTGTCTTTCCTTAGTGCCCCAGGTGGGTACTCTTGTTTCTGAAGGAAGCATTTGATATCATGATACCAAGGTTTTTCGTCTATGACTGCTTCGATCGCGAAGATGTAAGCGGGCCTTTCAAGGCGCATTATGTCGATCTTAGGTAGGTCGTTCCATTGACCCACACTAATTATGGAAGAGAGAGTGGCTAATGCATCAGCCATGTGATTCTCTTCATGAGGGATATGATGAAACTCGATTCTGTCAAAGAAAGGTAACAACCTTCTTGCATAATCCTTGTAAGGAATCAGTCCTGATTGATATGTGTTCCAATCTCCTTTGATCTGATTGATAAACAGGGCTGAGTCGCCGTAAGCATCCAAGTTTTTTATTCTCAAATCGATCACTTCTTCGAGACCCATGATACAAGCTTCGTATTCGGCCTCGTTGTTCGTGCACTTGAACGTAAGTCTGGCGGTGAAAGGAATGTGGGTACCCTGAGGTTGTCATACCCCAAATTTTGACCACTAAGATTTCCCATCATTGTGAAAATCATCATCACAATATGGGGGAATCATCTTATTTCATCAGTCTCCCCAAAGATGGGTGAGCATCCACTACAATCAAAATTAGGGTTTCAAGCCCTCTTAGAGCCTTAGACAAAAGATCAATCAAGGAATGACATGATCTTCAACTTGTCTAACCTCTCAAGTAACTACAAAGGATTAAAAGGACTCTCACTCCAAGGATTAAGCACAAAGCTGCTCCCTTCTAGGTGGATCAAGTCTCAAGATCGATAGTGTCACCAAATTAGGGTTTTGGTTGACCAGGGCCTCCAGATGGAAAATTTTCATCAGGGCATAAGAAAATGATCCAAAACACAACCTAATATACTCCATGTAACCTCATGGACCCAATCATCAAGTCAATTTGGCCTCAAGGGATGCATACATCAAAAATCAGGAATTAGGGTTTCTTGACCTAATTCACCCCTAAGTTGACTTTTAGGGCAAATCATGAGCCAAGACCTCAAGAGAGGGTTTGAGGGTCTCTGATGAACTATATTGATCCATTTGGAACAATGGATTAATTCAAGAAGCTTGAGCAACAAGTCTCAATTTCATCTGCACCACAATTAGGGTTTTAAGGAAAAAGTCAACTGTAACTTTGAATTTTGACCAGGACATGCTCCGAAACCCTAGGACATACCTCAATATACCCTATGACACCCATGGAACATGTCCATCAAGTTTGATTTAGGTCAAGGACATGATTTCCTGAAGAATTGCACAGTTTGGAATTCATCTGATAAAAAGTCAACTGTGCACAAAAGTCAACTTTGACTTTTTGAGATTTTTCACCAAAATGGATTTTTAACCCTAAAATGATGTTAATGTGTGATTTGAATCATCATTCATCAAGAAAAATCAAGAAAAGTTGGATAACTTGTAAAAGGGGTAACCATAAAAACTTAGAAAATTTTCTAAGTTAAAAATAAAGTGGCTAGGGTACCAACTTTGGAGGATCATAACTCCTAAACCACAAAGCCATTTTTCCTCATCCAAATATGGATTTGTAGCCCTCATGGCCCTCTACAAAAACTTCAACTAGACCTAAGTCCAATTCATTAAGGATTTTGAGTTATGGAGTGATCAAAATGGCTGAAAAATGAAAATGTCACTTTTTCCAACACTTAGTGAAATTTTCACTAAGTCCAAATCTGTCTTCATTTTTTTCCAAATGTAGGGGGATTTTTCACTTGGATTCAAAAGAGATCAAAACCAAACATGTTCAAATAGTTGTTTTATCATGTAAGGGCTTTCCAAAATGGCCAAGAACATTGCCAAATTCCATTTGGGCTATGAGTTATGACATTGTCAAGTTGCCTTGTTGAAATCTGTCAAGGCAAGGCAGAATTTGCATTTTTGCTCGATTTACCAAAATTGTGCAAATCCAAACACTCCTATCCACTTGGACACATCTGAGGATTGAATCTAAAGGGGACAATCACTGAGCCAAGCCTCCAAAGTCTTTGGAACAAGAAATAGCATGTTGAACCTAGAATTGCCAAAATAGGGACAAGACTCCAAATTTGGATTGGAGCATTCAATGGAAGCATCAAGGTGGCATGGACTAAGCCATTTTCATTTGAATTCAGTAAAGACTTATCCAAGACCAAGGGAACCAGCAGCCTGTGCCCTAACCTCTAGTCAATGGCTAGAGGAGACTTGAACTTCCATTGGCCAACATTGAACAAACCTACTCAGTAGTTGCCATTCACTATTCCTTGCAAAAAAAACTTGCTCTACTATAAATAGAGCTCAATTGTGATCAGTTTGAGTACACCAAAACCATCAAACAGATGCTTTCCTCAAAATCTCTTCTTTCACTCCAATTTTGCCTTCTAAGGCAAGTCACTATCGGGTTTTGAGTTTGAGAGCTTTTCCAATCAAACCAATCACTCACACACCTCACATACATCATATAGAAGTGATCCAAACACTCACATAACATCTGGAACACTGATTTCACAAAATCACCAGCCAATTGCTCAAGTTCATGACAATTTTGCAGTTGAGGTGCCATCCTCAATTCCAAACCATTTCAATCCATTCTAAGCACTCAGACACATCACTTGGCACCTAGGGAAGCTATCCACATCATTGGAACCAAGCTGTAACACCTCCAACACCAAACACGATCACCAGCTGCAAGTGGTAAGCATGAGCTCTTCTAACTCTATGATCCATGCATTTTTTGTTGCACAATAATTTGGCCATATGTTCATAATCATGCATGGAATGTTTCCCCTCAATTAATTGCATTGTTTGAATCGTGTATCAAAAATCCTAGCCTTCATGCAGAAATTAGGGTTCTTGAGGATTTTTCATGATTTCTTGTTATATGTTTAATTTAAATGAAATTAATTGACATAGACATGATCGTGAGGTTGAGACGAGCATAATGATATGAGGATTACATGTTATAATCAAGTATTCTGTGAGATTGAAGAGAAAATGCAAATCTGGACAAGCCCAGAACACGCGCGTGTTCTTGGTGTGTTCTTGGAGCCTTTTTTCAAAATTGGAATATTTGAATTTTGTGATTTTATTTAATTGATTCAAGAATTAATTTCTCTCTGAGTTTTAATGATTTTGAGTTGATTCTTTTTTTAATAATTCACAAAAATGTTAAAATATTTTATTTTCCCAAAACATCCCAAAAATGTTATTTATTTCATATAATTGATATTTTTACAAAGAATTAATATTTTAATTGTTTTTGACATTTTAAATATTTTTTCTACATTGATTTTGCAATTTTTAATGCCTTCTAATTATTTTGTAGGTCAATACTTAATTTTTGAAGCATTAATCCAAGATCACAATTTGTTTTTCATATGTTAAACAATTTTGATCATTTTAATTGAATTTTTATTCAATTAAATACATTTTTTAAAACAAATTAGGGTTTTGGATTAATTCAACCCTCATAAATCTTTTTCAAAACACTTTTTGGGCCTCTAATAGAGTGTAAGACCCAATCCTTTTTTTGACCAAATCATTTTTGGGCCTCAGTGTATTGTATAAGTCCCGATACCGTCAAAAAACAAACGGCTCGATCGTCGCCTTTTCAAAATAACCCTGGGCCTACCCTCGAGTAGTAAGACCCATTTCTTTTCTTAAAACTCACTTGGGCCTCTAATAGAGTGTAAGACCCAATCCCCTTTTAACCAAAACAATTTTGGGCCTCACTTATTGTATAAGTCCCTCTGCGTTAAAAGAAAACCTCGGCACGATCGTCATTTCAAACGAAAAGTCAACTGGGCCTACCCTCGTGTTATAGGCCCCACTCTTTTTCTTTAAAACTTTTTGGGCCTCTTGAGAGAGTGTAAGACCCATCCCTTTGTACAGAAAACCTTTTTTGGGCCCCAGTCACTTGTATAAGTCCCTTTGTACAAATTCAAACTGTGCGCTCACTGATAAAACCTTGGGCCTCTCCTTGGGCTGTAAGCCCCAAATCTTTCTTTTTCAAAGCACTTTCTCCTTTGATTTTGAATATACTGTTGTTTTCAATCTTTCTTTGTTGAACAACTAACCAAACAGCATGGAGGCTCTACAACCGAGTAAGTGGTTATTGATTTCATTTACCGCTTTCATATACATATAACTGTATTGTGGGGCTGTTTCACTATAAGTCTTCTTTCATAAACTCATATCAATTGTGTAATAATAGTATAGATATTTAGAGTTTCCCCGGCAACTACGTCTAGCATTAAGCCCGTTGATCACTCTTAGAAATAGTCAAAACTAGATCCCCATAGGATTACCAGACACAGTCTTCCCTCCTCTTGGGGTTAAACAATATGGAGACATGAAAGGCAGCATTCTCTGTGAACCCTTTCATAGACTGTCACTCGTAGAAGTTGTCAAAGAAACTCTATTCCCCAGAGATGATCTTTTCTCCGTGAATGGCATCTCTTGAGTTTCTTCCAAATTCTCGAACTTTCCTGACTTGATCTATTCCTTGTGAATAGCTTGCCTTGATTTTCTCGGGGTTTGGGGACCCACAGGCTTCTTAAAAGCACTTGTCAAGAAACTCTACTCCCCAGAGATGATCTTTTCTTCGTGAATGGCATCTCTAGAGTTTCTTCCAAATTCTCGAACTTTCCTGACTTGATCTATTCCTTGTGAATAGCTTGCCTTGAATTTCTCGGGGTTTGGGGACCCATCGGCTTCTTAAAAGCATCGGCCTCCTCTTGGGCATTGTACAAGGACCCTCAGGCTTCCTAAAAGCAACCCCGCCTTCTCTTGGGCTTAGTACAAGGACCCGTCGGCTTCTTAGAAGTATTCACAGCCTCCTCTTAGGCTTCGTATAATGATCTCTTCCTCCGGGAATGATAACCTTCTCTTGGGCTTCGTACAAGGACCTCTCGGCTTCTTAAAAGCTTCTAGCCTCCTCTTGGGCTTCGTACAAATTGTCCCGACGACCTTCTGGAGGTATAGGAACAGAAACCAGTCATCTGCATAGAACAGTCCTTTCCAAGAGTCTACTATTGTTTCTTAAAGCATAGTACAAAAGATAAAACTCTAGACTTGGACAATCTAATCTCCTTGAGTCTCAAAGACATTCTCAAGTGACCCCTTCGTAAAGAGGGAGGAAACCCGTAGACTCGGATAGTCTCAATACCCTTCGGATTTCCCGCTTCCTTAAAGAACAGGTATAACCCAGATCCTTGAATCAAATCCTTGAGTACAGTGTTGCTCATATAAGAACTGACTTTCTCTTTCAAAATCAGTATACTGGACCTGTCACTTAACTGAAACAGTAACCATAGCCTCCTCTTGGGCTTTGTTCAATGATTCTCCCCAGCGGAGTCAAACAACGTTTAGCCTCTCTCTCGGGCTTTGTACGAGACACATAAAGAGACACCCTCGTTGAGTCAATCATCCCTTTCTCCTCCATCTCGGGCTTTATACGAGATACAAAAAGGTTCTTATTGAGCCAAACAAACAACAACCTCCATCTCGGTCTTCGTACGAGATACAAAAAACTCTCTTGTTGAGTCAAATAGCCTTCATCTCGGGCTTTATACGAGATACCAAAAGACTCCATCGACGAGTCAAAACCTTTTAGCCTCCCTCTCGGCGAAAATACAAATAACCAGTACAAAGGCCCCCCCCACATTGATAGCATTCGTAACCTAACAGACCGCTGTTTAAACTCAGTATACAAAGCAGGGTTAATTGGAGACATCTATTTCCCTTCCTTCATTAGATTTAATAGGATAAAAAATGAATCGACCTGTAGTAAACTCAACCGCAGAGGGCGACCAGCGCTTAAGAACCGCGTCCAAAATCGCTTGCTACAGAGGTGTTATGATGATTACCCTAATTCCATTTCCATAATGATTGACGGCTCCGTCAAAGATAAGTCCCCATTGGGAACCCGGTTCTGGCCCTTCACTGGGTAGCCGTTCATTGCAATCTTTCATTTTCAAGTACATGACATCTTCGTCTGGGAAGTCAAACCCGATTGATTCCTGATCGTCAATCGGTTGATGAGCCAAATGATCGGCTAAAATACTTCCCTTAACGGCTTTCTGAGCGTGGTACTCTATGTTATATTCTGATAACAACATCTGCCAACGGCCAATTCTTCCCGTGAGAGCATGTCTTTCGAATACATACTTGATTGGATCCATTTCGGAGACCAACCAAGTAGTGTGACGAATCATGTACTGGCGAAGACGTTTGGCTGCCCAAGCCAAAGCCCAACAAGTTTTCTCAAGCATAGTGTACCGAGTCTCGCAGTCGGTGAATTTCTTGCTTAAATAGTAGATGGCAGACTCTTTCCTTTTGGTTTCATCTTATTGGCCAAGTACACAGCCCATGGAGTCTTCCAAGACTGTTAAGTAGATGATCAGTGGTCTTTCTTCTACTGGAGGTGATAGAATCGGTGGGTTCAACAAGTATTCCTTAATACTATCAAAGGCGGTCTGGCAGTCCTCTATCCAAAAGCAGTCCTGGTTCTTTTTAAGTAATTTGAAAATCGGCGCACATGTCGCGGTCATGAGGAATATGAATCTGGAGATGTAGTTCAAACTTCCCAGGAATCCTCTTACTTGTTTTTCAGTCTTCGGAGAAGGCATTTCTTGAATGGCCTTGACCTTGTCAGGATCAACCTCAATTCCTTTCTGGCTGACGATGAACCCTAAGAGTTTCCCTGATCGAACACCAAATATGCACTTCTTGGGAATCAAGCGGAGTTTATACTTTCTCAACCGCTCGAATAGTTTTGACAGGTGGGTCACATGCTCCTCTTCCGTCTTAGATTTGGCAATCATATCATCAACATATACCTCGTTTTCTTTGTGTATCATGTCATGAAACAGAGTAGTCATGGCCCTTTGATAGGTTGCCCCAGCGTTCTTCAAACCGAACGACGTTACCTTGTAACAAAAAGTACCCCATGGGGTAATGAACGAAGTTTTATCCATGTCTTTCGGCGCCATTTTGATCTGGTTATAGCCCGAGAATCCATCCATGAAGGAGAAGACTTTGAACATTGTTGTACTGTCGACCAACATGTCAATGTGCGGTAAAGGAAAGTCGTCCTTTGGAATAGCATTGTTTAGATCCCTGTAATCCACACACATTCTGACCTTTCCGTCCTTTTTCAGAACGGGTACGATGTTGGCTAACCATTGAGGATATTCTGACGTGGCGGGGAAACCCGCGTCAATTTGTTTTTGTACTTCCTCTTTGATTTTGATGGCCATGTCTGGATGAGTCCGTCTCAACCTTTGTTTTACTGGCGGACATTCTGACCTTAGCGGCAGATGATGTTCCACGATGCTGGTATCCATCCCTGGCATATCCTGATAGGACCAAGCGAATACATCAGGAAATTCTTTGAGAAGCCTTGTCAAACTCTCTTTGGTAGTTGGACTAAGCAGTGCCCCAATCCTAATTTGTTTTCTCTCTTTTTTCAAACCCAATTTGAACGTTTCCAACGGCTCTTTGTGAGGTTCGATGGACCTTTCCTCCTGCCTGAGTAGTTGGGAGATCTCTTCTGGAATTTCATCATCAGCTTCTTCTTAAGCCCCAAATACCCGGAACTCAAAGTTGGGAGAAGGAATCGGATTGTATGTTTCAACGGGGTTTAAAACAAGAAATCTGCATGACGTGATGATTTGTGTTTAGAAGAGATAGAAATAATGCAAGAGTGTGTGCAGTGTATTTTCTTTGGAAAACTGCTTGTTTTTATTATTGAGTTTTTTTTAGGATTACCATTTTCTAGAAAATGAAAAGAGAAAACATCAATTAATGCGGAAATTACAGAATGACGTTTATTTTATTTATGAACGAGTCGATTCTTGAAACTACAGACCTATAAAACAAAACTCAGTCGCTTTGGGCGAAGCGAAGAGGGAAATTTACAGAAAGTGAGCCCTATCAAAACATTCGTTTCACCTGGGCAGGGTGAAAGGTTAAGATAAAGACGACAATTACTTTGACTTATGAACAATCTTTGGGACATCAACAGCAACCCATTGGCGGAGAACTCCTTGGTGAATCACAAAGTCTGGTACCTTCCTTGATTTTCCTTCAGAAATAACGCTGATTTCTGGCGGAGCAGGATCATTAGAATCTGTCTCCCAGGCAGAGTTGTCGTAGGAGGATTTCTCTGTTGTATTTTGCATAGTATTTGTACTCTCACGCAGATCTCCCCATCCAGTTGGTTGGATGTCTTCGAGCCTGATACGAGAGCTTTCAGGAGCAGTGTACTTGACCATATAGTCGTATTTTCCACTTGGCTGTCCCAAGATGTCCCATACTTCTTTGGAACTGGAGGAGTCATCCCTCTCGATGACGTTGACCTCTGGAAAAGCATAGTTGATGAATTCTAGTCCTGCAAATTCATCGTCGTGCTGGATATTTTCTGAATGACCTGAGTGTTGATCCCATGACATAGTGGGGACGCAGGTATTCTGTTCAATGATGCTCAGCTGATTTTCATTGTTCGGTTGATTCTCTTGCCCTGAGTTTCCTGGGTACGGCTGCCAGATAGGCAGGCCATCCATTGGGCCATAGTAGTCGTGGTCAAAGTTGTCTTTCATCAGAGTGTCCTCCTCTAATGAGTTTGGTGGAGCACAACATCCTTCTGGATCACAATCTCCATATATCATTTCGACGTTTGACCTTGGTATAAATCTCGGACTCTGTGCGGGATAGCAAAATGGCATAAGCACCTCTTCCTGAGACATATAATTGTGTTTGTTAAGATAGGACTTCCACTCCTCATCTGTGTCAGAGGAATCTTCCTCATTGATAGTGTGTACTTCTTGGGACACTGGGTGAGGAAACCTCCACTATGGAAGAAGTTTTGAATGGGATGAAGACTTTCATCGTTAGCAGCTGTCTGGGTAAAGGTTGCAGAAAAACCAAGACCCTTCTTTGTTTTGTTATCAGTAGGAATGACAAGTTGTCCCCATCCTTTTATATTGTTACTTTTGATCACTTCGAGAGCATCTCTGTATAAGGAAATCGAGGTTCCTTTCTCTGTTTGATTCTCATTGCTCACCGACAGTGCTTGGAACTGAGTTCCAACAACCTCCTAGGGTTCTACACAAGTAAATAATGACAAGTTACTCACGAGCAAGGCTTGTTCTCCACAGACCGTGATGAGTTGATTATTCTTGACGAACTTCAGCTTTTGGTGCAGTGTCGAAGTGACTGCCCCAGCCTGGTGTATCCAAGGTCTTCCTAATAAGCAACTGTATGTTGCCCAGATGTCCATGACCTGGAAAGTGATTTGGAAAGTGTGAGGACCGATAGTTATGGGAAGGTCGACTTCGCCAATACTGCTTTTCGAGATTCGTCAAAGGCTTTGACGATGACCTCACTACCTCTCATCGGGGATCCTTTAAATGATAGTTGCATTAAAGTGGACTTCAACATAATGTTGATGGTCGATCCTGTGTCTACCAGTACGCTGGCTAAAGCATCGTCCTGGCAGTTGACTGTGATATTGAGCGCTATGTTGTGGCGGTTGCCCTCCTCTTGCAAATCCTCATCACTGAATCCTAAGTTGTTGCAGGAAGTGATGTTAGAGATGATGCTATCGAACTATCGCATTGACACATCCTGTTCCACAAAGGCCTACTCTAAGACTTTTTGTAGAGCCTCTCTGTGGGCTTCGGAACTGAGTAAAAGTGATAGCACAGATATCTTTGAAGGAGTTTGTAACAGCTGATCAACAATGTTGTATTCACTCCTTTGGATGAGCTTCAGCATCTCATCATTGTTTTTTGAAAGGTCGGGATCACTGGATTGACCGACTAGTGGGTTGGGAGCTTCCATCTAAAGTTCCTTTTCTTTGTTAGGTTCTCCAACTCCTCGGTTGAAGATTTGACCACTCCGCGTTACTCGACTGATGTCTGTAATATTCACGATGGAGGGTAATGGAATTTCTTTTCCATTCTCAATTATTTTTGCACCGTATTTGTAAGGGATCACCTTAGCATATTCATACGGTAATGATCCTGGTAAATATATAACTACAGGAGCCTTCTGATTTTTCTGACTATCGTAAGTAACTTCAATCAGTTCTTGGCTAAGAACCTTTGATTCGTCCAGTAGAGGGATGATGGCACAAACATCCTTGTTCTGTTGATGATCAGAGATTATGATAACGTCTTTTATTTGATCAACAAAGTAGTCCGGCATCCAGTTGATTGGCTCGGAACTCGGAAATGGGTGAATCTCTTTACGATCCAACTGTCCTTGAAGAGCTGCCCGCACAAGGTAGCATCCTTGGTTATTCTCCGAGCAGACTCTACAACATTCATAGTTGTATGGTGGCACTTGGCCACACCCGCTTTGAATGCAGTACAACCTCACTAGGTCAGTTTCCATAGATCGGACATGCTGACTTTGACGCCGAGTAGGGTTTCCATTAAACACACTGACTTGTTGCGTGTCTTCATCCAGATAGATCGGAAGCCACCAGTGGTTTAACAAGTGTTGTAAAGTTCTTTGAACGAGAGTGCACCCTTGGTTACTCTCACTGCATACTTTACAGTTCAGATAATCATGAGAAGTGAGAAAACCAAGTTGGACTTGCTTGGCATGTAACTCCACCAAGCTGGTATTCATCAGACGAATATCAAAGATTTGAACCATGTTGATCTGATAAGGATTTTTATCATGGTAGTCCTGGATCCATCCCTTGGTCTTGTACAAAAGAGCATCCCTGTTTGTTTACCGAGCAAGTCAGAAAGAAACTGTAATCGTGTCGCGGCAGATTATGATACTGGCTTTGCCTTGAGTGCATTGGCACTAAGTTGTCATTAATCGCACGGATGTCGTGACTCTAAATGATGTTGGAATTTGTATAAGTCATGTTGGCCCCCCGAATTCGATGCTCTTGGATCCACCCGAGATCCAATTGTTCCTGTAGAGCTGATTGCACCACAGAACATCCTTGATTGTCTTTAGAGCAGATATCACGCTGGTGATAATTATGAGGTGGCACGTGGCCATATCCACTCTGTCTGCGATACATCTTGACCAGATTGGTCCTCGAAAAGAGTACATCATGAATTTGATAGCTGTTGTAAGACTCTCCCTCTATCAAATTGACTGCAGCTTTCTCGTGTTGAGGCAACGGGTTTGTGAGAACATTTGGATTTGTATATTTGAAAGATAAGACCCCGCTCCTAACAAGCTTTTGTACATCGGATTAGAAACTGAGACAGTTTTCTATGTTATGCCCTAGTCCTCCTTGATGGTAAGGACAAGTTCGATCCGCTTTGAACCAAAAAGGCAGATTTTCCGGTACCGTAAGAGGAGACTTAGTTTGGACATGCCCCTTGTCCAGTAAAAGTGGAAACAGTTATGCGTACAACATGGGTAGAGGGTCGAACCCTGGTGGTCGCGTTGTATGGTTGTTGTTGTACGGAGGATGAGCCAGCTGAAGAGACTGTTGTGTCCTTTGCTGAAGTTGCTGTTGATTAGGTTGGCTCTGCGCAACCTGAGGTTGATACGTAGGAACTGGCCTAGGGTTAATAGCAGGAGTTACAGCTGATACTGGTTGGTAACGTCACTTTTGCTTTCCGAGAGAGATATTCCCAATATCCTACTCTTTTTTCTTAGGGAGAGCACTACCGTATCATTTTGTACTACTTGATGATCCAGCGTCTTTAACTAAATGTCCTTCTCGGACCGCTTCCTCAAGACGAACTCCCATGCCTACCATTTCGGTGAAGTCACTGGGCGCACTGGAAACCATTTTGTCGTAATAAAATGAGATTAAGGTTTTCAAGAAGATCTTTGTCATCTCTTTTTCCTCAAGAGGTGGAAAATTTGAGCGGCGATTTCACGCCATCTCTGAGCGTACTCCTTAAAGGTTTCCTTATCCTTTTGTGACATTGATCTGAGTTGATCTTTGTCTGGTGCCATGTCCAGATTGTATTTATATTGTTGGACGAAAGCAGCGCCAAGATCTCTGAATGTGCCGATCGTAGCGCGGTTTAAACCCATGTACCATTTGAGTGCGGCACCGGTTAAACTATCCTGAAAGTAGCGAATTAGTAGCTCCTAGTTCTTTGTCTGAGCTGACATTCGCCGAGCGTACATCACTAAATGACTTTGAGGGCAAGAGTTACCCTTGCATTTTTCAAAATCGCGCACTTGGAACTTGTGTGGAACTTTCACATTGGGGACCAAACAAAGGTCCGCGACGTCTTTTCCAAATAGATCCTGACCGCGAATGGCTTGCAGTTCCTTCTGCATTTCCAGGAACTGTTCCTGGAACTCATTCATTCTATCGAGCATACTTTCATTTCCACCCGAGGGTATTTGTGGAATCTTTAATTCCGAGACAGCGTGTACCACGGGCGATGGTATGGTCATTATGGCTGAGACTCTTGGTGCCTCCCGAAGTTTGTAACCTTCAGGAGTTGCTATCATGCCCTTGACATCCTCGCTTTCCCGAAGTTTGTAACCTTCAGGCCCAGTGGTTCCTGCTACAGTTTCCGGATCTTCCATGATTGGCAGAATATAACCTTCCGGGATATAGTTAATAGGCATGCCCTAGGGACGATCTTTCGGCATTTTATACCTAGGATCAGACTTCTCCACTATGGGTGTCGATGTGATATCTGAGATCACAGTCCTTTGTTGTTGCATCTGAACTTCTGCTAAAGCTTGCATGTCGTTATGAAGCTTTCTCAGATCTTCTTTCAGAGTGTCAATCTCTTCTCTCAACTCTCTGTTCTCTTCCTCGAGATCATCCATCTTTTTCTGACGATTGGCCCAAGTATTGTACGAATGAGACAGTTTGACTCTAGAATTGAGACGCAAACGTGAGATTCATAGGTAAGAAGAATGCGTGATGCGAGAATGATGAATGATATGCAATGATTATATATGTTTTTGTTTATTCAAAGTAAACTTCGACTATTAGATTGCAAATATCAAACAGTGGGGAAACCCTGTTTTATTGAATTCAAAGGATTGCAGAAATGGAAATACAGTAGATTACAAAATGCTGAAAAAGGAAATCTAAGCTAATGGATCCTAAGTCCTCTCTGAGGAGAGCTCAAGTGCTGGTTCGGGTGCTTTCCTTTTCTTTGACCGGGGCTCTTCAGCCGTTGTCGGGTTGTCATTCCTTTGCCAAGTGAAAGGAGCGAGAAAATTCCTCTGGTCATCCTGATTTTCCACAGCATGTTGCTCTAAAATCTCAATCAGAGCATCTTTTTCTCTTAATAGCTGCTGTATTTTCTTGCATTCCACATTGAGAATACGGTACTTGCTCCTCCAAGACCTCTTCTCCTGCTGAACTTTGCTGAGAGTAACCTGAAGTTTTTCCGTTTCAGACATAAAATAAAGGGCAGAGTCCCTTAATGGAAGAACTTCCTAATGATGGTAAGGCATCCTCAGCTTGAGAGCTCTAGTTTGTACCCAGTGGAGATAAGGCTCCGCAGAGATACAATCTAGTTTTCCTATAGACTCTCTTCCTTTCCTATGAACGTGTTTCCAAGCATGCACTATTTCCATCTTTAGTGCCCTGTCATTTTCTCCTTCCTTGAAGAAAAGACCTTCCAGATGAGTATTACGTGGGATATGCCTCATCGGGTATCCAAATTGACGACGAACCAACACTGGATGATAATTGATTCCCCCCTTTGTTCCTATAAGGGGTACATTTGGGAAATTTCCACAACGGTCAATGATTCTGATCCTGTCATAGATTCGATTGTACCAATCGATGTCAGAGTTGGTAAGAGACATGATTCTCTGCGACCAACGTAAAGTATTCTTTTGATCCCAAAATGCAGCAGACTTTGGCAAATGGGAAGTGAACCATTTGTACAGCAGTGGTACACAGCATGTGATCATTCCTCCCCTATATAAATTCCTTAAGTGTACCGAATGATATACATCTGCGAGTAAGGTCGGTACGGGGTTTCTGATCAGGAAAATCTTAATGGCATTGATATCTACAAAGTTATCGATGTTGGGAAACAAAAATAACCTGTAGGTGAGCAAAACAAAGATGCTCTCGAAAGCGGCCACATTCCTTATACTAGTAAAGTATAGAGCTTTCTTTATAAAAAACCGGGCTGGCAAACCCTGGATGCCACCCTTAGTGGTTATATGAGTCCTGATCTCTGACTCATCCAAGTAAATTGCTCTTACAATGGTCTGATCCTTTGGAATTTCTTCCAGTCCAGAAAAGGGAGCCTGATCAGTGATATGTAGATCAGTCAGGTGAGAGTACTCCTCCAGTGTTGGTGCTAGTTGATAATCTGGGAATGTGAAACAATGATAGACCAGATCGTAGAAGTGGATTAGTGTGGACATGATCCCTTCGATTACATGGACCCTTAATAGAGATAGGAGTCCTCCATACTTGGCTCTGAAAGCCTCGTGGTTGGTGATCATTCTTGCCAGACCTCTTAAATCCTCTAGTTTTAGAACCTTGAAGGTGTACTTAAGAGTTTTCCTTCTACCGAAATCCATTAGCGCAATCTCCTTTCTCTGACATTTGCAATCATTGTCTTAGTTTAATTTGAAAAATGAGAGACTAGAAGAGAAGATTTTTCTTTGTTTTTTAATGTTTTTAAGATGAATGTATGAATGCAACACACAAAAACATAGAAAAACATGGGGTCAAAGGGTAGGTGTCATGAAGTCAAGGTTCTACCCCCCCCCCCCCCCCCCAAGTGTTTATACTGGTGATTTTTTGTACCTGTCCTCAAAATCATCAGCTCCTCCCAGGATAACAACAACAAGTGGATCGCCAGCGAGCTGCAGTATCTTAGAGTAAATGCTATTCACCGAAAATAGATCATCAGCCTCAAATGAGGGTAGTATCGCGTGACAACTATTTTCGATAGCTTCCGCACTACAAAATGGTTTTAGTCTACTAAATCAGCTTCACCGACGACCACAATCGAACAACACTGCTTTCAACAACCGAAGTCGTATAGGCATTGAATCCGCAAAGGGTGCCTCCACCGATCCAATGGTCGAGGTCTCTTATTTAGGTGTCACTCCCTATAAGATTACTCGTTTAGCCATCACCTATCTTAGGTGTATACTCAATCTTTCCACATGTGGCATCACACGCATTCCCATTAGCAGAAAAATAAACATAGATATCAATTAGGAAAAGCGGTATATATATTTGTCTTAATCATCCTAGACCTCTAGACTTATGATCCTATACAGACAATGACTCCCCAGCAGAGTGCCATTTCTGTGAAATCAGGGTTTTCTACCTAAGAGATGGGAAGAGAACAAGTACCTCTCAACTCCCAGCAGAGTCACCATTTTTCTATTGCGCGAATTTTTGTGTGGTCGCGAAGCACTATCGCTTTGGGGTACTACAGTTTGATTCATTTTTTATCCTATTGAAGCTGATAAAGGAAGAGAAATAGATGTCTCCAATTAACCCTACTTGCATACTGAGTTTAAACAGATGACTGTTGGTTTACAGATGCTATCGAGAATGTGGGTGTCTCTTAGGTTATTTTGCTAAAAACACAGTGTATGGACTATTGGTGAGGTTTTTGGTAGGATGCTAGGACTTGGTGCTTTTTGGGTTGATATATGGGGGATACTGGATTTTGGTTTTTTTTTTATTAGTGTGCTCGCTAAGATTTTTTTCAATCTTATGCCTACGTATTCCCGTTCAATGAAACAGGGAAATCAGAGCGATCGTAGTTCGTCCTATTCTATGGGAGGAAAAAGGTGTTTTGGTGTCTTGTTCAAAGCCCAAGACATGAAGCTAAAGGTGATTTGTATCTTGTTCAAAGCCCAAGATGTGAAGCTAAAGGGGTAGAGAGAGTTTGTCATCTCTAAAGGGGAGTTGTTGATGTTTGTATGCTGTGAGCAAGGCACAGGTTTGATGCCAAAAGGTTAATTGACTCAACCGAGGTTTTCCTTATACAAAGCCTAAGAGGAGACGATTGACCCAAGAAGAGGGTGCTAACAAGTGGCTGACTCAACAAGAGAGTGCTCTTATGTGTCTTGTACGAAGCCCAAGACGGAGGCTAAAAGGTTTTGACTCAACAAGAGAGTCTTTTATCTGTCTTGTATGAAGCCTAAGACGGAGGATAAAAAGGTTTGACTCAATAAGAGAGTCTTTTATACTCAACAAGAGAGTGATTTGATGTCTCGTACGAAGCCCGAGATAGAGGCTAAAGGGGAAGTGACTAAACAAGAGAGTCTTTTATACTCAACAAATGAGTGTTTTAGTATCTCGTACAAAGCCCGAGATGGAGGCTAAAAAGGAAGTGACTCAACAAGAGAGTCTTTTATACTCAACAAGAGAGTGTTTTACTATCTCGTACGAAGCCCGAGATGGAGGCTAAAAAGGAAGTGACTCAACAAGAGAGTCTTTTATACTCAACAAGAGAGTCTGAAAAGGTTAGCTCCGCTAGGGGAGAATCATTGTACAAAGCCCAAGAGGAGGCAAACTGTGCTGGTAACTGTTTCAGTCTAGTGACAGGTCCAATATGTTGGATAAAAGAGAAAATCAGTTCTTATGAAGGAAAGATTAACGGTATTGTTGTGCTTTGGTATTGATCAGAGGATCAGGGTTATTTCTTGTTCTTTAAGGAAATGGGAAATACAAAGGGTATTGAGACAGTCCCAGTCTACTGGTGTTTTGAGAAATCGATTCTCAGATAGTGAGTGATCTTTGTATGATGCCCAAGAGAAGGCTGGTATATTAAGGGATGAAGGTCAACCCATTAACTGGTCTGACACTTGACTCAGAAAGATAGCTCTAGCAAATTGATGACTAGGTTCTGTTCCTATACCTGTAGAGGTCTCTGGGTCCTTGTACTAAGCCCAAGAGAAGGCATGAGAGCTTTTAAGAAGCCGAAGGGTCCTTGTACAATGCCCAAGAGGAGGCGGGGATGCTTTTAGGAAGCCTGTGGGTCCCCAAACCCCGAGAAGTTCAAGACATGCTATTCACCGAGAATAGATCAAGCTAGGAAAGTTCGAGAATTTTGAAGAAACTCAAGAGATGCTATTCACGGAGAATAGATCAACTCTGGGGAGTAGAGTTTCTTTGACAATTTCTAAGAGTGACAGTCTGAGAAAGGGTTCACCGAGAATGCTTCCTTTCACGTCTCCATATTGTTTAACCCCAAGAGGAGGGAAGACTGTGTCTGGTAATCCTATGGGGATCTAGTTTTGTTTGTATTTAAGAGTGACCAACAAGGCTTTACCTAGTGCTTGACGTAGTTGCCGGGGAAAACTCTAAATAACTATACTAGTATTACACAGTTTGATATTTGACAAGTATATAAAAGTTTGTGAAAGAAGACTTACAGTGAGCAGCCCCACAATACAGTTATATATATGAAAGCGGGTAAACACTTACTCGGTTGTAGAGCTTCCATGCTGTTTGGTTAGTTGTTCAACAAAGAAAACTTTGATAACAATATTATATTCAAAATGAAAGGAGAAAGTGCTTTGAAAAGATTGTTGGGGCTTACAGCTCAAGGAGAGGCCCAAAGTTTTATCAGTGATTTGCACTGTTGAAATTGTTCGGGGACTCATACAAGTGACTGAGGCCCAAAAAAGGTTTCTGTACAAAGGTATGGGTCTTACAACTCAAGGAGAGGCCCAAAAGTGTTTTTGGTTAAAAGTGGATTGGGTCTTACACTCTATTATAGGCCCAAAGTGTTTTTGTACCAGTGATGGGGTTTACAGCTCAACGAGAGGCCCGGGGTTTTATTTTGAACTGGCGACGACCGCGCCGTACTCTTGAAAATATACAAAGGGACTTATACAATATCTGAGGCCCTAAAAGGTTTATTTACAAAAGGATTGGGTATTACACTCTACCAAGAGGCCCAAAGGTTTTAAAGAAAGGAAATGGGGCTTATAACATGAGGGTAGGCCCAAAACTTTTTCCGTTTTGAAATGGCGATCGCGCCGAGATTGTTGAAAACGCAGTGGGTCTTATACAATGACTGAGGCCCAAAAAGGTTTTAGTTTTCAAGGGGGATTGGGGGTTACACTCTATTAGAGGCCCAAAGAGTTTTGAAAAAGATTTGTGAGGGTGAAAATCAAAGAAACCCTAATCTTGTTTTCCTTTAAAAGTAAATATTTAAAGAAAATCAGTAAAAATAATAAAAATACCAAATAAGTTTGAATAAACCACTTGTGTTTTTTGTTTAAGGTTTAAAAAATGAGGTTTTAGTCACAAGATGAATTAAAACTCATTTGGTTTTGATTTTCAAGGCAAATATTCACTTTTAAAATGTTTAAAAACATTTAAAAATGAATTTATTCACAAAAATACTAATTATATTAAATAAATAATATAAACTTGATTTTTTGTGGATTAAAATATTTCAACATTTTTGTGATTTTTTGCAAAAAGAATCAGTCAAAAATAATTAAAATTGAGGGAGTTATTAATTTTTCAAATCATTAAAAATAATATGAAAAATAATAAAATAAGAAAAAAAATGAAAAAGTGGTACAAAAGAGAATCTGGGGCGAGGGGGATTCGAACCCCAGACCTCTTATGTATAGGGCGCACGCTTTACCACTGGGGTGGTGATACATCCGTTGATTGAAACACAACCACAAATATACAAGGCTTGCCTTGTTTTTGGCCTGCCCAAGGCAAGGCAAGGCAAGATTTTGGTCAAAAACGTGAAGGCCATAACTTTCTCATTTCTCCATGGGTTGGGACAAAATTTAGGTCTATCCTGCCTAGAATTTCGCAAGGAATCCAATGGTGGTGGTTTTTTTTCCAGATCATGCTCCTATTGAAAAATCCGATAGTGGTTATGAAATATGCCTTGATTTGAATTTTCTATGCTACCTCTTGGTACAGGTGTGAATTACATGATAAATTGGTGCAAACACAACACATATAACATGTAGAAGAGATGCATGATCAGTGGACATCAAAGGAAAGCATGATTCAAAGAATTCAAGTTGTGATGCTTACCTCTTTTCGGAGCTTTTGTGCAATCTGCCAAGTACCTTGTTCTAGAAATGATTTGATGCTTTGGACACCCTCAAATAATCTCTTAGAAGCTTTTAGGATGGTTGGAATCAGCTGGAAACCTCAGGAACAAGTTTGAACTCTTTCTTGCAAAAGGGGCAAAAGTGACCAAAATAGCAACTCCCTCAAATGGTGTTCCAGATGTGTGGAACCATTTGGGACAGTTCAAGGATGATATTTTGAGTGTGTTTGAGGTTTTATCTGGTTTGGAAAGTGATTGAATCAAGACATGGCTTGAAAAATGCACAAAAGTCCAATTTTGAGGTTTTGAGAGGTGACTTTGTGATTTTGGTGTTACAGGTCACTTGTGAGTGTTTAGATCACCTCTATATGATGTTTATGAGGTGTGTGTGTGATTGGTTTGGTTGGAATTGCTCCCAAACTCAAAACCCGATAGTGACTTGCTTTGGAAGGCAAATTTGGAAGTGAGAAGGTGATTTTGAGGAAAGCATTTGTTTGATGGCGTTGGTGTACTCAAACTGATCACAAATGAGCTCTATTTATAGTAGAGCAAGTTTGTTTTAGGAGCAATAGTGATTGGCAACTACAGCAGAGGTTTGGCAAATGTTGATCAATGAGAATCTAAGTCTCCTCTAGCCATTGACTAGAGGTTAGGGCACAGGCTGCTGGTTCCCTTGGTCTTGGATAAGTCTTGACTGAATTCAGTTGGGAAGGGCTCAGTCCATGCCACCTTAGTGCATCCATTAAATGCTCCAAACCAAAATTGGAGTCTTTTTCCTCTTTTAGGCATTTCTAGGTTTGGCATGCTACTTTTGGTTCCAAAGACTTGGGAGGCTGATGGGTCAGTGTTTGTCCCTCCTTGGTCTCCTCCTGAGGTGTTCAGATGGATAAACTTGTTTGTTATTTGCAAATATTGCTCAAATCGAGCAAAATGCAAAAATCTGCCTTGCTTTGATAGTTTTCAGCAAGGCATATTGCCATTGTCATATCTCATGGCTCAAGTGGAATTTGATGGAGTTCTTGGCCATTTTGGAAAGTCCTCATATGATACAACAAATGTTTGATAATAATTGGTTTTGATAGTTTTTGGAACCAAGTGAAAAATGCCCCTACATTTGGAAAAAAGTGAAGGCAGATTCTGACTTAGTGAAAATTTCACTAAGTGTTGGAAAAAAGTGACATTTTCACTTTTTGTGATTTTGATCATTCTATAACTTAAAATCCATGGGGAATTGGAATGAGTTGTGTTTGAAGCTTTTGTAGAGTGCCATGAGAGCTACAAATCCAGCTTTGAATGGGGAAAAATGGCATTGTGGTTTAGGGGTTATGGTGCTCCAAAGTTGGTACCCTAGCCACTTTGTTCCATAACTTAGAAAATTTTCTAAGTTTTTATGGTTACCCCTTTTGCAAGTTATCCCACTTTTCTTGATTTTTCTTGATGAATGATGATTCCAACCACACATTAACATCATTTTATGTTCAAAGAACCATAATTGTGAAAAATCTCAAAAAGTCAAAGTTTGACATTTTTGCACAGTTGACTTTTTGTCAGATGAATTCCAAACTGTGCGTTCCTCTATGAAATCAAGTCCTTGACCTAAATCAAACTTGATGGATTGATTTCATAGGTGTTATAGGGTGTATTGAATCATGTCCCAAGGTTTGGGAGCATGTCTTGGTCAAAAGTCAAAGGCACAGTTGACTTTTTCCGCGAAACCCAAAATGTGGTTCTGATGAACTTGATACTTGTTGATCAAGTTTCTTGGACCAATCCATTGTTGCAAATGGACCAATGTGGTGTATTAGAGACCCTCAAATCACCCCTTGAGGTCTTGGCTCATGTTTTGTCCCAAAAGTCAACTTAGGGGTGAATTAGGTCAAGAAACCCTAATTCCTGATTTTTAGTGAATGCATTCCCTGAGGCCAAATTGACTTGATGATTGGGTTCATGAGGTTCCATGGAGCATATTAGGTTATGCTTTGGAGCAATGGCTCATGCCCAGATGAAAATTTTCATCTGGAGGCCTTGGTCGACCAAAACCCTAATTTGGTGACACTAGCGATCTTGAGGCTTAATCCACCTAGCAAGGAGCATCCTTGTGCTTAATCCTTGAAGTGGGAGTCCTCTTGATCCTTTGTGGATGTTTGAGAGGTTAGAAAAGTTGAAGATCATGTCAATTCTTGATTGATCCTTTGTCTAAGTGCTCTGAGAGGGCTTGAAACCCTAATTTTTGATAGTAGTGAATGCTCACCCATCTTTGGGGAGACTGATGAGTATGAAAGGTCAACCATATTGTGATGATGATTTACCCAATGACGAGAAATCTAAGTGGTTAAAATTTGGGGTATGACAAGTGTATTACATTTTTTACTGCTTGTTTTTATTATTGAATTGTTTTTTTAGGATTACCATTTTCTGAAAAATGAAAAGAGAAAACGGCAATTAATGCGGAAATTACAGAACGGCGTTTATTTTATTTATGAACAAGTCGATTCTTGAAACTACAACCCTATAAAATGAAACTCTGTCGCTCTGGGCGAAGCGAAGAGGGATATTTACAGAAAGTGAGCCCTATAAAAACATCTGTTTCACCTGGGCAGGGTGAAAGGTTAAAGACGGCAATTACTTTGACTTATGAACAATCTTCGGGACATCGACAGCAACCCATTGGCGGTGAACTCCTCGGTGAATCACAAGGTCTGGTACCTTCCTTGATTTGTCTTCAAAAATAACGCTGATTTCTGGTGGAGCAGGATCATTGGAATGTGTCTCCCAGTAAGAGTTGTCGTAGGACGATTCCTCAGTTGTATTTGGCAAAGTATTTGTGCTCTCAGGTGGATCTCCCCACCCAGTTGGTTGAATGTCTTCGAGCCTGATGCGAGAGCTTTCAGGAGCGGCGTATTTGACCATGAAGTCGTATTTACCACTCGGTTGTCCCTAGATGTCCCATACTTCTTTGGGACTGGAGGAGTCATCTCTCTCGATGATGTTGACCTCGGGAAAGGCATAGTTGATGAACTCTAGTCCTGAAAATTTTGCAAATTTATCGTCGTGTTGTATATTTTCCGAATACCCTAAGTGTTGATCCCATGACATAGTGGGTATGCAGGTATGCAGTTCAAAGATGCTCAGCTGATTTTCATTGTTCGGCTGATTTTCTTGCCCTGAGTTTCCTAGGTACGGCTGCCAGATAGGCAGGCCATCCATTGGACCATAGTAGTCGTGGTCAAAGTTGTCTTTCATCAGAGTGTCCTCCTCTAATGAGTTTGGTGGAGCACGACATCCTTCCGGATCACAATCTCCATATATCATTTCGACATCTGACCTCGGTATAAATTTCGGACTCTGTGCGGGATAGCAAAATGGCGTAGGCACCTCTTCCTGAGACATATAACCGTCCTCGTTAAGATAGGAGTTCCACTCCTCATCTGTATCGGAGGAATCTCCCTCGTTAATGGTATGTACTTCTTGAGACACTGGGTGAAGGAAACCTCCACTGTGGAACAAGTCCTGAATGGGATGAAGACTTTCATCGCTAGCAGTTATCTGGGTACAGGTTGCAGAAAAACCAAGACCCTTCTTTGTTTTGTTATCAGTAGGAATGACAAGCTGTCCCCATCCTTTTGCATAATTTCTTTTGATCACTTCGAGAGCATCTTTGTACAAGGAAATCGATGTTCCTTTGACTGACTAATTGTCGTTGCTCACCGAAAGTGCTTGGAACTGAGTTCCAATAACCTCCTCGGGTTCTACACAAGTACATAATGACAAGTTACTCACGATCAAGGCTTGTTCTCCACAGACCGTGATGAGTTGATCATTCTTGATGAACTTCAGTTTCTGGTGCAGTGTCGAGGTGACTGCCCCAGCCTGGTGTATCCAAGGTCTTCCTAATAAGCAACTGTATGTTGCCCAGATGTCCATGACCTGGAAAGTCACTTGGAAAGTGTGAGGACCGATAGTTATGGGAAGGTCGACTTCGCCAATAAGTGCTTTTCGAGATCCATCAAAGGCTTTGACGACGACCTCACTGCCCCTCATCGGGGATCCTTTGAAGGATAGTCGCATTAACATGGACTTCAGCATGACGTTAAGAGCCGATCTGGTTCCTACCAGTATGCTGGCTAAAGCATCATCCTGGCAGTTAACTGTGATGTTGAGCGCCATGCAGTGACTTTTGCCCTCTTCTGGCAAATCCTCATCACAAAACCCCAAATTGTTGCAGGAAGTTATGTTAGAGATGATACTATCGAACTGTCATATTGACACATCCTGTTCCACAAAGGCCTGCTCTAAGACTTTCTGTAGAGCCTCTTTGTGGGCTTCGGAACTGAGTAAAAGTGATAGCACAGAGATCTTTGAAGGAGTTTGTAACAGCTGATCAACAATGTTGTATTCATTCCTTTGTATGAGCTTCAGCATCTCATCATTGTTTTTTGAAAGGTCGGGATCACTAGACTGACCAACCGGTGGATTAGGAACTTCTGTTAGAGGTTCCTTTTCTTTGTTAGGTTCTCCAACTCCCCGGTTGAAGACTCTACTGCTCTGTGTTACTCGACTGATGTTTGTAATATTCACGACAGAGGGTAATGAAATTTCTTTTCCATTCTCAATTGTTGTGGCACTGTATTTGTAAGTGGTCGCCTTATCAGATTTATACGGCAGTGGTCCCAGTAGATAAATAACTACAGGAGCCTTCTGATTTTTCTGACTGTCGTAGGTAACTTCAATCAGTTCCTGACTAAGAAACTTTGATTCGTCCAATAGAGGGATGATGGCACAAACATCTTTGGTCTTCCCGCGATCAGAGATTACAACGACATCTTTGATTTGATCAGCGAAGTAATCGGGCATCAAGTTGATGGACCCCAAAACTGAATATTATTGAATCTCTTCGCGGTCCAACTGACTCTGAAGAGCTGCTCGCATGAGGTAACATGCTTGATTATCTTCTGAGCAAACTCTACAGCATTCATAATTATGTGGTGGCACCTAGCCACGTCCTCTTTGAATTCAGTGTAACCTCACTAGGTCTGTTTTGATTGATCGAGCATCCTGACGTTGATGCCTAGTAGGGTTCCCGTTAACCACACTGATTTGTTGTGTGTCTTCATCCATATATATCGGAAGCCACCAGTGGTTCAACAAGTGTTGCAAAGTTCTTTGCACGAGAGCGCACCCTTGGTTACTCTCACGGCATACTGTACAACTCAGATAATCATGTGAAGTGAGAAAACCGAGTTGGACTTGCTTAGCGAGTAACTCCACCAAGCTGGTATTCATCAAGCGAATATCAAATATTTGAACCATGTTAATCTGATAAGTATTTTAATTATGGTAGTCCTTGATCCATCCAAGATCTATCTGACGCTGGATGGCCTCTTGTACAAAAGAGCATCCCTGATTGTTTACCGAGCAAGTCAGACAGGAATTGTAATCGTGCCGTGGCAGATTATGATACTGGCTTTGCCTTGAGTGCATTGCCACTAAGTTGACATTCATCGCACGGATGTCGTGGCTCTGAATGATGTTGGAATTCATATAAGTCATGTTGACCCCATGAATTCGATGCTCTTGGATCCACCCGAGGTCCAACTGTTCCTGTAGAGCCGATTGCACCACAGAACATCCTTGATGGTTCTTAGATCAGATATCACACTGGTGATAGTTGTGAGGTGGCACAAGGCCATATCCACTCTGTTTGCGATGTATCTTGACCAGATTGGTCCTCAATAAGAGTACATCGTGAATTTGATAGCTGTCATTGGACTCTCCCTCTATCAAATTGACTGCAGCTTTCTCGTGTTGAGGCAGCGGGTTCGTGAGAACATTTGGATTCGTATCTTTGAAAGATAAGAATCCGCTCCTAACAAGCTTTTGCACGTCGGATTTGAAACTGAGACAGTTCTCTATGTTATAACTTGGTCCTCCTTGATGGTAAGGACAAGTCTGATCTACCTTGAACCAAAAAGGCGGATTTTCCGGTACTGTAAGAGGAGACTTGGTTTAGACATGCCCCTTGACCAGTAGTAATGGAAGCAGTTCTGCGTACAACATTGGTATAGGGTCAAACCCTGGTGGTCGCGTTGTACGGTTGTTGTTGTACGGAGGACAAGCCTGCTGAAGAGGCTGTTGTGTCCTTTGCTGATATTGCTGTTGATTTGGTTGGCTTTGTGCAACCTGAGGCTGATACGCAGGAATAGGCGCGGGGTTGATAGCAGGAGTTACAGCCGCTACTGGTTGGTAATGTCGCCTTTGCTTTCCGAGAGAGATATTCCCAATATTCTGCTCTTTTTTCTTAGGGAGAGCACTACCGTATCTTTTTGTATTACTTGATGATCCAGCGTCTTTAACTAAACGTCCTTGTCGGACCGCTTCCTCAAGATGAAATCCCATGCCCACCATCTCAATGAAGTCGTCATGCGCACTAGCAACCATTCGGTCGTAGTAAAATGAGCTCAAGGTCTTTAAGAAGATCTTTGTCATCTCTTTTTCCTCAAGAGGTGGACAAATCTGAGCGGCGATTTCACGCCATCTCTGAGCGTGCTCTTTAAAGGTTTCCTTATCTTTTTGTGACATCGATCTGAGTTGATCTCTATCCGGTGCCATGTCCAAATTGTACTTATATTGCTGAAAGAAGGCAGCGCCAAGATCTCTGAAAGTAGCAATCTTAGCACGGTTTAAACCCATATACCACTTGACTGCGGCACCGGTTAAACTATCCTGAAAGTAGTGAATCAGTAGCTTCTGGTTCTTTGTCTGACCTGACATTCGCCGAGCGTACATCACCAAGTGGCTTTGAGGGCAAGAGTTACCATTGTACTTTTCGAAATCGGGCACTTAGAACTTGTGCGGAACTTCCACATTGGGGACCAAACAAAGGTCTGCGGCGTCTTTTCCAAATAAATCCTGACCGCGAATGGCTTGCAGTTCTTTCTGCATCTCCAGGAACTATTCCTGGAACTCATTCATTCTGTCGAACATACTTTCGTTTCCACCAAAAAGTATCTGTGGAATCTTTCCTTCCAGGACAGTGTGTACCAGGGGCGGTGGTATAGTCATTATGGCAGAGACTCTTGGTGTCTCCCGAAGTTTGTAACCTTCAGGAGTTGTTGTCATGCCCCTGGCATCTTCGCCTTCTCGAAGTTTGTAACCTTCATGCCCCTACATTAGAGACCCTCAAATCATGTCTTGAGGTCTTGGCTAATGATTTGTCCCAAAAGTCAACTTAGGGGTGAATTAGGTCAAGAAACCCTAATTCCTGTTTTTAGTGAATGCATCCCCTGAGGCTAAATTGACTTGATGATTGGGTCAATGAGGTTCCATGGAGTATCTTAGGTTATGCTTTGAAGCATTGGCTCATGCCCAGAGGAAAATTCCCATTTAGAGGTCCTGGTCGATCAAACCCTAATTTGGTGACACTGTCGATCTTAAGGCTTGATCCACCTAGAATGCTGCAACATTGTGCTTGATTCTTGCTGTGGGAGTCCTCTTGATCCATTGTGGATGTTTGAGAGGCTTAGACAAGTTGAAGATCATGTCATTCCTTGATTGATCTTTTGTCTAAGCCTCTGAGATGGCTTGAAACCCTAATTTTGATAGTAGTGAATGCTTACCCATCTTTGGGGAGATTGATGAAGAATAATGGTTCATCCATATTGTGATGATGATTTTCCCAATGATGGGAAATCTAAGTGGTCAAAATTTGGGGTATGACACTTGCTCTCCGCAGACTGTGACTAATTGGTCATTCTTGATGAACTTCAATTTCTGGTGCAGTGTTGAAGTGACCGCCCCAGCCTGGTGTATCCAAGGTCTTCCTAATAGACAGTTGTATACTGCCCGGACGTCCATGACCTGGAAAGTAACCAGGAAAGTGTGAGGACCGATAGTTATGGGAAGGTCAACTTTGCCAATAACTGCTTTTCGGGATCTGTCAAAAACTTTGACGATGACCTTACTGCCCCTCATCGGGGATCCTTTGAATGATAGTCGCATTAAAGTGGACTCCGGCATAACATTGAGAGCCGATCCGGTATTGATGAGTACGCTGGCTAAGGCATCGTCCTGGTGGTTAACTATGATATTAAGCGCCATGTTGTGACTTTTGCCTTTTTCTGGCAATTCCTCATCATTAAACCCCAAGTTGTTGTAGGAAGTGATGTTGGAGATGATGTTGTCGAATTGTATTATTGACACATCCTGTTCCACAAAGGCCCATTCTAAGACTTTCTGTAGAGCCTCCCTGTGGGCTTCGGAACGAAGTAAAAGAGATAACACATAGATTTTTGAAGGAGTTTGCAACAGTTGATCAACAATGTTGTATTCACTCTTTTGGATGAGCTTCAACATCTCATCGTTGTTTGTTGAAAGGTCGGGACCACTGGACTGACCGACCGGTTGATCGACAACTTCTGTTTGAGGTTCCTTTTCTTTGCTAGATTCTCCAACTCCTCGGTTGAAGATTCGACCGCTCCGTGTTACTCGAATGATGTCTGCAATATTCACGACGGAGGGTAATGGAACTTCTTTTCCATTCTCAACTGTTGTTGCACCATACTTATAAGGGATAGCCTTATTAGACTTGTATGGCACTGGTCCCGGCAGATAGATAACTACAAGAGCCTTCTGATTTTTCTGACCATCGTAAGTAACTTCAATCAGTTCCTGGTTAAGAACTTTTGATTCGTTGAGTAGAGGGATGATGGTACAAACATCCTTGGTCCTCTCAGGATCAGAGACTACAACAACATCTTTGATTTGATCAGTGAAGTAGTCGGGCATCAAGTTGATGGACCCCGAAACTGGACATGGTTGAATCTTTTCGTGATCCAACTGACTCAGAAGGGCTGCTCGCACGAGGTAGCATCCTTGGTCATTCTCCGAGCAGACTCTACAACGCTCGTAGTTATGTGGTGGCACCCAGCCACGTCCGCTTTGAATTTAGTGTAACCTTACTAGGTCCACTTCCATAGATCGAACATCTTGACTTTGATGCCTAGTAGGGTTCCCATTAATCATATTGACTTGTTCTGTGTCTTCATCTAGATAGATCGGAAGCCACCAGTGATTTAACAAGTGTTGAAAATTTCTCTGAACGATAGCACATCCTTGGTCACTCTCCCTACATACTGTACAGTTCTGATACTCATGCGAAGTCAGAAAACCGAGCAAGACTTGCTTAGCGTGTAATTCTACCAAGCTGGTATTCATCAAGCGAATATCGAAGATCTGAATCATGTTGATCTGATAAGGATTTTTATCGTGGTAGTCTTCGACCCATCCAAGATCCATCTGACGCTGAAGGGCCTCTTGTATAAAAGGGCATCCTTGATTGTTTACCGAGCAAATCAGACAGGAATTGTAATCGTGCCGCGGTAGATTATGATACATGCTTTGCCTTGAGTTCATTGCCACCAAGTTGACATTCATCGCACGGATTTCGTGGTTTTGAATGATGTTGGAGTTTGTATAAGTCATGTTAACTCCACGAATTCGATGCTCTTGGATCCACCCGAGATCCAATTGTTCCTGTAGAGCTGATTGCACCACGAAACATCCTTGATTGTCTTTAGAGCAGACATCACACTGGTGATAATTGTGAGGTGGTATATGGCCATACCCGCTCTGTCTGCGATGCATCTTGACCAGATTGGTCCTCAATAAGAGTACATCATGAATTTGATAGTTGTTGTTAGACTCCCCTTCTATCAAATTTACTGCAGCTTTCTCGTGTTGAGGCAACGGGTTCGTGAGAACATTCGGATTCATATCTTTGAAAGATAAGACCCCGTTCCTAACAAGCTTTTGTACGTCGGATTTGAAACTGAGACAGTTTTCTATGTTATGCCCTGGTCCTCCTTGATGGTAAGGACAAGTCTGATCCGCTTTGAACCAAAAAGGCGGAATCTCCGGTACTGTAAGAGGAGACCTAGTTTGGACATGCCCCTTGACCAGTAAGAGTAGAAATAATTATGCGTACAACATCGGTATAGGGTCGAACCCTGGTGGTCGTGTTGTAAGGTTGTTGTTGTACTGAGGACGAGCCTGCTGAAGAGGCGGTTGTGCCCTTTACTGATATTGTTGTTGATTCGGTTAGTTTTACGCAAGCTGAGGGGGATACGTTGGAACAGGGGCAATGTTGATAGCAGGAGTTACAGCTGCTACTAGTTGGTATCATCGCATTTGCTTTCTGAGAGAGATATTCCCAATATCCTGCTCTTTTTTCTTAGGGAGAGCACTACCGTATCGTTTTGTACTACTCGATGATCCAGCATCTTTAACTAAACGTCCTTCTCGGACGGCTTCCTCAAGATGAACTCCCATGCCCACCATCTCGGTGAAGTCACTGGGCGCACTGGCGACCATTCTGTCGTAATAAAATGAGCTCAAGGTTTTCAAGAAGATCTTTGTCATCTCTTTTTCCTCAAGAGGTGGACAAATCTGGGCGGAAATTTCACGCCATCTCTGAGCGTATTCCTTAAAAGTTTCCTTGTCCTTCTGCGACATGGCTTTGAGTTGATCTCTGTCTGGTGCCATGTCCAGGTTATACTTATATTGTTGAATGAAGGCAGCACCGAGATCTCTGAAAGTAGCGATCTTAGTGCGGTTTAAACCCATGTACCATTTGAGTGCGGCACCGGTTAAACTATCTTGAAAATAATGGATCAGCAGCTGGTGGTTCTCTGTCTGTGTTGACATCCTCCGAGCGTACATCACCAAGTGACTTTAAGGGCAAGAGTTACCCTTGTACTTTTAAAATTTGGGCACTTTGAACTTGTGCGGAACTTTCACATTAGAGACCAAACAAAGGTCTGCAGCGTCTTTTCCAAATAGATCCTGACCACGAATGGTTTGCGGTTCCTTCTGCACCTCCAGGAACTATTCCTAGAATTCATTCATTTTATCGTTCATACTTTCATTTTCACCAGAAGGTATCTGTGGAATATGTCCTTCTAGGATAGTGTGTACCACGGGTGGTGGTATAGTCATCACTGCAGTGACTCTAGGTGCTTCCCTCTCCCAAAGTTTGTAACCTTCAGGAGTTGCTGTCATGCTCCTTGCATCTTCTCTTTCCCGAAGTTTGTAACCTTCAGGCCCAGCGGCTCCTGCTGTAGTTTCCGGATCTTCCATGATCGACGGAATATATGCTTCCGGGATATAGTTGGGTGGCATGCCCCAGGGATGATCTTTAGGCATGTTGTACCGAGGATCATACTTTTCCACTATGGGCGTAGACGTGATCTCTGAGATCACAGTCCTTTGTTGTTGTTGCCCTTGAGCTGCTTCCAGAGTTTGCATGTCACCGTGAAATTTTCTCAGATCCTCTCTTAGAGCGTTGATTTCTTCTCTCAGCTCTCTATTCTCTTCCTCAAGATTATCCATTTTCTTCATGTTGGCCCGAGTATTGTATGAATGAGACAGTTTGACTCTAGAATCGAGACACAAACGTAAGATTCGTAGGTAAGAAGAATGCGTTACGCGAGAGTGATGAATGATATGTAATGATTACATTAATTATTTTTTGTTTAATCAAAATAAACTTCGACAATTTGGATTGCAAATATCAAACAGTGGGGAAACCCCGTTTTATTAAATTCAAATATTGCGGAAATGGAAATACAGTAATTTACATAGTGCTATAAAAGGAAATCTCTAAACTAATGCATCCTGAGTCCTTTCTGAGGAGAGCTCAGGTGCTGGTTCTGGTATTTTCCTTTTCTTTGATCGGGACTCTTGAGCCGTTGTCGGGTTGTCATTCCTTTGCCAAGTGAAAGGAGCGAGAAAATTCCTTTGGTCTTTTTGATTTTCTATAGCATGTTGCTCTAAAATCTCGATCAGAGCATCTTTATCTTCCAATAGTTGCTGTATTTTCTTACACTCCACATTGAGAATACGGTACTTGTTCTTCCAAGACTTCTTCACCTGTTGAACTTTGTTGAGAGTAACCTAAAACTTTTCCGTATCAGACATAAAATAAAGGACAGGGTCCCTTAATGGAAGAACTTCCTGACGAGGGTAAGGCATCCTCAGCTTGAGAGCTCTAGTTTGTACCCAATGGAGATAAGGTTCCATTGAGACACAGTCTGGTTTTCCTATAGACTCTCTTCCTTTCCTATGAACGTGTTTCCAGGCATGCACTATTTATGTCTTTAGTGCTCTGTCATTTTCTCCTTTCTTGAAGAAAAGACCTTCCAGATGAGCATTACGCGGGACATGCCTCATCGGGTATCCAAATTGACGACGAACTAAAATCGGATGATAATTGATTCCTCCCTTAGTTCCTATGAGGGGTACGTTTGGGAAGTTTCCACAACGGTCAATGATTCTGATCCCGTCATAGATTTGATTGTACCAATCGATGTCAGAGTTGGTAAGAGACATGATTCTTTGTGACCAATGCAAAGTACTCTTTTGATCCTAAAATGCGGCAGACTTTGGCAAATGGGAAATGAACCATTTGTATAGTAGGGGTACACAGCATGTGATCATTCCTCCGCTGTACAAATTCCTTAAGTGTACAGAATGATAAGCATCTGCGAACAAGGTAGGTACAGGGTTTCCAATTAGAAAAATCTTAATGGCATTGATATCAACGAAGTTATCGATGTTGGAAACAAAAATAACCCGTAGGTGAGCAAAACAAAGATGCTCTCGAAAGCGGCTACGTTCCCTATACTAGCAAAGTACAGAACTTTCTTAATCAAAAGCTGGGCTGGCATACCCTGGATACCACCCTTAATGATCATGTGAGTCCTGACTTTTGACTCGTCCAAATAAATCGCCCTTGTAATGGTTTGATATTTTGGAATTTCTTCCAGTCCAGAAAAGGGAGCTTGATCAGTGATAGCTAAATTAGTCAGGTGAGAGTACTCCTCCAGTGTCGGTGCTAGCTGATAATCCGGGAATGTTAAACAGTGATAAACCGAATCGTAGAACTGGATTAGTGTGGACAGTATTCCCTCAATTACATGGACCCTTAACAGAGACAGCAGTCCCCCATACTTAGCTCTGAAAGCCTCAAGGTTGGTGATCATCCTTGCCAACCCTCTTAAATCCTTTAGTTTTGGAACTTTGAAGGTTTACTTGTGAGTCCTCCTTCTACCGAAATCCATAACACAATCTCTTTTTCTGACATTTGCAATCATTGTCTTAGTTTAATTTTAAAAAGGAGAGACTAGAAGAGAAATTTTTTCTTTGTTTTAATGTTTTTTAAATGAATGTATGAATTCAGCACACAAAAACATAGAAAAAACATGGGGTCAAAGGGTCGGTGTCATGAAGTCAAGGCTCTACCCATCCCCAAAGGTTTATACTGGTGATTTTTGTACCTGTCCTCAAAATCATTGACCTCTCTTGGGATAACGACAGTAAGCGGATCACCAAGCGAGTTGTAGCCTCTTAGAGTAATCTCAAATGAGGGTAGTATCGCATGACAACTATTTCCGATAGCTTCCGCACTACAAAATGGTTTCAGTCTACTAAACTCCTTAGCTTCTCAGATAACCCAATGGAACAATCTGCTTTCAATAACTGAAGTCGTATAGGCATTGAATCTGCAAAAGGCATCTCCACTGATTCGATGGTCTACCAGAACCTTTTATTTGGGATTCACTCTCAATAAGATTACCCGTCTCACGCCATCACCTATCTTAGGTGTATACTCAATCTTTCCAGATGCGGCATCACACGCATTCCCATTAGCGGAAAAATAAACATGGATATCAATTAGAAAAAGCAGTATATATATTTGTCCTAACATCCTAGACCTCTAGTCTTATGATCCTAGACAGATAATGACTCCCCAGCAGAGTCGCCATTTCTGTGGTACTTTGTTTTTTCACCTAAGACTGTAAGAAAGAATGCCTCCCACTGTGGTCGCCATTTTTCTGTAGCACGATTTTTGTGGTTTCGAATCACTATCGCTTTGGTACTACAGTTTGATTCATTTTTTATTTTGTGAAGCTGATTAAGGAAGGGAAATAGATGTCTCCAATTAAACCTGCTTGCATACTAAATTTAAACAGATGACTATTGGTTTACAGATGCTATCAAAAGGGGGTATTGTCTTAGGTTATTTTGCTTAAGAATATCGTGTCTGGACTATTTGCGAGAGCTTTTGGTTAGGTGTTAGATCTAATGCTTTTGGTTGATTGACGGAGGTACTGGATTTTGAGTTTTTGATTAGTATGCTCGCTAAGATTTCGCAATCTTATGCCTACGTATTCCCGTTTAACGAAACAGGGAAATCAGAGCGATCGTAGTTCCTCCTATTTTAAGGGAGGAAAAAGATGTTTTGATGTCTTGTTCAAAGCCCAAGATTGAAGCTAAAAGTGATTTGTATCTTTTTCAAAGCCCAAGATATGAAGCTGAAGGGTTTTTTTTTTGTGTCTTGTTCAAAGCCCAAGATTGAAGCTAAAAGGTTTGACTGTCTCTAAAGAGGAACTTTTGATGTGTCTATGCCTTGATTAAAGCACAAGTTTGATGCTAAAAGGTTGATTGACTCAACCGGGGGTTTCTCTATACAAAGCCTAATAGGAGGCTATTGACCCAACAAGAGGGTGTTTATTATTTGTCTCGTACGAAGCCCGAGATAGAGGCTAAAAGGGTTGACTCAACAAGAGAGTACTAACAAGTGACTTACTCAACAAGAGAGTGCTTTTATATGTCTTGTATGAAGCCCAATATGGAAGCTAAAAAGGTTTGACTCAACAAGAGAGTACTTTTATCTGTCTTATACGAAGCCCAAGACAGAGGCTAAAAAGATTGGCTTAACAAGAGAGTCTTTTATACTCAACAAGAGAGTGATTTGTTGTCTCGTACGAAGCCCGAGATATAGGCTAAAAGGAAAGTGACTCAATGAGAGAGTCTTGAAAAATGATGGAATCAACAAGAGAGTCTGAAAAGGTTAAATATGCTAGGGGAAATCATTGTACAAAGCCCAAGAGGAGGCTGACTTCGCTAAGGAAGGATCATTATACAAAGCCTAAGAGGAGGCTATACTTCTGCCGGGGATTCTTGAGATCCGGAGGCAGGTCCAAGAAGGGAATCAATCCTTGCAAGGGAATGCAAAAGGAATTGATAGATCAGAAACCTTGAGGCTCTGGTTTGAGATACCGTTATCTGACCCGGGTCGGGGAGTTTTGGGAAAAGGACGGGGTTTTAGAACCTGCAAAGTTCTCACTAGGCTGGAGATTAATCCAGAATCCGGGGTTTCTCCTATGTTTGAAAGGGACTTGAGAATGTATTTGAGACTCAAAGGGAATTAGACTGTCTAAGTCTACTGGTAGAGTTTTATCTTTTGTAGGATGCCCAAAAGAGGGCAAGGGCCTTAAAGGATAAGGATCAACCCTTAGGTGGCCATAGGTTTGACACTGGAAATACTGCTCTAGCAAATGATGACTAAGTTCTGTCTTATACCTTTAAGAGGTCGTTAAGGGTCCTTGTATTAAGCCCAAGAGAAGGCATGAGAGCTTTTAAGAAGCCGAAGGGTCCTTGTACAACTCCCAAGAGGAGGCGGGGATGCTTTTAGGAAGCCTGTGGGTCCCCATACCAAGAGAAGTTCAAGAAATGCAATTCATAGAGAAGAGATCATTACAGGAAAGTTCGAGAATTTGGAAGAAACTCAAGAGATGCTATTCACGGAGAATAGATCAACTCTGGGGAGTAGAGTTTCTTTGACAATTTCTAAGGGTGACAGTTTGAGAAAAGGTTCACCGAGAATACTGCCTTTCTCTTTGTTCCATATTGTTTAACCCCAAGAGAAGGGAACACTGTATCTGGAATCCTATGGGGATCTAGTTTTGTTTGTATTCGAGAGTGACCAACAGGCTATACCTAGTTTTAGATGTAGTTGTCGGGGAAAACTCTAAATAACTATACTAGTATATATATAGTTGATATATGACGAGTATTTAAAAGGATGTGAAAGAAGACTTACAGTGAAACAGCCCCACAATACAGTTATATATATATATATATATATATATATATATATATATATATATATGAAAGCGGTAAATGAAAGCGGATAAACACTTACCCGTTGTAGAGCTTCCATGCTGTTTCGTTAGGTGTTCAACAACGAAACTAAAGAAAGTTTTGATCATAACATATATTTGAATTCAAAATCAAAGGAGAAAGTGCTTTGAAAAGATTGTTGGGGCCTACAGCTCAAGGAGAGGCCCAAAAAAGGTTTTTATGTACAAGGGGATAGGTCTTACACTCTATTAGAGGCCCAAACATTTATTTTTGTACAAGAGATGGGACTTACAACTCAAGGAGAGGCCCAGGGTTATTTGTTTGAAAATGGCAATCGCGCCGAGGATTTTGAAAACACAGTGGGTCTTACACTCTATTAGAGGCCCAAAAGTGTTTTGTACAAATGATGGGGCTTACAACTCAGGGAGAGGCCCAGTTGATTTTGATAAAAAGGCTACGATCGTACCAAACGTTTGAAAATATACAGAGGGACTTATACCATGTGTGAGGCCCAAAGGGTATTATTTACAAAGGGGTTGGGTCTTACACTCTATTAGAGGCCCAAAGAGTATTTTAAAGAAAAGAAATGGGACTTATAACACAAGGGTAGGCCCAAATGATTTTATTTTAAACTGGCGATTGCGCCGAGATTTTTGAAAACACCGTGGGTCTTATACAATGACTGAGGCCCAAACTATTTTGGTTTCAAAGAGAGATTAGGTCTTACACTCTATTAGAGGCCCAAAAGTGTTTTTGAAAAAGATTTAGGGTGAAAATCAACAAAACCCTAATTTCATCATTCTTTAAAGTAATTTTCAAAGAAAATTAATTAAAATGATAAAAATACCAAATAAGTTTGAATGAACAACTTGTGATTTTTGGTTAAGGTTTGAAAAATGATGTTTTAATCACAAGATGAATTAAAACTCATTTGGTCTTGATTTTTCAAGGTGGATATTCATTTTTAAAAGGTTAAAAAATAATAAAAATGAATTTATTTACAAAAATATCAACTATATTAAATAATTAATATAAATCTGATTTTTTTTGTCGAATAAAATATTTTAACATTTTTGTGATTTTTTTTGGAAAAAGAACCAATCAAAAATCATTAAAATTGAGAGAGTTATTAATTTTTCAAATCATTAATAATAATATGAAAAATAACAAAGAATGGGAAAAATGATAAAAAGAGGATCTGAGGGGAGGGGGATTCGAACCCCATACCTCTTGTGTGCAGCGCGCGCCCTCTACCACTAGGGTAGTGATACATCCGTGTATCAAAACCACCCCATGGATATATGAGGGTTGTCTTGTTTTAGGACTGGCCAAGGCAAGGCAGGGCAAGATTTTGTCCAAAAACTTGAAGCTTGTAACTTTCTCATTTCTCCATGGATTGGGACAAAATTTAGATCTATCCTGCCTAGAATTTTACAAGGAATCCAATGGTGGTGGTGGTTTTTTCAGATGAGGCTCCTATTGAAAAACCCGATAGTGGTTTTGAAATAGGCCATGATTTGCATTTTCCATGCTACCTCTCTTTATGAGCTTTTTGGGCAATCTTTCAAGTGATTTGTTCCAGAAACAATTTGATGCTTTAGACACCCTCAAATGATCACTTAGAAGCTTTTAGGATGGTTGGAAACAAATGGAATCCTCAGGAACAAGTTTGAGCTCTTTCTTACAAAAGGGGCAAAAGTGACCAATATAGCAACTCTCTCAAATGGTGTTCCAGATGTGGGGAACCATTTGGGACAGTTCAAGGATGATATTTGGAGTGTGTTTGAGGTTTTATCTAGTTTTGAAAGTGACCGAATCAAGACATGGCTTGAAAAATGCCAAAAAGTCCCATTTTGAGGTTTTGAGAGGGGACTTTGTGATTTTGGTGTTACAGGTCACTTGTGAGAGTTTAGTCAGCTTAGATATGACATATTGGATGTGTTTGGATTATGAGCTATGATGGAAATTGTAAGTTCTATGTTGGCAACAATTTTGGTTAAACATGCTGCTCTGTTAAATGTCATGAATGATGCTTTGACTTGTGAGTAGAACATCTCTGCAGGGTTTACAGATGTCAAAGCAGATGTCTTAACATGTGTTTCCAGAACTGAAGGTGTTTCTGTTTATTATTATTATGCGTTGTCTGTTACTTCTTTTGGAATATCAGATTGATTCTTTGATGGCGCAAAATAAGGAGGAGATTTTCTAAGTCCATAAATAGTTCTGTTCCGATTTGTTGGAGATCTTTTGTTCTAATTTTATGGAGAAAATCGTGGGATGTTTAAAACATTGAATTGATTTGATTTGGCCCAAGCCCATGCTGCGTGTTTCTTTTTAAAGACCTGCTAACCCTATTTGCAAAACAGAGAGAATAGTGTGAATTGTGCGCTTTGTTTTAAGGATTAGGGTTTCTGTCTTTTGTGATTTGTGAGCCACTCTTGTATTGTTCTAGTACTAGAGTTGGACTGTTAGTTGAGTTGTAATTTGTTAATCATCTATAAGCTTTTAAGCAAGGATGATTATGTGTCTTTGAAGTGTGTCTTCTATCTCTTGTGATTTTTGTATTTGTCATTGTGTGTGATTGAGGGGGAGTGAAAAGGGTCTCATATCTAAGAGTGTCTTAGGTAGAAATTGCACGGGTAGAGATTAGGTGAGAAGATTGGAAACCAGAGGTTGTGTGCTGAGATTCTTCAAACTAATTCTATTTAGTGAATTTCCTTCCTGGCTTGGTAGCCCCCAGACGTAGGTGTGTTTGCACCGAACTGGGTTAACAATTGCTTGTGTTATCTCTCTTTTCATTTACTGCTTTTGTTACATTGTTTTATGTGGATCAGTTCTCAGATATTTGTGTCGTAACATCTCCTTCGACATCACATATCTGATACCAAAATTTCAATTGGTATCAGAGCGGGCATCCTGCTCTATTTCTTGATGAGATCTAGGGAAGATACTTTCTGGTACTATGGACAAGGAGAGAGGATTTGTGGCCTTCTTGAAATCTTTGGATAGCAAGGCTTGGAAAGCTATCTTAAAAAGATGGGAAAACCCTGTTGCTATAGGGAAAGATGGAAAACCTACCTCTGAACTGAAGCCTGAAGAAGAATGGACTAAAGAAGAGGATGAATTAGCTCTTGGAAATTCTAAAGCCTTGAATGCTCTATTCAATGGGATTAATAGAAACATTTTCAAGTTGGTAAACACTTGTGAGGTGGCTAAAGATGCTTGGGATATACTTAAAGCTACTCATAATGGGACATATAAGGTGAAGATGTCAAGACTTCAGTTGCTCACTACCAAATTTGAAAACCTAAGGATGAAAGATGATGAAAACATTCATGACTTTCATATGAATATTCTTGAGATAGCCAATGCATCCAGTGCCTTAGGAGAAAGAATGTCAGAAGAAAAGCTGGTAAGGAAGATTCTCAGGTCTCTTCCCAAGAGATTTGACATGAAAGTTACTGCCATAGAAGAAGTTCAAGACATTAGCACGATGAGAGTGGATGAACTTGTTAGATCTCTCTAAACATTTGAGTTAGGCATTAGTGACAGACCTGAAAAGAAAAACAAAAGCATAGCTTTTGTGTCCAATGCTGAAGATGGAGAGAAGGAAGGTGATATGGATACTACTGAAGGAATATCCAATGATATAGTATTACTTGGAAGGCAGTTTAACAAGGTGCTGAGAAAGATGGACATGCATTCTAGATAAAATGTCAAGAACAACTCATCTGACATTAGCAAGTCAAATGACTTTGGAAGAAGAACAAGGGCTGAAGAAAAATCCACTCAAGGCAAAGGGATACAGTGTCATGGATGTGAAGGTTTTGGGCACATTAGAGCTGAATGTCCTACATACCTCAAGAAACAAAAGAAGGGTCTAACTGTATCTTGGTCTGATGAGGACTCTGAAAGTGAGCTTGAAGAAGAATCTGCCAAGCATGTTATTGCACTTACTGGCAGATATGTCTCTGATGAAGATTCTAGTGATAATGAGGTGACATATGATGAGTTAGCTGCCTCCTACAGAGAACTCTGTCTCAGAAGTGAAGAAGTATGTCAACAAGGGTAGAAACAGAAGAAACTTATAATCCAACTGAAAGCAGAAAAGGAAGAGCATCTGGATACTATCTCTTAGCTGGAAGATGAAGTGAGTTTGCTGAACTCTAAACTTGACAGAATGTCCAAGTCTGTCAGAATGCTGAAAAGTGGGTTTGACACATTAGATGAAATTCTTCAGGTTGGAAAATTGGCAGGAGATATGAGTGGACTAGGATTTAATAAAGGAAAGGAACCTCTTTCAAACTTCATTCATCCCAAACCTAAAATAAAGATGTTGAATCAAATGTATCAACATCATGACAGAAGGGAATTCAATAACACAAGAGGGAAATTTCAACGTTGGAGATGTCATTACTGTGGGAGGTTTGGTCACATAAAACCATTTTGCTTCAAGCTATATGGGTACCCTAAGCCTGCACCTCAGCTCAAACCTAATCAGGTCATTCTAAATGTCAAAGAGAAGAAACAATGGGTTCCCAAGGCTGATGTTACTTGTCTTATAGCTCACACCTCTCTCAGAGCCTCAGCCAAAGAAGACTGGTACTTTGACAGTGGTTGTTCAAAACATATGAATGGTATCAAGAATCTGTTGGTGGATATCAAATCTCACTCCACTAGTTATGTGACTTTTGGTGATGGAGCCAAAGGTGAAATCAAGGGGGTTGGAAAGCTGGATTGCTCAGGAGTTCCAAACCTTGATGATGTACTGCTTGTGAAAGGGTTGACAGCCAACCTAATTAGTATCAGTCAACTTTGTGATCAAGGTCTCAAAGTCAACTTCACAAAATCTGAATGCCTTGTTACCATTGAGAAGAGTGAAATAATTATGAAAGGAGTTAGATCTAAGGAGAACTGCTACTTATGGGTTCCTTAAGATTCAAGCTATTCCACCACATGTGCCCTAGCCAAAGAAAATGAAGTCAAACTGTGGCATCAAAAACTTGGACACTTGCATCTAAAAGGGATGAAAAGGATCATCTCTATGGAAGCTGTAAGAGGGATCCCAAAGCTCAAGATTGAAGAAGGAAGGGTATGTGGTGAATGTCAAGTTGGAATGCAGACTAAGATGTCACATCAGAAGATTCAACATCTCACCACCTCAAAAGTGTTGGAACTCATTCACATGGACTTGATGGGACCTATGCAGGTGGAAAATCTTGGTGGAAAGAAGTATGCATATGTGGTTGTGGATGATTATTCTAGATTCACTTGGGTGAATTTTATCAGAGATAAATCAGAAGTGTTTGATATTTTCAAGGATCTCTGTCAAAGACTTAAAAGAGAAAAGGAAAGTTATGTTATTAGAATCAGAAGTGACCATGGGAAGGAATTTGAGAACAATAAATTTGCTGAATTTTGTTCATCTGAAGGAATTGATCATGCATTTTCCTCTCCCATTACTCCTCACCAAAATGGAGTTGTGGAACTCAAAAACAGAACTCTCCAGGAATCTGCTAGAGCCATGATTCATGCAAATAAATTACCTTACCACTTTTGGGCTGAAGCTATGAATACTGCCTGTTATATTCATAACAGAGTGACTTTGTGAAAAGGTACCTCAACTACTTTATATGAAATATGGAAGGGAAGAAAGCCTACAGTCAAATATTTTCATGTTTTTGGAAGCAAGTGCTATATCTTGGCAGATCGTGAACAAAGAAGAAAGATGGATCCAAAGAGTGATGAGGGAATATTTCTGGGATACTCCACAAACAACAGAGCTTATAGAGTTTTCAACTACAAAACCAAAGTCATGATGGAGTCCATAAATGTTGTTGTTGATGATAAAGGTTTGAATGAGGAGGCTGATGTCCTAGAAGATGTTGGAACATTTCTGAATGATATCCCAACAGAAAATGCAGAAAAAAGTACTGATCTTAATTCTACTAATGCTGAATCTGAATCTAGTCAATTCAACAAAGGGCCCTCTATCAGAATTTAGAAAGATCATCCTAAAGAATTTATCATAGGAGATCTGAATGAAGGAGTCACTGCTAGATCAAGAGAAGTCATATCAAATTCCTGTTTTGTGTCAAAAATTGAGCCTAAAAATGTTAAAGAAGCTTTAACTGATGAGTTCTGGATCAATGCTATGCAAGAAGAGTTAGGGAAACTCAAGAGAAATGAAGTCTGGGATCTGGTTCCAAGACCTGAGGAAACAAATGTGATTGGAACAAAATGGGTGTACAAGAATAAGTCAGATGAAAAAGGTGTGGTCACTAGAACTAAAGCAAGATTGGTTGCTCAAGGGTATAATCAAGTTGAGGGGGTTGATTTTGATGAAACTTTTGCTCCTGTAGCTCGTCTTGAATCCATCAGATTACTCCTAGGAGTTGCTTGCATTCTGAAATTTAAGCGGTTTCAGATGGATGTAAAAAGTGCCTTCTTAAATGGATACTTAAATGAGGAGGTGTATGTGGAACAACCTAAGGGATTTATTGATCCAACCTATCCTAACCATGTGTACAAGTTGAGGAAAACTCTTTATGGGTTGAAGCAAGCTCCAAGAGCTTGGTACGAGAGACTGACATAATTTCTTGTTGAGAATGGATACAGGAAAGGTCGTATAGACAAGACTCTATTTGTCAAAGAAGAAGGAGGGAAACTCATGATTGCCCAAATTTATGTTGATGATATTGTGTTTGGTGGGATGTCTGATGAGATGATTCAACATTTTGTCAAACAGATGCAGTCAGAATTTGAGATGAGTCTTGTTGGTGAGTTAACATATTTTCTTGGTCTACAAGTCAAGAAAGTGGAAGATTCTATATTCTTGTCTCAGAGTAAATATGCCAAGAATATAGTAAAGAAGTTTGGGGTGGAGAATGCCAGTCACAAGAGAACACCTGCTCCCACTCGTCTAAAGTTGTCTAAAGATGAAAAGGGTGTGAGTGTGGATCAAAGTCTCTACAGAAGTATGATAGGTAGCCTGTTGTATCTTATAGCAAACAGACCTGACATTGCCTTTGCTGTGTGGGTGTGTGCTAGATATCAAGCCGAACCCAAAGTGAGTCATATCAATCAAGTGAAGAGGAAACAGAAGTATGTGAATGAGACATGTGACTATGGTATGTTATACTCTCATGGATCTGGCTCTATGTTAATTGGATATTGTGATGCAGATTGGGCAGGAAGTGCTAATGATAGGAAAAGCACATCAAGAGGATGTTTCTTTTTAGGGAATAAACTTATATCCTGGTTCAGTAAGAAGCAAAATTGTGTCTCCCTGTCTACTGTTGAGGCTGAGTACATAGCAGCTGGAAGCATCTGTTCTCAGCTGGTTTGGATGAAACAAATGTTGTCTGAATACAATGTCACACAAGATGTCATGACATTATATTGTGACAACCTAAGTGCTATAAACATCTCCAAAAATCTTATTCAACACAGCAGGACCAAACACATTGATATTCGTCATCATTTCATAAGAGAACTTGTTTAGGACAAGATTGTTGCCTTAGAACATGTTGCTACTGAGATGCAACTAGCTGACATTTTCACTAAGGCCTTGGAAGCTAATCAATTTGAAATTTTGAGGGGCAAACTAGGGATTTGCATATATGAGGATTTGTAGGAATTAATGGCGAGTGGGAAAGTTTCCTTATGTGTTCAAAAATTAAAGTGCAAATTAATGTCATGTGGGAATGTTATTCAAATTTCCTTATGTTTCCAACAAATAAAGTGCCTCTATCATAGGCAATCATTTCAAGTTTTTCTTATTGTCCTTCTCACACGCTACATATGGATTGTGTTATACTTCAATAGCTCTGTCATCTTTTATCTTAGAAAAAGGAATTCTTTTTCTCATAACCTTCTCATTCACAAAAATTCCAAGATGTCTCAACAACATGCATCGTCTCCTTCAAAACACTCATCTGATAAGGCAACTGCTTCTGCGTTCAAATCTAGGGCTCACCCTGTGAATATCTCGTTTGATGATGTTATTGATGTTGCTCCGTTGGCTATGGTTCCTTGTACTGAAATGGAGCTGAAGAAGTCCAGAACACCACATGCAAGAGGATCAAAGGACGCTTCTGTAGGTAATTCTTCTAAGCCCTCTCCTGACTCTTCTTTTGCAAATAGGGCAGAGGAATAAGGTTTTTCTGTTGATAGAAGTATTAGAAGGCTAGTTTCTAGGGTTTTGAATGAAGGCGTTGTGGTTCATGGGATTTAAAAACCACTTTCTCAAATTTCTGCCTCTCATTTCTCTGAGGCTAATAAAAATACTAAAACATCTACTGACCCAACTGTGACTGAGAAAGATGATTCTGAAGAAAATCTTCACAAGCTTGCTACCTCTGTGTTGGAAGAAGCTGGAACTGGTGTTGAGCCAGATGTTGAGACATCATTTGCAAGGGAAGGTCCACTTACCAAGAATGATGTTCCTGACCCAAAGGAAAAGAAGAATGCTAATGCTGAAGATGTTGTGGATGTTGATGACTTGTTTGACAATGATTTGATCACGAGTCTAACCCCTGGTATTGCTAAGAGACTCAAGACAAGAAAAAGGAAGGTTGTTATTGATAACATTCCTACTAAGAATACTAAGAACAAGGTTGTTGTTGGTCCCCTAAGGTCCTGGAGCAAAGTGATTACTTCCTCCAAAAAGAGGAAGGGTAGGTCTGATTCTGAGTCAGAATATGATGTTGAGGATGATGTCCAGGACATCACCCCTGTGAAGAAATCTGTGATCAAGAAGATCTCTGATGTAGTGCCTGATGCTCCTCTGGATAACATTTCATTTCATCATATTGAGAATGTTAAGAGATGGAAGTATGTGTACCAAAGGAGGATTGCTCTTGAAAGATAATTGGGAAAAGATGCCTTGGAGTGCAAAGAGGTGATGCATCTTATTTCTTTTGATGGTTTAATGAAATCTGTGTCTAGGTTTGCTAAGTGTTATGATGTTCTTGTGAAGTAATTTATTGTCAATATTCCTATGGATTGTGCTGACAGGAAAAGTAAGGATTTTATGAAGGTATTTGTTAGAGGCAAATGTGTTGAATTCTCCCCTACCATCATCAATAGGTACCTGGGAAGAAGTGAAGAAGCTCAGAGTGAGCTGGAGGTTACTGATAACCAGGTTTGCAAAGAATTTACTGCAAACCAGGTGGTTGCATGGCCTATGAAAGACAAATTATCTGCTGGGAGGCTTAGTGTAAAATATGCCATCCTGCATAGAATTGGAGCTGCCAATTGGGTCCCTACCAATCATACCTCAACCATTTCTGTTGGTTTGGGAAAATTAATTTATGCTGTTGGAACCAAGAAGCTATTTGACTATGGAACCTATTGCCTTTCCCTCCCTGATCTGTGGTATTATCCTAAATCAGCATCCTGGGATCTTATCTAGTGTTGGTGTTGTGTGTAAAAGGGAATCTGCTCTGTCTCTCCATTATAAATTATTTGCAGGAAAACTTGTCCCAGGCATTGTCTTGACATCTGCTTCTACTGAAAACAAGCCCACAACCAAGGCAAGTATGATCTCTGAATTAATGGATGCTTGCAAAGAACTTGATGAGGTGATCCGTGCTAGCACTGAGAGGAAGCTCAAATTTGAAAAGTTGATCAAGACTCTGAAAATGGCTGAAGGTAATAGTGTTTCTGATGACAATGAGAAGGAAAGTGCTGAGGAGCATGACTCTGATGGAGATGCTGAGGCTGAAGAAGGAAATTCTGAGACTCATGACTCTGATGAGGACGCTGAGGGTGAAGAAGGAAGTTCTGAGGCTGATGACTCTGATGAAGATGCTACTAGTTCTGAAGACAATTGAGTTTCCTGTTCTTGACGACTTTTTGCTTGTTTTTGTTGTTTTTGGTTCTATTCCGGTGTTCTTTTAGGCACCTTAGTGTGCATGTTTTGTACTGCACTGCTCATTGGATCTTGATGGTTGAATTCTGTTTCTTTTCTTGCTGACATATTGCATGTTTCTTACTATGTTTTGACATATTATGGCTAAAAAGGGGGAGAGAATTTATGTACTTATAACCTGGTGTTCAGGGGGAGTTTTGGCTTGAGGGGGAGTCTCAAGGGGAGTTTTGGATTGAGGTGGATTTTCTTTGTTTTGGAGTTTCTTTATTTTTGTCTGATCTGATGTTCTGACATCCTCTTTCTGATATGGTGCTGCTTATATGTCTGAATGATCAAAGAATGTTTTAGCCAAAATTTTCCAAAGGGGGAGTTTATAAGTTCTGTGTTGCCAGCAATTTTGGTAAAACATACTGCTCTGTTAAATGTCATGAATGATGCTTTGACTTGTGAGTATAACATCTCTGCAGGGTTTACAGATGTCAAAGCAGATGTCTTAACATGTGTTTCCATAACTGAAGGTGTTTCTGTTTAGTATTATTATACGTTGTCTATTGCTTCTTTTGGAGTATCTGATTGATTCTTTGATGGCGCAAAATGAGGAGGAGATTTTCTAAGTCCATAAATAGTTCTGTTACGATTTGTTGGAGATCTTCTGTTCTACTTTTATGGAGAAAATCGTGGGATGTTTAAAACATTAAATTGATTTGATTTGGCCCAAGCCCATGCTGCATGTTTCTTTTTAAAGACCTGCTAACCCTATTTGCAAAACAGAGAGAATAGTGTGAATTGTGCGCTTTGTTTTAAGGATTAGGGTTTCTGTCTTTTGTGATTTGTGAGCCACTCTTGTATTGTTCTAATACTAGAGTTGGACTGTTAGTTGAGTTGTAATTTGTTAATCATCTATAAGCTTTTAAGCAAGGATGATTATGTGTCTTTGAAGTGTGTCTTCTATCTCTTGTGATTTTTGTATTTGTCATTGTGTGTGATTGAGGGGGAGTGATAAGGGTCTCATATCTAGGAGTGTCTTAGGTAGAAATTGCACGGGTAGAGACTAGATGAGAAGATTGCAAACCAGAGGTTGCGTGCTGAGAATCTTCAAACTAATTCTATTTAGTGAATTTCCTTCCTGGCTTGGTAGCCCCCAGACGTAGGTGTGTTTGCACCGAACTGGGTTAACAATTGCTTGTGTTATCTCTCTTTTCATTTACTGCTTTTGTTGCATTGTTTTATGTGGATCAGTTCTCAGATATTTGTGTCGTAATATCTCCTTTGACATCACATATCTCATACCAGAATTTCAGAAATGCTCTCTAACTCAAAAACTCAGAGTTACCTTGTAAAAGAAGGTATTTTTGCCTAGAGAAAGAGATTTTGAGGAAAGCAAGTGTTGTAGTGATTTGGTGTACATAAAATGAGTAAAAATGAGCTATATTTATAGTAGAGCAAGTTTGTTTTGCAAGTAATAGTGAATGGCAACTACAGCAGCTCATTGTCCAATTGCATCACTTTGGAATCTTAAGTCTGACTAGAGGTTAGAGCACAAGCCTTTGGTTCCCTAGTTCAGAGACCATCCTTGACTCATTCAGTTGGAAAAGGCTCAGTTCATGCCACCTTGGTGCATTCATTGAATGCTCCAAAACAAAATTGGAGTCTTGTCCCCTTTTTAGACATATTTAGGTTTGGCATGCTACTTTTATTTCAAAAGACTTGGAAGGATTATGGATCAGTGTTTCTTCCTCCTTGGCCTCCCCCTGAGGTGTTCAGATGGATAAACTTGTTTGTCATTTGCACAATTAGATCAAATCGAGCAAAATGCACAAACCTGCCTTGCCATGACAGTTGCAGCAAGGCATATTGCCACTGTCATAACTCTTAGCTCAAATGGAATTGGATGGAGTTCTTGGACATTTTGGAAAGCTCTCAAATTATACAACATATGTGTGATCATAGTTTGTCTTGACACTTTTTGGATCCAAGTGAAAAAGGCCCCTACATTTTGAAAAAAGTGAAACAAATTCTGACTTAGTGAAAATTTCACTAAGTGTTGGAAAAAGTGGCATTTTCATGTTTTTGTCGTTTTGGTCACTCCATAACTTAAAATCCATGAGGAATTGGAATGAGATGTAGTTGACACTTTTAAAGTATGCCATGAGAACTACAAATCCATCTTTGGATCATTCAAAATGGTTGCTTGTATCTCAAGTTATGATCCTTGGAAGTTGGTACCCTAGCCACTTTGATAACTTAGAAAAATTCTAAGTATTTATGGTTACCCCTTTTACAAGTTATTCCACTTTTCTTGATTTTTCTTGATGAATGATGATTCCAATCACACATTAACATCATTTTAGGGTTAGGGAACCATAATTGATCAAAAAATCAAAAAGTCAAACTTAGAATTTTGGGCACAGTTGACTTTTTATCAAATGAATTCCAAACGGTGCGATCCTTTATGAAATCAAGTTCTTGACCTAAATCAAACTTGATGGATTGATTTCATAGGTGTTATAGGGTGTATTGAATCATGTCCCAAGGTTAGGGAGCATGTCTTGGTCAAAAGTCAAAGGTACAGTTGACTTTTTCTTCAAAACCCTAATTGTGGTTCAGATGAAATTGAAACTTGTGAATCAAGCTTCTTAGATCAATCCATTGTTGCAAATGGATCAATGTGGTTTATTAGAGACCCTCAAATCATGTCTTGAGGTCATGGCTCATGTTTTGTCCGAAAAGTTAACTTAGGGGTGAATTAGGTCAAGAAACCCTAATCCCTTATTTTTGGTGAATGCATCCCCTGAGATTAAATTGACTTGATGATTAGGCCCATGAGATCCCTTGGAGTATCTTGGGTTATGCTTTGAAGCATTGGCTCATGCCCAGAGGAAAATTTCCACCTGGAGGCCTTGGTCGACCAAAACCCTAATTTGGTGACACTGGCGATCTTGAGGCTTAATCCACTCAGAATGCTGCAACCTTGTGCTTGATTCTTGATGTGGGAGTCCTCTTGATCCTTTATGGATGTTTGAGAGGTTAGACAATTTGAAGATCATGTCATTCCTTGATTGATCCTTTGTCTAAATGCTCTGAGAGGGTTTAAAACCCTAATTCTGATTGTAGTGAATGCTCAACCATCTTTGGGGAGACTGATGAGGCATAATGATACATCCATATTGTGGTAATGATTTAAACAATGATGGGAAATCTTAGTGGTTAAAATTTAGGGTATGACATATACAAACATACTTGTTTGATATCATCAAAACTCAGAGGCATTAATGCAAAACCAAATCTTGTCCTCACAATCTCCCCCTTTTTGATGATGACAAAACTATGTATTTTGATGACACAATTTTGTACATAACACAAGGGTAATCGAAATAAGAAGGTTAAGGAATACATATCCTTCACATGAGATACTCCCCCTGAATCTCAGACTGGGTGAAGATTAAATATTTTGACTTGTGAATTTTTCGGGATGGACTCCCCCTAATTCCAATAGGTCAGATACTGAAATCTTCATAGTCTTGATTCAATTATAAACTTGATCCTTCAGAGTTTGACACGAACTCAGGTCGTCATCTCAGAACCTTGTTTCTATCAAAACTCAAGGATTTTAACTATCAGAGCCATCAATGTTCTGATTTGCTGGTTTTTAATTTCTTTATCAACTTTATGATGTTTAATCAGATCAGAATTCCTGAAAAGAAGGACAAAGAAAAACATCTAACATAAATAACAATTTACTGGTTAGACTGTAAACAGTTTATTTTTCAGAGATTGACTATGAGAACCAAAATATCACATTCATTACTTCTCCCCCTTTTTGTCATTATCAAAAAGATTTGTAGTCCAAGGGTGAAAAACTAAGTCGTAAATCCTAAAATCAAAGAGCCAAAAGAAACAAAGAAAAACTTAGGTGCTTCCAAAGGACATCTTTTCCATAATCTTTTGAAGCAAGCTCTGAACATTTGCATTGACAACCTTTTGTTCTGCAAAATTTTCTCTGAAAATCTATTGTTCTCCTCTAATTTCTTTAATTGCATTTTCAAACACACCACGTCAGGTTTAGATGAGGAAACAACTAAGGCGTCTTGCTTAGTTGTTTCTATAGCTTCAGCTTCTTGTACTAGTCTGGCTTCCTCTTCTGCAAGAAGTCTCACTTCTTCAGCAGCTTTTTCTTCAGCTTCTTTCTGCTTCACAACCAAAAGCTTGAATTCCCTTATCCGCTCTTCAGCTTCTGCTCTTTCCTTTTCCAACTGAACTCCAGCAGTTTTAGTGGCGTCTGAGAAGCTTGTAATTCTTACAAATTCAGAATCTAACCATTTTTGAAAGGTTTTCCAAGAATTCTCGAGCTCCAGAGGGTTGGCACTTGTGCTTGCTTCTGCTCCTAATTTTGCTAACTTCTTTATTGCCTTGTTACGAAACTGACCAATGCATTCATCAAGGATTGTTGGAAGGGGTATGTCATAGATGACCAAAGCAAGGTTAGGCTCAGCAGAGTTAGTTTCAGATGGTGGTGGTTGAGATGAAACAATCTCAGTATGAATAGGTTCAGACGTTGGTTGATCATATGTGACAATTTCTAGAGGATTAGAGAGGGTTTCCTCAGATGCTGGTTCAATGTTAAGGGTATGAGAATCAGAGAGTAGGTTCGGAGAACCTTGTTCATTTGGTTGAATGATTGAAGAGGTTATTGTTCAGGTGTAGGTAGGAATGGCTTCAAATGAAATAGGTGTACTGATTGATGGAATGGGAGGCGATTGAATAGTGGTAGTTGGAGGAGGAATCGAAAAAGATGGTGGTTTAAACTTTACTTGTGGATTGGAAGTAGGAATGAAAGTAGTTTGAAATGATGATGATGATGATGCAGTAACAGTTTTAGTAACATCCATTGAAATAGAAGAATTTGTAGCAGACTTACTAGATTTCTCAAAAAGGAGAGAATGCAGAGTGGAAATCTTGGAATATTCAGACTTGTCATCCTTCTTCTTTTTCTTAAGCTCAGAATCTTCTTCAGTTTGCTTCCTCTTGCTTCTGGTAATATATGGAGGTTTAGGAGCGACATCTTCAATTCTGAAGTTGGGCATGTCATGTCCTTCTTCTCTCATCATAGTAATAAATGAAGCAATTGTTTGTATATGATCGCCTCTGTGATAGAAAGGATAGTTCACCACTGGAATTCTGTGTTGAATCACAGTCTCATGAGAGATAGACAGAGGTTTTACTTCAACATTGTTGATCATTTTCTTATGCTTAAGATTCATAGCATTGAATGCTTCTCCTATGCTTAGAGTCAAGTATTCTGTATATCTGGCTTATTTGACTAGATACTCCACTAAGCTACTTTCAACAAAGATATCAGAGAGCAATCTTTCAAAGGGAATATAAGTGGGAATCTTCTTATCTGGCAATGCAGTTGTTCTTGTCTTGCGCACTATATCCCTTAGATGGTAAAACAAAATAGATGGTAGACACATTTTCTCATTTTTGTGCAGATAGTACAACATGTACTTTTGATTTGTATTGAAGTAGTCGGCAGCCTGTACTTTTTATTTCAATGTGTTTAGCCCTAGAATGTAAGATTGGGTTTTTACTTAGACAGATAGCAGCAGTATTATCACAGAAGATAGGAATGTTACTCTCGTGTATCTGATAATCTTCTAGCTTATTCTTCATCCACACCATCTGCGTACTGCATAAGGAAACGGATATGTATTCTGCTTCTGCTTTTGAAAGAGAAATTGTTGATTGTCTCTTACTTGACCATGAGATCAGATTCTTTCCTAGAAATTGACAGTTTCCAGATGTGCTTTTTCTTCCCAATCTGTCTCCAGCATAGTCTGCATCACAGTAACCAGATAGAGTGTACTCTGATGTTTTCTCATACATCAAGCCAAGGTTAGTAGTTCCTTTCAGATACCTTAGAATTCTTTTAATAGCAGTTAAATGAGATACTCTAGGATCTGATTGAAATCTAGCACACAGATGAACGCTGAATAAAATATCAGGTCTAGAAGCAATTAAATACAAAAGAGAGCCTATCATACCACGATAGGTCTTCTAACAAACTTTACCACTTACTTCTTCTTTCTCCATGACGCATGTTGGATGCATTGGAGTCTTTGCTATTTTACAATCTATCATGTTGAATTTCTTCATAAGTTCTTTAGTATACTTACTTTGATGAATGTAAGTAACCTCTGGTTTCTAATCAATTTGAATTCCCAGGAAGAATTTCAACTCACCCATCAGACTTATTTCGAACTCTGGTTGCATTAACTTTGAAAATTCCTCGCATAGAGAGGGATTAGCAGAACCAAAAATAATATCATCAATGTAAATTTAAACTATAAGAATATCATTTTTGTACGATTTACAGAAGAGAGTGGTGTCAACTTTTCCTCTAGTGAAGTTATTTTCTAAAATAAAATTGCTCAATCTGTCGTACCAAGCTCTGGGAGCATGCTTCAGACCATAGAGAGATTTTTTTAGTTTAAAAACAAAATCTAACTTTTTTGAGTTTTCAAATCCAGGAGGTTGTTGACATAAACTTCTTCTGATATATAACCATTCAAAAATGCACTCTTAACATCCATTTGGTATAAGATGATGTTATGATTTACGGAAAAGGAAATTAACAAGCGTATGGCTTCTAGTCTGGCGACTGGAGCAAAGGTTTCATTGTAATCTATCCCTTCTTGTTGATTGTAACCTTGTACAACAAGTCGTGCCTTGTTTTTGACAACTTCTCCTTTTTCATTGAGTTTGTTTCTGAATACCCATTTAGTTCCAATTACATGGACATCTTTAGGCTTTGGAACAAGATCCCATACATCGTTCTTTGAAAACTGGTTAAGTTCTTCCATTGCCAGAACCCAGTCCTTGTCCATAAGAGCTTCATCAACTGTCGTTGGCTCAATTAATGACACCAATCCCAGAACCGTTTCTTCAGAAGGTTTAAAAGCTGATCTGGTTCTGATGGGAGCGTCCTTGCTACCCAGAATTAGTTCTTCAGGGTGTGAAGTTGAGATTCTCCTCTTCTTTTGTTGTGGAGTATCAGACGATACATCAATGATATCTGAAGTGGGAACTTCTGGAGCTTTAACTTCTTCTGCATTTTCTTTAGGTTCTGAAAAGCTGATTTCCAATTCTGCAAACTTTTCAACTAGCTTTGACTTTTCAGGGTCAAGCTTATCATCGAATCTGACATGAATTGATTCTTCCACAATCTGTGATTCTGTGTTATTAACTCTGTAGCCTCTTGAGTGTTCAGAGTATCCTAATAACAGACACTTCTGTGCTTTGGGATCAAACTTGCCAAGATTCTCTTTAGTGTTCAACATAAAACAAGTGCATCCAAAAGGATGAAAATAAGAAATGTTGGGAATTTTATTCTTCCATAATTCATAAGGAGTTTTACTCAAAATATGTCTAATGAAGATTCTATTTTGAATATAACATGTTGTGTTAACTGCCTCTGCCCAGAAGTGCTTAGTCAGGTCAGTTTCTTGGATCATGGTGCGAGCCATTTCTTGGAAAGTCCTATTCTTTCTTTCTACAACTCCATTTTGTTGTGGAGTTCTAGGACAGGAAAAATCCTAAAATATATCCCATGTGTTGCGGTGAGAATCGGATAACAAGCTATTGATTAACTTGCATCGCATTTCTTTGAATTCACCACCGACTTTGATTTATCCAAAGGAAAGGTTCAAGATCGAGAAAAACCTAAAGGGGGGGGATCTTAGGTTCGTGGGTTGGTTACGCCTAGGAAAGGTATTAGCATCTTAAACGTCCGTAGTACTCTTCGGGAACCTCTTGTTTTAACTTGTTGTATCTTACTGGCTTGCTAAGGGTGTTATGCTAAAGGTTGAAACCCTAGGGGTTAATATCTAAGTATACTCGACAAAGTGTCGCACTTTGCGCCTACGTATCCTTACGGGAGTGGAATCAGAGTATCCGTAGTTCACCGATCTAAGGGTGAAGGAGAGGAACCATTGGCTATGGCCAAAGTTCTAAGGGGAAATGAGTATGAGCTCATTCTAGAGTTCACGATAACTCTCTAAGTCAAAGTTATAGAGGGAAAGTGAGTTCTCATGATGATGAGAATCACATAGAGTTCAAAACTCTGACCTACTTCTAAGTTATGATTTCATTGGCTCTCATGAGGCCAAGAAATAAGGGTAAACCTAAAAGGATAAGGTAGGGTGGTTTGTTTAGTGACTTCAAGAGTCAATTTTAAGAAGGTCTCCCTTTGGAATGGGGGGAACAGATAACAGTTGTAAAATTACTAAGAAATAAAGAGTTAAATCAAATATGATGATGCAAGAAAATATGGATAATATAATGAGAGGAGATAAAATTATGATGTCAATGCAAAGTTAGAATCATACATGTTGGACAATGATCAAACATGATAAATAGAGATAACATGGCAAGATGAATAAGGAAGTGCAATAAAACCCTAATAAGTATTTCTAATCTTGTCATGAATAAAGGTCTCAAGATTAAATATTTTTAACCTTTTCTTTTTATATTTGAAAAGTAGATCCAATTAGAAGAATATAACAAAAAGAATGGAAGAAAAAGGATGAGAAATAAGCAAGTTATGGAATTTTGAAATTAAGCATAAACCATAAAATAAATAATATAACCAAGTGCTAAAAAATAAAGGAAAGGGTACTCCTAGGGATTGAACCCAGGACCCTTCGTGTACAGCCCAAAACCAAGGAAAACGGAGCTGAACGCGCGTTTGAACATACAATGGAAACACACATATATATTTAAAGATAAGCGAAAAATTAGAAAAAAACAAAAGGACTGGGGCGAGGGGCGAGGGGGATTCGAACCCCAGTTCTAAGGGTTGCAAGGGCGTGTGGTAGTGTGTGCTTGCCACTGGGGTGGCTGTTACATCCGGTAACAAAACCAACTCAATAAATACATAAGCTTTTCTTGCGCGCCTATTTAAAATGAACCACACAAACCAACCAACATCAAACCACTCTCGATAGTAATCTCCATGCCATGCCATTCATCAGCAGCCATTGTCAAACCAAATGAAACAGAAAGTAATGTAATCTAAACTCAAATTCATGAAATACCATGCATATTGAACAACAAGCAAGGGCATAAATTCACAAAGTAAGAGCATTTGAATGTAAAAGCCACAAATCCAAACAGCCATAGCAGCAGCAATAGTAAGGCATGTAATACATTCAGTTGGAGATCAAACGAGGACATGTTTCGAATGTAATAAACACACATGTAGACTATAACAACATGGCAAGCATACAACACATTTCAAAAACCAAACTTCCACACCAACTGCTCACAAAAGGGAAACATATAGGCTAAGCCATTCAAAATCAGACATGGTCAGGTAAAATAAAGCAGAAACATGATTATCAATTCAAAACCAAGCATTGCCACACATACTAACTACCAAGTAAGTGCTTATCACACACATTGGACATCAAATCAAACAACACTTGAATGCATAAGGTAAGGAAACTATACGCAGCCATGGCAAGTAATAATCAGTAAACATACAACATACTCAATTAAAAATCACACGAGGGCGAGTCTTGAACACAACTGATAAATAGACCTGCATACCATGAAGTCCAAAATAGTATGGCATGGTTTTGAACATAAGCTAAATGTTGACAAACAAATTAGTACAAAAGCAAAGTAAGCTAGCAAATTAACACATAACCATAGCAGCAATCACACGTCATGTTTAAGGGAGGTTTAATGAAATCAAAACAACTTGGAATACAATTAACAAACAAGCAGATCCAAATTGGCATGGCAATGAGGTTAGTTTCATGTATATCAAAACTTCTCCAAGACTTAGCATGTTTAATGAAGAGTAGCAAAGATGTTTTAGAATTAAAAGCACATGATTGACAAGGTTATGAGTTTAAAATGCAAGCAAACAAAAGGTAGGTTAGAGCATGATGCATTCATGTCCAAAGATATCTTCCAAAGTTCAAAAGTAATTCAAACATGTCACAATAAGTGGTAAAACAATGACAGGTTGGTGACAATTTCTATGATTGAAACAAAGGCTAAGTAGAATGATAACAACATCAACAACAAAAGCAGTAGATAACAACATGGCATCAAAGCAATTACATTCCACAAAGTAATGAGCTCATAACAACCAACAAGATAACAAGATTCAAAAGGCTAAGGTCCATAGGTTAACAAGCAAGACAGCAGACAGTTTCACAAGCAAAGTACATGGTGGTAGTCCATACAACTCAACCATTTATCAAAGCAAAATAAAAGGCAAAAATAATCAATCTTGTTTGTTGGGGGCATAGTGGTGATTCATGCATCAAGATGGATTAAAGGCAGACCAAACACATATACTGACAAGGCAAGTTATTTAGGTTCATAGCATTTTGTGCAGGGCATTGTCATAAAGCAAGGGTCTAAACAGAGTTGGTCATGTATAGTGTCATCTAAATCAAGTAACAGCTAGACATGAGTATTGGATACACAAGGCAGCTACACTTATCATGTTGGTAAAGGAAAGAAAATCAGTCATCTAACCAAGATAAGTATACAAGCAATATGATGGTCAAAGGCCTTTATGAAGCATACACATATACAAGATGGAATAGGCCATATCATAGCAACCAAGTTAAAATCCAATCAAAATGGTATCATTTAACATAGACAGTAGCATATGACTTAGTAAAAACCAAATTAGGCAACATCAAGCAAGCACATACATCAAACATATATGTATAAAATCATGATATCACAAAGGCATAACTTAGGAAACACGTTAAAAACACAGCAAGGCAAGCATACACATCATGAACACAATGTTAACATAGAGGACAAAATCGTGATATCACAAAGACATGGCTTCTGAGATTAACAGTTTCAATAGAATGGCTTTACATGTACAAGATGAAATAGCATAGAATGGCAAGTCATAGAACATTGAGGCATATGATAAGAAAAACTCCAGCCAGCACATTCCAAATTCAGCATTCATAAACATAAGCCTTAGACATATGTTAAAACAAAGTCATTCCAAAAAGATGTAACTCTAGTTAGTGGCTTGCATATGCTAACAGTTCAAGCAATCCAAACTCAAACATATGATCAATCATCAACAATGACAAAGATAGTGGTGTATACAGATGTGAACAAAAACTATCAACCTTAAAACATCAAACATCCACAATGACAAAGTTTAAAACCATGACTGAGTATACAAAATGCTCATATATTAATGGTGGCAGAAAAAGAACTAGTGCTACTTTACTAAGAACAACTTAACAACACCAATCAACTTATTGAGCCAACAACAAAGATAGATAGGTTCAAGCATACTACAACTTAGGAATATATCAGAACTACAAAGAGGAACAGAGGTTCACAAGTCTCTTGTCTCAACATCACATTTAAGTACATATGAAATCCAAGTAGGTCAACAAAATCAAACATCCATCTTGACAGTATAATACCACAATGAGAATTTATAGTTGCAGCCATTTAATGAACAAAATTAGAGACATTATAACTTATCACAAAAGCATTCATGTGTATCATATCAATGAAAGAACATCATCTTATTTTATGAAATCAAACCATAAGCATACAAACAATATATTCAAGCATATATCAGTCAGATACGCATGTAGAGAACAATAAAATGCATATGGCAATGATAATATCAAATGAGCATGAGTAACAAAAGGATAAGAATACAATACCGAGTGGAGTAGTGTCCACTGTCTTCAAGTATGATGATTGTCTTCCTTCCAAAGCACTTCAAAACTACCCTTCACCTTGCTTGCTCTCACTTATGGAACTTTCAGAAAATATTTGAGTGTTCTTGAGAAGTTGTTGGTGAGTTGAGGTGTAGAAGCGAGTCCCTTTTATAGGCTGAACCAAAGAGCTTGGGTTCTGTGAGTCCAAAACACAAACACTTGGAGTGCTGAGTAGAAGCCAAGGTTACAACGACTCTTTTTGAATTCAAATGTTGGTCCACCTCTTGGAGACAATTATGCTGTTTATGCTGCCAAAATCTCAGAATTGCAGAGTCCATTGCACTACTTCATGTATTGCTTCAGAACTCCTTCTTTGATGTCATTGGGAGGGGTATCAAATGAGGCAAAGGTTGGGGATGGCGTGAAGGATCTGTAGGTGAGAGCAGGATGTATGCTGAATCGAGCACTCCTCTGAACCACTTTAAATGAACCAAACAGTTGAAAGCTAAAACGAGAATGGTCTTTGGAGAATTCAAAATGAATAAACGCGCCAAAGGATTGATGATGGATTTGATTTTGGGCGAATGGACATGCTTGTGTTGAATTTCCCTCCTCCATTCTGAATTTCATTAACAAGACAAAGGGAGAAGAAAGCATTTGGTTGATTTTGGTTTTTTGTTTGCTACATGTCACCTTTCCGTTGGTTAGAAATTGAGTTGAAAAATCAAAACAAACATTGCTTGATCCTTATTGGTCCTTGGCAATGAATTCATTTCCAAATTTTTGTAACATTTTTGGTACGTTGGGCTTATCATGTGGGCTCATGAACAAAAATTAGAATTGTTTTTTCTCTTTGTTATAAAAGAAAAATAAAGATTAGGAAAACAAATAATAATGGTGGATTTGGAAATTGATTAGGGTTATAGATATGGTTTAGGAGAATTAAAATTGACAAATGGAGAAATTGGATAAAATTGGTTAATAGATGACTAATGAAATAGGTTTAGAATTAAAGGTGACAATTAAGGGTAAATAAAATGGACAGATATTTGGTTATGGAGAGGATCATGGAGAAGATTATGGAGATATCTCTTGAAATGAGAGACTTTCTTGATTCAATGCTCCATCCAAAATCTTGATTAATCTCTTCTTGAATCTCCTTAAGATAACACTTGATAAAAAAAGAAACAAACACAAACAAAACCTGATAAAAGGGCTAGCTATGCAATATGATTGGCCTAATATGACATGCAAGAGATCAATGGATTTAAGGGTAAAATTTGGGGTACAACAGTTGCCCCTATTTAAATATCTTCACCGGATGACATGAGAGATGAGAATCCTCATGAAATCATGGTGAAAGATATTTAAATACAGATAACCGAATATTTTGCCCTTAGATGCAAAGACATGCAATGCTACTAATATGATGATATGATGCCATGAAAGATGCAAAAATGCAGACAAAACAGGACACCAAAGAACGAAGAGCTACCAAACACAAAAAAGCTTCACTAGGGAAGCAAAAAGGTTAGTATTCACAAGGAAAACTCCTTGGGGATACAGGCTAACCAACAAAAGAGACTCGCTGGGGAGATCCTAAGGCAAACACTGGGGATAGAAACAAGAAAAAGGGTAATCTCCACTGGGGAAAGATCCAGGGAGATGGACGACAGGTTCAAATGTGACCGGACGACACTGGGGAAAAAGGCACACTCTTAATGGGCATGAAACCAGAAAGAAGACATGATATCCACTGGAGATTAGTTTGAAATAAAAGGATAGACACCCAAAGAAAATATTTTCTGGGGATTTCTTATGCTGAAGAGTTCAAACGGGATCTTCAAGAAAAGCCAGAAAAGACAGAGACAAACTCTGCGCACCAGATAAAAACACCTGGAGTTTAAAAGGGAACAAGGTTAATAAACCAAAGAATAGACTCTGGTACTCATAAGAGTTGGTTGAGATAGCAAATAATTGCTTTATGAAGAAAAACAGTGTGAACTGGATTTGTAATTTGGTTTAGGTTCATATTTGACCCGGGTTTGAGCAATACAGGTTCACGATAACCTAATATATAAAAAAAACTGGTTCACGATAACCGAAAATAAACAACTGGTTCACGATAACCAGAGGTTGAGGTTCTCGATAACCTGATATAAATGAAGTGGTTCATGATAACCAGAAATATAGGCTCACGATAACCTGATATAAAGCAAATGGTTCACGATAACCAGAAATGCAGGTTCACGATAACCTGATATAAACGAAGTGGTTCACGATAACCAGAAATATAGGCTCACGATAACCTGATATAAAGCAAATGGTTCACGATAACCATAAATACAGGTTCACGATAACCTGATATAAAGTAAATGGTTCACGATAACCAGAAATACAGGTTCACGATAACCTGATATAAAGCAAATGGTTCACGATAACCAGAGGTTTATAGTGCTAGTGGTTACTGAAATGTTAGGTATCCAAATGAGGTGATATAGGTAATAAGATGGTTGCAGGTTAAACTTCCTGGGGAATACGGCATAAAGGGTCAAAATCTGGCGCACAGAGGTGAAAGACCGGACACAAGCAAAACCAAGACAAAGACCCAAAGACCCACAAAAGGGGAAAGAGGAATGAAAAAACAAAACCACACAAACAAAACACCCACATGCACAAGATGCTCAATGATATGGTATGATGTGAATGCTCAATGGTATACAAGAAACGACATACCGGGGACAGCCAAAAGGAAAACACCATGTCCACCACAAAGAGTCACACTGAAATCTGAGCAGGTAGTCAGTCTTAAAGCCAAAGTGAGAACATCTTTAATTTGCTGGGAAAACAATTTCTCAACAAACATCTTGTGTAGATACTGGTGAGACGTCCTTAGTGGTTAGCCATTGTTAAAGCATTTAAAAAGAGGGAGATATGGCCAATCTTCTTTTAGAGTTCAAAGTTTTCAAAATATTCTGCTTTTAAAACCATTATTAGTAAATGAGTGAAGTTTTGCATAACAATGAAAATATCAGAGTAATGATAAATATCAAACAAAGAATGGAGAATGGTAACTTGCCAATAGCGAAGTTCCATGGATCATTAAAATTGAAAAATGGCAAAAGGAAAGGATTACATCATATTCAATGACCTACTCCCTAATGACTAAAATCCTAGAATTCTTTTCAAGCGTAATATTTCTGTACTGAGTCAGCATTCACAGGGTGTGTGAACTGTTCACCATCCATTGTTGTGAGGAATAAAGAACCTCCTGAAAACATAGTCTTTGCCACAAATGGACCCTCGTAATTAGGCGCCCACTTTCCACGAGCATCCCTTTGAGATGGCAGAATCTTCTTGAGTACAAGCTCTCCTTCTCTAAATTCCCGGACACGAACCTTCTTGTCAAATGCCCTCTTCACTCTTTTCTGATACAGATGACCATGACACATAACTGTCAGTCGCTTCTCGCCAATGAGGTTCAGTTGGTCATATCTCTCTCTAACCCAGTCAGCTTCGTCAAGCTTAGTTTCCATTAGGATTCTCAAAGATGGTATTTCTACTTTAATGAGAAGGACTGCATCCATTCCATATACGAGAGAAAAAGGGGTTACCCCTGTCGAGGTTCGAACTGAAGTTCTGTATCTGTGCAAGGCAAATGGTGACATCTCGTGCCAATCTTTATAAGTTTTGACCATTTTCTGCAAGATCTTCTTGATGTTTTTATTAGCAGCCTCGACAGCTCCATTCATCTTGGGACGGTAAGGCGAGGAATTGTGATGCTCAATCTTGAAATTGTCACATAACTCCTTCATTGTTTTGTTGTTCAGATTTGTTCCATTGTCAGTGATGATCTTGCTGGGAATTCCATAAAGACAAATGATATTATTCTTGATGAAACGAGCAACTACTTGCCTGGTCACATTAGTAAAAGAAGCAGCTTCAACCCATTTGGTGAAATAATCAATGGCCACTAAAATGAAATGATGACCATTAGAATTCGGCTCAATAGCTCCAATCATATCAATGCCCCACATAGAGAAAGACCAAGGGGATGACAAAACATTCAGCAAAGTAGGAGGAACATGCATCTTATCAGCATAGATCTGGCACTTATGGAATTTCCTGGCGTATTAGATGCAATCAGCTTCTATAGTTAACCAATAATATCCAGCCCTCAAAATTTTCTTAACCATGGCATATCCATTGGCGTGAGTGCCAAAGGCTCCTTCGTGAATGTCGTGAATCAATAGGTCTGCTTCTCGTTTATCAACACATCTTAGCAGGACCATGTCATGATTCCTCTTGTAAAGCACGTTGTTACTGAGAAAGAACTTGGATGACAATCTTCGCAAAGTTTTCTTATCAAGATTGGAAGCATTGACAGCGTATTCTTGAGACTTCAGATAATTCATGATGTCATGAAACCACGGTTTTCCATCCGTCTCTTCTTCAACTGACTGGCAATAAGCAGGTTCGGTCTTATGCTCTATACTGATGAGAGGTGCTTCATTGTGAAACCTGACTTGCCACATTGAAGCTAACATAGCTAGGGAGTCAGCTATGTGATTTTCAGTACGAGGTACATGATGGAAAGTGATTTCATCAAAACATTTAATCAATTCCATAATGTAAGCACGGTAGGGAATGAGCTTTTCATCTTTGGTTTCCCATTCACCCATGACTTGGTAAATGACCAAACCAGAATCGCCCATAACTTCAAGAACATTGATTCCAAGGTCAATTGCAGCCTCTAGACCCAAAATACACGCTTCGTACTCAGCAATATTGTTTGTGCATCCAAAGTCCAACCTTGCTGTAAAAGGAGTATAACCACCATCGGGGTTTATCAATACAACACCTACACCATGTCCTTTGAAATTAGAAGAACCATCAAACATCATCTTCCATCTATAACCAGGCTCAGGACCTTCATCGGGACCAGGCTCTTTACTATCCTTTACTAACATAATGTCTTCATCCGAGAAATCAAACTTGAGCGGTTCATAATTCTCGACGGGCTGATCTGCGAGGTATTCTGATAATACACTCCCCTTGATAGCCTTTTGAGGTACATACTCGATATCATATTCTGACAATAGTATATGCCAACGGGCAAGTCTTCCTGTCTGAGCAGGCTTCTCAAATATATACTTTATTGGATCCATTTTCGAGATCAACAAAATAGTGTGACATATCAAATATTGCCTCAAACGTTTGGCGGCCCATGCTAGGGCACAACAGGTTTTCTCAAGCAGTGAATAACGGCTTTCACTATCAATGAACTTCTTACTCAGGTAATAAATGGCATGTTCTTTACGACCAGTTTCATCACGTTGGCCCAATACACAACCCATGGATCCCTCTAAAACAGTCATGTACATGATGAGAGGTCTTCCAGGAACAGGAGGAATTAGAATAGGTGGTTCTTGTAAATAGTTCTTGAGCTTCTCAAAAGCTTGTTGGCAATCCGAATTCCACTCTACAGTCTAGTCTTTGCGGAGCAGTTTGAAGATCGGTTCACAAATTGGAGTCATATTGGAAATGAATCTAGATATATAGTTTAAACGACCCAGAAATCCTCTCACTTGTGATTCAGTTTGTGGAGCTGACATTTCTTGAATAGCTCGTACCTTGTCAGGATCTACTTCAATTCCCTTTTGACTGACGATGAAACCAAGCAACTTCCCTAACCTGACACTAAAAGTACATTTGGCCAGATTCAACTTCAACTGATACTTCCGGAGCCTCTTGAACAGCTTTAAGAGATGGTCCAAATGTTCCTTCTCGCTTCGGGATTTAGCAATCATGTCATCCACGTATACTTTAATTTCCTTGTGGATCATATCATGGAATAAAGTCACCATAACTCTCTGGTAGGTTGCCCTTGCATTCTTCAAACCAAAGGGCATAACTTTGTAACAGTAGGTTCCCCACGGGGTGATAAAGGTAGTTTTATCCATGTCAGCTGGGTCCATTCTGATCTGGTTGTAACCAAAAAAACCGTCCATGAAAGAGAACACTACAAACCTAGCTATATTATCCACAAGAGTGTTGATGTGCGGTAGAGGAAAGTCGTCCTTGGGACTAGCTTTGTTGAGATCCCTGTAATTTACGCACATTCGCACTTTACCATTTTTCTTCATAACTGGCACGATGTTGGCTACCCATTCTGGATATTTTGACACTGCCAAGAATCCTGCATTCAATTGCTTCTTAACCTCATCTCTGACTTGGAGAGCCATATCTGGTCTACTTCTATGAAGCTTCTGCTTCACAGGTGGACATTCAGGCTTGAGTGGTAGCTTATGAACTACTATGTCTGTATCCAATCCAGGCATGTCTTGATAAGACCAAGCAAACACATCTACATATTCTTCCAAAAGCAGGACTAGCCGTTGTCTGATTTCTACCCCAAGCGTTGCCCCAATCTTGACCTATTTCCTCTTTTCTTCAGTGCCAAGGTTGATGACGTCAACTCTCTCTTCGTGTGGCTGAAGATCCGTGCACTGATACTCACACATTTCTGCCAAATCATCGGGGATCTCATAATCCTCTTCTTCCTCAGCTTGATAAATGGGTGAATCAAAGTCGACAGTGAGAGTAGGGTCATTGAATACAATGGGTTTGGGAATCACTCTGCACGATGGAGGGATTTATTTTATTAAAAATGCACAAACATGATCGTAAGAAGGGGAAATTTGTAGTTTTGAAAAGATTGCCATTTTTCTTAAAAACGAAAGCAAGAACAAAGACAAAGAATTTTAGCAAAACAAACACTTCATTGATTAATAAGATTTAAAAGCGGTGGCCCATACAAAATAATCCTGAAAGCCTCGGGCAAGGCTGCGGAATTGAAAACATCAAAGCAAACAAACAAATTACTCTGGCATAGGGTACAAAGTAGGTATCTCAATGGCTTCCCAGTTACTTAGAGCGGCATCACACTGAAACACCAAATGATTGATATCTTCATCTTCAGCGTCTTCAATAATTGCATGGACTTGTTGTCCTCCACTGACGAACACTTCTTGAATGGTCCTTGATCTTCCTTTTGTTGAGGCAGCTCTTCCCTCAAAAGTTGGTTTGTAACCCAACCCTTGGTATTTCTCTCTTTCTGGGACTTCGACGATCTTGCCCCAGCCTTCAGGTACTCCTCCTCGTAGAGAATATTGAATGCTTTTGAAAGAAGCAAAAGATGGACAACCAGAGGCCACTAGTTCCTTGTCGTAAAGCATAACGGCATTAGCTATTTCAAGGGCCTGGAAAGAAGTTTCCAAAGCATCTTCATCCGCTTCAATGTAACGAAACGAGGACAAATTACTGACCATCAGGTCCTCCTCACCATGTATGATAACTAACTTCTCATTGGCCACGAACTTCATCTTCTGATGTAAGGTAGAGGTTACAGCACCAGCCTCGTGGATCCAAGGTCTACCCAGGAAACAACTGTAGGCAGGGTTGATATCCAAGATCTAAAAAAGGATGTTGAATGTTTGAGGGCCAATCAAGACAGGTAGCTCAATCTCTCTTATCACCGATCTTCTTGAACCATCAAAAGCTTTGACAATAAGAGAAGTGGGTCTCATTATAGCTCCTTGGTAAGACAGTTTATCGAGAGTTCTTTTTGGCAAAACATTCAAGGATGAACCGGTGTCTACAAGAACTCTGGCCATTGTATCCTCCTGGCATTTCATTGATACATGTAAAGCAAGATTATGATTCCTTCCAGCTCGAGGTAACTCCTCTTCACTGAAACTAAGAGTGTTACAAGCTTCCCTGCTGTTATATCTTGAGCCACGTGTGCCTGGGCTAACACCTTCTGCAAAGTTGATCTATGAACTGGTGAGTTAACTAACAGAGATAAGATCGAAATCTTGGATGGTGTCTGATGCAGCTGACCTATCACTTTGTAATCACTCCTCTTGATGATTCTTAGGAACTCTTCATCTTTTTCTTGAGAAATTACCTATTTTCCCTTGTCTCTATACAGTGTGGGGATAACAGTTTCCCTGGGTGTGGTTTCTTTGAACGAAGGAGTGTACACTCTACCGCTTCGGGTCATCTTCCCAGTTCCAACTATATTAGTCACATCTTCAATAGTAGTTCCCACCTCTTTCCTTGGAACTACGTCTTCAACAGCGATTCCCACCTCTTTCCTTGGAATCACGTCTTCTCGTTTTCTGCTACCCATGACATTCTCATAGACCCACGACACTGCCTTTGTCCCTCTGAACCTAAATGGAACAGGTTGTCGGGCTTTACATTGTTTGGAATGATTAATAGTGGAAGCAACGGCCGTTCCGGGATTGTTAAAAATTGGTACTGGTTTATTAAAGATGGGAACTACAGACCCACACTTAGGTGTGTTGGACCCGGATACCTGCCCTCTTGGCTTTGGTAGGTTAAACACAGGCTCGATTGCTGCAACTTTATTTTCCGTTTCTTTGCTGAACACCTGTAGGAACCCTTCATTAATCAGATACTGAACATCATCTTGGACTAAACGGCAACCCTTGATGCTGACATTACATTCTTCACAGTCAACATGGCAAACTTCAACTAACCCAGCTTTAAACAGTTTAGCATGAAAAGCTTTGATAGGAGTTTTGATCTTCGTTGCATACAAAACTAATACCTCATCCTTCTCATCTTCTATGGAATTAGTGGTCCCATGGGTAGGCAAAGGATTGTTTTTCACATTTGGTTGATTATCAGCAAATGAACGGATATTCTTTTCCATCAAAACCTTCACTATATTCTTCAATGCTAAAAAGCCCTCTAAGTCGTGACCAGCGCCTCCTTGATGAAAAGCACAAGTCGCATTAGGGTTGAAGAAAGGCATAGATTTCTCGGTTGGTGGTCCCAAAGGTCTAGTAACGATCAACCCTTGCTCCACTAAAGAAGGGTAAAGCTCTGTATATGACATTGGTATAGGTGGGAATGCTGGCTTTCCTCCTTGCCTCTTGTGGGGAGAATTCTGCTGTGGAACCTGTGGTCTTGGTTGTTGATAATTCTTATTTTTAGGCCATTGCTGATGAGTTGTTTGTTGATAAGCTGGTGCCTGCTGCGCTGCTTGGTGATTAAAAGTAGGTGTAATAGCAGCTACATAGGGTTATTGAGCATACTGCATCTGGTAGATTGGATGCTGCAAGAAGTTTGGTCTCTGTTGTTGCTGATACATTGGTTGCTTCCATCGAGGGCTCTGGGTCTTTCCTGCCATGATGGCATTAGTTTCTCCTTCCCTCTTCTTATGAGAATGACTAGGGGACTTCTTATCACTGACGCCAGTTGAACTGCTCGGAGAACCGATTACCTTTCAACTTTTTAATCCTGCTTCTACCTTCACGCCAATTACAACAATATCAGCGAAATTAGCACTGACACTACTGATCATCCTCGCATAAAACTCAGGTTTTACTGTGTCTACAAACCAATCAGCCAACTCTTTCTCAATCAATGGTGGTTCAATCTAAGAAGTAGTCTCTCTCCAACGTTGTGCATATTCTTTGAAGGTCTCAGTGTTGTTCTGGGCCATACTCAATAACTGCCTATGGTCAGGGGCTAAATCCATATTGTACTTGTAGTGTTTCACAAAAGCATCAGTCACATCCTGGAAACAATGGACCTGGGACTGGTCTAGACTCAAATACCACTTAGCAGCAGCCCCTTTCAAACTGTCCTGAAAACAATGGATCATCAGCTTGTCATTACGTACGTGCGCGGCCATTCTTTGGTAGTACATGATCAAATGGGATTTGGGACACGTGGCCCCTGAGTATAACTCAAAACTTGGTAACTTGAATTTAGGTGGGATTATCAAATCTGAAACCAAACACATGTCTTTAATATCAGTACTGAATGCATTACTCAGCTCCATCACCTTCATCTTTCTCTGCATTGTTTCAACACTTTCTCTCAATTTCTCGTGTCTATCATCTCCTTCTTCTGACACATCAACGTAGTCGTAGGGATGATGGTTTTGGAAAACCAGATGCACTTGTGTTTGCACTGCTGGTGGAGCATAGGTAGGAATAGCCTGAAGAGTCTCATTAACCAAAGGAACTGTTTGCTGTGTTGATAAAGGAACTGTAGCATGGATAAAATCTTCTGGCATGCCCAAAGTGGGATTTATGATAGGGATGATAGGAGGTTCTACCGTTGTAGTGACGATTTCATAGACCACTGTGGCCCGGGTGTGTATCTTTGCTTTCATAACATTAATAGCCTCGAGGATTTGTCCCATACCTCCTCGTATCTCATTCAATTCATTGTTGACTCTGTCCATTTCTCCATATATCTCTGGCATTCTGAATCGAGCTTGGGCCTGGGTGTTGTAGTTGTGTCTGGGATTCAGTGTGACGATTCAAGTGGAGTGAACACGGCGACATAAGACAAAGACAAGGAAAGAAATGCACATGAAGATGCAAATGAGGATGCAAATGCAAATGCAGGCTAAACTATCAAGAAACCAAAGAAATTTTGCAAATAATATAGACGATAGATTCTTGACAAAATAAACTTCTTCATTCAAGAGTCCAATGAGCATTACATCAGGAGCAGTGCATCCTCATACTCCAAGTACATAAATAGAAATACATCAAAATGAAAGGGAACATTAGCAACAAAAGAAACAACAACAGTAATACTAAGGATTGAATCCACTGGTTGCTGATCCCTCTCCTCCATTAATTACTCTCATCAACTTGCTGATACGCTCTTTCGTCTTCTCTCTTGCAAGAACCAATTCTCCTAAATCTTCCACCATCTTCTTCTTCGTCTTGGTGGGTGATTCATGGTGAGAATGTGGCTTCATCATTACACGAGCTATATCACGAGACCATTGCAAGTGAGCCTCAGTGACTGGGCATTCGGCTTTCCATAGTTGTCTGTTAATTTGGCGCCAAGTGCACTCCAATCACATCTTCATTACAAAACCTCCTTTTTCATCATAAAACATCATCTACATATCCTCGTCGTCGGGAATTCTCTCCTTCAGATGACCCAACTGACGACGTGCAAGGACAGGGTTATAATTGATACAACCGTTTCTTCCTATGAGAGGCACATTGGGGCAATCCCCACAGCCATGGATTATAATAATTCCTTCTTCAGTTGAATCATACCATTCGATGTCGGTATGCTTCAATTCCATCAGCTTTTTAGACCAAATCTTACAGTCTTCGACCTCCCAGAAAGTCGGAGTCTTTGGCAGATAAGAAATTAACCACTTGTAAAAGAGGGCTACGCAACATACAATTGGCCCACAGCCTCTTGTGTATCTGGTCTGTATTGTGTGGTAAACATCCGCTAGCAGTGTTGGGACCGGATTGTTGCCTGTAAAAAGTTGAATGGCTTGGGTATCCACAAAGTTCTTGGCATTTGGGAACAGAAACAAACCATATACCATCAGAGCTAGGGTTGACTCAAACAAAGCCTCACTTCCTCTGTTTTGGAAGTACAGAGCCTTTTCCATCAAGAACTAGGCAGGCAGTCCATGCTTTCCTCCTTTGTTAGTCAAGTTAGCCTGGATGTCAAATAATCTAATTCTGGTTACTCTGGCGATGTCTCTGGCGGAAGGCATTTCTTCAATCCCAGAAAATATAGGAGCTTCTCTGACTAGAATCCCTATCATGGCTGAGAAGTCCTCTAGGGTCGGCACCAACTGGAATTCAGGGAATACAAAACAGCGGTACGCGGGATGATACAACTGGACCAAAACTTCAAGGGGCTCTACAGTCACTGGTGTCTTCATCAGTGGAATAATGCATCCATATCTATCAGCGAAGGCTGACTGGTCTTCAACCATCTCTCCCAACCATAACAAACGCTCCACCTCTGGTAGTTCAAAGAAATATGGCCAAACTCTTTTCCCTGTAGCATCCATTTCTACAAAATCTGCAAAACAAAATTAGTATCTTGATAGTTTAGCAGGAATGCAAAATGCAATGCAAAGTTTCATGGAATTCAGACGCTCGCAAAATATCAAGAGATATCAAAAGACCACATTTTCATTAAATAAAAAGTGAATTACAAGAGTTGGTACACTTTCAAAAGCCCTAAACATAAAGCTAAATAAAAGCTAGAAAGTCCTAAGGAAATTCTCCTAAGAGCCTTGTGTTGAGTCTTCTGATTTCTTTCTCCATCTGATCCCTTTCTGCGACGAGGTTGTCAAGAATGGATTTCCAAGCAGGAGGCCGACTGTTAGAGGAACTTGGATCTTCCAGGGCCTTTCTCTTCTTGCATGAGAGTAACTCTTCATTCTTGGTCTGTAGCTGCTTCTGGAGTTCTAGGTTTTCTTCAACAACCACTTGATACTTGAGCTTCCAGGCTTCTTCTGACCTTTGGGCTTGTCTTAAAGAAATCTCCAGCTCTTCTTCTTTTGACATGAAGTATAAAATAGGCTTTTTTTCAAAGTAATTGGTTCTTGCCTCTTATAAGGCATCTTTAACTCTATAGCTCTTCTTCTGACCCATTGGAGGTAGGGTTCCAAGGACACACAGTTAGGTCTTCCCAAAGAATTTCTTCCTCTTTTGCGCTTGCTACCCCAAGCGTCCAAAATCAGCTTCTTCTGCTCTTCGTTCTTGTCATATACTTCAAAGTAGATGCTTTCCACATGAATACTTAGAGGTTTATCTTCCAAAGGATACCCTAACTGGCGTCGTGCTAATACAGGGTTGTAGCTAATTCCTCCTTTAATGCCAAGAAGAGGCACATTGCCATAGTTCCTACAGCTATCTATAATCAGGATTCCATCATACACCCGATTATACCAGTCAATGTCTGCATGGGAGAGTGCCATAATCTTCTGAGACCACCATCCTTTCTTGGAATCCCAAAATGCGCCCGCCTTCGGTAGATGCGAAATAAACCATCTATACAACATGAAGACACAACAAGTAATATGTCCATTTCTATGAGCATTTCTTGTATGTACTGAGTGATAGGCTTCAGCAAGCAGGGTAGGTACCGGATTCTGTTTCAAGAAGATTTTGATCGCATTCAGATCCACAAAGTTGTCAATATTCGGAAACAAGAAAAGTCCATAGATGAGCAATGCAAAAACAGCTTCAAAGGCATCCCTGTTAGAGTGTTTAGCAAAGTAACGAGCCTTTTCAAGCAAGAACTTAGCAGTTAACCCAAAAATCCCTCCCTTGGAAGTTAAATTGCTTTTGATGTCAACTAATTCCAGATGAGTTTTCTTGGCTATTTCTTCTTCTTTAGGATCCTTCTCAAAGATAGGAAATGGGGACTCATCCTTGATAGGTAAACCAATTATCTGAGAGTATTCCTCAAGGGTAGGTAAGAGTTGATAGTCAGGAAATGTGAAGCAGTGATACTTTGGATCATAAAACTGAAGCAGAGTTGAAAGGAGCCCTTCATCAATGGTCATTTTCAACAAAACCCACAACTTCACATATCTGTTAATGAATCCTTCAGGGTCCGTTAGCAAATCTACCAATTTCCTTAGGTCATCCAATTTTGGACTCTTGAAAGTGTATTTGATGGTGTTTCTTCTTGAGCTATCCATGATATCCCTCTGATATAAGGAAAGAAATCTGAGTTCCATGAAACAGGTGCAACATGAATGCTTATGATGTATGAATGCAAAGCACACACAAAGCACACAAAACAAAAACAAAGGGGGATAGGTTGAGCATGGAGCCAGGGTTTACCCTTCCCATTGGTATGTTCTACTGGTTTTCATTTGCTGAACAGGGTTCTAAGAAGTTCCCAGAGTCGACAACCCATCTTTCGGATTTTATCGACTTCCCAAATGGCTTGGTAATCAATAAAATTCTCAAGAGAATCTCGTCTGAGTGTAGTATCGCATGACAAACCAATTCAGAAATAAACTCCATCATGGTCACCGCACTACGTCCTAAAAAGGCTTAAGTGGGGTTTGGTAACTACGGTTCTCAATATCAAGGGCTCCTAGGTCGAGAGTAGCACATTTTCACGAATAGATTCGTTCAACATGACTAGACTCTCAAGAGGGCCAAAACTTAGTGATGGTGTCTCAAGTTAACTTTTTCAGGATTCGACTCCCTCAAAGCCTCCTTGAATATACCATCGTCCTATCATAAGTGCAATCAAATCCGGTTAGGATTTATCTCACCACTCAAGAACCAAGCCAACAAAGGATAAACAAGAAAAGCATGTATATATAGACAATCAAACAGATATACACAAATATAGAAAACAAACAAAGACAAGATGGGCTTAACCCTCAAGAAGAAAATCCCCAGTGAAGTCGCCATTTCTGTTGCTGTGAGAATCGGATAACAAGCTATTGATTAACTTGCATCGCATTTCTTTGAATTCACCACCGACTTTGATTTATCCAAAGGAAATGTTCAAGATCGAGAAAAACCTAAAGGGGGAAGATCTAAGGTTCGGGGGTTAGTTACGCCTAGGGAAGGCATTAGCATCCTAAACGTCCGTAGTACTCTACGGGAACCTCTTGTTTTAACTTGTTGTATCTTACTCGCTTGCTAAGGGTGCTATGCTAAAGGTTGAAACCCTAGGGGTTAATATCTAAGTATACTCGACAAAGTGTCGCACTTTGCGCCTACGTATCCTTACGGGAGTGGAATCAGAGTATCCGTAGTTCACCGATCTAAGGGTGAAGAAGAGGAACCATTGGCTATGGCCAAAGTTCCAAGGGGAAATGAGTATGACCTCATTCTAGAGTTCACGATAACTCTCTAAGTCAAAGTTATAGGGGGAAAGTGAGTTCTCATGATGATGAGAATCACATAGAATTCAAAACTCTGACCTACTTCTAAGTTATGATTTCATTGGCTCTCATGAGGACAAGAAATAAGGGTAAACCTAAAAGGATAAGGTAGGGTGGTTTGTTTAGTGACTTCAAGAGTCAATTTTAAGAAGGTCTCCCTTTGGAATGGGGGAACAGATAACAGTTGTAAAATTACTAAGAAATAAAGAGTTAAATCAAATATGATGATGCAAGAAAATATGGATAAGATAATGAGAGGAGATAAAATTATGATGTCAATGCAAAGTTAGAATCATACATGTTGGACAATGATTAAACATGATAAATAGAGATAACATGGCAAGATGAATAAGGAAGTGCAATAAAACCCTAATAAGTATTTTTAATCTTATCATAAATAAAGGTCTCAAGATTAAATATTTTTAACCATTTCTTTTTATATTTGAAAAGTAGATCCAATTAGAAGAATATAGCAAAAAGAATGGAAGAAAAAGGATGAGAAATAAGTAAGTTATGGCATTTTGAAATTAAGCATAAACCATAAAATAAATAATATAACCAAGTGCTAAAAAATAAAGGAAAGGGTACTCCTAGGGATTGAACCCAGGACCCTTCATGTACAGCCCAAAACCAAGGCCAACTGAGCTGAACTCGCGTTTGAACATACAATGGAAACACACATATTTATTTAAAGATAAGCGAAAAATCAGAAAAAAAACAAAAGGACTGGGGCGAGGGGGATTTGAACCCCAGTCCTAAGGGTTGCAAGGGCGTGTGATAGTGTGTGCTTGCCACTGGGGTGGTTGTTACATCCGGTAACAAAACCAACTCAATAAATACATAAGCTTTCCTTGCGCGCCTATTTAAAATGAACCACACAAACCAACCAACATCAAACCACTCACGATAGTAATCTCCATGCCATGCCATTCATCAGCAGCCATTGTCAAACCAAATGAAACAGAAAGCAATGTAATCTAAACTCAAAGTCATGAAATACCATGCATATTGAACAACAAGCAAGGGCATAAATTCACAAAGTAAGAGCATTTGAATGTAAAATCCACAAATCCACACAGCCATAGCAGCAACAATAGCAAGGCATGTAATACATTCAGTTGGAGATCAAACGAGGACATGTTTCGAATGTAATAAACACACATGTAGACTATAACAGCATGGCAAGCATACAACATATTTCAAAAACTAAACATCCACACCAACTGCTCACAAAAGGGAAACATATAGGCTAAGCCATTCAAAATCAGACATGGTCAGGTAAAATGAAACAACACTTGAATACATAAGGTAAGGAAACTATACGCAGCCATGGCAAGTAATAATCAGTAAACATACAACATACTCAATTGAAAATCACACGAGGGCATGTCTTGAACACAACTGATAAACAGACCTGCATACCATGAAGTCCAAAACAGTATGGCATGGTTTTGAACATAAGCTAAATGTTGACAAACAAATTAGTACAAAAGCAAAGTAAGCTAGCAAATTAACACACAACCATAGCAGCAATCATACATCATGTTTAAGGGAGGTTTAATGAAATGAAAACAACTTGGAATACAATTAACAAACAAGCAGATCCAAATTGGCATGGCAATGAGGTTAGTTTCATGTATATCAAAACTTCTCCAAGACTTAGCATGTTTAATGAAGAGTAGCAAAGATGTTTTAGAATTAAAACCACATGATTGACAAGGTTATGAGTTTAAAATGGAAGCAAACAAAAGGTAGGTTAGAGCGTGATGCATTCATGTCCAAAGATATCTTCCAAAGTTCAAAAGCAATTCAAACATGTCACAATAAGTGGTAAAACAATGACAGGTTGGTGACAATTTCTATGATTGAAAGAAAGGCTAAGTAGATTGATAACAACATCAACAACACAAGCAGTAGATAACAACATGGCATCAAAGCAATTACATTCCACAAAGTAATGAGCTTATAACAACCAACAAGATAACAAGAATCAAAAGGCTAAGGTCCATAGGTTAACAAGCAAGGCAGCAGACAGTTTCACAAGGAAAGTACATGGTGGTAGTCCATACAACTCAACCATTTATCAAAGCAAAATAAAAGGCAAAAACAATCAGTCATGCTTGTTGGGGGCATAGTGGTGATTCATGCATCAAGATGGATTAAAGGTAGACCAAACACATATACTGACAAGGCAAGTTATTTAGGTTCATAGCATTTAGTGCAGGGCATTGTCATAAAGCAAGGGTCTAAATAGAGTTGGTCATGTATAGTGTCATCTAAATCAAGTAACAGCTAGACATGAGTATTGGATACATAAGGAAGCTACACTTATCATGTTGGTAAAGGAAAGAAAATCAGTCATCTAACCAAGATAAGTACACAAGCAATATGATGGTCAAAGGCCTTTATGAAGCATACACATATACAAGATGGAATAGGCCATATCATAGCAACCAGGTTAAAATACAATCAAAATGGTATCATTTAACACAGACAGTAGCATATGACTTAGTAAAAACCAAATTAGGCAACATCAAGCAAGCACATACATCAAACATATATGTATAAAATCATGATATCACAAAGGCATAACTTAGGAAACACGTTAAAAACACAACAAGGCTAGCATACACATCATGAACACAGTGTTAACATAGAGGACAAAATCATGATATCACAAAGACATGGCTTCTAAGATTAACAGTTTCAATAGAATGGCTTTACATGTACAAGATGAAATAGCATAGAATGGCAAGTCATAGAACATTGAGGCATATGATAGGAACAACTCCAGGCAGCACATTCCAAATTCAACATTCATAAACATAAGCCTTAGACATATGTTAAAACAAAGTCATTCCAAAAATATGTAACTCTAGTTAGTGGCTTGCATATGCTAACAGTTCAAGCAATCCAAACTCAAACATATGATCAACCATCAACAATGACAAAGATAGTGGTGTATACAGATGTGAACAAAAACTATCAACCTTAAAACATCAAACATCCACAATGATAAAGTTTAAAACCGTGACTGAGTATACAAAATGCTCATATATTAATGGTGGCAGAAAAAGAACTAGTGCTACTTTACCAAGAACAACTTAACAATACCAATCAACTTATTGAGCCAACAACAAAGATAGATAGGTTCAAGCATACTACAACTTAGGAACATATCAGAACTACAAAGAGGAACAGAGGTTCACAAGTCTCTTGTCTCAACATCACATTTAAGTACATACGAAATCCAAGTAGGTCAACAAAATCAAACATCCATCTTGACAGTATAATACAACAATGAGAATTTATAGTTGCAGCCATTTAATGAACAAAATCAGAGACATTATAACTTATCACAAAAGCATTCATGTGTATCATATCAATGAAAGAACATCATCTTATTTTATGAAATCAAACCATAAGCACACAAACAATATATTCAAGCATATATCAGTCAGATACGCATGTAGAGAACAATAAAATGCATATGGCAATGATAATATCAAATGAGCATGATTAACAAAAGGATAAGAATACAATACCGAGTGGAGTAGTGTCCACTGTCTTCAAGTATGATGGTTGTCTTCCTTCCAAAGCACTTCAAAACTACCCTTCACCATGCTTGCTTGCACTTATGGAACTTTCAGAAAATATTTGAGTGTTCTTGAGAAGTTGTTGGTGAGTTGAGGTGTAGAAGCGAGTCCCTTTTATAGGCTGAACCAAAGAGCTTGGGTTCTGTGAGTCCAAAACACAAACACTTGGAGTACTGATTAGAAGCCAAGGTTACAACGACTCTTTTTGAATTCAAATGTTGGTCCACCTCTTGGAGACAATTACGCTGCTTATGCTGCCAAAATCTCAGAATTGCAGAGTCCATTGCACTACTTCATGTGTTGCTTCAGAGCTCATTCTTTGATGTCATTGGGAGGGGTATCAAATGAGGCAAAGGTTGGGGATGGCGTGAAGGATCTGCAGGTGAGAGCAGGTTGTATGCTGAATCGAGCACTCCTCTGAACCACTTTAAATGAACCAAACAGTTGAAAGCTAAAACGGGAATGGTCTTTGGAGAATTCAAAATGAATAAACGCGCCAAAGGATTGATGATGGATTTGATTTTGGGAGAATGGACATGCTTGTGTTTGAATTTCCCTCCTCCATTCTGAATTTCGTGAACAAGCTAAAGGGAGAAGAAAGCATTTGGTTGATTTTGGTTTCTTGTTTGCTACATGTCGCCTTTCCGTTGGTTAGAAATTGAGTTGAAAAGTCAAAACAAACATTGCTTGATCCTTATTGGTCCTTGGCAATGAATTCATTTCCAAATTTTTGTAACATTTTTGGTACGTTGGGCTTATCATGTGGGCTCATGAACAAAAATTAGAATTGTTTTTTTCTCTTTGTTATAAAAGAAAAAAAAAAGATTAGAAAAACAAATAATAATGGTGGATTTGGCAATTGATTAGGGTTATAGATATGGTTTAGGAGAATTAAAATTGACAAATGGAGAAATTAGATAAAATTGGTTAATAGATGACTAATGAAATAGGTTTGGAATTAAAGGTGACAATTAAGGGTAAATAAAATGGACAGATATTTGGTTATGGAGAGGATCATGGAGAAGATTATGGAGATATCTCTTGAAATGAGAGACTTGCTTCATTCAATGCTCCATCCAAAATATTGATTAATCTCTTCTTGAATCTCCTTAAGATAACACCTGATAAAAAAAGAAACAAACACAAACAAAACCTGATAAAAGGGTTAGCTATGCAATATGATTGGCCTAATATGACATGCAAGAGATCAATGGATCTAAGGGTAAAATTTGGGGTACAACACCATGTGAATCAAAAAAATTTTCAAAATCTTTGTTTTCAAATTCTCCACCATGATCACTTCTGACTTTGACGATTTTGAAATTCTTTTCGTTTTGCACTTGGGTGCAGAAGGAAGCAAACACAGAATGTGACTCATCCTTGTGTCTTAAGAATTTTACCCATGTCCAACGACTATAATCATCAACGATGACTAGACCATATTTCTTACCATTGAGAGAAGCAGTTTTTACTCGTCCAAAAAGATCAATGTGAAGAAGTTCTAATGGTCTAGAGGTAGAAACAATATTATTTGCTTTAAAAGAAGTTTTTGAAAACTTGCCTTTCTGACATACTTCACAAAGAGCATCTGAAGAGTATTTCAGATTTGGTTAACCTCTGACAAGTCCAAGCTTGTTCAGCTGAGAGATTCTTCTCAAGCTAACATGACCCAGATGTCTGTGCCAAACCCATTGCTCTTTATTTACAGACAGAAGACACTTTACATTCTGATATTTTAAATCTGATAATTTAATTTTGTAAGTATTGTTCTTCCTCTTACCATTGAACAAAATAGATCCATCCTTCTGACTAACAGCCTTACAACACGCTTGATTGAAAATAACATCATAACCATTGTCACTAAGTTGGCTAATTGACACCAGATTATGCATTAGACCTTCAACTAAAAGAACATTATTAATAGAAGGAAGTTTACCATTACCAATAGTTCCGGAGCCAATGATTTTTCCCTTCTGGTTTCCTCCGAGACCGACGACACCTCCAGGCTTAAGTTTCAAATCTTGGAACATATGACTTTCTCCCATCATGTGTCGTGAGCATCCACTGTCCAGGTACCATGACTAGTGTTTCAGTGGCGCAATCAAGGATATCTGCAACATAAATTATCTTATTCTTAGGTACCCATTTTGTGGGCCCTTTCTTATTAGTCTTTCCAAAGGTTCTGTCACCTTTGGATTTTCGTGCAGTAGAATAATAGTGTGGAACTTGTGCATGATATTTAAGCTTAGAAGTTTTCTTCCGTGTCTGTGTTTGTGGAGCAACAGACTTAGAACCTTCTGGTTCTGGACATTTCAGTTTAGTGCCAGCAAGCACAAATGTTTAGTCATATGGTTTTGATGGTCCTGAATATCCCAGACCTCTACTTCCATTTCTACTAACTCCATAGATCATTGAAGCCATTTTGCTTCTATCTATGCTCTTAGCAAGGAAGTTCTGAAAAGCTCTATCATATCTGACCTCTTCATTAATGCCAGAAGTGATCTCTTCTTCTAACTTAGAGACTTTACTTTTTAAAGCAGCATTTGATTTTTCTAAGAAGAATAATTTTTCGTTTAATTCAGAAATAGTTTGCTTGCTTTTAGTAAGGTCCTCTAAAGGAACCACAAAAGCCTTTTTCAGAGTTTTGTGTTTTCTTAGAAGAAGTTTATACCTTTCCATAAGTTCAGATAATCTTATTTCAAGTTCAGAACGAGATAAGGAAGAAAGTACCTCTCTATCGTCATCAGAGTCTGATTCTTCATCAAGTATCAGTTCTCCTTCTGATAAGGCTTCATTCGTGTTAGTCTTAGCCATGAATGCCATATTGGCATGTTCTCCATCAAAATCTTCTTCTGACTCTGAATCATCCCATGGTGCCATAAGACCCTTTTTAGCTTTCTTAGGTCTTCCATCTTTCTTGAACTTTGGACAATCATTCTTGATATGTCCAGGCTCCTTGCATTCAAAACATGTAACTTCTTTTCCATAAGCTTTCTTTTGACCATATGTAGACTCAGATCTACCTTTAGTTCTTCTTGGTCCCCTGAACTTATTCTTTCTGTATTTCCACAGTTGGCTTATCTTCCTTGATATGAGAGATAGTTCATCTTCGTCTGAATCTTCTTCAGATTCTTCTGATTCTTCCTCTGCTTGATAAGCCTTTTTCTTCTCAGACTTACCCTTTAGAACAATAGATTTACCTTTCTTCTGAGGTTCATCTTCTTGAAGTTCTATTTCATGACTTCTTAAAGAAATGATTAGTTCCACAAGACTTATGTTGTTCAAATCCTTTGCTAGTTTCAAGGCAGTTACCATTGGTCTCCATTTGACAGGCAAACTTCTGATAATCTTCTTGACGTGATCAGTAGTAGAGTAACCTTTGTCCAGAACTCTAAGTCCTGCAACAAGCATCTGGAATCTTGAGAACATAGTTTCCACAGATTCATCATCTTCCATTCTGAAGACTTCATATTTCTGGATTAGGGCAAGAGGCTTTGTCTCCTTAACTTGAGCATTGCCTTCATGAGTCATTCGGAGAGAGTTAAAAATAGACTTTGCAGTCTCTTTGTTTGTAATTTTTTCATATTCCGTATATGAAATTGCATTTAACATAATCGTTCTTGCTCTGTGATGATTCTTGTAGATCTTCTTCTGAGCATCTGTTAATGCACTTTGTCATACCCCAAATTTTGAACACTAAGATTTCCCATCATTGTGCAAGTCATCATCATAATATGGATGGGCCATCATACCTCATTAGTCTCCCCAAAAATGGGAGAGCATCCACTACAATCAGACTTAGGGTTTCAAACCCTCTCAGAGCTCTTAGACAAAGGATCAATCAAGGAATGACATGATCTTCAACTTGTCTAAACCTCTCAAACATCCACAATGGATCAAGAGGACTCCTACAACAAGAATCAAGCAAAATGTTGCAGCATTCCAGGTGGATTAAGCCTTAAGATCGCCGGTGTCACCAAATTAGGGTTTTGGTCGACCAGGGCCTCCAGATGAAAGTTTTCCTCTGAGCGTGAGCCAATGCTTCAAAGCATAACCTAAGATACTCCAAGGGACCTCATGAACCCAATCATCAATTCAATTTAGCCTCAGGGATGCATTCACTAAAAGTCAGGAATTAGGGTTTCTTGACCTAATTCACCCCTAAGTTGACTTTTGGGACAAAAAAAGAGACAAGACCTCAAGACATGATTTGAGGGTCTCCAACACACCACATTGATCCATTTACAACAATGGATTGATCCAAGAAGCTTGATTCCCAAGTTTCAAGTTCATCAGAACCACAGTTAGGGTTTCGTAGAAAAAGTTAACTGTACCTTTGACTTTTGACCCAGACATGCTCCCAAACCTTGGGAAATGATTCAATACACCCTATAACACCTATGAAATCAATCCATCAAGTTTGATTTAGGTCAAGGACTTGATTTCATATAGGACCGCACAGTTTGGAATTCATCTGATAAAAAGTCAACTGTGCCCAAAAGTCAAAGTTTGAGTTTTTGATTTTTTTGATCAATTATGGTTCCCTAACCCTAAAATGGTGTTAATGTGTGATTTTAATCATCATTCATCAAGAAAAATCAAGAAAAGTGGGATAACTTGTAAAAGGGGTAACCATAAAAAACTTATAAATTTTCTAAGTTATGGACCAAAGTGGCTAGGGTGCCAACTTCCAAGGATCATAACTTGAGATCCAAGCAACCATTTTGGTTGATCCAAAAATGGATTTGTAGCTCTCATGGCATACTTTAAAAGTGTCAACTACACCTCATTCCAATTCCTCATGGATTTTAAGTTATGGAATGATCAAAATAGCTGAAAACATGAAATGTCACTTTTTCCAACACTTAGTGAAATTTTCACTAAGTCAAAATCTGTCTTGCTTTTTTTCGAAAAGTAGGGGGATTTTTCACATGGATCCAAAAAGTATCAAGACAAACTATGATCACACATGTGTTGTATCATATAAGACCTTTCCAAAATGGTCAAGAACTCCATCAAATTCCATTTGAGCCATGAGATATGACAATGGGAATGTGCCTTGCTGCAAACTGTCATGGCAAGGCAGATTTGTGCATTTTGCTCGATTTGAGCAATTTGTGCAAATGACAAACAAGTTTATCCATTTGAACACCTCAGGGGGGGACCAAGGAGGGACAAACACTAATTCATAAGCCTCCCAAGTCTTTGGAACTAAAAATAGCATGCAAAACCTAAAAAACCCTAAAGAGGGGACAAGACTCCAATTTTCTTTTGGAGCATTCAATGGATGCACCAAGGTGGCATGAACTGAACCATTTCCAACTGAATGAGTCAAGGATGATCTCTGAACTAGGGAACCAGCAGCCTGTGCTCTAACCTCTAGTCAATGGCTAGAGGATACTTGAGATTCCAAAATGCAACCATTGGCCAAACCTCTGTTGCAGTTGCCATTCACTATTGCAGCCAAAACAAACTTGCTCTACTATAAATAGAGCTCATTTGTGCTCAATTTAAGTACACATGTAGACTGCTATTTTTGATGACAATGGATTGATTGGAAAACAAAAAGTAGAAGGAGTTGGTCGAAATATTTTCGACTCAAGATTTGATGCTAAATTAAAAGCTAGTCGAAGACGGTTTGGAAACTGGAACAAGTGATATGAATTTCTCTAAGTAATAAAGAAGTTCAATATTTCAACAACTTGAGTTGGAGAGGTATTTCGTCAGATAGTTTGAAATTCAAAATTGAGAGGGAGATGCAGTTGAAGAAATCAGACGCGTGGAGCATATCCAAGGCAAGGAAGCATGCAAGACGCCATTTGTCACATTTAGGGGAAATAGCTGTTATTGACAGTTGTTTGGTTTGTATATAAATAGGTAGTCATAGTATGAAAAAGGGGTGTGCATTTCAAAATTGTACAAGTTATTCAAATTACTCAAAGTAACCGTGTGAGAGAAACGAGTCATTATGGAAAAAATGTACGTTTGAGAAAAACACCAGTTTATTACTTGCAATTCTTTATGAAATTTAAGTTTGTTTACAATACTCTTTAAGATTCTGCAAATTTTATTCTTGTCACGTTACTTTCATTTCACCAGTTATTTACCAATTCCAAGTTCTATTTATTTTAGTTAGTCGAAAATTACCAACTGTGAGAACAGTAATAAAACAATGATGAAAAGGTTAGAGTTTTACTCAAATTGTCAGCATTTTTAAAGCACTGCGTCCTAGGATTTGTGTGGTCGGTCCTGTTAGTAAATTAATTCCACAAATTAGAAGACCAGAGGTTGTTTGCTAAATTTCAAGGCGAACAAATTGGCACGCCCAGTGGGACCTTGTGCGTTTTGACAATTTTTTTAAACCTTTATTTTTAAATTTTCTTTTCCTTTGTAGTCGACTTTGTTTTGTTGTATGAAATTAAGGAGCGGTAAGATTGCCGAAAATAACGAAGAAAGACCCAGAAGGAGACGAGTACGCAGAATGGCGAATCCAAATCTGCCTAACAACCAGAATCCTACGAATAATGAAGTACCACCCCTAATCCTTCGACTGGGGGCAATACGGCCTTAAAATCAGTATCAGAGGCTATGCAATCAACGGCGGGTTCGACACCTGCACATTCGATTCCCCAAAATGCGCCAAGTTTTTCTACTATGGGGTCTCAAATGCAACAAATGACACCCCCTCCTCCAGGAAGCACGTACAGGCCTTTTGTGTCTGGTTTTACGATGCCTCCATTAAACCGAGATCAACCATATGGAATGCCAACTACGGTGATAGCAAGTTTACATAATGCGTCACCAATATATACAGATCCCATGAATAATGTAACTTCGCCTTTGCAAGGATCAGGATCTGGCGCAAACCACATAGGGAGAATGAGTCAGCCTTTGGCAACAGGGTATCAAACCTATATGCCAAGTATCACCAACAATTCTGCGCAAGTGATTAGGCAACAAATAGATGAAAGTAACCATGACATGGTTCAGATGTTGACTCAATAAATGGGGGTTGTATTTAACCCATTGATTCAAAATACCACTCAAACAAACCAACAATTGGTAGTGCAAATGGCGTGTATTGTAAATTTTTTTGGCGTTCCCCAACCCATTCAAAGAGAGCAGGTAGTCCAGAACCCAAGGATAGTCGTCGAAGAGGAACCTACTATAAACCAAAGACAAATAAATGTTCCTCAAGCGAACCCTAGAGACCAAGGAGTAGTGGTCGAACCATCCCGGGTCGAAATTCCTGTTTAGCAAGAACCTGTGAGGATGTTAGTAATAACATACCAGCAGAAAACAATTTAGCAGCCATGGTCGAAAGAATACTGGCTCAAAATGGGGTAAATGTAGGACTACAGAGGCCTAGTTACACATCACCATTATCTGAATATATATTGCAGGAAGATTTACCCCCAAGATGGAAAGTCCCCAATTTCACTAAGTTTTCAGGAGACGCGAGTGAATCGGCAGTCGAACATGTTGCCCGTTACTTGATCGAAGCAGGCGAAATAGCGCACAATGAGAACTTGAAGATAAAATATTTTCTGAGTTTTCTTACGAAAAATGCTTTTACTTGGTTTACATCTTTGCCAGCAGGTTCGATCCATACATGGACCCAGTTGGAGAGATTAATCCATGAACAGTTTTATATGGGACAAACAAATATAAGTTTGAAGGAATAGGATAGCGTCAAGAGAAAATTCTCTGAGCCAATTGATAATTACTTGAATAGGTTTAGGTTGCTTAAGGCAAGATGTTTCACACAAGTTCCTGAACATGAGTTGGTCGAAATGGCCGCAGGTGCCCTTGATTATTCGATCAGAAAGAAATTAGATACACAATATTTGAGAGACATGGCCCAATTGGCTGATAGAGTTAGACAGGTCAAAAGACTAAAGGCTGAAAAAGCTAGAGCCAATAAGAATAAAAAAGAGAGAGTAGTTTATGTCGGAGTGTGTCAAGATGAGGACGAAAGTGAATCACCAAATTTTGACGAGCAGGAAATTGATTTGGCAGAACTGAAATAGGGTCCTCCATATGCTTGTAAAGTTTTGGCTCTGTCGAACGGGAAGGACCCAGTCGAGTCTGAAAAGAATGATAAGTTCCCCAAAAGGACTTATACGTTCGACGTTACCAAGTGTGGCGAAATATTCGATTTATTAGTCAAGGATGGCCAATTGATAGTGCCACCTAGTACTAAAGTGCCTCCTCTAGAACAACAAAAGAAGAGAGGTTTTTGTAAGTACCATAATTTCTTGGGTCATAAAACGTCTCAATGTTTCCTTAACAACAAGGCCATTGAGGGCCTCAACAACATTAATACGGAAATTGCTGAAGTTTTCGACAAAGTCAAAGATGAAGCTGCTGATGGCTTCATCTAAGCCAACAGAGGGACTACTGAAGGTTCCTGCAAACCAGTTGCTGTAGGGTTTCTTCGACAGGTAATGAAAGACCCTAAGGAGAAAGCGGTCGAGTTTTGCTGCCAACATGATGTCAAAGGCTTGCCTTTGAAGATTCACACAAAAGGTGATCATGAAGATTTCGACCTAGCTAAGAAGAAACATGAGGTTGACGAAGGCCTCATTATGAGAATGAACAAATTGAGCATTGCGACTGAGCCAACCGCCAATGTGAACATGGTTTAAGTATCCCAGAAAGTCCTAGTGCAAATCGACGAAGAACGTCGACGAGAAGAGTACCAGAGGGTGGCATACCCAAAAGAAGAAGAGAATTTCGTAGATTTTATTCAAAGATGCCAGAAGAGAATATCTGAGGAGATGTTATGCCCTCGCTGCAGCGCTGTCTTTGACAAGAAGGCAGCAAAAAACTTGAAAGGAATCGAGAGGGCTAAAAGGAGAGGAAATTGGGGAGAAGTACCATCTTCAAGAAAGGAGAGATTCGACCCTAGAAGGGGAGATCAGAATAAGCAAAGGTTGGGAGGAAGGTATCCAAACACCTTCAAACCCACAAATAAAGCCCCAGATGATAAGTGGGTTCAACCAATTCGCTAGGCTCAGGTCCAGAAGAAATGGAAGAACTTTGAGGTGCAAAGGGGCTCCTCGTTGACAGAAAAGAAAGAAAGTGAGAAGCCCAGGAGAATGCCTTACCCTTCAAAGAATTATAAGGGTAAGAACATGTAGCACAATTTTTTGGACGTGGTTGTGAAGCACTATTGCTTTAGGGTACTACAGCTCGATTCATTTTTTATCCTATTGAAGCTGATGAAGGAAGGGAAATGGATGTCTCCAATTAACCCTGCTTGCAAACTGAGTTTGAACAGATGACTGTTGGTTTACAGATGCTACAAAGATTGTGGGTCTCTCTTAGGTTATTTTGTTAAAATAGTGCCCGGGCGATTGGTGGGAGGTTTAAGACTGATGCTTTTCATTTGATATGTGAAGGTACGGGATTTGGGTTTTGGATTAGTGTGCTCGCTAAGATTTTTCTTTCAATCTTATGCCTACGTATTCTCGTTTACCGAAACAGGGAAATCAGAGCGATCGTAGTTCCTCCTATTCTATGGGAGGAAATGGTGTTTTGGTGTCTTGTTCAAAGCCTAAGACGAGAAGCTAAAGGTGGTTTATATCTTGTTCAAAGCCCAAGATGTGAAACTGAAAAGGTGTTGTCTTTTAGAGAGAATTTGTCATCTCTAAAGGGGGTCTGTTTATCACAACTGTTGGGTGATTGACTATAAAGGAGGATTACTTTAACTGGGATATGCGAATCCAGCAATGCCATAATTTCATTTATAGGGGATTTTTAACCTGAAGGATAAGACTTTAACTCATTGTAGAGCAATGCCATCTTTCCTTAGGAATTTCTCATGCTAAAAGAGGGACAGTGGCGTGGATGCAAATAATCTAGAGGCTTGCCGCTTACAACGATTAGATGAAAGGAGTTGTTGATGTTTGTATCCTGTGAACGAGGCACAGTTTTGATGCTAAAAGGTTGATTGACTCAACCGGGGTTTTTCTTATACAAAGCCTACGAGGAGGCTATTGACCCAACAAGAGGATGCTTTTGTGTCTCGTATGAAGCCCAAGAGGGAGGCTAAAAGGAGTTGACTCAACAGGAGAGTGCTTTTAGATGTGTCTTGTACGAAGCCCAAGGTTTATCAGTGATCACACTGTCGTTTTGTACAGAGGGACTTATACAAGTGACTGAGGCCCAAGAAGTTTTCTGTACAAGGGGATGGGTCTTACACTCTCTCAAGAGGCCCAAGTGATTTATTTTTGTACAAGTGGTGGGGCTTACAGCTCAAGGAGAGGCCCAGGCTCATTTGTTTGAAAATGGCGATCGCGCAGAGATTTTTGGAAACACGGTGGGTCTTATACAATGCATTGAGGCCCAAAATGGTTTGGTTTTCAAAGGGGGTTAGGTCTTACACTCTAATAGAGTCCCAATGATTTTGAATGGGTCTTATAGCTCTAGGAGAGACCCAGGGTTTGTTTTTCAACGGACGATGATCGCGTCGAACTTTTTGAAATACAACGGGACTTATACAATAAGTAAGGCCCAGAAATAGGTTTGTATTTACAAAGGATTGGGTCTTACACTCTATTAGAGGCCCAAAAGTGTTTGAAATTGTTTGATGAGGGTGAAAATCAAAGAAACCCTAATTTGTTATTCTTTAAAAGTAAATATTTAAAGAAAATCAAATAAAATACCAAATAAGTTTGAATAAACCATTTGTGATTTTTGTTTAAGGTTTGAGAAATGAGGGATTAATCACAAGGTGAATTAAAACTCACTTGGTTTTGATTTTCAAAGTAATTATTCACTTTTAAAATGTTTAAAAACATTAAAAAGGAATTTATTCACAAAAATACTAATTATATTAAATAAATAATATAAACTTAATTTTTTTATGGAATAAAATATTTCAACATTTTTGTGATTTTTTGCAAAAAGAACCAATAAAAAATAATTAAAATTGAAAGAGATATTAATTTTCCAATTAATTAATAAAACATGAAAATATTAAAAAAATAGCAAAAATGTGAAAAAAACACAAAATGGCATGGGTGGGGTTTGAATCCACGACCTCAAGGTTATAGGGCACGCGCCTTACCACTGGGGTCAAGATACATCCATTGCTTGAAGTGAAACCACAAATATACAAGGCATGCCTTGTTTTCTAGGCCTAGCCAAGGCAAGGCAAGGCAAGTTTTGCCAAGAAACGGGAAGGTCCATAACTTTCTCATTTATTAATGGTTGGGGACAAAATTTATATGCATCTGGCCTAGAATTTCACAAGGAATACAATGGTGGTGGTATTTTTTTCAGATCATACTCCTTCCTCAAAACCCGATAGCGGTTTTGAAAAAGGCCTATAATTGCATTTTCTATGCTACACTTTGATACATGCATGAATTACATGATGAATTGGTTCAAACACAACATATATAACATGTATGAGGTGTGTATGATCAGTGGACTTCAAAGTAATGCATATTTTGGAAAGTTCAACTCATGATGCTTACCTCTTTTTGAGCTTTTGGAGTTTTCAGTGCAATCTGCCAAACTTCTTGTTCCAGAAATGGTTTGATGCTTTGGACACTCTCAAATGATCCCTTAGAAGCTTTGAGGATGGTTGGAATCAGCTGGAACCTGCAAAAACACAAACTGTCCCTTTCTTGCAAAAGGGGTTAAAATGACCAAAATAGCAACTCCCTCAAATGGTGTTCCAGATGGGGGGAACCATTTGGACAGTTTAAGGATGTTATTTGGAGTGTGTTTGAGGTTTTATCTAGTTTGGAAAGTGACTGAATCAATACATTGCTTGAAAAGTACACAAAAGGCCTCTTTTGAGGTTTTGAGAGGCGACTTTGTGATTTTGGTGTTACAGGTCACTTTTGATAGTTTGGAGCACCTACATATGATGTTTATGAGGTGTTAGGATCATGAGTTGTGATAGAAATGCTCTCTAACTCAAAAACTCAGAGATACCTTGCTAAAGAAGGCATTTTGGCCTAAAGAGATGGATTTTGAGGAAAGCATCTGTTTGATGGCTTTGGTGTACTCAAACTAAGCAAAAATGAGCTCAATTTATAGTAGAGCAAGTTTGTTTTGGGATCAATAGTGAATGGTAACTGCAGCAGAGGTTTGGCCAATGGTTGCACTTTGGAATCCAAGTCTCCTCTAGCCATTGACTAGAGGTTAGGGCACAGGGTTGTGGTTCTCTTGGTCTTGGATAAGTCTTGACTAAATTCTGTTGCAAATGGCTCAGTCCATGCCACCTTGGTGTATGCATTGAATGCTCCAATCCAAAATTGGAGTCTTGTCCCTCTTTTAGGCAATTCTAGGTTTGGCATGCTACTTCTTGTTCCAAGGACTTTGGAGGCTTGGCTCAGTGTTTGTCCCCTTTAGATTTGATCCTCAGATGTGTCCAAAGTGATGACAAGGCTTGGAATTATCTTATTTTTCCAAATCGATCAAAAATGCAAAATTCTGCCTAGCCTTGGCAGTTTTCAGCAAGGCATATTGCCGTTGTCATATCTCATGGCCCAAGTGGAATTTGGTGATGTTCTTGGCCATTTTGGAAAGCCCTCATATGATACAACAACTGTTTGATCATATTTGGTTTTGATACCTTTTGGATCTAAGTGAAAAATCCCCTTACATTTGGAAAAAATTGAAGGCAGATTCTGACTTAGTGAAAATTTCACTAAGTGAAGGAAAAAAGTGACATTTTCACTTTTTTGTGATTTTGATCATTCCACAACTCAAAATCCATGATGAATTTGGAGGGAGGTCAGTTTTAAGCTTTTATAGAGGGTAATGAGAGCTACAAATCTAGCTTTGGATGGGGAAAAATGGCCTTGTGGTTTAGGAGTTATGATCCTCTAAAGTTGGTACCCTTGCCACTTTGTTCATAACTTAGAAAATTTTCTAAGTTTTTATGGTTACCCCTTTTACAAGTTATCCCACTTTTCTTGATTTTTCTTGTGAATGATGATTCAAATCATACATTAACATCATTTTAGGGTTAAAAAACCATTTTTGTGAAAAATCTCAAAAAGTCAAAGTTGACTTTTGTGCACAGTTAACTTTTTATCAGATGAATTCCAAACTGTGCGATCCTTTAGGAAATCATGTCCTTGACCTAAATCAAACTTGATGGACATGTTCCATGTGTATTATAGGGTATATTGAATCATGTCCTAGGGTTTGGGAGCATGTCCTGGTCAAAAGTCAAAGCTATAGTTGACTTTTTCCTCAAAACCCTAATTGTGGTACTGATTAAATTGAGACTTGCTGCTCAAGCTTCCTAGATCAATCCATTGTTACAAATGGATCAATGTGGTATATTGGAGACCCTCAAATCCTCTCTTGATGTCTTGGCTCATGAATTGTCCCAAAAGTCAACTTAGGGGTGAATTAGGTCAAGAAACCCTAATTCCTGATTTTTTATGTATGCATCCCCTGAGGTCAAATTGACTTGATAATTGGGTCCATGAGGTTCCATGGAGTATTTTAGGTTATGCTTTGAAGAATTGGTTCATGCCCAGAGGAAAATTTCCATCTGGAGGCCCTGGTCGACCAAACCCTAATTTGGTGACACTGGTGATCTTGAGGCTTGATCCACCTAGAAGGGAGCAGCCTTGTGCTTAATCCTTGAAGTAGGAGTCCTATTGATCCCTTGTAGATGTTTGGGAGGTTAGACAAGTTGAAGATCATGTCATTTCTTGATTGATCCTTTGTCTAAAAACTCTGAGAGGGCTGGAAACCCTAAATTTGATTTTAGTGGATGCTCACCCATCTTTGTGGAGACTGATGAGGTATGATGGTTCCTCCATATTGTGATGATGATTTACACAATGATGGGAAATCTTAGTGGTCAAAATTTGGGGTATGACAGATGCCCCTATGTAATCTTCTTGGACCCGAAGGTGTGAATGGCGAAGGTATTCGGGCATTCGGGGTGCAAGAGGATTAAATATCGGAATACCCAAAATTTTGATGGTGGTTAAGAATGGCAGCTTGCGCATCCTTCTTCTTTTGCTAAGCAATGATGCTTAGAAAAGGTAAAAACTTCCCCTCGATCCTGGTTTCCTACCAAGGAACTGGTCTCAGTGGCTGAAATAAACTTCCCCTCGATCCTGGTTTCCTACAAAGGAACGGGTCTCAGGTTCTGAAATAAACTTCCCCTCGATCCTGGTTTCCTACCAAGGAACTGGTCTAAGTTTCTGTTGTAAACTTCCCCTCGATCCTGGTTTCCTACCAAGGAACTGGTCTCAGTTGCAAAAATAAACTTCCCCTCGATCCTGGTTTCCTACCAAGGAACTGGTCTCAGTTGCAAAAATAAACTTCCCCTCGATCCTGGTTTCCTTCCAAGGAACTGGTCTAAGTTTCTGAAGTAAACTTCCCCTCGATCCTGGTTTCTAACCAAGGACTGGTCTTAGTTTCTTTTGTCAATAAACTTTCTTGACAAGGGACGCTATTCGTAGCGATTTTCCTCAAACTTCTCGCCGAATTTTCCTGGAGAGATTCCATTTGATAGAAAAAGTTTCGATGTCAAAGTTGCTGGGGAACCCAGTCGTATGAGTTGTAGAGGTGTACAAACTTCTCTGTTTGGAGACGCCATTTGCCAACTCTACTGGGGAAAACGAGTCTCTTGAGAGACTGCTTTCACGCTCGAGGATATTACATCATACTTTTCTCTGGATCCTCCCGGAGAAATGCCATATGATGTGATCCAATTTTGAGGTGCTGATGACCTTTTCATCAGCGGTATTTTTTTTGGAGAAAAACTGCTGTATTGCTGAATCTCTGCTTTAGAGGCTTCCTCTAGGGATTTTCCTTAATCTGGGAAAGCGAAAATATCATCTTCAATGGCGAAGAGTGACATCGGTTGAAGGTTCTTTGGTCTTTCATAGGTTCAAGTTATCAAAGTGGTCAAGGGCCAATTTTGATCCAGAAATAAACTAAAGGAGAGAGATTGTTCAGACGTAACCTTTCCTGACGAGGAAAGAACTTGACAACTCGATTGAGAGGACTATTATCACTAGGGGATAAGACCAACTAGAGTAATAGTGATGCAATATGAATGCGAATGTAAATCAATAATGCATGATGTATGTATGTATATGCTGACAAAACTGACGCGACATACAAACTAATAGATGATCAGGACTAGATACTCGGCCATCGCGGGGCGAAGAAGTACCGCTGGTTCAAGATAGCAATTCTGCCTTGCTTAGGAGAAACGGTCCCTGTTGGAAGCGACGTTGGTCGGGCTTAGGAGATGAGAACTCGGCCGGGGGTGTCAGAGGAAACACGGTCTCTGACACAGTTGATCCTTCATTCAGGTGCACTGGTTTAGAAGGAGTACTTTGATTCTGTACTTTGAGGCTCGAAAACTTTTGGAGAAGCGATCGATGTTCTTTCGATGTTCAACCGTCAAAAGAAATTGCCATCTTTATTTTTAAAAGCAGAACAACTTTAACAAGTAAATTCATTTTTGTTTTGTTTCAAGAATCGTTGATCATGTTAAAAATATCATTCTATAAAGCTAAAACAAATAAGAATTGCAAACAAAAGCACAAGGGCTCAAATTTATTGATAGGATGGAAATCAGCCAAACGCGTGATTCCAAAGAGTATATACAAAGTTAGAAAATGGTAATTTACAGGGAAAAGGGGCTACGTTGAAACATAACGACCACTATCCTTCTACCAACTTTGAATTCAGGACATCCTGAGCTTCTGTCAAAGATGACCGTGACTGGAGCTTTCCTGACGGATGATGTAACTGCTGCCGAGGGACTTGCCCCTTTGTCAAAAGTAGTTACTTGCCATTATCCCTAATTTTTGCCTGGATTGTACTTTGAGGTTTCTAATCCACCGGGATGATTTTTGATCATGTCTCTAATTTTTGCCTGGACCGCCCTTTCGGGTTATCAATCCACCGAGACGTTTTTTTTAGGCGAAGTATTTCTTGACTACATCAACATTTGTGGGGTAGGCAAATTCCTCTCCGTCCATGGTTGCAAATCTCAAGGCACCGCCTGAGAAAGCTTTCTTGACCACGTAGGGGCCGTCATAATTCGGAGTCCATTTGCCCCGAGAATCAGTGAGAAATGATTGTATCTTCTTGAGTACAAGGTCTCCTTTCCTGAAGACGCGAGGTCGAACCTTTTTGTCAAACGCCATTTTCATTCTTTGCTGATACAACTGACTGTGGCATAGTGCCGTTATTCGTTTCTCTTTGATCAGGTTGAGTTCGTCGTGTCGACTTTGACACTATTCAGCTTCTGTAAGCTTAGCTTCCATCAATACCCGGATTGATGGGATCTCTACTTCTATGGGAAGCACTGCTTCCATGCCATATTCTAGAGAGAAAGGGGTTTCCCCTGTTGAAGTGCGGACAGATGTGCAATAACCGTGAAGAGCAAAGGGTAGCATCTCGTGCCAATCTTTGTAGGTTACAACCATCTTTTGAACAATCTTCTTGATGTTCTTGTTAGCCACTTCTACCGCTCCGTTCATCTTTGGTCTGTAAGGAGATGAGTTATGGTGTTCGATCTTGAACTCTGCGCATAACTCTTTAATCATCTTATTGTTCAAGTTGGATCCATTATTGGTAATGATTTCTCTTGGAACACCATAACGGCAGATGATATTGTTTTTGATAAATCGGACCACCACTTGTCGGGTTACATTAGCGTACGACGCTGCTTCGACCCACTTAGTGAAGTAATCAATGGCTACCAGGATGAACCGATGTTCGTTCGTAGCTTTGGGCTCAATTAAGCCAATCATGTCGATTCCCCATATGGAAAAAGGCCATGGGGCAGAAAGAACTTTGAGATGCGTTGGCGGTACGTGAATTTTGTCGGAGTATATCTGACACTTGTGACACTTCCTCATGTACTTTTAGCAGTCGGATTCCATTGTCAACCAATAGTACCCTGCTCTTAGAATTTTTCTCGCCATTGTATGTCTGTTGGCATGAGTGCCAAAGGACCCTTCGTGAACTTCTTTTATCAGCATGTCTGCTTCTGGTCTGTCTACGCATCGGAGTAAGACCATGTCAAAATTTCTCTTATAGAGTGTATCACCGCTTAGAAAGAAACTGCCTGCCAGCCTTCTGAGGGTTTTCCTGTCTTTCCTTAGTGCCCCAGTGGGTACTCCTATTTCTGAAGGAAGCATTTGATATCGTGATACCAAGGTTTGCCGTCTATGACTACTTCAATCGTGAAGATGTAAGCGGGACTCTCAAGGCGCATTATGTTAATCTTAGGTATGTTGTTCCATTGACCTACATTAATCATGGAAGAGAGGGTGGCTAAGGCATCAGCCATGTGATTCTCCTCACGAGGGATGTGATGAAACTCAACTCTGTTGAAGAATGGTAACAACCTTCTCGCATAGTCTTTGTAAGGAATCAGTCCGGATTGGTATGTGTTCCAATCTCCTTTGATTTGATTGATAACCAGGGCTGAATCGCCATATACATCCAAGTTCTTGATCCTCAAATCGATCGCTTCTTCGAGACCCAAAATACAAGCTTCGTATTCGGCCTCGTTATTTGTGCACTTGGACGTGAGTCTGGCGGTGAAAGGAATGTGGGTACCCTGAGGTGTTATGATGATTGCCCCAATTCCGTTTCCGTAATGATTGACTGCTCCATCAAAGATTAGTCCCCATTAGGAACCTGGTTCTGGCCCTTCACTGGGTAGCGGTTCATCGCATTCTTTCATTTTTAGATACATGACATCTTCATCTGGGAAGTCAAATCTGACTGATTCCTGATCGTCAAATGGTTGATGAGCCAAATGATCGGCTAAAACACTTCCTTTAACGGCTTTTTGAGCGTGGTACTCTATGTCATATTCTGATAACAACATCTGGCAACGGGCAATCCTTCCCGTGAGAGCAGGTTTTTCGAAGACGTACTTGATTGGATCCATTTATGAGATTAACCAAGTAGTGTGACGAATCATGTACTGGCGAGACGTTTGGCTGCCCAAGCCAAAGCGCAGCAAGTTTTCTCAAGCATAGTGTACAGAGTCTCACAATCGGTGAATTTCTTGCTCAAATAGTAGATGGCAGACTCTTTCCTTTTTGTTTCATCTTGTTGGCCAAGTACACAACCCATTGAGTCTTCCAAGACTGTTAAATAGATGATCAGCGGTCTTCCTTCCACTGGAGGTGATAGAATCAGCGGGTTCGACAGGTATTCCTTGATAATGTCGAAGGCGGTTTGGCAGTCATCTGTCCAAATGTAGTCCTGATTCTTTTTGAGTAATTTTAAAATCGGCGCGCAGGTCGCGGTCATGAGGAATATGAATCTAGAGATGTAGTTCAAACGTCCCAGGAATCCTCTGACTTGTTTTTCAGTTTTTCGGAGAAGGTATTTCTCGAATGGCCTTGACCTTGTCAGGATCAACCTCAATTCCTTTCTAGTTGACGATGAACCCTAAGAGTTTCCCTGAACGGACACCGAAGGTGCATTTGTTGGTATTCAAGCTGAGTTTGTTCTTTCTCAACCGTTCGAATAGCTTTGACAGATGGGTCACATGCTCCTCTTCTGTCTTAGATTTGGCAATCATATCATCGACATATACCTCGATTTCTTAGTGTATCATATCATGAAAAAGAGTAGTTATGGCCCTTTGATAGGTTGCCCCGGCATTCTTCAAACTGAACGGCATTACCTTGTAACGAAAGGTACCCCAAGGGGTAATGAACGAAGTTTTCTCCATGTCTTTCGGCACCATTTTGATCTGGTTATAGCCCGAGAATCCATCCATGAAGGAGAAAACTTACAACTTTGTTGTACTGTCTACCAGCATGTCAATGTGTGGTAAAGGAAAGTCGTCCTTTGGACTAGCCTTGTTTAGATCTCTGTAACCCACACACATTCTGACTTTTCCGTCCTTTTTTGGAACGGGTACGATGTTGGCTAACCATTGAGGACATTGTGATGTGGCGAGGAAACCCGCGTCAATCTGTTTTTGTACCTCCCCTTTGATTTTGATGGCCATGTCCGGGTGAGTCCTTCTCAATCTTTGTTTGACTGGCGGACATTCCGATCTTAACGGTAGATGATGTTCCACGATGCTGGTATCCAACCCTGGCATATCCTGATAGGACCAAGCAAATACATCGGGGAATTCTTTGAGAAGCTTTACCAAACCCTCTCAGGCAGTTGGACTGAGCAGTGCCCCAATCCTGATTTCTTTTCTCTCTCTTTTCGAACCTAGGTTTACCGTTTCCAACGACTCTTTATGAGGTTCAATGGACCTTTCCTCTTGTCTGAGTAATCGGGAGATCTCTTCTAGAATTTTGTCGTCATTCTCTTCTTCAGCCCCAAATACCGGGAACTCAAAGTTGGGAGAAGGCATCAGATCGTATGTTTTAACGGGGTTTAAAACAAGCAATCTGCATGGCGATATGATTTTTGTTTAGAAGAGATAGAGAGAATGCAAAAGTGTGTGTGCAGTGTATTTCTCTTTGGAAAACTGCTTGTTTTTATTATTGAGTTGTTTTTTTAGGATTACCATTTTCTGGGAAAAGCAAAAAGAGAAAACAGCAATTAATGCGGAAATTACAGAACGACGTTATTTTATTAATGAACAAGTCAATTCTTGAAACTACAGCCCTATAAAACAAAACTCTGTCGCTTTGGGCAAAGCGAAGAGGGAAATTTACAGAAAGTGAGCCCTATCAAAACATCCGTTTCACCTGGGCAGGGTGAAAGGTTAAAGACGGAAATTACTTTGACTTATGAATAGTCTTCTGAACATCGACAACAACCCATTGGAGGCGAACTCATCGGTGAATCACAAAGTCTGGCACCTTCCTTGATTTGTCTTCAGAAATAACGCTGATTTCTGGTGGAGCAGGATCATTGGGATCTGTCTCCCAGGCAGAGTTGTCGTAGGAGAATTCCTCTGTTACATTTTGCATAGCATTTGTGCTCTCAGGTAGATCTCCCCATCCAGTTGGCTGGATGCCTTCGAGCCTGATACGAGAGCTTTCAGGAGCAGTGTACTTGACCCTATAGTCGTATTTCCCTTTTGGTTGTCCCAAGGTGTCCCATACTTCTTTTGAACTGGAGGAGTCATCCCTTTCGATCACGTTGACCTCGGGAAAAACGTAGTTGATGAATTCTAGTCCGGCAAGCTTTTCCAATTCATCATCGTACTGGATAAGTTCGGAATGACCTGAGTGTCGATCCCATGACATGGCGGGGACACAGGTATTCTATTCAATGATGCTCAGCTGATTTTCATTGTTCGGCTGATTTCCTTGCCCCAAGTCTCTTGGATACGGCTGCCACATTGGCAGGCCATCCATCGCGCCATAATAGTTGTGGTCAAAGTTATCCTTCATCAGAGTGTCCTCCTCTAACGAGTTTGGTGGAGCACGGCATCCTTCCGGATCACAATCTCCGTATATCATTTCGACATCTGACCTGGGTATAAATCTCGGACTCTGTGTAGGAAAGCAAAAGGGAGTGTGCGTTTCATCCTGAGACACATAACCGTCCTTATTAAGATAGGACTCCCATTCTTCCTCCATGTCAGAGGAATCATCTTTATTGATGGTTTGCACTTCTTGAGGCACTGGGTGAAGGAAAGCTCCACTGTGGAAGAAGTCTTGAATGGGATGAAGACTTTCATTGCTGGTTGTAGCTGTCTGGGTACAGGTTGCAGAAAAACCAAGACCCTTCTTTATTTTATTGTCAGTAGGAATGACAAGTTGTCCCCATCCTGTTGTATTGGCACCCTCGACCGCTTTGATAGCATCTTTGTATGAGGAAATGGAAGTTCCCCCTTCGGATTGATCTTTCTTGTGTAGCGAAAGCGTTTGGAACTGGGTTCCGATTATCCCCTCTGGTTCCACATAAGTGTATGACGATAAGTTGCTTACGAGCAAGGCCTGTTCTCCACAGACCGTGACGAGCTGGTTGTTTTGGACGAACTTTAACTTTTGGTGGAGGGTCGAGGTGACCACCCCAACGTGATGTATCCAAGGTCTTCCTAATAAACAACTGTACGTTGCCCGGATGTCCATGACCTGGAAAGCGACTTGGAAAGTGTGAGGACCAATAGTTATGGGAAGGTCGACTTCACCGATAACCGTTCTTCTGGACCCGTCAAATGCTTTGACGACGACCTCACTGGTTCTCATCGGGGGTCCTTTGAAGGATAATAGCATCAAAGTGGACTTCGGCATAACATTCAGGGCTGACCCTGTGTCTACCAGTACGCTGGCTAAAGCATCGCCCTGGCAGCTGACCGTGATATTGAGTGCCATGTTATGACGGTGACCCTCTTCAGGTAATTCCTCATCACTAAATCCCAAGTTATTGCAGGAAGTGATGTTAGAGACAATGCTATCGAACTGTCTGATTGTTACATCCTGTTCTACAAAGGCTTGCTCCAACAATGTTGAGTAAAAGGGACAACACAGAGATCTTTGAAGGAGTTTGTAACAATTGATCAACAATGTTGTATTCACTCCTTTGGATGAGCTTCAGCATCTCATCATCGTTTTTCGAAAGGTCGGGATTACTGGATTGACCGACCGGTGGATTGGGAACTTCTGTCTGAGGTTCCTTTTCTTTCTTAAGTTCTCCAACTCCTCGGTTGAAGATTCGACCACTCCGTGTTACTCAACTGATGTCTGCAATATTCACAACGGAGGGTAATGGAATTTCCTTTCCACTCTCGACTATTGTTGCACCGTATTTGTAAGGGATAGCCTTATTTGATTCATACGGTAATGGTCCCGGTGATAGATAACTATGGGAGCCTTCTGATTTTTCCGACCATCGTAAGCAATTTCGATCCGTTCCTGGTTGGGAACTCTCGATTCGTCAAGTAGAGGGATGGTGGCACAAACATTTCTAGCCTCCTGATGATCAGAGATTATGACAACATCCTCAATTTGATCAGCGAGGTAGTCTCGCGCCCAGTTGATTGGTCCGGAACCTGGATATGGGCGAATCTCTCTACGATCCACCTGACCCTGAAGAGCTGCTCGCACAAGGTAACATCCTTGGTTACTTTCCGAACAGACTCTACAACGTTCATAGTTGTGTGGTGGCACCTGGCCACGCCCGCTTTGAATACAATGTAACCTCACTAGGTCAGTTTCCATAGATCGAACGTCCCGACTTTGATGCCGAGTAGGGTTCCCGTTGGTAATACTAATTTGTTGGGTGTCTTCATCCATATAGATTGGAAGCCACCAGTGGTTCAACAAGTGCTGAAGGGTTTCCTGGACAAGGGCACAACCTTGATCGTTTTCGCAACCTGCCCTACAGCTCTGATAATCATGTGATACCAGGAACCCGAGCCGGACCTGTTTAGCATGTAACTCCACCAGGCTGGTATTCATCAAGCGAATATCGAAGATTTGAATCATGTTGATTTGATAGGGATTCCTATCATGGTAGTCCTGGATCCATCCAAGATCCATCTGACGCTGGAGGGCCTCTTGTACAAAAGAGCATCCCTATTTGTTTACCGAGCAAGTCAGGCAGGAATTGTAATCGTGCCGCGGTAGATTATGATACTGGCTTTGCCTTGAGTGCATTGCCACCAGGTTGACATTCATCGCACGGATATCGTGATTTTGAATGATGTTAGAATTCGTGTAAACCATGTTAACTCCACGAACTCGGCGCTCTTGGATCCATCCGAGATCAATATGTTCCTGTAGAGCTGATTGCACCACAGAACATCCTCGATTGCTTTTAGAGTAGATATCACACTGGTGATAGTTATGAGGTGGCACATGGCCATATCCACTATGTCTACAATGCATCTTGACCAGATTGGTCCTTAACAAGAGTACATCATGAATCTGATAGACGTCGTTAGTCTCTCCCTCTACCAAATTGACCGTAGTTTTCTCGTGTTGAGGCAGCGGGTTTGTGAGAACATTAGGATTTGTATCCTTGAAAGATAAGACCCCGCTCCTAACAAGCCTTTGCACGTTAGATTTGAAATTGAGGCAGTTCTCTATGTTATGCCCTGGTCCTTCTTGATGGTAAGGGCAAGTCTGATCCACATTAAACCAAAAAGGCGGATTTTCTGGTACTATAAGAAGGGACTTAGTCTGGACATGCCCCTTAGCCAGTAGTAACAGAAATAGTTCTGCATACAATACGGGTATAGGATCAAATCCTGGTGCATGCGTTGTACGGTTGTTATTGTATGGAGGACGAGCCTGCTGAAGAGGCTGCTGAGTCCTTTGCCGATTAGGTTGGCTCTACGCAACCTGAGGTTGATACGTAGAAATGGGCGCAGGATTGATAGCAAGAGTCACAGCCGCTACTGGCTGATAACGTCGCCTTTGCTTTTCGATAGAGATATTCCCAATATCTTTCTCTTTTTTCTTAGGGAGAGCACTACCATATCACTTTGTACTACTTGATGATCCAGTGTCTTTTACTAAACGTCCTTCTCGGACTGCTTCCTCAAGACGAACTCCCATACCGACCATCTCGATGAAGTCACTGGGCGCACTGGCAACCATTCTATCGTAATAAAATGAGCTTAAGGTCTTTAAGAAGATCTTTTTCATCTCTTTTTCCTCAAGAGGTGGACAGATTTGAGCGGCAATTTCACGCCATCTCTGAGCGTATTCCTTAAAGGTTTCTTTGTCCTTTTGTGACATTGATCTAAGTTGATCTTTGTCGGGTGCCATGTCCAGATTGTATTTATATTGTTGGACGAAGGCAGCGCCAAGATCTCTAAAAGTGCTAATCGTAGCACGGTTTAAACCCATGTACCATTTTAGTGCGGCACCGGTTAAACTATCCTGAAAGTAGTGAATCAGTAAATCCTGATTCTCTGTCTGAGCTGACATTCGCCAAGCGAGTGACTCTGAGGGCAAGAGTTACCCTTGTACTTTTCAAAGTCGGGCACCTGGAATTTGTGCGGGACTTTCACATTAGGGACCAAACAGAGGTCCGCGGCGTCCTTTCCAAATAAATCCTGACCGCGAAGGGCCTGCAGTTCTTTCTGCATTCCCAGAAACTGTTCCTGGAACTCATTCATTCTTTCGAACATGTTGTCGTTTCCACCAGAAGGTATCTATGGAATTTGTCCTTCCGGGACAGTGTGTACCACGGGCGGTGGTATAGTCATTATGGCCGAGACTCTCAGTGCTTCCCGAAGTTTGTAACCTTCGGGAGTTGCTGTCATGCCCCTGGCATCTTCGCTTTTCCGAAGTTTGTAACCTTCAGGCCCAGCGGTTCCTGCTGCGGTTCCCTGATCCTCATTGATTGGCGGAACATATCCTTCCGGGATATAATTAAGTGGCATGCCCCAGGGACGATCTTTTGGCATTTTGTACCTAGGATCGGACTTTTCCACTATGGGCGTTGAGGTGATCTCCGAGATAAAAGTCCTTTGTAGCTGAGCTTCTGCCATGGCTTGCATGTCGTTATAAAGCTTTCTCATATCCTCTCTCAGAGCGTCGATCTCTTCTCTCAACTCTCTGTTCTCTTCCTCGAGATCATCCATCTTTTTCTGACGATTGGCCCGAGTATTGTACGAATGAGACAGTTTGACTCTAAAACTGAGACACAAACGTGAGATTCATAAGTAAGAAGAATATGTGACGTGAGAATGATGAATGCAATGATTATATTAATTGTTTTTTTTGGTTTGATCAAAATAAACTTCGAAAATTAGATTGCAAATATCAAATAGTGGGGAAACCCCGTTTTATTGAATTCAAAGGATTGGGAAAATAGAAATACAGTAGATTACAAGGTACGGAAACAGAAACCTAAGCTAAGGGGTCCCGAGTCCTCTCTGGGGAGAAACCGGGTGCTGATTCTGGTACTTTCTTTTTCTTGGACCGGGGCTCTTGGGCCGTTGTCGGGTTTTCATTCCTTTGCCAAGTGAAAGGAACGAGTAAATTCCTTTGGTCATCCTGATTATCCACATCATGTTGCTCTAAAATCTCGATCAGGGCGTCCTTATCTCTTAGCAGTCGATGTATTTTGGTACACTCTACATTGAGAATGCGGTACTTGTTCTTCCAAGACCTCCTCTCCTGTTGAACTTAGTTGAGAGTAACCTGAAGTTTTTCCGTTTCAGTCATGAAGTACATGACAGATCCCCTCGGCGAAAGAACTCCGTGACGAGGATAAGGCATCTTTAACTTGAGAGCTCTAGTTTGTACCCAGTGGAGATAAGGCTCCACCGAGACACAGTTCGATTTTCCTAGAGACTCTCGTCCTTTCTGATGAACATGTTTCCAAGCGTGCACTATTTCCGTCTTTAATGCCCTATCATTTTCTCCTTCCTTGAAGAAAAGGCCCTCCAGATGAGCATTACGCGGGACATGCCTCATCGGGTATCCAAATTGACGACGAACCAATACTGGATGGTAGTTTATTCCTCCCTTAGTTCCTATGAGGGGTACGTTGGGGAAGTTTCCACAATGGTCAATGATCCTGATCCCGTCATAAATCCTATTGCACCAATCTATGTCAGAGTTGGTAAGAGACATGATTTTCTGCGACCAACGCAAGGCACTCTTATGATCCCAAAACGCAGCAGACTTAGGTAAATGGGAGATAAACCATTTGTATAGCAGGGGTACACAGCATGTGATCATCCCTCCGCTGTACAAATTTCCTAAGTGTATAGAATGATACGCGTCCGTGAGCAAAGTTGACACAGGGTTTCCATTGAGAAAAACCTTAATGGCGTTGATATCGACGAAGCTATTAATGTTGGTAAACAGAAATAACCCGTAAGTGAGTAAGACAAAGATGCTTTCAAAAGCAGTCATGTTCCCTATACTAGTAAAGTACAGAGCCTTCTTTGTCAGGAACTGGGATGGCAAACCTGGGAGCCCACCCTTGGTGGTCATGTGAGTCTTAATTTCTGACTCATCCAAGTAGATTGCTCTTGCAATGGTCTGATCCTTTGGAATTTCTTCCAGTTCAGAAAATGGAGCTCGATCAGTAATGTGTAGATTGGTTAGGTGAGAATACTCCTCCAGCGTTGGTGCGAGCTGGTAATCCGAGAATGTGAAACAGTGATAGATCAGGTCGTAAAACTGAATGAGTGCCTCAATGATTCCTTCAATCACATGGACTCTTAACAGAGGTAGCAGACCTCCGTACTTGGCTCTGAAAGCTTCAGGGTTAGTGATCATCCTCACTAATCCTCTCAAATCTTCTAGTTTTGGAACCCTGAAGGTATACTTATGAGTTCTCCTTCTACCGAAGTCCATGAGCGCAATCTTTTTCTCTAACATTTGCAATCATTTTCTTAGTTTAATTTGAAAAAGAGAGACTAGAAGAGAAAATTTTTCTTTGCTTAATGTCTTTAAAATGAATGCATGAATGCAGCACACAAAAACATAGAAAAAACATGAGGTCAAAGTGTCGGTGTCATGAAGTCAAGGCTCTACGCCCCCCCCCCCAAAGGTTTATACTAGTGATTTTTGTACCTGTCTCTCAAAATCATCAGTTCTTGTCGAGAAAACACCAGCGGGCCGGGAACCGTGCTAGGTGATGTTTTTCGAAGAACCATCAGAAGAGGGTAGTATCGCGTGATAACCATTTCCAATAGTTTTCGCACTACTAAAAGAGGTTTTTCCTAGGTGTATACTCAATCTTTCCACATGCGGCATCACACGCATTCCCATTAGCAAAAAAACAAACACAGATATCAATTAGGAAAAGTAGTATATATTTGTCCTAAAATTCTAGACTTTAAATACTATGAATCCTATGTTCTTGACAAAAATGGCTCCCCGGCGGAGTCGCCATTTTGTGGTACCTTCCCAAATTAAAGGTTTTGACCTAAGATCCTAGTGGAGTCAAAAAAATCTTATCCCGGTGAAATCCCCAAAGAAAGAAAGAAAGCAGCCCCACGGTGGGAACCACTTTTCTGTGGCATTTTTTTTAAGGTTTCTACCTAAGAGATGGGAAGAGAACAAGATCTCGTGGTCCCCAGTGAAGTCGCCATTTTTTCTGTAGCACGAATTTTTGGACGTGGTTGCGAAGCACTATCGCTTTGGGGTACTACAGCTTGATTCATTTTTTATCCTATTGAAGCTGATGAAGGAAGGGAAATAGATGTCTCCAATTAACCCTGCTTGCAAACTGAGTTTGAACAGATGACTGTTGGTTTACAGATGCTACAAAGATTGTGGGTCTCTCTTAGGTTATTTTGTTAAAATAGTGCCTGGGCGATTGGTGGGAGGTTTAAGACTGATGCTTTTCATTTGATATGTGAAGGTACTGGATTTGGGTTTTGGATTAGTGTGCTCGCTAAGATTTTTCTTTCAATCTTATGCCTACGTATTCCTGTTTACCGAAACAGGGAAATCAGAGCGATCGTAGTTCCTCCTATTCTATGGGAGGAAATGGTGTTTTGGTGTCTTGTTCAAAGCCCAAGACGTGAAGCTAAAGGTGGTTTATATCTTTTTCAAAGCCCAAGATGTGAAGCTGAAAAGGTGTTGTCTTTTAGAGAGAATTTGTCATCTCTAAAGGGGGTCTGTTTGTCACAACTGTTGGGTGACTGACTATAAAGGAGGATTACTTTAACTGGGATATGCAAATCCAGCAATGCCATAATTTCCTTTATAGGGGATTTTTAACCTGAAGGATAAGACTTTAACTCAGTGTAGAGCAATGCCATCTTTCCTTAGGAATTTCTCATGCTAAAAGAGGGACAGTGGCGTGGATGTAAATAATCCAGAGGCTTGCCGCTTACAGCGATTAGATGAAAGGAGTTGTTGATGTTTGTATCCTGTGAACGAGGCACAGTTTTGATGCTAAAAGGTTGATTGACTCAACCGGGGTTTTTCTTATACAAAGCCTAAGAGGAAGCTATTGACCCAACAAGAGGATGCTTTTGTGTCTCGTACGAAGCCCGAGAGCGAGGCTAAACGGAGTTGACTCAACAGGAGAGTGCTTTTAGATGTGTCTTGTACGAAGCCCAAGACGGAGGCTAAAGGTTGACACAACAAGAGAGTCTTTTATACTCAACAAGAGAGTGATTTTGTATCTCGTACGAAGCCTGAGTAGGAGGCTAATAATGTTTATTGACTCAACAAGATAGTATTTTTGTGTCTCGTACGAAGCCCGAGATAGAGGCTAAAAGGAGTGTTGTTTCAGTTGAGTGACAGGTCTAGTAGGTTGGTTAAAAGAGAAAATCAGTTCTTATAAAGAGACTGATTAAAGGTAAGGCTATGCATTGGAATCGATCAGAGGATCAGGGTTATTTCCTGTTCTTTAAGGAAATGGGGAATCCAGAGGGTATTGGAGATTGTCCGAGTCTACTGGTGTTTTTCCCTACTTGAGAATGCCTTCGAGACTCAAGGAGATTAGACTGTCCAGGTCTAGAGTTTTATCTTTTGTACTACGCTTAAAGAAACAGTAGTAGTATGTTCACTGAAGAAAGATCTAGACTCTTTGAAAAACTGTTCTATTAAGATGACTAATTTCTGTTCCTATACCTTTAGGAGGTCATCGGGACAATTTGTACGAAGCCCAAGAGGAGGCTGGAAACTTTTAAGAAGCCGATGGACAATTTGAATGAAGCCCAAGAGGAGGCTCTCTTCCCGAAGGAAGAATCCTTATACAAAGCCTAAGAGGAGGCTTTGAATACTTCTAAGAAGTCGTAGGGTCCTTGTACAATGCCCAAGAGGAGGCGGGGATGCTTTTAGGAAGCCTGTGGGTCCCCAAACCCCGAGAAATTCAAGACAGGCTATTCACAGAGAATAGATCAAGCCAGGAAAGTCTGAAAATTTGGAAGAAACTCAAGAGATGCCATTCACGGAGAAAAGATCATCTCTGGGGAGTAGAGTTTCTTTGACGATTTCTAAAGGTGACAGTCTGAGAAAGGGTTCACCGAGAATGCTGCCTTTCACGTCTCCATATTGCTTAACCCCAAGAGGAGGGAAGACTGTATCTGGTAATCCTATGGGGATCTAGTTTTGTCTATTTAAGAGTGATCAACAGGGCTTAGTGCTAAACGTAGTTATCGGGGAAACTCTAAATATCTATACTAGTATTATACAGTTGATATGAGTTTATGAAAGAAGACTTACAGTGAAACAACCCCATAATACAGTTATATGTATATGAAAGTGGATAAAGAAAGCATATAAACACTTACTCGGTTGTAGAGCTTCCATGCTGTTTGGTTAGTTGTTCAACAAAGAAAGATTGAAAACAACAGTATATTCAAAATTAAAGGAGAAAGTATTTTGAAAAGATGTTGGGGCTTACAGCTCAAGGAGAGGCCCAAGGTTTATCAGTGATCCCACTGTCGTTTTGTAAAGAGGGACTTATATAAGTGACTGAGGCCCAAGAAGTTTTCTGTACAAGGGGATGGGTCTTACACTCTCTCAAGAGGCCCAAGTGATTTATTTTAGTACAAGTGGTGGGGCTTACAGCTCAAGGAGAGGCCTAGGGTCATTTGTTTGAAAATGACGATCGCGCCGAGATTTTTGAAAACGCGGTGGGTCTTATACAATGTATTGAGGCCCAAAATGGTTTGGTTTTCAAAGGGGGTTGGGTCTTACACTCTAATACAGGCCCAATGATTTTGAATGGTTCTTATAGCTCGAGGAGAGGCCCAGGTTTGTTTGGAACGGACGATGATTGCGTCGAACTTTTTGAAAAACAACGGGACTTATACAATAAGTGAGGCCAAAAAATATGTTTCTATTTACAAGGGATTGGGTCTTACACTCTATTAGAGGCCCAAAAGTGTTTGAAATTGTTTGGTGAGGGTGAAAATCAAAGAAACCCTAATTTGTTATTCTTTAAAAGTAAATATTTAAAGAAAATCAAATAAAATACCAAATAAGTTTGAATAAACCATTTGTGATTTTTTTTTTTAAGGTTTGAGAAATGAGGGATTAATCACAAGGTGAATTAAAACTCACTTGGTTTTGATTTTCAAAGTAAATATTCACTTTTAAAATGTTTAAAAACATTAAAAAGGAATTTATTCACAAAAATACTAATTATATTAAATAAATAATATAAACTTAATTTTTTTTGTGGAATAAAATATTTCAACATTTTTGTATTATTTGCAAAAAGAACCAATCAAAAATAATTAAAATTGAAAGAGATATTAATTTTCCAATTAATTAATAAAACATGAAAATATTGGAAAAAAATAGCAAAAATGTGAAAAAAAAAAACAAAATTTATATGCATCTGGCCTAGAATTTCACAAGGAATCCAATGGTGGTGGTATTTTTTTCAGATCATACTCCCTCTTCAAAACCCGATAGTGGTTTTGAAAAAGGCCGATAATTGCATTTTCTATGCTACACTTTGATACAGGCATGAATTACATGATGAATTGGTTCAAACACAACATATATAACATTTATGAGGTGTGTATGATCAGTGGACTTCAAAGCAATACATATTTTGGAAAGTTCAAGTCATGATGCTTACCTCTTTTTGAGCTTTTGGAGTTTTCTGTGCAATCTGCCAAACTTCTTGTTCCAGAAATGGTTTGATGCTTTGGACACTCTCTAATGATACCATGGAAGCTTTGAGGTAGGTTGGAATCAGCTGGAACCTGCAAAAACACAAACTGGCCCTTTCTTGCAAAAGGGGTTAAAATGACTGAAATAGCAACTCCCTCAAATGGTGTTCCAGATGGGGGGAACCATTTGGGATAGTTCAAGGATGTTATTTGGAGTGTGTTTGAGGTTTTATCTGGTTTGGAAAGTAACTGAATCAAGACATGGCTTGAAAAGTGCACAAAAGGCCTATTTTGAGGTTTTGAGAGGTGACTTTGTGATTTTGGTGTTACAGGTCACTTTTGATAGTTTGGACCACCTACATATGATGTTTATGAGGTGTTAGGATCATGAGTTGTGATAGAAATGCTCTCTAACTCAAAAACTCAGAGTTACCTTGCTAAAGAAGGCATTTTGGCCTAAAGAGAGGGATTTTGAGGAAAGCATCTGTTTGATGGCTTTGGTGTACTCAAACTGAGCATAAATGAGTTGTATTTATAGTAGAGCAAGTTTGTTTTGGGATCAATAGTGAATGGCAACTAAAGCAGAGGTTGGGCCAATGGTTGCACTTTGGAATCCAAGTATCCTCTAGCCATTGACTAGAGGTTAGGGCACAGGGCTGTGGTTCCCTTGGTCTTGGATAAGTCTTGACTAAATTCAGTTGCAAATGGCTCAGTCCATGCCACCTTGGTGTATGCATTGAATGCTCCAATCCAAAATTGGAGTCTTGTCCCTCTATTAGGTAATTCTAGGTTTGGCATGCTACTTCTTGTTCCAAGGACTTTGGAGGCTTGGCTCAGTGTTTGTCCCCTTTAGATTTGATCCTCAGATGTGTCCAAAGTGATGACAAGGCTTGGAATTATCTGATTTTGCCAAATCAAGCAAAAATGCAAAATTCTGCCTAGCCTTGGCAGTTTTCAGCAAGGCATATTGCCATTGTCATATCTCATGGCCCAAGTGGAATTTGGTGATGTTCTTGGCCATTTTGGAAAGCCCTCATATGATACAACAACTTTTAGATCATATTTGGTTTTGATACCTTTTGGATCCAAGTGAAAAATCCCCCTACATTTGGAAAAAAGTGAAGGCAGATTCTGACTTAGTGAAAATTTCACTAAGTGTTGGAAAAAAGTGACATTTTCACTTTTTTGTGATTTTGATCATTCCATAACTCAAAATCCATGATGAGTTTGGAGGGATGTCAGTTTTACGCTTTTGTAGAGGGTAATGAGAGCTACAAAACTAGCTTTGGATGGGGAAAATGGCCTTATGGCTTAGGAGTTATGATCCTCCAAAGTTGGTACCTTTGCCACTTTGTTCATAACTTAGAAAATGATCTAAGTTTTTATGGTTACCCCTTTTACAAGTTATCCCACTTTTCTTGATTTTTCTTGATGAATGATTATTCAAATCATAGATTAACATAATTTTAGGGTTAAAAAACCATTTTTGTGAAAAATCTCAAAAAGTCAAAGTTGACTTTTGTGCACAGTTGACTTTTGTGCACAGTTGACTTTTTATCAGATGAATTCCAAACTGTGCGATCCTTTAGGAAATCATGTCCTTGACCTAAATAAAACTTGATGGACATGTTCCATGGGTATTATAGGGTATATTGAATCATGTCCTAGGGTTTGGGAGCATGTCCTGGTCAAAAGTCAAAGCTACAGTTGACTTTTTCCTCAAAACCCTAACTGTGGTACTGATGAAATTGAGACTTGTTGCTCAAGCTTCCTGAATCAATCCATTGTTACAAATGGATCAATGTAGTATATTGGAGACCCTCAAATCCTCTCTTGAGGTCTTGGCTCATGAATTGTCCCAAAAGTCAACTTAGGGGTGAATTAGTTCAAGAAACCCTAATTCCTGATTTTTTATGTTTGCATCCCCTGAGGTCAAATTGACTTGATAATTGGGTCCATGAGGTTCAATGGAGTATTTTAGGTTATGCTTTGAAGCATTGGCTCATGCCCAGAGGAAAATTTCCATCTGGAGGCCCTGGTCGACCAAACCCTAATTTGGTGACACTAGCGATCTTGAGGCTTGATCCACCTGGAAGGGAGCAGCCTTGTGCTTAATCCTTGAAGTGGGAGTCCTCTTGATCCCTTGTAGATGTTTGGGAGGTTAGACAAGTTGAAGATCATGTCATTTCTTGATTGATCCTTTGTCTAAAAACTCTGAGAGGGCTGGAAACCCTAAATTTGATTGTAGTGGATGCTCACCCATCTTTGGGGAGACTGATGAGGTATGATGGTTCCTCCATATTGTGATGATGATTTACACAATGATGGGAAATCTTAGTGGTCAAAATTTGGGGTATGACAGAACCCAGTGTCAAAATCTCAATGGAGGAGGTTTCAAATGCGAAAGAAGGCGGAGAGAGAGGCTGCAAAAAAAAGCAAGGCAGAAACTAGCAGCAACATCCAAACTGTGAGTCAGAGAGAGGAGTCCATAGACAATGAAAAACGCAGTGTACCTGAACAAGTGTCGTCGAAAGAAGATATAAACATAGATGACGAAATGACTGATGACTTCAAATCAGAATCAGAGGCATCCTTCTATGTTATGTGCAACATAGTCTCAGTGCTCTCTAGGCAGTACGATCAGGTGATGGAGGTCGAAGAAGAAGAGGAAGTCATGGAAAGTGAAACCACAAGGCATAGACCAGTGTGCTACTATATAATGAATAACAGATGCGTTGAGGAGCAAAATGCGTTTTTTGAAAGGACATACGACTCCATGCGAAACCACCTTAAACCTCTATTCATAAAAGGAAAGGTGGGAAATATGGGGGTAAATAAAATCCTAGTCGATGGAGGAGCGGTAGTAAATCTAATGTTGCACTACATGCTGAAAAAGATTGGCAAAGACGATTCAGACACCAAGCCCCACAACATGGTTTTGTCGAACTATGAAGGAAAAGTAGGGACAACAATGGGTGTAATACAGGTAGATTTGACATTCAAAATAATTACTAAGTCGACGATGTTTATGGTGATAGCTTCAAAGGCAAATTACAATCTCCTCCTGGGGAGAGAATGGATACACGGCATAGGTGTCGTTCCTTCATCAATGAATTAGAGGATAACAATCTGGCGCGCTGATGGAATAGTGGAGAACATAGAGGCTGATCAGAGTTATTTTCTAGCTGATGTAAACCACGTTGATCGCCGAAGTTTCGACAGAAACGTGGTCCACGTTGCTCCTTGCAGTCCAGCCACATTCAACCTGACGGCAATTGATAATGCTTTTTGTTCGTTATACCTTCATCCCACACATGGGTTCCATTGGGATAGGGAGGTGGTTGGTGAGGTGAATTACATCTTCGGAACTGCACACATACAGCCAACTGGCTGGGGGTAGCGAGTTCAGTGACAATGAGTGAGTCACTAGCGCTCGAAAAGATCGCGGCTTATGTAGCCGAGAACAAACTCAAAGCGGCTCTAGAGGACAAAGTGAAGTACATGGTTGTCGAAGCCAATCAGGTCGATGACGACCAACAATGTCCTCACAAGGACTTTGATGAAAGTTCGCTCGATGGAGAATTGGGTGAATGGCAGAATCAAAGGCTTGATGCCATTTACGACGATGAGCCTTTGGGCTTCGAAAAGTAACCATTGTCAACAGATATGAAGATGGTGGCACAGGATTCGCTTGAAGAAATCGACTTGGGATTGGGGGCAGAAAAAAGGCCAACCTACATAAGTGCAAAAGTTGATCCCCAGCTCAAAGTCGAAATAGTCCAGCTACTGAAAGAGTTTAGGGATTTTTTTGCGTGGGAATATGACGAAATGCCTGGCCTAGACAGGAGTTTAGTTGAATTGCAACTGCCATAATTGTAACACCCCTTTCTATACCCCCAAATAATTAATTAAATCATTTAGGAACGTATTGAAAATTTCATCAAAGTATAATTGTAACTACGGCATAAAAAGAGAATGTCACATTATGCTTGAAATTAAAACATACAACACCTGCTCAACAAATGATATGCAACAGTGGGGTAACTTTCAAACAACGAAGGATCTCAGTCCTTATACCCACATCTCAATTTTTAGAATAAAAGCAGAAACATCTAAAATATTGAATAACAACCACATATATACATCATCCATTACAAATCACAAGCAACATCATGTTTACATACACAAATTCATCAGCAAGATACATATGCAAATGTATCACAAAAAGATCAAAACATCCTAGCTACCCGGTGCTACATATCAGAGCCAACCGACCAACAAGGAAAATGAAGACACGCTTCACAAAAAGACCACCAGATACCTAATCGGCAATGCCTCGTAGAGCATCATAAAACAGCAGAAGGGTGAGAAATATTATCATAATAACAATGCATATAATTATGTACTACAACATGAACATATAACACATATTCTCACCACAACTCATCATATATCACAATATAGATATATCATTAAGCATATTCATTATGCATACATTCACCATTATCATCATTCCACATGAACACACACATACTTGTTCATTCAACAATGCATCATTATAAGATACAGTTTATATCATTTCCCATAAACATACATATATCAATGTTTACTATGTCACAATCATCACATCTCACTCCATATACATCGCAAGGCATATATATATAAAACCAAGCATATTTATCATAATGCTTATCATTTAACATAAACACACATATTCATGTTTATCCATCCATGCACACCTGCACAATTCTACTCATTCCACATCAACATATACATATATATGTTTATTCATCAATGCACAAATACAATGATGACAAATGCAACTCATAGAGACCGACTCACGACTCTATGCAGATGCAATGCGGTACCGACTCATCATCTCAAGTTCACTCAGGAACTCTGCTGGAACCATCGCTCGTTACCAATGTAACTCCCCGTCGGGCCTACGATGTTCACCCATTGCTCACACCCTACATGGGCACACAATGTTTATGGATCGCTCACACCCCACCTGGGCACACGACCCGATCGCTCACACCCCACACGCGGGCACACGATCTGATTGCTCACACCTCACCTAGGCACACAATCTGATTGCTCACACCTCACATAGGCACACAATCGTTCATAATCATCGCTCACACCTCACATAGGCACACGACGATACAACGGATTCTCATTAGAATCGCTCAACACAAGAATGTCCTTCGTTATGCTTCACATGCAAAATGACTCAAGACATTTTTGAAATGCACACATATTCACAATATATATTCATGTATTCATCTCATACAATCACATACAATCTATATACCTTCACATCAATGCACTATTGTATGATTCGCATTCAAACACACAATCAAAACGGTAAAAGTCGCTAAATATCACTATTCCCGACTTTCCGACATAATAAAATCGGCCAACAGTTTCCACACCATCATAATCATAAAGTACAGCTCAAGAGCGTTCCAACGATATAATGAACGCCTAAATCAGAGTTACGGTTCGAGAATTATGAATCGTTAAAAGAAAAGAAAATTATTTGAAAAAAAACAAAAGCGCCCGGCGACAGGGGAGTTTCGCCCGGCGACGCTTCGTTTTCGCCTTCGCTTCGCCCGGCGAAGGAGGGGCGAAGGAAATTCCCCCAAACGTGAATTAAACCAGTAGCTTGGCACCCTCGCGCCTCTCATTTTCGCCCGGCGAAGGAACAACCGCCCGGCGCTCTGCACCAGAAGCAGAATTTCTGCTTTGTTTTCACTGTTCCAAAATCCCCAAAAATTCCATTTTCTCCCCCAATTCACTTCCAACAGCAAAACAATTCATAGCAATGATTCATAAACACGTGGAGATTATACAACACAAATTATATCGGTTTCTATCCGCAAAAACATCGATTTCTACCATTTTCTACACCAATGGGTTTATACCCCAAAACTCATGAAAATCAACAAAAATCCACAATACAATCATACATAATCATACACATTGCTAAGATAACAAGATTTCACACCCTTACCCGATTATTCGCGATTGAAACGGAGTAATCTTTGATTTTCCTCTTTTCCTCTTTTTCTCCTTTTCTTTCTCTTCTATTCTTTTTCTTTCTATTTCTCTCATTTTCTCTCTCTCTTTCTGTTTATATAAAAACATAAAACTTACCCAAGCAAAAGACCAAAATACCCCTCAGCTCAAATATCTCCCAAACGCTCTCAAAATGCGATAAAACATAAACAACGATGAAAAATAATATATTGTCAAATAAAAGTCCAAAACAAAATAATATAATAATAAAAATAATCAAATCGACTCGATTAAATAAAACTGACAAAAACTGGGGCGTTACAACTCTCCCCCACTTAGACATTTTCGTCCTCGAAAATCTAACCCATACGAATTACTCCGGATACGACTCTCGCATCCGACTAACAAACCAACATGCCAACAAAAGGCACACCACAAATAACACAACTGACAAACCACCGTGCTAATAGCATATACAACAACGGCACGACAACGACGACAACAACAACGACAAGATGCAAAGCCCATACAATGCACTTGACGACCAACTCACAACTCAAGGAAAACCACGATACCAACACACAGGTTCACTCTAGAACCAAAACACAACAAGATCGTTACCATCGCCACAGATAACACTCCCCTAATTCACCACAAGAAATTAGCCACACACACTCGAACCATCACGATGGAAACGAGGCAACAACAAAACAAGAACACAAGTTCCACGACACAACATCGATTCCACAACCTCTACAAAACCAGAATACCAACATTCTTGTCACACAACCTTATTACAACAATGCTACGATTCCCAATCGAACATATAACCAAAACATCACTGTTCACTTTAATATTACCAACCTCACACTCTCCAGTGTTATCTCATACACCATACACAAGTCTCGGAATTGCTCAAATAATTCTAACTCCCTGACCATCAAAACAGACATGCATAGAAACTTCCAACTTAACTTTTCAGGCACAACAACAGCTTTTCCCCGAAGGATAATCCAAGCCAAATTCATAACTTATCACGAACTCTAACCATCCTTGTTGTCTCATACTCTATTCCTTTAGACCAAACAAGTACTCAATATCCTTGCGATTACCAAACACTTCGAACCTAGAACCATAAAGATAATACCTCCAAATATTCCAACACAATACCATCGCAACCAATTCCAAATCCATAATAATACAGATCCTTTTATAAATCCTCAATTGTCGTAAAGTATAAGCCACGACTTCTCCCTCTTGCATTACCACGTTGACTAAACTCATCAAAGACACATCACAATACCCCACAACCAGTTTATTAGGATCACACAAAATCAAAGCTGAAATCGTAGACAACTTCTACTCCAGCTCACCAAAACTTACTCACAACGAACATCCAAACAAACGACTCACCCTTTGTAAGTCAACTGAGATACCAGAAGTACGAACTTAACAAAGTCTTCCATAACCTGTAATAACAACCAACTGAGCCCAAAAGTCTTTAATCTCCTTAACTAACTTCGGAGCCTCTCATGTAGAACTACATCTACTTCCGATGGATCCATTAACCATACTCTCATCTGAAATAACATTTCCAAGAAACTAACCATTTTCAACCAAAATTCTCACTCGAATAACTTAGCATAAAACTTCGTCTCTTTTCAACACTTGTAATTCAAATCTCAAACACTTTACTCATTCTTCCTCTGAGTTTATAACAAATCCAAATATCCTCAATCGAAACCACTACGAACTCATCCAATTAAATATGGAAGATACGATTCCTCCACTCCATAAACATTAGAGACGCGTTACTAACACCAAATACCATCACTGTACGTTGCAATTCCCAACCAAAATCCAAAAGATATAAATCCTTAAAGCTTTTGCAAAACTTTTCACTGGGTAACTGGTTACTCACATACAAGCTTAACCGAGTAAATAACAACCTATTCCGAGGATAACAAACCTAACCAGTCACATTAAATCGATCAAAGCCTCAACTCACACAATTCACCACTCTTATCAAACATTCCAAACAATTGTAACTCACTCAAACTCAACCAAACCATTCTAGTCATCTGTTCATGAAAGTGGACACTTATTCTCAATCATTACCTTATTCAACTGTTAGTAATCCATACCCAATTTCTTCTCCTGACCGTCCAATTCCGCAACTCCAACATGTATCAACAACCAACCAAAGAGAATTCTCAAACACAATGTTACATCCACCCACAAGGGTTTCCTTATAATTTCCATTAATGCCTTAAAACTCCAAAGACTCCAAACCCACCAGAACTCTAAGTTTGCTGTCCATAGTCTCAATACCATTATACTTGTTATTCCATTCCATCATCCTTCCTTTTGTTACCAACAATACTGGAGCTCTCTAAGACAACACCTTAATGTTCCATCCAAAAACACATCTGAAAACTATGCCCAACTGACGGCCCATCACTGCGACTTCCTGCCAATTCCCAGAACACTACCAACACAGACAAAACAAACATCTTATTCCCATATACTAAGAGTTTCCTACTTACTTAGCAGATATAAACCTCAACTATTCACCTTCGTCCAATTAAGTTCAATCTCTACTCTCTGTGAAGCAGTCCTTAAATAAAACCCAATCATTCTCTCTCAATGACTTCCCAACTGGACTAACATACCAAAACTTCTAATCCATTTCATCTTCCGATATTAGCATCTTCATCGACTCATCAAAACAATCTGTAATCATCTCCTTAAATGCCAAACAACTCATTTCACACACTATCAAAGCCGAAAAGACCCGCCTATTCCATCCAACATAATTTCCGTCTGCTATCAACAAGAGATTAAGGGTGATCAGTTCCTCAATTTACCAATAGACAGTCGACAATCATGATGGGGCATAAACTGTCTTTACCAAACTATAATAGCCTTTATTGCATCCCATACACAAAACTACCTAAGGCACAAATCCTTAGTTGACATAAACCTTACCTCCGCATTCACTCCGGAACCGGGAACAACACTGTCCAAACAACACTTACAATCTTGCAATTCACAACACACTGAGCCGGCGCTCCACACCTGAAGCAACATGGAGAAGTACCAGCTTCTCCCCCACTTATCTCATTCTAACTCCTGAAAACAAAGGATTAGAAAACCAGAAAGCACTGACAGTGTTTCACACACATATCACGTACTAAGGGGCAAACAACAACGACAGTATTCAACTGTCACACCAACAGACTCAACACTGGCTCTGATACCACTTAATGTAACACCTCTTTCTATACCCCCAAATAATTAATTAAATCATTTAGGCACATATTGAAAATTTCATCAGAGTATAATTGTAACTACGGCATGAAAAGAGAATGTCACATTATGCTTGAAATTAAAACATACAACACCTGCTCAACAAATGATATGCAACAGTGGGGTAACTTTCAAACAACGAAGGATCTCAGTCCTTATACCCACATCTCAATTTTTAGAATAAAAGCGGAAACATCTAAAATATTGAATAACAACCACATATATACATCATCCAGTACAAATCACAAGCAACATCATGTTTACATACACAAATTCATCAGCAAGATACATATGCAAATGTATCACAAAAAGATCAAAACATCCTAGCTACCCGGTGCTACATATCAGAGCCAACCGACCAACAAGGAAAATGAAGACACGCTTCACAAAAAGACCACCAGATACCTAATCTGCAATGCCTCGTAGAGCATCATAAAACAGCAGAAGGGTGAGAAATATTATCATAATAACAATGCATATAATTATGTACTACAACATAAACATATAACACATATTCTCACCACAACTCATCATATATCACAATATAGATATATCATCAAGCATATTCATTATGCATACATTCACCATTATCATCATTCCACATGAACACACACTTACTTGTTCATTCAACAATGCATCATTATAAGATACAGTTTATATCATTTCCCATAAACATACATATATCAATGTTTACTATGTCACAATCATCACATCTCACTCCATATACATCGCAAGGCATATATATATAAAACCAAGCATATTTCTCATAATGCTTATCATTTAACATAAACACACATATTCATGTTTATCCATCCATGCACACCTGCACAATTCTACTCATTCCACATCAACATATACATATATATGTTTATTCATCAATGCACAAATACAATGATGACAAATGCAACTCATAGAGACCGACTCACGACTCTATGCAGATGCAATGCGGGGTACCGACTCATCATCTCAAGTTCACTCAGGAACTCTGCTGGAACCATCGCTCGTTACCAATGTAACTCCCCGTCGGGCCTACGATGTTCACCCATTGCTCACACCCCACATGGGCACACAATGTTTATGGATCGCTCACACCCCACCTGGGCACACGACCCGATCTCTCACACCCCACACGCGGGCACACGATCTGATTGCTCACACCTCACCTAGGCACACAATCCGATTGCTCACACCTCACATAGGCACACAATTGTTCGTAATCATCGCTCACACCTCACATAGGCACACGACGATACAATGGATTCTCATTAGAATCGCTCAACACAAGAATGTCCTTCGTTATGCTTCACATGCAAAATGACTCAAGACATTTTTGAAATGCACACATATTCACAATATATATTCATGCATTCATCTCATACAATCACATACAATCTATATACCTTCACATCAATGCACTATTGTATGATTCGCATTCAAACACACAATCAAAACGGTAAAAGTCGCTAAATAGCACTATTCCCGACTTTCTGACATAATAAAAATAGCCAACAGTTTCCACACCATCATAATCATAAAGTACAGCTCAATAGCGTTCCAATGATATAAAGAACGCCTAAATCGGAGTTACGGTTCGAGAATTATGAATCGTTAAAAGAAAAGAAATTATATGAAAAAAAACAAAAGCGCCCGGCGACAGGGGAGTTTCGCCCGGCGACGCTTCGTTTTCGCCTTCGCTTCGCCCGGCGAAGGAGGGGCGAAGGAAATTCCCCCAAACGTGAATCAAACCAGTAGCTTGGCACCCTCGCGCCTCTCATTTTCGCCCGGCGAAGGAATAACCGCCCGGCGCTCTGGGCCTTTCGCCCGGCGCTCTGCACCAGAAGCAGAATTTCTGCTTCGTTTTCACTGTTCCAAAATCCCCAAAAATTCCATTTTCTCCCCCAATTCACTTCCAACAACAAAACAATTCATAGCAATGATTCATAAACACGTGGAGATTATACAACACAAATTATATCGGTTTCTATCCGCGAAAACATCGATTTCTACCATTTTCTACACCAATGGGTTTATACCCCAAAACTCATGAAAATCAACAAAAATCCACAATACAATCATACATAATCATACACATTGCTAAGATAACAAGATTTCACACCCTTACCCGATTATTCGCGATTGAAACGGAGTAATCTTTGATTTTCCTCTTTTCCTCTTTTTCTCCTCTTCTTTCTCTTCTATTCTTTTTCTTTCTATTTCTCTCATTTTCTCTCTCTCTCTTTCTATTTATATAAAAACATAAAACTTACCCAAGCAAAAGACTAAAATACCCCTCAGCTCAAATATCTCCCAAACGCTCTCAAAATGCGATAAAACATAAACAACGATGAAAAATAATATATTGTCAAATAAAAGTCCAAAACAAAATAATATAATAATAAAAATAATCAAATCGACTCGATTAAATAAAACTGACAAAAACTGGGGCGTTACAATAATGCCTAGGAGGAAGCCCGTGAAGCAAACCCAAGGTGTTTTGCCCCAAAGATCCTATTGAAGATCAAAGAGGAAGTCGAAAGGCTTCTCAAATGTAAATTCATCCGTACGACCAGGTATGTCGAATGGATTGCTAACATAGTTCCAGTAATAAAGAAAAATGGCAAGTTAAGGGTATGCATTGATTTTTGAGACTTGAATTCAGCTACCCCAAAGGATGAATATCCTATGCCAGTGGCGGAAATGCTTGTTGATTCTTCCGCAGGCCATGAATACCTGAGTATGCTTGATGGATACTCTGGTTATAACCAGATTTTTATCGTAGAAGAGGGTGTTCCTAAGACAGCATTTTGATGTCCTGGAGCCTTAGGCACCTACGAATGGGTGGTGATGCCTTTTGGCTTGAAAAATGCTGGAGCAACTTATCAGCGAGCAATGAATTCGATTTTTGACGATTTCATTGAGACTTTTATGCAGATTCATATTGATGACATTGTTATTAAGTCTGTTTCAGGAGAAAGTCACATTGACCACCTTCGACAGTCCTTTGAAAGGATGAGGAAGTATGGTCTAAAAATGAATCCTCTCAAATGTGCGTTTGATGTGCAGGCTGGAGACTTCCTAGGCTTTGTGGTCCACAAGAAGGGGATCGAAATAAACCAAAACAAGCCCAAAGCAATAATGGAGGCGAAAGCGCCATCAACAAAGAAGGAATTGCAGTCTTTACTTGGGAAGATTAATTTTCTCAGAAGGTTCATCTCCAACCTTAGTGGGAAGACGCAAGCCTTCTCTCCTCTACTTAGACTAAAAAAGGAAAACTTTGCATGGGGGCAAGAGCAACAAGATGCCTTCGACAAAATCAAGGAGTACTTGACGCATCCCCTTATTTTGATGTCACCTTGTAGAAGTAGAAGTATGAGGCTGTACATAGCCGCGTCAGATAAGACAATAGGGAGTATGTTAGCCCAAGAGGATGAAAATGGTGTCGAAAGAGCCATTTATTACCTCAGTAGAGTCTTAAATGATGTAGAAACTAGATATAGTGTGATCAAAAAGTTATGTTTATGTGTATACTTTTCATGTATGAAGTTAAAGCACTATATAAAACCAGTTGATGTTTATGTTTCTTCCCATTTCGACGTAATAAAACATATGTTATCTAAACCAATTTTGCATAGTCGAATTGGAAAATGGGCTTTAGCATTAACTGAATATTCATTGACACACTTACCATTAAAAGCTGTCAAAGGACAAGTGGTGGCTGATTTTATAGTCGACCATGCCATAAACGAAGAGTCTATGGACTATGTCGAAATAGAGCAATGGAAGTTATATTTCGATGGTTCTAGTCATAAGAATGGAACTGGTGTAGGAGTTTTGATTATTTCTCCTAAAAGAATTCCAACAAAATTCAAGTATAAAGTCGAAGGACTGTGTTTAAATAACGAAGCCGAATACGAAGCTTTAATAGCAGGACTTGAAATTTTATTGGAATTGGGGGCAACTAGAGTTGAAATAATGGGAGACTCTGAGTTAGTAGTAAAGAAAATTACCAAGGAGTACAAGCGTGTCAAAGAAAATTTGATCATGTACTTCGTAGTAGCTAATCGACTATTGAAGAAGTTCAATATGGTTACAGTTTGACATATTCCTCGAATAGAAAACTAGAAGGCAAATGATTTAGCACAAATAGCCTCCGGATACAAAGTGTCCAAAGAGAAATTGCAGAAAGCTATCGAAGTAAGAGGAAGAGTCGTGTCAACTAGGTTATCCCCATCAGATCTGGAGACAATAAATCTAGGATACGCTGATGAAGAAAACTTTGAGATTTTTAACGTGGATGATTCAAGGGTTGAAGATTGGAGGAAACCTATCAGGGAATTCTTACAAAACCCAAATAGACCGGTTGAACGAAAAGTCAAGTATCGATCTTTAAGTTATGTGCGTTTTGAAAACGAATTATTCAAGAAAACTCCATAGGGGATATTGCTAAAGTGTTTAAGCGAAGCTGAAGCGTACATAGCCTTGTCGAATGTGCATAATGGGGCATGTGGCGCACATCAAGCTGGACATAAGATGAAATAGCTATTATTCCGACAAGGAGTATATTGGCCAACTATATTAAAATATTGCGTCGAATTTGCCAAAGGTTGCCAAGAATGCCAGGTACACGCAGGGATACCACATGTTCCTACAAGCGAATTACATTCTATAATAAAGCCTTGGCCATTTAGAGGTTGGGCTTTGGAATTAATTAGAGAGATTCGACCGGCCTCTTCAAAAAGCCAGAGATATATTTTGGTTGGGGTCGATTATTTTACAAAGTGAATCGAAGCCATACCTTTGGTGAATGTAGATCAGGAAGCAGTAATTGAATTTATCCAGAAACATATCATTTATAGGTTTGGGATCCCAGAAACAATAACAATAGATCAGGGATCTGTGTTCACTGGTAAGAATATGCAAGCATTTGCAAAGGAAACGGGGTTCAAGCTTCTTATATCAACGCCTTATTACGCTTAGGCCAATGGACAGGTCGAAGTAGCAAATAAAGTCATAATCAGTTTGATAAAGAAGCATGTAGGAAGAAAGCCTAAAAATTGGCACAAGACTTTGGATCAAATTCTATGGGCTTGTCGAACATCCTCTAACGAAGCTACAAATGCAACTCTTTTTCGACTAACGTATGGCCATGACGCAGTCTTGCTAATTGAGATATATTTGCAATCGACCCGAATTCAAAGACATCATGAGATTCCATCAGATTCATATTGGAACATGATGATAGATGAGTTAGTCGATTTGGATGAAGAAAGGTTAAAATCGCTAGATTTATTAAAAAGGCAAAAGGAAAGAGTGGAAAAATCTTACAATAAAAAGGTAAAAAATAAAGCTTTTTCAATTGGTGATCTCGTCTGGAAAGTTATTCTTCCCATGGATCGAAAAGATAGATTAATGGGGAAATGGTCCCCCAAGTGGGAAGGACCTTTTCAGATTGTTAAAGTATTTTCGAATGGCGCATATGAAGTTGAGGAACTAGAAAAGGATAAAAGAGTACTGAAAATAAATGGGAAATATTTGAAAAAAATATAGACCCATGTTGCAGGAAATTAAAATAACGATGGAATAATGTTACGAAAAGAAATAATACAAGTTGGTGAAATTCGCCAAACAAATGGCTTAATTGTCATTACAGATAAACCAATAGGCCTCAAAGGGCTAAGTAGCATTACAACTTTAAATTAGAAAAAGATTTCTTCAACTTGTTGAACTTCGACCATTGGATCTGAATTCGACATTCACAAAGAGCTTTGCTGGTCGAAAGCTCTTCGATTTCTTTGCCTAATGTTTGAGCTCTGTCAGCATGGTGTACTCCCACTTCCAGTTCTTTGTCAATTTCATCTTGCTTGACCAGTTACAGTTCCTCCATGCGTTTTTTTGCCTGGGAAATTTTCTTTTGGAGCGCAGCTATTTGTTTCTCCCACTTCAGAATGTTTTCGTCACAACTGGCAGCTTCTTTCTTGTTCTTTTCAGAAAGTTCTCCCAGTTCAGTCACTCTATTAGTGGAGGCTGAAACGGCATCCCATTCAGCAAGTTGAGTTTCCGACTTGTTTTCTATCTTTTTCGAATAATCTCGTAGTCGGTTGAAGTCTGCTACTACCAGGTCAATTAGTGTGGTTAAGTCCACCACAACGTCAATTATTTCAGCAGGAGCTTCCAAAACATTGACTTGCTTCAAGATTTTCTTAAGGTTGAACTGAGCAGACGAATCATCCTCCAAAAACTGAAACAGGTCCACGTCAAGGATTTGTTCTCGAATTTGGGCTAGTATATCATCCATAGATTTGGCATCAGAAACAGCCCCTGAGGTGGTCGAACTGCTGTGGGAAGAGTCATAGAAGGTGTGACGTGTGCTGAGTACAGCTTTAAAATATTCTAAGGGCCACTGCACCTTCATGTTCTCAAGTTCTTCGTGAGAGAAGTTGGTCGAAGTAGTATTTGGCGAACCAGTCTTAGCATGTTTAGGGAAGTTCTGCGTGTCACGTTCTTTTTCCTCGTCAGCAGCAATTCCTGGAGTGGGTTCTCTATCATCTTCAGTTTCTTCTTCTTTTTTGACATCAGAGCCAGTCTCCTCGCCCTTATCTTCATCATCCTGTTTCGAATGAATGGGAGAATTATCATCAAGATGGTCTTCTGTTATCAAGGTTTCATTGGCCATTTCAGTCTCCCCACCAGTTTCGACTAAGATGTCGTTCTTGGGGCTGGTTTCTTCTCTTATCCTGTCTTGAGCAGGATGTTGTTGTTGGAGAGTAGCAACTAGTTGGTTGACCTCTATCACAGATTCCTTTGTCGAACCTTTTGGAGACTGCTTTGAAGGACTGGTAGGTTTATAGGTGGGATCACTGATGGTCTTTGGAAGTACTTGGACAAGAGGGTGTCCATGGGTATCAACTTGGACCTGAAAAGATAAATCAAGCTAAGGAAAATAAGTATGACCATAAGGAAAGAGTTTAGCTGTCGGATATTAGAACGTACCTGGGGGATAACAGTTTTAAAGATGGAATATTCACTCTCTTCAGGAATGGGTGGAACTTGCACAACTGGACTTGTTGGGGGAGTTTTCTCTAGTGTTCTGACAGTAGAGGAATTTTGTGGGGGAGGTTTCGATACCTTTTTATTTTTCTTGGAAGGTTGTACCTAGTCGGGAGACTCGTCACCAGATTCAACAGTAGGAGTTTCAATTTCTTGCTCTTTCCTTTTCTTCGGCGTCGGAGGAGGTCTTCGGCTTCCCTGAAATGGAAACAAAGTTTAATTAGCATTTAAAACAAAATAATAATAATGTTGGTGAAATAAGAAAGAGAGTTATACTCTCGCCAGAGGTTTTTTAGTTGTGTTTTGAGGGCCTTCCTCAACTCCTGGAGTCGAACCTTCAACAGCTGGTTTCTTGGCAGTTATTTTCAAAGCTAAGGGAAAAAGGAAGAAATTAGAGATAAAGTTTGAAGAAATATGCGTGAATAATAAGTAAAGGATGTCGAAGGTCTCCCCATTCCACACCTTCAAGTATTGGAATTTCCACGTGAACGTGTTCTATGCCAATATGAAGGTGACCTTTGAAATTGTCCAAGGTGTACTTAGTCGGAACCACTCGCTTAGCGCGTTTTTGGTAATTTTGGCGAAGAATTTTCATCGAATCCCCACAAATGAACCAATCTGGAAATGGAGGGCTAAGAGCCACACCAAATTCAGCAGAAGGTAGAGGGGGAAACTTTGGTGGATGAAGATTGAAAGCCAACTCATAACGTTGATTTGGTCGAACGTATGGAGGTAGTTTAAAATCATCCAGTTTGCTCATAAATTTTTGTTTCAAAGTAACTGCTGCTTCGCTTATGGTTCGACTAAGTTCATTGGGCCTATATACAGTTTCAAAGTATTTATGGAATGCTTGGATTTTCTTGACGTGTCTCGAAATACCTTTCTTGGTCTTGTCCTGCACGAGTGTAAAAGCTTTAGTTAGCTGGTATTGAAGGAAGGCACGTCAAAAAACTGGGTGGTGTAGTAATCTTCCCACCATTCATCGAATTCCTGAGTACAAAGGAAGGATGGCCGAAAGACCACTGGTTGAACCTCGACCAGGTTAGAATACTTCTCCAATAATTCTGAACACTTATCTTCATTATGGAACATGTTATAGTGAATGAGAGAACCTTTTCTAGAAAAGAGGGGTTTAGGTTGTATCTGAATTAACCCAAACTGTCGAGAGACAAAGTTGGGCTGGTAAACAACCAAAGAGATCTTTGACTTTCCAGGGCTAATTTTAGAAGCTAGAAGTCTAGGTGTCAGGAAGGATTCCCATACATTGAGGAAATCATCTTCTTCAATTTTCGACTCCACAGGTAGTCTTTTAGTGAACCATTTTGGTCTAATCATCCTGTTGGCGAAATGGGCCATACTGGGGGTAAAGTTGTAGCGTTTGGTGAACATTATGACGTAACTAGTAAAAGCTTATTGGAGGCTCATTCATTTGTCAGTGGGTGTTAGTTGCACCAATCTAGTCCCTTCAACCCTCCTGTCCCTCAAGGCGTCTTCATTCACAGGATTTTTGATAGGGAGAGAGGCTTCAAAAGTGGCATTAAGCCATAATTGCATAAACCAAAACGGTCCTGACAAAAGAAGGTTTCCTTTATCCTTGATGGTCTTGAGGGAAGTAACACCTTCGCCCAGATATTCGTAAAGATTTGCTAAGATCATTTCACTCAGCCATAATCGATGCCCAGCATGAAGCTGATTTGCCATAGTAATGTAACGTTTGGCTACTTGGAGTGACCTGGAGCAAAAGACACATCTCGACAGCCAGAGGGCCAGGAAAGCTACATGTTCCTGATCAGAGACTTCCTTAGTCTCTTTATCATGATAATTGGCAATGTAAGCTGTGAAGGTGGCCTTGTTCGTGTCGAATCCTATAGAATCATCAGATAAAATGTTGGGGTCATAGTCTACTCCTAACGGGCTAAGGCCAGTGATGGCAGCTACGTTGAATAGGGTAGAGGTAAACATCCCACAAGGAAGATGGAAATTGTTATAAGTACTATCCCAGAAGTAGAGGGAAGACAGGAGCATATTTGGACAGTAACCTGGTCCTACTTTCGACAGTTGAATCAAGTCGAAAATACCTATGTCTTTCCAAAAGTCAGCCTTAACTTTTTCAATCTTCGCCAGCCAAGCTAAATAATCAGAGGGGTCTTTCGACAAGGGACAAGATCTAAAAATTCTGGCATGGTTCAGATATTCTAAGCTTATGGGTTCTTCAGAGGATAAGCCTTGGCCATCAACAGTAGATTTCTCATCTATGGCCTTTTCTTTATCAGTTCTAGGTTTAACCCCATTAGCTATGGGTTTATAATGGTGATAAGCTGGGAAAAATTCTTTTACCTTCACTGGATCTAATTTTAAATCAGGCAAAGGCCCTAGCATTGCATATGATGTACCAGAAATTAGAACAGGGATAAGTACCTGGGATTGAAAAATGCGCCTTTTTTCTTCTTGATTAGGAGGTTCAGGCACATATTGTTGGTTTCCCACCACCTTTGGGCCTAAGATTTTGTGGACAGGTTATAAATCTTTAGAGTTTTTTGGAGCTTTGTTGGAAGTTGTTGGAGCTGCGGAAGACGCCATGTTTAAAAGAAAGAAGTTGCAGAGAAACTCAGAGAAGAGGAAGAAACGTTGAAAGGGTTTACTCAAAAGGAAGAAGAAGCATAAAAGGTTGAAAAAGGAGTTTTTTTACTTATTTATAGATGGTAAAAAGAGGTGACTGAAGCAGTTAAGATTCATAAATCTTTTAATTTGAAGAGATCATGGGGCACGTGGCAGTTGTGAGTGGATGGACTGAAACAGTGGCAGTTGAGTTGGTCGCCCACGATTTACTAGGGATTAGGGTAGTGATGATGAAAATTGTCAGAAACGTGGGCTGAAGAGACGTTTCAGAAAAGTGTAATGATGATCCTAACGTCATAGGTGTCCAATCATAGGAACAGTCAATTTGGTAAATTACTGAAGGCATCGAATCATGTTGGCAAAAAATGCTTTTCTCATTGATAATCGAAAAGGAATTTATTGGGGGGCAATTTGTAGACTGCTATTTTCGACGACAATGGATTGATTGGAAAACAAAAAGTAGAAGGAGCTGGTCGAAATATTTTCGACTCAAGATTTGATGCTAAATTAAAAGCTAGTCGAAGACGGTTTGGAAACTAGAACAAGTGGTGTGGATTTCTCTAAGTAATAAAGAAGTTCATTATTTCGACAACTTGAGTTGGAGAGGTATTTCGTCAGATAGTTTGAAATTCAAAATTGAGAGGGAGATGCAGTTGAAGAAATCAGACGCGTGGAGCATATCCAAGGCAAGGAAGCATGCAAGATGCCATTTGTGACATTTAGGGGAAATAGCTGTTATCGACAGTTGTTTGGTTTGTATATAAATAGGTAGTCATAGTATGAAAAAGGGGTGTGCATTTCAAAATTGTACAAGTTATTCAAATTACTCAAAGTAACCATGTGAGAGAAACGAGTCATTATGGAAAAAATGTACGTTTGAGAAAAACACCAGTTTATTACTTGCAATTCTTTATGAAATTTAAGTTTGTTTACAATACTCTTTAAGATTCTGCAAATTTTATTCTTGTCACGTTACTTTCATTTCACCAGTTATTTACCAATTCCAAGTTCTATTTATTTTAGTTAGTCGAAAATTACCAACTGTGAGAACAATAATATAACAATGATGAAAAGGTTAGAGTTTTACTCAAATTGTGAGCATTTTTAAAGCACAGTGTCCTAGGATTTGTGTGGTCGGTCCTGTTAGTAAACTAATTCCACAAATTAGAAGACCAGAGGTTGTTTGCTAAATTTCAAGGCGAACAACACCAAAGCACTACAACACTTGCTTTCCTCAAAATCTCTTTCTCTAGGCAAAAATGCCTTCTTTTGCAAGGTAACTCTGAGTTATTGAGTTAGAGAGCAATTCCATCACAGCTCATGATCCAAACACATCCAATATGTCATATCTAAGCTGTCCAAACTCTCACAAGTGACCTGTAATACCAAAATCACAAAGTCCCCTCTCAAAACCTCAAAATTGGACTTTTTTGCATTTTTCAAGTCATGTCTTGATTCAGTCACTTTTAAAACCAGATAAAACCTCAAACACACTCCAAATATCATCCTTGAACTGTCCTAAATGGTTCCACACATCTGGAACACCATTTGAGAGAGTTGCTATTTTGGCCACTTTTGCCCCTTTTGCAAGAAAGGGCCAATTTCCATTCCTGAGGTTTCCAACTGATTCCAATCATCCTAAAAGCTTCTAAGGGATCATTTGAGAGTGTTCAAAGTATCAAAACATTTCTGGAACAAGGCACTTGACAGATAGCCCAAAAAGCTCCAAAGGAGGTAACCATCACAACTTGAACTCTATGAAATATGCCTTGCTTTGAAGTCCACTGATCATGCATCTCTTATACATGTTATATGTGTTGTGTTTACACCAATTTATCATGTAATTCATGCCTGTACCATGAGGTAGCTCAGAAAATGCACATTATGGCCTATTTCAAAACCACTATCGGGTTTTGAGGAGGATTGATTTTCTGGAAAAACCACCACCACCATTGGATTCCTTGGGAAATTCTAGGCCAGATGCATATAAATTTTGTCTCCATCCATGGAGAAATGAGGAAGTTATGGCCTTCACGTTTCTGACCAAAAGCCTCGCATTGCCTTGCCTTGGCCAGGCCAAGAACAAGGCAAGCTTTGTAAATTTGTAGCTGGGGTTTGATACACGGATGTATCACCACCCCAGTGGTAAGGCGCGCACACTGCACACAAGAGGTCTGGGGTTCGAATCCCCCTCGCCCCAGACCCCTTTTTAATTGTTTTTTCACTTTTTTTTATTATTTTTCATATTATTTTTAATGATTTGAAAAATTAATAACTCCCTCAATTTTAATTATTTTTTATTGGTTCTTTTTGCAAAAAATCACAAAAATGTTGAAATATTTTATTCCACAAAAAATTCAAATTTATATTATTTATTCAATATAATTGGTATTTTTTTGAATAAAATTCATTTTTAATTATTTGTAAACATTTAAAAGTGAATATTTATTTTGAAAATCAAAACCAAATGAGTTCTAAATCATCTTGTGATTAAAACCTCATTTTTTAAACCTTAAACAAAAATCACAAGTGGTTTATTCAAACTTATTTGGTATTTTTATCATTTTTATTGATTTTCTTTAAATATTTACTTTTAAAGGAAAACAAAATTAGGGTTTCTTTGATTTTCACCCTCACAAATCTTTTTCAAACACTCATGGGCCTCTATTAGAGTGTAAGACCCATTCCCTTTGAAAATACACCACTTTTTAGGCCTCAGTCATTGTATAAGTCCCACTGTATTTTCAAAAACAACGGCGCGATCGTCGCCTTTTTAACAAAATCATTTGGGCCTCTCCTCGAGCTATAAGTCTCATTCCTTTTCAAAAACTATTTTGGGCCTCTAATAGAGTGTAATACCCAATCTCATTTTAACCAAAACCTTTTTGGGCCTCAGATATTGTATAAGTCCCTTTGTGTTAAAAGAAAAACCTCGGCGTGATCGCCAGTTCAAAAATCAACCCTGGGCCTACCCTCGTGTTATAAGCCCCATTTCTTTTCTTAAAATAATCTTTGGGCCTCTTGGTAGAGTGTAAGACCCAACCCTTTTGTAAATAAAAACCTTTTTGGGCCTTAGTGTATTGTATCAGTCCCGATACCGTCAAAAGGTCCGGCACGATCGTCGCCTGTTTAACAAAAAACCTTGGGCCTCTCCTTGAGTTGTAAGCCCCATTATTTGTACAAAAACTCTTTTGTGCCTCTAGTAGAGTATAAGACCCAATCCCCTTGTACAAAAAAACCTTTTGGGCCTCACATATTGTATAAGTCCCTCTGTACAGTTTTCAAAACAACGGTACAATCATTGTTAAAACGTGGGCCTCTCCTTGAGCTGTAAGCCCCAACAATCTTTTCAAAGCACTTTCTCCTTTGATTTTGAATTCAAATATCTGTGGTTATCAAAACTTTCTTTTTTGAACAACTAACAAAATAGCATGGAAGCTCTACAACGGGTAAGTATTTATCCGCTTTCATTTACCGCTTTCATATGTATATAACTGTATTATGGGGCTGCTTCACTGTAAGTCTCCTTTCACATCCTTTTATATACTTGTCAAATATCAACTGTGTAATACTAGTATAGCTATTTAGACTTTTCCCCGGGAACTACGTCTAGCACTAGGTAAAGCCCTGTTGGTCACTCTTAAATACAGTCAAAACTAGATCCCCCGTAGGATTCCAGATACAGTCTTCCCTTCTCTTGGGGTAAAACAATATGGAACAAAGAGAAAGGCAGTATTCTCGGTGAACCTTTTCTCAGACTGTCACTATTAGAAATAGTCAAAGAAAATCTACTCCCCAGAGTTGATCTATTCTCCGTGAATAGCATCTCTTGAGTTTCTTCCAAATTCTCGAACTTTCCTAGAATGATCTCTTCTCTGTGAATTGCATTTCTTGAACTTATCTTGGTTTGGGGACCCACAGGCTTCCTAAAAGCATCCCCGCCTCCTCTTGGGCGTTGTACAAGGACCCTTCGGCTTCTTAGAAGTTCTCATACCTTCTCTTGGGCTTAATACAAGGACCCTGACGACCTCTTAGAGGTATAAGACAGAACTTAGTCATCCTTTGCTAGAGCAGTCTTTCCAGTGTCAAACCTCTGGCCACTTTAGGGTTGATACTCATCCCTTAGTGCCAGTACCTCCTCTTGGGCATTGTACAATAGATAAAACTCTAGACTTGGACAGTCTAAACCCCCTTGAGTCTCAAAGACATTCTCAAGTTCCTTTAAAATATAGGAAGAAACACGGATCACTCTGAAACCCGGTCTCTCTCATGAGAGTTCCCCATCCTTGGGCCTGCATATGGATCTAATCCTCAGCAGTAAGATAGCCTCCTCTTGGGCTTTGTACAAATGACTCTCCCCAGCAGCGCTAACCTTTTCAGACTCTCTTGTTGAGTCAGACTCCCTTGTAGCCTCTGTCTTGGGCTTCATACAAGACATATATAAAATCCACTCTCTTGTTGAGTATAAAAGACTCTCTTGTTGAGTCGATCTCTTTTTAGCCTCTATCTTGGGCTTTGTATGAGACAGTAAAACACTCTCTTGTTGAGTATAAAGGACTCTCTTGTTGAGTAGATCTCTTTTTAGCCTCTATCTCGGGCTTTGTACGAGATAGTAAAAGACTCTCTTGTTGAGTCGATCTCTTTTTAACCTCTATCTCGGGCTTCGTACGAGACAGCAAAACACTCTCTGGTTGAGTATAAAAGACTCTTTTGGTGAGTCATTTCCATCTTAGCCTCCCTCTCGGGCTTCGTACGAGACACTAAAACACTCTCTTGTTGAGTATAAAGACTCTCTTGTTGAGTCAAACAGACTCTCTTGTTGAGTCAGTCACCTGTTCAGGACTCTCTTGTTGAGTCAACCTTTTTAGCCTCCATCTTGGGCTTTATACAGGACAGATAAAAGTACTCTCTTGTTGAGTCTAACCCTTTCAGCCTCCATCTTGGGCTTTATACAAGATACATTCTCCACAACAGAGTCAAAATCCCTTTTAGCCTCAATCTTGGGCGTTGTACAAGACAGAAAGAACGTTTGCCCCGAAAAAGTCAAACTTCCCGCCTCCTCTTAGGCTTTGTATAAGGAAACCCCGGTTGAGTGAATCAACCTTTTAGCATCAAATTTGTGCCTTGCTCACAGCATAAAAACATCAACAACTCCTCTTTAGAGATGACAAATTCTCTCTCATCCAAAACCCTTTAGCTTCACATCTTGGGCTTCGAACAAGATATAAACCAACTTTAGTTTCATGTCTTGAGCTTTGAACAAGACACCAAAACAACCTTTTTCCTCCCATAGAATAGGAGGAACTACGATCGCTCTGATTTCCCTGTTTCGGGAATACGTAGGCATAAGATTGCAAAAATCTTAGCGAGCATACTAATCAAAAACTCAAAATCCAGTACCTCTATACATCCATCAAAAGCATCAGACCTAACATAGAAACCTACTCCCTAGCCTAGACCTTGTTTTTAAGCAAATAACCTTAAAAGATTAACCTCCCCTATAGCATCTGTAAACCAACAGTTTTGACTGTTTAACCTCAGTTTGCGAGCAGGGTTAATTGGAGACATCTATTTCCCTTCCTTAATCAGCTCAACATGATAAAAAATTAATCGAATTGTAGTACCAAAGCGATAGTGATTAAAAACCACAAAAATCGCGCTACAGAAAAGTGGCGACCACAGTGGGAGGCATTCTTTCTAGCCTCTTTTAAGGTGAAAATTCACCAGACACTACGGAAATGACGACTCTACTGGGGAGTCATTGTCTTTACAGGATCATAGGACTAGAGGTCTAGGATATTAATACCAATATATATACTGCTTTTCCTATTTGATATCCGTGTTTAATTTTCTGCTAATGGGAATGTGTGTGATGCCGCATGTGGAAAGATTGAGTATACACCTAAGATAGGTGATGGCATTATACGGGTAATCTTACGGGGAGTGAATCCTAGTTAAGAGTCCCCGGTCGACCATCAAACTCAGTGGAGATTCCCTTTGCAGATGCATTGCCTATACGACTTCGGTTGTTGAAAGTAGTGTGGTCGATTGGGTTATCTGAGAAGTTGAGGTTTTTAGTAGACTGAAATCATTTTGTAGTGCGAAAGCTATCGGTAATAGTTGTCATGCGATACTACCCTCATTTGAGATCACTCTAAGATACATCAGTTCGCTGGCGATCCGCTTGTTGTTGTTATCCCAAGAGGGGTCAATGATTTTGCGGACAAGTACAAAAAATCACCGGTATAAACCTTTGGGGATAGGTAGAGCCTTGACTTCATGACACCGACCCTTTGACCCCATGTTTTTTCTATGTTTTTCTGTGTTGCATTCATACATTCATTTAAAAAACATTAAAACAAAGAAAAATTTCACTTCTAGTCTCTCTTTTTCAAATTAAACTAAGACAATGTTTGGAAATGTCAGAGAGAGGGATTGCGTTATGGATTTCGGTAGAAGAAAAACTCACAAGTATACCTTCAAGGTTCCAAAGTTAGAGGATTTAAGAGGGTTGGTTGGGATGATCACCAATCCTGAGGCTTTCAAAGCCAAGTATGGAGGACTGCTGTCCCTATTAAGGGTCCATGTAATTGAAGGAATCATGTCTACCCCAATCTAGTTCTACGATCGGGTCTATCACTGCTTCACATTTCCGGATTATCAGCTTGCACCAACACTGGAGGAATATTCTCACCTGACCGATTTACATATCATTGATCAAGCTCCCTTTTCCGGACTGGAAGAAATTACAAAAGATCAAACCATTGCAAGAGCAATTTATTTGGACGAGTCAGAAGTCAGGACTCACATGACCATTAAAGGTGGTATCCAAGGTTTTCCAGCCCAGTTCTTGATAAAGAAAGCCTTGTACTTTGCTAGTATAGGAAACGTAGCTGCTTTCGAAGGCATCTTTGTTTTACTCACCTACGAGTTATTTTTGTTTCCTAACATCGATAACTTTGTAGATATCAATGCCATTAAGATATGTCTGATTGGAAACCATGTACCGACCTTACTCGCAGATGCGTATCATAATGTACACTTAAGGAATTTATACAACGGAGGAATGATCACATGCTGTGTACCCCTGCTATACAAATGGTTCATTTCCCTCTTGCCCAAGTCTGTCGCATTTTGGGATCAAAAGAATACTTTACGTTGGTCGCACAGAATCATGCCTCTTACCAACTCTGACATCGATTGGTACAATCGAATCAATGACGGGATCAGGATCATTAACCGTTGTTGAAACTTCCCAAATGTACCCCTTATAGGAACTAAGGGGGGAATCAATTGTCATCCGGTGTTAGTTCGTCATCAATTTGGATACCTAGTGAGGCATGTCCTGCGTAATGCTCATCTGGAAGGTCTTTTCTTCAAGGAAGGAGAAAATGACAGGGCACTAAAGACAGAAATAGTGCATGCTTGGAAACACGTTCATAGGAAAGGACGAGAGTCTCTAGGAAAACCAGACTGTGTCTCGGTGGAGCCTTATCTCCACTGGGTATAAACTAGAGCTCTCAAACTGAGGATGCCTTACCCTCGTCAGGAATTTCTTCCATTAAGGGACCCCGTCCTTTATTTTATGTCTGATATAGCAAAACTTCAGGTTACTCTCAACAAAGTTCAGCAGGAGAAGAGGTCTTAGAAGAACAAGTATCGCATCCTCAATGTGGAGTGTAAGAAAATACAGCAGCTGTTGAAAGATAAGGATGCTCTGATCATAATTTTAGAGCAACATGCTGTAGAGAATCAAGAAGACCAGAGGAATTTGCTCGCTCCTTTCACTTGGCAAAGGAATGACAACCCGACAACAGCTCAAGAGCCCCGCTCAAAGAAAAGGAAAGCACAAGAACCAGCACCTGAGTTCTCTTCAGAGAAGACTCAGGATCCATTAGCTTAGACATTTCCTTTTCAGCACTTTGTAATCTACTGTATTTCTATTTTCGCAATCCTTGAATTCAATAAAACGGGGTTTCCCCACTGTGTGATATTTGCAATCCTATTGTCGAAGTTTATTTTGATTAAATAACAAAGTTAATTAATATAATCATTGCATATCATTCATCATTCTTGCATAAATGCGTTCTTCTTCCTTACGAATCTCACGTTTTGCGTCTCGATTGTAAAGTCAAAGTGTCTCATTCATACAATACTCGGGCCAATCGACAGAAAAAGATGGATGATCTCGAGGAAGACAACAGAGAGTTGAGATAAGAGATCAAAATTCTGAAAGAAGATCTGAGGAAGCTTCATAACAACATGCAAGCTTTAGCAGAAGCTCAGATGCAACAACAAAGGACTGTGATCTCAGAGATCACATCTACGCCCATAGTGGAAAAGTATGATCCTAGGTATAAAATGCCAAAAGATCGTCCCTGGGGTATGCCACTCAACTATATCCCGGAAGGATATATTCCGCCAATCATGGAAGATCCGGAAACTGCAGCAGAAACCGCTGGTCCTGAAGGTTACAAACTTCGGGAAAGCGAAGATGCCAGGGGCATGACGACAACTCCTGAAGGTTACAAACTTCGGGAAAGCGAAGATGCCAGGGGCATGACGACAACTCCTGAAGGTTACAAACTTCGGGAGGCACCTAGAGTCACTGTCATGATGACTATACCACCACCCGTGGTACACACTGTCCCGGAAGGACTGATTCCACAGATACCTTCTGGTGGAAACGAAAGTATGTTTGACAATGAATGAGTTCCAAGAACAGATCCTGGAGATGCAGAAATAACTGCAGGCCATTCGCGGTCAGGATCTATTTGGAAAATACGCCGCAGACCTTTGTTTGGTCCCCAATGTGAATGTTCCGCACAAGTTCAAAGTGACCAAATTTGAAAAATACAAGGGTAACTCTTGCCCTCAAAGCCATTTGGTGATGTACGCTCGGCGAATGTCGACTCAGACAAAGAACCAAGAGCTACTGATTCACTAATTTCAGGATAGTTTAACCGGTGCCGCACTCAAATGGTACATGGGTTTAAACCGCACTAAGATCGCTACTTTCAGAGATCTTGGCACTACCTTCGTTCAATAGTATAAGTATAACCTGGACATGGCACCGGACAGATCTCAACTCAGATCGATGTCGCTGTCGCTCCCGGGATTTTCATCCAAGTACAAACGCGAAAGTGGCACCGAAACAGAGTCGCCAGCAATGTGTATTTATCCCAAGAGAGGGAAAGGAAACACCGCGTAAACCTGAGAGAAAGGAAAAGCATGGTCTTGCGACCAAGAGAGATGGGTTCGGGAGTCGGTTACGCGAGAGGAAGGTATTAGCACCCCCTCGCGTCCATCGTACCCGATGGGATCCACGCTTGCTTGTCTCGATCAAAGGGTGATAGAATAGGATGCTGGAAATGGAACTGAAAGAAAGAGAAAGAGAAAGAGAAAGAGAAACAAATGTAGGGAAAATAAAAGAAGTGCTCGCATGGGCCCTACCCCACTGCCTACGTATCTCATCGGGAGCATGAGAATCAGAGCGACGTAGTTCCCCTCACTAGGGATGGATTGTGTTTTTTAGAGAACGGCTTACGTTCTAGCTCAGGTGTTGCAGGCTCGCTGGTCCGAGTGCGTTACCATCTTGCAAGAGAACGAGTAGAAGCGCGTTCGTGCGTTGAGAATGAATGAGATGAGAAAAGAATTCCCGAAGGAAAGACGTTATTGTTTGTTTTTGTCTTTTAGAAGGAAGTGTTTTGGATTTGTTTGCATACGACAGTGTATCTGGATCTTAGTCATTGGAATGAGTACCTTCTCACATTCCAAGATGGAATGGGTAAGAAAGCACACTAAGGGTGAAGAAGACCCTCACACTTAGTTCCAATTATCAAGGTCCAAACACACTAGCATACTTGTGTTTATTAAATGTTTTGTTGATTATGAAGTGAAGAAGTGTTTTTTATTATTTGCACCTTCAACAAGTATTGCATTTAAGTCCCTCATACAAGATCAAATGTTTAACACATTGACCCAAGATGGGCTATATGCTACACATTCTAAGATTACAAGAGAAGACCCCTTATAATCTTTTCTTTATATGAAAGGCCTAAATGCAATAAATGCTTACCTTTATTAGATATTTTGAATTTTCTTTGAAGATGAGAAAAGAGACTCAAGGGAGGAGAAAAGGTAAAACCTATATGGACTAAGACTCAATCCTAATTGAAGATTAAAGGGAGTGATCCTAAAGGTTTGTGAGGTTTCAACCTAAAGTCTAAAGAAAGAAAGAATTAAACAATTCACTTCTAAAGTAGAAGATGAATTGTAATTCACAAAGGGCAAGTGATGAGTTATTAAAAGAAAGCACATAAGTGCTTAGCAAAACACTAAATGGAATTGTAAAAGAGAAAGGATAGAAGTTGAATGTGGATTCCTTATCCACACTCAATTGAAACTTACCAAAGCCCCTACATGGTTAGCACAATCACTTACAAGTAAAGTAAGAAAGTATAATGAACAAACCAAATTCAAACAAGTTGACAAACAAAGTAAAATGAGATTGAATGCTATACATGCTTCCAAGTCAGAATGTAACTCATATTTACACAACCTAATGTTATCCTAAATGAGCATACCAAATCATGCAAACAAAATCTCAATCCAACAAGTAGTAAAGAAGAAGAGGTGAAGTGATGTGAATGTGGTTCATACTTGTGAAACAAGTGACTTAAGGTGCAAGATAAACATCAAACATGCAAAGATGAAACCCAAATGTCACAATCAGAAGTCAATTAACATGCTATACATCCTCAAACAAAACCACAACTCATGGCACAAGTGCCTTCATGATCAAGCAAACCAAACATGAGGCATGCATTCACAAAATGAACAAGTTAAACTTCATGCTTCAAACAAATAGCAAACATGCTTCAAAAATTATGGCTTTCACTAATCAAACACCTTGAACACATGCCATTAACATATCAAGTCCACAAGCAATGAATCAGAACCAAAGTCACTCAACAATTAGGTCAAAGTCTCATGGAAGTTTCATGCATTCATGCTCAAAGAAACACATCAAAAGTCATCCAAAAAAGACTTAAAAATCATCTCATAAATCTCAAACATACCTCAACATATTGTGACCACAATGCAAAAAGAAAGGCATCAAAATCATTTTTTATGATCAAGAACAAAAATGCACAAAATCATATGTCACATTAAGTATGCATACAAATGGAAATTCAAAAGAAATAATGGAACAGGGGCAAAATGGTCATAAAATCAGAAAATAAAATCATAGAAAATTTCCTAAATGTTTTAAGAATACACATGAATTTTTGTAGAATTTTATGATGCTATTTTGTAATTTTAAAAATTAAAAAGCAAACGTGAGCAAAATGAAGAAAATAAAATGAAATGGTCATATGAATGGGGGTGCAACCATAGCAAATCCATAGTTCAATTTAATTGGGCTTGAAAACATGGGAGGTGCGAATATCAAATTGGTCTAGGTCCAAGTCTGCGCAATCCACACTAATTAACATGTTCTTCAGTCAACAAAATTGACTTATTACTAGCCACTAGATTGAGTCAAGGTCAAGCCAAAGTCAAAGTAATCAGATCAAACGCTCACACACGCATGTCCACGCTCCATACCATATGCCACAACACACAATGTTTAAAATGGAATTAGAAGCCACACGTGAGAGGCATGTGAGTTTTTTATGTGCTGGCGCGTTTTGGATCGTTAGATCAACAACATCATGTGGCTGACATTCATTCTGGCAATGAAACCCTAGCACAAAGCTACCGGCCGGAGAGGGACTTCCGGTCACCTTCTCCGGTCACACACCACCGTCTGCAACTTCACATGTTCACAGAAATGTACAATACGCATACCAAAATGAAGCTGAGCTCATGTAGATCAAGAATGCACACTTATTTTTCACATATCAAGCACGTGCACAAAGAACAGAAGAGATCAAGTCCTGCCCTAAGTTTTCAACTATGCCTCTAAAGGCCTATCAACTAGCCAGACAAATTCTTGAGCTTATAAGAAGCCTCAAGAACCTGAAAACCACTTCAAATCAAGTCTATAATGGTGGAAATTCGTACCTGAAGATTTGAGACCTTGAGATGTTCTTCAGAAAACCAGAGATGCTGCTTCCTCTTTGAGCTTCTTTTGGCCAAATAAAGGCTTAGATGCAGTGGTGGATGATGATTCAATGGAGAAGAAATGAAATCCAAGCTTCAAAACCAGTTGCAAGGTAGTGAAGTTGAGAAAGAATCAGAGAGATTCTGAAGTGAAAATGAGGAAATGAACAAAGTGAAGCTCGAGCATCAATGGCAATGGTGAGATTGAGAGAGAAGAAGAGCAAGTTTCTGAAGTGAATGTGTGTAAAATGAAGTTGGAAATGAAATTTGAGGGTGTGATTTTTATTTATAGTGTGAGCTAACCATAGTTAACTGAGTGAGTCAGCTGAGTCATGGTGGTTTGGGTGAGTCATCCCTAACTAACTGAGTCAAGTTAGTTAGGGAGAGCAATGATATGGTGATGGCAACTCATGATATGCTATGGTGGAGGGGAGAAAAGGAGAGTGAAGCTGCCAATCTGTGCATCAGAAACTTGCTAAGCAAGTTTGTTCCTTCTATTCTCATATATGGCACGTGACAGTGTGCATTATGTAAGTAACTTGTGCTTGGTTGAAAGAGGAAACAAAAGTGAGGAGGTGTTTGTGGTGTGACTGAACCAAATCATGCAGCATGTCATCAATGTATCAGTGTCAACATGAGGTGGTTTGAGGAAGTTTCTCTCTCTACTCAATGAATGAATTGGTGTGTTTTAGGAGTCATTGGAAAGAGGATGCATTGGAGCACAATATTGATTTGGAAATTGAAGAGGAATGAGGTCTCAAACATGTCTAAAAATGACCTCAAACAGATGGAAAAAGAAGCTGGTACATGGGTGCGCAGACTTGTGGTATGACCTGGTTGTGACCTGGTCAAATTTCAGTTGCAATGACCATTCTTTGAGCCATCATAACTCCTTAACCTTTGATCAGATGAAAAATTGATAAACACCAACTTTGAAGATCTCACATAGAGGAACAATTTTGATGTTGAAAGATTTTCCATTTGAAGCCTCTAATCATGAGTAATTGATCAATACATTTGGCCCACCAAGTGTTTGAGAAAATGACTGCGCGCGTGCCCTGAAAATCTTGGTCATGACCTAGTTTTGGACCTACTTTGCTCAAACTTTGATCAATCATATCTCTCTCAATTTTTATCCAATGGAGATGTTCTACACATGTATTTGAAACTTAAAACAAGATCTTTCATTGAGGCAGAGTAGATTTTTCATTTGGTGCTCCAAATTTAAATGGCCTTGGTTCAAATTCTGATGCAAAATGGCCAAAACTTGCTATTTTTAGTAACCCTACTTCATCCAAAAATGGCAACTTTCCACATCTTGATTTTTTCATGATTCCTTTGGAGTTTCTTGATCAAATTTTGTACATTGGACACATATAACATGAATTTCATGATTTTGGGCTCAAAAAGTCAAGAGTTGACTTTTTCCCCTGATTATTTGACTTGGCCCCAAATTTCCTGATTTTTGATCTTTCTTCCAATTGAACCACCTCCAAAACCAATTGAGATGCAATTTTCCACATACATACACTTAAGAACATGTAGAATACCATGACATCAAGTTTTGTCCAAAAAATCAAAGATTCCCTGATTTAATGGGAAACCCTAGTTTTGACCCCCTTTGGCTAGGAGGTAAAAGTGCAGTCTTCAATTTCCAATTCCTCAGAGTATGTTGTGTATCCTCTTAAAGGATGATGAGAAATGCCACTTGAGAATGATTTTGAATCAATGAGCTATCTCTTTTGAGGGTTTTCCTTCAATTTTTGAACCTCTTGCATAGTGAAAGATGTGGTGCTTCAATCTCCCATTGGATCTCACTTTCTTGAGATTGTGGATGATCAATTGAGGTAGTATGAGACATGAGAGACCTCTTGGCTTGCCTTGAGACCACTTATTTGACCCCTTGGTGTTTTGAATGATCCTTTGAATGTCCACCTTCCACCTGATCACATGCCCTAATGGTAAGAAGGATGCCATGCTTCATTTTTCTATGTTAAATGCAATGTAATGTTAATGAGGTGAATATGATATGATAAATGATAATGCCATGCTATGATGACAAAAGGGGAGAGCAAATTTTGGGGTATTACAGCTGCCCCTATTCAAGCGCTGTAGACCTGAATGCCTGAAAGCAATTGCTTTCGGACTTTCAAGGTATATAGTGATTGAATACCCAATATAACCAAAAATTTGCTCTGGATGATGAGGAAGAAACTTCCACGACATTGCTGGCTTGAATCTTCAATGAAACATTGTCGGAGAAAACTGTCTTTTGAACGACGCCAGACGACTACTGGCTTGCCACACTGCTGGTGGACTTTAATAATGTCTTTTATGCAATTCCAGAAGACTACTGGCCTGCCACACTACTGGTGGACTTTGGAAATGTCTTTTTGAACGACGCCAGACGACTACTGGCTTGCCACGCTACTGGTGGACTTTGATAATGTCTTTTATGCAATTCCAGACGACTACTGGCCTGCCACACTACCGGTGGACTTTGGAAATGTCTTTTTGAACGACGCCAGACGACTACTGGCTTGCCACGCTACTGGTGGACTTTGATAATGTCTTTTATGCAATTCCAGACGACTACTGGCCTGCCACACTACTGGTGGACTTTGGAACTTCATGCCACCCGAAGACGGACTTTTGCCAATCCACTGTTGGACTTTTAGAATTTGCCACCCTTAGATGGACCTTTCGCCAATCCACTGTTGGACTTTTGCCACCCGAAGACGGACTTTTGCCAATCCACTGTTGGACTTTTAGAATATGCCACCCTTAGATGGACCTTTCGCCAATCCACTGTTGGACTTTTGCCACCCGAAGACGGACTTTTGCCAATCCACTGTTGGACTTTTGGCCGCTTTGCCACCCGAAGATGGACTTTTACCAATCCACTGTTGGACTTTTGCCACCCGAAGACGGACTTTTGCCAATCCACTGTTGGACTTTTAGCTGCTTTGCCACCCGAAGATGGACTTTTCGCCAATCCACTGTTGGACTTTTGGAATATGCCACCCTTAGATGGACCTTTCGCCAATCCACTGTTGGACTTTTGCCACCCGAAGACGGACTTTTGCCAATCCACTGTTGGACTTTAAGAATTTGCAAAATGGTATTACTCTCTGCATCCGTGTCAGACATCTCTGCTGATTCTGCTGAGGAACAATGATCAATGACTTGACTTTAGAGGTTCCTGAGAGGATAATATCTCTGCTGGCGAATGGACGAACAATCCGTCTGCTTCGAATTGTCAAGCTTGCCAATAATAAATTGGACTTTAAGATATGAGGGAATGATGACTCTGCCAGGAATTATTCCATCTGTTTGGGGCTGGATTCTAGTCACAGCAACTCCGCTGGGGATGAGAATTTTTAATGACGTCCTGCTGGGGAAATGAGCCATTAAAACTCTGCTTGGGATTTATTCAACCCAAGATCCTTTATAGGGATTATCAACCTTCTGACCCGGCTGGGAAAAGGCTGTACGACCCTTGTTGAGGAATAGATTCTGTCGATCTGATAAACCTCTGCGGGGAGAACAACAACTTAGCTGGGGAGTATTGCTAACAAGATTCGATGCTGACCTTTGTGGGGATACCACGACCAGAGATACGATCTTGCTGGATACCAGGGCTACTCTGCCAGGGATATGCAAATCCTGGTTAGAACATTCCACTGCAACTTGCTAGAAAGAGTCCTTAGAGATCTGTTGGGGAAACCCAAAGCAAATCCACAGTAGTCTGCTGAAGAATGTGACTGTCGAGCTTAGGATAAGTACTACAATGTCCCATGTTAGGCGAGCTTTCCTTTAGACAATTCCGTTGGGGATGACGAGTTTATAACAAACTCTGTTGGAGGAAACTGCTTTAAAACGTCTCGTGCCGGGGAATGCCTTTTGAGAGGATTTTACAGAAGACCCACTGTCCTCAAACTCTACTGGGGATGATCAACACTTCATGCTGGGGAACCAAACAATTTGTCCCCGAAGAGGATGTCATAAGAGGATCTTACAGAAGATTTAGCTTCTTCCAACTCTTGTGACTTCGCTGGGGATAATGACCATCAAACTCTAATGGGGGGTGATCAACACTTCATGCTGGGGAAACAACATGCCCCATGCTTAAGAAAACCAACAATTTGTCCCCGAAGCGGATGTCATAAGAGGATTTTACAGAAGATCTAGCCTCTTCCAACTCTTGTGACTTCGCTGGGGATAATGACCATCAGTTTTGGTGTCGACGAGACCACCCTTTTGGGGAACCTGTGACCGTTATCGATATAGAAAAGCTTGTAGCTGTTGGAAGTACTGAACGAGAGAATCGACTTAATAAGATACAACGGTACCCAGTTGAACTTAATTCACTGAGATCGACCCGATGAACGCCGATCTCCTTACCCATAATTGCCCCAGTCTTTTGCGTGGAGTGATTTATTGCTAGTCTTGTGCTTAAAATCATCTGCACCTGCTACCTGCAACAAAAGAATATGCCCACATGCCCCGAATATTGCGTGGCTAGAATCCATCATCCGGGAGTATTCAACATTCGAAGTAATTTCAAATGTTTTTTCTGCGCATGTTATTGTAAGGCTGCCATGTTTTCAAATGCAATGTTTTATCAAAAATTAGGACGTTTTTGCAAACAAAGCAATAAAACAAAAATAGAAAGCTTTTTATTGAAATTCAATTTATTGACTGAGAGCCCAGAATAGGCAATTACATCTGGAAGCAATCCCTGGAAAGAGGTGATCGCTAAAAATTGAGAAAAGAAACTATCCTAATGGCAATGTGAAAACGGAATTCCACTGAGTTTCCATTCTGTTATGACCAGTATGTCTTCAAAACTCCTCGACCTTGCCTTCTGAGGAATGATCAGACCGATTCCTATCTTTCAGAACGTCAGTTGTTCAAACGGTAATGGGTACAGATAACTCAGACTGTAGTCATTCGCTTAAATCCCTCTTTTGTGTGGACCGCCCTTTCAGGTTTTCGATCCACCAGGATACCCTTTTTTGCCTAAGTTGCCCTTTCGGGTTTTCAACTTACCGGGTGTACAATTTTTTTCAATTATATCCCTAATTTTTGCCCGAACCTTATTCTGTTTTTGGTTCGCCGGGATGCCCTTTTTTGCCTGGATTTTTTTTATTTTTATTATCCAGCGGGTCTATTCATGCGAAGTATTTTTTGACTACGTCCGAGTTGACAGGGGATGAAAAGTCTTCGCCATCCATGGTTGTAAGCAATAAAGCTCCGCCCGAAAAGACCTTTTTAACCACGAATGGACCTTCATAATTAGGAGTCCATTTGCCCCTGTGGTCTGTATTGGGAGGAAGGATCCTTTTGAGTACCACATCTCCGACTTTGTAAACCCGAGGACGCACCTTTTGGTCAAATGCCTGCTTCATTCTGCGCTGGTATAGTTGCCCATGACATACAGCCGCCAATCGCTTTTCCTCAATAAGGCTCAGCTGATCAAATCTGGCTCGTATCCATTCAGCTTCATCTAGCTTAACATCCATCATAACTCTGAGGGACGGAATCTCTACTTCAACCGGTAGCACTGCCTCCATACCATATACAAGTGAGAATGGGGTTGCCCCAGTGGACGTGCGTACCGACGTTCGATACCCATGCAAAGCAAATGGTAACATCTCATGCCAATCTTTGTACGTGACAACCATTTTCTGCACAATCTTCTTGATATTTTTGTTGGCCGCTTCGACCGCGCCATTCATCTTTGGGCGGTACGGAGAAGAATTGTGGTGTTCGATTTTGAAGTCCCGGCATAACTCAGCCATCATCTTATTGTTCAAATTAGAACCATTATCAGTAATAATTCTTTCGGGAACTCCATATCGGCAAATGATATCCCGTTTTAAGAAACGAGCGACCACTTGTTTTGTAACATTGGCATAGGATGCAGCTTCAACCCATTTGGTGAAGTAATCAATTGCCACCAAGATGAAACGATGACCATTGGAAGCTGTAGGCTCAATCTTTCCGATCATATCAATGCCCCACATGGCAAACGGCCAAGGCGACGACATGATACTCAACGGATTTGGAGGTACATGCACTTTATCTGCGTAGATCTGGCATTTATGGCATTTGCGGGCATATTTGCAACAATCTGACTCCATAGTCAACCAATAATATCCCGACCTTAACAACTTCTTAGCCATTGCCTGCCCTCCGGCATGGGTACCGAAAGAGCCTTCGTGCACTTCAATCATCAACAAGTCTGCTTCATGTCTATCCACACATCTAAGCAGGACCGTGTCAAAATTTCTTTTATACAGCACGCCATCTTTGTTCAAGAAGAAACTACCAGCTAACCTTCTCAACGTCTTCCTGTCTTTGGACGATGCCCCAGACGGGTACTCTTGACTTTTCAAGAAACACTTAATGTCATGAAACCATGGCTTGTCATCAGACGTTGCATCTACCGCAAACACAAATGCTGGTCTGTCAAGACGGGATACCTCAATCTTAGGTACATGGTTCCATCCTTGCACTTTGATCATGGAAGACAAAGTGGCCAAGGCATCCGCGAACCTATTCTCATCTCGAGGAATATGGTACAGTTTCACTGTTGTGAAAAATGTCAGCAATCTCCTCGTATAATCTCTATACGGCACTAGATTTGCTTGGTGCGTGTACCAACTCCCTTTCACTTGATTGATTACCAAAGCTGAATCACCGAATATATCAAGGGTTTTAATCCGTAGATTAATCGCCTCCTCGATCCCCATTATACAAGCTTCGTACTCCGCTTCATTGTTGGTGCATCCGAAAGTTATTCGGGCAGTGAACGGCATATGAACACCTTCCGGCGTGATAAGAACTGCTCCAACTCCACACCCATTCATATTGACAGCCCCATCAAACATCAGACTCCATTTGGATTCAGGGTCTGGCCCCTCCTCCGGAAGGGGTTCCTCGCAATCTTTAGCTTTGAGAAACATGATGTCCTCATCAGGGAAGTCAAACTTCATGGGTTGGTAATCATCAATCGGCTGTTGCGCGAGATAGTCGGACAAGATACTTCCTTTGATGGCTTTTTGTGAAGTGTACTGAATGTCATACTCTGTCAAGACCATTTGCCACCGTGCAACTCTGCCTGTCAATGCTGGTTTCTCGAAAATATACTTGATAGGATCCATTTTTGAAATCAACAAGGTCGTGTGCCTAACCATATATTGCCTCAATCGCTTAGCGGCCCATGCAAGCGCACAGCATGTCTTTTCAAGCATTGAGTATCGGGACTCACAATCATTGAACTTTTTGCTCAGGTAGTAAATAGCATGCTCCTTCCTACCTGTCTCGTCATGTTGACCGAGAACACAACCCATGGAACCTTCAAGCACTGTCAGATACATTATCAGCGGTCTCCCTTCAACTGGAGGCATTAAAATCGGAGGTTCCTGCAAGTATTCTTTTATCTTATCGAATGCCAATTGGCAATCGTCATTCCACCTGACCGTTTGATCTTTCCTTAACAATTTAAATATTGGTTCACATGTGGCTGTTAGGTGAGATATGAACCTTGCAATGTAGTTCAATCTACCCAAGAAACCACGAACCTCTTTTTCTGTTCTTGGTTCAGGCATTTCTTGTATTGCTTTCACCTTGGCAGGATCAACCTCGATTCCTCTTTCGCTCACAATGAAACCTAGCAACTTTCCAGAACGCACCCCAAACGTGCACTTGTTTGGATTTAATCTCAGACGGAACTTTCTCAACCTTTCAAACAGCTTTTTCAGGTTAACCAGATGTTCCTCTTCTGTTCTCGACTTGGCAATCATATCATCTACATAACATTCGATCTCCTTATGAATCAAGTCGTGAAACAATGTCACCATCGCCCGCTGGTACGTTGCCCCTGCGTTTTTCAACCCAAAAGGCATTACTTTATAACAATATGTACCCCACGGAGTAATGAACGTGGTCTTCTCCATATCTTCAGGTGCCATCTTGATCTGGTTGTACCCGGAGAAACCGTCCATAAATGAGAACACTGAAAACTGAGCTGTATTATCGACCAGCACATCAATATGAGGTAGTGGAAAATCATCTTTCGGGCTAGCTTTATTAAGATCTCGATAATCCACACACATTCTCACTTTTCCATCTTTCTTCGGCACTGGCACGATGTTGGCTACCCATGGCGGATACTTTGTCACAGCAAGAAAACCAGCGTCCCACTGCTTCTGGACTTCCTCCTTAATCTTTAAAGCCATGTCGGGGTGAGTCCGACGAAGTTTCTGCTTGACTGGCGGACATTCTTCTCTCAATGGTAGCCTGTGCACAACAATATCCGTATCCAACCCCGGCATGTCTTGATACGACCAGGCGAAGACGTCAACATACTCGCGCAACATTTCCGTCAAAGTTTGCTTCACATCTGCTTGCAAGCTGGCACCAATCCTGATCTCTTTCTTGGCGTCCTTGGTACCAATATTGATGATTTCTACAGTCTCCTGATGAGGCTGGATGACCCTTTCCTCTTGTTTCAACAATCTAGCCAGTTCTTCAGAAAGTTCACAATCTTTCTCATCCCCTTCTTCGGCTTGATAAATCGGATTGTCAAAGCCATACATAGCCATATCAAAATCGTTATCAGTGGTATCCGGAGGATCAAGTCTGCATGAACGGGTTCATGCCTTATTTTAGAATTTATTTTTAAGCAAAACAAAAGAAACTGAAACATTGCCATTTTATTTTTTTGTGCAAAAATAAAAACTGAAAGACAGAGAACAAAATTTTGATTGCAAAACGTCCTTTATTAATGATTAAACATTGCAAATGCAACCATGGTGGCCCTACAAATGAATCTATACGCTTTGGGCAGAGCGCAAGATTTTGACATGCATTATGGTTAGAAAAAACAAAGAAAAATTACTCTGTCTGAAGAGTAACCCGAATGACTTCTTCAACGAACCAGTTCTGCACTTGTTGTCCCGGAACATGAGGGCGTACCCAGTTGTCCAGGTCACAATTACCGTCAACACTATCCTCTGTGGCTGCACAAGACTGGTCCGTGTAGATAATTCCCCCACTATTGAAAGTAATGGGTCCCCTGCTCCCCGCATCTGAAGTTGTAGAGGGATGATAACCAATACCAAATTTGTCTTCCTTCATTGGGGTCTCTATCAACCTGCCCCAACCTCGGGCGTTGCCTGCCCTGACGACTTCGACAGCCTGTTTGTAAGATGAAATGGAGGTACCAGCCCCAACTGGTACAGAAGAAGACTCAGGTGCATCGTCAATATTGACTGCTTCAAATGATTGGCACAGCATCTCATGAATTTCCCCATCCATTTCAATGTACTTGAACGTGGACAAGTGACTCACAAAGATGTCTTCTTCCCCACACACTGTCACAACCTGCCCTTCAAACTCATACTTCAGCTTTTGATGTAGAGTAGAAGTAACAGCTCCAGCTCCGTGAATCCAAGGGCGCCCCAATAGGCAGCTATATGCAGGTTGTATGTCCATTACATGGAACGTGGATTTGAATACCTGTGGTCCAATTTGTACGGGCAATTCCACCTCACCAAACACAGATCGTCTGGTCCCATCGAATGCTCTGACCACCAATTCACTAGGCCGTAAGATCAAACCGTCAACTTCCAGCTTCATCAATGCCTTTTTGGGCAATACATTGAGTGATGAACCAGTGTCTACCAGTACATGAGATAACACTGCGCCCTTACACTCCATCGTGATATGCAAAGCCTTATTATGGTTTCTTCCTTCAACCGTCAGATCTCTACTTGTAAAGCCCAAGCCATGGCTAACATTAACATTGGAGATTACGCCCTCGAGCTGATTAACAGTAATTTCTTGTGGCACGTATGCACTCTTCAACACTTTCAACAACGCCTGTCGGTGCGCATCAGAGCACATCAATAGTGACAAGATTGAAATCTTTGAAGGGGTCTGATTCAGTTGGTCCACAATCTTATAATCGCTTTTCTTGATTATCTTCATAAATTCTTCCATTTCCTTATCAAAAATAATCTTTGTCTCGGCTTCAGGTGTAGGCGCACTTTCAACCACCTGTTTACCTTTAGCCTTTGCTGCATCTTCTACTTCCTTATCACTTCTCAAGGTCTGGGGAGCGAACAACCTTCCACTCCTCGTGAAGCCCCCTACACCCCCTACATTATCAATATTTGGGCTGACTGATGACTCAACTTCCTGTTTTTTACCTTCGTAATATACATCTGCCCCATAGTGCCATGGGATAGCTTTCGTAGACGTGAACGGAATTGGTCCTGGCACCGTGATAGTGACAGGACTGGGCCCTTCTGGCGCAACACTCGCCACGGGAACTGCATTGACCGGCATTTGAATCTCAGCGGGATTGTAATAGATGGTCACGGTTGATATCTCATCAGTGTCTTTCACGACTCTGTCGAACTGTAAACATCCTTCATCGATCAGATTCTGTAAACCCATCTTCAACTTATCACAGCCGTTCTCCTGATTCATACACTCAGAGCACTCTTGATTACAGCCCGGGAACACCAGTCCCTTCAATAAACGATCTTTTACAACCAACAAAGAAGTTTTCACTTGATGAACGTCTAACACCAAATTCAATCTCCTCCCATCTTCAACAGCGTACACATTTGCTGCACTATGATCAGGCATGGGATGCTGAGTAATATTCGGAGCGGGAGAGAAATTGATGGCTTTAGCATCAATCAAATCTTGTACTTTATGATGGAAAGCCCAGCATTTTTCAATGGAGTGCCCCTGAGCACCTGAGTGGAACTCACAACGAGCATTAGCATCGAAGTTAGGTGGCAGGTTTCCAGCAACCGGAGCTTTCATAGTACGGAGTTCCACCAACTTTAACTCGAGTAGCCGGGGCAACAGCGCGGGATAAGTCATAGGGAGAGGATCCATCTTACGATCCCTCTGTCTAGACCTTTGCTGGAAAAAAGGTTGTTGCTGTTGAACTTGTTGTTGGGGTTGTTGTTTCTGAACAGACGGTGTGGGGATTGTTACAGCATCTACCTGATAATAAGCTCGAGAACGCCCTCTGCCTCGTCCTCTAAACACAGCATTCGTATCACTTTCTCTTCTTTTCTGGTTACTAGCAAACGGTTTCTTCGTCCCCGAAGAGCCAGCCCCACTCACATCCTGGATCTTTCCAAGCTTTAACAGACTTTCAATTCTTTCTCCCGCAATCACAATATCAGCAAATCCAGTTGACGGACAAGCAGCTAATCTATCAAGATAAGCCCCTTGCAAGGTGCCCATAAACATATCCGCCATTTCTCTGTCTGACAAGGGAGGTTGAACCTGGGCAGCCATTTCCCTCCACCTCTGTGCATACTCTTTGAAACTCTCCTTGGCATTCTGAGACAATCCCTGCAATTGGGTGCGGTTGGGCGCCATGTCGATATTATACTGGTATTGCTTCAGGAACGCTTCTGCCAGATCTTTCCAATTCTTCACAGCAGCTCTATTCAACTTCATGTACCAGGTCAAGGATGCCCCAGCCAGACTGTCCTGAAAATAGTGCATCCATAGCTTCTCGTCATCCGTATGGGCTGAAATCTTCCCAAAGTAAGCTTGAAGATGCGTTTGGGGACACGCATTGCCGTGATACTTATCAAAAGTGGGAGGTTTGAATTTAGGGGGAATTCTGACTCCTGAGACCAGCCCCAAGCTGGTAACATCAATACCCATAGAGTTCTTGCATTCTATGGCCCTGATCTTTTCTGCTAACTCCTCATACCTTCGATCACCTTGATTACCCACATCAGCATCCAGCAGAGTAAATTGGTCTTCCAGAGTATCCTCAAGAGTAACACCAGCATGCCTACCATTTCCATTACCCCGATTGTTACCACCAGGAGGAGGGTTACCACCGGGGGGAGGAATGCCATGTCCCTGTGAATTGTCATGATGATCACCTTCGGGCCCATTGTCGGGACGCTCTACCAGAAGCCTCAGTCTCTCCTGATTTTGCGCCATGCCAGTCATGAGGGTCATGAACTGGTCCATACGCGCCCTCATTTCCGCCAAATCACTTTGCACTTGATCCATGATTCTTACTTGATTCCTTCGCGTCGAATATCGGTGAATATGACTCTCCGCTATACTGCCTGAAACCAAATAAAGGTTAGAGACCCCGCAACGAGTACCTGAAAAGCACGTAACAAAATGCAAAATGATATGCAATGCCATGCAATGCTATGTTTGTCATTTCCGAGGTGCTTTATACCCTGATTCCAATCCAACCACAGAAATCTGAAGACCAGAAATTGTGATATAAAGAGACGTGTCGTGGTCATGTGCTTGTGTGCAGCTATCTGATAAGGAATAATTCTGAATAAAACTGCTCCTACTCATTCAACAAAGTATTCAAGTACATTTAAGAAAGATTCAACCGCAAATGCAATACAAGGAAAAATGGATCCATCGACAAGCCTGATGGTAACCATTAATAACAAAATATAAGGAAAAGAACATCAGTCTGACAATTCCACACCCTTCAGCTTATCACTTGAGTATTTGATCTCCTCAAAAAGTATACGGGTACGCTGGTGATTCGGCTTTTCAATCATTTCTTTGATCAAGATATCCCTTTTCTCAAGAGCTTCAGTTAAAGAACCCATATGCAGCATCAGAGCCTCGTCATCACACACTCCTTTGTGTCTCTTTATGCCGGCTTGCGTCTTGAGTATCTCCCTTATCATGACTTCTTCAAGCTCTTTCTTGGTATTCCTCAGCTCACCTCTAGCTTCTTCTAGCTGTTCTTGACTCTTGCCGAGGCTTTCCCGATACTTTCTCCTCTGCTCATGCGCCTTTTCAAGCTCTTCGTCCTTAATCTGTAACTGTTCCTGTAATTCAGCATTCTCTATCCTAACTTCGTCCCAAGCGTGCTGAAACTTTGTTAACTTTCCTTTGGTCTGTGCTAACGCCTGTTTGGTTTGCTTGTGGGCTTGAGTAGCATCATCAGCACCTTTACTAATCTTCCGGAAATGTTGGGCTCTTCCAGCAAAGTCTTTTTCTTTTGCAGTTAGGATTTGTTCAGCATCTTGGGCTTTCCGCTCCAGCTCTTTGTTGGCATGTAGAACATTCTGAAGACGGTTACTCAACTCGGAATTCTCTCCTTGGAGCTTTTTCACCAAGGCTTGCAACTTGTCAACTTCTTCCACAGTAGCAGTGCTTCTTGCTTTCTCATTCTCCGGATACAAAAGGGGTGCCTTACCAAAAGGCAAGAGAAAATCTTCAACTCTTTTCTTCACCCACTCTTCATATGCTGGATAAACCCGGTTGTTAGGCTTTCCTAGAGTAACTTTCCCCTTTTTCAGTATGCTACCCCAGCTTTCAGAAGCTTTCTGTGCTGCTTCCCACCCATCTGATGTATGAAAATAGAGGGACTCCTCCACATCTCTCTTAATAGGCGGGCCTGTCAGGGCATACCCAAATTGTCGAATGGCCAAAGAAGGATTGTAGTTAATCCCACCCAGTCTTCCTATCAGTGGAACGTTAGGGAACTTACCACAGCTGTGGATAATATTCTTGCCAATCAGCCCATGATCTACCCATACGATGTCCTTGGCCACCAATCCCATTAAACGCTGTTTCCACTCTAGAGAATCTTTGGAATCCACAAAAGCCCCTGATTGTGGTAAACGGCCCGCAAACCACTTATAGAACAAGGGTGCACAACAACGAATTATCCCTCCTCTTTTCTTTTCGTTTCGGTTGTACAACGAGTAGTGAAGATCTCCCAGTAGCGTTGGCACCGGGTTCTTCATCATGAATATTCGTATAGCGTCCGTATCAATGAAATCCGGCTCGTTGGGAAACAACACTATGCCGTATATACAAAGGGCTAGCAAAGCATTAAAAACAAGCCAATTCTCGCCTTTAGCTGCTTCCTGGGCCTTCTTAATCAGATATTCCAGCTTGTAACCACGAATCTTTCCTTTGTTGGAGACATTGTCACTTAACTCTGATTTGCTCAAATAAAGAGCACCAGCCACCTTTCCAAAGTCAAGATCCCCCACCGATCCAAAGAAAGGGGGCTCCTCCTTGATAGCAATCCCCAACATGTTGGAATACTCCTCCAGGGTAGGAACCAACACATAGTCTGGAAATACAAAACATCTCAGAGGCGGATCATAGAACTGCATCAACGTATGGAGACCTCTGGCTTCATAATCACTGACATTACGAACCATAGATAAAATCCACCCATATTTCTCTTCAAAAGCTTCTCGTACTGCAGGGCTCGCCATTCCCTTCAGCATAACAATAGGGCCCAAAGTAGGCGTAAGGAACTTATAGCTGATGATATTCTTCCTCTCTTTAGTGTTCATCTTTGCAGGGACTTGATGACTGGAATCGAGGGTAATATATGCACCTGGAAATGAATAAACATGTATGTTAGGATATGATAATGCAATGCAAAGGGCAATGTGATCAGGTAATCAGGTGTCTGTGCTGAACTGTGAACGGTGTCAGTGTAGCTCTGAGACTAATATAGAACCATAGATAAGAACCATCTGAATACAATAGGATGAAACTTCCTTTTTGTGCAATGATGATAGAAAACCGGGTATGTAGGAGGTCATGGTTACCTGCAAACCTGTAAACAACCCGCCCTTCTCACATGTGGGTACTAGGATGTTCAGTATCCCGGGCTCTCAGGTCGAGAAATGATGATACGTTCACCATTTCTGGTTTGGCATCATCATCAATCGAGGAGGCCTCAACTGATTCTCCAAAACAAAAAGGTCCTCAGCTTCTGGCACTGAGGTCGAGAAGCAATAGTACATTCATCCCTCAGGGTACAGTACTATCGCCAATCGAGGAGTGCCTCCGCTGATTCTCTTTCAAAAAGGGATGTCCTATAGCAAGTTCCCAGCATTGGGTCCTCGGATCGAGAATGTGCAATGGGTTTGCCACGGAATGTGGTCTGCCACTGTCACAACTCGGGAGGAGTGCCGCAACTGAGTCCTCGGGAATGGTCACCAGAGTCGACAGTTCCTCAAGAGAAATAACCACTGGCCTGCATAACATGCAGTAGCAGAAAGCTCCTGATAGAACCTCGTCTGGTTGTGGGTCTCATGAACAACAATACGTGGTCACCACCACGCAAGCGTCATGACTATCCACTCTAATACCTATGTATGTACTCAAGCCTTGGTAGTGGGCTTATCTCTCAGAACACCCATTCCGCCAAACAGAAAACAACACAGTCCAGTATAGCATAATATATCATGTGAAATGAAAATGCTAAAATGCGGTAAATATAGTAATGTACAGTAAAGCAGTAAATAACCATACAATAAAACAGTAAATACAGCACAACAGTAAACACCCAACGAAAGAAAAACAAACAAGCGCTAGGATTGACTCGCTAAGGAAACCAGAGATTCTGGGTTCGGTCCCCAGCAGAGTCGCCAGCTGTCGCTCCCGGGATTTTCATCCAAGTACAAACGCGAAAGTGGCACCGAAACAGAGTCGCCAGCAATGTGTATTTATCCCAAGAGAGGGAAAGGAAACACCGCGTAAACCTGAGAGAAAGGAAAAGCATGGTCTTGCGACCAAGAGAGATGGGTTCGGGAGTCGGTTACGCGAGAGGAAGGTATTAGCACCCCCTCGCGTCCATCGTACCCGATGGGATCCACGCTTGCTTGTCTCGATCAAAGGGTGATAGAATAGGATGCTGGAAATGGAACTGAAAGAAAGAGAAAGAGAAAGAGAAAGAGAAACAAATGTAGGGAAAATAAAAGAAGTGCTCGCATGGGCCCTACCCCACTGCCTACGTATCTCATCGGGAGCATGAGAATCAGAGCGACGTAGTTCCCCTCACTAGGGATGGATTGTGTTTTTTAGAGAACGGCTTACGTTCTAGCTCAGGTGTTGCAGGCTCGCTGGTCCGAGTGCGTTACCATCTTGCAAGAGAACGAGTAGAAGCGCGTTCGTGCGTTGAGAATGAATGAGATGAGAAAAGAATTCCCGAAGGAAAGACGTTATTGTTTGTTTTTGTCTTTTAGAAGGAAGTGTTTTGGATTTGTTTGCATACGACAGTGTATCTGGATCTTAGTCATTGGAATGAGTACCTTCTCACATTCCAAGATGGAATGGGTAAGAAAGCACACTAAGGGTGAAGAAGACCCTCACACTTAGTTCCAATTATCAAGGTCCAAACACACTAGCATACTTGTGTTTATTAAATGTTTTGTTGATTATGAAGTGAAGAAGTGTTTTTTATTATTTGCACCTTCAACAAGTATTGCATTTAAGTCCCTCATACAAGATCAAATGTTTAACACATTGACCCAAGATGGGCTATATGCTACACATTCTAAGATTACAAGAGAAGACCCCTTATAATCTTTTCTTTATATGAAAGGCCTAAATGCAATAAATGCTTACCTTTATTAGATATTTTGAATTTTCTTTGAAGATGAGAAAAGAGACTCAAGGGAGGAGAAAAGGTAAAACCTATATGGACTAAGACTCAATCCTAATTGAAGATTAAAGGGAGTGATCCTAAAGGTTTGTGAGGTTTCAACCTAAAGTCTAAAGAAAGAAAGAATTAAACAATTCACTTCTAAAGTAGAAGATGAATTGTAATTCACAAAGGGCAAGTGATGAGTTATTAAAAGAAAGCACATAAGTGCTTAGCAAAACACTAAATGGAATTGTAAAAGAGAAAGGATAGAAGTTGAATGTGGATTCCTTATCCACACTCAATTGAAACTTACCAAAGCCCCTACATGGTTAGCACAATCACTTACAAGTAAAGTAAGAAAGTATAATGAACAAACCAAATTCAAACAAGTTGACAAACAAAGTAAAATGAGATTGAATGCTATACATGCTTCCAAGTCAGAATGTAACTCATATTTACACAACCTAATGTTATCCTAAATGAGCATACCAAATCATGCAAACAAAATCTCAATCCAACAAGTAGTAAAGAAGAAGAGGTGAAGTGATGTGAATGTGGTTCATACTTGTGAAACAAGTGACTTAAGGTGCAAGATAAACATCAAACATGCAAAGATGAAACCCAAATGTCACAATCAGAAGTCAATTAACATGCTATACATCCTCAAACAAAACCACAACTCATGGCACAAGTGCCTTCATGATCAAGCAAACCAAACATGAGGCATGCATTCACAAAATGAACAAGTTAAACTTCATGCTTCAAACAAATAGCAAACATGCTTCAAAAATTATGGCTTTCACTAATCAAACACCTTGAACACATGCCATTAACATATCAAGTCCACAAGCAATGAATCAGAACCAAAGTCACTCAACAATTAGGTCAAAGTCTCATGGAAGTTTCATGCATTCATGCTCAAAGAAACACATCAAAAGTCATCCAAAAAAGACTTAAAAATCATCTCATAAATCTCAAACATACCTCAACATATTGTGACCACAATGCAAAAAGAAAGGCATCAAAATCATTTTTTATGATCAAGAACAAAAATGCACAAAATCATATGTCACATTAAGTATGCATACAAATGGAAATTCAAAAGAAATAATGGAACAGGGGCAAAATGGTCATAAAATCAGAAAATAAAATCATAGAAAATTTCCTAAATGTTTTAAGAATACACATGAATTTTTGTAGAATTTTATGATGCTATTTTGTAATTTTAAAAATTAAAAAGCAAACGTGAGCAAAATGAAGAAAATAAAATGAAATGGTCATATGAATGGGGGTGCAACCATAGCAAATCCATAGTTCAATTTAATTGGGCTTGAAAACATGGGAGGTGCGAATATCAAATTGGTCTAGGTCCAAGTCTGCGCAATCCACACTAATTAACATGTTCTTCAGTCAACAAAATTGACTTATTACTAGCCACTAGATTGAGTCAAGGTCAAGCCAAAGTCAAAGTAATCAGATCAAACGCTCACACACGCATGTCCACGCTCCATACCATATGCCACAACACACAATGTTTAAAATGGAATTAGAAGCCACACGTGAGAGGCATGTGAGTTTTTTATGTGCTGGCGCGTTTTGGATCGTTAGATCAACAACATCATGTGGCTGACATTCATTCTGGCAATGAAACCCTAGCACAAAGCTACCGGCCGGAGAGGGACTTCCGGTCACCTTCTCCGGTCACACACCACCGTCTGCAACTTCACATGTTCACAGAAATGTACAATACGCATACCAAAATGAAGCTGAGCTCATGTAGATCAAGAATGCACACTTATTTTTCACATATCAAGCACGTGCACAAAGAACAGAAGAGATCAAGTCCTGCCCTAAGTTTTCAACTATGCCTCTAAAGGCCTATCAACTAGCCAGACAAATTCTTGAGCTTATAAGAAGCCTCAAGAACCTGAAAACCACTTCAAATCAAGTCTATAATGGTGGAAATTCGTACCTGAAGATTTGAGACCTTGAGATGTTCTTCAGAAAACCAGAGATGCTGCTTCCTCTTTGAGCTTCTTTTGGCCAAATAAAGGCTTAGATGCAGTGGTGGATGATGATTCAATGGAGAAGAAATGAAATCCAAGCTTCAAAACCAGTTGCAAGGTAGTGAAGTTGAGAAAGAATCAGAGAGATTCTGAAGTGAAAATGAGGAAATGAACAAAGTGAAGCTCGAGCATCAATGGCAATGGTGAGATTGAGAGAGAAGAAGAGCAAGTTTCTGAAGTGAATGTGTGTAAAATGAAGTTGGAAATGAAATTTGAGGGTGTGATTTTTATTTATAGTGTGAGCTAACCATAGTTAACTGAGTGAGTCAGCTGAGTCATGGTGGTTTGGGTGAGTCATCCCTAACTAACTGAGTCAAGTTAGTTAGGGAGAGCAATGATATGGTGATGGCAACTCATGATATGCTATGGTGGAGGGGAGAAAAGGAGAGTGAAGCTGCCAATCTGTGCATCAGAAACTTGCTAAGCAAGTTTGTTCCTTCTATTCTCATATATGGCACGTGACAGTGTGCATTATGTAAGTAACTTGTGCTTGGTTGAAAGAGGAAACAAAAGTGAGGAGGTGTTTGTGGTGTGACTGAACCAAATCATGCAGCATGTCATCAATGTATCAGTGTCAACATGAGGTGGTTTGAGGAAGTTTCTCTCTCTACTCAATGAATGAATTGGTGTGTTTTAGGAGTCATTGGAAAGAGGATGCATTGGAGCACAATATTGATTTGGAAATTGAAGAGGAATGAGGTCTCAAACATGTCTAAAAATGACCTCAAACAGATGGAAAAAGAAGCTGGTACATGGGTGCGCAGACTTGTGGTATGACCTGGTTGTGACCTGGTCAAATTTCAGTTGCAATGACCATTCTTTGAGCCATCATAACTCCTTAACCTTTGATCAGATGAAAAATTGATAAACACCAACTTTGAAGATCTCACATAGAGGAACAATTTTGATGTTGAAAGATTTTCCATTTGAAGCCTCTAATCATGAGTAATTGATCAATACATTTGGCCCACCAAGTGTTTGAGAAAATGACTGCGCGCGTGCCCTGAAAATCTTGGTCATGACCTAGTTTTGGACCTACTTTGCTCAAACTTTGATCAATCATATCTCTCTCAATTTTTATCCAATGGAGATGTTCTACACATGTATTTGAAGCTTAAAACAAGATCTTTCATTGAGGCAGAGTAGATTTTTCATTTGGTGCTCCAAATTTAAATGGCCTTGGTTCAAATTCTGATGCAAAATGGCCAAAACTTGCTATTTTTAGTAACCCTACTTCATCCAAAAATGGCAACTTTCCACATCTTGATTTTTTCATGATTCCTTTGGAGTTTCTTGATCAAATTTTGTACATTGGACACATATAACATGAATTTCATGATTTTGGGCTCAAAAAGTCAAGAGTTGACTTTTTCCCCTGATTATTTGACTTGGCCCCAAATTTCCTGATTTTTGATCTTTCTTCCAATTGAACCACCTCCAAAACCAATTGAGATGCAATTTTCCACATACATACACTTAAGAACATGTAGAATACCATGACATCAAGTTTTGTCCAAAAAATCAAAGATTCCCTGATTTAATGGGAAACCCTAGTTTTGACCCCCTTTGGCTAGGAGGTAAAAGTGCAGTCTTCAATTTCCAATTCCTCAGAGTATGTTGTGTATCCTCTTAAAGGATGATGAGAAATGCCACTTGAGAATGATTTTGAATCAATGAGCTATCTCTTTTGAGGGTTTTCCTTCAATTTTTGAACCTCTTGCATAGTGAAAGATGTGGTGCTTCAATCTCCCATTGGATCTCACTTTCTTGAGATTGTGGATGATCAATTGAGGTAGTATGAGACATGAGAGACCTCTTGGCTTGCCTTGAGACCACTTATTTGACCCCTTGGTGTTTTGAATGATCCTTTGAATGTCCACCTTCCACCTGATCACATGCCCTAATGGTAAGAAGGATGCCATGCTTCATTTTTCTATGTTAAATGCAATGTAATGTTAATGAGGTGAATATGATATGATAAATGATAATGCCATGCTATGATGACAAAAGGGGAGAGCAAATTTTGGGGTATTACAGTCACAAAAGGACAAAGAAACCTTTAAGGAGTACGCTCAGAGATGGCGTGAAATTGCCGCTCAGATTTGTCCACCTCTTGAGGAAAAAGAGATGACAAAGATCTTCTTGAAAACCTTAAGCTCATTTTACTACGACAAAATGGTTGCCAGTGCGCCCAGTGACTTCACCGAGATGGTGGGCATAGGAGTTCGTCTTGAGGAAGCGGTCCGAGAGGGACGTTTAGTTAAAGACACTAGATCATCAAGTAGTACAAAAAGATACGGTAGTGCTCTCCCTAAGAAAAAAGAGCAGGATATTGGGAATATCTCTCTCGGAAAGCAAATGCGATGTTACCAACCAGTAGCAGCTGTAACTCCTGCTATCAACCCTACGCCTGTTCCTACATACCAACCTCAGGTTGCTCAAAGCCAACCGAATCAACAGCAATATCAGCAAAGGACACAACAGCCTCTTTAGCAAGCTCGTCCTCCGTATAACAACAACCGTACAATGCGACCACCAGGGTTCGACCCTATACCAATGTTGTACACAGAACTGTTTCCATTACTACTGGTCAAAGGGCACGTCCAAACCAGGGCTCCTCTAACAGTACCGGAAAATCCGCCTCTTTGGTTCAAGGCAGATCAGACTTGTCTTTACCATCAAGGAGGACCAGGGCATAACATAAAAAACTGTCTCAGTTTCAAATCCGATGTACAAAAACTTGTTAGGAGCGGGGTCTTATCTTTCAAAGATACGAATCCGAATGTTCTCACAAACCCGTTGCCTCAACACGAGAAAGCTGCAGTCAATTTAATAGAGGGAGAGTCTAACAACAGCTATCAAATTCATGATGTACTCTTCTTGAGGACCAATCTGGTCAAGATGCATCGCAGACAGAGCGGGTATGGCCATATACCACCTCACAATTATCACTAGTGTGATATCTGCTCTAAAGACAATCAAGGATGTTCTGTGGTGCAATCAGCTCTACAAGAACAATTGGATCTCGGGTGGATCCAAGAGCATCGAGTTCGAGGGGTCAACATGACTTATACGAATTCCAACATCATTCAGAGCCACAACATTCGTGCGATGAATGTCAACCTGGTGGCAATGCACTCAAGGCAAAGCCAGTATCATAATCTGTTGTGGCACAATTACATTTCCTATCTGACTTGCTCGGTAAACAAACATGGATTCTCTTTTCTACAAGAGGCCCTCCAGCATTCGATGGATCTTGGATGGATCCAGGACTACCATAACAGAAATCAGTATCAAGTGAATATGATTCAAATCTTTGATATTCGGTTGATGAAAACCAGCTTGGTGGAGTTACACGCTACACAAGTCCAGCTCGATTTTCTGACATCGCATAATTATCATAACTATAAAGGATGTTGTGAGAGTGACCAGGGATGTGCTCTCGTTCAAAAAACTTTGCAACACTTGTTAAACCACTGGTGCCTTCCGATCTATATGGACGAAGACACGCAACAAATTAGTGTGGTTAATGGGAACCCTACTAGGCATCAAAGTCAGGATGTTCGATCAATGGAAACATATCTAGTGAGGTTACACTGCACTCAAAGCGGACGTGGCCAGGTGCCACCACATAACTACGAGTGCTTTAGAGTCTTCTCAGAAAATAATCAAGGATGTTACCTCGTGCTAGCAGCCCTTCAGAGTCAGTTGGACCGCAAAGATATTCAACCATATTCAGTTTTGGGGTCCGCAAAGACGTTTGTGCCATCATCCCTCTACTTGACAAATCGAAGGTTCTTAACCAGGAACTGATTGAAGTTACTTACGACAGTCAGAAAAATCAGAAGGCTCCTGTAGTTATCTATCTACCGGGACCAATGACGTACAAGTCCGATAAGGCGATCCCTTACAAATACGGTGCAACAATAATTGAGAATGGAAAGGAAATTCCATTACCCTCCGTCGTGAATATTGCAGACGCCAGTCGAGTAAAACGGAGTGGTCGAATCTTCAACCGAGGAGTTGGAGAACCTAACAGAGAAAAGGAACCTCAAATGGAAGTTCCCGATCCACCGGTCGGTCAGTCCAGTGATCCTGACCTTTCAAAGAACAATGATGAGATGTTGAAGCTCATCCAAAGGAGTGAATATAACGTTGTTGATCAGCTGTTACAAACTCCATCAAAGATCTCTGTGTTGTCTCTTTTACTCAGTTATGAGGCTCACTGGGAAGCTCTGCAGAAAGTCTTAGAGCAGGCCTTTATGGAACAGGATGTTTCAATACGACAGTTCGATAGCATTGTCTCTAACATCACTTCCTCCAACAACTTAGGGTTCAGTGATGAGGAATTTCCAGAAGAAGACAAAAGTCACAACATGGCGCTTAATATCACAGTTAACTGCCAGGACGATGCTTTAGCCAGCGTACTGGTTGACACTAGATCGGCTCTGAACGTTATGCTGAAGTCTACTTTAATGCGGCTATCATTCAAAGGATCCCCAATGAGGGGCAGTGAGGTCGTCGTCAAAGCATTTGATGGATCTCGGAAAGCAGTTATCGGCAAAGTCGACCTTACCATAATTATTGGTCCTCACACTTTCCTAATCACTTTCCAGGTCATGGACATCCGAGCAATATACAGTTGTTTATTAGGAAGACCTTGGATACACCAGGCTGGGGCAGTCACTTCGACACTGCACCAGAAACTGAAGTTCGTCAAGAACGATCAACTCGTCACGGTCTGCGGAGAACAAGCCTTGATCGTGAGTAACCTTTCATTATCCACTTATGTAGAACCCGAGGAGGTTGTTTGAACGCAGTTCCAGGCACTTTCAGTGAGCAATGAAAATCAATCAGAGAAAGGAACCTCGATTTCCTCATACAGAGATGCTCTCGAAGTGATCAAAAGTAACAATACCAAGGGATGGGGACAGCTTATCATTCCTACTGATAACAAAACAAAGAAGGGTCTTGGTTTTTCCTCAACCTGTACCCAGACAACTGCTAACGATGAAAGTCTTCATCCCATTCAGGACTTCTTCCATAGTGGAGGTTTCCTTCACCCAATATCTCAAGAAGTTCATACCATCAACGAGGGTGATCCCTCTGATACAGAGGAAGAGTGGAAGTCCGATCTTAACGAGGACGGTTATATCTCTCAAGAAGAAGTGCCTATGCCATTTTGCCATCCCACACAGAGCCCGAGATTTATACCCAGGTCAGATGTCAGAACGATATACAGAGATTGTGATCCGGAAGGATGCCGTGCTCCACCAAACTCATTAGAGGAAGACACTCTGATGAAGGAAAACTTTGACCACGACTATTAGGGCCAGATGGATGGCTTGCCTATCTGGCAGCCATGCCCAGGAAACTCGGGGCAAGAAAGTCAGCCAAACAATGAAAATCAGCTGGGCATCATTGAACAAAATACTTGCGTCCCCAATATGTCATGGGATCAACACTCAGGTCTGTCATACCCCAAATTTTGACCACTAATATTCCCCATCATTGTGCAAACAATCATCACAATATGGGTGTATCATTATGCCTCATTAGTCTCCCCAAAGATGGGTGAGCATCTACTACAATCAAAATTAGGGTTTCAATCCCTCTCTGAGTGTTTAGACAAAGGATAAATCAAGGAATGACATGATCTTAAACTTTTCAAAACCTCTCAAACATCCACAATGTATCAAGAGGACTCCCAATTCAAGGATTAAGCACAAGGATGCTCCCTTCTAGGTGGATCAAGCTTCAAGATCGCCAGTATCACCAAATTAGGGTTTTGGTCGACCAGGGCCTCCAGATGGAAATTTTCATCTGGGCATAAGCCAAAGATCCAAAACATAACCTAATATGCTCCATGGAACCTCATAAACCCAATCATTAAGTCAATTTTGCCTCAAGGGATGCATACATCAAAAATCAGGAATTAGGGTTTCTTGACCTAATTCCCCCTAAGTTGACTTTTGGGACAAATCATGAACCAAGACCTCAAGACATGATTTGAGGGTCTCTAATATACCATATTAATCCATTTAGGACAATGGATTGATCCAAGAAGCTTGAGCAACAAGTTTCAATTTCATCTGAACCACAGTTAGGGTTTCGCGGGAAAAGTCAACTGTAACTTTGACTTTTGACCAAGACATGCTCTCAAGACCTAAGACATGATTTAATACACTCTATACCACCCATGGAACATATCCATTAAGTTTGATTTAGGTCAAGGACATGATTTCCTAAGGAATTGCATAGTTTGGAATTCATGGGATAAAAAGTCAACTGTGCACAAGAGTCAACTTTGACTTTTTGAGATTTTTCATAAAAATGGATTTTTAACCCTAAAATGATGTTAATGTATGGTTTGAATCATCATTCATCAAGAAAAATCAAATAAAATGGGATAACTTGTAAAAGGGGTAACCATAAAAACTTTGAAAATTTTCTAAGTTATGAAAAAAAAGTGACAAATGTACCAACTTTGGAGGATCATAACTCCTAAACCATAAAGCCATTTTTTTCGATCCAAAGCTTGATTTGTAGATCTCATTGCCCTCTACAAAAGCTTCATACTGACCTATGTCCAAATTCCTCATGGATTTTGAGTTATGGAGTGATCAAAATCAAGAAAAGTCACTTTGTTCCAACACTTGGTGAAAATTTCACTAAGTCAGATTTTGCCTTACTTTTTTCCAAATGTAGGGACATTTTTCACTTGGATCCAAAAAGTATCAAAACCAAATATGATCAAACAGTTGTTGTATCATATAAGAGCATTCCAAAATGGCCAAGAACATCACCAAATTCCACTTGAGCCATGAGATATGACATTGGCAAGTTGCCTTGCTGAAATCTGCCAAGGCAAGGCAGATTTTTGCACTTTTGGTCGATTTGCCAAAATCAGCCAATTCCAAGCCTCCAAAGGGGACAATCACTGAGCCAAGCCTCCAAAGTCCTTGGAACAAGAAATAGCATGTTAAACCTAGAATTGCCCAAAATAGGGACAAGACTCCAATTTTGGATTGGAACATTCAATGGAAGCATCAAGGTGGCATGGATTGAGCCATTAGCAACTGAATTCAGTCAAGACTTATCCAAGACCAAGGGGACCAGCAGCCTGTGCCCTAACCTCTAGTCAATGGCTAGAGGAGGCTTGGATTTTCATTTGCCAACATTGGCCAAACCTACTCAGCAGTTACCATTCACTATTCCTTGCAAAACAAACTTGCTCTACTATAAATAGAGCTCAATTGTGATCAGTTTAAGTACACCAAAGGCCTACAACACTTGCCTTTCTCAAAATCCACTTCTCACTCTCAAAAATGCCTTTCTTAGCAAGTCACTATCGGGTTTTTCATTAGAGAGCAATTCCACTCAAACCAATCACACGCACACCTCATATACATCATATGTGAGCTGATCAAACACTTAAACAACATCTGGAACACTGATTTCTCAGAATCACCAGTCAATTGCTCAAGGTTTTAACCAAGTTGCAGTTGAGATGCCATGAAGTGATCCAGCCAATTTCCATCAAGTCCAAGCATTCAAACACACTCCATAGGGTGTAGGGAAGCTGTTCAGATCATCACAATTCATCTGTAACACCTCCTACTCAAAAATCAATTTGCTCTTGCTGTCACGACCTAGAGGTAAGCCTAAACTTGGTCATCTCTCAATCTATGCATATTTCCTCGCACAATACTTTTGCCAAATGTTCATAATCATGCATGGAATTTTTCCCCTCAAGTAATTGCTTTGTTTGAATCTTGTATCAAAAATCCCAGCCTTCATGCAGAATTTAGGGTTCTTGAGGATTTTTCGTGATTTCTTATTTTATGCTTAATTTAAATGAAATTAATTGCCATAGACATGATCGTGAGGTTGAAACGAGTTGATTGGTATGTGGATTGTGTAACACCCCACTTTCCCTTTTTGAAAATTAACAAAATATTAAAGATAAATCAGAGTTTTCACCAAGTGGAATGTCACATTAAAAGCCAACAAATAAAATCCTTCTATTTTTGATAAAATATGCAGCGGAAAATTATTCAAATTACGGCCATCTGCCAATAACACCAAAACTCCACATAAAATCGTGGTTCACCATAATGTTCATCAAAAATAAAGATACATAACAAAAAGAATAACAAATAACAAAATGAATGAAATCCCCAAAATCCCGTGTTACGTATCAGAGCACTCCTAAGACTCGAACAGGCAACACGCTATCCAAGCATCCTAAGTACCTGGATTATCTGTACTTCCGAAGAAGCACAGACACAACAACAACAAAGGGGTGAGAAATCACATTCAATATTATCGGTGAATAAATACATGATAACAAGGTAGCATTCACATATATAAGTCAACAACACACCAACACGACCTACTGTCCAATATCATCAACAACATCAAGTAATAATGTAATGCAACACGACACCATGCATGCGGTACCGACTTATTGGCTCATTCAATCGAACCTCGGATAGATCACATACACCTCTACTTGGCAATGATCTATCCCCTACCATTCTCCATATAGGAGTACGGATGAATCACATACACTCCTCCTGAGCAATGATTCATCCCACCAATCACCATGAATATGCAAGACTCAACTATGCACCACAAAACATGTATACAATCGTAAATACATGCACCCGATCCTCCTGATCACATCATACATATCATCAACACCATCATCATGTAATTTGTTTCATATACACCAAACACCCAATTAATTAATCAATTAATTAAAATTATTAAAATTAATATTTTCATCACCCATGTCTTATTTCTCAGCACCTGACACCTAGTCCCAACCTCTCAAACCAAGAGAAAACAATTCCGATGCGAAGACGGGAAACAAATCGCAAAAATATGAAATTCTGCACCACTGCTGTCCATACGCGTATTGACCTAAGTCATACGCGTATGACTTGCTCCCTCGCCCTTCCTTACGCGTATGCCCCCATCTGATACGCGTAAGGCCTCCTGCCTCGCCCTGCCATACGCGTATTTCCCAACTTCATACGCGTATGGGCAGAGACCCATTTCCTTCAAAAATTCAATTCTCAGATCTACATACGCGTATGGCTACTCCATACGTGTATTGCCTTGCCAATCATATGCGTACCATACGAGTATGGGCAGAGGGTCGTGCCAAACCCTCCCCTCAAGCTCCCCTTACGCGTAAGGCTCCCTTTCCTTCACTCCCATACGCGTATGGCCTAGCCCCATACGCGTATGGCCAGATCCATTACGCAAATCACCAGAGACCTCACCATTCTGCACTCTGCTATGATTTCCACACTTCTTCACTTCCAACCAGTCCTATAATCGTTTCTACATGAATTTTAGGTCCAATTTTCATCTTTTCTCTTGTACCTAGAATTACTACATGTATTACAGGTCTATAATCTCAAATCGTTATCCCAATTTGGGTCCAAAAACACCAGATCTGTAACAGATGTTCATACAACAGCAACAACAGCATAAATTCATATTATCACCAATCAATACATGCACAATTTCATCATCATAGCAGGCATATACAACAGATCAACAACACAACAGTTTGCATACAAATTCCTACGGGGTTAAGGACTCCCCACTACCCTATCATGAATGAATCACCAATATTAAACCCGTTTCTCCCCCTTACCTCGAATCTTTACAGAAATCCTGGACAATTGGGGAAGAAGATCAAGCCCTAGCACACCTTGTTCTTTCTCTCCTCTTGGTTCTCTATTCCTCATTTCACGTGCCAAAACCTTTCTATTTTCCTTAAACCTCTTCTAATTCTCTTAATCCTATTTTAATTAAATTAATTAATAATAATAGCAATAATAACAATAATAATAATAAAATAATAATATTACTATTATTAATTAAATTATTATTATTATTAACTATACCACTATTAACATTAATCTAAAGGCTTAATCTCACCAACTCACCTTCCTGACTAAGGGCAACCCTTAAACGCACTCAAAACACTCCCCCAAACAAGGTCACACAAATAAAATAACACAAGACGTCTAAATAATTAAAATGGGGTGTTACAACTCTCCCCCACTTAAATTGTTTTCGTCCTCAAAAATTACCTGATGGAAACAAAAACTGGATACGACTCTCGGATCCTGCTTTCCAATTCCCAGGTCACACTGCCTCCTACAGCACCTCCCCAAGCTACTCTCACCAGAGGTATCTCCTTTCCTCTGAGTTGTTTCATCTTACGATCTTTGATCCTCAACGGCATCGTCTCTACGGTAAGATTCTCTCTGATCAGAACTTCGTCTCTCTGAATCACATGAGACGGATCTGAAACATACTTCCGAAGTTGCCACACATGAAACACGTCATGCAAGTTCAAAAGTTCTGGTGGCAATGCCACTCTATAGGCAACTGCACCAACTCTCTGCAAGATCTGATACGGTCCAATAAACTTAGGATCCAACTTCTTAGATTTCAAGGCACGACCCACACCGGTCACTGGGTTAACCCTCAGGAACACATGATCACCTTCACTGAATTCCAAATCTTTCTTCCGATTATCATGATAACTTTTCTGCCTACTCTGAGACGCCTTCATCTTTTCGCAGATCATTTGAATTGGCTCAGTAGTCTGTTGTAAAATTTCTGGTCCAAGCACCACATTCTCACCTGTTTCATACCAACACAGAGGTGTTCTACACCTCCTACCATACAAAGCTTCGAAAGGCACCATTCCAATGCTAGAATGGTGGCTGTTATTATATGTGAACTCAATCAATGGCAAATAAGTATCCCATGTACCACCTTTCTCCAACACACAGGCCCTCAGCAAATCCTCCAACGACTGAATGGTCCTCTTTGACTGACCATCGGTCTGTGGATGATATGCCGAGCTCAACTTCAACCTAGAACCCAAGGCTTCCTGCAGACTCCTCCAAAATTCTGAGGTAAACCTCGGATCTCTATCCGACACTATGCTCGATGGAACACCATGTAACTTCACAATTATCCTGATATAAATTTCTGCCAGCTTCGACAACGGAAAACTGATGTTAATTGGTATAAAATGTGCGGACTTCGTAAGTCGATCCACCACTACCCAAATAGCATTAAAGCCTCTCGCCGTATTTGGCAAACCAGTCACAAAATCCATAGCAATATTGTCCCATTTCCATTCAGGAATCTCTAACGGTTGCATCAATCCCGAAGGCTTCTAGTGCTCTACTTTTGACTTCTGACATGTCAAACAAGCGTAGACAAACTAAGCTATGTCCCTCTTCATACCGGACCACCAAAACAACTTCTTCAAATCATGGTACATCTTTGTAGCTCCCGGATGAATACTCAAGCTACTCTGATGACTTTCTTCCAAGATTGCCTTTTTCAATTCCTCATTATCCAGTACACAAATCCTGCCCCAGAATCTCAACACACCAACATTATCCACTTTAAAGTCACTATCAGGATCATCTCCTCCTGCAGGCATCAAGTCCACTAATTTCACATCCAGTTTCTGATTTTCCTTAATTACATCAAAAAAGTCATTATTCACCTTCAGCATACCCAATCTGATACTTTCCGGTGTAGTTTCACAAACCATACTCAAATCTCTGAACTGTTCAATCAATTCCATTTCCTTCACCATTAATGCAGACATATGGATTGTCTTCCGACTCAGAGCATCTGCCACAACATTAGCTTTTCCCGGATGGTAACTCAAATTGAAATCGTAATCCTTTAAGAACTTTAACCACCTTCTTTGCCTCATATTCAATTCTTTCTGGTCGAACAAATATTTCAAACTTTTGTGATCACTAAATACTTCAAATCTCGATCCATACAAATAATGTCTCCATATTTTTAACACGAACACCACTGCAGCTAATTCCAGATCATGAGTAGGATAGATTCTCTCATGCACCCTCAACTGCCTTGAAGCATAAGCCACTACCTTGCCACCTTGCATAAACACACCGCCTAATCCCATCTTAGATGCATCACAATATACTACGAAAGAATCGTTTGGACTTGGTAAAATTAACACTGGTGTTGTAGTCAGCTTCTTCTTCAGTTCCTCAAAACTTTCCTCACAGGCAGCATCCCAAACAAAAGCTTGATTCTTCCTGGTCAACTGAGTCAATGGCAACTCCAATTTAGAAAACCCTTCAATGAATCTTCTATAGTAACCTGCCAAACCCAAAAAGCTTCTAATCTCCGTTGCGGTCTTCGGAGTTTCCCACTGAAGTACTGCACTTACTTTAGAGGGATCCACCGCTATACCATCACCAGAAATCACATGACCCAAGAAACTCACGGTCTTCAACCAAAACTCACACTTCGAGAACTTTGCAAACAATTTATTATCTTTCAACACCTGCAATGCAATTCTCAAGTGACCTGCATGCTCTTCGTCAGACTTAGAGTAAATCAGTATATCATCAATAAATACCACAATAAACTGAACCAGATAAGAATGGAAAATACGATTCATATATTCCATAAATACACCCGGCGCGTTAGACACTCTGAAAGGCATCACTGCATATTCGTAATGTCCGTAGCGAGTTCTGAAAGCAGTCTTCTGAATATCACCTTCCTTTACTCTAATCTGATGGTAACCCGACCTCAGATCAATTTTCCTAAAAACATGAGCTCCTACCAGCTAATCCATTAAGTCATCAATCCTCGGGAGTGGATACTTATTCTTAATGGTTACTTTATTCAACTGACGGTAATCAATGCACAGACGCATACTACCATCTTTCTTTTTCACCAACAACACTGGAGCTCCCCACGGCGACACACTTGGTCTGATAAACTTCTTATCGAGCAATTCCCTGACCTGAGATTTCAACTCTGCCAATTCTGATGCAGACATCCCGTACGGTGCCATAGAGATTGGTCTGGTACTCGGTACAAGATCAATAGTGAATTCAACTTCCCTTGTCGGAGGCAATTCTGTGATGTCATCTGGAAACACTTCAGGAAATTCATTCACTACTGGTAATTCATTAACTGAAGTCTTGCTTTCAACAGATAACAAGGCAAACACCGCAAACAGTTTCGCTTCGTCCTCCAACAATGCCCTCAACTCCTTGCTAGATAGTGAATCTGCTAATGTTTCCTCTTCAGGAGTAAGAAACAGTAACGTCTTCCTGAAGCAATCAATATACACCCGGTTGAACTCCAACCAGTTCATTCCCAAAATAACATCAAGATTATCGAGTGGCAAACTGATCAAGTCCACTCTGAAATCCCTACCAAACATGGTCAGCGGACACTTCGAACACACCAAAGAACTAACCACAGAACCAATAGATAGAGTTTCAATCGTCATCCTCTACTCTAGAGTAGAAGGCACAATCCCTAATCTCTTCACACAGTCAACAGAAATAAACGAGTGCGTTGCACCCGTGTCAATGATAGTAATCAAAGGAACATCATTAATAAAGCAAGTACCTTTGACGGAACGCTCCTCCTCAGTGGATTGGGCTCCCACCAAGGCAAACACTTTCCCACCAGTTTGAGACGCCTGAGACTTCTTCGGCTTCTCACAGTGGGTGCTGATGTGACCCTTCTCTCCACAATTATAACAAGTAGGCATAGTGGCTCTGCAATCAACTATAACATGACCTACTTTGCCACACTTGAAACACTTCTTCACCTCATTCTGACAGTTGTTAGCACGGTGACCCGCGCCACCACATCTGAAGCACTTGAGAGTATCAGCACCTGCTCCCTTCTCTTTTGGTTTCTTTCCCACATCAGTCTTCTATTTTCCCTTATCAGCTGGAGCACTGTAAGGAGTACCTCCAAATCTCTGCTTACCCTTCTTCTCATTCACAGCCTTGTAATGAGCAATTCTGGCTCTGTTGTCATTATCATAAATTCTGCTTCTGCTTACCAGCTCTGGATAGTTTCTTATCTTATGACAAGCAATACCCAATTTGATCTCGGGACGCGGCCCGTTCTCAAACTTCAAACACTTCGAAGTCATCGCTTCTTCAGTATTGTAATGAGCACAATACTGAACCAGCTCTTCAAAATTAGCGGCATACTCTGCAACTGTCTTATCACCCTGTTTCAGCTCCAAAAATTCAACTTCTTTCGCACTACGAATGTCTTTCGGAAAATACTTTTCCAGAAACTCGGCTTGAAACACAGCCCAAGTAATCTCAGTACCTGCAGCTTCCAATCTCTGACGACTATTGTCCCACCAAGCCTCAGCCTCTCCTTCTAGCATATGCGTACCAAACCGTGACTTCTGAGCATCACTGCATCCCATGGTCCTGAAGATCTTCTCCATAGCCTTCAGCCATTTCTGTGCAGCTTCTGGATCTAAGATACCTCCCTCGTAAGTAGGCGGCTTGTTGCTCTGGAACTGTGCTAAGTCACGAAACTGAGCACCTCCAGCCTGATTGGCATTCTCTACAGCCTGTACCATGGCTTGCATAGCAGCAGCAAGAGCAGCATCATTCCTTCCTGCCATACTGGACAACAATCATCACAAGGTCAGAACACACAAATAACTTATATTCTAAGGACAGACTCAACTATAATGTCGGGCCGGACGGACCGACCTGCTCTGATACCAATTGTAACACCCCACTTTCCCTTTTTGAAAATATACAAAATATTAAAGATAAATCAGAGTTTTCACCAAGTGGAATGTCACATTAAAAGCCAACAAATAAAATCCTTCTATTTTTGATAAAATATGCAGCGGAAAATTATTCAAATTACGGCCATCTTCCAATAACACCAAAACTCCACATAAAATCGTGGTTCACCATAATGTTCATCAAAAATAAAGATACGTAACAAAAAGAATAACAAATAACAAAATGAATGAAATCCCCAAAATCTCGTGTTACGTATCAGAGCACTCCTAAGACTCGAACAGGCAACACGTTATCCAAGCATCCTAAGTACCTGAATTATCTGTACTTCCGAAGAAGCACAGACACAACAACAACAAAGGGGTGAGAAATCATATTCAATATTATCGGTGAATAAATACATGATAACAAGGTAGCATTCACATATATAAGTCAACAACACACCAACATGACCTACTGTTCAATATCATCAACAACATCAAGTAATAATGTAATGCAACACGACACCATGCATGCGATACCGACTCATTGGCTCATTCAATCGAACCCCGGATAGATCACATACACCTCTACTTGGCAATGATCTATCCCCCACCATTCTCCATATAGGAGTACGGATGAATCACATACACTCCTCCTGAGCAATGATTCGTCCCACCAATCACCATGAATATGCAAGACTCAACTATGCACCACAAAACATGTATACAAGCGTAATTACATGTACACGATCCTCCTGATCACATCATACATATCATCAACACCATCATCATGTAATTTGTTTCATATACACCAAACACCCAATTAATTAATCAATTAATCAAAATTGTTAAAATTAATATTTTCATCACCCATGTCTTATTTCTCAGCACCTGGCACCTAGTCCCAACCTCTCAAACCAAGAGAAAACAATTCCGATGCGAAGACGGGAAAGAAATCGCAAAAATATGAAATTCTGCACCACTGTTGTCCATACGCGTATTGACCTGAGTCATACGCGTATGACTTGCTCCCTCGCCCTTCCTTACGCGTATTCCCCCATTTGATACGCGTAAGGCCTCCTGTCTCACCCTGCCATACGTGTATTGCCCAACTTCATACGCGTATGGGCAGAGACCCATTTCTTTCAAAAATTCAATTCTCAGATCTACATACGCGTATGGCTACTCCATACGCGTATTGCCTTGCCAATCATACGCGTACCATACGAGTATGGACAGAGGGTCGTGCCAAACCCTCCCCTCAAGCTCCCCTTACACGTAAGGCTCCCTTTCCTTCACTCCCATATGCGTATGGCCTAGCCCCATACGCGTATGGCCAGATCCATTATACAAATCACCGGAGACCTCACCATTCTGCACTCTGCTACGATTTCCACACTTCTTCACTTCCAACCAGTCCTATAATAGTTTCCACATGAATTTTAGGTCCAATTTTCATCTTTTCTCTTGTACCTAGAATTACTACATGTATTACAGGTCTATAATCTCAAATCATTCTCCCAATTTGGGTCCAAAAACACCAGATCTGTAACAGATGTTCATACAACAGCAACAAAAGCAGAAATTCATATTATCACAAATCAATACATGCACGATTTCATCATCATTGCAGGCATATACAACAGATCAACAACACAAGAGTTTGCATACAAATTCCTACGGGGTTAAGGACTCCCCACTACCCTATCATGAATGAATCACCAATATTAAACTCGTTTCTCCCCCTTACCTCGAATCTTTACAGAAAATCTGGACAATTGGGGAAGAAGATCAAGCCCTAGCACACCTTGTTCTTTCTCTCCTCTTGGTTCTCTATTCCTCGTTTCACGTGCCAAAACCTTTCTATTTTCCTTAAACCTCTTCTAATTCTCTTAATCCTATTTTAATTAAATTAATTAATAATAATAGCAATAATAACAATAATAATAATAAAATAATAATATTACTATTATTAATTAAATTATTATTATTATTAACTATACCACTATTAACATTAATCTAAAGGCTTAATCTCACCAACTCACCTTCCTAACTAAGGGCAACCCTTAAACGCACTCAAAACACTCCCCCAAACAAGGTCACACAAATAAAATAACACAAGACGTCTAAATAATTAAAATGGGGTGTTACAGATTGCATGATATGATCAAGTATTCAGTGAGATTGGGTAGAAAATGCAAATCTGGGCAAAACTGAAAACGCACGTGTTCTTCAGCTGTTCTTGGCGCCATTTCTCTCAAATTCAAATATTTGAATTTTGTGATTTTATTTAATTGATTCAAAAATTAATTTCTCTCTGAGTTTTAATGATTTTGAGTTGATTCTTTTTTTAATAATTCACAAAAATGTTAAAATATTTTATTTTCCTAAAAAATCCCAAAAATATTATTTATTTCATATAATTGATATTTTTGCAAAGAATTAATATTTTAATTGTTTTTGACATTTTGAATATTTTTTCCACCTTGATTTTGCAACTTTTAATGCCTTCTAATTATTTTGTAGTTCAATACTTAATTTTTGAAGCATTAATCCAAGATCACAATTTGTTTTCCATATGTTAAACAATTTTGATCATTTTAATTGAATTTTTATTCAATTAAACACATTTTGAAAACAAATTAGGGTTTTTGATTAATTCAACCCTCATAAATCATTTTCAAAACACTTTGGGCCTCTAATAGAGTGTAAGACCCAACCCTTTGTAAATACAACCTATTTTTGGGCCTCACTTATTGTATAAGTCCCGCTGTATTTCAAAAAGTTTGACGCGATCGTCATCCGTTGAAAAACAAACCTTGGGTCTACCCTCGAGTAGTAAGACCCTCTTCTTGTCTTTAAACTTTTTGGGCCTCTTGAGAGAGTGTAAGACCCAAAACCCCCTTGTACAAACCATTTTAGGCCTCACTTAATGTATAAGTCCCTCTGTACAAGTGAACGGAGCGATCGTCGCCTTTTAAAAATCAACTGGGCCTCTCCTCGAGTAGTAAGACCCATTTCAAAACTCTTTGGGCCTCTAATAGAGTGTAAGACCCAATCCCCTTTTAACCAAAAACAACTTTGGGCCTCAGATATTGTATAAGCCCCTTTGCGTTAAAAGAAAATCTCGGCGCGATCGCCATTTCAAACGAAAAATCAATTGGGCCTACCCTCGTGTTATAAGCCCCACTCTTTTTCTTTAAACCTTTTGGGCCTCTTGAGAGAGTGTAAGACCCATCCCTTTGTACAACAAACAATTTTTGGGCCTCAGTCACTCGTATAAGTCCCTCTGTACAAATTCAACAGTGCGATCACTGATAAAACCCTGGGGCTCTCCTTGAGTTGTAAGCCCCAAATCTTTCTTTTTCAAAGCACTTTCTCCTTTGATTTTGAAATATACTGTTGTTTTCAAATTTTCTTTGTTGAACAACTAACCAAACAGCATGGAAGCTCTACAACCGAGTAAGTGTTTATCCGCTTTCATATACATATAACTGTATTGTGGGGTTGTTTCGCTGTAAGTCTTCTTTCATAAACTCATATCAACTGTGTTATAATAGTGTAGATATTTAGAGTTTCCCCGGCAACTATGTCTATCACTAGGTTAAGCCCGTTGATCACTCTTAAATAGTCAAAACTAGATCCCTGTAGGATTATCAGACACAGTCTTCCCTCCTCTTGGGGTTAAACAATATGGAGATGTGAAAGGCAGATTCTTTTTGAACCCTTTCTCAGACTGTCACTCGTAGAAGTTGTCAAAGAAACTCTATTCCCCAGAGATGATCTCTTCTCTGTGAATTGCATCTCTTGAGTTTCTTCCAAATTCTCGAACTTTCCTGGCTTGATCTATTCTTTGTGAATAGCCTGTCTTGAACTTCTCGGGGTTTGGGGATCCACAGGCTTCTTAAAAGCACTTGTCAAGAAACTCTACTCCCCAGAGATGATCTTTTCTCCGTGAATGGTATCTCTTGAGTTTCTTCCAAATTCTCTAACTTTCCTGGCTTGATCTATTCTTTGTGAATAGCCTGTCTTGAACTTCTCGGGGTTTGGGGACCCACAGGCTTCCTAAAAGTATCCCCGCCTCCTCTTGGGCGTTGTACAAGGACCCGTCGGCTTCTTAGAAGTATTCACAGCCTCCTCTTAGGCTTCATATAATGATTCTTCCCCCCGGGAATGATAGCCTCCTCTTGGGCTTCATACAAGGACCACTCGGCTTCTTAAAAGTTTCAAGCCTCCTCTTGGGCTTCGTACAAATTGTCCCGACGGCCTCCTAGAGGTATAGGAACAGAAATCAGTCATCTTAATAGAGCAGTATTTCCAAGAGTCTACTATTGTTTCTCAAAGCATAGTACAAAAGATGAAACTCTAGACTTGGACAGTCTAATTCCCTTAAGTCTCAAAGATATTCTCAAGCTCCCTCCAAAACTAGGAGATGAAACCCGTAGACTCGAACAGTCTCAATACCCTTGGATTTCCCATTTCCTTAAAGAACACGAAATAACCCTGATCCTCGAATCAAATCCCCGAGTGCAAACATTACTCATATAAGAACTGATTTTCTCTTTAAATCAGCATATTGGATCTGTCACTCAACTGAAACAGTCACAATAGCCTCCTCTTGGACTTTGTACAATGATTCTTCCCAGCGGAGCTAACAAATAGCCTCCATCTCGGGCTTCGTACGAGATACAAAAAGACTCCCTCGTTGAGTCAAAACCTTTTAGCCTCCATCTCGGGCTTCTACGAGATACAAAAAGACTCCCTCGTTGAGTCAAAACCTTTTAGCCTCCATCTCGGGCTTCGTACGAGATACAAAAAGACTCCCTCATTGAGTAAAAACCTTTTAGCCTCCATCTCGGGCTTCGTACGAGATACAAAAAGATTCCTTCGTTGAGTCAAAACCTTTTAGCCTCTCTCTCGGGCTTTGTACGAGACACATATTAGCCTCCCCTTAGGCTTTGTATAAGAAAACCACTGGTTGATCCAATCAACCTTTTAGCATCAAAGATGTGCATCGTTTACAGTACACAAACATCAACAACTCCTTCCCCTTCATCTAATCACTGTAAGCGGCAAGCCTCTGGATTATTTACATCCATGCCACTATCCCTCTTTTAGCATGAGAAATTCCTAAGGAAAGATAGCATTGCTCTAGACTGAGTTAAAGTCTTCTCCTTCAGGTTGGAAATCCCCTATAAAGGAAATTATGGCATTGCCGGATTCACAAATCCCAGTTAAAGTAATTCTCCTTTATAAACAGTTGTGACAGACAAACCCCTCTTCAGAGATGACAAATTCTCTCTAAAGTCAAACCCTTTTAGCTTCATATCTTGGGCCTTGAACAAGATACAAATAGACTCTTCAGCTTCACATCTTGGGCTTTGAACAAGATACAAACCACCTTTTAGCTTCACGTCTTGGGCTTCAAACAAGACACCAAAACAACCATTTCCTCCCATAGAATAGGAGGAACTACGATCGCTTTGATTTCCCTGTTTCGGTAAACGGGAATACGTAGGCATAAGATTGAAAGAAAAATCTTAGCAAGCACACTAAACAAAAACCCAAAATCCCATTCTTTCGTACATCCGTCCTAACATCTCGACTGATAGTCTAAACACCCCTTTTCAACAAAATAACCTAGGAGAGACCCCGAATCTTTGTAGCATCTGTAAACCAACAGTTTTGACTGTTTAACCTCAGTATGCAAGCAGGGTTAGTTGGAGACATCTATTTCCCTTCCTTCATCAGCTTCAATAGGATAAAAAATGAATCGAGTTGTAGTACCAGAGTGATTGTGCTTCGCAACCACATCCAAAAATCACTCGCTATAGAAAAATGGCGACTCTGCTGGGGACTATTGTTTTGGGATCTTGTTCTCTTCTCGTCTCCTAGGTAGAAATCTTGGAACGGGTACCACAAAAATGACGCCTTTCAAGGCATTTTGTTCCTCTTATCTCTTGAAACCCTGACGTCGTTAGGATCTTAGGTCAAAACTCCGTTAATTTGGAATGAAACCACAGGATGGTGACTCCGCCGGGAAACCATTTTCTGTTAGGAACATAAAATTCATAGCTTTTAAAAGTCTAGGACATTAGGACAAATATATATACTGCTTTTCCTAATTGATATCTGTGTTTATTTTTCTGCTAATGGGAATGCGTGTGATGCCGCATGTGGAAAGATTGAGTATACACTTAAGCTAAGTGATGGCGACGAGGTCGACCATCAACCTCAGTGGAGGCTTCCCAATGCAACCCATTCCCTCTCATAGGAAATGGGCCGATTGTGACGTCTGAGAAGCTGAGGAGCCAACCCTTTTGTAGTGCGGAAACTATCGAAAATAGTTGTCACGCGATACTACCCTCATTTGAGGCTGATGATCTATTCTCGGTGAATAGCATTTACTCTAAGATTTCATACAGCTCGCTGGCGATCCGCTTGCTGTTTGTTATCCTGGGAGGAGCTGATGATTTTGAGTACAGGTACAAAAATCACCCTAGTATAAACCTTTGGGGATGGGTAGAGCCTTGACTTCATGACAACGACCCTTTGACCCCATGTTTTTTCTATGTTTTTGTGTGTTGCATTCATGCATTCATTTAAAAAAACATTAAAACATTCAAAAAATTTCTCTTCTAGTCTCTCTGTCTTTTCAAAATAAACTAAGACTGTGATTGCAAATATCGGAGAAAAGGATTGCGCTAATGGATTTCGGTAGAAGGAGAACTCATAAGTACACCTTCAGGATTCCAAAACTAGAGGATTTAAGAGGTTTGGCGAGGATGATCACAAACCAAGAGGCTTTCAGAGCCAAGTACGGAGGTTTACTATCTCTGCTAAGAGTCCATGTGATTAAGGGAATCATGGATGCGCTCGTTCAGTTCTACGATCCGGTATATCATTGTTTTACATTCCCGGATTACCAGCTAGCACCAACGCTGGAGGAATATTCCCATCTGATTGATCAACACATTACGGATCAAGCTCCATTTTCTGGACTGGAAGATATTCCAAAGAATCAGACCATAGCAAGAGAAATTTATTTGGATGAGTCGGAGGTCAGGACTCACATGACCACTAAGGGTGGCATACAAGGTTTGCCATCCCAGTTCTTGACAAAGAAAGCCCTGTACTTCGCCAGTATCGGGAACGTGACTGCTTTCGAAAGCATCTTTGTTTTACTCACCTACGGGTCATTTCTGTTGCCCAACATTAATAACTTCGTCGATATCAACTCCGTTAAGGTTTTTCTCATTGGAAACCATGTGCCAACTTTGCTCGCATATGCGTATCATTCTGTACACTTGGGAAATTTGTACAGCGGAGGGGGGATCACGTGTTGTGTACCTCTGCTTTACAAATGGTTTATCTCCTATTTGCCTAAGTCTGCTGCTTTTTGGGATCACAAGAGTGCCTTACGTTGGTCGCAGAAAATCATGTCTCTCACCAACTCTGACATTGACTGGTGTAATAGGATTTATGATGGGATCAAGATCATTGACCGTTGTGGAAACTTCCCCAACGTACCCCTTATAGGAACTAAGGGAGGAATCAATTACCATTCTGTTCTTGTTCGTCGTCAATTTGGATACTCGATGAGACACGTCCCATGGGGTGTTCATCTGGAAGGTCTTTTCTTCAAGGAAGGAGAAAATGACAGAGCACTAAAGGCGGAAATAGTGCACACTTGGAAACATGTTCATAAGAAAGGACGGGAGTCTCTAGGAAAACCGGACTGTGTCTCGGTGGAGCCTTATCTCCACTGGGTACAAACTAGAGCTCTCAAGCTGAAGATGCCTTATCCTCGTCACGGAGTTCTTCCACCGAGGGAATCTATCATGTACTTCATGACTGAGATGGAAAAGCTTCAGGTTACTCTCAACAAAGTTCAACAGGAGATGAGGTCTTGGAAGAACAAGTACCGCACCCTCAACGTGGAGTGCATCAAAATACAGTAACTACTGAAAGATAAGGACGCTCTGATTGAAATTTTAGAGCAACATGCTGTAGAGAATCAGGATGACCAAAGGAATTTGCTCACTCCTTTCACCTGGCAAAGGAATGACAACCCGACAACGGCCCAAGAGCCCCGGTCAAAGAAAAGGAAAGTACCAGAGCAGCACCCGATTTCTCTTCAGAGAGGACTCGGGACCCATTAGCTTAGGTTTATGTTTCTGCACCTTGTAATCTACTGTATTTCCATTTCTCTAATCCTTTGAATTCAATAAAAAGGGGTTTCCCCACTGTTTGATATTTGCAATCTAATTGTCGAAGTTTATTTTGATTAAACCAAAAAACAATTAATATAATCATTGCATTCATTATTCTCACATCGCGTATTCTTCTTACCTACGAATCTCACGTTTGTGTCTCGGTTCTAGAGTCAAACTATCTCATTCGTAAAATACTCGGGCCAATCGTCAGAAAAAGATGGAGGATCTTGAGGAAGAAAATAGAGAGTTAAAAGAATAGATCGACGCTCTGAGGGAGGATATGAGAAAGCTTTGTAACGACATGCAAGCCATGGAAGAAGCTCAGCTACAAAGGACTGTGATCACAGAGATCGCCTCAACGCCCATAGTGAAGAAGTATGATCCTAGGTATCAAATGCCGAAAGATCGTCCTTGGGGCATGCCTGTTAACTATATCCCGGAAGGATATGTTCCGCCGATCACTGAAGATCAGGGAATCATAACAGAAGGCGCTGGGCCTGAAGGTTACAAACTTCGGGAAAGCGAAGATGCCAGGGGCATACTGAAGACTCCAAAAGGTTACAAACTTCAGGAAACGCCAAGATTCACTGCCGTAGTCACGGTCCCACCCCCTGTGGTGCACACTTTCCCGGAAGGACAGATTCCACCGATACCTTCTGGTAAGAAGGAAACTATGTTCGATAGAATGGATGAATTCCAGGAGCAGTTCCTGGAAATGCAGAAAGAACTGTAAGCCATCCGCGGTCAGGATCTATTCGGAAAGGACGCCGCAGACCTTTGTCTGGTCCCCAATGTGAAAGTTCCGCACAAGTTCCAACTGCCCGACTTTAAAAAGTACAAGGGTAACTCTTGCCCTCAGAGCCATCTGGTGATGTACGCTTGGCGAATGTCAGCTCAGACGGATAATCAGGACCTACTGATTCACTACTTTCAGGATAGTTTAACCGGTGCCGCACTCAAATGGTACATGGGTTTAAACCGTACTACGATCAGTACATTCAGAGATCTTGGTACTGCCTTCGTCCAACAATACAAATACAATCTGGACATGGCACTGGACAGAGATCAACTCAGATCAATGTCACAAAAGGACAAGGAAACCTTTAAGGAATACGCTCAGAGATGGCGCGAAATTGCCGCTCAGATTTGTCCACCTCTTGAGGAAAAAGAGATGACAAAGATCTTCTTAAAGACCTTAAGCTCATTTTACTATGATAGAATGGTTGCCAGTGCACCCAGTGATTTCACCGAGATGGTGGGCATGGGAGTTCGTCTTGAGGAAGCCGTCCGAGAAAGACGTTTGGTAAAAGACGCTGGATCATCGAGTAGTACAAAATGATACGGTAGTGCTCTCCCTAAGAAAAAAGAGCAAGATATTGGGAATATCTCTCTCGGAAAGCAAAGGCGACGGTACCAACCGGTAGCAGCTTTAACTCCTGCTATCAGCCCTACGCCTATTCCTACGTATCAACCTCAGGTTGCGCAGAGCCAACCTAATCAGCAAAGGATACAACAGCCTCTTTAGCAGGCTCGTCCTCCATAAAATAACAACCGTACAACACGGACACCAGGGTTTGATCCTATACCCATGTTGTACGCAGAACTATTTCCGTTACTACTGGCTAAGGGGCACATCCAGACTAAGTCTCCCCTTACAATACCGGAAAATCTGCCTTTTTGGTTTAAGGTGGATCATACATGCCCTTATCATCAAGGAGGTCCAGGTCATAACATAGAGAACTATCTCAATTTCAAATTTGACGTGCAAAACCTTGTTAGGAGCGGGCTCTTATCTTTCAAAGATACGAATCTGAATGTTCTCACGAACCCGCTGCCTCAACATGAGAAAGCTGCAGTCAACCTGATTGAGAAAGAATTTAACAATGTCTATCAAATTCACGATGTACTCTTGTTGAGGGCCAATCTGGTCAAGATGCATTGTAGACAAAGTAGATATGGTCATGTGCCACCTCATAATTATCATCAGTGTGATATCTGCTCTAAAAGCAATCGAGGGTGTTCTGTAGTGCAATTAGCTCTACAGGAACAGATGGATCTCGGATGGATCCAAGAGCACCGAGTTCGTGGAGTTAACATGGTCTATGCGAATTCCAACGTCATTCAGAACCACGACATCCGTGCGATGAATGTCAACCTGGTGGAAATATATTCAAGGCAAAGCCAGTATCATAATTTTTTGCGGCACGATTACAGTTCTTGTCTGACTTGCTCGGTAAACAAACAGGGATGTTCTTTCATACAAGAGGCCCTCCAGCGTCAGATGGATCTTGGATGGATCCAGGACTACCATGATAGGAATCCCTATCAGATCAATATGGTCCAAATCTTTGACATTCGCTTGATGAATACCAACTTGGTAGAGCTGCATGCTGAGCAGGTCCGAATCGGATTCCTGATCTCACATAATTATCACAGTTGTAAAGCGGGTTGCGAAAATGATCAGGGATGTGCCCTTGTCCAAGAGGCACTTCAGCACTTGTTAAATCATTGGTGGATGCCAATCTACATGGATGAAGATACTCAGCAAATTAGTATCAATAACAAAAACCCCACTCGGCGTCAAAGTCAGGATGTCTGATCTGTGGAAGCTAACCTAGTGAGGTTACATTGTATTCAAAGTGGGCGTGGCCAGGTGCCACCACACAATTATGAACGTTGTGGAGTCTGTTCGGAAAGTAACCAAGGGTGCTACATTGTGCGAGCAGCTCTCCAGGGGAAAGTGGATCGTGGGGAGATTCGCCCATATCTAGGTTCCGGACCCATCAATTGGTTGCCGAACTACCTTGCCAATCAAATTGAGGACGTTGTCGTCATCTCTGATCATTAGAGGACCAGGAATGTTTTTTCCATTACCCCTCTGATTGACGAATCGAGAGTTCCCAACCAGGAACGAATTGAAATTACTTATGATGGTCAGAAAAACCAGAAGGTTCCCATAGTCATCTATCTGCGAGGACCACTACCGTATGAATCAGCTAAGGCAATCCCTTACAAATACGGTGCAACGATAATTGAAAATGGAAAGGAAATTCCATTACCCTCCGTCGTGAATATTCCAGACATTAGTCGTGTAACACGGAGTGGTAGAATCTTCAACCGAGGAGTTGGAGAGTCCAACAAAGAAAAGGAACCTCAGACAGAAGTTCCCGATCCACCAGTCGGTCAATCCAGTAATCCCGACCTTTTGAAAAATGATGATGAGATGCTGAAGCTCATCCAAAGGAGTGAATACAACATTGTCGATCAACTGTTACAGACTCCTTCAAAGATCTCAGTATTATCACTGTTACTCAGTTCAGAAGCGCACAGGGAGGCTCTACAGAAAGTCTTGGAGCAAGCCTTTGTGGAACAGGATGTAACAATCAGACAGTTCGATAGTATTGTCTCTAACATCACTTCTTCCAATAACTTGGGATTTAGTTACGAGGAATTACCTGAAGAGGGTCGCCGTCATAACATGGCGCTCAATATTACAGTCAACTACCAGGACGATGCTTTAGCCAGCGTACTGGTAGACACAGGGTCAGCCCTGAATGTTATGCCGAAGTCCACCTTGATGCGGTTATCCTTCAAAGGACCCCCGATGAGAATCAGCGAGGTCGTCATCAAAGCATTTGATAGATCCAGAAAAACGGTTATCGGCGAAGTCGATCTTCCCATAACTATTGGTCCTCACACTTTCCAAGTCACTTTCCAGGTCATGGACATCCGGCCAACGTACAGTTGTTTATTAGGAATACCTTAGATACATCAGGCTGAAGTGGTCACTTCAACCCTCCACCAAAAGCTAAAGTTCGTCCAGAACGGCCAACTCATCACAGTCTGTGGGGAACAGGCCTTGCTCGTCAGCAATTTATCGTCATCCACTTATGTAGAACCAGAAGGGATAATCGGAACCCAGTTCTAAGCGCTTTCGCTACACAAGGATGACCAATTGGAAAAGGGAACTTCGATTTCCTCATACAAAGATGCTATTAAAGCAGTCAAGAGTACCGACACAACAGGATGGGGACAGCTTGTCATTCCTACTGACAATAAAACAAAGAAGGGTCTTGGTTTTTCTGCAACCTGTACCCGGACAATTGCTAACGATGAAAGTCTTCATCCCATTCAGAACTTCTTTCACAGTGGAGGGTTCCTTCACCCAGTGCCTCAGGCAATCCATGCTATCAATGAGGAGGATTCCTCCGACATGGATGAAGGACGGAAGTCCTATCTTAACAAGGACGGTTATATGTATCAGGAAGAGGTTCCTACGCCATTTTGCTATCCCGCACAGAGTTCGAGATTTATACCACGGTCAGATGTCGAAATGATATACGGAGGTTGTGATCCGGAAGGATGTCATGCTCCGCCAAACTCATTAGAGGAGGACACTCTGATGAAAGACAACTTTGACCACAATTACTATGGCCTGATGGATGGTCTGCCAATGTGGCAACCTTACCCAGGAGACTTGAGGCCAGAAAGTCAGCCGAGTAATGAAACTCAGCTGAGCATCATTGAACAGAATACCTGTGTCCCCACCATGTCATGGGATCAACACTCAGGTCATTCAGAAAATACTTAACATGACGATGAATTTGCAACGTTTCCAGGACTAGAATTCATTAATTATGCTTTTCCCGAGGTCAACGTCATTGAGAGAGATGACCCCTCCAGTTCCAAAGAAGTGTGGGACACCCTGGGACAACCAAGTGGAAAATACGACTATATGGTCAAGTACACCGCTTCCGAAAGCTCTCGTATCAAGCTCGAAGATATCCAGCCAATTGGATGGGGAGATACAGCTGAGAGAACAAATGCTATGCAAAATGCAACAGAGGAATTCTCCTACGACAATTCTGCCTGGGAGACAGATTCCAATGATCCTGCTCCACCAAAAATCAGCGTCATTTCTGAATACAAATCAAGGAAGGTGCCAGACTTTGTGATTCACCCAGGAGTTCGCCACCAATGGGTTGCTGTCGATGTTCCGAAGGTCGTTCATCAGTCAAAGTAATTGCCATCTTTAACCTTTCACCCTTCCCAGGTGAAACAGATGTTTTGATAGGGCTCACTTTCTGTAAATTTTCCCTCTTCGCTTCGCCCAAAGCGACAGAGTTTTGTTTTATAGGGCTGTAGTTTCAAGGATCGACTTTTTCATTAATAAAATAACGTCGTTCTGTAATTTCCGCATTTATTGCTGTTTTCTCTTTTTTACTTTTTCTCAGAAAATGGTAATCCTAAAAAATAATTCAATAATAAAAACAAGCAGTAATAAAAGAATACACTGCACACACTTGCATTTTCTCTATCTCTTCTAAACACGAATCATCACGTCGTGCAGATTGTTTGTTTTAAACCCCGTTGAAACATACGATCCGATGCCTTCTCTCGACTTTGAGTTCACGGTATTTGGGGCTGAAGAAGAAGTTGACAACGAAATTCCAGAAGAGATCTCCCGACTACTCAGACAAGAGGAAAGGTCCATTGAACCTCACAAAGAGCCGTTGGAAACGGTAAACTTGGGTTCAGAAAAAGAGAGAAAAGAAATCAGGATTGGGGCACTGCTCAGTCCAACTGCCAAAGAGAGTTTGATAAAGCTTCTCAAAGAATTCCCCGATGTATTCGTTTGGTCCTATCAGGATATGCCAGGGTTAGATACCAGTATCGTGGAACATCACTTACCGTTAAGATCGGAATGTCCGCCAGTAAAGCAGAGGTTGAGACGCACTCACCCGGACATGGCCATCGAAATTAAAGAGGAGGTACAGAAATAGATTGACGCGGGTTTCCTCGCCACATCAGAATATCCTCAATGGTTAGCCAACATCATACCCATTCTGAAAAAGGATGGAAAGGTCAGAATGTGTGAAGATTAAAGGGATCTGAACAAGGCTAGTCCGAAGGACGACTTTCCTTTACCACACATTGACATGCTGGTTGACAGTACAGCAAAGTTCAAAGTTTTCTCCTTCATGGATGGATTCTCGGGCTATAACCAAATTAAAATGGCGCCGAAAGACATGGAGAAAACTTTGTTCATTACCCCATGGGGTACCTTTTGTTACAAGGTAATGCCGTTCGGTTTTAAGAACGCCGGGGCAACCTATCAAAGGGCCATGACTACTCTTTTCATGACATGATACACAAAGAAATCAAAGTGTATGTCGATGATATGATTGCAAAATCTAAGATAGAAGAGGAGCATGTGATCCACCTATCAAAGTTATTCGAGCAGTTGAGAAAGTACAAACTCCGCTTGAATCCCAACAAATGCACCTTCGGTGTCCGTTAAGGGAAACTCTTAGGGTTCATCGTCATCCAGAAAGGAATTGAGGTTGATCCTGACAAGGTCAAGGCCATTCAAGAAATGCCTTCTCCGAAAACTGAAAAACAAGTCAGAGGATTCTTGGGATGTTTGAACTACATCTCCAGATTCATATTCCTCATGACCGCGACATGTGCCCCGATTTTCAAATTACTCAAAAAGAACCAGGATTGCGTTTGGACAGAAGATTGCCAAACCGCCTTCGACAGTATTAAGGAATATCTGTTGAATTCTCTTATTCTATCACCTCCAGTGGAAGGAAGACCACTGATCATCTACCTCACAGTCTTGGAAGACTCAATGGGGTGTGTACTTGGCCAACAGGACGAAACAAAACGGAAAGAGTCTGCCATTTACTATCTAAGCAAGAAGTTCACCGACTGTGAAACTCGGTACACGACGCTCGAGAAAACTTGATGTGCTTTGGCTTGGGCAGCCAAACGTCTTCGCCAATACATGATTCGTCACACTACTTGGTTGGTCTCCGAGATGGACCCAATCAAGTATGTATTTGAAAAACCTGCTCTCACGGGAAGAATCGCCCGTTGGCAGATGTTGTTATCAGAATATGACATAGAGTACCATGCTCAAAAAGCCGTTAAAGGAAGTATTTTAGCCGATCATTTGGCTCATCAACCGATTGACAATCAAGAATTAATCGGGTTTGACTTCCCAGACGAAGATGTCTTGTATTTAAAAATGAAAGATTGCGATGAACCGCTACCCAGTGAAGGGCCAGAACCAGGTTCCCAGTGGGGACTAATCTTTGATGGAGCAGTTAATCAGTATGGAAACGGAATTAGGGCAATAATTGTTACCCCTCAGGGTACCCACATTCCTTTCACCGCCAGACTTACATTCCTTGTATTATGGGTCTCGAAGAAGCGATTGATTTGAGGATCAAGAACTTGGACGTATACGGCGACTCAGCCCTGGTTATCAATCAGATAAAAGGATATTGGAACACATACCAATCAGGATTGATTCCTTACAAAGATTATGCAAGAAGGTTGTTACCTTTCTTCAACAGAGTTGAGTTTCATCACATCCCTCATGAGGAGAATCACATGGCTGACGCCTTAGCCACTCTCTCTTCTATGATTAGTGTAGGTCAATGGAATGACATACCTAAGATAGACATTATGCGCCTTGAACAGCCCACTTACATCTTCACAATTAAAGCAGTCATAGACGACAAACCTTGGTATCACGATATCAAATGCTTCCTTCAAAAACAAGAGTACCCTCCTGGGGCATTCACAAAGGATAGAAAGACCCTCAGAAGACTAGCAGGTAGTTTCTTCCTAAGCGGTGATACTCTTTATAAGAGAAATTTTGACATGGTCTTGCTTCGATGTGTAGACAGACCAGAAGCAGACATAATGATGAAAGAAATTCACGAAGGGTCCTTTGGTACTCATGCCAATGGACACACAATGGCGAGAAAAATTCTAAGAGCAGGGTACTACTGGTTGACAATGGAATCCAACTGCTACAAGTACATGAGGAGGTGTCACAAGTGTCAGATATACTCCGACAAAATTCATGTACCGCCTACACATCTCAAAGTTCTTTCTTCCCCATGGCCTTTTTCCATTTGGGGAATCGACATGATTGGCTTGATTGAGCCCAAAGCTACAAACAGACATCGGTTCATCCTTGTAGCCATTGAATATTTCACTAAGTGGGTCGAAGTGGCGTCGTACGCTAATGTAACCCGACAGGTGGTGGTCCGATTTATCAAAAACAATATCATCTACCGTTATGGTGTTCTGAGCCAGATCATTACTGATAATGGATCTAACTTGAACAATAAGATGATGAAAGAGTTGTGCGCAGAGTTCAAGATCGAACATCATAAGTCATCTCCCTACCGTCCAAAGATGAATGGAGCGGTAGAAGCGGCTAACAAGAATATCAAGAGGATTGTTCAGAAGATGGTTGTAACCTACAAAGACAGCACGAGATGTTACCCTTTGCTCTTCATGTTTATCGCACATCTGTCCGCACTTCAACAGGGGCAACCCCTTTCTCTCTAGTGTATGGCATGGAGGCAGTGCTCCCCATAGAAGTAGAGATCCCATCAATCCGGGTATTGATGGAAGCTAAGCTTACAGAAGCTGAATGGTGTCAAAGTCGACACGACAAACTCAATCTGATCGAAGAAAGGCGTATCACAGCTCTATGCCACGGGCAGTTGTATCAGCAAAGAATGAAGAAGGCGTTCGACAAAAAGGTTCGACCTCGCGTCTTCAGGAAATGAGACCTTATGCTAAAAAATATACAATCATTTTTCACTGATTCGCGAGGTAAACGGGCCCCGAATTATGATGGCCCCTACGTGGTCACGAAAGCTTTCTCAGGCGGCGCCTTGAGACTTGTAACCATGGACGGAGAGGAATTTGTCTACCCCACAAATGTTGATGTAGTCAAGAAATACTTCGCCTAAACTAAAAAAAATGTCTCGGTGGATTGAAAACCCGAAAGGGCGGTCCAGGAAAAAGTTAGAGGCAAAATAAAAAAATCATCATCCCGGTGGATTGGAAACATCAAAACAATCCAGGCAAAAATTAGGGATAATGGCAAGTAACTATGTTCAACAGGGGCAAGTCCCTCAGCAGCAGTTACACCATCCATCGGAGGAAAACTCCAGTCAAGGTCATCTTCGACAGAAACTCAGGATGCCCAGAATTCAAAGTTGGTAGAAGAATAGTGGTCGTTATGTTTCAACGTAACCCTTTTTCCCTGTAAATTACCATTTTCTAGCTTTGTATATACTCTTTGGAATCACACGTTTGGCTGATCTCCATCTTATCAATAAAATTTGAGCCCTTGTGCTTTTGTTTGTAATTCTCATTTGTTTTAGCTTTACAGAACGACATTTTAACATGCTCAACGATTCTTGAAATAAAACAAAAATGAATTTACTTGAAAAAAATTTTTCTGCTTTTAAAATAAAGATGGCAATTTCTTTTGACTGTTGAACATCAAAAGAGCATCAACCGCTTCTCCAGAAGTAAGCGAACTTCAAAGTGCAGAATCAAAGTACTCCTTCTACGCCAGTGTGCCTGAATGAAGGATCAACAGTGTCGGATGCAACTAATCCATCTGACATCTTCGGCAGAGTCCTTATCTCCTAAGCCCGATTAACGGTAGTTCCCCGCGAGGACTACTTCTCCTAAGCAAGGTAGAATTGCTACTTTTGGACCAACGGTACTTCTTCGCCCCGCGATGGCCGAGTATCCAGTTATGTTCATCTTTTAGTTTGTATGTCGCGTCAGTTTTGTCAGCATATACATACGTACATCATACATTATTGATTTGCATTCGCATTCATATTGAATCACCATCACTCTAGTCGGTCTTATCCCCCAGTGATAAAAGTCCTCTCAATCGAGTTGTCAGTTCTTTCCTCGTCAGGAAATGCCGCGTCTGAACAATCTCTCTCCTCCAGTTTATTTCTGGAATGAAGTTGGCTCCTCGACCACTTTGCTAACTTGAACCTCTGAAAAAACCAGAGAGCTCTCAGTCAACATCACTCTTCGCCATTGAAGATGATATTTTTGCTTTTCCAGATTAAGGAAAATCCTTAGAGAAAGCCCCTTAACAGGAGCTTCGGCAATACGGCAGTTTTTCTCCGAAAAAACCACTGATGAAGAGGTCATCGGCACATCAAAACTTTTTCCATCAAATGGCATCTCCCCAGGAAAATTTAGCGAGAAGTTTGAGGAAAACCGCTACGCATAGCGTCCCTTATCAATTAAGTTTATTGACAAAAGAAACTAAGACCAGTTCCTTGGTAGGAAACCAGGATCGAGGGGAAGTTTACATCAGAAACTTAGACCATTTCCTTAGTAGGAAACCAGGATCGAGGGGAAGTTTACAAAATAAACTTAGACCAGTTCCGTGGTAGGAAACCAGGATCGAGGGGAAGTTTACATCAGAAATTGAGACCAGTTCCACGGTAGGAAACCAGGATCGAGGGGAAGTTTACATCAGAAACTAAGACCAGTTCCTTGGTAGGAAACCAGGATCGAGGGGAAGTTTTACCTTTTCTAAGTATCAACACTTAGCGAAAGAAGATGGATGCGTGAACTGCCATTCATAACCACCATCAAAATTTCGGTTATTCCGATATTTAATCCTCTTGCACCCCGAATGCCCGAATACCTTCGTCATTCACACCTTCGGGTCTAAGAAGATTAAATAGGGACATCTGTCATACCCCAAATTTTGACCACTAAGGTTCCCCATCATTGTGCAAACCATCATCACAATATGGGTGTATCATTATGCCTCATTAGTCTCCCCAAAGATGGGTGAGCATCCACTACAATCAAAATTAGGGTTTCAATCCCTCTCTGAGTGTTTAGACAAAGGATCAATCAAGGAATGACATGATCTTCAACTTTTATAAACCTCTCAAACATCCACAATGTATCAAGAGGACTCCCACTTCAAGGATTAAGCACAAGGATGCTCCCTTCTAGGTGGATCAAGCTTCAAGATCGCCAGTATCACCAAATTAGGGTTTTGGTCGACCAGGGCCTCCAGATGGAAATTTTCATCTGGGCATAAGCCAAAGATCCAAAACATAACCTAATATGCTCAATGGAACCTCATAAACCGAATCATTAAGTCAATTTTGCCTCAAGGGATGCATACATCAAAAATCAGGAATTAGGGTTTCTTGACCTAATTCACCCCTAAGTTGACTTTTGGGACAAATCATGAACCAAGACCTCAATACATGATTTTAGGGTCTCTAATATACCATATTGATCCATTTGGGACAATGGATTGATCCAAGAAGCTTGAGCAACAAGTTTCAATTTCATCTGAACCACAATTAGGGTTTCGCGGGAAAAGTCAACTGTAACTTTGACTTTTGACCAAGACATGCTCTCAAGCCCTAAGACATGATTCAATACACTCTATACCACCCATGGAACATATCCATCAAGTTTAATTTAGGTCAAGGACATGATTTCCTAAGGAAATGCATAGTTTGGAATTCATCGGATAAAAAGTCAACTGTGCACAAGAGTCAACTTTGACTTTTTGAGATTTTTCACAAAAATGGATTTTTAACCCTAAAATTATGTTAATATATGATTTGAATCATCGTTCATCAAGAAAAATCAAATAAAATGGGATAACTTGTAAAAGGGGTAACCATAAAAACTTAGAAAATTTTCTAACTTATGAAAAAAAAGTGACAAAGGTACCAACTTTGGAGGATCATAACTCCTAAACCACAAAGCCATTTTTTCCATCTAAAGCTTGATTTCTAGATCTCATTGCCCTCTACAAAAGCTTCATACTGACCTATGTCCAAATTCCTCATGGATTTTGAGTTATGGAGTGATCAAAATCAAGAAAAGTCACTTTGTTCTAACACTTGGTGAAAATTTCACTAAGTCAGATTTTGCCTTACTTTTTTCCAAATGTAGGGACATTTTTCACTTGGATCCAAAAAGTATCAAAACCAAATATGATCAAACAGTTGTTGTATCATATAAGAGTTTTCCAAAATGGCCAAGAACATCACCAAATTCCACTTGAGCCATGAGATATGACATTGGCAAGTTGCCTTGCTGAAATCTGCCAAGGCAAGGCAGATTTTTGCACTTTTGGTCGATTTGCCAAAATCAGCCAATTCCAAGCCTTGTCATCACCTTGGACACATCTGAGGATTGAATCTAAAGGGACAATCACTGAGCCAAGCCTCCAAAGTCCTTGGAACAAGAAATAGCATGCTAAACCTAGAATTGCCTAAAATAGGGACAAGATTCCAATTTTGGATTGGAGCATTCAATGGAAGCACCAAGGTGGCATGGACTGAGCCATTAGAAACTGAATTCAGTCAAGACTTATCCAAGTCCAAGGGGACCAGTAGCCTGTGCCCTAACCTCTAGTCAATGGCTAGAGGAGACTTGGATTTTCATTTGCCAACATTGGCCAAACCTACTCAGCAGTTGCCATTCACTATTCCTTGCAAAACAAACTTGCTCTACTCTTAATAGAGCTCAATTGTGATCAGTTTAAGTACACCAAAGGGCTACAACACTTTCCTTTCTCAAAATCCACTTCTCACTCTCAAAAATGCCTTTCTTAGCAAGTCACTATCGGGTTTTTTATTAGAGAGCAATTCCACTCAAATCAATCACACACACACCTCATATACATCATATGTGAGCTGATCAAACACTTAAACAACATCTGGAACACTGATTTCTCAGAATCACCAGTCAATTGCTCAAGGTTTTAACCAAGTTGCAGTTGAGATGCCATGAAGTGATCCAGCCAATTTCCATCAAGTCCAAGCATTCAAACACACTCCATAGGGTGTAGGGAAGCTGTTCAGATCATCACAATTCATCTGTAACATCTCCTACTCAGAAATCAATTTGCTCTTGCTGTCACGACCTAGAGGTAAGCCTAAACTTGGTCATCTCTCAATCTATGCATATTTCCTCGCACAATACTTTTGCCAAATGTTCATAATCATGCATGGAATGTTTCCCCTCAAGTAATTGCTTTGTTTGAATCGTGTATCAAAAATCCCAGCCTTCATTCAGAATTTAGGGTTCTTGAGGATTTTTCGTGATTTCTTGTTTTATGCTTAATTTAAATGAAATTAATTTCCATAGACATGATCGTGAGGTTGAAACGAGTTGATTGGTATGTGGATTGCATGATATGATAAAGTATTCAGTGAGATTGGATAGAAAATACAAATCAGGGCAAAACTGAAAAACGCGCTTGTTTTTCAGCTATTCTTGGCGCCATTTTTCTCAAATTCAAATATTTGAATTTTGTGATTTTATTTAATTGATTCAAAAATTAATTTCTCTCTGAGTTTTAATGATTTTGAGTTGATTCTTTTTTTAATAATTCACAAAAATGTTAAAATATTTTATTTTCCCAAAAAATCCCAAAAATATTATTTATTTCATATAATTGATATTTTTGCAAAGAATTAATATTTTAATTATTTTTGACATTTTGAATATTTTTTCCACCTTGATTTTGCAACTTTTAATGCCTTCTAATTATTTTGCAGGTCAATACTTAATTTTTGAAGCATTAATCCAAGATCACAATTTGTTTTCCATATGTTAAACAATTTTGATCATTTTAATTAATTTTTATTCAATTAAAACACATTTTGAAAACAAATTAGGGTTTTTGATTAATTCAACCCTCATAAATCATTTTCAAAACACTTTGGGCCTCTAATAGAGTGTAAGACCCAAACCTTTGTAAATACAACCTATTTTTGGGCCTCACTTATTGTATAAGTCCCGTTGTATTTCAAAAAGTTCGACGCGATCGTCATCCGTTGAAAAACAAACTTTGGGCCTACCCTCGAGTAGTAAGACCCATTTCTTGTCTTTAATCTTTTTGGGCCTCTTGAGAGAGTGTAAGACCCAAAACCCCCTTGTACAAACCATTTTGGGCCTCACTTATTGTATAAGTCCCTCTGTATAAGTGAACGGCGCGATCGTCGCCTTTTATAAAGCAACTGGGCCTCTCCTCGAGTAGTAAGACCCATTTCAAAACTCTTTGGGCCTCTAATAGAGTGTAAGACCCAATCCCCTTTTAACCAAAAACAACTTTGGGCCTCAGATATTGTATAAGCCCCTTTGCGTTAAAAGAAAATCTCGGCGCGATCGCCATTTCAAACGAAAAATCAATTGGGCCTACCCTCGTGTCATAAGCCCCACTCTTTTTCTTTAAACCTTTTGGGCCTCTTGAGAGAGTGTAAGACCCATCCCTTTGTACAGCAAACAATTTTTGGGCCTCAGTCACTCGTATAAGTCCCTCTATACAAATTCAACAGTGTGATCACTGATAAAACCCTGGGCCTCTCCTTGAGCTGTAAGCCCCAAATCTTTCTTTTTCAAAGCACTTTCTCCTTTGATTTTGAAATATACTATTGTTTTCAATTTTTCTTTGTTGAACAACTAACCAAACAGCATGGAAGCTCTACAACCGAGTAAGTGTTTATCCGCTTTCATTTACCGCTTTCATATACATATAACTGTATTGTGGGGCTGTTTCACTGTAAGTCTTCTTTCATAAACTCATATCAACTGTGGAATAATAGTATAGATATTTAGAGTTTCCCCGGCAACTACGTCTAGCACTAGGTTAAGCCCGTTGATCACTCTTAAATAGTCAAAACTAGATCCCCGTAGGATTACCAGACACAGTCTTCCCTCCTCTTGGGGTTAAACAATATGGAGATGTGAAAGGCAGATTCTTTTTGAATCCTTTCTCAGACTGTCACTCGTAGAAGTTGTCAAAGAAACTCTATTCCCCAGAGATTATCTCTTCTCCGTGAATTGCATCTCTTGAGTTTCTTCCAAATTCTCGAACTTTCCTGGCTTGATCTATTCCTTGTGAATAGCCTGTCTTGAACTTCTCGGGGTTTGGGGACCCACAGGCTTCTTAAAAGCACTTGTCAAGAAACTCTACTCCCCAGAGATGATCTTTTCTCTGTGAATGGCATCTCTTGAGTTTCTTCCAAATTCTCGAACTTTCCTGGCTTGATCTATGCTTTGTGAATAGCCTGTCTTGAACTTCTTGGGGTTTGGGGACCCACAGGCTTCCTAAAAGCATCCCCGCCTCCTCTTGGGCGTTGTACAAGGACCCGTCGGCTTCTTAGAAGTATTCACAGGCTCCTCTTAGGCTTCATATAATGATTTTTCCCCCCGGGAATGATAGCCTCCTCTTGGGCTTCATACAAAGTTTCCAGCCTCCTCTTGGGCTTCGTACAAATTAACCCGATGACCTCCTAGAGGTATAGGAACAGAAATCAGTCATCTTGATAGAGCAGTCTTTCCAAGAGTCTACTACTGTTTCTCAAAGCATAATACAAAAGATGAAACTCTAGACTTGGACAGTCTAATTCCCTTGAGTCTCAAAGACATTCTCAAGCTCCCTCCAAAACTAGGAGATGAAACCCGTAGACTCGAACAGTCTCAATACCCTTGGATTTCCCATTTCCTTAAAGAACAGGAAATAACCCTGATCCTCGAATCAAATCCCGAGTGCAAACATTACTCATATAAGAACTGATTTTCTCTTTAAATCAGCATATTGGATCTTTCACTCAACTGAAACAGTCACAATAGCCTCCTCTTGGGCTTTGTACAATGATTCTCCCCAGCGGAGCTAACAAATAGCCTCCATCTCGGGCTTCGTACGAGATACAAAAATACTCCCTCGTTGAGTCAAAACCTTTTAGTCTCCATCTCGGGCTTCGTACGAGATGCAAAAAGACTCCCTCGTTGAGTCAAAACCTTTTAGCCTCCATGTCGGGCTTTGTACGAGATACAAAAAGACTCCCTCGTTGAGTCAAAACCTTTTAGCCTCCATCTCGGGCTTCGTACGAGATACAAAAGGATTCCCTCATTGAGTCAAAACCTTTTAGCCTCTCTCTCGGGCTTTGTACGAGACACATATTAGCCTCCCCTTAGGCTTTGTATAAGAAAACCACTGATTGATCCAATCAACCTTTTAGCATCAAAGTTGTGCCTCATTCACAGTACACAAATATCAACAACTCCTTCCCCTTCATCTAATCGTTGTAAGCGGCAAGCCTCTGGATTATTTACATCCATGCCACTTTCCCTCTTTTAGCATGAGAAATTACTAAGGAAAGATAGCATTGCTCTACACTGAGTTAAAGTCTTCTCCTTCAGGTTGGAAATCCCCTATAAAGGAAATTATGGCATTGCCGAATTCATAAATCCCGGTTAAAGTAGTTCTCCTTTATAAACAGTTGTGACAGACAAACCCCTCTTTAGAGATGACAAATTCTCTCTAAAGTCAAACCCTTTTAGCTTCATATCTTGGGCCTTGAACAAGATACAAATAGACTCTTCAGCTTCACATCTTGGGCTTTGAACAAGATACAAACCACCATTTAGCTTCACGTCTTGGGCTTCGAACAAGACACCAAAACAACCATTTCCTCCCATAGAATAGGAGGAACTACGATCGCTCTGATTTCCCTGTTTCAGTAAATAGGAATACGTAGGCATAAGATTGAAAGAAAAATCTTAGCAAGCACACTAAACAAAAACCCAAAATCCCATACTTTCATACATCCGTCCTAACATCTCGACTGATAGTCTAAACACCCCTTTTCAACAAAATAACCTAGGAGAGACCCTGAATCTTTGTAGCATCTGTAAACCAACAATTTTGACTGTTTAACCTCAGTATGCAAGCAGGGTTAGTTGGAGACATCTATTTCCCTTCCTTCATCAGCTTCAATAGGATAAAAAATGAATTGAGCTGTAGTACCAGAGGGATTGTCACTACTACGAAAACCCCATTTAACAACGCCAGCTTTACCACGGTTTCGTATCCCACCGTTGTAACAGGATTAAAAATTTATAACGCCATATTTAACGATGGTTGTATTACATAACCGTTGTAATACAAGCTGTGTAACAAGCTTTGATTCCCAGCTCTATATTTTTTTTTCCATATTTTTACATTTTAACACGCTTGTATTAAAAGACCGTTGTACTACATATATCACGCTTCGATTCACAGCAATGTATTCTTTAGTATTTTTAAGTGCAATAGAGTATATATATAACTTTAAAAATAAAACTGTAAGAGATGAACATATATAGACATAATTTTATTTTAATATTCCATTGAGAGTACATTGATAAACATATTACATATCAAGATCATTGTCAGAGCCCATAGCATAAAAAGCATCTTCATAATCTAGACATCTCTCCTCACTCCCCTCATCGGAATCATAATATACAGGCCTCATTTTCTTCTTTATCTTCTTCTTATTAGGCTTCTTCTTCTTCTTCTTCTTATCCTTCCTTACCCTTAAGGCATACCTGAAGTTGGCAGTTGCTGGTTGGACGACCTCCTGGATTGGCGCCTGACGTTCCTCATTGAGGTTTCTAGGATTCTCATTTGTTGAACTCATTGTTACGAAGAATATATTATTTAGATATGTAAAATTGTCTATTTATAGATGAGGTTGAAGATGAAAAGACTGATAGTTTAATGCTTGTAATGTTGATAACTTGTAAACCGTTCATATTCTGGAACTATATTTTCTTGTAAACCGTTCATATGTTGGGAAGTGCAACGGTTAATAATATCACGACAGTTATAATTAATGACCGTAGCGATATCACTTATAATCCAGACGTAATTTTAGGAAAATGTTGTTGCCTGGTGTCGAACCTTGTACCACGTATAAGGGGTATCGCTACGGTTATTATAACTAACCGTTGTGATATTATTAAATTAATATATAATCTATCATAACGGTTATTTAAGAAAACCGTTGTGAAAATTTTACCTATATAAGGGAATTAACTTTCCCTTTTTGACAGTTGCGCCGTTTCCTTCACAGCGAAACCCTAGCACCCAAACTTCTTGTAGTTCTTCCTGCAGAATCTAAAACTAGATGAACATGGTGATGATGCTGGCGGTAGCAAGCGTAATGTACATGTTGTTTATGGAAAATAAGGTAGTCTTCTACTTCAATCTTTTTGTTAAATAGTTCCCATTATCTCGTTTGCTTCATGTTGTTTTTGTTGATTATTTTCATTTTGTGCAGATTCGATTTCAATGCTTCACAAGCAAGGTGAACTTCATTGTAATGGTACAGTCCCACTTCTTAGAGTTTTGTTTCAACTTTTGGTTGTTTTGTTTTGAATACTAACTAATTTTCTTCATTGTTTCCCACTTCTTAGGGTTTGTTTCACATGGTGATGATGATGGTGGTACATATATATATGAATTCATTATGATAAGGTACATATATATGAATTCATTCTTATATTGTATATGTTTATTATATACTATGTACATTGTTTGTTTTACTATCCTTTTATTGAAAATGCAATCAGTTAAATTGATATAGAACATTAGTTTATTATATATATACTATGTATATTGTATATAGTTAAATTTAATACAAACTAATTTTCATCATTGCTTCCCACTTCTTAGGATTTGTTTCACATGGTGATGATGATGGTGGTACCTATATATGAATTCATTCTGATAAGGTACATATATATGAATTCATTCTGATATTGTATATGAAATTTAGTTTATTATATACTATGTATATCGTTTGTTTCACTGTCCTTTTATTGAAAATGCAATCAGTTAAATTGCTATAGAACATTATAATCTGAAAATTAGGATGTATTTGAAAACCAACCTTTATCATGTCAATGTTTTCCGAATTGCATCCATTTCATTCCGCACATTTTATGTTCCTTAACATAAAATTTACGGTTTGATGGTCGGTTTCCTTCAATCCATCGATATCTTTTATTATAATTTACCTCATCATCGTCACTAATCGCCGTGGTTGTTAAGATCATGATCATTGTTATGATGATAAAATCATGGCGATTTTTGGCGATGATGAGGTAAACTATAACAAAAGATATCGATGGATTGAAGGAAACTGACCATCGAACCATAAATTTTATGTTAAGGAAGATAAAATGTGCGGAATGAAATGGATGCAATTCGGAAAACAGTGGTGTGATTAAGTTGGTTTTCAAGAACAGTTTAATTTTCAGATTATATAGTTCTTTACCAATTTTAATGGTTGTATTTCTTTAATAAGGTGGATGGTAAAACAAGCAATATACATTTGTATTTAATAAACTAAGGATACATTCCACAACGGTTGAGACAAATAACCATTGTGATAGTTAGCATATATGACAACGGTTCATACTGATAACCGTTGTGATAGTTAATATATATTACAACTGTTGAAATACCTAACCGTTGCAATATATCGCGCGCTTCCAGAATACAACAACGGTTTCCAGACTGTTGTAGAAACGGCGAACTTACAACAATAATCTACATAACAACGCCTTCGCCCGCGTCATTATATGTCATTCCCAACCGTTGCTAAATGGGTTTTTCGTAGTAGTGTGTGCTTCGCAACCACATCCAAAAATCACTCGCTACAAGGTCATTCAGAAAATATCCAGCACGTCGATGAATTTGCAAAGTTTGCAGGACTGGAATTCATCAACTATGCTTTTCCCGAGGTCAACGTCATCGAAAGGGATGACTCCTCCAGTTCCAGAGAAGTGTGGGACACCTTAGGACAGCTGAGTGGCAAATTTGACTACTTACCGCTCTTGAGAGCTCTCATATCAGGCTCGAAGACATCCAGCCAACTGGATAGGGAGATTTACCTGAGAGCACAAATACTATGCAAAATACAACAGAGGAATCCTCCTACGACAACTCTGCTTGGGAGACAGATTCAAACGATCCTGCTCCACTAGAAATCAGCGTTATTTCTGAAGAATAATCAAGGAATGTGCCAGACTTTGCGATTCACCGAGGAGTTCACCGCCAATGGGTTGTTGTCGACGTTCCGAAGATTGTTCATAAGTCAAAGTAATTGTCGTCTTTAACCTTTCACTCAGCCCAGGTGAAACGGATGTTTTGATAAGGGCTCACTTTCTGTAAATATCCCTTTTCGCTTCACCCAAAGCGACAGGGTTTTGTTTTATAGGGCTGTAGTTTCAAGAATCGACCAGTTCATAAATAAAATAATTTTGTTCAGTAATTTCCGCATTTATTGTTGTTTTCTCTTTTTTCTTTTTCAGAAAATGGTAATCCTAAAAAATAACTCAATAATAAAAATAAGCAGTAAAAGAAAAAACGTTGCACACACTCTTGCATTCTCTCTTCTAAAAAACAATATCACGTCATACAGATTGCTTGTTTTAAACCCCATTGAAACATACGATTCGATGTCTTCTCCCAACTTTGAATTCCCGGTATTTGGGGCTGAAGAAGGAGTTGACAACGAAATTCCAGAAGAGATCTCCTGATTACTCAAACAAGAGGAAAGGTCCATTGAACCTCACAAAGAGCCGTTGGAAATGGTCAACTTGGGCTCAGAGGAGGAAAGAAAAGAAGTCAGGATTGGGGCACTGCTCAGTCCAAATGCCAAAGAGACTTTGACAAAGTTTCTCAAAGAATTTCCCGATGTGTTCGCTTGGTCCTATCAGGATATGCCAGGGTTGGATACCAGCATCGTGGAACATCATCTACCATTAAGATCAGAATGTCCGCCAATAAAACAAAGGTTGAGACTGACTCATACAGACATGGCCATCAGAATCAAAGAGGAAGTATAGAAACAGATTGACGCAGGTTTCCTCGCCACATCAGAATATCCTCAATGGTTAGCCAACATTGTACCTGTTCCGAAAAAGGACGGAAAGGTCAGAATGTGTGTGGATTACAGAGATCTCAACAAGGCTAGTCCAAAGGACAAATTTCCTTTACCACACATTGACATGCTGGTAGATAGTACAGCAAATTCAAAGTGTTCTCCTTCATGGATGGATTCTCGGGCTATAATCAGATAAAAATGGCGTTGAAAGACATGGAGAAAACTTCAGTCATTACCCCATGGGGTATTTTTTGTTACAACGTGATGTCGTTCGGTTTGAAGAACGCCAGGGCAACCTATCAACGGGCCAGGACTACTCTGTTCCACGACATGATACACAAGTAAATCGAGGTATATGTCGATGATATGATTGTCAAATCTAAGACAGAAGAGGAGCATGTGACCCACTTGTCGAAACTATTAGAGCGGTTGAGAAAGTATAAACTCTGCTTGAATCCCAACAAGTGCACATTTGGTGTCCGTTCAGAGAAACTCTTAGGGTTCATCGTCAGCCAAAAAGGAATTGAGGTTGATCCTGACAAGGTCAAGGCCATTCAAGAAATGCCTTCTCCGAAAACTGAAAAACAAGTCAGAGGATTCCTGGGACGTTTGAACTACATCTCCAGATTCATATTCCTCATGACCGCGACATGCGCGCCAATCTTCAAATTACTTAAAAAGACCCAGGACTGCGTTTGGACAGAAGATTTCCAAAACTCCTTCGACAGTATCAAAGAATATCTGTTGAATCCACCGATTCTATCACCTCCAGTGGAAGGAAGACCACTGATCATCTACCTCACAGTCTTCGAAGACTCAATGGGGGTGTGTACTTGGCCAACAAGACGAAACCAAAAGGAAAGAGTCTACCATTTACTATCTGAGCAAGAAATTAACCGACTGCGAGACTCGGTACACTATGCTTGAGAAAACTTGTTGTGCTCTGGCTTGGGAAGTCAAACGTCTTCGCCAGTACATGATTCGTCACACTACTTGGTTAGTCTCCGAAATAGATCCTATCAAGTATGTCTTTGAAAATCCTGTTCTCACGGGAAGGATTGCCCGTTGGCAGATGTTGTTATCAGAATACTACATAGAATACCAGGGTCAGAAAGCCGTTAAGGGAAGTATTTTAGCCAAAATTTGGCTCATCAACCGATTGACGATCAGGAATCAATCGGGTTCAACTTCCCAAACGAAGATGTCATGTATTTAAAAATGAAAGATTGTGATGAACCGCTACCCAGTGAAGTGTAACACCCTTCTAATCCTCGCATAAAACATACAATAAATCAGAGTAAATAATCATGCTATTCATTTAAGGGTGTCACACATAATCATAAAACATCATAAAACACCTGTCATGCTCATTAACACTTAAGTAATTTCATGCTTTTCAAAAACTTCTCTTAGCATGTAGCAGCGGATTCCAAATAATCATAATAGACATAAAGAGAGTTTCATGCTCATCACATTAATAAACGAAACTTGGGCATAAAAGCCAACTTCAATACAAATCAAGTAAGCATAAAAGTATACGTAGAGTACATAATGTATCTCTAAAGCATAAACCAAACGATCCCAGTGTTACATGATCAGAGCACGACTCGACCCAATATAAATAAAGACACTAAACAGCTGCATCAGCGGCTACCTCGCTCTACGAGCAAGTCTACTCCTCGGCACCTGAGCGATGTCGTATAAAACATCATTCCAACAGAAGGGTGAGAATTCACATCAATATTGAAATTATAAGATAATGATTATTGTAAAACATATAAACACGAATAATAAATAATCTCACACTTCAATATTCATCAACAAGTATCACTCAAGTATCCACACAATTCATATCAAATTCCAATACTCAACAAGTCACAATCACACACATACTTCCATATAACAATCATATATGTCATGCGACTCGATGCAAACTCAATGCAACTCATGCCATGTGGTACCAACACTTGTTATTTTTTTTCGGTTTTTACATTTAAACCGGGTCCGTCCCCTAGACCAATAACAAAACAAAAGCCCGTCCCCTAGGCTTTCAAACCCCATTCGGCGTTAGGTTTGGGACAAGTCAATAATTCCCACGGAATTACCAAACATTGCCTCTTGACACAAATGATGCGTATGCAATCAATAACAATATGCAATTAAGACCATTCCCTAATCTTAATATCATGCATATATCAAATAATTCATCACACTTGAATTATCACACAATTGCACACACAATCACATTTTCATAATTAAAGTATTCATACTTTAGATTTCGTCACCACAATCAAGCGATAATACACAAGGACTAATTAGATTCAATCACAACTCACAAACATAAGTTACCGATTAAATATAGACTAATTAATCAATCACTAAGAATAGAATCCAATAAAATTCTACTATTCAAATCATAATAATTATTGGAATAAACAACCCATGTTTAAATAATTAATCTATAATAGATAATTAACTCATATTTATTTAAATAATTGCTATTTAAATAAATAGTCCAGATTAAATAAATATTTGATAATTTAATAGTTAATAGATAAACAATTAATCACTAATTAAATTAGTCTTTAATAAAATACTAATGATTAAGAATGTATTTGTATCTATATATCCCAATAACCAACTAGTATACAGTATGTATATACCACTTCATTTCTACTTCACATAAGCAAGTGGACATATCACACAAATTAGGTGGCCACTTGAAAGAAGATAAATACTATAATATGATTTAAGCTCTTCTGTCTAACACTCCTTAGCTTTACACTATAACTAAATCTTGTGAAATTAAATTGGGAAAAGCCAAGGCTACCATGCGCAGTGATTTGTTAAATCACAAGGAAGCCACTGTCATTCCACCCACCACAATACTTCATGCGCATTAATTGAAGGGAAAGTAATCCACTTATTTCCAATAACTCATTTAATAATAGGAGATGGGTTACTAAAACATTGCCATATGAATTTTGTGTCTTGTCATCTCCAACTTCCATTCTATACAGTATATAATAGCTACTAGTTAGTAAATACCTTCAGAGTAGCCATTTAATTCTACTACCAATTTCATTTTTTTTTTTACTGAATAACATTATTTCTTCACGCTACAGGTTATTAGAAAAAGGCCACTTTATTAATCTTAATTTTCATTATGGTTCCAGCCGCTACAATAATGAAACAGAAGAACACCCATCTCTAAAGTCACAACAAAGCATCATAATCACATAATCACAGTCTCAGTATTCCAGATCTTAAAATCAATTACGTAACAAGTAGAAAAAAAATTATATTTCAACAGTTTAATCATAAGTCACGGATTGATTCGCTATCCATATAAGCCAACTCATCAAACATTGAAAACAAGTGTAAGGTTAAACGAACAGAAACAGTGAAGCTATCACATTTCTTTACTAACACCTGTTTAGTTAGTGCTACGCTACAGTGATTGGAAAGAAGAGATTTCACAACTCATTAGTTAAATTTCTATACAATAATTATTAATGGGTCTCTAAAATATCACCAAAAATTAATTTCTAAACATCTAAAATTAATCATTTCAGAATTTAATCTTAACCTAATTAAATTCAGTTTCATAGAAAATTTTGAGATTTTATTTTAACACTATTTCTACTCAATAATCATTACCCAAATAACCCCAATATTGAATAAAATCTCACCCTTACCTTGAATTTTTTGATGAATTTGTTCCTTGATCTTTGAGTTCCTCTCCTCTTTCCTTCCTACTCTTCCTTCTCTTCTACACTTCTAAGTTCTCTTCTCCAACTTTCTTACTAACTTTCTTCTCTAAAACCCTAACTATTCATAAACCAAATGGGCCTAACTCAACCCATTACTCTTAATATTAACACCTCACCTTAAGCCCAATAATTTCCAACAATTATAATATCATATAAAATATAATAGATTAAGTATTTTACTAAATACTAACAATCTAATTAAAATAAATAATTAGATAAATTCCACAATTCAATTTATTTTTAAATAATAAATTAAATCACATATTTCAATTTAATCACTTAAATCAATTAATTCACACAAATTAAATAAACCAATTAATTTATATAAACTCAATAAACTATATAAATCAATTAATTCATATAAATTCACTAAATCAAATAATTCATGTAAATCAAATATTTTCAAATAAATTAGATAAATCACATAAATCAATATTTAATAAAATCACACAATAATTAATATAAATAATTAATTAATAAAAATCGGGGTGTCACATGAAGGGCCAGAACCAGGTTCCCAATGGGGACTAATCTTTGACAGTGCTGCCAATCATTATGGAAACGGAATTGGGGAAATCATCATAACACCTCAGGGTACCCACATTCCTTTCACCGCACGACTGACATTCAAGTGCGCAAACAACGAGGCTGAATACGAAGCTTATATCATGGGTCTCGAATAAGCGATCGACTTAAGGATCAAGAACTTGGATGTATATGGCGACTCAGCCCTGGTTATCAATCAGATCAAAGGATATTGGAACACATACCAATCAGGGTTGATTCCTTACAAAGACTATGCGAGAAGGTTGCTACCATTCTTCAACAGAATCGAGTTTCATCACATCCCTCGTGATAAGAATCACATTACTGATGCATTAGCCACTCTCTCTTCCATGATTAGTGTAGGTCAATGGAACGACCTACCTAAGATCGACATAATGTGCCTTGAAAGGACCGGTTGCATCTTCGCGATCGAAGCAGTCATAGATGACAAACCTTGGTATCACGATATCCAATGCTTCCTTCAGAAACAGGAGTACCCACCTGGGGCATCCAGGAAAGACAAAAAAACCCTCAGAAGACTAGAAGGTAGTTTCTTCCTGAGCGGTGATACACTCTATAAGAGAAACTTTGACATGGTCTTGCTTCGATGCGTAGACAGACCAGAAGCAAACATGCTGATAAAAGAAATTCACGAAGGATCCTTTGGCACTCATGCCAACGGACACACAATGGCGAGAAAAATTCTGAGAGCAAAGTACTACTGGTTGACCATGGAATCCGATTGCTACAAGTACATGAGGAAGTGTCACAAGTGTCAGATATACACTGACAAAATCCATATACCTCCAACGTATCTCAAAGTTCTCTCTTCCCCATGGCCTTTTTCAATATGGGGAATCGACATGATTGGCATGGTCGAACCCAAGGCTTCGAACGGACATCAGTTCATCTTGGTAGCCATTGATTACTTCACCAAGTGGGTCGAAGCAGCGTCATACGCCAATGTAACCCGACAAGTGGTGGTCCGATTTATCAAAAACAATATCATCTGTCGTTATGGTGTTCCGAGCCAGATCATTACGGATAATGGATCTAACTTGAATAATAAGATGATAAAAGAGTTGTGCGCTGAGTTCAAGATCGAACACCATAACTCATCTCCCTACCGACCCAAGATGAACGGAGCGGTAGAAGCGGCTAACAAGAACATCAAGAAGATTGTTCAAAAAATGGTTGTAACCTAAAAGGATTGGCACGAGATGCTACCCTTTGCTCTTCACGGTTATCGCACATCTGTCCGCACTTCAATAGGGGCAACCCCTTTCTCTCTAGTGTATGGCATGGAAGCAGTGCTCCCCATCAAAGTAGAGATCCCATCAATCTGGGTATTGATGGAAGCTAAGCTAACAGAAGCTTAATGGTGTCAAAGTCGACACGATGAACTGAATCTGATCGAAGAAAAGAGAATAACGGCACTATGCCACGGTCAGTTATATCAGCAAAGAATGAAGAGGGCGTTTGACAAAAAGGTCCGACCTCGCGTCTTCAGGAAAGGAGACCTCCTGCTCAAGAAGATACAATTATTTCTCACTGATTCCCGGGGCAAATGGACTCTGAATTATGACGGCCCCTATGTGGTCAAGAAAGCTTTCTCAGGCGGTGCCTTGAGACTCGCAACCATGGATAGAGAAGAATTTGCCTACCCCACGAATGTTGACGTAGTCAAGAAATACTTTGCCTAAATTAAAAAAAAAACGTCTCGGTGGATCGAAAATCCGAAAGGGCAGTCCAGGCAAAAATTAGAGACATAATCGAAAATCATCTCGGTGGATTGGAAATCTCAAAGTACAATCCAGGCAAAATTAGGGATAATGGGAAGTAACTACGTTCAACGAAAGGGCAAATCCCCCTGTAGCAGTCATGCCATCCATCAAGAAAACTCCAGTCAAAGTCATCTTCGACAGAAGCTCAGGATGCCCAGAATTAAAATTTGGTAGAAGGATAGCGTTCGTTATGTTTCAATGTAACCCTTTTCCCTTAAATTACCATTTTCTAACTTTGTAAATACTCCATGGAATCACGCACTTGATTGATTTCTATCCTATCAATAAACTTTGAGCCCTTATGCTTTTGTTTGTAATTCTTATTTGTTTTAGCTTTACAGAATGATGTTTTAACATGATCAACGATTCTTAAAATAAAACAAAAATGAATTTACTTGCCAAATTTTTCTGGTTTTAAAACAAAGACGACAATTTCTTTTGACTGTTGAACATCGAAAGAACATCGATCGCTTCTCCCGAAGTAATCAAGCTTCAAAGTGCAGAATCGAAGTACTCCTTCTAAACTAGTACGCCTGAATGAAGGATCAGTTGTGTCAGAGACCATACTCCATCTGACATCTCCGGCAGAGTTCTTACCTCTTAAGCCCGACCAACGATTGTCCCCCGCGGGGACTATCTCTCCTAAGTAAGGCAAAATTGCTATCGTGAACTAGTGATACTTTTCATCTCCCGTAGTGGCCGAGTATCCAGTCGTGTTCATCTACTAGTCTGTATGTCGAGTCAGTTTTGTCAGCATAAACATACTTACATCATGCATTATTGATTTACATTCGCATTCATATTGCATCACTATCACTCTGGTCGGTCTTATCCGCAAGTGATAAAAGTCCTCCCAATCGAGTTGTCAATTATTTCCAAGTCAAGAAGTGAACCATCTGAACGATCTCTCCTCCAGTTTATTTGTGGATTGAAGTTGGTCCCTTGACCACTTTGATAACTTGAACCTCTGAAAGACAAGAAAAACTTTGACAAACATCACTCTTCGCCATTGAAGATGATATTTTCTCTTTCTCGGATTAAGGAAAATCCTCAGAGAAAGCCTCTTAATCAGAGATTCAGAAATACAGCAGTTTTTCTCTAAAAAATCCGCTGACGAAAAGGTCATCAGCACCTCAAAATTGGATCACATCATATGGCATTTCTCCGAGAAGATCCCGAGAAAAGTATGATGTAATACCCCAAGCGAAAGCAGTCTCTCAAGAGACTTGCTTTCCCCAACAGAGTCAACAAATGGCGTCTCCAAATAGATAAGTTTGTGCACCTCTGGATTCAAAACATTTCCATCAAATGGCGTCTCCCCAGGAAAATTCGGTGAGAAGTTTGAGGAAAACCGCTACGAATAACGTCCCTTGTCAAGAAAGTTTATTGATAAAAGAAACTAAGGCCAGTTCCTTGGTAGGAAACCAGGATCGAGGGGAAGTTTACATCAGAAACTGAGACCAGTTCCTTGGTGGGAAACCAGGATCGAGAGGAAGTTTACATCAGAAACTGAGACCAGTTCCTTGGTAGGAAACCAGGATCGAGGGGAAGTTTACATCAGAAACTGAGACCAGTTCCTTGGTAGGAAACCACGATCGAGGGGAAGTTTACATCAGAAATTGAGACCAGTTCCTTGGTAGGAAACCAGGATCGAGGGGAAGTTTACATCAGAAACTAAGACCAGTTCCTTGGTAGGAAACCAGGATCGAGGGGAAGTTTACATCATAAACTGAGACCAGTTCCTTGGTAGGAAACCAGGATCGAGGGGAAGTTTACATCAGAAACTAAGACCAGTTCCTTGGTAGGAAACCAGGATCGAGGGGAAGTTTACATCAAAAACTAAGACCAATTCCTTGGTAAGAAACCAGGATCGAGGGGAAGTTTACATCAGAAACTGAGACCAGTTCCTTGGTAGGAAACTAGGATCGAGGGGAAGTTTACATCAGAAACTAAGACCAACTCCTTGGTAGGAAACCAGGATCGAGGGGAAGTTTACATCAAAAACTAAGACCAGTTCCTTGGTAGGAAACCAGGATCGAGGGGAAGTTTACATCAAAAACTGAGACCAGTTCCTTGGTAGGAAACCAGGATCGAGGGGAAGTTTACATCAGAAACTGAGACCAGTTCCCTGGTAGGAAACCAGGATCGAGGGGAAGTTTGTTTCAGAAACTTAGACCTGTTCCCTGGTAGGAAACCAGGATCGAGGGGAAGTTCATTTCAGAAACTAAGACCAGTTCCTTGGTAGGAAACCCGGATCGAGGGGAAGTTTACCTTTTCTAAGTATCATTGCTTAGCAAAAGAAGACGGATGGGCGAACTGCCATTCATAACCACCATCAAAATTTTGGGTATTCCGATATTTAATCCTCTTGCACCCCGAATGCCCGAATACCTTCGCCATTCACACCTTCGGGTCCAAGAAAATTAAATAGGGGCATCTGTCATACCCCAAATTTTGACCACTAAGATTTCCCATCATTTTGCAAGTCATCATCACAATATGGATGGGCCATCATACCCCATTAGTCTCCCCAAAGATGGGAGAGCATTCACTACAATCAGACTTAGGGTTTCAAGCCCTCTCAGAGCTCTTAGACAAAGGATCAATCGAGGAATGACATGATCTTCAACTTGTCTAAACCTCTCAAACATCCACAATGGATCAAGAGGACTCCCATAGCAAGAATCGAGCACAATGTTGCAGCATTCCAGGTGGATTAAGCCTTAAGATCGTCGGTGTCACCAAATTAGGGTTTTGGTCGACCAGGGCCTCCAGATGGAAATTTTCCTCTGGGCGTATGCCAATGCTTCAAAGCATAACCTAAGATACTCCAAGGGACCTCATGAACCCAAACATCAAGTCAATTTAGCCTCAGGGGATGCATTCACTAAAAGTCAAGAATTAGGGTCTCTTGACCTAATTCACCCCTAAGTTGACTTTTGGGACAAAACATGAGCCAAGACCTCAAGACATGATTTGAGGTTCTCCAACACACCACATTTATCCATTTGCAACAATGGATTGATCCTAGACGCTTGATTCCCAAGTTTCAAGTTCATCAGAACCACAGTTAGGGTTTCGCAGAAAAAGTCAATTGTACCTTTGACTTTTGACCCAGACATGCTCCCAAACCTTGGGACATGATTCAATACACCCTATAACACCTATGAAATTAATCCATCAAGTTTGATTTAGGTCAAGGACTTTATTTCATAGAGGACCGCACAGTTTGGAATTCATCTGATAAACAGTCAATTGTGCCCAAAAGTTAAAGTTTGACTTTTTTATTTTTTTGATCAATTATGGTTCCCTAACCCTAAAATGATGTTAATGTGTGATTTGAATCATCATTCATCAAGAAAAATCAAGAAAAGTGGGATAACTTGTAAAAGGGGTAACCATAAAAAAACTTGGAAATTTTCTAAGTTATGGAACAAAATGGCTAGGGTGCCAACTTCCAAGGATCATAACTTGAGATCCAAGCAACCATTTTGGCTGATCCAAAGATGGATTTGTAGCTCTCATGGAATACTTTAAAAGTGTCAACTACACCTCATTCCAATTCCTCATGGATTTTAAGTTATGGAATGATCAAAATGGCTTAAAACATGAAATGTCACTTTTTCCAACACTTAATGAAATTTTCACTAAGTCAAAATCTGTCTTGCTTTTTTTCCAAAAGTAGGGGGATTTTTCACTTGGATCCAAAAAGTATCAAGACAAACTATGATCACACATGTGTTGTATCATATAAGAGTTTCCCAAAATGGCCAAGAACTCCATTAAATTACATTTGAGCCATGAGATATGACAATGGCAATGTGCCTTGCTGCAAACTATCATGGCAAGGCAGATTTGTGCATTTTGCTCGATTTGAGCAATTTGTGCAAATGACAAATAAGTTTATCCATCTAAACACCTCAGGGAGGGACCAAGGAGGGACAAACACTGATTCATAAGCCTCCCAAGTCTTTGGAACTAAAAATAGCATGCCAAACCTAAAAAATCCTAAAGAGGGGACAAGACTCCAATTTTGTTTTGGAGCATTCAATGGATGCACCAAGGTGGCATGAACTGAACCATTTCCAACTGAATGACTCAAGGATGATCTCTGAACTAGGGAACCAGCAGCCTGTGCTCTAACCTCTAGTCAATGGCTAGAGGAGACTTGAGATTCCAAAATGCAACCACTGGCCAAACCACTGCTGCAGTTACCATTCACTATTACAGCCAAAACAAACTTGCTCTACTATAAATAGAGCTCATTTGTGCTCAGTTTAAGTACACCAAAGCACTACAACACTTGATTTCCTCAAAATCTCTTTCTCTAGGCAAAAATGCCTTCTTTAGCAAGGTAACTCTGAGTTTTTGAGTTAGAGAGCAATTCCATCACAGCTCATGATCTAAACACATCCAATATGTCATATCTAAGCTGTCCAAACTCTCACAAGTGACCTGTAACACCAAAATCACAAAGTCCCATCATAAAACCTCAAAATTGGACTTTTTTGCATTTTTCAAGCCATGTCTTGATACAGTCACTTTTAAAACCAGATAAAACCTCAAACACACTCAAAATATCATCCTTGAACTGTCCCAAATGGTTCCACACATCTGGAACACCATTTGAGAGAGTTGTTATTTTGGCCACTTTTGCCCCTTTTGCAAGAATGGGCCAATTTCCATTTCTGAGGTTTCCAGCTGATTTCAATCATCCTAAAAGCTTCTAAGGGATCATTTGAGAGTGTTCAAAGCATCAAAACATTTATGGAACAAGGCACTTGACAGATAGCCCAAAAAGCTCCAAAGGAGGTAAGCATCACAACTTGAACTCTCTGAAATATGCCTTGCTTTGAAGTCCACTGATCATGCATCTCTTATACATGTTATATGTTTTGTGTTTGCACCAATTTATCATGTAATTCATGCCTGTACCAAGAGGTAGCTCAGAAAATGCACATTATGGCCTATTTCAAAACCACTATCGGGTTTTGAGGAGGATTGATTTTCTGGAAAAACAACCACCACCATTGGATTCCTTGGGAAATTCTAGGCCAGATGCATATAAATTTTGTCTCCATCCATGGACAAATGAGGAAGTTATGGCCTTCACATTTCTGACCAAAAGCCTAGCCTTGCCTTGCCTTGGCCAGGCCAAGAACAAGGCAAGCCTTGTATTTTTGTGGCTGGGGTTTGATACACGGATGTATCACCACCCCAGTGGTAAGGCGCGCACACTGCACACAAGAGGTCTGGGGTTCGAATCCCCCTCGCCCCAGACCCCTTTTTAATGGTTTTTTTCACTTTTTTTATTATTTTTCATATTATTTTTAATGATTTGAAAAATTAATAACTCCCTCAATTTTAATTATTTTATATTGGTTCTTTTTGTAAAAAATCACAAAAATGTTGAAATATTTTATTCCACAAAAAAATCAAATTTATATTATTTATTTAATATAATTGGTATTTTTGTGAATGAAATTCATTTTTAATTGTTTGTAAACATTTAAAAGTGAATATTTATTTTGAAAATCAAAACCAAATGAGTTCTAAATCATCTTGTGATTAAAACCTCATTTTTCAAACCTTAAACAAAAATCACAAGTTGTTTATTCAAACTTATTTGGTATTTTTATCATTTTTATTGATTTTCTTTAAATATTTACTTTTAAAGGAAAACAAAATTAGGGTTTCTTTGATTTTCACCCTCACAAATCTTTTTCAAACACTCATGGGCCTCTATTAGAGTGTAAGACCCATACCCTTTGTAAATACTCCACTTTTTGGGCCTCAGTCATTGTATCAGTCCCACTGTATTTTCAAAAACAACGGCGCGATCGTCGCCTTAACAAAATCATTTGGGCCTCTCCTCGAGCTATAAGTCCCATTCCTTTTCAAAAACTTTTTTGGGCCTTTAATAGAGTGTAAGACCCAATCCCCTTTTAACCAAAACCTTTTTGGGCCTCAGATATTGTATAAGTCCCTCTGTGTTAAAAGATAAACCTCGGCGTGATCGCCAGTTCAAACCTCAACCCTGGGCCTACCCTCGTGTTATAAGCTCCATTTCTTTTCTTAAAATAATATTTGGGCCTTTTGATAGAGTGTAAGACCCAATCCTTTTGTAAATAAAACCTTTTTGGGCCTCAGTGTATTGTATAAGTCCCGATATCGTCAAAAGGTTCGGCACGATCGTCGCCTGTTTAACAAAAAACCTTGGGCCTCTCCTTGAGTTGTAAGCCCCATCATTTGTACAAAAACTCTTTTGGGCCTCTAGTAGAGTGTAAGACCCAATCCCCTTGTACATAAAAACCTTTTGGGCCTCACATATTGTATAAGTCCCTCTGTACAGTATTCAAAACAACGGTACAATCATCGTTAAAACATGGGCCTCTCCTTGAACTGTAAGCCCCAACAATCTTTTCAAAGCACTTTCTCCTTTGATTTTGAATTCAAATATCTGTGGTTATCAAAACTTCTTTGTTGAACAACTAACAAAATAGCATGGAAGCTCTACAACGGGTAAGTGTTTATCCGCTTTCATTTACCGTTTTCATATGTATATAATTGTATTGTGAGGCAGTTTCACTGTAAGTCTCCTTTCACATCCTTTTATATACTTGTCAAATATCAATTGTGTAATACTAGTATAGCTATTTAGAGTTTTCCCCGACAACTACGTCTAGCACTAGGTAAAGCCCTATTGGTCACTCTTAAATACAGTCAAAACTAGATCCCCCGTAGGATTCCAGATACAGTCTTCCCTTCTCTTGGGGTAAAACAATATGGAACAAAGAGAAAGGCAGTATTCTCGGTGAACCTTTTCTCAGACTGTCATTATTAGAAATTGTCAAAGAAACTCTACTCCCCAGAGTTGATCTATTCTCTGTGAATAGCATCTCTTGAGTTTCTTCCAAATTCTCTAACTTTCCTAGAATGATCTCTTCTCTGTGAATTGCATTTCTTGAACTTCTCTTGGTTTGGGGACCCACAGGCTTTGTAAGAGACAGTAAAAGACTCTCTTGTTGAGTATAAAAGACTCTTTTGGTGAGTCCTTCCTTCTTAGCCTCCCTCTCGGGCTTCGTACGAGACACTAAAACACTCTCTTGTTGAGTATAAAAGACTCTCTTGTTGAGTCAAATAGACTCTCTTGTTGAGTCAGTCACCTGTTCAGGACTCTCTTGTTGAGTCAACCTATCCAGCCTCTGTCTTGGGCTTTATACGGGACAGATAAAAGTACTCTCTTGTTGAGTCTAACCCTTTCAGCCTCCATCTTGGGCTTTATACAAGATACATTCTCCCCAACGGAGTCAAAATCCCTTTTAGCCTCAATCGTGGCCGTTGTACAAGACAGAAAGAACGTTTGCCCAGGAAAAGTCAAATTTCCCGCCTCCTCTTAGGCTTTGTATAAGGAACCCCTGTTGAGTCAATCAACCTTTTAGCATCAAATTTGTGCCTTGCTCACAGCATACAAACATCAACAACTCCTCTTTAGAGATGACAAATTCTCTCTCATCCAAAACCCTTTAGCTTCACATCTTGGGCTTCGAACAAGATACAAACCAACTTTAGCTTCATGTCTTGGGCTTTGAACAAGACCCCAAAACAACCTTTTTCCTCCCATAGAATAGGAGGAACTACGATCGCTCTGATTTCCCTGTTTTGGGAATACGTAGGCATAAGATTGCAAAAATCTTAGCGAGCATACTAATCAAAAACTTAAAATCCAGTACCTCTATACATCCATCAAAAGCATCAGGCCTAACACAAAAACCTACTCCCTAGTCTTGACCTTGTTTTTAAGCAAATAACCTTAAAAGACATAGCATCTGTAAACCAACAGTTTTGACTGTTTAACCTCAGTTTGCGAGCAGGGTTAATTGGAGACATCTATTTCCCTTCTTTAATCAGCTCAACAGGATAAAAAAAATGAATCGAACTGTAGTACCAAAGCGATAGTGATTCGAAACCACAAAAATCGCGCTACACACTTCTGACAATCTTTTTGCCTTCAGAGTCTACTGGGTAACTGTAGCCATCAACTACCAGATCCCATAGATCTAAGTCAAAAGCCAGAAAGTAACTTTCTATTCTATCTTTCCAATAGTCAAATTTTTCCCCATCAAAGATAGGAGGTTTTGCACTATATGAATCTCTTTCATTAGCAGTAACATTTGGTTCAGGTGCAACCATTTTTTTTTCACACTTGGATCGATACTGAACATTGTTAAGTGCTTGATAAAAATTTAACCTTTTTATCACCTCAGAACCGGAGCTCTGATACCAATTGAAGGTGTGAAAAACACAAGAAAGGAGGGGTTTGAATTGGTTTTTCAAAATAAAATCGTTTCTTTATACTAGTTCCCTTTTCACTTATGAGTAATAATCTTAATGAAGCTAGAAAGAGATAACACAGTATGTTTATACTAGTTCAGTTGAGAAATCCTCAAGTTAATCTAGTTCACCCGCCAAGGTGATTTTGCCTCTCTCAATCGAGGTCTTAACCCACTAATCAATCAGATTAATACAATGCATAAGCCAAACTGCAGGTGACTAACAACAACCTCTAAAACTCTCAAGTTCTAGACTTCTCAATAAATCCAACCTTACCGGTCTTTCTCAAGGAACAACCTCTAAGACAACACGTCTTAGACTTCTTAAGAAATCCAACCTTACAGGTCTTTCTTCAGGAATACAAACCCAATTTTGAATGAGTTTTGGTTACAGAATGGTGCTTCTTATACAAGCTAAAATGTAAACAAGTTTTGATCTAAATGACTTAAGAAAGATATTAGTAAGAGAGTATTTTTGCAGTGAGCTTTCGTGTTGTATCTTTCTTCAAGTCTTCGTGTCTTTATATAGTTGTGTAAAATATGACTGTTGAAAAGTAATCATAGCTATTTAGACTGATTGCAGCTTGATAGAGACGTGGGGACAGATAATACTTTTGTGTCTTGTCTTGTCAAGATATCTTCATTAGTATTGTTTGCACTATTTCCAAGATATCTTCGTTTGAACTGTTGTACAGTTGTACTTTGTTGCTTAATCTTCTAATCTTCTTAACTTCAGAGGCTTCTGCAAGCATGAGTAAGAAGGGAAAACGTAGCTTGGTTCTTAAGATCTTCAAGTCTTGGAGTCCCCAGAACTGCGTCTTTAGAGTCTTCAGCACTTGGTCTTCAGAACCTTGTTCACTTAGAATGTTGTCTTCATATCTTCAGAGGCTTCTGATGGTATTTAGTTGAAGCATGAGTAGAGACTATAGTTGGGTCTTCAGAACCTTTTATCTAGAGAGCGTAAGTCTTTCAGCATCTGAAATTCATTCATCAGAACCTCTGTCTTCAGATCTTCAGAACTTGTTCTCTTTACATATTATATCAGAGTCTTGTAATCTTCAGATTCTCCTGAAGCAATTACTGCTATTTAGCAGATCAAGTGTAGCGCGTAGGCGAAATATTCTCATTTAACAACATATACACGCCATTTAATCAGAAGCAGAACCTGTTTGTTAGATTCTCAAAAGTAACAAACATTATACTTACAACATTGTTCATACAAACATACTTGTTTGATATCATCAAAACTCAGAGGCATTAATGCAAAACCAAATCTTGTTCTCACACCAATGGACCAAAAAAAGAAATGTCCATGCAAAAGTTAGGAACGAAGCAAAAAAATAATAACCCGCTAAGTTGAAAACCTGAAAGGGCGATTTAGGCAAAAATGGGTATCCCGGTGGACGAAAAAAAGAAGAAAAATGTGCAGGCAAAAATTAGGGATAAAGGCATTTGACTGTGAACACTTGAGCCTATCTTCATCATAGCTGGACCTTAGACGGTAATAGAGTAATCAAGTCAACATCAACTGGTGCAAAGCGTTGGAATCTAGACTTACGGTGGATGGTAGCCAATGTTGTAATCAATGCAGAATATTTCCTATTGCTATTTATTTTGTTTTTCAATTTATTTCAAATTTCCTCATCAAGGATTTTTGCATCCTTGTACACACCTTATGTACAAATATTTTCATATTCAATAAAGTTCATCATTTGATTTCCCAAGTCAAATTGCCCTCGGCAGCGCCTCCCCACGCCACTTTCACAAGTGCAATATCCTTGCCTCTCAACCGCTTCACCTCGCGATCCAAAATCCTAACTGGTAATGCCTCAACCGTAAGGTTCTCCCTTACCTCAACCTCATCAATCGGAATCATATGCGACGGATCCGAAACATACTTTCGAAGCTGTGAAACATGGAACACATCATGCAAATTCGACAGACTCGGCGGCAACGCCACCCTACTCTCGCGGATATCTGGTAAGGACCAATAAACCGAGAAGTAAGTTTCTTCAATTTCAATGCACGCCCCACACCCGTTATCGGCGTAACTCTCAGAAATACATGATCGCCCTCTTGGAACTCAAGATTCTTCCGTCTCCGGTCATGATAACTTTTTTGTCTACTCTGAGAAGCCTTCATTTTCTCACGAATAAACTTCACTTTTTCCGTCGTCTGTTGCACCAACTCTGGTCCAACCACCGAACTCTCACCAGATTCGTGTCAACACAAAGGTGTTCGACATCTTTGTCCATATAACGCTTCAAACGGTGCCATTCCAATACTCGAATGGAAACTGTTATTATACGTGAATTCAATCAATGTAAGATAACTATCCCACGCACCACCTTGCTCAAGAACACAAGCCCTCAACAAATCTTCCAACGACTGAATCGTTCTCTCCGTCTGACCATCCATCTGCGGATGATAAGCCGAACTCAATTTCAATTTAGAACCCAAAGCCTTCTGTAAACTTTCCCAAAATCTCGAGGTAAACCTCGGATCTCGATCCGAAACAATACTCAATGGAACCCCATGCAATTTCACAATCACACTAATGTAAATCTCCGCCAACCTCTCCAAAGAAAAACTGATGTCAATCGGAATGAAATGAGCCGATTTAGTCAGCCTATCCATAACCACCCAAATAGCATTATGCCCTCGTTGTGTATTCGGCAACCCCGTTACAAAATCCATCGAAATGCTGTCCCACTTCCACTCAGGAATATCCAACGGTTGCAACAAACCACTAGGCCTCAGATGTTCCACCTTTGATTTCTGACAAGTCAAACATGCATAAACAAACTAAGCCACATCTCTTTTCAATCCAGACCACCAGAAAATCTTTTTCTACTCCGCATCATCCGGAATACAAATTCTACCTCGGAATCTCAAAACACCATTAATATCCACTTGAAAATCACCACTCGCATCTTTTCCGTCAACCAACATCAAATCCACTAATTTCACGTCCAACTTCTGCTTCTCGCTTACCATCATCAGAAAATAATTAGTAACCTTCAACATATCCAGCCTCACACTATCCGACGACACTTCACATACCAAACTCAAATCTCTAAACGATTCCAAAAGTTCCCACTCCTTAACCATTAAAACGGACATATGCAACGATTTCCGGCTCAACGCGTCGGCTACCACATTAGCTTTACCAGGATGGTAATTCAAGCCAAAGTCGTAGTCCTTCAAAAATTCCAACCATCTACGTTGCCTCATATTTAGCTCTTTCTGATCAAACAAATATTTCAAACTTTTGTGGTCACTAAAGACTTCGAATCTTGCACCGTAGAGATAATGCCTCCAAATCTTCAACACAAAAACCACAGCCGCTAATTCAAGATCATGTGTAGGGTAATTCTTCTCATGCACTCTCAATTGCCTTGAAGCATACGCCACGACCTTACCGTCTTGCATTAGCACACCACCTAGACCAATCAAAGAAGCATCACAATAAACCACAAATGGTTCATTAGGATTCGGAAAAATCAAAATCGGAGTTGTCGTCAATCTTCTCTTCAGCTCATTAAAACTTTCCTCACACCGAATATCCCAAATGAACGCTTGCCCTTTACAAGTCAACTGGGTCAAAGGAAGTGCTAGCTTAGAAAAACCTTCAATAAACCTTCGATAATAACCGGCCAAACTCAAAAAGCTTCGAATTTCAGTAACAGATCTCGGAGCCTCCCATTGTAGAACTGCTTCTACTTTAGATGGATCCACAGAAATACCATTACCTGAAATTACGTGTCCAAGAAAACTCACCTCCGACAGCCAGAATTCACACTTGGACAATTTGGCAAAAAGCTTATTTTCCTTCAAAACCTGCAAAACAATACGCAAATGCTCCGCGTGCTCCTCCTGAGACTTAAAATAAATCAAAATGTCATCAATAAACACAACGACAAATCGATCCAAATGCTCGTGAAAAATACGATTCATGTACTCCATAAACACACCTGGCGCATTAGAAACCCCGGACGGCATCACAGAATATTCATAGTGACCGTAACGTGTCCTAAAAGCCGTCTTCTGAATATCTTCCTCTTTCACCCTAATCTGATGATACCCTGACTTCAAGTCAATCTTACTGAACACACATGCACCAACCAAATGATCCATCAGGTCATCAATCCTTGGAAGAGGATACTTATTCTTAATCGTCACCTTATTCAACTGGCGATAATCAATACACAATTGCATACTTCCATCTTTCTTTTTCACCAACAAAACTGGAGCACCCCAAGGAGAAACACTTGGCCTCACAAACCTCTTCTCTAACAACTCATTCAACTGTTTCTTTAACTCAACCAACTCAGATGCCAACATACGATAAGGTGCCATAGAAACAGGTCTATTACCAGGAACTAGATCTATTAAAAACTCCACCTCTTTCTCTGGCGGCACATCTGAAATATCCTCAGGAAACACTTCAGGAAAATCACACACAACCGGAAACACATCAAGCGCAACTTGATTATCCACAATCAAAGATGCAAACAACCCAAACAACTGAGCTTCATCCACCAAAAGCTTCTTCAACTCTTTGGTAGATAAGAAACTCGAGTCTTCGTCTTCCTCAAGAGAAGGAAACCTTACCAGCTTATGATAACAATCAATATGAACCCGATTGAATTGCAACCAATTCATCCCCAGAACCACATCTAAACCCTCCAACGGTAAACACACTAAATCCATCTCAAAGTCTTTACCATAAATGGTCAAAGGACAACTTAAACAAACCAAAGAAGTAGTTACTGATCCCATTGCTGGAGTATCAATAACCATCTCACCATCCATCAAAGATAACACAAGATTCAAACGCTTAGCACACTCAGACGAAATAAACGAATGAGTCGCTCCAGTATCAATAATAGCAACTAAAGGTGTACTATTAATAAAACAAGTACCTTGGATCAGACGATCAGCACTTGAAGTCTGAGTTCCCGCCAAGGCAAACACTTTCCCACCAGATTGAGCCTGCTTCGGTTTCGGACACTTTGTTCTAATATGACCAGGTTCCCCACAGTTAAAACACTTAACCACATTCTTTCTCTTGCACTCAGCTGCTACATGTCCTAAACCTCCACAATTAGAACACTTTCCCACATCTTTCCTGCACTCAAATTGACGATGTCCTAGTTCACCACACTTAAAATATCTCGGAGAATTAGACATACCTCCTCCACCTGACCTTCGATCAAAAGTACCCCTTTGCTTACCTTTATCAGCTGGTGTTACATACGGCCCACCATGGAACTGTTGCTTCCCTTTTCTGTCACTCACACTCTTGTAGTGAGTAGAACGAGCCTTACTATCCTCTTCATAAATCCTACAACATTCCACCAAATCAGAAAACCTTTTTATCCTTTGATAACTGATTGCTTGCTTAATCTCAGGACGCAATCCACTCTCAAACTTCACACACTTAGAAAATTCCGCAGTCGCTTCAGCATAATGAGGATAAAACTGCACAAGCTCCACAAACTTAGCAGTATAGTCAACAACAGACATGCTACCTTGTTTCAGTTCCAAGAACTCAATTTCCTTCTTTCCTCTTACATCTTCAGGAAAATACTTCCTCAGAAACTCCTGGCTAAACAATTCCCAAGTAACTTCTTCATCCCCAGCTCCCAACACCTGACGAGTACTAATCCACCAGTCATCAGCTTCTTCCTGTAACATGTGAGTTCCCAGTCTCACCTTATTGTCCTCAGCATAATCCATAACTTGGAAAATCCTTTCAATCTCTTTCAGCCAAATCTGAGCACCATCAGGATCATATCTTCCTTTGAAGACAAGCGGTTTGTTCTTCCTGAACTCCTCATTACCAGCAGCATTAGGTGCACCCTGCACAGCTCGGGCCATAGCTTGCATAGCAACAGCCAAAGCAGCGTCATTTCTACCAGCCATATTCTGTTCATTTCCAATAACAACAACTATGGTTAATCAAACAGATCATCCAAACACCAAGACCGACAAGGACTGACACAACTGACACGGACTGGCTCTGATACCACTTAATGTAACACCCCCAATCTATACCCCCAATCATTAATAAAACAATAAACACTTAATAAAAATTTCATCAGAGTATATTCAAATTATCATGGCATAGACGGGGAGAATCACATTATATTGAAACAAACATACAACACCTGCTCACAAAGATATGCAACAATTCAGGTAGTGTTACACCCACGATTCAGAAACAGAATAAAAGCGGAAAATCCGTAACTGAATATCAACATATATATGTATCATGAAAGTTTGCCATACAGCAAGTTATACATGTACAATCCAAAAGATACATATACATAATACACAATAATCACAAACGGCCTCCCTAACTACCCGGTGTCACATATCAGAGTCGACCGACAAAAGAATGAAGTCCTAAGCTTCACAAAAAGACCTCCAGCAACTCTAATCTGCAATGCCTCATAGAGCATTATAAAACAGCAGAAGGGTGAGAAACACAATCATAATATAATTGCATATAATTATATATTAACACTGAAATGCACAAGCAAAATATTCTCACCACAAATGCACCACAATCAAATACAATGAAACACCCTACAATTCTCAGGTATCCAATACCAATACACATTAGTCATACACAATACACTTATCATTCATACAATTATACATATTCTGTCTCATCAATCACATTCACAATTTCATACTCAATTAATCCATGATTTATGCAAATGAACAGAGACCGACACAATGACTCTATGCAATGCACATACGGTACCGACTTCCAATATTTCTCATCACTAATTCACTCAGGAACTCTGCTGGAATCATCGCTCGTTATTGAGGATCACTCAAGTAACACCCCGTCGGGAAAACGATGTTCCCCGTCGCTTTAGGTCCTCTTGGTATAAGGCTCACGGCGTTTATGGATTGCTTTAGGTCCTCTTTGTATAAGGCGCATAATCCGATCGCTCACACCCCACATGGGCACGCGATCGTCTATAATCATCGCTTTAGGTCCTCTTATTTTTAAGGCGCACGATATATCAAATCGCTTTAGGTCCTCTTATTTTTTAAGGCGCATGATGTTATAGCAGATTCCCTCTGGAATCAATCCGCCACTCAGGACGTCACAAGAATGCGTGTCATGATGCTTGGCATCCAATGACTCATGACATTTAATATGCACACATATACACATTCATAATCATGCATTTACCAACATTTACCATACATCGCAATTTTCTCGCCGTAAGGCCACCAACCATCATCACAATATGTATTTCACACAATCTCATCACTCAACAGTACACAAGGCATACAATATCCACGCCAACAGCATATTGCACATACACATCAAGTTCACACAATTAAACGGCACAAGTCGACAACAAAACAACACATTTTATAATTCCCGACATAATTTAATCGTCCAACAATCTCAAAACCATCATCATAAGAAAGTACATGCTACAAGCTTTCTAACGCACCCAACCACGCCTCAAACCGACTCACGGATCAAAAGTTACAAAGAAAACAAATTGGAATAAACTGCATGTTCGCAGTGCGAAGCTCCTAGCGAGTCCTTCGCTTCTTCATTCGCAGTGCGAATGTCCCAGCGAACAGTGGCAGAAGCAAAATAACCTAGAAAATTCCCAACGATCGCAGTGCGAACCATCCAGCGAATACTCGCTACCCCATTCGCAATGCGAATCCTCCAGCGAACAGTGGCAGAATGAAAAATAATACAACGTTCGCAGTGCGAACCTCACGCGAACACTCGCCACCCATTCGCAGTGCGAACCTGCGATTTCAGCAAAACCCAGCAGTGCACCAGATCATCCAAAAATGGTATTTTCTCAACCAAAACATTTCCAAACCAACATATAGCAATCAAAACATAACTCAATCATGATAACAAGTATTCTACTACATTTACACCGATTTTCGACCGTGAAACCATCGATTTCTCATTATCGACCTAGAATAGAAACTATGAAAACACAACAAACAATCCAATACACACATACATAATCATACACAAGCATATAATAATCGAGTTTCGCACCCTTACCCGATTAAATAGCGTGTAGAAAAGTGTGTTGATCGATTTCTTCTTTTCTCTCTTTTTCTTCTCTTCTTCCCTTTTCTTTCTCCTCTCTTATTTTCTCTCTATTTTTCTCTTCCCTTTTCCTTTCTATTTTCTAACTTAACCAAATAAATCAAAATGCCCAAAATACCCCTACACTCAAATATCTCGCAAATGTTCCCAAAACGCGATAAAATATATTCAAGATGAAAAATAACATATTTTCACATAAAAGTCGAAAATAAAATAATATAATATTAAAATACTCAAAACGACTCAATTAAATAAAAACTGACAAAACTGGGGCGTTACATCCCCCGTGCCTGTGCTTTTATCCCGCTTAGAGGGAACCAGCCGGTCGAGCCTTTTAGAGTCTACCTTGACCGTTTGGTTGGTGAGGACATCCACTTCAACAGCTATGTGGATCACCGTCAGACACGGCCATTTGACGACATATATCTATACTCCAGATGGCTGGCCAGCAGATCACGTATCACTTCTCCTCATCTGTCCGAGCGTGTTATGCAGTCGTTCAGGTACACTCATACCATCTCCAGGCACCGTACTGTCTCTGCTCCTCCTGCCTTGTCTCGTAGACAAATAGAGGAGATGTTTGCTAATTATGAGAGTCACCTGGTACCGGAGAAGGCTCGGGCTACCATAGCACCGAATGACTAGAGCTACATCGATAGTTGCATCAGGTGGTTCTTCAGGATCTCACATCCGTACATGGTGCCGACTGCTTCAGGAGATCCGCCGAGACCAGCTCATCAAGAGATTCTAAAGGAACAGCAGGTTCAGCTTGATCATACTAAGGATGTCTTGTCTCGGTGTCATCGCATAATGGAGATTGCGCGGGCAGGCATTGACGAGGTATCTTCCCTGAGGGGTCTGCTGTCAGGTGAGTCCTAGATGCCATTGTGGCAGAGGCATAAGGGGCACTGTTGTACCCCTACACATCGCCGGAGGGCGGGGGTGGTTGATGGTCGAGGAGGCAGGGGAGGTATAGGAGAGGTTGTCAGGCACACTCAGCAGTTGTCTGTTATTATTTTGATGTTTTATTATAGTTTGTACTTTATTCCTAACATTGTTACTACATTTTGGATCTCATGTTGTACGACATTTTACTATTGTATTGCTATATTATTTCCAACACATGCAATATTAGTCATTTATTTATTTGTGCGTCTGTTTTTTCATCAGAAAACAAATACAGAGCTCATCATTAAAAAAAACTTGTTCCGATATACTTCGGAGATGTATTTCTGGAATACTACCGGAGATGCATCTCCAGAATAATTCAAATGTAAATGGGATATGAGTGACAAGTTCTGAGTGCTTAAAATTGAAAAAAATTTCGGAGATGTATTTTCGAAATATAACAACGTTTATTCAGAAATGAGGTGCGTTCGAAGATGTATCTCCAGAATCAGATGGCATATATAAAAATTCACATGTACATAATATCTAGGATTGAAAAAGAAACTCTCTATTTTTTCTCCTTTTTAATATATTCTATTTGAAATTCAAAACAAAAAGGATTTTAATTTTGGCAAAGTCAAACTATTCGGTTCAAGAATATTTTATTCACGAAGATAGATAAGCTTTCTTTCAACCTTGATTATAAGGTATACTTTGGACCAGTTTGTTTTAATTTTAAAAAAAAATTAATATTTTTGAATATGGATAAAAATGTTTTTTAAAATATTATAAGTTTTTTTAAATTTATTTTTTATAAATTAAAAGACTAATTTTGACATACTATAACATAAACATACATTATTGAAGATCAAAATATAATCAAAATCACTATTTTTTCTAAAAAAGTTGTATCTCAAAAATGATTTTTATAAAAAGCTATTTGAAATAGTTTCAAAATTAAGTGATTTTTTTTTTTTTGAAATTTTGATAAAATGATGAAATATCTAAAATAACATTTTAAGAATAACTATTCAAACCAAATTTTCATTTGAAATTTTTATTATGAAAATTATTTTTTATAGAAATTTTCACAGCAACATATATAACACTATAAAAATTATTTAAAAAAAAAAAAAACAAAATAAATGGACCTTTATATTTTGAATTTAGCTCCTATTTTCAAACGGCCACAAATACACGAAGATAAATAAGCTTTCTTTCAACCTTGATTATAAGGTATACTTTATGTTTTGAATTTAGCTCCTATTTTCAAGCGGCCACAAATATTTATATAACACATTGTTCACTATATTTATATAGTGAAAAATATATTTAAAAAATATATTACTTATATTAAAAGAAATTTTAAAAAATTATAATATAAATATAAGATTATGTTAATAACCAATTTTATTCTTTCATTAACCACAAAAACATAAGTTATTATCTATTTATTTTACTTATAATTTATTAATCACTTTCACTACTTCATTAATCAATAAAATGCATAATATTAACTATTTTTAAACATCAAAGTATGAATTGTATTTAAAATTTTATTAACCAACTTTATTTTAAAGACTATTAATACTTTTTATGTTTGAGACCTCATTAACTAAATTATAAAGATTGTTAACCGTTTACATACTATTAACTGAAGTCGATTCAAAATATAACGCTTTATCTTTTAATGTTAAACCACCCAATAACCAAATTATAATATATTAATCAATTTTTTACCTACCATTAATTATGATAAACAAGATAGGTGACTAGCTATGAGCAGTCTACCTAGTCAAAACATGGGCAACACTATGAAACTTTTTTAAAGTTTGGAAAAACTAAAATAAGATCAATGCAATCTTTTATTTCACAACCAGATGGGGAAACATCAAGCAACTTATACAGACATTTTCATACTCTTAGATTACTGGACGACCCTGGATATGTCATGTCTAGTTGGACGTATCACAACTTTTAACTACAGCAAGATTACAATCACTTCTCTTGTGCAGAATTACATGCATTCCATAAATGTTCTTGCAGGTGGAAATTACAACACAATTAATCTAAATTTAGTTCAGGGCATCCATTGGCAACAAAAATAGGAAATTGTCTTTCAGTTAGTATAAACAAAAATAATCAAGACAGGACGAGTTGCAAGCCACAGCCTCCAAAGAGTGGAGTTAACAATGGATCATCATTACACATGTTCAATATTATATGTACTTTTTATGGTTTGCAAGGAGCAAGGTGTGTTTATCTTTTGAAATACAGATATCTGAACACTTTTGCTTCATATTGTGATCAAATTTAATGTGATATTGATGTGTGTGTGTGCTCCGTAGTTGGAAGAGAACATTTTCTTTCCAGATCTACATTGAAATCCATTTTCTCGGTAGCAAATAGTCAGACACTAGTTTAGTTTTCCAGGAAACAAAAATATTCATCTTTAGTGATAGAGTTCATTCTTTCTCCTCCAAGATGGAAGGTTAACCCTTGAATTGAATCAAAATGTTTCAAACCTTCCTTCCTTGGCATTAAAATCATTTTTCACATTGAGGATGCACATATCTTCGTCGTAAAATGGAACAGCAGCCATGCTCGCATTTCCAACAATTATCGGTATCATTGGCTTCTTTTCTCCCTTTTCAGATGTTGTTAACTCTACAATGTCAATCCTGTGTTATAAATAGAGTCTACATTTTATATGCTTCGTCTCCATCAATCATCATCACGACCAGCAACATCATGTAAGGAAATCAGTTCTGCAAAAGAAAAAAAGAAATCTCATTTTGTATAAAGGCATAATATAGTACAATAAATAATAGAATACTATCTAATACATCTTGTTTACTTACCTTGCTCAATCTTTTTAAGATTCTCAAATTCCGCACTTGTATGCAACGGTGAAGAAGTTCCCATAAGCCAATCTTGGACGCAAATAAGAGCTTCCATTGTTATTGGCGGTAAAGAGCTTCGATACGAATCAAGTACCCTTCCACCGAGACTAAAAGCAAATTCAGAGGTCACGGAGGAGACAGGTATTGCCAGCACCTCTCTTGCAATGTTTGCAATGATTGGAAATCGGCTTGAGTTTAGCTTCCACCAGTTTAGGACATCCAAATCTCCACAACTCTCTAAAGCTTCGTCTAAGTACTTACTTAACTCAGATTCTGATTTGTTGAACTCACTTGATTGGTAAAATTTATTGAAGCCATATGGATCATTATAACCGCCTTCTTTAGAGTTAGTGTGAGACACCTCCAACCCACCATTATACTCTTCAAAAAGGGAGTTCAAACAAGACCTTAACTTATCTATCAAATAAGTTGCTTCCCCGCCATTATAATTTTTATCGGCACACCAACTTACAAATTTCACTTTGTGTCTAGGGTCTAATACGAGAGCGGCCAACAACAACATGTTTAGACTACGGGGATTTCCCCAAACCTTATCGTATTTCTTTCTCATGTTTTTGGCCATTAAACTTATACGTACATCTTCAGAATTGCACATTTGCTTAATTGCAATTCCAATACCAAGGACCTCAAACATATACATATTGCTAGTCACACAAGAGGGACTAGAGATGCGTAGTGTAGCGTCATAAAACAATTTCAAAAACGGAAGGATTGAGCCTACAATTTCCCAATCTTCATTTGTAGGGACACCTTTCCCCTGTTTTAACTCATCAACATATTTAAGATCTTTCATCTCAAGCTTTTCAAATGTCTTTTGATGTTTCAATGCATCATCTAACATTAAATATGTCGAGTCCCATCTTGTTTCAAAATTTGGACAAAAGAAACCTTTATATTCAATGTTTTGTTGGTCAATACATGCTTTGAATCTAGAAAATCTCGAAGGAGAAGATCTTATGTACCACACGGCAGAACGAATTCTCACAATAGAATCATCAACCTCCTTTAAACTTTCTTTCACAATCAAATTCAAAAAATACGCACAACAATGCATATGACTGTAGTCTCCATTCAGAACTAAACTATTCCGAGACACAAGCTTGTCTTTCAGATCTGGAGTTTCATCATCGTTACGTGAGACACTGCCGTTCGTTAAACTAAGCACATAATTTATCCCCCATTCATTCAAGCACTGCTCCACTATCTTAGCCATAACCGCTTGTGAGTGGCTTGTGACTTGAGAAAAATTTAAAACCTTCTTGTGCATCTTCCAGTCATTGTCAATGAAATGGGCTGTCAAACACGTGTAACAAAAGTTTTCAGAAGAAGTCCACGTGTCAATGGTGAGGCAGACTCGTTGACAGTTTTGAGAAAGAAACTTTTTCAACCTTGTTTTTTCTGTACCCCATAGTCTCAAAACATCATGAGCTAATTCAATGCTTGAGGGGACCTTAAATCTTGGTAGCACAACGCTCATAAAATTGTGAAAACCTACATGATCCACACGCTCAAAAGGAATATCCATATCTATGAACATCTTCACCACTACATTTTGGATTGCCTCTTGGTCAAACATGGGGGTTGAAGGAGAAGTACAAATATTTCCCTCCACATTTTCCGTCGAGGATGAAACTGACTTTTGCCTCTTGATAACATCGTACTTTGGTTCATCCTTATCCTTGCATCTCGTATAATGAGCTCTCATGGCACTTGTTCCTTTATCGTACTTGATCAAGGAGCCACAGTAATTGCATTTAGCTTTCTTTGTTGTTTCTGACTCTATTGTAAAGTGATTCCAAGCTTCAGACCGATTCCTACGCGGTTTAGAGAGAGGCGGAGAGACAGCAAGTGGATGGATAGAAACCATGTGTTCTGCTGTTTCTGAGGCTATCATGTCATCACAATCACCCATACTGACAGTGTTTCTGTTTTACAATAGAAATTAGGACATAAAATCAGGAAAAAAGTTTCTTCTCAAGTTGTATCATTTCAACAAATTAAGAATCAATATAACAAGCGATACCATGAAAAATTAAACATGATCTTTAACGAACAATTAAAATTTTCACCATATGAACTTAAATTTCAACTTGATAGAGATATAATAGAAATCAAACATCTAGAAGCAAACTTCAAAAAACAAACGAAATCATTTAAGATAATGAACGAAAACAACCAGAAAAAGCAATATGAACGAACAAAAATTAAGAGAAAATCGAACAGAACGAGAAAATTACCTTGATACTGTGCACGAATAAAATCGCGAAAACCTGAAATTTTTGAAATTGCACAAAACGAAAGAGCAATCGCTAACGAACGTATGCGAGTGAAATTACGAGTAATGAGTCAGATTTTGTGATGGAAATGCAGGGAGAAATCGAAGAGAATCGGAGATGATTGGGGGATTAGGTTTAGGGTTCTTCGAGTGTGTGGTTGTGAAAGTGGGTATCCATTAATCCAATATCCAAACTCCAAACCGGGATAATGGGTACTCGAACTGTAGGCGTTATTTTGTGCACTATGGACCGGGTTTAGTAATCGTTTTTAAAAATGTAATTGGTTGAAAAAAATTTAAGAAGTGTGTACACAAAAAACAAGTTTTAAGAATGTTTTGGACTTATGATTTTGTAGATATTTTCGGGCATAAAACGAGAATTTATTTTTAAAAAAAAAAAAGATTTTTTTGTGTGTAGAAAATATATAAGTAAATCAGGTTGTTTCTATTTGGGCCAGTTTTAGTATAATGGTTCATTTTATAGGCCATTTATTTTATTTTTTAGAGGGAGTGGTAATAACTATTAGAAACTCACACACACAATTGTGAGTATTAGAGTTTGAATTTTGGTGATGACGTCCAACGTAATAATATAGACAACTCAATTTTAATCTTATGGTTTCGTTATGTAACCCTTATCACATCCAATTGTGACGCTATTGAGACTTCTAATGGTGTGATCTATGAAGTTTCTATAAATTGTAAGTTAGATTTAATAAGCATAAGGACTATTTATCCAATTATCTTTCGTCTCTAGCGTCCTACTTTTTCCAAGTTCCAACCTTAATTTTCTTCATATATTTTTCTTCCATCTTAACCATACAAGTGATCTCCAAAATAGAAAAAAAAAATCAAAATCAGGTGCTTCTGCAAGTATTTTATGCTCAAATGAAGGGTGGACAAAACCGCCCCTGGGCGACGTGCTCCCTCCTCATTTATAGGTTATTTTGATAACATTCTTAGGTGGCCTCCTAGTTCCCCCCCCCCCCCCCAACCGAATCAACTCGCCCATCATGTAACATGTATTTTATGCTTAAATGAAGGGTGGACAAGACCGCCCCTAGTAAGTTGAGGGTGAGTCTCCCCAAGATGGTGTTGTTGGAAGACAAGGTAACCACCACAAGGTACTTTACCTTAATCATTTTAGTGTTTGCCTCTAAGTCGAATTCCTTTTCGAGCATTATGTGACCTTTTACTTCTACATGTTCGCCTAACAAATCGACCAAAAAACCTTGGAATGTTCTGATGGTATCGGGGTCGAGTCGGAGCCTTTAGAAAACGCTCTAAAATAAGACATATGTTAAGCTATTAGGGTCGAACAACACTCACTTCACATTTCTATTATCATATTGAACTGTGATGACCATGAGATAATTATTCTGGTGAAGAGCACCGACGACGTCTTCATTCGAGAAGGTGATTCTAGATTCTCATTCTCTCCCTAGGATTTTGGTAATGTTAACACGTATAATGTTTGTTGTAAAAACCCGCGTGGTGTACTTTCTTCTAGAGGCACTGGTTTGTCCCAAGCCGACAGAACTTAGGCGATGGTGTTAGAGGATGGCTATGGATCTAGAAGGGGGGGTTGAATAGATCCCTTGAGTTTTACACCCAAATGGATACCAAAAATTTAGTTTTAAAAATGTTTAACGGAAGCAACCACTGGATAGAACGTCTACAACGAACCTTCTACTAAAAGGATCGGATATGCACGAATATATCGAGAAAGAGTATGGAAGAGAAAAATTAAGTTTGATTACTACACTTAAAAACACAGTCAACAAAATATCGCTTGCTTGATGTTTAATCCAAACCAATGAGGTAAAATGATAAGCAACTAAAAGCAATGTGTTCGATTTTTGATTTGAAACAAATTATCAAACACCTAGTGTGCGTAAGCACACTAAGTGCATAATTTCTATGGAATGTAATATAGAGCTGCTCCAAGATACAATTCAAGGAATTGTATTGATTTAACAAATAGTTTCTCAGCTCAAAATTACACTACGACAGAAATTTTGATAAATTGCGACTTCACAAATTCGAACAAACTGAAATGTAAAAGAGTTAAGGGAAAGAGAGAACAAAGGAGATTTGATTAGGAAGTTCCCCAATCGTCCTCGCTTTGGGTACCTCTGCCCCCAATTCCACAATTGGAATTGAGATATATATATATATATATATATATATATATATATATATATATAGCTGTTGCAAATTGTTTATTACAAGAGAAAACTATGAACATCCAAACCCTCGAACGTCTTCGATCGTTGATGCAGAATTTTCTTTTCCCTTGATTCAAGATGAATCAAGTCCTCCGAATATGGTAGATCCAATTACCGTCCCACGCTACTAAACCGAACGAAACCTTTGTTCTTCGGTTACCTTCACTCGATCAATTGCGATCTACCAAACTTCGAACCCAAACCTCTCTTCTACGATCCTCCGATTACAGCTACTAAACCGAACAATTGCTCCAATCGTCGGTTACCTTCGCCCGGCTGAATCCCTGTAGAATGGAACGGTTTATGCAAAAACCCCCAAAATATTCCTGATTCTTGGAGGAGAAAACCTAGGGTTTTATTCAAGAAACACCTACCAAAATCTCAACTCAGAAATAAAGATCACGCACTTCCAAAATCTGAACGTTATCACCTTGAAACAATGAACAACTCAAACAAAGATTGTTATATGTAATTGTTTGTTCACTCAATGTTGAAGATGAAGATGAAGAGAAATGGCAATGTAATTTCACTTTTCTTGTTCTAAAGTAAAAAATGAGCTAAAATGAAATATATACTATCCTAGACAATACAATAGAAATAACAGAGTTTTAAAATGAATAACACAATAAAATTTTGGTCACATTCAGCGAGCGGTCGACCTATGCAGATAGTATAGTCGACCTGAGCAATGTCGCGCGCTCACTGCGCAAAACTTCATGTTATGCGTCGACCGAACCAGGCTATAAGTCGACTCATAGCTCCCAGTTTTGGACAAACACAAGTGCAGAAGGTGTGAGTCGACCGGAGGGTCGACGCGAGCACTCTCGCGGGTTGTACTAACATATGCTACATGTTTAGGTCGACCTATACAGGGTTGTGAGTCGACTCACACCCTTGAAACATGCAAAAATCACATTTTTGACTTTCCTAAAAGTGTTAAACCATATTTAATGAACCTAGACCATTACTAATCCTGATCAAACACTCTTAGACCACTTAATGAGCATTTCATATGACGTTTTTAACCTAGACCATTACTAATCATGATCAAACACTCTTAGACCACTTAATGAGCATTTCATATGAAGTTTTTCACGTGAATCTCTATATTCTAATCATGATAGTTTTGACATCATTAAAATCAAGTACATAGAGAAAATCTTCCCTCACATACTCCCCCTTTTTGATGATGGCAAAACTGTCATATGTCCTCCCCCTGACTTTATGCATCCACTATTGTTTGTTCATCTCAATACCTATTATGTCCGTGTTCTTCTCCCCCTTTGACAACATCAAAAAGAGAGAAAGATAAAGTGTCAAGAATAGAAAATCTAGAGCTGCATTTTAAACACAATTGCAACAGTTACCATTAACGCACATTCACATATAATGCAAGCTAATAAATATCTAAATAAAATAAAACACATAAGAAGCACAAATTTGATTAATAGTACATTGTAACGACATGGAACAGCCATAAGGAACACTGTGACCAACAATAAGGAAAAAAAATACACAGTGACTGTCGCTCCCAGGATTTTCATCCAGGTACAAACGCGAAAGTGGCACGGAAACAGAGTCGCCAGCAATGTGTATTTATCCCAAGAGAGGGAAAGGAAACACTGCATAAACCTGAAGGAAAGGATAGAGCATGGTCTTGCGACCAAGAGAACTGGGTTCGGGAGTAGGTTACGCGTGAGGAAGGTATTAGCACCCCCGCGCGTCCATCGTACCCGATGGGATCCACGCTTGCTGCTTCAATCAAAGAGTGTAAGGAAAGGATACTGGAAAAGGAACTGCTAGAGAACTGGAAAAGGAAAGGAGAGAGAGAAAGAAGAACAAATATAGGGAAAATAAAAGAAGTGCTCGAATGGGCCTTACCCCACTGCCTACGTATCTCATCAGGAACATGAGAATCAGAGCGACGTAGTTCCCCTCAACGAGGGTCGCTTTATTTGTGTGTTTTTTAGTGGAAACGTCAGAATGCGTGTTCCAGCAGTTTAGGTGTTGCAGCTCGCTGTAGGGAGACTTAGGCGTTACCTGTTTGCAGTAGAACGGACTTGACGAATCCTTAAGGAAGGAGTGAAGAGATGAGAAAAAAATTCCCGAGGGAAAGACGTTATTGTTTGTTTTTGTCTTTTTAAAAAAGAAGTGTTTTGATTATTTTATGTTCTGTAACTCGTATTGTATTTAAGTCCCTCATGTAGGATTGAATGCCTCGCATATCGACCCAAGACAGGACGTACGCTAAACATTCCAAGAAAATGAGAGAAGACCCCTCACATCCTTGTTCCCACATAAAAGGCCTAAATACAATAAGTGCTATGCCTTTATTAAGTGTTTTTTACTTTTGTTATAAGATGAGAGAGAAGAGACTCAAAAGCGGATCAGAGGTGAAAACTAAGGGGAGACTAAGACACACCCTAGTGTTAGCATGCTTGGAGATCCTATGGTCAATGTGGTTTAACAAACCTACTTCTAAAAGAAAGAAGAAGAAGAGCAAAAGAAGCAACTTACTTCCAAAATGGAAGTTAAGTTGGTCCAAAAGAGGGGTGAAGAAGAAGTTATTCAAGGAAAGCATGTAAATGCTTATCAAACACAAATTTGAATGATTAAATAAAATAAGAGAAGATGAAAGAGAGAAGTGTATGTGGAAGCATACCCACACACTTACTTACCTTTAGCACATACATGAAAATGTTAGTTCAACAATTGTATATGAAAGTATAAGTGAAAGAAATTACACAAGTAAGTATCAAACATCTCATGAAATGAAGTTATGAATCAAACAAAGCCTAAGTCTAAAGAGAAAGGATCCTAAGTGTTAAAGGACTTCTAAAGTCAGTAGCTAAGTCTAATGATGTTCAATTAAGGTTAGAATACCTAATGAGATCAAACTATGTCAACTATGTACCAAAACTTTACACAATTGTACATTGTTCACAAACTTGAAGAAAATAGATGTTTAGGCATCATGTAAGTGAATTAAAGCATGGTTATATCTCAAGGTCAGAAGTGGATGAAGTGTATTAAGATGTGAAAATGTCATTAGAAGCATATGGAAGTCATGTATCCAAGCAATCTCAAAGTTAAACAAGTTATGCACAAGTATCATCACCTAAAATGCAACATACAAGACATGCAACTTTAAAAAGAATAAGATGAGATTAGAAGTCAAGTGTGTATGGTTAGTGATGATACAAGTCAGTACCTACACCATTCATTATTTAACTTTCAATTTACAAAAAGAAATCGCAAAAGAAAGTGTTCAAAAGGTCTTAAAAGAATGCACAAAATCAAACCTAAGTCTAGGTATTTTCAATCAAATAGATCACCAAACAAAATTCCAAGAGAAATAGTTGAATGCTTTGGAAAATTATGGTATTTTAATCAAAGAACAATGAAGTCATTAGTGATGAAAAACCAAAAGATAGGACCAAAATTTGTCTTTTAACAAGCTCAAATTAAATCAAACAATTCACTCGTAGCCGATTAACAAACATATACAAAATGGTGTCGAGCATGCCATCAAATATAGTCTAAAAATTCATAAAAATATGCATAAGGCTCTCCAATTTGTTCTTAATACACGTACCAAATGGCCTGCAAAAATTCAGTTCCTAACTAGTTACAAAAAAAACAAATATGCAACAAGTATCCCAAAGTATGAACACATGAATACACCTTAAAGAAAAATTCAATAAGAAAATCAACATGAACCAAAATGGAAAATAAAAATTATCTAAAATTACATGACATGTTTATGATCAACCATGAATTTATTCAGAATTTTTTAGCAATGTTTGCTATTTTTAGAATTTGTGTTTTGAACAATATAGAAAAAGGAATTAGAAAGAAAGAAAGAAGCTAGGGGTGCGCGGTTAGTAATTCCTCCATTCATTCCTCATGGGCTCGCAAAAAAGGGGGTCCGAGTAGATGTTACACTGGGCCCACTAGACAATTAGGTCCTGAGGGTGTATGGTGTTTCTCAGTCAAATGGTTGACTAGTATGGTCCGTCTGATCAATCTAAGGGGATCACACAAAGGTCTGGATGTGAGGGCGCATGGTAAGCCTGGTGGGGATACATGCATGGGATTAAAAGGTGGCCCTACCAGATGATGACAAGTGTCACCGCCAGAATGGACCACCACCCCAAACCTTATCTCTTTGATCTCTTAAAAATCACAAGGATGAGAAATTCCCAAACGTCTTTCTCTCTCTCAATCGTCCGTCTTTTTCTCTTTCACTCGTCCGTCCCTGAAACCTAAACGGCCGGAGAAGGCCGGTGGCCGCCGGCGGCGCCGCCGTCTTCTCCGACGATCCACCTCCTCCAAACACTAAACTCTAAGCACAAACCCTAGTTATCTTTACACGGTGATTACGAATCCGACCTCCGTTTCCTCTAAATCTTAACCAAACTACCGGATCGAAGGAGAGACAATCGAGAACCAAAATCCACAAAGTTCAAAGCATTAGTCATAAAAACACAACGGATTCTGAATCCGAGGCCGTAGCTAAAGAGAGAGTGAAGTTTACGTACCTACCGGAGACAAGTCCGGCGCTTCTTCAAGTTCGCGACGAGAAACAGAAAACCAGAGGTGAGATAATATTCTTCTTAATTTCTTGCTCTGCTTCTTCTTCTTCGATCGCTGATTATTGATTATTGCTCATTTTTATTCCTCCGATTCCACTCGCTTACGGATTGATGATAAGTTCTTGAATCGGTTGTTGTTGTTGTTTTGATGCAGGAATTGAAGATGGTGAATAATTGTAGCAGTGCGTCGTGAATTTGAGAAACCTCAACGAATTCGGTTCATGAAACTGATGGAGATTCTTGCAGCTTCTTAATCCTTTCCTCAACTATTCAGTATGTTGCTCAATTCATCTTCACTTTCTCTTTGTGATTAATGCAAACAGGTTCTGTTGAAATTGTAGGTTGATGAATTCATATGGATTAGAGAGAATTGAAGATGATGATGAAGAACATTGGTGATCTATGAAAATTCAGAGGCTGTGTTTGAAGGTTGATGATGAAATTCAAGATTGATGAAGTTGGAGAATGATCTTTCTGTTAGCTTCAGTTAGTTGGTTAGAGGCAGTTAGAAAATGGTTAGGGAGAAAAGTGACAGATAGATTTTTCTCTTAGTTTTTTTGATATGGAGTTTTTGTATTGTAATTCTCTGTTGTGGATTGGAAATTCTGGAGAGAATTGGAGAGTTGAGAGTGATAGATTAATTTGGAGTGTTTTTAAATTCTGTTATCTCTTTTTTGGTGTGATTTTAACTTGCTGCTATCTGAACCCACTACTGAAAATTCTCTTTCTGAGTTTCCTGCGTTTTTTCTCTTGTGGTTGTCTATGAAGCTTAGAAACTTGAATTGCACAAGGCGCTATTTTTTCTTCCTGCTGCGCTTTTATTTTTCTGTTGTGTTGTATTTTTGGCCGATATGAAGCTCTTTTCCTTTTCTAATTTTGAATACTGCTATATCATTCCTTTTTACTTCTTTTATGCTAAAAATAACTGATGTGGGACCACACTTGACAGTTTTGTTGTGAAAGTTTGATTTCCTCACTTGAGTTTTCGCACCTGCCATGTGCATCTGCCTATTTATTTTCTGATGTCTTGTAATTTCTTTTGTAGCTGCTTTTTGATATGGGCTTTTCCTATAAGCTTCCTTCAATTCTCACCTGAGAAAAACAGTGCCACATTTCCTTGGATCATGAGATCATCGTGGCTCCAGCCACTTTAATGGCTATCTTGAACACTTTGGTTGCAAACTCCCACATTAATTTCCTACCCATGGCACCAACTCCAAGACTATGAATGTGGTTCCAAGCTTCATTCTCATCGCCCATAAAACGAAGGAATGCCATGTAAACAATTGCCATGCCAAGTTGAAAAGCGAAAGTAGAACTATTGGCCAAAACAATGAAATAATGTGAACATCAATGTTGCATTCTCTACTTCATCATCACCTAATGAATTTGAAAACTGTAAGATGATTTTGGTTTGTGGATATGGATTTAAGAGAGGTTAAGTGGTTTGGGATGTTAAAAATGGATATTTATGATAAAAATGGATAGTAGAAAAGATAAAAATGGATATCTAGAAAGTGGATAATTGAAAAGTGAAAATAGACAATGAGTTTAATGGTTATAAATGGATTAGGAAAATGGATATAAAATGGTTATTAAAAATGAATTAGGAAGATGGATATAGGAAATGTGGGTTAAGACATGGATTTATGAATAGAATGGATTAAAATATGGTTAGGAAAAATGGATAAAGAAAATGGTTTTAAAAAATGGATAACCAAATCACACAAATTCCAAGCTTTTCACTGCATCACAATTAAATGCACATAACCCTTTATGAACAACTTGCAATAACAACCCTCTAAGTGAATCATCTTATGAATTTATGATCTTCTGGATCAAACCTCACATGAACCACTGTTTGTTGACCTGATGAATTCTACCTATAATGATTCGACCTTGAATACACACCGCCTGAGAAATAGCCACTGATACAGGTAATCTGAATTTGAAACAACCTTTTGGTAGTTTGACCATGATTAGGTCAAACGTCCACCTGAATAGGATCGCAACTGAACAATCATCTTTGACTTGGAGCTAAACACTTATCTTTGAATGCACGCTGATACTCCTTTGAATACAGAAGATCAAACTAAAGGAAGATGCCTTGATCACGTGTCCTTATGCAATATGCAATGCTAAATGCTTAATGTTTTATTTTTCTTTGCTTGAATGCAATGCAATGAAATGAAAGCTCATGCTAAGTGATATGAAGAAAAAAGAGGGTAAACTTTGGAGTATTATAGCTGCCCCTATTCAATCACTGTAGACCCGAATGGCTGATAGCGAGTGCTGTCAGACTTTCAAGGTATGGAGAGATTGAATACCAAAAAATAACCAGAAAATTTGCACTCTGTGGAGAAGAAGAAAAGGGATATAAACCCAACCAAATGAACTCTGCTTGAAGAAAACTCTGATGGGAAGAATAATACCGAAGGGATGTCCTTTTAAACGACGCCAGACGACTACTGGCTTGCCACACTACGGGTGGACTTGCAGTGTCTTTTGGAATAACGCCAGACGACTACTGACTTGCCACACTACGGGTGGACTTTAACAATGTCTTTTAGAACAACGCCAGACGACTACTGGCCTGCCACACTACGGGTGGACTTTCGCCAATCTACGGTTGGTCTTGAAACTGTCTTTTTGAATGGAGTCAGACGACTACTGACTTGCCACACTGCGGGTGGACTTTCGCCAATCTACGGTTGGACTTGAAACTGTCTTTTTGAATGGAGTCAGACGACTACTGACTTGCCACACTGCGGGTGAACTTTCGCCAATCTACGGTTGGACTTTGCAGCTGAAATGCCACACTGCGGGTGGACTTTTGACAATCTACGGTTGGACTTGCCAATGATTTGCCACCCTTGGATGGACTTTTGCCAATCTACTGTTGGACTTAGCTGCGGTCTTTTAAAGGGAGTCAGACGACTACTGACTTGCCACACTGCGGGTGGACTTGTGCCAAGCTACGGTTGAACTTGCCAATGATTTGCCACACTGCGGGTGGACTTTTTCCAATCTACGATCAGACTTACCAATGATTTTCCACCCTTGGATGGACTTTTGCCAATCTACGGTTGGACTTTGCCTTGCTTTGCCACCCTTGGATGGACTTCTGCCAATCTACGGTTGGACTTTGCTTTGCTTTGCCACCCTAAGATGGACTTTTGCCAATCTGCGGTTGGACTTTGCTGATTTGCCACCCTAAGATGGACTTTGATAACGTCTTTTAAACAATGCCAGACGACTACTGGCTTGCCACACTACGGGTGGACTTTTGTAAAATTCCAATACTGGATTACACCCTGCATGCATATCAGACATCTCTGCCGACTCTGCTGAGGAACAAATGATCAATGATTTGACTTTAGAGACTCCTGAAAGGATGATATCTCTGTTGGAGAATGAATGAAAAGTCCGTTTGCTTCGACTGGTCACGCTTGCTAAAAATAAATTGGACTTTGAGATATGGGGAAGTGCTGACTCTGCCAGGAATCATTTCATCTGTCTAGGGGTGAATTCTGGTCATAGAAACTCCGCTGTGGATGAGAATTTTCTGACTTGGCTGGGGAAAGAATGTACTAACACTCTGTTGAAGAAGACAAGTCATTAAAACTCTGCTTGGGGATCTATCAAACCCGAGGAGAATATGCTAACACTCTGCTGAGGAAGAGATTCTGTTGACCTGCTAAACTTTTGCGGGGAAGAAAAACAACTCAGCTGGGGAGTATTGCTGACAAGATTCAATGTTGAACTCTGTGGGGAGTACAACTGCTAGAGATATGATCTTGCTGGGGACCGGAACTACTCTGTCAAGGATACACAAATCCTGGTTAGAAGACATTCTGTTGCAACATGCTGAGAAAAAGGTCCCTAGAGATCTGCTGGGAAAGCAAAAAGCAAATGTACTACGATCTATTGAGGAGCAAAGCTGTCAGGCTTAGGATAAGATCCACAATGGCCCATGTTAGGCGAACTTTCCGTTTGACGACTCCACTGGGGATAATGAGTTGACAACAAATTCTGCTGGGGAGAATTGCTTCAGAGCGTCTCTCACTGGGGAATGTCCCTTAAGAGGATTTTACAAAAGACCACACATCTTCAAACTCTTAGACAGATGCCGAGACTTGAGAGGTCACTTTACTAGAGATAGTAGATCTGGAACACATCTCGCTGGGGAATTTTATGATGCCCCATGTTTGGGAGGGTCAACAACTTGCTTTTGTCCCATGATGCGCGGCTGATATGAAGAAATCATCCCAAGAGGATTTTACAGAAGATTTGGCATCTTCAAACTCCTGGACACTCGTTGAGGCTTGAACATTAACTGCGAGGTCTGCGAATCAACTCTACTGGGGAATTCACAACCGTTATTGACACAGAAAAGCTTGTAGCTGTTGGAAGTGCTGAATAGGAGAATCGGCTTAATAAGATACAACACTACCCAGTTGGAATAGACTTGTCGATATCGAATCGTTGTGAGTGACCGTCGGCCGAATGATGGACTCAATCAGTAAACGTTGTGACAAAAGGTGACATGTGAACCTTTCCTTGAACCTGCCTGCCCCAGTCTTCTGCATGGGAATAAGTGATTACTTGTGTGGAAGAAATGATCCATGCTCTTGGAAAGACTCCAATCTGTTACCTGCAACCAAAGAATATGCACACATGCCCCAGGATATGACTTCTGCAATAGAAAAAATCTAACGCTGAACCACCACTTATTGGGAGAAAGGTTTCGATGCATCTCTTGCTGGGAACATTATTAATGAAGCCTGCTGAAGACGGGGGACCACAAATGCCTTGGATTGGAATGCCCCTTTTGTTTCAAACCTTTTGGTTGATTGGCTGCATATGCGTGAACAATAGTTTTTTACAAACTTCCACTTGCCCCAGACCACACGATCCACCAGAGGAAATTGTCTCAAGAGGATCTTACAGAAGACTCGTCATTCAAAACGCCTCCATGTCTTCAAACTTCTTGGAGAGATTCGTTAGATCTCGAAGTAACTACCTCAGCCTGTATGGTCTACAGAGAAATTTGCCTCGAGAAGATTCATGAACAATCTCATATACTCATGAGATATTATGTCCCAATACTCTGAACCCTGGATAGTCTGATTAGCCATCTAGATGGACTAACTTCTCATGCTCTTGGGATGGCCTGCCCCAGTATGAACCTTGAAGTAGTTTTGCCCCTGACTACTGATCTTCGAAGGAAGACCACGAATGCCTGCATTTGTAGGGATTTGAGTCTCGAAGTAGTTACCCTAGTTTGGATGAACTCTGAAGCGACTTCTCAACGTGATTGGCCCAAATTGGATACACCTTAAAGAGAGGATTTGACGTGACTGCCCCAGATCGACTACGCCTTAGCACAACTTGTTGGAAAAGCTCCTGCTCGACAAAGTTTCTTGAGGAAGTACCATTGGATGTGGCTATCCTTCGGGAGTTTCAGAACTCTCAACTCGGCAAGATTAAGCTTCTAGACTGAATTTCCATATGTAAACTTCTTTTGATGTCAAACAAATGTATGCAAGCAGAAAATGTTTTATTCTGAGAATGAAAATTCTAATGCAACACACATGTTAACCTTAAAGTCTTTATTGAAAAGATGTCGCAAAGCTGTGAACGAATCACTGCTTAGGATACGACATTGAATTTTGAATAAAATAAAGCATGCACGTGCAATACCAACAAGATCTTTTAGCATCACTCATGGGAGTCAGGAAAGCTACCTCATCGGAATACACTCTTGAACTAAACCCTGTTTCAATTAGGACTTTTGAGGGTTGTATCGTGGCCTGGTTCAAGGTTTTGAAAAAAAGTTTTAAGGCTCAAAGTTTATCAGTGCCCACCAACTCTTCGTGATATTCTCCAGTCCTACGTTTAGCTAATTTGACACAAGCGCTCATCTCTCAAAAAGATTTCATGATCTTTAAGGAATCCATGCACTGATGGTTTGACACCTAATGAGGCTTTGGAGTGACAGTCACCCCTTTGTCTTTTGTTCGTAGTCACACGACTTTGTTCTTGCTCTAAGATTTTCTTTTGTAATCCTTTTGTTTTTTGCTTTCGCCTTTTTTTTTTGCTTATCCCTAACTTTTGCCTGGACAGATTCTTTTGAATCTTTGATTTCGGAGTCCAGCGGGATGCCCTAACTTTTGCCTAAGTTGCTTGTTTTCAAGTTTCAACTTAGCGGGCTTTTTCATTTCTCTTTTTTTTCTGAACACGTCGTGTGACACTGGCTTGTCTTAACTTTGTTGAAAGGGTTGCGACTGCCTCACTCTTGATTGTTGATGGATAACCATTGTGGTTTCACATCTCTTGACCTCTTGACGGTGGAATAGAAGGTAATGGATCCTCTGATGCACACTCCTTTTGAAATTTGAACGCTCGGTCAAATTAACTGACGCCTACCCTGCCCCTGGGTTAAATGTGAGGGTTTTTTCGTACGAAAGAAACTCCTACTTCAAGGCTCAAAGGGGTTAACGAGGGTCTATCTCCCTTATATCTCTAGTGTTTAGGGGTTTGAAACAATGCCTGTACATCCTCAACAGAGTTCTTATTCAAAAGCACACCCTTAGAGATTTTTGCGTTTTCAAATCATCATCCTCCCTCAGAGAGTTTAAGCAAGAAAATTGGTATTGCAGTGCACATTAACATTAAATGAGTGAACACAAATGAAATTCTTCAAGAAAACATATTCATTGCATTAAAATCATCATACCAAATACAAATAAGTTTTAACATGCAAACAATATCTGAACAAACAAACGAAAGCTACATATGAAAATGCAGCAAAGAAGCTAAATGGTTGTCCTTGTTGAGGAGGCTTGACTCCGTCTGGACTTATTATTTCTGATGATGTTTTTTCTTTGTTGAGGAGGCTTGGGAAGCTTTAGTTGACCTATAGACCATCTGCAGTGAAAATAATGATCCCATCATCAATCAGATCTTGCACTTTATGCCTGAACACCTTACCATCTTCAATGGCATATCCCTGTGTCCCTGAGTGGTACTCGCACCTAGAATTCTTGTCATAACCTGGCGGAAGTGGATACAGGACAGGAGCAGCTTCCCTTAACTGAATCAAAGAGTCTTGAAGTAAATGGTCGGGCAGCTGACTGTGAGGAACAGTAACGGGATCAAATTTTCTCTCAGGCTTTCTGGGTCTTTGATATCTCCTCTGGGAGCTAGTCTGCTGCTGATACTGATTCGGGTACTCCTCCCTTCCTAGCATTTTCCTTTTCAAACTTGGCTGAAGGTCGGGAACAAGTTGCTGATATGGGGATTTTGAGACCAAAGACTGCAAGATATGCCCCTGACTTGATGCCGCTTCAAGAGGAAACGTCGGGAAATTCATATTTTTTTGCAGCAGTAGGAGTGGCATTACTCTGTATGCTTACGCCGCCCGACGCAAAATCTATCGCCTTTGAATCAATCAGATCTTGGACCACATTATGAAAGGCTTTACATTTTTCCACATTGTGCCCCGGCGCACCAGAGTGAAAATCGCAATGGTCACTTGCATCATAATTGAATGAGAGCTTTCCACTAGGGGGATTTATCGTCCGAAGTTCAACCAATTGGAGTTGAAGTAGGTACCTCAACAACTGAGCATAAGGCATAGGAAGCGGATCAAAGATTCTGTCAGTTTTCTTCGACTTTGGTAGGTACTTCCTAGCCTTGGGGCTGCCTGGGGAAACAAGAGGTAACTACCGGTGAGTAAGTTTCTGAATTCTAGGTTGTGCAGAAAATCCGTGAGACACATCACTCTTTGGAATAGATTCCACAGGCAATGGTGGAACGACAACTTCTGTTACAGCCTCAGGTGTGGGAACATCATCTTTTCTGAGCACATTTCTCACAACTTCCATAACAAAACTCATATGGGTCTTCACTTGATTGACCTCCTCCTTCAGCATTTTCTGGTCTTGAATTAAAGCTTGCATGTCCCTCATAAACTGACCCATTTGGCTTCGCATCTCCCTTAATTTTGCCTGCACTTGATCCATGGTTCTGGCTGAATTTCTACGAGTTGAGTATCGGTGAACGATTCTCAGCTATAATGCCTGAAACTGAATAAAGGTTAGAAAGACCAGAGCAAGTACCTGCTATGCAAAAATGCTTATGATTATGAGGATGCAAATGCAAAAATGCAAACAATCGTATTTAAACATTTCCATGGCATATCCGCTTTGATTCCAGCTTTGAAATCGGGCAAGGGATCGGACACAACATCGGAAAATAAATCCGAATCCAGAAATATTGCAGAATCAAGCAAAGGAAGACACCTTTCAAAAAACTGAGAGCTGTGGAGACAGATACGGCTGAACCAAATATTGTAATATCATATCATAAGACAACATACAGATAGGTTCAATACAATCAAAAGTGATTCCATAAACAATCCTGATGGTAATCATAGCAAAATACAAACAACAAAATTACTACACATCAATTCCAAATAAACTGGCTTCGATCTCTTCAAGAAGGTTCACAGTATCTGGATGAGTAGGTCTTTCTAGCAAACCCTTGATCAGTCTGTTTCCCTTCTCGACATCCTGATTCAGCCTAGCAATCTGCTCTTCAACATCATTGCCTTAGCGCCTTGACTTCTTGATTCCCGCTTGCAGCTTGAGCTCTTTAATTTCTTTCTGGGATTCCTTCCACTTACCAGAGAAGTGATTTTTGTCTTCCTTCATTCTTAGAAGCTCTTCTTTTAACTCCCCATTCTCAATCTTAAGCTCTTTCCACATCTCCTTATATGTGGCAAGCTTGTCTTTAGTTTTGGTCAAGAGCTTCTTGGTTTCCCTGTAGGCTTTGCCGGATGATTCAGCGGTCATACTGATCTTTCTACAGTGTTGAGCTCTGTCATCAAGATCTTTCTCCTTTTTTCCCAAGCACTCTGTCAAGTCTTGGACCTTCCATTTCAACTCCAAGTTGTCATGTAAAGCGCCCTGAAGCCTACTACTCATACCAGCATTTTCCTCTCTCAAATCTTGCACTACTTTTTACTGCTTATCGAATTCTTCAATTGGTACGGTGATTCTTTCCTCTATCACTTTGGGATACAAGGGAGGCGCCCAATCAAAAGGCAAATAGTACTCTTCAACCCTCTTCTTTATCCATTGCTCATATGGAGGGAAAGTTTGATTGTTAGGCAAACCCCAAATGGTTTTTCCTCTCTTCTGTTTACTGAGCCAGGCTTTGGAAGCTTTCTACGCCACATCTAAACCATCGTCGGCCATGTGAAAATACAGAGACTCTTCCAACTCCTTTTCAACTGGGGGACTTCTTAGGGCATACCCAAACTGCCGGATAGCCAAGGAAGGGTTATAATTAATACCTCATTTTCTCCCTATTAATGGCACATTAGGGTATTCACCACAACTGTGCAAAATGTCTTTACCCAGCACTCCGTGATTCACCCAAACAATATCCTTAACATATAGGCCCATCAGACGTTGCCTCCATTTCAGAGAATTCTTAGTATCCTTGGAAGCACCTGACTGGGGTAGACGATTGGCAAGCCACTTATAGAAAAGAGGCGCACAACAATGAACTGTCCCACCTCGTTTCTTCTTGTTCCTGTTGTATAAAGCATAATGAAGATCTCCTAATAAGGTTGACACCGGATTCTGAGATACAAATATTCTGATAGCATCCGTGTCAACAAAATCAGGCTCAGTCGGGAACAAGACAACACCGTATACACAGAGGGCCAACACTGCATTGAAGACATTCCACTTCTCTTCCTTTGCTGCCTCTTGAGCCTTGTTTGCTAAGCATGATAGGTGATAGCCACGAACCTCCCCTTGCCAGAAATATCAGCTTCCAAAGTTGACTTGCTCAAATAAAGAGCACCAGCCATAGCTTGGAAATCAAGATCTGCCTTCGACCCACAGAAAGGAGCACCCTTTTTGATGGAAATTCTCAGGATGTTAGAATACTCCTCCAGAGTGGGAACCAAAACATAATCTGTCAACACAAAGCATCTCAGGGCCGGATCATAGAACTGCATCAATGTGTGCGAGCTGTTATATTCATATTCACTAATGTTACGAACAAAGGATAGGATCCAACCGTACTTCTTTCCGAACATTCCTAACACTTCCAGACTGGCCATCTCTTGCAATTTACAAATCTGACCCAGGATGAGCTTCGGGAACTTGTACACAATGGTGTTCTTCTTGCCTCTTTTGTTATCCATCCCTATAACCACCCGTTGACTGGAATCAAAATCAGATACTACCTGGAAAAGGAAAACTATGAATGTTATGACATGATAATTCAATGCAAGTCATGGGATCAAAGTGCCACGTGTCTGTGCCGGACTGTGAACGGTGTCAGTGTAGCTCTGAGATCAATATAGAACCATAGATAGGAACCATCTGAATACAATAGGATGAATTCTCCTTTTGTGTAACGACAACAGAAAACCGGGTATGTAGGAGGTCATGGTTACATGCAAACCTGTAAACAACCCACCCTTCTCACATGTGGGTACTAAGATCCTCAGTATCCCGGGCTCTTAGGTCGAGAAATGATGATACGTTCATCATTTCTAGTTTGGCATCATCATTAATCGAGGAGGCCTCAACTGATTCTCCAAAACGAAAGGTCCTCAGCTTCTGGCACTAAGGTCGAGAAGCAATAGTACATTCATCCCTCGGGGTACAGTACTATCGCCAATCGAGGAGTGCCTCCACTGATTCTCTTTCCCAAAAGGAACACCTATAGCAAGTTCCCAGCATTGGGTCCTCGGATCGAGAATATGCAACGGGTTTGCCACAGAACGTGGTCTGCCACTGTCACATCTCGGGAGGAGTGCCGCAACTGAGTCCTCGGGAATGGTCACCAGAGTCGACAGTTCCTCAAGAGAATAACTACTGGCCTACATAACATGCAGTAGCAGAAAGCTCCCGATAGAACCTCGTCTGGTTGTGGGTCTCATGAACAACAATACGTGGTCACCACCACGCAAGCGTCACGACTATCCACTCTAATACCTATGTGTGTACTCAAGCCTGGGTAGTGGGCTTATCTCTCAGAACACCCTGCCCACCAAATAGAAAAGTCCAGCACAGCACAGTATAGTGTAATAATGAAATGAAAATGCAATAAGTGCGGTAAAATAGTAATACAGTAAAGTAATCATACAGTAAATAACAATACAGTAAAATAGTAAAATACAGCACAACAGTAAACACCCAATGAAAGAAAACAGACAAGCGCTAGGATTGACTCGCTAAGGAAACCAGAGATTCTGGGTTCGGTCCCTAGCAGAGTCGTCAGCTGTCGCTCCCGGGATTTTCATCCAGGTACAAACGCGAAAGTGGCACGGAAACAGAGTCGCCAGCAATGTGTATTTATCCCAAGAGAGGGAGAGGAAACACTGCATAAACCTGAAGGAAAGGATAGAGCATGGTCTTGCGACCAAGAAAACTGGTTTCGGGAGTCGGTTACGCGTGAGGAAGGTATTAGCACCCCCACGCGTCCATCGTACCCGATGGGATCCACGCTTGCTGCTTCAATCAAAGAGTGTAAGGAAATGATACTGGAAAAGGAACTTCTAGAGAACTGGAAAAGGAAAAGAGAGAGAAAGAAGAACAAATGTAGGGAAAATAAAAGAAGTGCTCGAATGGGCCCTACCCCACTGCCTACGTATCTCATCAGGAACATGAGAATCAGAACGACGTAGTTCCCCTCAACGAGGGTCGCTTTGTTTGTGTGTTTTTTAGTGGAAACGTCAGAGTGCGCGTTCCAGCAATTTAGGTGTTGCAGCTCGCTGTAGGGAGACTTAGGCGTTACCTGTTTGCGGTAGAACGGACTTGACAAATTCTTAAAGAAGGAGTGAAGAGATGAGAAAAAAATTCCCGAAGGAAAGACGTTATTGTTTGTTTTTGTCTTTTTAAAAAAGAAGTGTTTTGATTATTTTATGTTCTGTAACTCGTATTGTATTTAAGTCCCTCATGTAGGATCGAATGCCTCGTATATCGACCCAAGACAGGACGTACGCTAAACATTCCAAGAAAATGAGAGAAGACCCCTCACATCCTTGTTCCCACATGAAAGGCCTAAATACAATAAGTACTATGCCTTTATTAAGTGTTTTTTACTTTTGTTATAAGATGAGAGAGAAGAGACTCAAAAGCGGATCAGAGGTGAAAACTAAGGGGAGACTAAGACACACCCTAGTGTTAGCATGCTTGGAGATCCTATGGTCAATGTGGTTTAACAAACCTACTTCTAAAAGAAAGAAGAAGAAGAGCAAAAGAAGCAACTTACTTCCAAAATGGAAGTTAAGTTGGTCCTAAAGAGGGGTGAAGAAGAAGTTATTCAAGGAAAGCATGTAAATGCTTATCAAACACAAATTTGAATGATTAAATAAAATAAGAGAAGATGAAAGAGAGAAGTGTATGTGGAAGCATACCCACACACTTACTTACCTTTAGCACCTACATGAAAATGTTAGTTCAACAATTGTATATGAAAGCATAAGTGAAAGAAATTACACAAGTAAGTATCAAACATCTCATGAAATGAAATTATGAATCAAACAAAGCCTAAGTCTAAAGAGAAAGGATCCTAAGTGTTAAAAGACTTCTAAAGTCAGTAGCTAAGTCTAATGATGTTCAATTAAGGTTAGAATACCTAATGAGATCAAACTATGTCAACTATGTACCAAAACTTTACACAAATGTACATTATTCACAAACTTGAAGAAAATAGATGTTTAGGCATCATGTAAGTGAATTAAAGCATAGTTATATCTCAAGGTCAGAAGTGGATGAAGTGTATTAAGATGTGAAAATGTCATTAGAAGCATATGGAAGTCATGTATCCAAGCAATCTCAAAGTTAAACAAGTTATGCACAAGTATCATCACCTAAAATGCAACATACAAGACATGCAACTTTAAAAAGAATAAGATGAGATTAGAAGTCAAGTGTGTATGGTTAGTGATGATACAAGTTAGTACCTACACCATTCATTATTTAACTTTCAATTTCCAAAAATAAATGGCAAAAGAAAGTGTTCAAAAGGTCTTAAAAGAATGCACAAAATCAAACCTAAGTCTAGGTATTTTCAATCAAATAGATCACCAAACAAAATTCCAAGAGAAATAGTTGAATGCTTTGGAAAATTATGGTATTTTAATCAAAGAACAATGAAGTCAGTAGTGATGCAAACCCAAAAGATAGGACCAAAATTTGTCTTTTAACAAGCTCAAATTAAATCAAACAATTCACTCGTAGCCGATTAACAAACATATACAAAATGGTGTCGAGCATGCCATCAAATATAGTCTAAAAATTCATTAAAAAAATTCATAAGGCTCTCCAATGTGTGTTTAATACACATCCCAAATGGCCTGCAAAAATTCAGTTCCTAACTAGTTACAAAAAAACAAATATGCAACAAGTATCCCAAAGTATGAACACATGAATACACCTTAAAGAAAAATTCAATAAGAAAATCAACATGAACCAAAATGGAAAATAAAAATTATCTAAAATTACAAGACATGCTTTTTATCAACCATGAATTTATTTAGAATTTTTTAGCAATGTTTTCTATTTTTAGAATTTGTGTTTTGAACAATATAGAAAAAGGAATTAGAAAGAAAGAAAGAAGCCAGGGGGTGCGCGGTTAGTAATTCCTCCATTCATTCCTCATGGGCTCGCAAAAAAGGGGGTGCGAGTAGACGTTACACTGGGCCCACTAGACAATTAGGTCCTGAGGGTGTATGGTGTTTCTCAGTCAAATGGTTGACTAGTATGGTCCGTTTGATCAATATAAGGGGATCACACAAAGGTCTGGATGTGAGGGTGCATGGTAAGCCTGGTGGGGATACATGCATGGGATTAAAAGATGGCCCTACCGGACGACGACAAGTGTCACCGTCGGAATGGACCACCACCCCAAACCTTATCTCTTTGATCTCTTAAAAATCACAAGGATGAGAAATTCCCAAACGTCTTTCTCTCTCTCAATCGTCCGTCTCTCTCTCTCTTTCACTCGTCCGTCCCTGAAACCTAAACGGCAGGAGATGGCCGGTGGCCACCGGCAGCGCCGCCGTCTTCTCCGGTGATCCACCGCCTCTAAACACTAAACTCTAAGCACAAACCCTAGTTATCTTTACACAGTGATTACGAATCCGACCTCCGTTTCCTCTAAATCTTAACCAAACTACCGGATCAGAGGAGAGGCAATCGAGAACCAAAATCCACAATGTTCAAAGCATTAATCATAAAAACACAACGGATTCTGAATCTGAGGCCACAGCTAAAGAGAGAGCGAAGTTTACGTACCTACCAGAGACAAGTCCGACGCTTCTTCAAGTTCGCAACGAGAAACAGAAAATCAGAGGTGAGATAATATTCTTCTTAATTTCTTGCTCTACTTCTTCTTCTTCGATCGCTGATTATTGATTATTGCTCATTTTTATTCCTCTGATTCCACTCGCTTACGGATTGATGATAAGTTCTTGAATCGGTTGTTGTTGTTGTTTTGATGCAGGAATTGAAGATGGTGAATAATTGTAGCAGTGCGTCGTGAATTTGAGAAACCTCAACGAATTCGGTTCTTGAAATTGATGGAGATTCTTGCAGCTTCTTAATCCTTTCCTCAAATATTCAGTATGTTGCTCAATTCATCTTCACTTTCTCTTTGTGATTAATGCAAACAGGTTCTGTTGAAATTGCAGGTTGATGAATTCATATGGATTAGAGAGAATTGAAGATGACGATGAAGAACATTGGTGATATATGAAAATTCAGAGGCTGTGTTTGAAGGTTGATGATGAAATTCAAGATTGATGAAGTTGGAGAATGATCTTTCTGTTAGCTTCGGTTGGTTGGTTAGAGGTAGTTAGAAAACAGTTAGGGATAAAAGTGACAGATAGATTTTTCTCTTGGTTTTTCTGATATGGAGTTTTTGTATTGTAATTCTCTGTTGTGGATTGGAAATTCTGGAGAGAATTGGAGAGTTGAGAGTGATAGATTAATTTGGAGTGTTTTAAATTCTGTTATCTCTTTTTTGGTGTGATTTTAACTTGCTGCTATCTGAACCCACTGCTGAAAATTCTCTTTCTGAGTTTGCTGCGTTTTTTCTCTTGTGGTTGTCTATGAAGCTTAGAAACTTGAATTGCAGAAGGCGCTGTTTTTTCTTCCAGCTGCGCTTTTATTTTTCTATTGTGTTGTATTTTTGGCCGATATGAAGCTCTTTTCCTTTTCTAATTTTGAATACTGCTATATCATTCCTTTTTACTTCTTTTCTGCTAAAAATAACTGATGTGGGGCCACACTTGACGGTTTTGTTGTGAAAGTTTGATTTCCTCACTTGAGTTTTCGCACCTGCCATGTGCATCTGCTATTTATTTTCTAATGTCATGTAATTTATTTTGTAGCTGCTTTTTGATATGGGCTTTTCCTATAAGCTTCCTTCAATTCTCACCTGAGAAAAACAGTGCCACATTTCCTTGGATCATGAGATCATCGTGGCTCCAACCACTTTAATGGCTATCTTGAACACTTTGGTTGCAAACTCCCACATTAATTTCCTACCCGTGGAACCAACTCCAAGACTATGAATGTGGTTCCAAGCTTCATTCTCATCGCCCATAAAACTAAGGAATGCCATGTAAACAATTGCCATGCCAAGTTGAAAAGCGAAAGTAGAACTATTGGCCAAAACAATGAAATAATGTGAACATCCACGTTGCATTCTCTACTTCATCATCACCTAATGAATTTGAAAACTGTAAGATGATTGTGGTTTGTGGATATGGATTTAAGAGAGGTTAAGTGGTTTGGGATGTTAAAAATGGATATTTATGATAAAAATGGATAGTAGAAAAGATAAAAATGGATATCTAGAAAGTGGATAATTGAAAAGTGAAAATAGACAATGGGTTTAATGGTTATAAATGGATTAGGAAAATGGATATAAAATGGTTATTAAAAATGAATTAGGAAGATGGATATAGGAAATGTGGGTTAAGACATGGATTTATGAATGGAATGGATTAAAATATGGTTAGGAAAAATGGATAAAGAAAATGGTTTTGAAAAATGGATAACCAAATCACACAAATTCCAAGCTTTTCACAGCATCACAATTAAATGCACATAACCCTTTATGAACAACTTACAATAACAACCCTCTGAGTGAATCATCTTATGAATTTATGATCTTCTGGATCAAACCTCACATGAACCACTATTTGTTGACCTGATGAATTCTACCTATAATGATTCGACCTTGAATACACACCGCCTGAGAAATAGCCACTGATATAGGTAATCTGAATTTGAAACAACCTCTTGGTAGTTTGACCATGATTAGGTCAAACGTCCACCTGAATAGGATCGCAACTGAACAATCATCTTTGACTTGGAGCTAAACACTTATCTTTGAATGCACGCTGATACTCCTTTGAATACAGAAGATCAAACTAAAGGAAGATGCCTTGATCACGTGTCCTTATGCAATATGCAATGCTAAATGCTTAATGTTTTATTTTTCTTTTCTTGAATGCAATGCAATGAAATGAAAGCTTATGCTAAATGATATGAAGAAAAGAGAGGGCAAACTTTGGGGTATTACAGTGATCAACAAATTTTTCGCAGCTTTTTAGCGAACGGTCGACCTATAGGTCTGTGTGCGTCGACGCACACTGTAGTGTTTCTTATAATTTTGAAAATTTGAGCTATGCGTCGACCTATGGGTCGACCTGAGCATTCCCGGCCAGACATGTTAACAATACAACAAGAGTGAGTCGACCAGAAGCATTTGTGAGTCGACCCAACACTAGAATTTTGAAAAAAAATCAAATTTTTGTGACAATTAAGCTATGATATTGAATAAATAAAAAGCCAACACAAATATCAAACATCTAAATGAATAAAGTATGCTCAATATGTGCAACAAACATCAATGTAATCACTCAACATGGTACATTTAATTAGAGAGAATTTTTGAAACGGAACGATATTACCTTGATCACTATTGACGATGAGAACCCTCACATATAGCTTAAAATTTCTTTGCATTGTTAGTTAAAAGAATAAACAAGCATGTATATATATATATATATATATATATATATATATATATGTGAAGATCACTATCTTAAAGAATTATTAAGCACGATCCGAGATATCAAGAATGTCAAGTTCCCTACAGATGTGAAAGAAAGGCTCTGTAGCTAATGGTTTTGTAAAAATATCAGCAAGTTGATTTTTAGTGTCAGCGTGCTCAAAAATCACCTCACCTTTCTCTACATGATCCCTAAGAAAATGATGGCGTATTTCGATATGCTTGGTGCGTGAATGCAATACGGGGTTCTTAGTTAGATTAATCGCACTAGTGTTATCGCATAAAATTGGAATACGCTCAAGTTTTAAATTAAAATCAAGCAATTGTTGTTTAAGCCATAGGACTTGAGCACAACAACTACCGACGGCAACGTATTCCGCCTCGGCTGTTGACAAAGCAACAGAAACATGTTTCTTGCTATGCCAACTCACCAAGGAATTTGCGAAAAGGTGACACGTGCCACTAGTACTTTTCCTATCCAACTTGCACCCGGCAAAGTCGGAATTGGAGTAGCCAACTAAGGAACAAACACTACCTTTGGAATACCACAGCCCATACTTTGGAGTACCAGAGAGGTATCGAAGTATGCGCTTAACTGCCTTTAGGTGGGATTCCTTGGGATGTGCCTGATACCTCGCACACATGCATACACTAAACATTATATCGGGATATGATGCGGTAAGATAAAGAAGGGATCCTATCATACCTCTATACCTTTTTACCTCTACGTCTTTACCATTCTCGTCACGATCAAGGTTCGCACTAGTCGGCATTGGAGTATCTATTGCTTTGCAGTTTAGCATGTCGAAACGTTTTAGAAGCTCAAGACAATATTTCGTTTGACTCACGAATGTGCCCTCTTTGAGTTGTTTGATTTACAATCCGAGGAAATAGTTGAGCTCCCCCATCATGCTCATTTGAAACTCCCCCTGCATCAAACTAGAAAACTCCTTGACCAAGGTCATGTTAGTAGACCCAAAAATAATATCATCAACATAAATTTGTACCAAAATTAAGTGTTTTCCTTGACGTTTAATGAAGAGAGTTTTGTTAACCTTCCCTCTTGAATACCCTTGATCAAGTAGAAATTTGCTTAGACGTTCATACCAAGCCCTAGGGGCTTGTTTAAGTCCGTACAAAGCACGTTTAAGTTTGTAGACATGATCAGGATATTCATGAGATTCAAAACCCGGAGGTTGGGCAACATAAACCTCTTCATTTATATATCCATTAAGGAATGCACTTTTAACGTCCATTTGGAATAATTTAAAGTTCTTAGTGCAAGCATAAGCAAGTAAAAGGCGTATAGCCTCGAGTCGGGCAACCGGCGCATAAGTTTCCTCATAGTCAATTCCTTCCTCTTGGTTATAGTCTTGCGCTACAAGTCGCACTTTGTTACGTGTTATTACTCCATTTTCATCAAGTTTATTCCTAAACACCAATCGGGTGCCGATTACTCGATGATCTCGCGGAGGGGGGAGAAGGTCCCAAACCTCATTTCTCCTGAATTGGTTTAGTTCATCTTGCATTGACAAAAACCAATGCTCATCGAGTAACGCCTCCTCAACGTTTTAGGTTCAACTTGGGAGACAAAAGTAGAGTAATAGCAAAATTTACTAAGTTTAGAGCGAGTGGTTACTCCCTTAGAGATATCACCGAGAATGTTGTCAATTGGATGGTCTTTTGAAGACTTCCAAGCTGGAGGAAGTTAATCTTTATCAGCATGATGATCATCCTCACTTTTCTCTGGTTGGTGATCTTTTTCCTCCTCAATACGCACTGCTTCAGGCTGATCAGTTCCCTTATCAGTGTCCTTGAGTATGTCTTCAGTAGGTACACCTGCACCATGAGAAGAACTACCTTCTCCGACATTTCTCGGATAAGACTCGTCAAAGGTAACATGAACTGACTCTTCAACTACACGTAACCTTTTATTATAAATTCTATACGCTTTACTTGACTGAGAGTATCCAAGAAAAATACCCTCGTCGGCCTTGGCATCAAACTTACCAAGAGTCTATTTCCCATTGTTTAACACAAAACATTTGCAACCAAATACATGAAGGTGAGAGATATTTGGCTTACGCCCTTTTAAAAGCTCATACGGTGTCTTGTTTTGAATAGGCCGGATGAGCACCCTATTCAAAACGTAACAAGCCGTACTTATGGCATCGGCCCAAAAGTATTTTTGTAATCTACTATCATTGATCATAGTCCTTCCAAGTTCTACCAAAACTCTATTTTTACGTTCCACTACCCCATTTTGTTGAGGGGTACGTGGTGCGGAAAAATTATGATCGATTCCGTTGGAATCACAAAATACTTCAAACAAATTATTTTCAAACTCACTCCCATGGTCACTTCTAATTGACCCAATGTTTGTGTTTAACTTGTTCTGAGATAACTTAGCAAATCGTTCGAAGGCCGAAAAGGTATCACTCTTATTTGCTAAGAAAATGGTCCAGCAAAACCTAGAAAAATCATCGACTATTACAAACCCATAATAGTTACCACCTAGGCTTTTAACCCTAGATGGTCCAAAGAGGTCCATATGGAGGAGCTCAAGGGGTCTCATAGTTGAAACGATGTTTTTAGATTTGAATGAGATCCTTGTTTGCTTCCCCATTTGACACGTATCACAAAGATTATCCTTTGTGAATTTTATTTTGGGCAAACCGATGACTAGGTCTTTAGAGACTATTTTGTTAAGCAAATCAAAGTTGATGTGATCCAACCGTCTATTCCACAACCATGAATCTTCATTCATAGCGACTCAACACTTGTCTCCATTCAACGATACCTCGTTTAAGTCTAGCATATAGACGTTGTTCACCCTCAAGCCCTTAAACACATTCTTTTTGTCACTATCTTCAACTATGCAATAATCCTTTGAAAAAGATACTTTATAATTCTTGTCGCATAGTTGACTAATGCTTAAAAGGTTGTGTCTAAGGCCTTCCACAAGCAGCACATCAGAGATAGTAGTAGATGAGGGGTTACCTACACTACCTTTGCCGAGAATCTGTCCCTTGTTGTTATCTCCGTAGGTGACAAAACCCTTTTTCTTCGCCACAAAGTCGATGAAAAGAGAAATGTCGACGGTCATATGTCTCGAGCAACCATTATCCAGAACCCATCTTCTTTCGATGGTCTCAAGACTTTGTACCTACAAAAACAATCAAGGGAGAGTAAGTACCCAATTCTCATTGGGTCCTTTAAGGTGAGTGAAACCAAGACCGCACTTGGGTAACCATTGATAAATGCCTTTTGGAACAAGAAATCTTCTAAAACAACATTTAGCAATAGTATGACCAGGCTTGCAACAATATAAGCAATCACAGTTCATTTGGAACTTACCTTTGTTATCACTATCTCGAATCACATACGTATACTTTTGATACGGATTATTCATACTTTCTCGATAATGTGATCGATCAATAGCAAATGTAATTTTAGGCTTAAGAGCCTTGTCTAACTTGGCTTTCAGGGTTCTCACCTCTTCTTGCCAAATACGACAAGTATCACAGCCCCAAAACTTGAACCATGGAGACTTATTCTCATCAATCTTAGTTTTTGATACATCCATCATGGAGTTTTTAAGATCCTCCAATTTCCTTTCGGAATCGGCAACCTTTTTCTCCAAGTGTCTAAAAATCTTTTTGTTTGAGGCTAAGCGTTGAAAAGCTTCCTTAGCCTCATGGTGCAATGTATCAAAAGCTCTTATTAATTCAGCATGAGACATATTATGAGAATTTTCATATTTAGAGTGCTTTACCTCCTTTTTCTTGCTTCGTTGAGCCATAAGACATAGATTTACGGACTCGCTTTTGTCACTTGAGTTGTTCCCTTTTTCAGACTCACTATCGCTTTCCCAAGCGATGTAAGCTTGTCTTGACTTATTTGACTTCTTATTTTGACGACCCTTGTCCTTGTCTTTGTCCTTCTTAAGCAATGGACAGTCCGGCTTGTAGTGTCCGGATTTCCCACAATTGAAGTAAGATCCTTTGGCTTTGCTACTCTTATTTCCTTCGTTTCTAGATTGCTTTCTAAACTTGACTAGATTCTTATCCGAGTGTTGGATCTCGTTTTTTCGTATATACCTATTGTATCTCTTCACAAATAGCCCCATGTCTTCACCGGATTCATCATCTTCGTCGTTGTTCGTTTCACTATCACTAAGCTCTTGGTGTGTGGACTTAGAACAAGAAGTCTTAAGAGCAATCGACTTCTTCTCCGTATCTTTTGTCTTCTCCTTCTTTATACTCTTTTCATGTTTATCCAAGCCAATGAGCACTTGCTCATGCTCATCGAGTTTGCCAAACAGTGTTGTGAGGTCTAGTGTAGCAAGATTGTTGGCCACCTTGATAGCGGTGACCTTCGGTTTCCATTCCCTGTTTAAACACCTCAAAATCTTGTTAGTAGCAACCTCATTTGGAATTGGTTTACCAAGAACATGCAATTTGTTGATAATGTGAGTGAATCATTTTTGCATATCCGCAATGGTTTCCCCTTGCTTCATGTAAAACAAATCAAACTCTTGCATTAGTGTATTAATACAAGCCATCTTAACATCATTAGTGCCTTCGTGGGCTACTTGTAAAGCATCCCACATGGCTTTGGCCATCTCACAATGGGAGACTCGATAATACTCGTCAACTCCCAAGGAGGAGATGATCATATTATGAGCCTTCCAATCATAGCTGTACTTTTTCTCGTCCTCCTAAGTCCATTGAGCTTCGGGTTTAGGAACGACAATGCCTACCGCGTTAGTCATAGTAATTTCCATGGGACCATTTAAAATAACGTTCCAAACCTTCCGATCCATGGAATTAATATGGACGCGCATACAATCCTTCAAGTAGCTGTAATTTTTGCCTATAAAAACTGGAGCTCTATTATAAGCCCCTTTAGGTTCGTTCGCCATGATCCAAGAAGTTTTACCGAAGCACCAGAATTAACCGGAGCTCGTGATACCACTTGTTAGATGATGGCTATGGATCTAGAAGGGGGTTGAATAGATCCCTTGAGTTTTACACGCAAATGGTTACCAAAAATTTAGTTTTAAAAATGTTTAACGGAAGCAGCCATTGGATAGAATGTCTACAACGAACCTTCTACTAAAAGGATCGGATATGCACGAATATATCGAGAAAGAGTATGGAAGAGAAAAATTTAGTTTGATTACTACACTTAAAAACGCAGTCAATAAAATATCGCTTGCTTGATGTTTAATCCAAACCAATGAGGTAAAATGATAAGCAATTAAAAGCAATGTGTTCGATTTTTGCTTTGAAACAAATTATCAAACACCTAGTGTGCGTAAGCACACTAAGTGCAGAATTTCTATGGAATGTAATATAGAGCTGCTCCAAGATACAATTCAAGGAATTGTATCGATTTAACAAATAGTTTCTCAGCTCAAAATTACACTACGACAAAAATTTTGATAAATTGCGACTTCACAAATTCGAACAAACTGAAATGTAAAAGAGTTAAGGGAAAGAGAGAACAAACGAGATTTGATTAGGAAGTTCCCCAATCGTCCTCGCTTTGGGTACCTCTGCCCCCCAATTCCACAATTGGAATTGATATATATATATATATATATGAAGCTATTGCAAATTGTTTATTACAAGAGAAAACTATGAACATCCAAACCCTCGAACATCTTCGATCGTTGATGCAGAATTTTCTCTTCCCTTGATTCAAGATGAATCAAGTCCTTCGAATATGGTAGATCCGATTACCGTCCCACGCTACTAAACCGAATGAAACCTCCGTTCTTCGGTTACCTTCACTCAGTCAATTGCGATCTACCAAACTTCGAACCCAAACCTCTCTTCTACGGTCCTCCGATTACAGCTACTAAACCGAACAATTGCTCTAATCGTCGGTTACCTTCGCCCGGCTGAATCCTAGTAGAACGAAACGGTTTGTGCAAAAACCCCCAAAATCTTCCCGATTCTTGGAGGAGAAAACCTAGGGTTTTATTCAAAAAACACCTAACAAAATCTCAACTCAGAAATAAAGATCACGCGCTTCCAAAATCTGAACGTTATCACCTTGAAACAATGAACAACTCAAACAAAGATTGTTATGTGTAATTGTTTGTTCACTCAATGTTGAAGATGAAGATGAAGAGAAATGGCAATGCAATTTCACGTTTCTTGTTCTAATGTAAAAAATGAGCTAAAATGATATATATATTATCCTAGATAATACAATAGAAATAACAGAGTTTTAAAATGAATAATACAATAAAATTTTGGCCACATTCAGCGAGCGGTCGACCTATACAGATAGTATAGTCGACCTGAACAATGCCGCACGCTCACTGTGCAAAACTTCATGTTATGCGTCGACCGAACCAGGCTATGAGTCGACTCATAGCTCCCAGTTTTGGACAAACACATGTGCAGAAGGTGTGAGTCGACCGGAGGGTCGACGCGAGCACTCCCGCGGGTTGTACTAACATATGCTACATGTTTAGGTCGACCTATACAGGGTTGTGAGTCGACTCACACCCTTGAAACATGCAAAAATCACATTTTTGACTTTACTAAAAGTGTTAAACCATATCTAATGAACCTAGACCATTACTAATCATGATCAAACACTCTTAGACCACTTAATGAGCATTTCATATGACGTTTTTAACCTAGACCATTACTAATCATGATCAAACAGTCTTAGACCACTTAATGAGCATTTCGTATGACGTTTTTCACGTGAATCTCTATATTCTAATCATGATAGTTTTAACATCATTAAAATCAAGTACATAGAGAGAATCTTCCCTCACAGATGGTGTTGACAACGATCTCGGGGCTTTGCTTAAACATCCTCACGAGAAGATGGTGAGACAAACTATGGGTAATGGTGATGAGTATGGTCTAATTTTTACTGAGGCCCATAGTGGGTGTCAGTTGTACTTTCTAAAAGTACAATGCGTGACAACTCCTAGTGATTATGGGTTATTAGAGGCTTTAAGGTTTGTTGTAGGGTTTAGAGCTAGCTTTTGTTGAGAGGTGAAAAGCCTGATAAATCTAGTATATTTGTGAATACCTGATTGTCCTCTCAACCTTTGAGTTGAGGTATGTATAAGAGCTTTTGGGCATAGATCTTATACACCTAGGAAGTAGCACCTAGTTCTTAGAGAACGTCGGAGCACACAGTTAATCCTCTATTATTCAAGAGAGCATGGTTAATTTTCTTTGACTTCTTCCACACCATTGTGGACTAGGGACACGTCATTTCCCATATTTTCTAGCTTCAGACGAGTTATCCCAGAAGTGGGAGATGTGTTTGAGGAAGGGGTGCAACATTTAGTAACTGGGTGATTGATTTAAGATACATGTGATCAGGAAGGCGTTGTGGGCAAGGTGTTGCATCATTTTCCTCCCATGTTGCCCATTATAGGTCATTTATTAATATACAAATACAAGAGTATGCATGCGTCTGTTTATTTTCTAAAACTTGTGATTTTTATTTATAATTTAATTATCTTACTTTACATATACTAAGGTGAATTTTCATGGATCTCTTGTATTATGTTATTCCTTGCTAGTCCTTTTGAGCCTTATCCAAATTTTTTGTAATAAAAGTCATATTATGAGCCTGTGAGGTAAAAAAAATTAAGTACTCGCCTTAATTTGGGGTCAGGTAGTTATTTCAATATTTAAAATGCGAAAAGATCAAAGTTTTGGTTTTCTCTTAGAATAACATCACTTTAAATTTGGGGGTGATAGTCTTATTTCAATTATACTCATCTATGTAGATCTATGTGTTTGCAAGTATAATCAAGAAGTGATCCAAGATGGTGAAGCTTATGGATGGCAAAGATGCAAGTTAACTAGTAGCTGCTTAGTTTTAATGATGACAACACTTTAAGTTAAGCAACTACTAAATATAGCTCAAGCGGTTAAAGATGCACAAGATGGTAGATCAAGCTATCCTTTTAAATCAAGCTAAACATATATTTAAAGTCAACATTGTAGTCTAATGACTTTCAAGTGAATACTTAGGCTTCAAAGATCACCAGTAGTTTGACCTTTCAAACGCTCAATTGAGGGTAAACAACATGAAGGTATCTCAAGTCTCATTAATAAGATTCAGGGTTCTTGTGTTATGTTAAAGTCAAAGATAATGATGCAAAGTCTTCAAACTTCAGAGTGTGAAAGAGAGGAAGTGTGAAAGCTCTTCTTGTCGTGTTTGTATGACTGATTAGTGTCTTGTAAAGACAGAGGGGAATTTATGGAAACATCATAGATAAATAACACACACACTAAAAACTTTTAAGAAGCCTCTTGTGTTTTAATAAAATCACCAAAAAATGTTTTTAGTACATAAATAATTGATTCGGGAATTTCATAATTGATTAGGAATATTTTTATAAATGTCTAATCGATTAGATATTTTTCCTAATTGATTTGATAATGCCTAATTGAGTTTATTATTAATTGTGAGATTTTATTAATGATTTGTAAGGGCTCTATATTAAAACCTTCCATTTTAGGCCTCAACAATCGATTTTTTGAGGTGCCTTATCCATTAGGTGAGTTAAAAGGCCCATGGATTATTTCAAATTTATATCATGCCTTGGCCTATAAATAGAGAGTTTCTCTATCACTTTTTCACATCCAAAAAATGTGAAAAACATAACTTTTCATTTCACTCATCACATTTCCAAATATGTCGTATTCTCTCACATATTTTAGCCATAGTGCTTTGAGTGTGTTCTTGAGTCCAATGAGGAATATTGTTCCTGGGTGAGGGAAAATTGTAAATTTATGAAGAGTGGATTTTTCTATTGTCTAAATAATTCTTCCATAGAAAGTTGATATTTTGGTTGAGAGTTAAACCATTTAAAAAGTTCTTACTTGTATTTAGGGAATCGTTTTAGTCTCTGTTTTGTTCTTGAGCACCACCTTTGAAGAAAAGCTCTCTTTTGGTTCCTAAAGATTAGCCAGTGGAAATCACATGGTTTTTGAGTTCATCCTAGTGTGAAAACTTAAGAGGTTTGAGATTAGCCTGATAAAAATCTTGGTTCTGTTCATGACCAGTCTGTGCAAAACCCAGGTTCGGTTCGGAGGATAGCCAACTCAAAAATTTGTTTTGGTTTAAGATCAGCCTAAGCATAATCACTGTTTGGTTTGGAGATTAACCACTTCAAGTCTGGTTCGATGTTTGGTTAGAAGTTAGCCTAAAACTTCATTATCTTCTATGAAGAAGTTCGTGGGCATAACTTTATAAAAGCTCTTAAGCATAATGGATACTTTCAAGAACAATTTTCTCTACTTTGAATTCCTGCTGCATATTTTTAACTGTTATTATAAAATGGTTTTAAACTCTGATTTATCAAATAATTTTGTTTCAAATCATCGATTTTCCAAGCTCCACAATTCACCCCCTCTTATGTATGGAGTTATATGTCCAACTAGTGGTATTAGTCATAACTCCTATATAAAGACTAATCGTCTCAAGAGGAAGATGACTTCAAACACTTTTTTTAATAAGAGAACTTTCCTATATACACATCCACCTCTTAATGGTGATAAGTTTGAATTGTGGAAAGCTAGATTTAAAATTTTCATTCAACGTTTTGATTTTGAATTGTGTGAAACAATAATCAATGGTCTGTTTAACTCTACTCACTGTGTTAATAATGAAGTAGTAGATAAACTAAATTTCTTTTAGACCAAAGAAGAAAAGAGAAAGTTTGAAATTGATTTTAAAACTAAAAACTTTTTAGTTATGTATTTAACTGAAAAACAATTTCTTTATGTATTTAATTGCAATTCCGCCAATGAAATGTTGGATAATCTTGAAATGATTTATGGAGTATTTCTAAGTATCAAATAAGAGGGAATAAACACAAGAGGAGAAAAATATGAATTTGAATGTTTCTTTCACAAATGTTTTTCAACCTTTAGATATATTGGAAGCCATGTTATAACTTTCTTCGCTAACAAATATCTAAGAGTTAAGAATTAGAAACCTGGTCCAACCATTAAAAGATGAATGGATAAGCTCAAATCTGGAAAAACTCTAGCAAGCACTACTACAAAATGCCCAAACAACAACTCCAGGTTTACAACGACATCCTATACACCGTTGTTATAGTGCGTACTGGATGCGCGCACATTATTTTAATTAGAAATTTCAAGGGTATAATAACGGTTGTTGTGAACACCGTGGTGATACAATCAAGCTTTCATGGGTTCGAACCTCATCGCCCTCAAATAGTTTATTCCTTTGATGTAAATGCGCCCTTTTTAAGTTTTATTTATATTTAACTAAAAAATAATAAGGATATCACTATGGTTATTTCTTAAAATCGTTGTTACAAACTGAAGCTTCTTTTTATGTATTTTAAACACCAAGTATATATCAATTTATCCACTGAAAAAAGAAACAAGACGAAACAACCCTAACACCAACGTCGTCACCATTGTCGGGAAGAAGACAACAACAACAAGAAAGTGTTCTACTTTAAGGTGTTGCAAAGTCGCATTTGAAGACAAAATCATCAAAAGGTGTTTCTATGTCTTCTTCCGCTGTAAAATCTCGATCTGGAAATTTTTGTGGTTGTGATGGTCGTATGGTTTCGTACCAATGCAAGAAGGGACAAAATAAAGGAAGGCTTTTTTGGAGATGTCCATTTTGGAGGAGCGATGAAACATGTAATTTGTTCATATGGGATGAAGACGTGGGAGAAAGAGATGGAAATGAAGATGAGAGCATTATGAAGTCAGAGTTGGAAGTTGTGGGCTATTTGAAGGTTATGAATGAGGATTTAAAGAAAAAGAACAAGAATTTGAAGAACAAAATGAAATCAAAGATATTTTCTGGAAATCTCAAGATATTATGTTTTCTTGTCTCCTTTATGTTTAATGTTTACTTTGTTATGAAATGTAATAGTTGAATTAGGGTTTGAATTACATTGTTGATGTTTAAACTGCAGATGCATTGTGAATTACATTGTTGATGTTTTAATTACATTATGAAGACAGGAATGCAACTAATAAAATTATAGAACCAATCGTTGTGATATACTCAAACTTTCGTCGGTTCGAACCTCAGCGCCATAAAATATTTTATTCCTTTAACGTTAAGGCGCACCTTTTCCTTTTTATTTATTTTAAAATTCACAAATAAAAGGGTTATCACTACGGTTCTTCTAGTTAACTGTAGTGATATATTTATAATAAATAAATACCTATCTATACAGTTTTTATTTATTTTAAAATTCACAGATAAAAGGGTTATCACTACGGTTCTTCTGGTTAACCGTAGTGATATATTTATAATAAATAAACACCTATCTATACGGTTGGTATTATTAACCGTTGTGAAATAGTTTACCCATATATAAGCGAAATAACTTTCACTTATTGACAGTAGCGTCGTTGTCTTCAAAGTGAAACCCTAGAACCCATTTTTTCTCTTCGTTTTCACCATTAGCCGTGAATCTTGTGCTTCATACATTAAGGTATTCTTCTTCTTCCATCTATTGTTAGATATTTCCCATTATCTCGTTTGTTGCATGTTGTTTTTGTTGATTATTCTCATTTTTTCAGATTCGTTTTCACTACCTTAACAAAGACCATACTTTGGAAACTTCATAATGTTTGTATAGCTATGGAAAAATGTATAAGAATCATGAAGCTATGATGGAAACTTCATCAACCTTATACTTTTTTTTCATAGCTTCACGAACAAGATGTTAGTAAATGAAGAAACAACAGTGTAAGCAAACTTCATCTAGTTTTAGAAACAATGAAAAGAAATATAAGAAATATGAAGCTTTTGTGTAAGCTTCTTCCTCCTTATATTTCTTCTTCATTGATTCCCAAACTAGTTGAACATCATAATTGATTCCTGTTCCGCGATTAGTTTCATTAAAAGGTGTGTTATTCCTGTTCCTCTCTTTACTCTTCACTGGATTATGGTTTTAGGGTTTGTTTTCAACTGAGGATGCTCATTTTTGAAGTTTGCTGTGTTTCCTTACAAGTTAAGGGGATGATACAGGGTGATGATGCTGGTGGTAGCAAGTGTATTATATGAGTTTATAATATCTGGATCTGGTATAGAATGTTGTTTGAGTTTATTATATTCTATTTAGATTGTTTGTTTCACTAACCCTCACTTAAAGTTTTTGGTGGTAGCAAGCGTATTATATGAGTTTAAAATATCTGGATCTGGTATAGAATGTTGTTTGAGTTTATTATATTCTATGTAGATTGTTTGTTTCACTAACCCTCACTTAAAATACATTCATTTAATTTGACATAGATACTTATAATCTGCAAATTAAGTTGTATTTGAAAACCAACTTATATGAATCAATGTTTTCGAATTGCATCCCTCTTATCATTCATCTCACGATATTTAATATATATATATATATATATATATATATATATATATATATATATATATATATATATATTATGGTGTAATAATCTGGCTCCTTAGATGCATCGCCATCTTCCATTATAGTTAAATTTCATTAACAACAAATTATTAGTTGATCTGCCTCTCCATCAACACTTATAATCGTAAAACTTCCGATTATAAAAATTATGATGATAAGTGATGATGATGAGGCAGATTAACCAATGTCTTGTTCTTATGGAAATTTAACTATAATCGAAGATAGCGATATATCGAAGGAGTCAGATCAATAAACCATAATATATATGTAAAACAGCGTGAAATGCACGATGAGACGAATGCAATCAGAAAACATTGGTTTGTTTAAGTTGGTTTTCAAGAACAATTTAATTTGCAGATTATAGACTTCTTCATCAAATTGATTCCATGTATATTTATTTAGTGAGGTGTTTGGAAAACAAGCAATCTACATTTAATATAATAAACTCAAGGTACTTACAACAACGATTATCTATTGTAACCGAGATCATAGGTAATTTATGTTTTACATAATTCACTGCTGATGGGTTTCGAACCCAGTACCTAAGTGTATGTATCACAACGGTTTATTATCATAACTGTTGTGATATATGGCGCGCGTCCTGCCTTTCAATAACGGTTTCCAGACCGTTGTAGAAACATCGAACTTACAACGACAATCTACATAACAACGCCTTCGCCCGCGTCATTATATGTCATTCCTAACCGTTGTTAAATGGGTTTTTCGTAGTAGTGAAGTTCATCAAAGAAATCTTATAAAGACGAAGAAGAATCAAATCTAGTAATCTCCTTTGAAAGAATAATCTCGGTGATTGAACTATCCTGGGAAGATTAAATATCCAATGGAGACATTTCATCAAGAAGTGAATATGAATAAGAATAAATTTGATCCAATAGAGTCTTTAAAAGAAGATACGATAAAGAAGTCTTAACAATCAATATATTCAGAGACTGAACATCAAGGAGAAATCTCGAATAATCAACCTCTACTAGAATCTTCATATAATCTTCTTCCAACGAAGAAGATGAACAAGTTTTCTTTAAAGCTTCTCATGAAGAAGATGATGTTGAGGTAACAACTCTATCATACAAGAAACTCGTTAAATTAAATTCTAATTTAATTAAAGAACATGATAAGATTGAAAATCATAACATAGATCTTAAAGACTACATAGAGTTTAGAAAATAGTAATGAAACACTAAGATATGAAATGCCTGATCTAAAAAACCAAGCTGGTAATGTGAGACTTGTGTCTCGATGAAAAAAAGAAGTGAAAGATCATCATGAAACCCTAAGTAAATTTACTAAGGGGAAAGAAAATCTAGATTTGATTATATTAAATCAAAGGTCTTCCTTGAATAAAACTAGACTAGGGTTTAAATCTAGTAGATCACATAGTAAAGGCTTTAATTGTAAGAAATTACATCGTCTTATTTATAAATTCTCCTATTTTGATAAGCTTGACCACTTAGAGCCCTTTTATTTTGATAAATTAAGAAGGTCTAAAGGTAGCAACCCTATACTTCTTACAACTACTAACGCACCAGGACCCAAAATGATTTGGATTCCAAAGGTGAAAACCTAGTTATTTTATATGGATGTTTTGCAACTTTAAATGAAGTCGTGTAAAGAAAGATGTATACCTTTGAGTATACGTGGTGCACCTGATGATGCTTGATGATACATAAGCTTGTGATTCAAGTATGTTTTTTGATGGTATTCCACCGTGCATGGTCAAAGCAATCTTTCATTGAGGATGGTTCTTATGATTTGTGATGATCTGTTAACCTCTTAGTAGGTTGATAAAACAAGTATGTAATGGATATATCTGTCTCGTTGTTTTCCAACCAACTCTCGTATCTAACGATTCATAGTGAAAGATTTATGACATTTTTTTGTCGCTCCCAAGAAAGGGGGAGGTTTTATCAAGGTTACTTGATATTTAAGGTAGTACACTTTTTAGAGGTTGAAAAATTGGAAAAATATGATTAACCCTCTAAATGTGGTTTATTATTTTCTCATCAATTAAAAATTATTATAACTAATGAAATGATTGAGCTTTTATAATTTATGGAGAAAGGGGAACAAACAAAATGAAAAAAGGTGTCAAAAGCAGTATGCAAAAGCTAAATATTAACCCAAGGCCCAAAAACACCAGGAGACTGAAACCAAGAAAAATAATTGATTAACATAATCAATTAGATGCTCATTATGTTTCAAATTTTAATTAAAATCAGATTGTATCTTCGCCTCCTAGCAAATCAAATCAAAGCATTGATGGAGAAAACATGTAATCTTCAAAGTCATCACCACATATTTTATTAGTCCTTAAAAATAATCGATTAGAAGGCATGTTTCAGAAAGTTTTGGTTTTGACATTTTATTGGCCAAATCTTCAAAGATTTTATGAATCTTTTACACATCCAAATCGTCAGAAGGGTTGATATGAATAGGAAATCTTATTCCCTTATTTTGCATCATTCTTTTCTCTCTTCTCTTTCTTGTTCTTTCCCTATGTGTGTGTGTGTGTGTGCGTGTGCGTATGTAAGAATACTACTTTAGTATTTCATCATCATCATCATCATCATGGCACCTAAGAAGTTAAGATTCCCCTCTCATGTTCTTCTCACCGATGATATCTCATATAAATAACAAGAAGCCCTCCAAGAAAAGTGTATTCATCCTTAGTCAAGATGTTTTTTTCAAGTCTCTACTTCATATATGAGATTATCTACTCCAAAAAGAAGGTAGGCACTACATGTACAAGAGTGTTGCCTCCTATTTTCTGTTAAAACGAAAATCACTAGTATCCTTTGCATTCACTTTAGGTTGTGTATGCCGGGATATTCATCTAATTCGTTATTTGTAAAATCATATATTCTTTCCAAGAAAAAGAAACTTGAATCACTTAATCAGGTTTGATGTTACCATAATACAAATGTTTGCAAACAAGATTGAGACAAAGTGGGGGAAGTGCGTTGATTGTAACGCCCCGGTTTTGTCTTATTTAATTAATCGAGTCGTTTTGATTATTTTATTATTATATTATTTTATTTTCGACTTTTATTTAGAAAAATGTTATTTTTCATCGTGATTATATTTTGTCGCGTTTTGAGAGCGTTTGCGAGATATTTGAGTGTAGGGGTATTTTGGTCTTTTTGTGGGGATAGATATTTGTTTTATTAAAATAGAAAGTTAGAGGTGAGAAAGAGAGAAAAACAGAATTTTGAGAGAAAAAGAGAAGAAGGAAAAGAGAGGAGAAAAGAGAAGAGCAAAGAGAAAAGTGTGGAAAATCACCAAGATCAATCTTTCGGAGTCGATTTAATCGGGTAAGGGTGTGAAATATTGTTATCCTAACTTTGTGTATGATTATGTATGTGTTTTGTGTGGATGTTTTGGTTGGTTTTCCATATGTTTCCGTTTATGCCGTATTTGACGAAATCGATAGAAACCGATGTTTTTACGGTCGAAAAGTCGTATAAATACATGTGTTGGTTGGTTATATGTTTGTGAGCTGCTGTTTAAAGTTTCATGAAGTTTGGTTATGTTTCGGTTAGTTTTCGGTATGTTTCCGTTGTTGTTTCCGTTTAGGTCGAATTGTAGGAAATCGATAGAAATCGATGTTTTCACGGATGAATTTCGAAATAAATTACGTAGTTGTATCGAGGAAGGTTAGGTTGTCGTATAGCGTGCTTTTTATTCGATTTGGCGATGTTTGAAAATTCTGGTTTTTGAAAGGTTGAAATTTAATCGAAAAATCGAACGTCGTAGAAATTTCGTTTATGTGTTCTAAATTGTTCTTATGTATTTGGTGGTTGCGCGTATATGTTTGTTTCGGTGAAAATGTTCGATTTAGTCGAGTTTCGGGCATTTCGGAAAAGTTACAGCAAGTGTGTAAATTGAGAAATCTGATTTTTGAGAAAAACAAGGCTATGAATCGATACATAACAGCTATGTATCGATACGAAATGGTTTATGTATCGATACATAACCCTTATGCGTCGATACATACTGAAGAAATTTAAGAAAACAACATTTTCACTACAGCATGCGTCGACACATGCGTGCTATGTATCGATACATGTGGCCTCTATGCGTCGATACATAAGCCTATGTATCGATACATACTGTGCTGAACCAGAAAATTCTGGTTTGTCAGGGAAACTTCGGAAATTCATATCTCTTGAACCGTAAGTCGGTTTTGATCCCCGTTCGAAGCGTTGGGAAGCTAACGAGATGTTATTTCTAGGAAAAATAGTTTTGGGGTCTGAACTTGGTCCAATCAGTACAGTTTTTACGAACCGTTTCGTAGTGTCGGGCGTCCGGTTTATGTTTTTGCGTTATTTTGAAATATTCATATCTTGTCAACCGTTTATCGTATTTAAGAGTTCTTTATACCGAATCGAAGCTGTCAATGAGCACTTTTTGATGATGATAGAAAATATTATTTTTGGCCGACTTTTAGCCGACTTTTCCGAGAAACCGTAAAAATGGAATTTTGAGTTATTTTCTATATTGTGCGATATGATATGATATGTAACGTATGACTTGTGTGAGGGATGTTTGATGGGTATATGATGTTGTGGTGAAGGTTTGTAGCCATTTGGAAAATATGTGCCTTGTATTATATGTACTTGAAATGCATGATTTAATGTATGAGTCTTGATTGCCATGGGTCATTATATGACATGCATCGTGTTGAAGACATTGTAAGATCCCTTCGTGGGTGTAAACAATGCATGAAGACATTGTAAGATCCCTTCGTGGGTGTAAACAATGCATGAAGACATTGTAAGATCCCTTCGTGGGTGTAAACAATGCAGTTAGACATTGTAGATCCCTTTGTGGGTGTAAACAATGCATGTTGAATTGTAGATCCCTTATGGGTGTAAGCAATTGTTGTATTGATCGTGTACCTATTATAAAGGACTAAAAACGATCCATAACGTCGTATGCTTGTTGATAAGTGGTAGCGACGGGGAACATCGTAGGCCCGACGGGGAGTTACTCTATGTAACGAGGGATGATTCCAGCAGAGTTCCTGAGTGAACTAGTGATGATTGAGTCGGTACCGCATTGCATTTGCATAGAGTCGTGAGTCGGTCTCTATGATTTGCATTGGTCACCTTTGTATATGTGCATTGATGAAGGAACCTGAATATATGTATTTATGTTGAATGATAAGCATTGTGATGCATATGCTTGGTTTTGTATATATATATATATATATATATATATATATATGCCTTGCGATGTATATTGAGTAAGATGTGATGAATGGCGATAAGAGTTGTATCTTTGTAATGATACATTGGTGAATAAACATGTATGCGTGTTATGTTGAATGAATGGTGATGAATTGAGATGTATTGGGGATGCATGCATTTGAGCATGAATGAATATGCCTATGTGAAGGATGTGTTAATTACGGATTGTTATGCCGTGTATTTGATTTATGGTATATGCTTGGTGTGATATGTATATATACATGCATAGTGATGAGTTATGGTGAGAATGTGGTATATGTGTATTATATGTTGAGATATATAATTATATGCAACGCTATTATGATAATACTTCTCACCCTTCTGCTGTTTTATGATGCTCTATGAGGCATTGCAGATTAGGTATCTGGTGGTCTTTTGTGAAGCGTGTCTTCATTTTCCTTGTTGGTCGGATGGCTCTGATATGTAGCACCGGGTAGCTAGGACGTTTTGATCTTTTTGTGATACATTTGCATATGTATCTTGCTGATGAATTTGTGTATATAAACATGATGTTGTTTGTGATTCATACTGGATGATGTATATATATGTTGATGTATATATGTGGTTGTTATTCAATATTTTAGATGTTTTCGCTTTTATTCTAAATATTGAGATGTGGGTATAAGGACTGAGATCCTTTGTTGTTTGAAAGTTACCCCACTGTTGCATATTATTTTGAGCAGGTGTTGTATGTGTTTTAATTTCAAGCATAATGTGACATACCTTTTTATGCCGTGTTTGCAATCATACTCTGATAAAATTTTCAATACGTGCCTAAATGATTTAGTATGTTATTTGGGGGTATAGAAAGGGGTGTTACATTAAGTGGTATCAGAGCCAGTGTTGAGTCAGTTGTTGAGTCTGTTGGTGTGACAGTTGAATACTGTCGTTGTTGTTTGTCCCTTAGTACGTGATATGTGTGTGAAACACTGTCAGTGCTTTTTGGTTTTCTAATCCTTTGTTTTCAGGAGTTAGAATGAGATAAGTGGGGGAGAAGCTGGTACTTCTCCATGTTGCTTCAGGTGTGGAGCGCTGGCTCAGTGTGTTGTGAATTGCAAGATTGTAAGTGTTGTTTGGACAGCGTTGTTCCCGGTTCCGTAAGAAATGCGGAGGTAAGGTTTATGTCAACTAAGGATTTGTGTCTTGGATAGTTTTGTGTATGGGATGCAAGAAAGGCTATTATAGTTTGGTAAAGACGGTTTATGCCCCATCATGATTGTCGACTGTCTATTGGCAAATTGAGGAACTGATCACCCTTAATTTCTTGTTGATAGCAGACGGAAATTATGTTGGATGGAATAGGCGGGTCTTTACGGCTTTGATAGTGTGTGAAATGAGTTGTTTGGAATTAAAAGAGATGATTACATATTGTTTTGATGAGTCGATGAAGATGCTAATATCGAAAGATGAAATGGATTAGAGGTTTTGGTATGTTAGTTCAGTTGGGAAGTCATTGAGAGAGAATGATTGGGTTTTATTTAAGGACTGCTTCACAGAGAGTAGAGATAAAACTTAATTGGACGAAGGTGAATAGTTGAGGTTTATATCTGCTAAGTAAGTAGGAAACTCTTAGTAGATGGGAATAAGACGTTTGTTTTGTCTGTGATGGTAGTGTTCTGGGAATTGGCAGGAAGTCGCAGTGATGGGCCGTCAGTTGGGCATGGTTTTCAGATATGTTTTTGGATGGAACGTTAAGGTGTTGTCTTAGAGAGCTCCAGTATTGTTGGTAACAAAAGGAATGTTGTTTGAATGGAATAACAAGCAGGATGTGTATAATGGTATTGAGACTATGGAAGGCAAAACTTAGAGTTCTGGTGAAGTTTGACGTCTTGGGAGTTTTAAGGCATTAATGGAAATTTTGAGAGAACCCTTAGGTATGGGTGTAATATTTAAGAGTCCTTTTTGGTTAGTTGTGGCTACATGTTGGGATTTGTGGAATTTGGATTGTCCAGAGAATGAAATTGTGTATGAGTTACTGTCAGTGGAATAAGGTAATGAATGAGAATAAGTGTCCACTTTCATGAACATATGACTAGAATGGTTTGGTTGAGCTTGAGTGAGTTACAATTGTTTGGAATGTTTGATAAGAGTGGTGAATTGTGTGAGCTTAGGCTTTGATCAATTTAATGTGACTGGTTATGGTTGTTATCATTGGGATAGGCTGTTATGTACTCGGTCAAGCTTGTGTGTGAGTAACCAGTTACCCAGTGGAAAGTTTTGTAAAAGCTTTAAGAATTTATATCTTTTGGAATTTGTTTGGGTATTACAACGTGCAGTGATGTTATTTGGTGTTAGTAAGGAATCTGTAATGTTTGTGGAGTAAAGGAATCGTATCTTCCATATTTAATTGGATAAGTTCGTAGTGGTTTCGATTGAGGATATTTGGATTTGTTATAAACTAAGAGGAAGAATGAGTAAAGTGTTTGAGATTTGAATTCCAAGTGTTGAAAAGAGACAAAGTTTTATGCTAAGTTATTCGAGTGAGAATTTTGGTTGAAAAGGGCTAGTTTCTTGGAAATGTTATTTCAGATGAGAGTATGCTTAATGGATCCATCGGAAGTAGATGTAGTTCTACATTGAGAGGCTCCGAAGTTAGTTAAGGAGATTAGAAACTTTTGGACTCAGTTGGTTGTTATTACAAGTTATGGAAGACTTTGTTAAGTTCGTACTTCTGGTATCTCAGTTGACTTACAAAGGGTGAGTCGTTTGTTTGGATGTTCGTTGTGAGTAAGTTTTGGTGAGCTGGAGTAGAAGTGTCTACGGTTTCAGCTTTGATTTTGTGTGATCCTAATAAACCGGTTGTGGGGTATTGTGATGTGTCTTTGATGAGTTTAGTCAACGTGGTAATGCAAGAGGGTAAAGTCGGGGCTTATGCTTTACGACAATTGAGGATTTATAAAAGGATCTGTATTATTATGGATTTGGAATTTGTTGCGGTGGTATTGTGTTGGAATGTTTGGAGGTATTATCTTTATGGTTCTAGGTTCGAAGTGTTTGGTAATCGCAAGGACATTGAGTACTTGTTGGGTCTAAAGGAATAAAGTATGAGACAACAAGGATGGTTAGAGTTCTTGATGAGTATGAATTTGGCTTGGATTATCCTTCGGGGAAAAGCTGTTGTTGTGCCTGAAAAGTTAAGTTGGAAGTTTCTATGCATCTCTGTTTTGATGGTTAGGGAGTTAGAATTATTTGAGCAATTCCGAGACTTGTGTATGGTGTATGAGATAACACAGGAGAGTGTGAGGTTGGTAATATTAAAGTGAACAGTGATTTTTGGCGAATATGAGAAAGAGTTAGACTTTGGACGTGAAATTGATAGTTTTGATGGTTGCGAGTAATCAGAGTGCTCGGCGGAAGCGTGAGGTGGCACATTTTGTATTTACGTGTGGGACTTGTAAGAGTTCATAGGTTGAACATTGAGAACAGGTAGGAATGATTAGACCATTGGACGTTTCAGAATGGAAGTGTTAGGTGAAAGGTTTAAATATTATTCATGGGCTACTATGTAGATGGATGTTTTGGGTTATATGTTCGATTGGGAATCGTAGCATTGTTGTAATAAGGTTGTGTGATAAGGATGTTGGTATTCTGGTTTTGTAGAGGTTGTGGAATCGATGTTGTGTCGTGGAACTTGTGTTCTTGTTTGTGTTGTTGCCTCGTTTCCATCATGATGGTTCTAGTGTGTGTGGCTAATTTCTTGTGGTGAATTAGAGGAGTGTTATCTGTGGTGATGGTAACGATCTTGTTGTGTTTTGGTTCTAGAGTGAACCTGTGTGTTGGTATCGTGGTTTTCCTTGAGTTGTGAGTTGGTCGTCAAGTGCATTGTATGGGCTTTGCATCTTGTCGTTGTTGTTGTCGTCGTTGTCATGCCGTTGTTGTATCTGCTATTAGCACGGTGGTTTGTCAGTTGTGTTATTTGTGGTGTGCCTTTTGTTGGCATGTTGGTTTGTTAGTCGGATGCGAGAGTCGTGTCCGGATTTGTTCGTCTCAGTATATTTTCGAGGACGAAAATTTCTAAGTGTGGGAGAGTTGTAACGCCCCGGTTTTGTCTTATTTAATTAATCGAGTCGTTTTGATTATTTTATTATTATATTATTTTATTTTTGACTTTTATTTAGAAAAATGTTATTTTTCATCGTGATTATATTTTGTCGCGTTTTGAGAGCGTTTGCGAGATATTTGAGTGTAGGGGTATTTTGGTCTTTTTGTGGGGATAGATATTTGTTTTATTAAAATAGAAAGTTAGAGGTGAGAAAGAGAGAAAAACAGAATTTTGAGAGAAAAAGAGAAGAAGAAGGAAAAGAGAGGAGAAAAGAGAAGAGCAAAGAGAAAAGTGTGGAAAATCACCAAGATCAATCTTTCGGAGTCGATTTAATCGGGTAAGGGTGTGAAATATTGTTATCCTAACTTTGTGTATGATTATGTATGTGTTTTGTGTGGATGTTTTGGTTGGTTTTCCATATGTTTCCGTTTATGCCGTATTTGACGAAATCGATAGAAACCGATGTTTTTACGGTCGAAAAGTCGTATAAATACATGTGTTGGTTGGTTATATGTTTGTGAGCTGCTGTTTAAAGTTTCATGAAGTTTGGTTATGTTTCGGTTAGTTTTCGGTATGTTTCCGTTGTTGTTTCCGTTTAGGTCGAATTGTAGGAAATCGATAGAAATCGATGTTTTCACGGATGAATTTCGAAATAAATTACGTAGTTGTATCGAGGAAGGTTAGGTTGTCGTATAGCGTGCTTTTTATTCGATTTGGCGATGTTTGAAAATTCTGGTTTTTGAAAGGTTGAAATTTAATCGAAAAATCGAACGTCGTAGAAATTTCGTTTATGTGTTCTAAATTGTTCTTATGTATTTGGTGGTTGCGCGTATATGTTTGTTTCGGTGAAAATGTTCGATTTAGTCGAGTTTCGGGCATTTCGGAAAAGTTACAGCAAGTGTGTAAATTGAGAAATCTGATTTTTGAGAAAAACAAGGCTATGAATCGATACATAACAGCTATGTATCGATACGAAATGGTTTATGTATCGATACATAACCCTTATGCGTCGATACATACTGAAGAAATTTAAGAAAACAGCATTTTCACTACAGCATGCGTCGACACATGCGTGCTATGTATCGATACACGTGGCCTCTATGCGTCGATACATAAGCCTATGTATCGATACATACTGTGCTGAACCAGAAAATTCTGGTTTGTCAGGGAAACTTCGGAAATTCATATCTCTTGAACCGTAAGTCGGTTTTGATCCCCGTTCGAAGCGTTGGGAAGCTAACGAGATGTTATTTCTAGGAAAAATAGTTTTGGGGTCTGAACTTGGTCCAATCGGTACAGTTTTTACGAACCGTTTCGTAGTGTCGGGCGTCCGGTTTATGTTTTTGCGTTATTTTGAAATATTCATATCTTGTCAACTGTTTATCGTATTTAAGAGTTCTTTATACCGAATCGAAGCTGTCAATGAGCACTTTTTGATGATGATAGAAAATATTATTTTTGGCCGACTTTTAGCCGACTTTTCCGAGAAACCGTAAAAATGGAATTTTGAGTTATTTTCTATATTGTGCGATATGATATGATATGTAACGTATGACTTGTGTGAGGGATGTTTGATGGGTATATGATGTTGTGGTGAAGGTTTGTAGCCATTTGGAAAATATGTGCCTTGTATTATATGTACTTGAAATGCATGATTTAATGTATGAGTCTTGATTGCCATGGGTCATTATATGACATGCATCGTGTTGAAGACATTGTAAGATCCCTTCGTGGGTGTAAACAATGCATGAAGACATTGTAAGATCCCTTCGTGGGTGTAAACAATGCATGAAGACATTGTAAGATCCCTTCGTGGGTGTAAACAATGCAGTTAGACATTGTAGATCCCTTTGTGGGTGTAAACAATGCATGTTGAATTGTAGATCCCTTATGGGTGTAAGCAATTGTTGTATTGATCGTGTGCCTATTATAAAAGACTAAAAACGATCCATAACGTCGTATGCTTGTTGATAAGTGGTAGCGACGGGGAACATCGTAGGCCCGACGGGGAGTTACTCTATGTAACGAGCGATGATTCCAGCAGAGTTCCTGAGTGAACTAGTGATGATTGAGTCGGTACCGCATTGCATTTGCATAGAGTCGTGAGTCGGTCTCTATGATTTGCATTGGTCACCTTTGTATATGTGCATTGATGAAGGAACCTGAATATATGTATTTATGTTGAATGATAAGCATTGTGATGCATATGCTTGGTTTTGTATATATATATATATATATATATATATATATATATATATATATATATATGCCTTGCGATGTATATTGAGTAAGATGTGATGAATGGCGATAAGAGTTGTATCTTTGTAATGATACATTGGTGAATAAACATGTATGCGTGTTATGTTGAATGAATGGTGATGAATTGAGATGTATTGGGGATGCATGTATTTGAGCATGAATGAATATGCCTATGTGAAGGATGTGTTAATTACGGATTGTTATGCCGTGTATTTGATTTATGGTATATGCTTGGTGTGATATGTATATATACATGCATAGTGATGAGTTGTGGTGAGAATGTGGTATATGTGTATTATATGTTGAGATATATAATTATATGCAACGCTATTATGATAATACTTCTCACCCTTCTGCTGTTTTATGATGCTCTATGAGGCATTGCAGATTAGGTATCTGGTGGTCTTTTGTGAAGCGTGTCTTCATTTTCCTTGTTGGTCGGTTGGCTCTGATATGTAGCACCGGGTAGCTAGGACGTTTTGATCTTTTTGTGATACATTTGCATATGTATCTTGCTGATGAATTTGTGTATATAAACATGATGTTGTTTGTGATTCATACTGGATGATGTATATATATGTTGATGTATATATGTGGTTGTTATTCAATATTTTAGATGTTTTCGCTTTTATTCTAAATATTGAGATGTGGGTATAAGGACTGAGATCCTTTGTTGTTTGAAAGTTACCCCACTGTTGCATATCATTTTGAGCAGGTGTTGTATGTGTTTTAATTTCAAGCATAATGTGACATACCTTTTTATGCCGTGTTTGCAATCATACTCTGATAAAATTTTCAATACGTGCCTAAATGATTTAATATGTTATTTGGGGGTATAGAAAGGGGTGTTACATTGATCCAACGTATTTTAGGGAGAAAAAAGAAAGGAATATTTTTGTCATACAGTGACTTGGTCATGAAGATTCTGGAAGACGTCGAGTACAATTTTGAAGGAAAAGAATATGTGCAAGATGTAACAAAAGTATTAGTAGCGACACTAAGGATGATGCAGTACAAAATTGTCAATGGGAATATAATTAGAAAGCCTCCCAAAGGGAAGAAAAGAAGTGTTGAACAACAAGATGAAGAAGCTCTCATGAGTCTAGAAGATTTTAACTATGATGTCCCCGTAACATCCTCAATTGAATATCTACTCAAGGACATCATTAAGAGACTAAAGCGGACTAATGAAAAGATCAACTTTATGGCCTTTTAATTTGCCCAAGACTTAAGGCATCTACCTATAAGGTTGTTTACTGATAATGATGAGAATACTGAATAGTAGCCTCACTTAAGTGTTTTTTTTTGTTTTGAGTATGTTTCCTCATTTTCCCGCTTTCTAAAATCATTTCAATTTCGACATTTTCCCTCTCTTTATAATTTGAATTCTAGTGTTTGAATTAATAAAGAATTTTTTCCCTTCCTTTATAAAATATGTTTGATTTATGTGAACTATGTGCTTGTATATTTACGTTTATTTTTTTATTATGACAAAGGAGAGAGATGTACTCTCAGGAGTAGTAGAGTATACTTTCTACTCATGTGAGTGGGAGTTTAACAACTCCAAATTTTATCTATCTATTTTCTCTTTTACCACCTTCCTGAGAGATATGTTGTCATCATAAAAAATGGGAAGAATACAGATCTATGTGCTTACATGTATAGTCAATAAGTGATCCAAGATGGTGAAGCTGATGATGGCAAATATCCAAGTCAAATAGTAGTTGCTTAGTGTTTTTGATGACAATACTTGAAGTTAAGCAACTGCTGAAGATACCTCAAGCGATTAAAAATGCACAAGATGGTCGATCAAGTTATCCTCCTGAATCAAGCTAAAAAACTATTTAAAGTCAAAGATATAGTCCAACAACTTTCAAGTGAATACTTAGGCTTCAAGGATCACATGTGGTTTAACCTTTCAAACTCTCAAATAATGGTAAAAACCATAAAGATATCTCAAGCCTCTTCAAGAAGACTCAAGGTTCTTGTGTGATGTTAAAGTCAAAGATAATGATGCCAATTCTTGAAGCTTTAGAGTGTGAAAGAGAGAAAATGTGAAAGCCCGCCTAATCGTGCCCGTCTGAGTGACCAGTGTCCTGTAAAGATAAGAGGATATTTTTGAAAATATTATGGCCAAATCACACAAACACACACACACACACACACACATACGCACACATGCGTACACACACACACAAAGAGAGAGAGAGAGAGAGAGAGAGAGAGAGAGAGAGAGAGAGAGAGAGAGAGAGAGAGAGAGAGAGAGAGAGAGAGAGAGAGAGAGAAATCTTGAGAATTTTAAGGCCTGCCCAGTTGATTAGGGGATTGCTCGATTGATTAGGAATTTTTTTGTAATTGTATAATCGATTAGATGATGCCTAATTGAGTCTATAATTGAATGTGATAGTCTCTTAATGTTTGGTAATAACTCTAGATCAAAATCTTTCATTTTGGGCCTAACAATTGATTATTTGAGGTGCCTAATCGATTAGTTAAGTTAAAAGGCCCATGAATTGTTTCCAAATTTATATAACGTCTTGGGCTATAATAGAGAGTTTATCAGTCACTTTTTCACATCCAAAAAACGTAAAAATCTCACTTTTCATTTCACCCATCACCTCTCCAAATTTCATATTTTTTCACATAATTTAGCCATATTGCTTTGAGAGTATTCTTGAGTCTAGAGAGGAATATTGTTCTAGGTGAGGGCAAAATTGTAAATCCAATTGTGAATTTTTATATTGTGTAAATAATTCTTCCATCGGAAGTTGATATTTTGATTGTAAAATAAACCATTTAAAAAACTATTATTTGTATTTGGGGGATTGTTTTAGTCTTCGTTTGGTTCCTAAGTTTTACCATTGAATAAAAACTCTCTTTCGGTTCGTGAAGATCAGTCAGTAAAAATCTCACTTGGTTTCTGAGTTCAGTCTGATTTAAAAATTCAGTAGGTTCGAGATCAGCCCGATAAAAATCTCGGTTCAGCGTGTGGTCAGTCTGTGTAAAACTCCAGTATAGTTTGGATGATAGCCAACTCAAAATTTCGTCTTGATTTGAGATCAGCCGGTGCAAAATATCTGCTTGGTTTGGTGACTAACTGTTTCAAGTCTTGTTTACTGTTTGGTTATAAGTTAGTCTGAAACTTCATTTTCTTATATAAAGTGGTTCGTGGGCATAACTTTCTAAAAGCTCTCAAACGTAGTGGATATTCTCAAGAACAATTTTTGGAGAAATGATTAGGTCTTTTTGGTCGAAAGTGTATTATTCTCCGGTGTTATTTCTCTTTCTTTATCTCTTTTATTTTCCGATTATTTTTCTTTACTTGGAATTTCCGCCTCATATTTTCAACTGATTTTATAAAATGGTTTTAATCTATGATTTATCAAATGATTTTGTTTCAAAATATCGATTTTTAAACCTCCATAATTCACCCTTTATTGTATATGGGGTCATGTGTCCAATGCAAATACAAAAATCCGAATTTGAGGCCATTGCCTTTAATTATGCTTGAAGACCAGTTAAAATCTTAATGTCAAAACAATAAGAACTGATAATGACGCATAGAACTATGCCCGTTTTTTATGCCATGTTGAAACCCCATAACAGAGTTCAGAAAGCATCAAGGTGTGATAAATCTAGGAAGAACCTGTTGTTCCAATCAAAATTGGTTAAACATTTTTGGTCTAATGTTCTCACCAATGTCCATTATATTATTAATAGAGCTCCCTGTCCTCTCTTGAATAACAAGCCACTTTATCACATTTTATATACCAACCCATCATATTTTAATCAAATTAAATTTGTTGGCTCTTTATGTTATGCATTCACTCTACACAACCATAGAACAAAATTTTAACTTGGAGCAGAAAATGCCGTTTCTTAAGGTACAAGTCAGGAATGAAAGAGACCATTCTACATGATCTTAATAACATTAATATTATTACCTTATCAAAATACCAATCCTACCTTTCATTCGACTAATTTCGACACATCCATACTCTTGAACAACACTGATAAAAAACCTAGCACATAAAGATGATGGATCCAGTGAGAGGTACAAATCTAGGTTAGTAGCAAAGGGGTACATTATCAGAAGAATCCATGGAAGTAGTTAAAGATATTACCCTAATGTCTCAATTCTTATGTTGCCAATTGACCAATTCTTTCCTCTCCCTTTAATTTTTCGGAGTTTGAATTTCATTTACATTTCTTGTATATTGTCTATAACATTTATGCAGCTTACTAACCCAATGGCACATAACACCAAAACTGCCAACGTCAAATGCCAATCTAATAAGAAAAACTGAATATACATTTATCTTGCACCACTTCTTGCTCTATCATTTTTCAAGAGTAGAAAAAGTTGCTAATTTTTAACTTTCCAAAAAGGTTAAGCAGGGCTTCCAAAAAGATTAGCTTGTCGACTCATCCTTCTCGGCAATCCAAAATTCTGATAACACCTGATTTCGCCTCCAAATCCAGCCGTTACTATTACCAAACCCCATGCTGAAGGATGAATTGCCGAGGAACCTTCGTATGACGAATAATTAGAAGACCAAGAAGCACTTGATGGAGCAGCTGCAGCGTCCATCGAAGGCGAATCACCGTATCTAATTGACGCAGGATCTGAAGAAAACGAATCTCCAAATCCCGAATTCGTCCTCGAAATAGTCCTTGCAATCGCATCATTGTCTTCTTCTATTTCACTTTCTTTGTCTTGGTTGTTGCTTTTCTTTGGAAGAGGTGGTAACATTCTCTTACTATTGTTCGCAAATGAATCGCCAATTCCTGAATCGGTTTGCGAAATCGCTGAAGGATCATGCTCTGGAGAATCTGTCGCGCTTTCTGTTGCATGGTTGTTATTTGCTTTCTTAGGAAGTGGTGGAAGCATTCTTTTTGTGGTCTTTTTGGACTGGGGAACTGGAATTTCTGGAGGATCGCCTTTAATCATAAATGGCCAAGGTATCGCTACCGAAACATCTTTACATGGAAAATGTTCATGAGATTGAGTGACAATAAGAGCTCTAGATTTTCCTGTGCTTGAACTTCTATGCTCTTCATGCTTCCATACATAAACTTGTGAATCTTCACTTGCACTTATTATGAATCTTCCATTTGGACTAAATGATGCTGCCATTTGGCTATTCGCATTTTTAAATCCTGTGAACCGTTCAGTTCAGTAATTACGAGGCATACTCAACAAGATATCAAACTTTATGATATGATTTAGACTTTTTTAGAAGAGTACTATATTAAAATGGAGAGTATAAGGGGTTCTCGAACACAATTTACCTTTAAATTTATGAACAATTTCTGTACCATCCACGATTCTTATCCTTGAATCAGCTGAAGTAACAAGCACTTCTGATGGATTACACGGCGCAAACTAAGAAGATGCAAAGCAATTCAATATGCATTCTTGACATAAAAGCAATATTGGGTAGTAAAAACAGCATATAAACTATAATTTACCTGAAAACCAGTAACTTTTTTTAGCTGAGATTTCTTCTTGTTCCGAAGTTCAATTGTGTTTGATTGAGCTAATTTGTAATCTGGTATACATATAGAAATGACAGTTAAAAACATGGAATTAGGATCAGATTTAAAATAAATATGATTAGTAGACAAGTAGAGTAATCACCACCTTCTATGCTGTAAGTACGACAGCTCCCCTTTTGTGTACCGACGATAACACCCTATAAACAATGAACCAAAACAATATAAATCATTAAACCATGCCAAACAAACTAGAAATTGATACTTTTTTAGTCTAAGTATCCGTAATACAATACTGCACAAGGAACTGAAATGTCTACACTGATAATTAAATGTAATCACATGTATCAGTATCGTGTCAGATACGAGACACGTGTCATGGAGTTCACAACATAGAGTAGTATAGGGGGAAAAAGCATACTTGACCATCTGGAGTGTAAGATACAGCTGTAACCATTTCATGAATATCGGTCCAATCCACAACAAGACGCGCAGGGATGTTCCACATTCGGACCTTAGCATCAAGGGAGCCACTAATGAAATAATCATCATCCATAGGGTTGAATTGAACACAGGTTACTGTCATGTCCAATTGAGTAAATTTCTTGTCAAACAACATATATCTAAGAAGATACACACAAAAAAAGACTTCATTACAAAATAAAAATATGTTCTAACATTTTACCATAATCATTATGTGCAAAGAATTTCAAGCATGTCTTAGTTTCCAAGTCCCACAATCTCACTGTCTTATCCATTGAAGATGACAGAAGTAGCTGCAAATAAAAAAAGTACATATTTTCAACATTTTATCGTGTTTCCACCAAAGTTTTAAAATGCAATTCTCATTCAAATATCTAAAACCATACCTGCGATCTAGACCAAGACAAATCCAAAACTTCATCCAAATGACCATGAAAAGAACAATAAGGTTTCTCAGAAAACGTAAAAACATTCTCCGGCACATGAACATATTCAGGAATAGCACTCCCTCTTTTACTTCCGAATTTCCCTTTCTTCTTAACTAAAGGCGACTCAGCGCCTCGTTCCATCGAAGACATCAAAGAAGGATGAATAGGAGTAAGATTCCCTTCCTCAGGTTTCATACTCATCACCTCACATTCTTGAACTTCCCAAATATGAATCACTTTATCATCACCCGCACTCGCCAAATAACGTCCGTCCAAACTAAACTTAATCGTCCAAACACACCCTTCATGAGCTTGAAACTCTTGACACAAATGCAAAGCTGAAAGCTCCTTTTGTGATTTCCCACTTTGTCTAACTTTAACCCATTTGTTCTTCCCTTGAGGCTTATTTTGTTCAACAACCTGTGGCACAATAGCTTCTCTTTCGCGTTCGCCTACAAATCCACTCGCTACACCTTTAATATTCTTCAATAATGAAGCACCTCTTCTTTTACTCAACCTCAAACTCCTTAAAATATGCGAATTTGAAGATAGCTTTTTACCGTCGTTTCTTCCAACATTTCGACGTCTCATCATTGCCTTAACAATTTCAGAATGCCCCACTGTGCTTTCAAATTCTTCCATTGTCAACTGTTTACCTGTTTCTAGATCGCTTAAACCGATTCCACGCCCCGTTTTCGCCGTATTCGTTTACTATAAACTCTTTTCCAGTATCTAAATTCTTTATCAAAAAGAAAGCTCCAACACCTCCTCCTCCCAAACAGCTAGTTACAATAGGCGACATTGGTGGTAACTGTCTGATGGGGGATTCGCCAGAATCCCTCACAATTATCCTGTTTATATCTGCGTGCCGGGCACGCGTGCTCGGCATGCCTATATCTGTATTCGTTCTTGTCAACCGTTGCTTCGAAATTTTCCCTATCATTTCCTGCTTCCTTAATTTCGCCATTGATAACGAATCAATATCACCTTCGGATCGCGATCGAACGAGAACATATGAAACAGGAGAATGATCTGGTTTCTGTTGCAACGAATTAGGAGAAGACGAAGTTGTGGTGGTTTTGGAAACTTTAGATGAAGAAGATGAATCTGTAACGGAATTGGATGAATTCGACGAAGCATGAACTTCGACATTGTTGTTTTCGTACTTTTTAGTCACAGCGCGACCAATGGTTATGCTGGTGACTTTGAGATTTTCTTTATTCTCATCCAATCCCATGCTTCCGAGCAATCTCCGTCTTCTTTCAGTAATCGATCCCGGTGCCGCCATCCAGATATCGTAATTCGGAGTGATCATTGACGCCGGAGGAAGCTCCGGCTTCCGTTGTTTAGCGGGGTGAAAAGAGGAAACAGCAGAGGCGAAAGAACACCGGCTGGCTTCGAATTCATCGTCGTCTTCATCCGAGGAAGAAGCTAAGTCGTCAGGAACCGCGGTGGAGAGACGGTTATACGTTTCGAAGAAATGAAGGTCGTCCTCATCGTCGCCGAGGCCGTCCCAATTCATGGTCAGCGTTTTCCGGCGTTCAATGGTGGCCATCGGCGGCAGGAGGTTGGAAAACGGAATGAAGAATCAAAATGAAAATGCGATGACAAATAAGAATGGAAAAAAATATTTGTCACTAATACTATTTAGTGATAATAGTAAATTATTTTTATTATAGTTACATTATTTTTAAAATTTTGAAATTTTTTTAGTTTGTGTTTGTTTGTTAATGTTTTGAGGGTGAGAAGTGGAAGAGAGGAAATTGAGGGAAGAAGGAGAGGTTGGTTAGTGTTATGGATTTTTGGAGGGAGAGAAACGGTCAACTTGTTTCTATTTAGGTGTGGATTTTAATTATAATAAAGTAGGGGTATTTGTGTCATTGTGGGTACGATTTGCTTGTTTTTTTTTCTTTCTAAAGGCGATTTATTGATACCAAATAAAAAGAACAAGAAGATGTTCCTTTACAAGAGCCAAAAAAAACCAGAAAGAGCTCCACCCACAGTACTACCAACCTCCCAAACAAAAAGGGAAAAAACCCCACCAAGAGATTTTCAAACCCAACTCTAAAGAAAAACTAATCTCTTAAAGGGTGCATACAAAAGGCAAAAAAATTAGAGTTGTGGGATGAAAATTTTTCAAAAGAAGACCATTTCTAAACGAGAAGTTTGATAGACCAGCAAATATCGTAAAAAATGAAAGCTCCACCCGAAAAAATAATGTTATTTCTATTCCTCCCTTGCTTGTTTGTGTAGAGAGAGTGCTTGTGCACTTCGCAATGTGAGTTTTTTTGTGTTTCCACTTTCCGTGATGTTGTTATTGGGAAATTGTTTTTGTTGATAAGTGGTTGACAAGTTTGTGAATTTTATACTAATTGGAAAACGAATGGTCAACATTTGTGAAGGTGTTTTTCTTTAGAACCTCATCCCTCGTTTCTAAAACTAATAGAATGTTGCGTGTTGGAACTCTCGTATGTGCTATCGATTTTTTTACACAACTATAAATTAAGTGACATAATTCTATTTTCTTTTTTTAATTTTAATATAAAAATCATATTTATGAGTTAAATCTTGACTCAAAATTCATATAATTTGATTGAGTTGGCTCTTCTTTAATTATCTTTTGTTGAAAAATTAATTAAACTTATAAAAGGCTAAGTGTCTCTTTTAGTTTTTTTATATAAATTTTTTTAAGGTATTATATATTTTTATTTATATAAAAGTTATAGATATTATTTTCAAAGAAAATTTTTAAATAAAAAAATTTATTTAAATAAATTTTTAAAATTTTATTTTTTTGAAACTTTATCATTTTCATATAATATTAAATTTTTAACAATCACTTAAAAGTAAACTATTTTAAATATTTCTTTTATAAAAATCATTTTTGAAATATTTCGTTTTAAAAAACTATGAGACTTTAATTATATATTAATCTTTAATAATATATATTTATGTTACTTTTGAAATTACTTTCCATAAAAATGATTTTTTTAAATACAAAGAAAAAACTAATTTTCAAAAAACTAAAACAAACAATGTGTGTTGTAATTATCCTAAGTTATTCTTATAATAATACTAATAATATATGTCACCATTCGACCTAAAATCACTATGATCTCTACATAATGAGTTAATTAATTTAGTATCGTCCATTATAAGAGATTATAAAGTTAGTTAATTAGATATTTCACTAGTCATGTGTATGGACTTGAGTGACATATAAACGGGATTTAAGGTCCTTTTGTTTTAGCTTTTAAACAAATAAATTTTTTCTTTACATCTTCACAAATGATTTTTAATTTTTTTTAATATTATTTTTTTTTTAAATTTGTTTTTTATAAATTAAAAGATTAATTTTAAAATTTTATATCATAAATATACATTATTGAAGGATAAAATATAGTTGAAATCTTTTTTTTAAATAAGTATTATAAAAATTATTTTTAAGAAAATTTATTTGAAAAAACTTCAAATTTATTATTATTATTTTTTTAAATTTTAATATGCATAAAAATTATAGCAAAATAATGAAATACTTTAAATGGCATTTTAAAAATTTAAATCAACTTTTTCATTTATTTTTTTTTAATTGTAAAATTTTTTTTAAACAAAAATATTTAACACTATGAAAATTATTTATTTAAAAAAAACTAAAACAAATAGATTCTTATTCATTTTACTTATGTTGGAGTAATAGTTGTGGGCTCTTGTATAATTAGGGGTGAGAATAGGCTGAGCCGAGTTAGGCTTTGTCAAGCCTGAGCCTGGCCTGCTAAAAAGTTCAAAGCCTAAGTCTGACCTGTAGTCTATCATAGGCTTATTTTTAGGCCTAAGCCTGACCTTTTCGAAGGCCTGATTAACCTGATAGCCTATTTAAAAGCCTACTTCATTTGAACAACTGTAAATAAGAAATTCAACTAATGTTAAATAGACTAACAAGTTAAAAGATCAATGAGATTAAATGTTTGTTTTCATTGTCTCGTTCAAGTTTTCTTATTAGCATAAGTTTGGTGATACTATTTTTTGAAGATAACTTATAAGAAAAACTTATGACAACAACTTATGACATTGTTTATAATGTTTTTTCAACTTATTTTCGTAAGTTCTTCAAGATAATTAAGTTTTATTTTCATATTTTAATTCAAAGTACAAAATAAAATATAATAATAATAAATTTATTGATTTTTTCTTAAATAGGCCAGTCTGATAGGCTTAAAAGGCTTTTCTTACAGCCTATGGCCTAGCCTCTTTAGCCAAATAGGCTTATAAAAAAGCCTAGGCCTTTTCTATTTAAGAAAAAGCCTGGCCTGGACTGAGCCTATGTAGGCTATGCCGTAGGCCCTTGTTAGTTGGTCTGGCCTATTCCCACCCCTATGTATAATACATGAATATATTCGAATAAGTCAATATATATAATTTAATTTAATTGTTGTTACTAAGTATATATAGGTATCAAGGAATATAATATTGCATTATAGAATGGTGACACATATTATGTATTTTGTTTAATATAGATATAAAGACAAAAGAGTAATTGTACACATCATCATTATCATAAGAAAGTTAAGTTAACTTGTTGAAGCATAAATGCAGAGTTAACTTGCATGACAAGCTAACCATCTAACATTGCATGACTCCTAACAATATTGCATTGTAACTTCATCATAATGAATGAGATAACTTCCATTTTTTCACTCTCTTTCTCTGACTTTCCTTTGTTTTCATCATGATTCATGCAAAATTCATGATGGCATTGTAGCGCGATTTTTGTGGTCCTGAGTCACGATTGATTGGGTACTACAGTTCGATTCATTTTTTTATCCTATTGGGCTGATTAAGGAAGGGAAATAGATGTCTCCAATTAACCCTGCTTGCATACTGAGTTTGAACAGCGGTCTGTTAGGTTATAGATGCTATGTGGATGTGGGGCCCAATCTTTGGTTATTTTGTTAAGAACACAGTGTCTGGATTATTTGTGAGGATTTTGGTAATGTGTTTAGATTTGATGCTTTTGGGTTGATTCGGTGGAAATACTGGATTCTGGGTTTTTTGATTAGTATGCTCGCTAAGATTTTTCAATCTTATGCCTACGTATTCCCGTTTAACGAAACAGGGAAATCAGAGCGATCGTAGTTCCTCTTATTCTATGGGAGGAAAAGAGGTTGTTTTGGTGTCCTGTTCAAAGCCCAAGACGTGAAGCTAAAGGTGGTTTGTATCTTGTTTAAAGCCCAAGATGTGAAGCTAAAGGGTTTTGGATGAGAGAGAATTTGTCATCTCTAAAGAGGAGTTGTTGATGTTTGTATGCTGTGAGCAAGGCACAACTCTGATGCTAAAAGGTTGATTGACTCAACCGGGGTTTTCTTTATATAAATCCTAAGAGGAGGCTAGTGACCCAACAAGATGGTGTTTTTATATGTCTTGTATGAAGCCCAAGACGGAGGCTAAAGAGGTTTGACTCAACAAGAGAGTCTTGAACAGGTGATTGACTCAACAAGAGAGTCTGGAGGTTGTTTGACTCAATGAGAGAGTCTTTTATACTCAACAAGAGAGTGTTTTCCTATCTCGTACGAAGCACGAGACGGAGGCTAAAGAGGTTTGACTCAATAAGAGAGTCTTTTATACTCAACAAGAGAGTGATTTATATCTCGTACGAAGCCCGGGATGGAGGCTAAAAGTTGTTGACTCAACAAGAGAGTCTTTTATACTCAATAAGAGAGTGATTTATATCTCGTACGAAGCCCAGGATGGAGGCTAAAAGTTGTTAACTCAACAAGAGAGTCTTTTATACTCAACAAGAGAGTGTTTTTCTATCTCGTACGAAGCCCGAGATGGAGGCTAAAAGTTTGACTCAACAAGGGAGTCATAAAAGGTTAGCTCCACTGGGGAGAATCATTGTACAAAGCCCAAGACGAGGCTAAGTGTGTTGGTGACTGTTTCAGTTTAGTGACAGGTCCAGTATGTTGGATAAAAGAGAAAATCAGTTCTTGTAAAGGTTAAAGGTAAGGTTGTTCTTTGGGATTGATCAGAGGATCAGGGTTATTTCCTATTCTTTAAGGAAATGGAAAATCCAAAGGGTACTGAGAAAGGGTTAGAGTTTCTTTGACAATTTCTAAGAGTGACAGTCTGAGAAAGGGTTCACCGAGAATGCTGCCTTTCACGTTTCCATATTGTTTAACCCCAAGAGGAGGGAAGACTGTATCTGGTAGTACTATGGAGGATCTAGTTTTGACTGTATTTAAGAGTGACCAACAAGGCTTTACCTAGTGCTAGACGTAGTTACCGGGGAAAACTCTAAATAACTATACTAGTATTACACAGTTGATATGTGACAAGCATATAAAGTTTGTGAAAGAAGACTTACAGTGAAACAACCCCACAATACAGTTATATATATGAAAGCAAATAAAGAAAGCGGGTAAACACTTACTCGGTTGTAGAGCTTCCATGCTGTTTGGTTAGTTGTTCAACAAAGAAAGCTTTGATAACAATATTATAAATCAAAGGAGAAAGTGCTTTGAAAAGATTATTGGGGCTTACAGTTCAAAGAGGGGCCCAAGGTTTTATCATTGATTGCACTGCTGAATTTGTACAGGGACTTATACAAGTGACTGAGGCACAAAAAGGTTTTTTGTACAAAGGGTTGGGTCTTACACTCTCTAAAGAGGCCCAAATGTGTTTAAAGAAAAGGAATGGGGCTTATAACACGAGGGTAGGCCCAAATGATTTGATTTTTGAACTGGCGATCGCGCTGAGGTTTCTTTACTGTACTGGGTCTTATACAATGCATTGAGGCCCAAAAAAGTTTTGGTTAAAAGGGGGTTGGGTCTTACACTCTATTAGAGGCCCAAAGGTGATTTTAAAATAAAAGATGGGGCTTACAACTCAAGGAGAGGCCCAAGGTTTTTGTTTGAAAAATGACGATCACGCCGAGATTTCTTTAACGTACTGGGACTTATACAATCTGAGGCCCAAAAAGTTTTTATTTACATGGGATGGGTCTTACACTCTCTCAAGAGGCCCAAAGGTGTTTGAAAAAGATTTGATGAGGGTTGAATTGATCAAAACCCTAATTTGTTTTCAAAATATATTTTAATTGAATAAAAATTCAATTAAAATGATCAAAATTGTTAAACATGTGTGAAAAACAAATTGTGGTATTGGATTAATGTTTGACAAATCACGTTTTTACCCACAAAATAATGGGAAATCAATTAAGTTTGGAAAATCAAGGGAGAAAAAATATTTCAAATGTTAAAAACAAATAAAACATTAATTCTTTGCAAAAATATCAATATATGAAATAGGTAATATTTTTGGGTTTTTTTGGTAAAATAAAATATTTTAACATTTTTGTGAATTATTAAAAAAAGAATCAACTCAAAATCATTAAAACTCAGAGAGAAATTAATTTTTGAATCAATTAAGTAAAATCACAAAAATTCAAAAATTCAAATATTTGAAAAAGGGCGCCAAAAACATCATGGCCTTGCCCGCGTGCTCTGTTTTGCCCAGATTTGCATTTTCTCATCAATCTCACTGAATACTGGATGAAATCACTTCATCCACATATCAATCTACTCGTTTTCACCTCACGATCATGTCTATGGTCTTTAATTTCATTTATTTTAAGCATGGAATAAGAAATAAAAAAGAAACCTCAAGAACCCTAAAATTTGCATGAAGGCTCAGAAATTCCATACACGATTCAAACAAAGCAATTGATTGAGGGGAAACACTCCATGCATGATTATGAACATATGGCCAAATTATTGTGCAGCAAAAAATGCATGGATCATAGAGTTAGAAGAGCTCATGCTTACCTCTTGCAGCTGGTGATCGTGTTTTGTGTTAGAGGTGTTACAGCTAGGTTCCAATGATGTGGATAGCTTCCCTAGGTGCCAAGTGATGTGCCTGAGTGCTTGGAATGGTTTGAAACAAGTTGGAACTGAAGATGGTATCTCAACTGCAACTTGGTTAAAACCTTGAGCAGTTGGCTGGTGATTTTGTGAAATCAGTGTTCTAGATGTTGTTTAAGTGTTTGGATCACTTCTATATGATGTTTATGAGGTGTGTGTGTGATTCGTTTGGTTGGAATTGCTCTCAAACTCAAAACCCGATAGTGACTTGCTTTGGAAGGCAAATTTGGAAGTGAGAAGGAGATTTTGAGGAAAACATCTGTTTGATGGCTTTGGTGTACTCAAACTGATCACAAATGAGCTCTATTTATAGTAGAGCAAGTTTGTTTTGCAAGCAATAGTGAATGGCAACTGCTGCAGAGGTTTGGCCAATGTTGATCAATGGGAATCCTAGTCTCCTCTAGCCATTGACTAGAGGTTTGAGCACAGACTGCTGGTTCCCTTGGTCTTAGATATGTCTTGACTGAATTCAGTTGGAAATGGCTCAGTCTATGCCACCTTGGTGCATCCATTGAATGCTCCAAAACAAAATTGGAGTCTTGTCCCCTCTTTAGGGATTTCTAGGTTTGGCATGCTATTTTTTGTTCCAAAGACTTGGGAGGCTTATGGATCAGTGTTTGTCCCTCCTTGGTCTCCCCCTAAGGTGTTCAGATGGATAAGTGTGTTTGTCATTTGCACAAATTTGGAAAATCGAGTAAAATGCACAAATCTGCGTTGCTTTGACAGTTTTCAGCAAGGCATATTGCCATTGTCATATCTCATGGCTCAAGTGGAATTTGATGGAGTTCTTGGCCATTTTGGAAAGCCCTCATATGATACAACAACTGTTTGATCATAATTGGTTTTGATACTTTTTGGATCCAAGTGAAAAATGGCCCTACATTTTGAAAAAAGTAAGACAGATTCTGACTTAGTGAAAATTACACTAAGTGTTGAAAAAAAGTGACATTTTCACTTTTTGTGATTTTGATCATTCCATAACTTAAAATCCATGAGGAATTGGAATGAGTTATGTTTGAAGCTTTTGTAGAGTGCCATGAGAGCTACAAATCCAGCTTTGGATGGGGAAAAATGGCCTTGTGGTTTAGGAGTTATGATCCTCCAAAGTTGGTACCCTAGCCACTTTGTTCCATAGCTTAGAATATTTCTAAGTTTTTTTATGGTTACCCCTTTTATAAGTTATCCCACTTTTCTTTATTTTTCTTGATGAATGATGATTCCAATCACACATTAACATCATTTTAGGGTTAGGGAACCATAATTGATCAAAAAATAAAAAAGTCAAACTTTGACTTTTGGGCACAGTTGACTTTTTATCAGATGAATTTCAACTTGTGCGATCCTCTATGAAATCAAGTCCTTGTCCTTAATCAAACTTGATGGATTGATTTCATAGGTGTTATAGGGTGTATTGAATCATGTCCCAAAGTTTGGGAGCATGCCTGGGTCAAAAGTCAAAGATATAGTTGACTTTTCCCCGCGAAACCCTAATTGTGGTTCTGATGAGCTTGAAACTTGTTGATCAAGCTTCTTGGGTCAATCCATTGTTACAAATGGATCAATGTGATGTATTTGAGACCCTCAAATCCTCTCTTGAGGTCTTGGCTCATGTTTTGTCCCAAAAGTCAATTTAGGGGTGAATTAGGTGAAGAAACCCTAATTCCTGATTTTTGATGAATGCATCCCCTGAGGCTAAATTAACTTGATGATTGGGTTCGTGATGTCCCTTGGAGCATCTTAGGTTATGCTTTGAAGCATTGGCTCATGCCCAGAGGAAAATTTCCATCTGGAGGCCCTGGTCAACCAAAACCCTAATTTGGTGACACTGGCGATCTTGAGGCTTAATCCACTCAGAATGCTGCAACTTTGTGCTTGATTCTTGCTGTGGGAGTCCTCTTGATTCATTGGGGATGTTTGAGAGGCTAGACAAGTTGAATATCATGTTATTCCTTGATTGATCCTTTGTCTAAGAGTTCTGACAGGGCTTGAAATCCTAAATTTGATTGTAGTGAAGGCTCAACAATCTTTGGGGAGATTGATGAGGTATGATGGTACATCCATATTGTGATGATAATTTGCACAATGATGGGAAATCTTAGTGGTCAAAATTTGGGGTATGACAGATGCCCCTATTTAATCTTCTTGGACCCGAAGGTGTGAATAGCGAAGGTATTCGGGCATTTGGAGTGCAAGAGGATTAAATATCGGAATACCCGAAATTTTGATGGTGGTTAAGAATGGTCGTTCATGCATCCTTCTTCTTTTGCTAAGCAATGATGCTTAGAAAAGGTAAACTTTCCCTCGATCCTGGTTTCCTACCAAGGAATTGGTCTTAGTTTCTGATTTAAACTTCCCCTCGATCCTGGTTTCGTACCAAGGAACTGGTCTTAGTTTCTGATTTAAACTTCCCCTCGATCCTGGTTTCCTACCAAGGAACTGGTCTTAGTTTCTGATTTGAACTTCCCCTCGATCCTGGTTTCCTACCAAGGAACTGGTCTTAGTTTCTGATTTGAACTTCCCCTCGATCCTGGTTTCCTACCAAGGAATTGGTCTCAGTTTCTAAAATAAACTTCCCCTCGATCCTGGTTTCCTACCAAGGAACTGGTCTCAGTTTCTTTTGTCAATAAACTTTCTTGACAAGGGACGCTGTGTGTAGCAATTTTCCTCAAACTTCTCGCCAAATTTTCCTGGGGAGATGCCATTTGATGGATATATGATCTGATGTCAAAGTTGTTGGGGAACCCAGCTGTCTGAGTTGTAAAGGTACACAAACTTCTCTGTTGGAGATGCAATTTGTCGACTCTACTAGGGAAAGCAGGTATCTTGAGAGACTGCTGTCGCTTGAGGGATATTACATCATACTTTTCTTCGAGATCTTCTCATAGAAATGCCATACAATGTATCCCAATTTTGAGGTGCTGATGACTTCATTAACATCGACTCTCCGGAGAGCAAAATCAATGTGTTGCTGAAAGTCTTTAGTTGTGAGGCTTTCTCTGGGGATTTTCCTTAATCCGGGAAAGCGAAGATATCATCTTCAATGGCGAAGTGTGACATTTGTCGATGGTCCTCTTGCTTTTTAGAGGTTCAAGATATCAAAGTGGTCAAGGGTCGGCTTCAATCCAGAAATAAACTGGAGGAGAGGTTGCTCAGACGCGACATTTCTTGACAGGGAAAGAACTGACAATTCGACTGAGAGGACTTTTATCACTAGGGAACAAGACCGACTAGAGTGATAGTGATGCAATATGAATATGAATGTAAATCAATAATGCATGATGTATGTATGTTTATGCTGACAAAACTGACGTGACATACAGATTAGTAGATGAACATGACTGGATACTTGGCCACTGCAGGGGATGAAAAGTATCATTGGTCCAAAAAGTAGCAATTCTGCCTTGCTTAGGAGAGATAGTCCCTGTGGGGGACAATCGTTGGTCGGGCTTAGGAGGTAAGAACTCTGCCGAGGGTGTCAGATGAAACACGGCCTCTGACACAGTTGATCCTTCATCCAGGCGCACTGGTTCAGAAGGAGTACTTTGATTCTGCACTTTGAAGTTCGATTACTTCTGTCAAAGCGATCGACGTTCTTTCGATGTTCAACAGTTAAAAGAAATTCCCATCTTTATTTTAAAGGCCGAAAAAGTTTTAACAAGTAAATTCATTTTTGTTTCATTTCAAGAATCGTTGATCATGTTAAAATGTCGTTCTATAAAGCTAAAACAAATAAGAATTGCAAACAAAAGCACAAGGGCTCAAATTTTATTGATAGGATGGAAATCAGCCAAACACGTGAATCCATAGAGTATTTACAAAGTTAGAAAATGGTAATTTAAGGGAAAAGGGCTGCATGGAAACATAACGACCACTATCCTTCTACCAACTTTGAATTCTGGACATCCTGAGCTTCCGTCGAAGATGACCGTGACTGGAGTTTTTCTTCTGATGGATGGCATTACTGCTGAGGAGTTGAACTGATTAGACGTAGTTACTTGCCATTAATCCCTAATTTTTTCCTGGATTGTACTTTGAGATTTCCAATCCACCGGGATGATTTTTGATTGTGTCTCTAATTTTTGCTTGGACCGCCCTTTCGGGTTTTCAATCCACCGAGACGTCTTTTTTTAGTTTAGGCGAAGTATTTCTTGACTACATCAACATTTGTGGGGTAGGCAAATTCTTCTCCATCCATGGTTGCAAGTCTCAAGGCGCCGTCTGAGAAGGCTTTCTTGACCACATAGGGGCCGTCATAATTCGGAGTCCATTTGCCCTGAGAGTCAGTGAGAAATGATTGTATCTTTTTTAGCACAAGGTCTCTTTTCCTGAAGACGCAAGGTCGGACCTTTTTGTCGAATGCCTTCTTCATTCTCTGTTGATACAACTGACCATGGCATAGTGCCGTTATTCGCTTTTCTTCGATCCGATTTAGTTCATCGTGTCGACTTTGACACCACTCAGCTTCTGTTAGCTTAGCTTCCATAAATACCCGGATTGATGGGATCTCTACTTCTATGGGGAGCACTGCTTCCATGCCATACACTAGAGAGAAATGGGTTACCTCTGTTGAAGTGCGGACAGATGTACGATAACCGTGAAGAGCAAAGGGTAGCATCTCGTGCCAATCTTTGTAGGTTACAACCATCTTTTGAATAATCTTCTTGATGTTCTTGTTAGCCGCTTCTATCGCTCCGTTCATCTTGGGTCGGTAGGGAGATGAGTTATGGTGTTCGATCTTGAAATCAGTGCACAACTCTTTCATCATCTTGTTATTCAAGTTAGATCCATTGTCAGTAATGATCTGGCTTGGAACACCATAACAACAGATGATATTATTTTTGATAAATCGGACCACCACTTGACGGGTAACATTAGCGTAGGATGCTGCTTCAACCCACTTGGTGAAGTAATCAATGGCTACCAAGATGAACGATGTCCGTTCGAAGCCTTAGGTTCGATCATGCCGATCATGTCGAGAGTTGGTAAGAAACATGATTCTCTGCAACCAACATAAAGTATTCTTTTGATCCCAAAATGTAGCAGATTTGGGCAAGTGGGAAATAAACCATTTGTATAGCAGGGGTACACAGCAAGTAATCATTCCTCCGCTATATAAATTCCTTAAGTGTACCGAATGATACGCGTCGGCGAGTAAGGTCGGTACGGGGTTTCCAATCAGAAAAATCTTAATGGCGTTGACATCTACGAAGTTATCAATGTTGGGAAACAAAAATAACCCGTAGGTGAGCAAAACAAATATGCTCTCGAAAGCGGCCACGTTCCCTATACTAACAAAGTATAGAGCTTTCTTTGTTAAGAATTGGGCTGGAAAATCCTGGATGCCACCCTTAGTGGTCATGTGAGTCCTGACTTCTGACTCGTCCAGATAAATTGCTCTTGCAATGGTTTGATCATTTGGAATTTCTTCCAGTCCAGAAAAGGGAGTCTGGTAAGTAATATGCAAATCAGTCAGGTGAGAGTACTCCTTCAGTGTTAGTGCTAGTTGATAATCCGAGAATGTGAAACAATGATAGACCAGATCTTAGAACTGGATTAGTGTGGACAGGATTCCTTCGATTACATGGACCCTTAATAGAGACAGTAGTCCCCCGTATTTGGCTCTGAAAGCCTTGTGGTTGGTGATCATTCTCGCCAAACCTCTCAAATCCTCTAACTTTTGAACCTTGAAGGTGTACTTATGAGTTTTCCTTCTACCGAAATCCATTAACGCAATCTCCTTTCTCTGACATTGGCAATCATTGTCTTAGTTTACTTTAAAAAAGAGAGACTAGAAGAGAAGATTTTTTTGTTTTAATGTTTTTTAGATGAATGTATGAATGCAGCACAAAAAAACATAGAAAAAACATGGGGTCAAAGGGTCGGTGTCACGAAGTCAAGGCTCTACCACCCCCAAAGGTTTATACTGGTGATTTTTTGTACTTGTCCGTAAAATCATTGATCCCTCTCGGGATAACAATAGCAAGCGGATCGCCAGCGAGCTGATGAGTCTTAGAGTGATCTCAGATGAGGGTAGTATCGCGTGACAACTATTTCCGATAGCTTCCACACTATAAAATGGTTTCAGTCTGCTAAAAACCTCAACTTCTCAGATAACCCAGTCGACCACACTACTTTTAACAACCGAAGTCGTATAGGCAATGTATCTGCAAAGGGAGTCTCCACTGAGTTTGATGGTCGATCGGGGACTTTTAACTGGGATTCACTCCCCGCAAGATTACCCACATTGCCATCACCTATCTTAGGTGTATACTCAATCTTTCCACATGCGGCATCACACGCATTCCCATTAGTAGAAAAATAAACACAGATATCAATTAGGAAAAGCAGTATATATATCTGTCTTAATCATCCTAGACCTCTAGTCTTATGACCCTATACAGACAATGACTCCCCAGCAGAGTTGCCATTTCTGTGACATTTTGGTGAACTCAAGGTTTTCACCGAAGATTGTAAGAAAGAGAAGACGGGCCCCATGGTGGGCGCCATTTTTTTCTGTAGCGCGATTTTTGTGGTCCTGAGTCACGATCGCTTGGGTACTACAGTTTGATTCATGTTTTATCCTATTGAGCTGATTAAGGAAGGGAAATAGATGTCTTCAATTAACCCTGCTTGCATACTGAGTTTGAATAGCAGTCTATTAGGTTACAGATGCTATGTGGATGTGGGGCCTAATCTTTGGTTATTTTGTTAAGAACACAGTGTCTGGATTATTTGTGAGGTTTTTGGTAATATGTTTAGATTTGATGCTTTTGGGTTGATTCGGTGGAAATTCTGGATTCTGGGTTTTTTGATTAGTATGCTCGCTGAGATTTTTCAATCTTATGCCTACGTATTCCCGTTTAACGAAACAGGGAAATTAGAGCGATCGTAGTTCCTCCTATTCTATGGGAGGAAAAGAGGTTGTTTTGGTGTCTTGTTCAAAGCCCAAGACATGAAGCTAAAGGTGGTTTGTATCTTGTTCAAAGCCCAAGATGTGAAGCTAAAGGGTTTTGGATGAGAGAGAATTTGTCATCTCTAAAGAGGAGTTGTTGATGTTTGTATGCTGTGAGCAAGGCACAACTCTGATGCTAAAAGGTTGATTGACTCAACCGGGGTTTTCTTTATACAAAGCCTAAGAGGAGGCTAGTGACCCAACAAGAGGGTGTTTTTATATGTCTTGTACGAAGCCCAAGACGGAGGCTAAAGAGGTTTGACTCAACAAGAGAGTCTTGAACAGGTGATTGACTCAACAAGAGAGTCTGGAGGTTGTTTTACTCAATGAGAGAGTCTTTTATACTTAACAAGAGAGTGTTTTCCTATCTCGTACGAAGCCCGAGATTTAGGGTAGAGGTTTGACTCAACAAGAGAGTCTTTTATACTCAACAAGATAGTGATTTATATCTCGTACGAAGCCCGAGATGGAGGCTAAAAGTTGTTGACTCAACAATAGAGTCTTTTATACTCAACAAGAGAGTGATTTATATCTCGTACGAAGCCCGAGATGGAGGCTAAAAGTGGTTGACTCAACAAGAGAGTCTTTTATACTCAACAAGAGAGTGTTTTTTCTATCTCGTACAAAGCCCTAGATGGAGGCTAAAAGTTTGACTCAACAAGGGAGTCTGAAAAGGTTAGCTCCACTGGGGAGAATCATTGTACAAAGCCCAAGAGGAGGCTAAGTGTGCTAGTGACTGTTTCAGTTTACTGACAGGTCCAGTATGTTGGATAAAAGAAAAAATCACTTCTTATAAAGGTTAAAGGTAAGGTTGTGCTTTGGGATTGATCAGAGGATCAGGGTTATTTCCTGTTCTTTAAGGAAATGGAAAATCCAAAGGGTACTGAGACTGTCCAAGTCTATCGGTGTTTTGAGAAATCGATTCTCAGATAGTGAATGATCTTTGTATGATGCCCAAGAGAAGGCTGGTATGTTAAGGGATGAAGGTCAACCCATTAACTGGTCTGACACTTGACTCAGAAAGACATCTCTAGCAAATTGATGACTAGGTTCTGTTCCGATACCTGTAGAGGTTTTTGGGTCCTTGTACTAAGCCCAAGAGAAAACATGTGAGCTTTTAAGAAGCCGAAGGGTCCTTGTACAACGCCCAAGAAGAGGCGGGGATGCTTTTAGGAAGCTTGTGGGTCCCCAAACCAAGAGAAGTTCAAGACATGATATTCACCGAGAATAGATCAAGTCAGGAAAGTTCCAGGATTTGGAAGAAACTCAAGAGATGCCATTCACGGAGAAAAGATTATCTCTGGGGAGTTAGAGTTTCTTTGACAATTTCTAAGAGTGACAGTCTGAGAAAGGGTTCACCGAGAATGCTGCCTTTCACGTTTCCATATTGTTTAACCCCAAGAGGAGGGAAGACTGTATCTGGTAATACTATGGGGGATCTAGTTTTGACTGTATTTAAGAGTGACTAACAGGGCTTTACCTAGTGCTAGACGTAGTTGCCGGGGAAACTCTAAATAACTATACTAGTATTACACAGTTGATATGTGACAAGCATATAAAAGTTTGTGAAAGAAGACTTACAGTGAAACAGCCCCACAATACAGTTATATATATGAAAGCGGATAAAGAAAGTGGGTAAACACTTACTCGGTTGTAGAGCTTCCATGCTGTTTGGTTAGTTGTTCAACAAAGAAAGCTTTGATAACAATATTCTAAATCAAAGGAGAAAGTGCTTTGAAAAGATTGTTGGGGCTTACAGCTCAAGGAGAGGCCCAAGGTTTTATTAGTGATTGCACTGTTGAATTTGTACAGGGACTTATACAAGTGACTGAGGCCCAAAAAGGTTTTCTATACAAAGGGATGGATCTTACACTCTCTCAAGAGGCCCAAAGGTGTTTAAAGAAAAGGAATGGGGCTTATAACACGAGGGTAGGCCCAAATGATTTGATTTTTAAACTGGCGATCGCGCCGAGGTTTCTTTACCGTACTGTGTATTATACAATGCATTGAGGCCCAAAAAAGTTTTGGTTAAAAAGGGGTTGGGTCTTATACTCTATTAGAGGCCCAAAGGTGATTTTAAAAGAAAATATGGGGCTTACAACTCAAGGAGAGGCCCAAGGGTTTTGTTTGAAAAATGACGATCGCGCCGAGATTTCTTTAACGTATTGGGACTTATACAATGCATTGAGGCCCAAAAAAGTTTTTATTTACATGGGACAGGTCTTACACTCTCTCAAGAGGCCCAAAGGTGTTTTAAAAAGATTTGATGAGGGTTGAATTGATCAAAACCCTAATTTGTTTTCAAAATATATTTTAATTGAATAAAAATTCAATTAAAATGATCAAAATTATTAAACATGTGTGACAAACAAATTGTGGTATTGGATTAATGTTTGACAAATCATGATTATACCCACAAAATAATTGGAAATCAATTAAGTTTCGAAAATCAAGGGAGAAAAAATATTTCAAATGTTAAAAACAAATAAAACATTAATTCTTTGGAAAAATATCAAATATATGAAATAAGTAATATTTTTGAGATTTTTTGGTAAAATAAAATATTTTAACATTTTCGTGAATTATTAAAAAAAGAATCAACTTAAAATCATTAAAACTCAGAGATAAATTAATTTTTGAATCAATTAAGTAAAATCACAAAAATTCAAAAATTCAAATATTTGAAAAAGGGCGCCAAGAACATCTTGGCCTTGCCCGCGTGCTCTGTTTTGCCCAGATTTGCGTTTTCTCATCAATCTCACTGAATACTTGATGAAATCACTCCATCCACATATCAATCTACTCGTTTTCACCTCACGATCATATCTATGGTCTTTAATTTCATTTATTTTAAGCATGGAATAAGAAATCAAAGAGAAACCTCAAGAACCCTAAAATTTGCATGAAGGCTCAGAAATTCCATACACGATTCAAACAAAGCAATTGATTGAGGGGAAACACTCCATGCATGATTATGAACATATGACCAAATTATTGTGCAGCAAAAAATGCATGGATCATAGAGTTAGAAGAGCTCATGCTTATCTCTTGTAGCTGGTGATCGTGTTTTGTGTTAGAGGTGTTACAGCTAGGTTTCAATGATGTGGATAGCTTCCCTAGGTGCCAAGTGATGTGCCTAAGTGCTTGGAATGGTTTGAAACAAGTTGGAACTGAAGATGGTATCTCAACTGCAACTTGGTTAAAACCTTGAGCAGTTGGCTGGTGATTTTGTGAAATCAGTGTTCCAGATGTTGTTTAAGTGTTTGGATCACTTCTATATGATGTTTGTGAGGTATGTGTGTTTGATTGGTTTGGTTGGAATTGCTCTCAAACTCAAAACCCGATAGTGACTTGCTTTGGAAGGCAAATTTGGAAGTGAGAAGGAGATTTTGAGGAAAGCATCTGTTTGATGGCTTTGGTGTAATCAAACTGATCACAAATTAGCTCTATTTATAGTAGAGTAAGTTTGTTTTGCAAGCAATAGTGAATGGAAACTGCTGCAGAGGTTTGGCCAATGTTGATCAATGGGAATCCAAGTCTCTTCTAGCCATTGACTAGAGGTTAGAGCACAGGCTGCTGGTTCCATTGGTCTTGGATATGTCTTGACTGAATTCAGTTGGAAATGGCTTAGTCCATGCCACCTTGGTGCATCCATTGAATGCTCCAAAACAAAATTGGAGTCTTGTCCCTTCTTTAGGGATCTCTAGGTTTGTCATGCTATTTTTTGTTCCAAGGACTTGGGAGGCTTGTGGATCAGTGTTTGTCCCTCTTTGGTCTCCCCCTGAGGTGTTTAGATAGATGAGTGTGTTTGTCATTTGCACAAATTTGGAAAATCGAGCAAAATGCACAAATCTGCCTTGCTTTGACAGTTTTCAGCAAGGCATATTGCCATTGTCATATCTCATGGCTCAATGAGAATTTGATGGAGTTCTTGGCCATTTTGGAAAACCCTCATATGATACAACTACTGTTTGATCATAATTGGTTTTGATACTTTTTGGATCCAAGTGAAAAATGCCCCTACATTTTGAAAAAAGTAAGACAGATTATGACTTAGTGAAAATTTCACTAAGTGTTGAAAAAAAGTGAAATTTTCACTTTTTGTGATTTTGATCATTCCATAACTTAAAATCAATGAGGAATTGGAATGAGTTGTGTTAGAAGCCTTAGTAGAGTGCCATGAGAGCAACAAATCCAGCTTTGGATGGGGAAAAATGGCCTTGTGGTTTAAGAGTTATGATCCTCCAAAGTTGGTACCCTAGCCACTTTGTTCGATAACTTAGAAAATTTCTAAGTTTTTTATGGTTACCCCTTTTACAAGTTATCCCACTTTTCTTGATTTTTCTTGATGAATGATGATTCCAATCACACATTAACATCATTTTAGGGTTAGGGAACCATAATTGATCAAAAAATCAAAAAGTTAAACTTTGACTTTTGGGCACAGTTGACTTTTTATCAGATGAATTCCAACCTGTGCGATCCTCTATGAAATCATGTCCTGACCTAAATCAAACTTGATGGATTGATTTCATAGGTGTTATAGGGTGTATTGAATCATGTCCCAAAGTTTGGGAGCATGCCTGGGTCAAAAGTCAAAGATATAGTTGACTTTTCCCCGCGAAACCCTAATTGTGGTTCTGATGAGCTTGAAACTTGTTGATCAAGCTTCTTGGGTTAATCCATTATTACAAATGGATCAATGTGATGTATTTGAGACCCTTAAATCCTCTCTTGAGGTCTTGGCTCATGTTATGTCCCAAAAGTCAGCTTAGGGGTGAATTAGGTCAAGAAACCCTAATTCCTGATTTTTGATGAATACATCTCCTGAGGCTAAATTGACTTGATGATTGGGTTCGTGATGTCCCTTGGAGCATCTTAGGTTATGCTTTGAAGCATTGGCTCATGCCTAGAGGAAAGTTTCCATCTGGAGGCCCTGGTCGACCAAAACCCTAATTTGGTGACACTGGCGATCTTGAGGCTTATTCCACTCAGAATGCTGTAACCTTGTGCTTGATTCTTTATGTAGGAGTCCTCTTGATCCATTGGGGATGTTTGAGAGGCTAGACAAGTTGAAGATCATGTCATTCCTTGATTGATCCTTTGTCTAAGAGCTCTGAGAGGGCTTGAAACCCTAAATTTGATTGTAGTGAAGGCTCAACAATCTTTGGGGAGATTGATGAGGTATGATGGTACATCCATATTGTGATGATAATTTTCACAATGACGGGAAATCTTAGTGGTCAAAATTTGGGGTATGACAGGTATCTCATCACTTTTGAGCTCTACTGTGCATCACATTCTTCCAAATGGTTCGTGGTGGTGTCAATGCCGTTGTCGGTGCTTTGGTTGTTGGTGATTCGATTCAAGGCCCGTCGTAGTAACCTGGAAATGTATACTACATTCATCCTGCAGATGGACTCTCTTCCATTTCAAATAAGTCCATCTTAACGCATTCAAACTATCATGCATGGGCAATATCCATGCGACGTGCACTTGGTGGAAATAACAAACTCGATTCTGTTGATGGATCAACTCCAGTTTGAGAAGAATTTGATTCAAGTTTCAAAGCTTGGAATCATCATAACATTCTAGTCCATACGTCGATTATGATTTAGGTTGAAGAATCCATTGCACAAAACATTGTCTCCCCTGAGAACGCCATCGATGTTTGGAATGAACTCAAATAGCATTTTTACAAGGTGAATTTATTTGCATTCTTGAACTTCAATGTGAAATATTTGCTTTGAAGCAAGATTCACAATTAGTTTCTGAGCTCTTCACAACTTTGAAGGTTCTTTGGAAAGAAATTGATGTATATTTTCTAATTTCTATATGCTCTTGTCTGCATCGTTGTGTATGTAACACATGCCTGAGTAATGCTAAGCATTAACATGAAGTTACACATTCCATTTATTTTCTCACCGGTTTGAATGATTCTTTGGATCTGGTTCATTCGTAAGTATGGTTAATAAATCACTTACCTAACATCGACAAGATTTTCTCTATGGTGTTGCAACATGAAAGACATTTCAAAGCTTCAATTTCTGATGAATCTAAGATACTCGTCAATACAACTGATTTCAAGAAGTCACAAGGCAGGGGTGTGGCAATGGTTTATCCTCTTTTGGAAATAAGAGAGTATGCACACATCATGGGGAAAATGGACACATGGCTGACACACGCTATAAGATGCATGAATTTCCTCCTCATTTTGGCAAAGGTAATGCTATGCTCAATCTTTCTTCACTTGAATCACATGAAGAAAAGGATGATGTTGATGACTCAAGAAGCCATAAAGGGATTGATTCTTACACTTTTATCAAAGATTAATATGATCAATTTATGCATATGTTGCATCCATCAAGCTCCCTTGGAAATTCAGGTGCATCATCTACTAAACTGAATATGGCATCACATGTCAATCCTCATGTTACATCAGTTATATCCATAATTTCTCACTCTTTGAATCATGTCAACATTGGATCATGGATTGTGGATTTTGGTGCTACTAACCACATATGTTCCTCCATGAAACTTTTTGACTCTTATAAATTAATAGCATCTGTCAACATTAGATTTTCTAATGGCCATATGGAAATGGAAAAATACTCTGGAACTGTTACTTTCTCATCGGGCTTCATTGTTCAAGATGTTCTATATGTGACTTGTTTTAATTTAAATTTATTGTTAGTTCCAAAGTTATGCTTTGATCTTAATTATGTAGTGATTTTTAATAATGAAAAATGTTCAATTCAGGAAAAAAAAATAGCTTAAGGATGTTTGGTTCAATTGATTTAGTTGAAGGGTTGTATTATCTTGCCATCACACAAGCCTCACGTCAAGCCAACACAATTACATCACAAGTCCAACCACAATCACTATTCAATCCCCAAACAGCTCTATGGAACTTTAGATTGGGCCATCTATCTAATAAAAGACTCCTTAGTTTGCATAAACATATACCTCTTGTAACCATAGATAAAGATTCAGTTTGTGACATTTGTAATTATTCTAAACAGAGAAAAACTCTGTTTCAAATTAGTTTAAATAAAGCTAATCAATATTATGAGTTGATTCACTTTGACATTTTGGGTCCTTTGTCCATTCAATTTATACACGGTCAGAAATATTTCATAACCGCTCTTGATGATTTTAGTTTACACTTAGGTTATTCTTTGAAAATCCAAAATTTAAGTCACAAACCATGTTCAAAGATTTATACTTACAATTGAAAACTAATACATTTGCAAAGTTAAAGTTGTAAGGATAGATAATGGTCTTGAGTTCCTCATGTCTGATGTTTACTCTTCCAAAGGCAGTGAACTTCAAACTAGTTGTGTTGAGACTCCACAACAAAATGGTAGAGTTGAAAAAAGTATTAACACAATTTAAATGTGGGAAGAGCTTTGCTTTTTCAATCCAAAATGCCAAAATAATTTTGGTTATATGCCATACTTCATGATACTTACCTCATAAATCGTATACCTAGCTCTTTACTTCAAAATAAGTCACCATTCTTCCATAGATATAGAAATGAACCTTATTTAAATGAGCTAAAAGTTTTTGGATCCTTGTGTTATGCCATTGCCTAGCAGAATCATATAACCAAGCTTGATTCTAAAGCTAGAAAGGGAGTTTTCTTAGGGTATAAGCAAAATGTTAAAGGAGTTATCATCTTAGATTTTAATACAAAATCCATTTTTATGTATAGATATGTTACACTCCATGATCATATTCTTCCTTAATCTAATCCCAACCTACCATTTTCTTGGACATATCACTCTAATCATGAGGTTAATATTGATCCTGCCATAGTTCTCGTTGATGATGAACATCAAACCTCAAGCCCTATTGTCCATGATGATATTGATCATACAACACCACCTAATGATGTTGAGTTTCAACAACACATCATTTCTGAACCTACACCACAACCTGAAATCATCTTTGAATCTCAAGGTTTGAGAAGATCAAATAAACCAACTCAAAAACCTATCCATTTATTAGACTTTATATGCAATCTTTCAAAGAAATCAGTTGATCATGATTCTTCAGGTATATCCTATCCTATTGAAAATTTCCATTAATTAAATAATATTTCTACTGCACAACAAAAATTTTCTTTGTCCATCATTATTCCAGTTGAGCTTGATAGTTACAAAGAGACAAGTAAGCATGAGTGTTGGGTCAAAGCAATGAATTTTGAACGGGAAGCTTTGAAACACAACAAAACTTGGACCTTTATTGATCCCCCACCAAATATCAAACCAATTGGAAGAAAATGGATTTATAAGGTGAAACATAATCCTGATGATTCCATAGAAAGATACAAGCAAGACTAATAGCTAAAGGCAATAATTAAGTTGAAGGGCTTGATTTTTTTTTACACATTCTCACCTGTGGCAAAAATCACTACTTCTAGGACCTTGTTGGCATTAACATCCATCAATTCATGGCATATACATTGATTGGGTGTAAACAATGCCTTTTTGTATGGAGACGTAAATTAGGATGTGTATATGTCCCTACCCCAGGGTGTCATTAGTCCTAAATCAAATCAAGTGTGCAAATTGATGGAGTCATTATATGGATTGAGACAAAATAGTAAAAAATGGTATAAGAAATTTACAGGGGAAACTACAACCCAACTGGAAAGGAGCATACCACAAACATCAAAAACTACCTCACGGAGCTCACAACTTCGAAGAGCTGGATGAACGACTCATCCTCACAACATGGAATTCAATTAACCTAGTATATTATTATAGTTAAATATTTTTCGATTATATGTTTAAAAGGATAAAATCGGTTGTCCCGCCAGTGTATGGATCTCTTTGAGAAAATTTATTGTTATTAACAACAAGTTATTTTGTTCCTTAATCGACATAAATGTTGAACTTCCATAAGAAGATCCTTGCCACACTCAAAAGAAAATATAAATGTTAGACATCCACTAGAAGATCCTTGTCACTCTCAAGGGGCAGTAAAAACGCTTGACTTCCCTCTAAAGATTCTTGTCGCCCCCAGGGGCAGTATAAATACTAAACTTCCATGGGAGTATCCCTCGTAGAGGGTGAACCAACAACAAAAAGTCTTGCATGAGGGATTCAAGAAAGAATCTCGCATAAGAGATTCAACATAAAGTCTCGTATGAGATAATCAATATAAAGTATTTCCTGATACTCCACTTAAAGTCTCACCTGATGTATTCAACATAAGGTATTTCCTAGACAACCCCATGTAAGGAAAATAAACAAAATATTTTCACCCTTTATAAAGACCCCGTGTTTGAGGGATTATGTATATGTATAATCATAAAGGCCTCCTAGAAGGGGCGCTAAAAATCTCTCGGGATAAGAGAGGTGGCACACTATCTATGCGAGAGACTCCCTAGCCGCCCAATTATTGGGATGGGCGCCCATTTATTAATTATGTCACCCATTCTTTGGATGACTCACCTGATTCGTAAGAACATGGGGAATGATGTGTCCCAGTACACAATTGTGCGAATAGGGAGTAAAAAGGAAAAATACCACATTCTTCTGAATAATAAAGAATTGAATACCCACTTCCCACTCTCCTAGAAGTGGTTGCGACTTCGTGGGAGCCTGAGATCCAGGCCTAATGATTTCTATAAATATCTCAACCATAAGGTTAAGCGAACATTTAATTAATTATGCAAGACACCACATTAAGAGTTTAATAAAATCTCTACATGGGCAAGCTCTAACACCACAAAACCCCTGAAAACCTCTAATAACCCTTAATCATTAGGGGTTGTCATGTATTATACTTTTAGCAAGTACATATTCCAATCATGTGTGGGTCCTAAGCCTTTTAGATACAATAATAATAATATGTTATCTCATTAGAATTTTCAAGAGTTAGTTCTCTCATCCTGGTCTAGTACCGAGATCCTTGGTGGGAAAGCTATTGTTATATCTTAGAAGTTAAGAACTATCAAGTTGTTCTTACAAGTTTGGAATAAATTGTTGTTTGGTAACCATGATTCTCAAATTGACTATGTGAAAGAGGTGGTGGATAAGGTGGACTCTCTAGATGATATTATAGCCCTTTTTATTGATGAAATTAAGACTATATCTAAAGAGATTGCAAATTTGTCGTCCTTTTAAAAGATCAAAGATCCACAATTGGTTTAAAGATCTAGGTGTTGGTGGTTAAAGGAAGGTGATTCTAATTTTTATTTTTTTCACGCCTTTTATTAAAATCAAAGGTAAAAAGAATGTTATATTAGACCTTAAGGTTGGGGAAGATTAGATAGAAAGGGTGTCGGTGATTAGGAAAGAGGTTGTGAAGTATTTCACCGAGCATTTTGAAGAACCTAAGGCAAATAGGCCTTGTCTTGATGGTGTTATTTTCCGGTTCCTTTCGGAAGATGACAATCTATCTTTGATGACTCCCTTAAGGCTCTAGGAGTTAGATTTTAGTATACCTCGGTGTGAGGTTAACAAAATCCCTAGCCCAAATGATTTTAATTTCTCTTTCCTCAAAAGGCTTTGGATCCTTTTGAGAGAGGAACTAGGTATCATGTTTGATCAGTTTCGTTGTTTTTCATCCCTGCCTCATATTTTTGCATCTTAATTTGAGACATTTCTCCCTAAGATTAAGTCTTCTTCTTAGTTGGGTGACTTTAGGACTATTTCTCTGGTTGGTTCTTGTCATATCTCAAAAAATATGATCCTTCGGCAAGCACTTGCACGCTTGCGAAAATGATATGAACAGAGTCGCCACCAAACTTTATTTATTCCATAAGGAAAGGGAAAATATCAATAAAACCCATTGTAGCGAGCGATTTTGGACGCGGTTCTTAAGCGCTGGTCGCTCTCTGCGGTTGAGCTTAAACTACAGGTCAATTCATTTTTTATCCTATTGAAGCTGATGAAGGAAGGGAAATAGACGTCTCCAATTAACCCTGCTTTGCATACTGAGTTTAAACAGCGGTCTGTAAGGTTACGAATGCTATCAATGTGGGGGGGGGGGGCTTTGTACTGGTTATTTGTATATTCGCCAATACGGTTTTCTTTCTTTCTAGGATCTTATAGCGGGGAACAAGGATTAGGATGTTAGGACTGATGCCTTTTAATAGATACATGAGAGTATGGGATTTTGGGTTTTTGTTTAGTGTGCTTGCTAAGATTTTTCTTTCAATCTTATGCCTACGTATTCCCGTTTACCGAAACAGGGAAATCAAAGCATTCGTAGTTCCTCCTATTCTTTGGGAGGAAATGGTGTTTTTGGTGTCTTGTTCAAAGCCCTAGACGTGAAGCGAAAGGTGGTTTGTATCTTGTTCAAAGCCCAAGATATGAAGCTGAAAAGTCTATTTGTGTCTTGTTTAAAGCCCAAGATGTGAAGCTAAAAGGTTTTGACTTTAGAGAGAATTTGTCATCTCTAAAGAGGTCTGTTTGTCACAACTGTTTATAAAGGAGAATTACTTTAACCGGGATTTGTGAATCCGGCAATGCCATAATTTCCTTTAAAGGGGGTTTTAACCTGAAGGAGAAGACTTTAACTCAGTGTAGAGCAATGCCATCTTTCCTTAGGAATTTCTCATGCTAAAAGAGGGACAGTGGCATGGATGTAGATGATCCAGAGGCTTGCCGCTTACAGCGATTAGATGAAAGGGAAGGAGTTGTTGATGTTTGTGTACTGTGAACGAGGCACAACTTTGATGCTAAAAGGTTGATTGGATCAACTAGTGGTTTTCTTATACAAAGCCTAAGTGGAGGCTAATATGTGTCTCGTACAAAGCCCGAGAGAGAGGCTAAAAGGTTTTGACTCAATGATGGAGCCGTTTTGGTATCTCGTATAAAGCCCGAGATGAAGGCTATTTGACTCAAGAGAGTTTTTTTGTATCTCGTACGAAGCCCGAGATGAAGGCGAAAAGGGGTGATTGACTCAACGAGGGAGTCTTTTATGTGTCTTGTACAAAGCCCGAGAGAGAGGCTAAACGTTGTTTGACTCCACCGGGGAGAATCATTGTTCAAAGCCCAAGAGAGAGGCTAGGGTTACTGTTTCAGTTAAGTGTCAGGTCCAGTATACTGATTTTGAAAGAGAAAATCAGTTTTTATATGAGCAACACTGTACTCAAGGATTTGATTCAAGGATCCGGGTTATTCCTGTTCTTTAAGGAAGCGGGAAATCCGAAGGGTATTGAGACTGTCCGAGTCTACGGGTTTCCTTCCTATTTAACGAAGGGGTCACTTGAGAATGTCTTTGAGACTCAAGGAGATTAGACCGTCCAAGTTTAGAGTTTTATCTTTTGTACTATGCTTTGAGAAACAGTAGTAGACTCTATGAAAGGACTGTTCTATGAAGATGACTAGGTTCTGTTCCTATACCTCTAGGAGGTCGTCGGGACAATTTGTACGAAGCCCAAGAGGAGGCTGGAAGCTTTTAAGCCGACGGGTCCTTGTACTAAGCCCAAGAGGAGGCTATCATTCCCAGAGGAAGAGATCATTATACGAAGCCTAAGAGGAGGCTGTGAATACTTCTAAGAAGCCGTAGGGTCCTTGTACTAAGCCCAAGAGGAGGCGGGGTTGCTTTTCGGAAGCCTGTGGGTCCTTGTACGATGCCCAAGAGGAGGCCGATGCTTTTAAGAAGCCCGTGGGTCCCCAAACCCCGAGAAATTCAAGACAGGCTATTCACAAGGAATAGATCAAGCCAGGAAAGTTCGAGAATTTGGAAGAAACTCAAAGATGCCATTCACGGAGAATACATTCATCTTGGGGAGTAGAGTTTCTTGACAATTCCTAATGAGGACAGCCGAAGAGAAGACTGTATCTGGTGATCCTATTGGGGATCTAGTTGTCTATTTCTACGAATAAGCGAAATGGCGTCACCTAGTTCTAGACGTAGTTGCCGGGGAAACTCAAAATATCTATACTATTATTACACAGTTGATATGAGTTTATGAAAGAAGACTTACAGTGAAACAGCCCCACAATACAGTTATATGTATATGAAAGCGGTAAATGAAAGCGAAACCACTTACTCGGTTGTAGAGCTTCCATGCTGTTTGGTTAGTTGTTCAACAAAGAAAGATTGAAAACAACAGTATATTCAAAATCAAAGGAGAAAGTGTTTTGAAAAAGAAAGATTTGGGGCTTATAGCTCAAGGAGAGGCCTATGGTTTTATCAGTGAGCGCACTGTTTGAATTTGTACAGAGGGACTTATACAAGTGACTGAGGCCCAAAAAAGGTTTTCTGTACAAAGGGATGGGTCTTACACTCTCTCAAGAGGCCCAAAAAGTTTTAAAGAAAAAGAGTGGGGCTTATAACACGAGGGTAGGCCCAGATGATTTTTCGTTTAAAATGGCGGTCGCGCCGAGATTTTCTTTTAACGCAGATGGACTTATACAATAAGTGAGGCCCAAAATGTTTTGGTTAAAAGGGGATTGGGTCTTACACTCTAATAGAGGCCCAAGTGTATTTTAAGAAAAGACATGGGTCTTACTACTCGAGGGTAGGCCCAGGGTTATTTTGAAAATGCGACGATCGCGCCGTTTGTTTTTGACGGTCTCGGGACTTATACAATAAGTGAGGCCCAAAAATGATTTTGGTCAAAAAAGGATTGGGTCTTACACTCTATTAGAGGCCCAAGTGTTTAACAATGATTTGTTTGAGTGAAAAATCAAAGAAACCCTAATTTTATTCTTTAAAAGTAAATATTTAAAGAAAATCAATGAAAAATACCAAATAGGTTTGAATAAACCACTTGTGATTTTTGTTTAAGGTTTGAAAAATGAGGTATAAATCACAAGAGATATTAAAACTCATTTGGCCTTGATTTGTCAAGATGAATATTCATTTTAAAATGCTTAAAAACAAATAAAAATGAATTTATTCACAAAAATACTAAATATACTAAATGAGGTATAAATCACAAGAGATATTAAAACTCACTTGGTCTTGGATAAGTTTTGAATGATTTCAGATGAGAATGGCTCAGTCCATGCCACCTTGATGCTTCCATTGAATGCTTCAATCCAAATTTGGAGTCTTGTCCCTATTTTGGCCATTCTAGGTTCAACATGCTTTTTCTTGTTCCAAGGACTTTGGAGGCTTGGCTCAGTGATTGTCCCATTTAGATTCAATCCTCAGATGTGTTCAAGTGGATAGGAGTGTTTGGATTTGCACAATTTTGGTAAATCTAGCAAAAATGCAAATTCTGCCTTGCATTGACAGATTTCAATAAGGCAACTTGACAATGTCATAACTCATAGTCCAAATGGAATTTGGTAATGTTCTTGGCCATTTTGGAAAGCCCTTACATGATACAACAACTGTTTGAACATATTTGGTTTTGATCTCTTTTGAATCCAAGTGAAAAATCCCCCTACATTTGGCAAAAAGTGAAGACAGATTTGGACTTAGTGAAAATTTCACTAAGTGTTGGAAAAAGTGACATTTTCAATTTTCAGCCATTTTGATCACTCCATAACTCAAAATCCTTAATGAATTGGACTTAGGTCTAGTTTAAGTTTTTGTAGAGGGTAATGAGGGCTACAAATCCATCTTTGAATGAGAAAAAATGGCCTTGTGGTTTAGGAGTTATGATCCTCCAAAGTTGGTACCCTTGTCACTTTATTTTTAACTTAGAAAAATTTCTAAGTTTTTATGGTTACCCCTTTTACAAGTTATCCAACTTTTCTTGATTTTTCTTGATGAATGATGATTCAAATCATACATTAACATCATTTTAGGGTTAAAAATCCATTTTGGTGAAAAATCTCAAAAAGTCAAATTTGACTTTTGTGCACAGTTGACTTTTTATCAGATGAATTCCAAACTGTGCAATTCCTTAGGAAATAATGTCCTTGACCTAAATCAAACTTGATGGACATGTTCCATGGGTGTCATAGGGTATATTGAGGTATGTCCTAGGGCTTGGGAGCATGTCCTGGTTAAAAGTCAAAGTTACAGTTGACTTTTTCCTTAAAACCCTAACTGTGGTGCAGATGAAATTGAGACTTGTTGCTCAAGCTCCTTGGATTAATCCATTGTTCCAAATGGATCAATATAGTTCATTAGAGACTTCAAACCCTCTATTGAGGTCTTGGTTCATGATTTACACCAAAATTCAACTTAGGGGTGAATTAGGTCAAGAAACCCTAATTCCTGATTTTTGATGTATGCATCCCCTGAGGCAAAATTGACTTGGTGATTGGGTCCATGAGGTTCCATGGAGTATATTAGGTTATGTTTTGGATCATTGGCTCATGCCCAGATGAAAATTTCCATCTGGGGGCCCTGGTCGACCAAAACCCTAATTTGGTGGCACTGTCGATCTTGAAGCTTGATCCACCTAGAAGGGAGCAACCTTGTGCTTAATCCTTGAAGTGGGAGTCCTCTTGATCCATTGTGAATGCTTGAGAGGTTGGACAAGTTGAAGATCATGTCATTCCTTGATTGATCCTTTGTCTAAGCACTCAGAGAGGGCTTGAAACCCTAATTTTGATTGTAGTAAATGCTCAACAATTCCTTGACGAGATTGATGAGGCATGATGGTTCATCCATATTGTGATGATGATTTGCACAATGATGGGAAATCTTAGTGGTCAAAATTTGGGGTATGACAGATGCCCCTATTTAATCTTCTTGGACCCGAAGGTGTGAATAACGAAAGTATTCGGGCATTCGGGGTGCAAGAGGATTAAATATCGGAATACCCAAAATTTTGATGGTAGTCATGAATGGTAGCGCACGCATTCATATTCTTTTGCTAAGAAATGATGCTTAGAAAAGGTAAACTTCCCCTCGATCCTGGTCTTCAGCCAAGGAGCTGGTCTCAGTTTTCTCCTGAAATAAACCTCCCCTCGATCCTGGTTTCCTACCAAGGAACTGGTCTTAGTTTCTTTTGTCAACTTCCCCTCGATCCTGGTTTCCTACTAAGGAACTGGTCTTAGTTTCCTTTTAGTCAACTTCCCCTCGATCCTGGTTTTCTACCAAGGAACTGGTCTTAGTTTCTTTTGTCAACTTCCCCTCGATCCTGGTTTCCTACCAAGGAACTGGTATCAGTTTCTGAAATAAACTTCCCCTCGATCCTGGTTTCCTACCAAGGAACTGGTCTTAGTTTCTTTAGTCAACTTCCCCTCGATCCTGGTTTCCTACCAAGGAACTGGTCTCAGTTGCGGAAACAAACTTCCCCTCGATCCTGGTTTCCTACCCAGGAACTGGTCTTAGTTTTCTTTTAGTCAACTTCCCCTTGATCCTGGTTTTCTACCAAGGAACTGGTCTCAGTTGCAGAAACAAACTTCCCCTCGATCCTGGTTTCCTACCAAGGAACTGGTCTTAGCTTCTAATTTTTGAACTTCCCCTCGATCCTGGTTTCCTACCAAGGAACTGGTCTTAGTTTCTGAAATAAACTTCCCCTCGATCCTGGTTTTCTACCAAGGAACTGGTCTTAGTTTCTGAAATAAACTTAACCTCGTTCTTGGTTTCCTACCAAGGAACTGGTCTAAGTTTATAATTATAAACTTCCCCTCGATCCTGGTTTCCTACCAAGGAACTGGTCTAAGTTTCTTTTGTCAATAAACTTTATTGACAAGGGACGCTATTCGTAGCAGTTTTCCTCAAACTTCTCGCCGAATTTTCCTGGGGAGATGCCATTTGAGTAGAAAATGTTTTGATGTCAGACTTGCTGGGGAACCCAGTCGTCTGAGTTGTAGAGTTGCACAAACTTCTCTGTTGGAGACGCCATTTGTTTCTACTGGGGAAAGCGAGTCTCTTGAGAGACTGTTTCCGCTTGGGGTCTTACATTATACTTTTTTCGGGATCTTCCCGGAGAAATGCCATATGATGTGATCCAATTTTGAGGTGCCGATGATCTTTTCATCAGCGGTTTTTTTTGGAGAAAAACCATTGTACTGCCGAATCTCTGATTATGAGGCTTTCTTTGGGGATTTTCCTTAATCCGGGAAATCAAGGATATCATCTTTAATGGCGAAGAGTGATGCTTATTAAACGTTCTCTGGCCTTTCAGAGGTTCAAGTTATCAAAGTGGTCGAGTGCCGACTCTAATATAGAGATACACTGGAAGCGAGATTGTCCAAACGCAGCATTTCCTGACGAGGCAAGAACTGACAACTCGATTGAGAGGATTGTTATCACTAGGGGACAAGACCGACTAGAGTGATAGTGAAGCAATATGAAATGTGAATGCAAATCAATAATGCATGATGCATGCATGTTTATGCTGACAAAACTGACGCGACATACAAACTAAAAGATGAACATGACTGGATACTCGGCCATCGCTGGGCGTGTAGAGATATCGCTAGTTCAAGATAGAAATTCCACCCTGCTTAGGAGAGATAGCCCTCGCGGGGAACTATGTGTTGGCCGGGCTTAGGAGATGAGAACTCGGCCGAGGTGTGTCAGACGAAACAAGGTCTCTGACACAGTTGACCCCTTCATTTAGGCGTAATGGGCCTAGAAGGAGTACTTTGATTCTGCACTTTGAGGTTTGAACACCTTTGGAGACGCGATTGATGTTCTTTCGATGTTTAACAGTCAAAAGAAATTGCCATCTCTAAAAGCAGAAAATTTTTTTATCAAGTAAATTCATTTTTGTTTTATTTCAAGAATCGTTAATCATGTTAAAAATGTCGTTCTGTAAAGCTAAAACAAATAAGAAGTACAAACAAAAGCACAAGGGCTCAAATTTTATTGATAAGATGGAGATCAGCCAAACGCGTGATTCCAAAGAGTATATACGAAGTTTGAAAATGGTAATTTACTGGGAAAGGATTACGTTGACACATAACGACCGCTATCCTTCTACCAACTTTGAATTCGGGGCATCCTGAGCTTCTGTCGAAGATGACCTTGACCTGAGTTTTCTGACAGATGATGTAACTGCTGCTGAGGGACTTGCCTCTGTCGAACATAGTTATTTGCCATTATCCCTAATTTTTGCCTGGATTGTACTTTGATGTTTCCAATCCAACAGGATGATTTTTTCCATGTCTCTAATTTTTGCCTGGACCGCCCTTTCGGGTTTTCAATCCACCGAGACGTTTTTTTAGGCGAAGTATTTCTTGACTACATCAACATTTTGGGGTAGGCAAATTCCTCTCCGTCCATGGTTGCAAGTCTCAAGGCGCCGCCTGAGAAAGCTTTCTTGACCACATAGGGGCCGTCATAATTCGGAGTCCATTTGCCCCGGGAATCAGTGAGAAATGATTGTATCTTCTTGAGTAGTTTGAAGATTGGCGCGCAAGTCGCGGTCATGAGGAATATGAATCTGGAGATGTAGTTCAAACGTCCCAGGAATCCTCTGACTTGTTTTTCAGTTTTCGGAGAAGGCATTTCTTGAATGGCCTTGACCTTGTCAGGATCAACCTCAATTCCTTTCTGGCTGACGATGAATCCTAGTAGTTTCCCTGAACGGACACCGAAGGTGCACTTGTTGGGATTCAAGCGGAGTTTGTACTTTCTCAACCGCTCGAATAGTTTTGACAGATGTTCAACGTGCTCACTCTCTGTTTTTGATTTTGCAATCATGTCATCGACATATACCTCGATTTCTTTGTGTATCATGTCATGAAACAGAGTAGTCATGACCCTTTGATAGGTTGCCCCGGCGTTCTTCAAACCGAACGGCATAACCTTGTAACAAAAGGTGCCCCATGGGGTAATGAACGAAGTTTTCTCCATGTCTTTCGGCGCCATTTTGATTTGGTTATAGCCCGAGAATCCATCCATGAAGGAGAATACTTTGAACTTTGCTGTACTATCAACCAGCATGTCAATGTGTGGTAAAGGAAAGTCGTCCTTTGGACTTGCCTTGTTCAGATCTCTGTAATCAACACACATTCTGACCTTTCCGTCCTTTTTGGGAACGAGTACGATGTTGGCTAACCATTGAGGATATTCAGATGTAGCGAGGAAACCCGCGTCAACCTGTTTCTGTACCTCCTCTTTGATTTTGATAGCCATGTCCGGGTGAGTCCGTCTCAACCTCTGCTTTACTGGCGGACATTCCGATTTCAACGGTAAGTGATGTTCCACGATGCTGGTATTCAACCCTGGCATATCCTGATAGGACCAAGCGAATACATCGGGGAATTCTTTGAGAAGCTTTATCAAACCCTCTCTGGCAGTTGGACTGAGCAGTGCCCCAATCCTGATTTCTTTTCTCTCTTGCTCTGAACCCAAGTTTACCGTTTCCAACGGTTCTTTGTGAGGTTTAATAGACCTTTCCTCTTGTCTGAGTAGTCGGGAGATCTCTTCTGGAATTTCGTCGTCATTCTCTTCTTCAGCCCCAAATACCGGGAACTCAAAGTTGGGAGAAGGCATCGGATCGTATGTTTCAACGGGGTTTAAAACAAGCAATCTGCATGACGTGATGATTTGTGTTTAGAAGAGATAGAGAAAATGCAAGAGTGTGCAGTGTATTTATTTTACTGCTTGTTTTTATTTTTAAATAGTTTTTTAGGATTACCAATTTTTGAAAAAGCAAAAAGAGAAAACAACAATTAATGCGGAAATTACAGAACGACGTTATTTTATTAATGAACAAGTCGAATCTTGAAACTACAGCCCTATAAAACAAAACTCTGTCACTTTAGACGAAGAGAAGAGGGAAATTTACAGAAAGCGAGCCCTATCAAAACATCCGTTTCACCTGGGCAAGGTGAAAGGTTAAAGATGGAAATTACTTTGACTGATGAACGACCCCCGGAACCTCGACGGCAACCCATTGGCGGCGAACTCCTCGGTGAATCACAAAGTCTGGCACCTTCCTCGATTTGTCTTCAGAAATAACACTGATTTCTGATGGAGCAGGATCATTAGAATCTGTCTCCTAGGCAGAGTTGTCGTAGGAGAATTCCTCTGTTGCATTCTGCAGAGTATTGGTGCTCTCAGGTACATCTCCCCATCCAGTAAGCTGGATGTCTTCGAACCTGATACGAGAGCTTTTGGGAACGGTGTACTTGACCATATAGTCGTATTTTCCACTTGGTTGTCCCAGGGTGTCCCACACTTCTTTGGAACTGGAGGAGTCATCCCTCTCGATGACGTTGACCTCGGGAAAAGCATAGTTGATGAATTCTAGTCCGGCGAACGTTGCAAATTCATCTTCATGTTGAGTAGTTTCTGAATGACCTGAGTGTTGATCCCATGACATGGTGGGGACACAGGTATTCTGTTCAATGACGGTCAGCTGAGTTTCATTGTTCGGCTGACTCTCTTGCCCCAAGTTTCCTGGGTAAGGCTGCCACATTGGCAGGCCATCCATTGGGCCATACTAGTTGTAGTCAAATTGGTCTTTCATCAGAGTGTCTTCCTCTAATGAGTTTGGCGGAGCACGACATCCTTCCGGATCACAATCTCCATATATCATTTCGACATCTGATCGTGGTATAAATCTCGAACTCTGTGCGGGATAGCAAAATGGTATAGGCACCTCTTCCTGAGACATATAATCGTCCTCGTTAAGGTAGGACTTCCATTCTTCATCTGCGTCAGAGGGATCTTCCTCATTGATAGCATGTACCGCTTGAGACACTGGGTGAAGGAAACCTCCACTGTGGAAGAAGTTTTGAAGGGGATGAAGACTTTCATCGTTGGCAGCTGTCCGGGTACAGGTTGCAGAAAAACCAAGACCCTTCTTTGTTTTATTGTTAGTGGGAATGACAAGCTTTCCCCATCCTATCGTATCGGTACTCTCGACCGCTTTGATAGCATCGTTGTATGAGGAAATCGAGGTTCCTTCTTTGAAATAATTGTCCTTGCTTACCGACAGTTCTTGGAACTGCGTTCCAATAACCTCCTCGGGTTCTATACCAGTAGATGATGACAAGTTACTTACAAGCAAGGCCTGTTCCCCATAAACCATGACAAGTTGATCGTTCTGAACGAACTTTAGCTTTTGGTGGAGGGTTGACGTAACCGCTCCAGCCTGATGTATCCAAGGTCTTCCTAATAAACAACTGTACGTTGCCCGGATGTCCATGACCTGGAAAGTGACTTGGAAAGTGTGAGGACCAATAGTTATGGGAAGATCAACTTCGCCGATAACCGTTTTTCTGGATCCGTCGAATGCTTTGACGACGACCTCGCTGATTCTCATTGGAGGGCCTTTGAATTATAATTGCATCAAAGTGGACTTCGGCATAACATTCAGGGCTGACCCTGTGTCTACCAGTATGCTGGCTAAAGCATCGCCCTGGCAGTTAACTGTGATATTGAGCGCCATGTTATGACGACGATCCTCTTCGGGTAATTCCTCATCACTAAATCCCAAATTATTACAGGAAGTGATGTTAGAGACAATGCTATCGAACTGTCTGATTGTTACATCCTGTTCCACAAAGGCTTGCTCCAAGACTTTCTGTAGAGCTTCCCTGTGGGCCTCTGAACTGAGTAATAGTGATAATACCGAGATCTTTGAAGAAGTCTGTAACAGTTGATCAACAATGTTGTATTCACTCCTTTGGATGAGCTTCAGCATCTCATCATTATTTTTCGAAAGGTCGGGATTACTGGATTGACCGACTGATGGATCGGGAGCTTCTGTCTGAAGTTCCTTTTCTTTGTTAACTTCCCCAACCCCTCGGTTGAAGATTCTACCACTTCGTGTTACTAGACTGATGTCTGCAATGTTCACAACGGAGGGTAATGGAATTTCCTTTCCATTTTCAATGGTTGTTGCACCGTATTTGTAAGGGATAACCTTAGTTGATTCATACGGTAGTGGTCCCGACAAATAGATGACTATGGGAACTTTCTGATTTTTCTGACCATCATAAGTAATCTCGATTCGTTCCCGGTTGGGAACCTTAGATTCGTCAAGTAGAGGGATGATGGAAAAAACATCCCTGGTCCTGTGATGACCAGAGATGGTGACAACATCCTCAACTTGATCGGCAAGGTAGTTCGGTGTCCAGTTGATGGGTCCAGAACCCGGATATGGACGAATCTTTCCACGATCCACCTGACCCTGAAGAGCTGCTCTCACAAGGTAACACCCTTGGTTACTTTCCGAACAGACGCTACAACGGTCGTAATTATGTGGTGGCACCTGGCCACGCCCACTTTGAATACAATGTAACCTCACTAGGTTAGCTTCCACAGATCGGACATCCTGACTCTGAGGCCGAGTAGGATTCTTGTTACTGATACTAATTTGCTGAGTATCTTCATCCATATAAATTGGCATCCACCAGTGATTTAACAAGTGCTAAAGTGCCTCCTGGACAAGGGTACAACCTCGATCGTTTTCGCAACCCGCTTTACAGCTTTGATAGTCATGTGATATTAATAATCCGAGTCGGACCTGTTCAGCATGTAACTCTACCAGGTTGGTATTCATCACGCGAATATCAAAGATCTGAACCATGTTGATCTGATAGGGATTCCTATCATGGTAGTCTTGGATCCATCCAAGATCCATCTGACGCTGGAGGGCCTCTTGTATGAAAGAGCATCCCTGTTTGTTTACCGAGCAGGTCAGACAGGAACTATAATCGTGCTGCGGCAGATTATGATACTGGCTTTGCCTTGAGTGCATCGCCACCAAGTTGACATTCATTGCACGGATATCGTGGTTCTGAATGACGTTAGAATTCGTGTAGACCATGTTAACTCCACGAACTCGGTGCTCTTGGATCCATCCGAGATCCATTTGTTCCTGTAGAGTTGCTTGCACCACAGAACATCCTTGGTTGTCTTTAGAGCAGATATCACACTGGTGATAGTTATGAGGTGGCACATGGCCATATCCACTCTGTCTATAATGCATCTTGACCAGATTGGTTTTCAACAAGAGTACATCATGAATTTGATAGACGTCGTTAGTCTCTTCCTCAATCAGATTGACTGCAGCTTTCTCATGTTGAGGCAGCGGGTTCGTAAGAACATTGGGATTTGTATCCTTGAAGGATAAGACCCCGCTCCTAACAAGTTTTTGCACGTCGGACGTGAAATTGAAACAGTTCTCAATGTTATGCCCTGGTCCTCCTTGATGATAAGGGCATGTTTGATCCACCTTAAACCAAAAAGGCGGATTTTTCGGTACTGCAAGAGGGGACTTAGTCTGAATGTGCCCCTTGGCTAGCAGTAATGGAAACAGTTCTGCGTACGTCACGGGTATAGGATCAAATCCTGGTGGCCGTGTTGTACGGTTGTTGTTATATGGAGGACGAGCCTGCTGAAGAAGCTGTTGAGTCCTTTGCTGATCAGGTTGGCTCTGTGCAACCTGAGGTTGATACGTAGGAATAGGCGCAGGATTGATAGCAGGAGTCACAGCTGCTACCGGTTGATAATGTCGCCTTTGCTTTCCGAGAGAGATATTCCCAATATCTTGCTCTTTTTTCTTAGGGAGAGCACTACCATATTTTTTAGTACCGCTCGTCGATCCAGTGTCTTTTGCCAAATGTCCTTCTCGGACGGCTTCCTCAAGACGTACACCCATGCCGACCATCTCGGTGAAATCACTGGGTGCACTGGCAACCATTCGGTCATAGTAAAATGAGCTTAAGGTCTTTAAGAAGATCTTTGTCATCTCTTTTTCCTCAAGAGGTGGACAAATTTGAGTGGCAATTTCACGCCACCTTTGAGCATACTCCTTAAAGGTTTCCTTGTCCTTTTGCGACATTGATCTGAGTTGATCTCTGTCGGGTGCCATGTCCAAATTGTATTTGTATTGTTGGACGAAGGCAGTACCAAGATCTCTGAATGTGCTGATCGTAGTACGGTTTAAACCCATGTACCATTTGAGTGCGGCACCGGTTAAACTATCCTGGAAGTAGTGAATCAGTAGGTCATGATTCTCAGTCTGAGCTGATATCCGCAGAGCGTACATCACCAGATGGCTTTGAGGGCAAGAGTTACCCTTGTACTTTTCAAAGTCGGGAACTTGAAATTTGTGCGGGACTTTCACATTGGGGACCAAGCAGAGGTCTGCGGCGTCCTTTCCAAATAGATCCTGACCGCGAATGGCTTGCAGTTCTTTCTGCATTTCCAGGAAATGTTCCTGGAATTCATCCATTCTATCGAACATAGTTTCCTTCTTACCAGAAGTGTTGGTGGAATCTGTCCTTCCGGGACAGTGTGCACCACAGGGGGTGGTATCGTGACTACGACGGTGAATCTTGGCGCTTCCCAAAGTTTGTAACCTTCAGGAGTCTTCAGCATGCCCCTGGCATCTTCGCTTTCCCGAAGTTTGTAACCTTCAGGCCCAGTGGCTTCTGTTGTGATTCCCTGATCTTCAGCGATCAGCGGAACATATCCTTCCGGGATATAGTTAACAGGCATGCCCCAAAGACGATCTTTCGGCATCTGATACCTAGGATCATACTTCTCCACTATGGGCATTGAGGTGATCTCTGAGATCACAGTTCGTTGTAGTTGAGCTTCTGCCATGGCTTGCATGTCGTTACGAAGCTTTCTCATATCCCCTCTTAGAGCGTCGATCTCTTCTTTCAACTCTCTGTTTTCTTCCTCAAGATCATCCATCTTTTTCTGACGATTGGCCCGAGTATTATACGAATGAGACAGTTTGACTCTAGAACCGAGACACAAACGTGAGATTCGTAGATAAGAAGAATGCGTGACGTGAGAATGATGATTGCAATGATTATATTAATTGTTTTTCTTGGTTTAATCAAAATAAACTTTGACAATTAGATTGCAAATATCAAACGGTGGGGAAACCCCCTTTTATTGAAATTCAAAGGATTACAGAAATGGAAATACAGTAGATTACAAGGTGCAGAAACAGAAACCTAAGCTAATGGGTCCCGAGTCCTCTCTGAAGAGAAATCGGGTGCTGATTCTGGTATCTTCCTTTTCTTTGACCGGGGCTCTTGGGTCGTTGTCGGGTTATCATTCCTTTTCCAGGTGAAAGGAGCGAACAAATTCCTTTGGTCATCTTGATTTTCTACAGCATGTTGCTCCAAAATTTCAATCAGAGCATCTTTCTCTTTCAGTAATTGCTGTATTCTGATACACTCCATGTCGAGGGTGCGATACTTGTTCTTCCAAGACCTTATTTCCCGTTGAACCTTGTTGAGAGTAACATGAAGCTTTTCAGTCTCAGTCATGAAGTACATGACAGATTCCCTCGGCGGAAGAATTCCGTAATGAGGATAAGGCATTTTTAGCTTGAGAGCTCTAGTTTGTACCCAATGGAGATAAGGCTCCACCGAGACACAGTTCGGTTTTCCTAGAGACTCTCGTCCTTTCTTATGAACATTTTAGTGCTCTGTCGTTTTCTCCTTCCTTGAAGAAAAGACCTTCCAGATGAACACCGCGTGGGATGTGTCTCATCGGGTATCCAAATTGACGGGGAACCAATACCGGATGGTAGTTGATTCCTCCTTTAGTTCCTATGAGGGGTACGTTGGGGGAAGTTCCCACAACGGGCAATGATCCTGATTCCATCATAAATCCTACTACACCAATCTATATCAAAGTTGGTGAGGGACATGATCTTCTGCGACCAACGTAAGGCACTTTTGCAATCCCAAAAAGCAGCAGACTTGGGCAAGTGAGAGATAAACCATTTATAAAGCAGAGGTACACAACATGTGATCTCCCCTCCACTGTACAAATTTCCCAAGTGTACAGAATGATACGCATCTGCGAGCAAAGCCGGCACAGGGTTTCCAATAAGAAAAACCTTAATGGAGTTAATATCGACGAAGTTATTGATGTTGGGAAACAAAAATAACCCGTAGGTGAGCAAGACAAAGATGCTTTCAAAAGCAGTCACGTTTCCTATACTGGAAAAATACAGGGCTTTCTTTGTCAAAAACTGGGCTGGCAAACCTTGGATGCCACCCTTAGTAGTTAGGTGAGTCCTGACCTCAGACTCGTCCAAATGAATTGCTCTTGCAATGGTCTGATTCTTTGGAATTTCTTCCAGTCCAGAAAATGGAGCTCGATCAGTGATATGTAAATCAATCAGATGAGAATACTCCTCCAACGTTGGTGCAAGCTGGTAATCCAGGAATGTGAAACAGTGAGACACTGGATCATAAAACTGAATGAGCGCATCCATGATTCCCTCAATCACATGGACTCTTAACAGTGGTAGCAAACCTCCGTGCTTGGCTCTGAAAGCCTCAGGGTTTGTGATCATCCTTGCCAACCTTCTCAAATCCTCTAGTTTTGGAACCTTGAAGGTATACTTATGAGTTCTCCTTCTACCGAAATCCATTAGCGTAATCCTCTTCTCCGATATTTGCAATCACAGTCTTAGTTTAATTTGAAAAACAGAGAGACTAGAAGAGAAGTTTTTTGAATGTTTTAATGTTTTATTAAATGAATGCATGAATGCAGCACACAAAAACATAGAAAAAACATGGGGTCAAAGGGTCGTTGTCATGAAGTCAAGGCTCTACCCATCCCCAAAGGTTAATACTAGGGTGATTTTTATACCTGTACTCATTATCATCAGCTCCTCCCAGGAAAGTAAAACAACAAGCGGATCGCCAGCGAGTTGTAGTGCAATCTTAGAGTAAGTGCCATTCACCGAGAATAGATCACCAGCCTCAAATGAGGGTAGTATCGCGTAACAACTATTTTCGATAGTTTTCGCACTACGAAAGGGTTTGGCTCCTCAGCTTCTCAGACTTAACAATCGGCCCATTGTCTAGGTGAGAGAATGGGTTGCATTGGTCAGCCTCCACTGAGGTTGATGGTCGACCCCGTCGCCATCACTTATCTTAAGTGTATACTCAATCTTTCCACATACGGCATCACCCGCATTCCCATTGGCAGAAAAATAAACACGTATAGCAATTAGGAAAAGCAGTATATGTATTTGTCCTAAACATCCTAGACCTCTAAAGCTATGAATCTTAAGTTCCTAACAGAAAATGGGTTCCCCGGCGGAAGCCCCAATCTGTGGCTTCCATACAAGAGGTGAAAAGGTAGTCCGTGCCTAGATCTAACTTTGAAAGGGCCCCACGGTGGGCGCCATTTTTCTGTAGCGAGCAATTTTGGACGCGGTTCTTAAGCGCTGGTCGCTCTCTGCGGTTGAGCTTAAACTACAGGTCGATTCATTTTTTATCCTATTGAAGCTGATGAAGGAAGGGAAATAGATGTCTCCAATTAACCCTGCTTTGCATACTGAGTTTAAACAGCGGTCTGTTAGGTTACGGATGCTATCAATGTGGGGGGGCCTTTGTACTGGTTATTTGTATTTTCGCCAATACGGTTTTCTTTCTTTCTAGGATCTTATAGCGGGGAACAAGGATTAGGATGTTAGGACCGATGCTTTTTAATAGATACATGAGAGTATGGGATTTTGGGTTTTTGTTTAGTGTGCTCGCTAAGATTTTTCTTTCAATTTATGCCTACGTATTCCCGTTTACTGAAACAGGGAAATCAGAGCGTTCGTAGTTCCTCCTATTCTATGGGAGGAAATGGTGTTTTTGGTGTCTTGTTCAAAGCCCAAGACGTGAAGCGAAAGGTGGTTTGTATCTTGATCAAAGCCCAAGATGTGAAGCTGAAAAGTCTATTTGTGTCTTGTTCAAAGCCCAAGATGTGAAGCTAAAAGGTGTTGACTTTAGAGAGAATTTGTCATCTCTAAAGAGGCCTGTTTGTCACAACTGTTTATAAAGGAGAATTACTTTAACCGAGATTTGTGAATCCGGCAATGCCATAATTTCCTTTAAAGGGGGTTTTAACCTGAAGGAGAAGACTTTAACTCAGTGTAGAGCAATGCCATCTTTCCTTAGGAATTTCTCATGCTAAAAGAGGGATAGTGGCATGGATGTAGATGATCCATAGGCTTGCTGCTTACAGCGATTATATGAAAGGGAAGGAGTTATTGATGTTTGTGTACTGTGAACGAGGCACAACTTTGATGCTAAAAGGTTGATTGGATCAACCAGTGGTTTTCTTATACAAAGCCTAAGAGGAGGCTAATATGTGTCTCGTACAAAGCCCGAGAGAGAGGCTAAAAGGTTTTGACTCAACGATGGAGCCGTTTTGGTATCTCGTATAAAGCCCGAGATGAAGGCTATTTGACTTAAGAGAGTTTTTTTGTATCTCGTACGAAGCCCGAGATGAAGGCGAAAGGGGTGATTGACTCAACGAGGGAGTCTTTTATGTGTCTCGTACAAAGCCCGAGAGAGAGGCTAAACGTTGTTTGACTCCGCTGGGGAGAATCATTGTACAAAGCCCAAGAGAGAGGCTAGGGTTACTGTGAATACTTCTAACAAGTCGTAGGGTCCTTGTACTAAGCCCAAGAGGAGGCGGGGTTGCTTTTAGGAAGCCTGTGGGTCCTTGTACGATGCCCAAGAGGAGGGTGATGCTTTTAAGAAGCCCGTGGGTCCCCAAACCCCGAGAAATTCAAGACAGGCTATTCACAAGGAATAGATCAAGCCAGGAAAGTTCGAGAATTTGGAAGAAACTCAAAGATGCCATTCACGGAGAATACATTCATCTTGGGGAGTAGAGTTTCTTGACAATTCCTAATGAGGACAACCGAAGAGAAGACTGTATCTGGTGATCCTATTGGGGATCTAGTTGTCTATTTCTACGAATAAACGAAACGGCGTCACCTAGTTCTAGACGTAGTTGCCAGGGAAACTCAAAATATCTATACTATTATTACACAGTTGATATGAGTTTATGAAAGAAGACTTACAGTGAAACAGCCCCACAATACAGTTATATGTATATGAAAGCGGTAAATGAAAGCGATAACCACTTACTCGGTTGTAGAGCGTCCATGCTGTTTGGTTAGTTGTTCAACAAAGAAAGATTGAAAACAACAGTATATTCAAAATCAAAGGAGAAAGTGTTTTGAAAAAGAAAGATTTGGGGCTTATAGCTCAAGGAGAGGCCCAGGGTTTTATCAGTGAGCGCACTGTTTGAATTTGTACAGAGGGACTTATACAAGTGACTGAGGCCCAAAAAAGGTTTTCTATACAAAGGGATGGGTCTTACACTTTCTCAAGAAGCCCAAAAAGTTTTAAAGAAAAAGAGTGGGGCTTATAACACGAGGGTAGGCCCAGATGATTTTTCGTTTAAAATGGCGGTCGCGCCGAGATTTTCTTTTAATGCAGAGGGACTTATACATTAAGTGAGGCCCAAAATGTTTTGGTTAAAAGGGGATTGGGTCTTACACTCTAATAGAGGCCCAAGTGTATTTTAAGAAAAGACATGGGTCTTACTACTCGAGGGTAGACCCAGGGTTATTTTGAAAAGGCGACGATCGCGCCGTTTGTTTTTGACGGTCTCGGGACTTATACAATAAGTGAGGCCCAAAAATGATTTTGGTCAAAAAAGTATTGGGTCTTACACTCTATTAGAGGCCCAAGTGTTTAACAATGATTTGTTTGAGTGAAAAATCAAAGAAACCCTAATTTTATTCTTTAAAAGTAAATATTTAAAGAAAATCAATGAAAAATACCAAATAGGTTTGAATAAACCACTTGTGATTTTTGTTTAAGGTTTGAAAAATGAGGTATAAATCACAAGAGATATTAAAACTCATTTGGCCTTCATTTGTCAAGATGAATATTCATTTTAAAATGCTTAAAAACAAATAAAAATGAATTTATTCACAAAAATACTAAATATATTAAATAAATAATATAAACTCAATTTTTTTGTGAAATAAAATATTTCAACATTTTTGTGATTTTTTGCAAAAAGAACCAATAAAAAATAATTAAAATTGAAAGAGTTATTAATTTCCCAAATAATTAACAAAACATGAAAATAGTTGGAAAAATAGCAAAAATGTGAAAAATCACAAAATGGCATGGGTGGGGTTTGAACCCACGACCTCAAGCATACAAGGCGCGCGCTTTACCACTGGGGTGGTGATACATCCATTGTTTGAAATGAAACAACAAATATACAAGGTATGACTTGGTTTTGGCTTGCCCAAGGCAAGTTTTGGCTAAAAAATGTGAAGGTCATAACTTTCTCAATTCTTAATGGTTTGAGACAAAATTTATATGAACTGGGCCAGAATTTCACAAGGAATCCAATGGTGGTGGTGGTTTTTTCAGATCACACTCCCTCCTCAAAACCCGATAGTGGTTTTGAAAATGACCTATAATTGCATTTTCTATGTTACACTTTGATACAGGCATGAATTACATGATCAATTGGCACAAACACAACACATATGACATGTATAATAGATGTATACTCAGTGGACTTCAAATGCACACATGTTTTGGTGAGTGCAAGTTGAGAGGCTTACCCTTCTTTGGGATTTTAGAGTTTTCTCTGCAATCTACCAACCCTCTTACTCCAGATATGACTTTATGCCTTGAATCACCTCAAATGATCCCTTGGATGCTTTTAGGATGGTTGGAATCAGCTGGTACCTGCAAAAACACAAACAGTCCCTTTCTTGCAAAAGGGGTCAAAAGTGACCAAAATAGCAACTCTCTCAAATGGTGTTCTAGATGGGGGGAACCATTTGGGATAGTTCAAGGATGATATTTGGAGTGTGTTTGAGGTTTTATCTGGTTTGGAAAGTGACTGAATCAAGACATAGCTTGAAAAATGCAAAAAAAAGCCTATTTTGAGGTTTTGAGAGGTGACTTTGTGATTTTGTGATTACAGGTCACTTGTGATAGTTTGCACAGCTTACATATGATATATATGAGGTGTGTGTGTGATTGATTGTGATGAAATTGCTCTCTAGCTCAAAAACTCAAAGTTACTTGCTTTGGAAGGCAAATTTGAGGTGAAAGAAGAGGTTTTGAGGAAAGCATCTGTTTGATGGCTTTGGTGTACTCAAACAGAACACAATTGAGCTCTATTTATAGTAGAGCAAGTTTGTTTTGGGATCCACAGTGAATGGCAACTGCAGCAGAGGTTTGGCCAATGTTGTCCAATGGAAATCCAAGTCTCCTCTAGCCATTGACTAGAGGTTAGGGCGCAGGGCTGTGGTTCCCTTGGTCTTGGATAAGTCTTGACTGATTTCAGATGAGAATGGCTCAGTCCATGCCACCTTGATGCTTCCATTGAATGCTTCAATCCAAATTTGGAGTCTTGTCCCTATTTTGGCCATTCTAGGTTCAACATGCTTTTTCTTGTTCCAAGGACTTTGGAGGCTTGGCTCAGTGATTGTCCCCTTTAGATTCAATCCTCAGATGTGTCCAAGTGGATAGGAGTGTTTGGATTTGCACAATTTTGGCAAATCGAGCAAAAATGTAAATTCTGCCTTGCCTTGACAGATTTCAATAAGGCAACTTGACAATGTCATAACTCATAGTCTAAATGGAATTTGGTAATGTTCTTGGCCATTTTGGAAAGCCCTTACATGATACAACAAATGTTTGAACATATTTGGTTTTGATCTCTTTTGAATCCAAGTGAAAAATCCCCCTACATTTGGCAAAAAGTGAGGACAGATTTGGACTTAGTGAAAATTTCACTAAGTGTTGGAAAAAGTGACATTTTCAATTTTCAGCCATTTTGATCACTCCATAATTCAAAATCCTTAAAGAATTGGACTTAGGTCTAGTTGAAGTTTTTGTAGAGGGTAACGAGGGCTACAAATCCATCTTTGGATGAGAAAAAATGGCCTTGTGGTTTAGGAGTTATGATCCTCCAAAGTTGGTACCCTTGTCACTTTATTTTTAACTTAGAAAAATTTCTAAGTTTTTATGGTTACCCCTTTTACAAGCTATCCAAATTTTCTTGATTTTTCTTGATGAATGATGATTCAAATCATACATTAACATCATTTTAGGGTTAAAAATCCATTTTGGTGAAAAATCTCAAAAAGTCAAAATTGACTTTTGTGCACAGTTGACTTTTTATCAGATGAATTCCAAACTGTGCAATTCCTTAGGAAATCATGTCCTTGACCTAAATCAAACTTGATGGACATGTTCCATGGGTGTCATAGGGTATATTGAGGCATGTCCTAGGGCTTGGGAGCATGTCCTGGTCAAAAGTCAAAGTTACAGTTGACTTTTTCCTTAAAACCCTAACTGTGGTGCAGATGAAATTGAGACTTGTTGCTCAAGCTCCTTGGATTAATCCATTGTTCCAAATGGATCAATATAATTAATTAGAGACCTTCAAACCCTCTCTTGAGGTCTTGGTTCATGATTTACACCAAAAGTCAACTTAGGGGTGAATTAGGTCAAGAAACCCTAATTCCTGATTTTTGATGAATGCATCCCCTGAGGCCAAATTGACTTGGTGATTGGGTCCATGAGGTTCCATGGAGTATATTAGGTTATGTTTTGGATCATTGGCTCATGCCTAGATGAAAATTTCCATCTGGGGGCCCTGGTCGACCAAAACCCTAATTTGGTGACACTGTCGATCTTGAAGCTTGATCCACCTAGAAGGGAGCAACCTTGTGCTTAATCCTTGAAGTGGGAGTCCTCTTGATCCATTGTGAATGCTTGAGAGGTTGGACAAGTTGAAGATCATGTCATTCCTTGATTGATTCCTTGTCTAAGCACTCAGAGAGGGCTTGAAACCCTAATTTTGATTGTAGTAAATGCTCAACAATTCCTTGAAGAGATTGATGAGGCATGATGGTTCATCCATATTGTGATGATGATTTGCACAATGATGGGAAATCTTAGTGGTCAAAATTTGGGGTATGACACCCATGAAAGAAAAAGGAAGATGGTCATCGCAACCAAATTCAGGTTCGGGATTCGATTACGTAAGAGGAAGGTATTAACACCCCTCACGTTCATTGTACTCAACGAGAACCTTTTATTTAAATTTGCGATTGAATGTTAGCTTATGTTATTTGTTTTCTTAGAATGATAAAAATTTTAATAGGAAAAGAAAAAGGTCTCAAAAAGGTTTTCGTTAATGTGCTTGACGAGATTGCGGGTCTTACTTCTACGTATCCTCGGGTACAATGAGGAACTCAAAGCTTCGTAGTTTGACATAAAAAATATGTTTTTTTGGTTGATTTGCTTTATTGAACAAGTGTTTAGATCGTGCTTTAACGGTTAAACGTTGGCAGGTATGCTCATGGGGGAGGCTTAAGCGCTTGTTTGTATTCACATTTGAATTTACTAAACAATGTTCTTTTTTGAAAAGGCTTTCAATTGCACAGGGGTGAGAAAAAATAGGTTTGATTTGTTGAGTGTTTTTTAGGAAAATGACGAATGATCGGTAAGAACGAGACATGAGCCTCGGGACCAATTATTCGGGGTTTTCATGGAATGTGAAACTCCAATGTCCTCTTTTCACTCAAAGAGTTGATGACAAAAATTCGATGGACAACGAACGTCCGATAAGAACAAGACGTGTGTCTCGGAACCGATTTTTCAAGGGTTTCATGGAATGCTAGACTCCAACGTTCCTTTTTATCTAAGTTTGTATTAAGTATTTTAGAAACAAAGAAAGAATAAACGGTTAGCCCAAAACGTATGCCTCAGGACCGATCATTTGATATTTTCTTGGATACGAGACTACAATGTTCCTCTTTTTTTGCATTTGTTAAGAAAAAGATATTCAATGTTACATTATTCCGGAAAAGATTTGAATTATCGTCGATATGAACTTAATCGAGTTTGAAAAAGGTCACATGGCGTTGGACCAAAGTTTTGAAAAGTCCGTTTCACGTTGGACCAAGAGTTTTTAAACTTAATATATTTATTACCATTATAATCATTCATTTGATTTAATTTTCAATCAAACAAATAAGCAAATAATAATGAGAATAAATATAATCCTAAGTGAGCAAAAATGGCAAGGATGAGTGCACGAGCATGAGAGACATGATAATTAAACAATAATGTTAATAAACTAAATTTGATTTAAATTGATTAATTAGGTTAATTAGAATTAATTATTTTAATTAATCAATTGAAAGGAATAATTCAATTATTAATTAAATTAATTAAGACTAATTAATCTAATTAATTAATTAAAATAAACTTTAATTAATTTATTATCATAATAATAATAATAAATTTGTTGTGAATTAGGATGCCTTGAAACAAAGTATAATAGGTTTCTTTATGATCAAGAAACACTCAAGGTTTAGGGTTAAGGAAAAACAAGGAGAACAACAAGGATTAGTTATAACTGATATTCTTTACTTTCTCTGTAAAACAGATTACAAGTACTTAAGAATAACAAATAACTCTCTCACCCTAATTAGGATTTGTCACACTTAAGATGAGAAACTAGTATGCTATTTATAATAAACCTAACATACTAAAACAAGGCTCAATTTGACAGCTACATACTAGAACATAATTTGACTATAGCATGTAGGTCTTCGACAACAACATATGAACAGACTTCAACGACATGCTAAGCTAGAGTTTGATCCAATACCTCACAAATCTCCACCTTGGATCTAACTTTATAACATCAAGAAACAAACTAGTTTTCTTCATGCAGCATTATCAACTGCATACAGTGGAAAAACTTGCAACTACGCAATGTCTTGGTGATCATATCAGCATCATTATGATCTGTCGAAATATTTAGCACTCAAACTTCTCCACGCTCGATTACCCCTCTGACGAAATGCACCCTCACATCAATGTGCTTGGTTCGCTCATGATAGGCTGAATTCTTCGACAGGTGTATTGCACTTTGACTATCACATTTAACAGTGACAACTCGACCTTGAAGTTTCAGCTCCTTTGCAAAACCTTCAAGCCACAATGCTTCCTTCACAGCTTCAGTTAGGGAGATATATTCTGCTTCAGCGGTTGATATGGCAACAACCTTCTGAAGTGTTGCTTTCCAACTGATTCTTGTGCCAAACATAGTGAATACATATCCATAAATAGATTTTTTGGAATCCATACAACCTGCATAATCAGAGTAGACATATACTTCGATTGCTGCTTTACTATATTTTCGGATGTCAATCCCAAAAATTCTGGACACAACTCCCAGATCCTTCATCTCGAACTCCTTATTGAGTTCAGCCTTCACCCTCATTACATCATCAACATTGTTGCTTGCTATTAGAATATCATCCACATAAAGCAACAAAATAACATATGAATTACCAGGTTGAAATATGAAGTAAACACAGTGGTCGAACTGACTTCAAATGAAACTTATGCATGCCATGAACTTGTCAAATATCCTATTCCACTGTCGAGGAGATTGTTTCAGTTCATATAAAGATCTCTTCAGCTTGCACACATAATTTTCCTTCCCCCTTTCGATATACACTTCAGGTTGCCTCATCAGGATTATTTCATCTAGATCACCATACAAGAACGCAGTCTTCACATCCATCTGTTCCAGTTCAAGGTCAAACTGTGCCACCGTGGCAAGCAACATTCGAATGGATATGTGCTTCACAGTAGGAGAGAACATATTATTGGAGTCAACACCTTCTTTCTGAGTGAACCCCCTAGCGACCAATCTTGCCTTGTATCTCTTCGACGCCACTCTTTTGATTCCTTCCTTAACTTTGAAAATCCATTTACATCTTACTAACCTAGCTCCAGTAGGTTTCTTGATCAGTTCCCATGTGTTGTTGTCATGAAGAGATTTCATCTCATCATCTATGGCCTTCAGCCATTCAGTCTTCTTTCGACTCCTCATAACTTCCTTATAGTCTCTAGGTTCTTCGTCTAGAACCTCACTTGCAGAGATTAATGCATAAGCTATAAGATCTGCATACCCAAGTCTCTGAGGTGGCTTGATGACTCTCCTCGACCTGTCTCTTGCTAGCAGGTAGTCATTATCAGTCTCCTCATCTTCGACAACAACTTCTGCTTCTTCTTCGACTCCATCTAGGATACACAATTCAGCATCAATATGCTCCACCTCAACAGGAATCTCTCCCTGTTTCAACTCTTCATCAGCATCATCAGTTTTCTTGAAGGCCATCTCAGCTTCATTGAAAACAACATCTTGACTGGTGATACACCTCTTGTGACCTGGCTCTAGGCACAATAGCCTATAAGCTTTGACTCCTTCAGGGTATCCCATGAACATGCATTTCAGAGCTCTAGGTTCGACCTTGTCTTGCCTAATATGAGCATAGGCCACGCGGCCAAATACTCTCAGTCTGTCGAGACTAGGTGGATGTCCCGACCAAACTTCTTCAGGTGTCTTCATATCTAACACAATCGAAGTGTAACACCCTTCTACCCAACGGACATTCACAAATAAAATACAAAAATTATCAGAGTAAATTCCCAAAAGGGCGTCACATTTCGTAATAAAATCATCAAAATTAACATCCTGCTCCGTAACACGGGTTATAACATCAAAATTTAAAATCAAATATCTCGCAGCGGAAAAACTTCAAAAAAACATCCTCATAGTTTAAAACTCAAAAGTGTTAAGACAACTTCAAAACATCATAATAATCATCAAACAAAAGAACACTATGGTTCGACTCAAATGTCCCGACCCGATGTTACATAATCAGAGCAAGACCCTCTACATCGACCAAAATTACAAAAAGTACTTCAAATAAGCTCTCCATGCACCAAAAGCTAGACCTGATCACCTGCACGTTACCCACGTGGAGGCAACATTCAAATAGGTAGGGTGAGTAATCATAAACCATTATACAAGATATAAGATAAGAAACAGTAAAGTAGCATGCATCAAAATAAACTAACATCGTCGTTAATACATTATCATCATCGTACATCATTTATAGTCATGTCATCAATCACATCATCATTCACAAACACATAATGCCACATAAATATGAAATGCATACGCAGACTCATGCATGTGGTACCAATTTGTCATAATTGATGGACACTGGGCCATCACCCTCCAAAGATCCTCACTAATAGGATCGATTCTACATAAGAACCGGAGCAACATCATACACTTCAATCCGCACAATGGGATTGAAGCCACCACTAGATCGAAGTCCTAAAACCGTCACTGGACCGAAGTCCTAGGATGTTATGAATGCATGATGCAAACGTCATAATCGTCATCGTCAAAAAATCGTCACATTGCATCATCATTCATAAAATTAAACATTATATTATCTCATCATCGTCATGCATAAAAAGTCATCAAGGTCCCACATCATCATATACATCAAAACATCATCATAATACATCTCACTTCATCACAATTTACTCATCACAACACATCAATTACCCAAGGCCTACGAACAACAAGGCACAAGAGAGACCAAAGCACAAGAAAATAAAATCAAAATAAACAAAAACATTGCTCTTGCTCGCCTGGAGTTCGCCCAGCGAAGCATCACGCTCGTCTGAGTTTTTGCCTGGCGAAGTAGGGGCGAAGCACCTCCTCCTATAAAAATCCTGCAGCTCACAATTCCCCCCTCTCCCTTCACTACTCTTTCGCCTGGCAAAGCCACTGGCTCGCTTGGGTGTTCGCCCGACGAAGCTGGGGTGAAACATCTTCCCCCATATAAAATCCAGAAAACCCTTTTTCCACCTTCCCTTCGCTTCCTCATTCGCCTGGCGAGGACGGGGCAAAATTGCTTCGCCCGGCGAGACGGGACCTTCGCCCGACAAATCCTTGCGAACCTGCAACTTCTCAGTTACGATTCTGCACTATCTCAGACCCTCAAGGCTTACGATTTCGGCACCAAAATAGTCTCATTATTCACAATTCATCACAGCAACAACACCACAACAACAACACATCATAGAGGGTTTTATCCCTAACATTTAATACATCCCAAAAACCTCAATTCCGACATAAACTCGTCTAATCTAACTGGAAACCGAATACCTACATATTTCTACTCCTATATCAAATATAATGATAAATAATACTCCCCATACCTTAGAAAATTGCTTCTGAATTCTCCTCTATGAGTTCTTCCGGAACCTCTCTGAGCCCTAGCGTTCTTCTCCTTTCTTCAGAGCGGTTTCCCAAAATTTGATCGTATCTAGAATGACTTCTCACTCTCTCTTTTCTTCTTTTGTCTAAATTACCCCTAGGTAGGGGTGTTCAGATCCAATCCAATCCAAAAAAAAACCAAAAACCGAACCGAAAAAATCAAAAACCGAAAAAAACCGATTTTTTTTGGATGTGTTTGGATCACTATATATCATAACCGACCGGTTCGGTTCGGTTTACGGTTGGCTACATGAGAACCGAACCGGTCCAAACCGAACCGGTATTATGTAGTATGTACTTAGTTTACCATTTATTCTATTTCTCATATATTAAATAATATTAAATAAAAAGAAACAAATAGTTCATCTGAAATAATTAGGTCTAGCGTCTAGCCATAAATCTACCACCATAGAAATCTCAAACGTCTCTAAAATCTCTCTACGAATCATCCTCAAAATTAAATGAGTATGAATGATATTCACTATATCCGCATGAAATCCACACGTAATCTGCAATTGTTATCTGAATCGTCAACCTTCTCCAATTTTCTATTTACGTTCAAGTTCTCCGTCTCCTTTTTCAATCTGCAAATCACCACTGAGGCTGCTTGCTACCTTTTTATTCTCAAAATCTCAGTTCTCTAACAGTAAGTAAGCTTGTTAGTTTATTTTATTTTATTTTCACTTTTGCTGCTTGAACTATTTGTTTTCATCAGTCTGGTGAAGACATTCTGCGACAGTATTTGTTTGATGTTACCAATAAGTCAAAAGAGATAAGATTAACAATCTTTTTTCAACAAAACATGTTAAACCTTTGTTGAGACTATAGTAGAAATCAAGGTAGCAAAAGTTATATTAAAATATCGTTATTCTTAGAAGCAGGTAGCTCTAAAATAACTATCCTCCAAAAAAAATTTGTAGGAATTCTACCCAACAATAATTGTTAGGCAAAATCACATACCTCTGAGTATAATAACTTGTTCACTACTTGAATAGAACAAAGATCTCAGTTTTGTAAAGGCTACAGTGATAGTGAATCTCTGAAGATACTAGTAAGTAGTTATGTTCACCGTGAAGACAATGTAGTAGACAACTACACAAGTAGTGCACATTCTCAAACAAAACAAATATTACCCTCTTCCACCGGATGCTACTTGAATTTTTACTTAATGTAGTTAATCTGTGCCAATATACATTGATGCCAATATTTCAGTTTCTTCGTCGGATATTTCTATATATTCGATACAGTTTGTGGGGTGATACTAGTTTGATGCTACTTGTAAATTTTATGTACAACAGAATTTTATGTAAAAGTTTTACATAAGTGGTAGCAGACTAGGATATTTAACCTTTAACATAAATATTTAAACTTAAGTAGTAGCAGACTTGTTCTAATTTGTTAGCAGAATTTTATGTACAACAGAATTTTATGGGATGATACTAGTTTATGTAAGCAAACTTGTTCTAATTAGTAACAGTTTGTGGGGTGATACTAGTTTGATGCTATTTGTAAATTTTATGCACAGCAGAATTTTATGTAAGAGTTTTACATAAGTAGTAGCAGACTAGGATATTTAACCTTTAACATAAATATTTAAATTTAAGTAGTAGCAGACTTGTTCTAATTTGTTAGCAAAATTTTATATATAGCAGAATTTTATGGGATGATAGTAGTTTATGTAAGCAGACTTGTTCTAATTAGTAACAGTTTGTGAGCAATCTGTCCCATTAGCTACTTGTTCTAATTAGTAACAATTTTTCGGATGCTACTTGAACTTTAACATAACCTGTTTCTACTATTCTAATTTGTAAGCAATCTGTCCCATTAGCAAACAAGTTGTAGTAACAATATGTTCTAATTTTTAGTTTGTTCGATTTTTACAGGAATGAGTCAAGTAAAATCCTCTGATCCCGTTGCTTCTTCAACTCAATCCGGTCTTATTGAAAACCTCATTCAGGTATGAAAACTAAATTTTTAGTAAATTATTTTACTTTAGAAAATGTTGCAATGGTGCAAAGTTGAAACATACAATTTATTTTTTCATATGTTTCCTATTTTGTAGGGTGAAACAGCTGAACCTCCACCTCCATTGGTACAAAATAATGAAGTGAACAATCAAGTGAACAATGATGAAGAAAATGCTAATAAGAAAAGGAAAATTGGAGAAGCTTCAACATTGGCCACATCCAATGATCCTAGTGTTGCAGTTGTAGATTCAGGTAACAGAAAACCTATTAAACCTAGATCTTGGACTTGGGAACATTTTACAAAAATAGGATCAAGAGCTAAGTGTAAATAGTGTGATGTATCATATGCTGCTGATTCACAAAGAAATGGCACTAGTAATTTGAAACACCATTTGTTGCACCAATGTAAGAAGTTTCCCAAAGAGTCTCTTGATCCCACTCAACAGACTCTTGTTCTTCAACAATTGAAAAAAGAAGATGGGAATGGATCTGGTAGTGTTCTCACTAGTGTCCATTTTGATGCTGAGGCATGTAGGAAAGCTTTAGCTAGGATGATTATTGTTGATGAGTTGCCTTTTAAGTTTGTTGAGGGAGAGGGATTTCTTCATTTTATGAGTGTCGTGCAACCTAAACTCTCAATTCCTAAAAGGATTACAATTGCTAGAGATTGTTGGGATTTGTACACGAGTGAGAAACATAAGTTAAAAAGTGTGTTAAATAAATCAAATCAATGTGTTTGTCTTACAACTGATTATTGGATATCTGTACAAAATTTGAGTTATCTCTGTCTCACTGCACATTTCATTGATCCTGATTGGAAAATCCATAAAAGGATTCTGAATTTTTGTCCAATTGTGAATCACAAAGGAGTAACCATTGGCAAAAAAATTGAAAAATGTTTGGAGGAATGGCTAATAGGTAATGTTTTCACCATTACGGTTGATAATGCTAGTTCCAACGATGTCGCTATCACTTACTTGAAAAATACAATGAATGATTGGAATTCCCATCCAATGAAAGGAGAATATATGCATGTTCGCTGCTGTGCACATATTCTGAATCTTGTGGTCCAAGATGGACTAGAAGACTATCATTCTTCAATTAGTAAGATTAGGAATGCTGTTAGATATGTTCGTGCATCTCCGGGTTGTATGGATAGGTTTAAAACTTGCATTAAGGAAGTTAGGTTACAAGAAAAATCTATTGTTCAGTTGGATGTTTCCACTAGGTGGAATTCCACATATATTATGCTTGAAAGTGCATTGAAGTTTCAGAAGGCATTTAAGAGATTGAGTGAGAAGTGTGCTGATTTTGTGCTGATGAAAGGTGGTATTCCTAATAATGAGGATTGGGATAATGCAAAATGTTTTGTTAATTTTTTGAAAATATTTTTTGATATCACAAAGAAGGTGTCAGGTTCTACTTTTGTTACCTCTTCTCAATATTTCAATGAACACATTAGGATATTGACTACATTGAAGGGGTGGATAGAATTAAAAGTTTCAGATAACTTGCTTGGAGTTATGGCTGAAAGTATGAAAGTTAAGTATGAAAAATATTGGGGTGATGTTGAAAAAATGAATATGTTAATCTTTGTTGCTGTTGTGCTTGATCCTCGACATAAGATGCAGTTTGTTAGGTGGGGCTTGAATAAGGTATATGTAAAGGATGTTGCTGAATCTTTGTGTAAAAAAACAGAGGAGACATTATATAAAATATTTGAGAGTTATAGGCTTTTCTTTGGTAAAGGTCAAACTGAAAATCCTACACATTCCTCTCATGAAGTGGAGTTGATGGAACTTAAAGCACCAGAGGATGCATTTGCTTTGGAGGTTGAGATGGACATGAATCTTAATGAGAGCATACATAAAAATGAAGTGGATTTGTATCTCATGGAGAACTTGGAGAAGAAAAGTTCTGGTTTTGATATCTTGAACTGGTGGAAGGTGAATTCTAACAAGTATCCTATTCTTGGTCAAATGGCTAGAGATGTATTGGCCATTCCTGTGTCTACTGTAGCTTCGGAGTCCGCTTTCTCTACCGGAGGTAGAGTGCTTACATGTTATAGAAGCTCTCTTACGCCAAAAACAGTTGAAGCTTTAATTTGAACACAAAATTGGTGTAAATCATCCCCGGTGTCGGTAGATATTGAAGAGCTTGTGAATGAGTTAGAAAATCTGGAATTAGGTAATTTACTTAACTTGCATTATTTTTTTTGTTGTCATTCTTTCATATTGGTTAATATTTATCTTTGTTTTTGTAGAACTTGCTCCAATCCCACAATTGAATGAAGGTGTATCTGATATAGATTCTGATTAGCTGCTGGACTCTTGTAGGAAACGTGATACTTATGCTGAAGAATTGTGAAGAATTATGATTAGCTGCTGTTACTTGCTTTTGATGCAATTCTCTTTCTGTTGAAACTTATGTTGTTGTTTCTGTTGAAAACTTATGTTGTTGTTTCTGTTTCTGATGCAATTATGTTTCTTTTGAAATTATGTTGAATTCTGCCAATGAAATTCTATTGAATTCTGTTAAAACTTTTATGTTGAAATTATGCTGGAGTTACTACATTGATATTAAAATTCTGTTGTACTTACTACATTGATAAAATTCTGCTGTACTTTTATTTTTAGCAGACTAGTAGACTTTTATACTTACTACATTGATAAATAAAATTCTACTATTTGAGTAAAATTCTGCTATTTGATAAAATTGAAATAGCAGACTAGCAGACTTTTATTTTTGCTGTACTTAGCACTTACTACATTGATGTACTTAGTACTTACTATTTGAACAATATGCTATTTGAACAACATTGATGTACTTAGTACTTACTACATAAGTACATATTGTTTGATAAAATTCTGCAGTTCCTTTATGTTAAAACTAATCAATTGATTAAATGCTATAGTATTTGATAAAATACTCTTAAAAAAAAATACTCCATCATGACTAAATGATATATTATTTGTTAACTTTTGATGTACGTCTATGTTAAAACTTACTACATGATTATTTTTTCTTTTTAATTTAAAAGGTTGTAACGAATTTATAAATTATCTTTTGTTTAATTTTTATATCAAATGTCATGATGGATAATTCAACAAATTAAAATTTAGGATGGATAATTCAACAAATTAAAATTTAGGATGGATAATTCAACAAAATGTATTGATTTAAAAACCGAATAAAACCGAATCAACCGAACCGAAGTAAACCGAATAAATTGGATCGGATTGGATTGGTTTTTTCTTTTTATCATCCAAAAACCGAACCAAACCGCATGCTCTATATATCTTTGGATCGGATGGTTTATTGCCTAAAAACCGATCCAAACCGGACCGCGAACACCCCTACCCCTAGGACCCCTAATAGACTTTCCCAACATTGTCCTCACTTAACTCGTCCAATTTTACCATCTTGCCCCTAATGTTTCACTTAATTATTTATAATAATAATAATAGTAATATTTCACATAATTCCACATTATTATTACCAAAATAATATTAATAATTCACATTTTTCTAAATACTCTCAGCATCCCCTTAACATCATCATACTATACAACATAAATCATCAGACATCCCAAATAATTCACCAAAAATTCACCAAAGTATGAATATTTAAAATAAACCAATTAAATAAATATTCCACTTATTTGGGGTGTTACACGAAGGACATCTGTTTATCAGATATGTTGCTGTCGAAACAGCCTCAGACCAAAACACCTTCTTTAATCTAGTACTAGTCAACATGCATCTAACTCTTTCCAAAATAGTTCGATTAAACCTTTCTGCCAACCATTTTGTTATGGAGTACCTGCAGTAGTTTTATGCCTTGCAACACCTGAGGCAACACAAAAGCTGTCGAATGCCTCATTACAAAATTCAAGGCCATTGTCAGTTCTCAAACTCTTGACCTTTTTGCCAGTCTAATTTTTGACCAGAGTTTTCCAACCTTTGAAATTCTCAAAAGTTTCATTCTTAGTCTTCTGGATGAATACCCATAACTTTCTGGAATAATCATTGACTATGGATAGAAAATATCTTGCTCCTGAATGTGATGGACACCTTGCAGGTCCCCAAAGATTAGCATGGATGTAATTAAGGGATCCATGAGTTCTTTGTTTTCCATTGTTGAACTTCATTTTGCAATATTTTCCAAATACACGGGGTTCACAAAATTTCAGCTTTTCGACTTTGTCTCCTCCAAGCAAATTTTGTTTCCCTAATTCGACCAGACCCTTTTCACTGACATGGCCCAATCTCATGTGCCAAATTTCTATCTTCGACAAAGGTTTTATGGATGCAACATTTGTCGAACCACTTACAACTTCTGCCTCAAGGGTATACAAGTCTTGTTTCTTCACGCCTCTCAAGACTTCCTTCGACCCCTTCATGACTCTTAGGATACTTTTCTCTCCTTGAAAAACATACCCCTTCTTGTCGAATTCACCAAGAGAAATCAAGTTTCTCTTCACTTCAAATCAGGTACATACAAGACTTCAGTTAATAACCTTATTGACTCATCATGGAGCTTGAATCTCACAGATCCAATACCTGTAATTTTGCAAGGTTTGTTGTTTCCCAGCAACACTGATCCACCATCTTGATCACATATCTCCTTGAACAACACTCTATTTGGAGTCATGTGCTAAGTGCAACCTAAATCCACAATCCACTCTTTTCTTGAGTCGCTGCTTGAAACCACAAGTGTTAAAACAAGGATTGGTTCTGCAATAATACCTCTGAGTTTTGATGATAACAAACAAGTATGTTTGTATGAACAATTTTGGTATTCTAATGTTTGTTATTTTTGAGAATTTAACAAACAGGTTCTGCTTCTGATAAATAGTGGGGCTAAGTTATTAGAAGAGAATTGTTCCGCTTCTGCGTTTCGCATTGTTCTGCTGAACTGTAGCATTTACTTCAGAAGACTCTGAAGTTGCATGACTCTAATACGCTGACTTAAGAAAACAAGTTCTGAAGATCTGAAGACAGAAGTTCTGATGAACAAGTCCAGATGCTGAAGACTTAAGAAAATAAGTTCTGAAGATCTGAAGACAGAAGTTTTGATGAACAAGTCCAGATATTGAAGACTTATGATTATGAAGACCATGGGTTCTGAAGACCAAGTGCTGAAGACTCTGAAGATGTAGCTCTGCAGACTCTGAAGACTTGAAGTTCTTAAGATCCTAATTACGTTTTCCCTTCTTCTAACTCATGCTCTCAGAAGCCTCTGAAGTCTAGAAGTTGAGAAGACTAAGCAACGACACAATAGTACAACAGTACAAGGACGTACAGCTCCACTCCAGATAGGACAGACGTAAATGTACTATTTGTCCCCCACGATCCTTCAAGCCACCTTAATTCTGAAATGTCAAAAATATCCTTCAATGGTCATATCATGCATGGCTATATAAAGGCGTGGAGAAGCATCATTGTAAACAAACATTTGTAACAAACAGATTGTTTGTGTTCCCTAAAGGACCAGTTAGGTCAGAATTTTTAGGAAGACTAAGACAATGTGTTTTAGTGTTATTAGTCACTTGCAGTTAGCTTGTGCATTGTTCCCTAATCGACCAGTTGGGTCAGGATTATTAGGAAGTCTAGGACTGGTGTGTCTTACAGGTTGTTAGTCACCAGCAGTGTGCTAGTGCAGTTGTAATCAGTTTGGTTATAGTGGATTAAGTCCTCGCTTGAGAGAGGCAAAATCACCTTGGCGGGTGGACTAGACTAACTTGAGGATTTCTAAGTGAACTAGTATAAACATACTGTGTTCTTTCTTTTCAGTTTTTCTTGCATTATTATCAAGAAGTGAAGTCTATTTGAAAAAGGGGATTATTAATTTTTTTAAATAGTTTTATTTTAAAAACCCATTCAAACCCCCCTTTCATGTGTTTTTCACACCTTCAATTAGCATCAGAGCTCTGGTTTCGAGTAGATAAAAAGGTTGAATTTTTATCAAGCACCTGACAGTGTTCAATACCGATCCAAAGTATGAAAAACAATGGCTGCCCCAGCTAGTACTTCTATTAATAATGAAAGCGACTCATATAGTGCAAAACCTCCTATCTTTGATGGTGAGAAATTTGGCTATTGGAAAGACAGAATTGAAATTTATTTTCTGGGATTTGATTTAGATCTATGGGATTTGGTAGTTAATGCCTACAAACATCCAGTAGATGCTGAAGGCAAAAAGATTTCCAGAAGCTCATTTACAGAGGCTCAAAAGAAAACCTACAAGAATCATCACAGAGCGAGAACAATTCTGCTAAATGCTATTTCATACACAGAGTATAAAAAGATTACAAATAGAGAAACTGCAAAATCTATCTTTGACTCTCTTCAGATGACTCATGAAGGCAATGCCCAAGTCAAGGAGATAAAAGCTCTGGCTCTAATCCAGAAGTATGAGGCCTTTAGAACGGAAGACGACGAATCTGTGGAAACTATGTTTTCAAGATTCCAGATGCTTGTTGCAGGACTCAGAGTTCTGGACAAAGGTTATTCCACTGCTGATCATGTCAAGAAGATTATCAGGAGTTTGCCTGTAAAATGGAGACCAATGGTAACTGCTTTGAAAAAGGCAAAAGATCTGAACAACACAAGTCTTGAGGAACTGATTAGTTCTTTAAGAAGTCATGAGATAGAACTTCAAGAAGATGAACCTCAGAAAAGAGGTAAGTCTGTTGCTCTGAAGTCTAAATTTGAAAAGACAAAGACTTACCAAGCAGAGGAGAACTCAGAAGAATCAGAAGAAGATTCAGACGAAGATGAACTGTTTCTCATATCAAGAAAGATAAACCAGCTGTGGAAACACAGAAAGAGTAAGTTTAGAAGAAAAGGTAGATCTGAATCTACATCTGGTCAAAGGAAAGCTTCTGAAAAAGAAGCTACGTGTTTCGAATGTAAGGAGCCTGGACATTATAGGAACGAGTGTCCAAAGCTCAAGAAAGATAGAAAACCTAAGAAGGTTTTCAAAGCCAAAAAGGGTCTTACGACAACATGGGACGATTCAGAGTCAGAAGAAGAAGATTCTGATGAAGAACATGCCAACGTGGCACTCATGGCAAAGACCAGCATAAGAGAAGACTTATCAGAGGATCAACTGACACTTGATGAAGAGTCAGACTCTGATGACGACAAAGAGGCACTTTCTTCCTTATCTCGTTCTGAACTTGAATTAGGTTTATCAGAACTTATAAAAAGGTATCAACTTCTTCTAAGTAAACATAAAATTCTGAAAAAGACTTTTGTGGTTGCTTCTGAGAACTATACTAAGAGCGAGCCAAATACTTCTGATTTAAATGAAAAAATTATCTCTTTAGAAAAGTCTAATGCTGCTCTATAAAGTAAAGTTTCTAAATTAGAAGAAGAAATTATTTCTAACATATCTGTTACTGATGAAGTAACCAGATATGATAGAGCTTTTCAGCACTTCCTTACTAAAAGCATAGATAGAAGCAAGATGGCTTCAATGATTTATGGAGTTAGCAGAAATGGAAGTAGAGGTCTAGGATATTCAGGACCATCAAAACCAATTGATGAGACTCTGAGTATTAAACTAAAACCTCTGTATGAACAGTTTGTGCCTGCTGGCACCGAACTGAAATGTTCTAAACTAGAAGGATATGAGTCTGTTACACCACAATCACAGACACAGAAGAAAACTTCTAAATCTAAATATCATGCACACGTTATACTCAATTATCCTGTTGCACGAAAATCCAAAGGTGTAAGAACCTCTAGCAAGACTAACAAGAAAGGACCCAGTATATGTGTACCTAAGAGTAAGATAATCTATGTTTCAGATATCCTTGATGGCGCCACTGAAACACCAGTCATGGTACCTGGACAGTGGATGCTCGTGACATATGACGGGAGAAAGGCGTATGTTCCAAGATTTGGAACTTAAGTCTGGAGGCGTCGTATCATTGGCTCTGGAACTGTTGGTAATGGTAAACTTCCTTCCATCAACAACGTTCTTTTAGTTGAGGGTCTAATGCATAACTTATTGTCAATTAGTCAACTTAGTGACAATGGCTATGACATTATATTTAATCAAATGTCCTGTAAGGCTGTTAGTCAGAAGGATGGGTCAATTTTGTTCAATGGTAAGAGGAAAAACAATACTTACAAAATTAAACTATCAGATTTGAAAAATCTGAGTGTAAAATGACTTTTATCTGTTAATGAAGAGCAATGGGTCTGACACAGACGTCTGGGTCATGTTAGCTTGAGAAGAATTTCTCAGCTGAACAAGCTAGGACTTGTCAGGGGCTTGCCCAATCTAAAGTATTCTTCAGATGCTCTTTGTGAAGCATGTCAGAAAGGCAAGTTTACAAAAACTTCTTTTAAAGCAAAAACGATTGTTTCTACCTCTAAACCATTATAACTTCTTGACATTGATTTATTTGGACTAGTAAAGACTTCAGTCAATGGAAAGAAATATGGACTAGTCATTGTTGATGATTACAGTCGTTGGACATGGGTAAAATTCTTAAGGCACAATGATGAGTCACACTTTGTGTTTGCTTCCTTCTGCACCCAAGTGCAAAATGAAAAGAATTGCAAAATTATCAGAGTCAGAAGTGATCATGGTGGAGAATTTGAAAACAAAGATTTTGAAAAACTTTTTGATTCTTATGGTATATCCCATGATTTCTTCTTGTCCTAGAACTCCATAACATAATGGAGTTATAGAAAGGAAGAATAGGACATTGCAAGAAATGGCTCGCACCATGATCCAAGAAATTGACATGGCTAAGCACTTTTGGACAGAAGCAATTAACACAGCATGTTATATTCAAAATAGAATCTCAATAAGACCTATTTTGGGTAAGACTCCTTATGAATTGTGGAAGAATAGAAAGCCCAACATTTCTTACTTTCATCCTTTTGGATGTGTCTGTTTTATGTTAAACACTAAAAAGAATCTGGGCAAATTTGATTCCAAAGCACAGAAGTGTCCGTTGTTAGGATATTCTGAACGCTCAAAAGGCTACAGAGTCTATAACACAGAATCATGAATTGTGGAAGAATCAATTCATGTCAGATTTGATGATAAGCTTGACTCTGAAAAGTCAAAGCTAGTTGAAAATTTTGCAGATTTGGAGATCAGTTTTTCAGAATCTAAGAAAAAGGCAGAAGAACCCAAAGATTCAGAAGCTCATACTTCTGATATTGTTACTGCTCCTACTGATCCTTCACAACAAAAGAGAAGTAGAATTGCAACTTCACACCCTGAAGAATTGATTCTGGGAAATAAGGATGCACCTATCAGAACCAAATCAGCCTTCAAACCTTCTGAAGAAACACTTCTGGGTTTGGTGTCCTTGATGGAGCCAACATATGTAGATGAAGCTCAACTTGACAAAGACTGGGTTCTGGCAATGGAAGAAGAACTTAACCAGTTTTCAAAGAACGATGTTTGGGATCTTGCTCAGAAGCCTAAAGGTATCCACGTTATTGGAACTAAATGGGTATTCAGAAACAAGCTCAATGAGAAGGGTGAGGTTGTCAGAAACAAGGCACGACTGGTTACACAAGGTTATAGTCATCAAGAAAGAATAGACTATACAGAAACCTTTGCTCCAGTCGCCAGGTTAGAAGCCATACGTTTATTAATTTCTTTTTCTGTAAATCATAACATCATCTTATATCAAATGGATGTTAAGAGTGAATTTTTAAATGGCTATATTACAGAAGAAGTTTATGTCAAACAACCTCCTGGTTTTGAAAACTCCGAAAAATTAGATTTTGTTTTTAAACTTAAAAAATCTCTCTATGGTCTGAAATAAGCTCCCAGAGCTTGGTACGACAAATTGAGTAGTTTTCTGTTAGAAAATAACTTCACCAGAGGAAAGGTTGACACCACTCTCTTCTGTAAAATGTTAAAAAATGACATACTTATAGTTCAGATTTATGTTGATGACATTATTTTTGGTTCTGCTAATCCCTCTCTTTGTGAAGAGTTTTCTAAGCTAATGCAGGCAGAATTTGAAATGAGTCTGATGGGTGAATTAAAGTTCTTTCTGGGAATTCAAATTGACCAAATATCCGAGGCTACTTACATTCATCAAAGTAAGTATACCAAAGAACTTCTGAAGAAATTCAACATGATGGTGTGTACACCAACGAAGACTCCAATGCATCCAACATGCATTCTGAAAAAGGAATAAGTAAGTGGAAAGGTTTGTCAGAAGCTCTATCGTGGTATGATAGGCTCTCTTCTGTACTTAACTGCTTCTAGACCTGATATTCTTTTCAGTGTTCATTTGTGTGCTAGATTTTAATCAGATCCTAGAGAATCTCATTTAACTTTTGTTAAAAGAATTCTACGGTATCTGAAAGGAACTATTAACCTTGGCTTGATGTATGAGAAAACATCAGAGTACTCTCTTTCTGGTTATTGTGATGCAGATTATGCAGGAGACAGATTAGAAATAAAAAGCACTTCTGGAAACTGTCAGTTCCTCGGGAAGAATCTGATCTCATGGGCAAGTAAGAGTTAATCAACAATTGCTCTCTCAACAGCAGAAGCAGAGTACATTTCCGCATCTTTGTGCAGTACATAAATGCTATGGATGAAGAATCAATTGGAAGATTATCAGATACATGAGAGTAACATCCCTATCTTTTGTGATAATACTGCTGCTATCTGTTTAAGTAAGAATCTAATTTTACATTCTAGGGCTAAACACATAGAAATTAAACCTCATTTTATTAGAGACTATGTTCAGAAGGGAACTTTATGTTTAAAATTTATAGATTCAGACCATCAATGGGCTGATATTTTTACAAAACCCTTGGCTGAGGATAGATTTTTATTTATTCTGAAGCATCTGAAAATGGACTATTGTCCAGAGTAAGATTTCCTCAGAATCAGATGTGTTTAGTCAGAGTCTGAAGATTTCAGATTTTCATTTAAACTCAGAAGCATTTGTTTTAACCTCAGTTATCAAAAGATGCTTTGTCAGAAGTGTCTCTGATCAGAAGGAAACCTTTGGGTTGTCCAAGACTCTGAGGATATCAATATGTGTCACCTAATTAAAGAGTGATTCACGCGTGAGCAGTACTTTTCTTGGAAATGGTTAAATCATGATTATGTTCATTTATTAATCCCCATTATTATGTCTAATTGCCATGTCTATTCAACTTCTCTCCACTTACACTTTATATGTTGGCTCACAACACTTGATTCCACACTTAATTCTTAGAAACCCTAAAACCCTTTCGGTTCTCTGAAACTCCTTTATCTTCATCAATGGCGGTGTAGCGAGTGATTTTTGTCGGTGACGCGACCACCTTATCGCTGAAGTTTGGGTTTTCCTCCTTGAGGAGAAAGGGTGCTACTTTCTAATTTCTTATTTATCCCATGAAGCTGGAAAGGAAAGGGAAGCTATCTAAAACTAAGCTTGCACGCGAATGTTTAACGGAACAAACACTTTAAAGAGATTGGGGTGGTCCGGGGTCAGGTTATACAATGGGGAGTTGTCAATTACCCATCATATATGTGGTTATCCACAGGATATTAGCTTTAGGTTCGCTTTGCAATTGATGGTGTTTATCTGTTAATGGGTTGGGAAAGTTTCTTGGGAAGTATGAGCGAGTGAGTGAGTTTTATGTGGAAAATGATGATGATGATGGCTAAGGTATGAAACCTAAAGTCTTTGACTGATGTATGAAGGTATTGGACCTAGGGTTTTTGTTTAGTATGCTCGCTAAGATTTCACAATCTTATGCCTACGTATTCCCGTTTAAACGAAACAGGGAAATCAGAGCAATCGTAGTTCCTCCTATTCTAAGGGAGGAAAATGATGTTTTGGTGTCTTGTTCAAAGCCCAAGATTGAAGCTAAAAAGGTATTTATGTCTTGTTCAAAGCCCAAAATTGAAGCTAAAAGGGTATTGAGAGGGAATTTGTCATCTCTAAAGAGAGATTGTTGACTTTTTGGTGTGCCTTGATTAAAGCACAAGGTCGATGCTAAAAGGTTAATTGACTCGGCTAGGGGTTTTCTTTATACAAAGCCTAAGAGGAGGCTAGAAGTTTGACTTTTCCGGGGAAATGTTTTGTCTGTCTTTTACAAAGCCCAAGATTGAGGCTAAAAGGGATTTTGACTCCGCTGGGGAGGGTTTGTATGTGTCTTATACAAAGCCCAAGATTTGAGTTTGACCTGGGAAAATCATTATACAAAGCCTAAGAGGAAGCTGAAGTGGGTTTGACTCTTCTTGGAGAGTATTATCTGTCTTGTACAAAGCCCAAGATTGAGGCTGAAATGAGAAATTTAACTGACTCTGGTGAGGATATTTTTATGTGTCTTGTACAAAGCCCAAGATTGAGGCTGAAATGAGTTTGACTCTTCTTGGGGAAAATCCTTCCTCAAAGCCTAGAAGAAGACTGGGAGGAAATGACTCTGCTAGGGTAGATATCTGTCCCAAGCTCAAGAGAGGGAAATTTATGTCTTGTGCAAAGCCCAAGATTGAGGCTAAAAGGGTTTGACTCAACAAGAGAGTGCTTTTATCTGTCGTGTTTAAAGCCCAGGGTTGTGGCTAAACAAGCTGGAGAAATCCTTCTACACAACTTGAGAGGAGGCTAACTCCTGCTAGGGGAAATCTTTATACCAAGCTTGGACAAAGATCGACTCAACGAGAGAGTATTCTTATCTATATTGTACAAAGCCCAAGATTGAGGCTAAAAAAGTTTGACTCAACAAGAGAGTCTGAAAAGGTGATTGACTCAACAAGAGAGTTTATCAAGTGATTGACTCAACAAGAGAGTCTAAAAAGTGATTGACTCAACAAGAGAGTCTGAAAAGGGTAGCTCCGCTGGGGAGAATCATTTGTACAAAGCCCAAGAGGAGGCTGACTTCGCTGAGGAAGGATCATTATACAAAGCCTAAGAGGAGGCTTACTTTCTGCTGAGGAAAGGTCTTTATACAAAGCCTAAGAGGAGGCTATCTTTTCCCGGGGATGATTGAGATCCCCAGGCAGGTCCAAGTGGGGAATCAACTCTTGCTAAGGATTACAGAAGAGTTGAGATGTCAGATACCTTGAGGTTCTGATTTAAGATAGTGTTGACCCTGGTCGGGGAACCCTCATGAGAAAGGCTGGGTTTCTGCTGGAGATCGATCCAGAATGCCCGGGGTTTTTTCCTATAGTTGTAAGGAACTTGAGAATGTCTTTGAGACTCAAGGGGATTAGACTGCCCAAGTCTACTGGTGTGGAAGAGTTTTATCTTTTGTATGATGCCCAAGAGGAGGCAAGGGCTTTAAGGGATGAGAATCAACCCTAAAGTGGCCTGAGGTCTGACACTGGAAAGACTGCTCTAGCAAAGGATGACTAAGTTCTGTCTTATACCTTTAAGAGGTCGTCAGGGTCCTTGTATTAATCCCAAGAGAATGCATGAGAACTTCTAAGAAGCCGAAGAGTCCTTGTACAAAGTCCAAGAGGAGGCAGGGATGCTTTTAGGAAGCCTGTGGGTCCCAAACCAAGAAAAGTTCAAGAAATGCTATTCACCGAGAATAGATCATTTAGTGAAAGTTCTGTGATTTGAAAAAATTCAAGAGATGCTATTCACTGAGAATAGATCAACTCCGGGGAGTAGAATTTCTTTGACAATTTCTAGGGGTGATAACCTGAGAAAAGGTTCACCGAGAATACTGCCTTTCTCTTTGTTCCATATTGTTTAACCCCAAGAGAAGAGAATACTGTATCTGGAGATCCTATGGGGATCTAGTTTTGTTTGTATTTTAAGAGTGACCAACAGGGCTTTACCTAGTTCTAGACCTAGTTGCCGGGGAAAACTCTAAATAACTATACTAGTATATTTACAGTTGATATATGACAAGTATTTAAAAAAGGGTATGAAAGAAGACTAACCATGTGCAGCTTCCCACAATACAGTTATATATATATATGACATGTATTTAAAAGAATGAAAGAAGACTTATAATGCGCAGCTTCCCACAATACAGTTATATATATTAAAGCAAGTAAATGAAAGAGGATAAAACTAACAAGTGAGCAAGCTTCCAAGATGTATTGTTTGTTGTTCAAAGAAATTAAAGAATGTTTTGATAACAATACATATATTTGAATCTAAATAAAAAGGGAATTGTTTTGAAAAGATTGTGGGGCTTATACTCAATGAGAGGCCTAAAGAGTTTAACAGTGATTACACCGTTGTTTTGAATATTGTACCGGGACTTATACAATGACTGAGGCCCAAAAAGGTTTATGTACAACAAGGGTTAGGTCTTACAACTCAAGGAGAATCCCAAAGATTATTTAAAGAAAAGAAATGGGACTTACAACACAAGGGTAGGCCCAGATGATTTTCTTGTTTGAAAATGGCGATCGCGCTGAGATTTTTGAAAACACTGTGGGTCTTATACAATGACTGAGGCCCAAACTATTTTGGTTTCAAAGAGGGGTTGTGTCTTACACTCGATTAGAGGAACATGTTTGAAAATGGATAAAGATGGGTCTTATAGCTCAAGGAGAAGCCCAGGGATTCTATTAAAAAAGCGACGATCGCGCCGAACTTTTGAAAATATACAGAGGGACTTATACAATATGTGAGGCCCAAAAAGGTCTATTTACAAAGGGATGGGACTTACACTCTATCAAGAGGCCCATGAGTGTTTGAAAAAGATTTGTTAGGGTGAAAACCAAAGAAACCCTAATTTCATTTTCTTTTAAAAGTAATCCTTTTAATAAAATGAATAAAAATGACAAAAATACCAAATAAGTCTAAATAAGCTACTTGTGATTTTTGATTAAGATTTAAAAAATGAGGTTTTAATCACAAGATGATTTAGGACTCATTTGATTTTGATTTTAAAGATGAATATTCATTTTTGAAAGGTTTAAAAACAATAAAAATGAATTTATTTACAAAAATATCAACTATATTAAATAACTAATATAAATTTGATTTTTTTGTCGAATAAAATATTTTAATATTTTTGTGATTTTTTGCAAAAAGAACCAATAAAAAATAATTAAAATTGAGAGAGAAATTCATTTTCCAAATCATTTAAAAATAATATGAAAAATAATAAAAATGGAAAAAGTGATAAAAAAAGAGGTCTGGGGCGAGGGGAATTCGAACCCCTGACCTTCCACTCGCTCAATACACACAAACCAGCTGATCAACCACTGGGGCACAATGCCAATTCAAATATAGTATGGCAAATGAAAAATATATAGAGAACTTGGTTTTAAAACCTGAAGAATGGCGCCATGGCCATCTTATTCCTTGGGCCAGATGCGTGAAGCTCTCTATCTCACTCGTTTCTCAACCGTTTGACACGATTCAAACACCAAATTCATGCGTTTTTTAACAAGGAACATGATGGCAAAATTTGATTTCATTTATTTTCAGTGTGTAGCAAGTTACATTAACATGAATGTATGAACCCTAATTTTGCAAAAGCAATTGTGCAAACATGTTTGTGAGTGTTAGGGTCAAATTTTTTGAGGGGAAACACTCAACATATGATGATAAGCAATTGGCAAAAGTATCATGCGAGGAAATATGCATGGATCATGTTATGAGAGTTTGAGGCTTACCTTGCTGCAGGAAGAATTGGAACTCTGCATAAAGTGTGTTCCAGAAGTATTTTGATAACCCCTAAAGCTTCACTAGATGTTATGGAGTGGATAGCAACCTTTAGAACTCTTTGAAACTCCTTAGATCAAATTGTGGTATCCCAACTGCACAATGGCTAGGTTGAAGAGTGAAATTTTGATGAAGGTGTTTGAGAAGTGGTTTAGGTGTTTGGACAGCTTCTATACATCATATGTGATGTGTTAGAAGTGATGGTTTTAGTTGCTTGGCTCTGCAACTCAAAACCCGATAGTACTTGCTCAAAAACAAAGAAATTTGGCACTTACGGAGAGAATGAGAGAAAGCAATGTTGTAGGCTGCTTTGGTGTAGTCTGAATGATCAGTTGGGACCTCTATTTATAGTGGATCAACTCTTGTTTTGGAGGAATAGTGAATGGCTAGTGGATCAGATCACATTCAATGGCTTTGGCTTGGTGGCATTTCTTCTCATGCAAGGCAAACTAGCCTCTCCCAAGAGCAGGGCTATGTCTTGTCCAAATCCAAATTCTTCAGATGTTTTAATTGTTTTTTAATTGAGCATCCTGACTGAGTAGAGTGGCTTTGTTGAAAGTGCACTATTTCACATAAATGCCTTTGAATTCAAGGCATATATGCCAAAATGCATTAATCTCAAGTTGGAAGATCCCTTGGCTTTTTGACTCAGCTTTACACGTTGGATCAGTTGGATTAGGATCAGATTAGATGACTGTGGCATACTGATCATTGGTCTTGACTCAGAAATCGTGTAAAGCAAGCAAACATCCAAACTGGTTTTTCCAAAACAGTTGCAGCAACATGACTTTGAGCTGCTATATCTCTTGATTTCCATGGAGTTTTTTCATGCTGATGGACCCTTTGAATTGCTAGCAATATGCACAACAACTTTGGTGTTTACACCTTGAATTGATTCATCTTGCAACTGTGTGAAAAAGTGCCCCAAGTTTTGGTGTTTCACTTGAAATCTGCCTTGGGCAGAATTTTTCGAAGTGTTGGAAAAATATGCATTTTCATGTTTTTAGTGATTTTGATCCAATCATAACTTGAAATCTATGAGGAATTGGAATGAGGTGTAGTTGACACTTTTGAAGTATGCCACGAGAGCTACAAATCTAGCTTTGGACCATCCAAAATGGTTGCTTGGATCTCAAGTTATAGTCCTCGGAAGTTGGTATCCTAGCCACTTTGTTCCATAACTTTGAAGAATTCTAAGTTTTTTATGGTTACCCCTTTTACAAGTTAACTCACTATTCTTGATTTTTCTTGATGAATGATGATTCAAATCACATATTAACATTGTTTTAGGGTTGAGGAACCATAATTGTGAAAAATATCAAGCTTCTTAGATCAATCCATTGTTGAAAATGGATCAATGTGGTTTATTAGAGACTCTCAAATCATGTCTTGAGGTCTTGGCTTATGTTTGTCCCAAAAGCCAACTTAGTGGTGAATTAGGTCAAGAAACCCTAATTCCTGATTTTTTTTATGAATGTTCCCCCTGAGGTTAAATTGACTTGATGATTGGGTCCATGAGGTCCCTTGTAGTATCTTAAGTTATATTTTGAAGCATTGGCTTATGCCCAGATGAAGATTTTCATCTGGAGGCCCTGGTCGACCAAAACCCTAATTTGGTGACATTGGCGATCTTGAGGCTTAATCCCCTTGGAATGCTGCAACCTTGTGCTCGATTCTTGATGTGGGAGTCCTCTTGATCATTTATGTGTGTTTGAGAGGTTAGACAAGTTGAAGATCATGCCATTTCTTGATTGATCCTTTGTCTAAATGCTCTGAGAGGGCTTGAAACCCTAGTCCTTGATTACCGGGAATGCTCAATAATTCTTGAGGAGATTGATGAGGCATAAAGGTACATCCATATTGTGATGATGATTTGCACAATGATGGGAAATATTAGTGGTCAAAATTTGGGGTATGACAGATGCCCCTATTTAATCTTCTTGGACCCAAAGGTGTGAATGGCGAAGGTATTCGGGCATTCGGGGTGCAAAAGGATTAAATATCAGAATACCCAAAATTTTGACAGTGGTTATGAATGGTAGTTTATGCATCCTTCTTCTTTTGCTAAGCAATGATGCTTAGAAAAGGTAACAACTTTCCCTCAATCCTAGTCTTCAGCCATGGAACTGGTCTCAGTTTCTGAAATAAACTTCCCCTTGATCCTGGTTTCCTACCAAGGAACTGGTCTCAGTTTCTGATGTAAACTTCCCCTCAATCCTGGTTTCCTACCAAGGAACTGGTCTCAGTTTTTGATATAAACTTCCCCTCGATCCTGGTTTCCTACCAAGGAACTGGTCTCAGTTTTTGATGTAAACTTCCCCTCGATCCTGGTTTCCTACCAAGGAACTGGTCTTAGTTGCTTTTGTCAATAAACTTTCTTGACAAGGGACGCTGTTTGTAGCGGTTTTCCTCAAACTTCTCGCCGAATTTTCCTGGGGAGATGCCATTTGATGGGAAAAAATTTTGGTGTCAGACTTGCTGGGGAACCCATTCATTTGAGCTGCAGAGGTGTTCAAACTTCTCTGTTGGAGACACCATTTGTTGACTCTACTGGGGAAAACGAGTCTCTTGAAAGACTGTTCTCCGCTTAGGGGCATTACATCATACTTTTCCTCGAGATCTTCTCGAAGAAATGCCATGTGATGTAATCCAGTTTGGAGGTGCTGATGACCATCTCGTCAACAAATTTTATGGAGAAAAAACTGATGTATTGCCGAAGCTTTGATTAAGAGGCTTTCTCTGGGGATTTTCCTTAATCTGAGAAAGCGAAGATATCATCTTCAATGGCGAAGAGTGATGTTTGTCGAAATTTTTCTTGCTTTTCAGAGGTTCAAGTTATCAAAGTGGTCGAAGACCGTCTCTAATCTAGAGATAAACTGGAGAGAGATTTCTTAGATGATTCACTTCATGACGAGGAAAGAAATGACAACTCAATTGACAAGAAGACTTTTATTACTAGGGGGTAAGACCGAATAGCGTGGTAGTGATGCAATATGAACATGTATGAATTAATAATGCATGATGTATGTATGTATATGCTGATGAAACTGACACAACATACAAACTAATAAATGAACATGACTGGATACTCGACCACTGCAGGGAACGAGGAAGTACCATTTGGTCCAAAATAGCAATTCTGCCTTGCTTAGGAGAAGTAGTCCCTTTGGGGAAAACCATTGGTCGAGCTTAGGAGATAAGAACTCTGTCGGGGATGTCAGATGAAATATTCACATCTGACACAGCTGATCCTTCATTCAGGTGTACTGGTTAAGAAGGAGTACTTTGATCTGCACTTTGAAGCTCGATTACTTCTGGAGAAGCGATCGATGTTCTTTCGATGTTCAACAGTCAAAAGAAATTGCCATCTTTATTTTAAAAGCAGAAAAAGTTTGACAATTAAATTCATTTTTGTTTTATTTCAAGAATCGTTGATCATGTTAAAATGTCGTTCTGTAAAGCTAAAACAAATAAGAATTGCAAACAAAAGCACTAGGGCTCAAATTTTATTGATAGGATAGAGATCAGCCAAGCGCATGATTCCATAGAGTATTTATAAAGCTAGAAAATGGTAATTTAAGGGAACAGGGCTACATTGAAACATAACGACCAATATCCTTCTACCAACTTTGAATTCTGGACATCCTGAGCTTCCGTCGAAGATGACCTTGACTGGAGTTTCTTCTGATGGATGGCATTACTGCTGCTAGGGGATTTGCCCCTTTGCTGGACGTAGTTACCTGCCATTATCCCTAACTTTTTCCTGGATTGTACTTTTGAGATTTCCAATCCATCGGGATGATTTTTGATTATGTCTCTAATTTTTGCCTGGACCGCCCTTTCGGGTTTTCAATCCACCGAGACGTTTTTTTTATATTTAGGCGAAGTATTTCTTGACTACGTCAACATTTGTGGGGTAGGAAAATTCTTCTCCATCCATGGTTGCAAGTCTCAAGGTGTCGCCTGAGAAGGCTTTCTTGACCACATAGGGGTCGTCATAATTCGAAGTCCATTTGCCCCGGGAATTAGTGAGAAAAGATTGTATCTTCTTGAGCACGAGGTCTCTTTTTCTGAAGACGCGAGGTCGGACCTTTTTGTTAAACACCTTCTTCATTCTTTGCTGATACAACTAACCGTGGCATAGTGCCGTTATTCGCTTCTCTTCGATCAGATTCAGTTCATCGTGTCTTCTTTGACACCATTCAGCCTCTGTTAGCTTAGCTTCCATTAATACCCTGATTGATGGGATCTCTACCTCTATGGGGAGCACTGCTTCCATGCCATATACTAGAGAGAAAGGGGTTGCCCCTGTTGAAGTGCAGACAGATGTGCGATAACCGTGAAGAGCAAAGGGTAGCATCTCGTGCCAGTCTTTGTAGGTTACAACCATCTTTTGAATGATCTTCTTGATGTTCTTATTAGCCGCTTCTATCGCTCCGTTCATCTTAGGTCAGTAGGGAGATGAATTATGGTGTTCAATTTTGAATTCAGCACACAACTCTTTCATCATTTTGTTGTTCAAATTGGATCCATTATCAGTAATGATCTGGCTAGGAACACCATAACGGCAAATGATATTATTTTTGATAAATCGGACAACCACTTGTCGAGTTACATTAGCGTATGATGCTGCTTCGACCCACTTGGTGAAGTAATCAATGGCCACCAGGATGAACCGGTGTCCGTTCGAAGCTTTGGGCTCAATCATGCCAATCATGTCGATTCCCCATATGGAAAAAGGCCATGGGGAAGAGAGAACTTTGAGATGCGTTGGCAGTACATGGATTTTGTCGGAGTATATCTGACACTTGTGACATCTCCTCATGTACTTGTAGCAGTCATATTCCATTGTCAACCAATAGTACCCTGCTCTCAGAATTTTTTTCGCCATTGTGTGTCTGTTGGCATGAGTGCCAAAGGATCCTTCGTGAATTTCTTTCATCAGCATGTTTGCTTCTGGTCTGTCTACGCATCGGAGCAAGACCATGTCAAAGTTTCTCTTATAAAGTGTATCACCGCCCAGGAAGAAGTTACCTGCCAATCTTCTGAGGGTCTTCCTGTCTTTTCTTGATGCCCCAGGTGGGTACTCTTGTTTCTGAAGGAAGTAGTTGATATCATGATACCAAGGTTTATCGTCTATGACTGCTTCAATCGCGAAGATGTAAGTGGGCCGTTCCAGGCGCATTATGTCGATCTTAGGTATGTCGTTCCATTGACCTACACTAATCATGGAAGAGAGAGTGGCTAATGCATCAGCCATGTGATTCTCTTCACGAGGGATATGATGAAACTCGACTCGGTTGAAGAATGGTAACAACCTTCTTACGTAGTCTTTGTCAAGAATCAGTCCTGATTGGTATGTGTTCCAATCTCCTTTGATCTGATTGATAACCAGGGCTGAGTCTCCATATATATATCCAAGTTCTTAATCCTTAAGTCAATTGCTTCTTCGAGACCCATGACACAAGCTTCGTATTCAGCCTCGTTGTTTGTACACTTAAATGTTAGTCTGGCAGTGAAAGGAATGTGGGTACCCTGAGGTGTTATGATGATTGCCCCAATTCTGTTTCCATAATGATTGACAGCTCCGTCAAAGATAAGTCCCCATTGGGAACCTGGTTCTGGCCTTTGACTGGGTAGTGGTTCATCGCAATCTTTCATTTTCAAGTACATGACATCTTCGTCTTGGAAGTCAAATCCGACTGATTCCTGATCGTCAATCGGTTGATGAGCCAAATGATCGGATAAAATACTTCCTTTGATGGCTTTTTGAGCATGGTACTCGATGCCGTATTCTAATAACAACATCTGCCAATGGGCAATCCTTCCCGTGAGAGCAGGTTTTTTAAAGACGTACTTGATCGGATCCATTTTGGAGATTAACCAAGTCGTGTGATGAATCAAGTACTGGCGAAGATGTTTGACTGCCCAAGCCAAAGCATAACAAGTTTTCTCAAGCATAGTGTACCGAGTCTCGCGGTCGGTAAATTTCTTGTTCATATAGTAAATGACAGACTCTTTCCTTTTTGTTTCGTCTTGTTGGCCAAGTACACAACCCATTGAGTCTTCCAAGACTATTAGGTATATGATCAGTGGTCTTCCTTCCACTGGAGGTGATAGAATCGGTGGGTTCAACAGGTATTCCTTAATACTGTCGAAGGCAGTTTGGCAATCTTCTGTCCAAATTTAGTCCTGATTCTTTTTGAGTAATTTGAAAATAGGCGCACATGTTGCGGTCATGAGGAATATAAATCTGGAAATGTAGTTCAAACGTACCAGGAATCCCTGACTTGTTTTTCAGTCTTTGGAGAAGGCATTTCTTGAATGGCCTTGACCTTGTCAAGATCAACCTCAATTCCTTTCTGGCTAACGATGAACCCTAGCAGTTTCCCTGAGCGAACACCAAATGTGCACTTATTGGGATTCAAGCGGAGTTTCTACTTTCTCAACCGTTCGAATAGCTTTAACAGGTGGGTCACATGCTCCTCCTCTGTCTTAGATTTGGCAATCATATCATCGACATATACATCGATTTCTTTGTGTATCATGTCATGAAACAGAGTAGTCATGGCCCTTTGATAGGTTGCCCCGGCATTCTTCAAACCGAACGACATTACCTTTTAACAAAACGTGCCCCATGGGGTGATGAAGGAAGTTTTTTCCATGTCTTCCGGTGCCATTTTTATCTGATTATAGCCCGAGAATCCATCCATGAAGGAGAAGACTTTGAACTTTGTTGTACTGTCTACCAGCATGTCTATGTGCGGTAAGGGAAAGTCATCCTTTGGACTTGCTTTGTTCATATCCCTGTAATCTACACACATTCTGACCTTTCCGTCCTTTTTCGGAACTGGTACTATGTTGGCTAACCATTGAGGATATTCTGATGTGGCGAGGAAACCTGCGTCAATCTGTTTCTGTACTTCCTCTTTGATTTAATGGCCAAGCCTGGATGAGTCCGTCTTAGTCTTTGTTTTTCCGGTGGACATTCCGATCTCAACGGTAGATGATGTTCCATGATGCTGGTATCCGACCCTGGCATATCCTTATAGGACCAAGCGAATACATCGGGAAATTCTTTGAGAAGATTTATCAAACTTTCTTTGACAGTTGGACTGGGTAGTGCCCCAATCTTGACTTCTTTTCTCTCTTCTTCTGAACCCAAGTTGACCGTTTCCAACGGCTCTTTGTGAGGTTCAATGGACCTTTCCTCTTGTCTGAGTAATCGGGAGATCTTTTCTGGAAATTTGTCGTCATCTTCTTCTTCAGCCTCTAATACTGAGAATTCAAAGTTAGGAGAAGGCATTGGACCGTATGTTTCAATGGGGTTTAAAATAAGCAATCTGCATGACGTGATGATTTGTTTTTAGAAGAGATAGAGAGAATGCAAGAGTGCGTGCAGTGTATTTTCTGAAAAATGCTTGTTTTTATTATTTGGGTTATTTTTTAGGATTACCATTTTCTGAAAAAAGCGAAAAAGAGAAAACAACAATAAATGCGGAAATTATAGAACGACGTTATTTTATTTATGATTTTGTCGATTCTTGGAACTACAGCCCTATAAAACAAAACTCTGTCGCTTTGGGCGAAGCAAAGAGGTACATTTACAGAAAGTGAGCCCTATCAAAACATCCGTTTCACCTGGACAAGGTGAAAGATTAAGATAAAGACGACAATTACTTCGACTTATGAACAACTTTCAGAACGTTGACTACAACCCATTGGCGGAGAACTCCTCGGTGAATCACAAAGTATGGTACCTTCTTTCTTGGTTTGTCCTAAAAAATAACGCTGATTTCTGGTGGAGCAGGATCGTTGGAATCTGTCTCCCAGGCAGAGTTGTCGTAGGAAGATTCCTCAGATGTATCTTGCACAGTGTTTGTACTCTCAGGTAGATCTCCCCATCCAGTTGGTTGAATGTCTTCGAGCCTGATACGAGAGCTTTCGGGAGCGGTGTACTTAACCAGGTAATCGAATTTGCCACTTAGTTGTCCTAAGGTGTCCCATACTTCTTTTGAATTGGAGGTGTCATCCCTTTCGATGACGTTGACCTCGGGAAAATCGTAGTTGATGAACTCTAGCCCGACAAGCTTTGCAAATTCATCGTCGTGCTGGGTATTTTCTGAATGCCCTGAGTGTTGATCCCATGACATGGTGGGAACGCAGGTATTCTTTTCAATGATGCTCAGCTAATATGCATCGTTGGGCTGACTCTCTTGCCCCGAGTCTCCTGGGTACGGCTGCTAGATAGGCAGGCCATCCATTAGCCCATAGTAGTCATGGTCAAAGTTGTCTTTCATCAGAGTGTCTTCCTCTAATGAGTTGGGTGGAGCACGACATCCTTCTGGATCATAATCTCCGTATATCATTTGGACGTCTGATCTTGGTATATATCTCGGACTCTGTGCGGGATAGCAAAATGGCATAGGCACTTCTCCCTGAGACATATAATCGTCCTCATTAAGATAAGACTTCCACTCTTCATCTGAATCGAAGGAGTCACCCTCGTTGATGGTATGTACTTCTTGAGATATTGGGTGAAGGAAACCTCCACTATGGAAGAAGTTCTGAATGGGATGAAGACTTTCATTGTTAGTAGCGGTCTGGGTACAGGTTGAAGAAAAACCAAGACCTTTCTTTTTCTTATTGTCAGTAGGAATGACAAGATGTCCCCATCCTTTAGTATTGTTACTTTTGATCGCTTCGAGAGCATCTTTGTACGAGGAAATCGATGTTCCTCCTTCTGATTGGTTGTCGTGACCCACCAAAAGTGCCTGGTACTGGGTTCCAATAACCTCCTCTGGTTCTACACAAGTGGACGAAGATAAGTTACTCCCGATATTGGCTTGCTCTCCGCAGACTGTGACGAGTTGGTAGTTTTTGACAAACTTCAGCTTTTGGTGACGCGTCGAAGTGACTGGCCCAATCTCGTGTATCCAAGGTCTTCCTAACAAACGGTTATATGCTTCCTGGATGTCCATGACCTGGAAAGTTACTTGGAAAGTGTGGGGACCGATAGTTATGGGAAGGTCGATTTTGCCGATAACTATTTTCTGGGATCCGTCAAATGCTTTGACGATGACCTCACTGCCTCTCATCGAAGATTCTTTGAATGATAGTTGCATCATAGTGGACTTCGGCATAACATTCAGAGCCGATCCGGTATCTACCAGTACGCTGGCTAAAGCATCGTCCTGGCAGTTGACTATAATATTGAGTGCCATATTATAATTTTTGCCCTTTTCTGGCAATTCCTCATCACTAAACCCCAAGTTGTTGCAGGAAGTGATGTTGGAGATGATACTGTCGAATTGTCTTATTGACACATCTTGTTCCACAAAGGCCTGCTCTAAGACTTTTTGTAGATCCTCCCTGTGAGCCTCGGAACTGAGTAACAGAGATACCACTGCGATTTTTAAAGGAGTTTGCAACAGCTGATCAACAATGTTGTATTCACTCTTCTGGATGAGCTTCAACATCTCATCGTTGTTCTTTGAAAGGTCGGGATCACTAGATTGATCGACTGGTTGATTAGGAACTTCCGTTTGAGGTTCCTTTTCTCTGGTAGGTTCTCCAACTCCTCGGTTGAAGATTCGACCACTCCGTGTTACTCGACTGATGTATGCAATATTCACGATGGAGGGTAATGGAATTTCCTTTCCATTCTCAATTGTTGTTGCACCGTATTTGTAAGGGATAGCCTTAGTTGATTCATACGGTAATGGTCCCGGTAGATAGATAACTACATGAGCCTTCTGATTCTTCTGACCATTGTAAGTAATTTCAATCAGTTCCTGGTTGGGAACTTTCGATTCGTCAAGTAAAGGGATGATGATACAAACATCTTTGGTCCTCTTATGATCAGAGATTATGACAACGTCCTTGATTCGATCAGCGACAAAGTCTGGCATCAAATTGGTTAACCCAGAACTTGGACACAGTCGAATCTCTTTGTGGTCTAACTAACTCTGAAGGGCTGTTCGCACGAGGTAACATCCTTGATTATCTTCAGAGCAAACTCTACAACGTTCATAGTTGTGTGGTGGCACCCGGCCACATCCACTCTGTATGCAGTGTAACCTCACTAGATCTGTTTCCATTGATCGAACATCCCGACTTTGATGCCTAGCAGGGTTCCCATTAATCATACAGACTTGTTGTGTGTCTTCGTCTAAATAGATCGAAAGTCACCAGTGGTTTAACAAGTGTTGCAAAGTTCTTTGAACGAGAGCGCATCCTTGGTCACTCTCACGACATCCTTTACAGTTCTGATAATTATGCCAAGTCAGAAAACCGAGCTGGACTTCCTTAGCATGTAACTCTACCAAGCTGGTATTCATCAAGCGAATATCAAATATTTGAATCATATTCACTTGATACTAATTTCTATCGCGGTAATCCTAAATCCATCCAAGATCCATCTGACGCTGGAGAGCCTCTTGTACAAAAGAGCATCCCTGATTATTTATTGAGCAGATAGGACAGGAATCGTAGTCGTGCCGTGGCAGATTATGATGTTGGCTTTGCCTTGAGTGCATTGCCACCAAGTTGACATTCATTGCCAGAATGTTGTGGTTCTGAATGATGTTGGAATTTGTATAAGTCATGTTAACTTCACGGATTCGGTGATCTTGGATCCATCCGAGATCCATCTGTTCCCGTAGAGCTGATTGCACCACAGAACACCCTTGATTATTCTTAGAGTAGATATCACACTGGTGATAGTTATGAGATGGTACATGACCATATCCGCTCTGTCTGCAATGCATCTTGACCAGGTTGGTTCCCAAAAAGAGTACATTATGAATTTGATAGCTGTGCTTAGCCTCTTCTTCTATCAAATTTACCGTAGCTTTCTCGTGTTGAGGCAGCGGGTTCGTCTGAACATTAAGACTTGTATCCTTGAAGGATAAGACCCTGCTCCTAACAAGCTTCTGTACGTCGGATTTGAAGCTGAGACAGTTTTCTATGTTATGCCCTGGTCCTCCTTAATGGTAAGGGCAAGTCTGATCCGCTTTGAACCAAAAAAGAAAATTTTTCGGTACTGTAAGAGGAGACCTGGTTTGGACGTGCCCCTTGACCAGTAGTAGTGGAAAGAGTTTTGCATACAACATTGGTATAGGGCCGAACCCTGGTGGTCGCGTTGTGTGGTTGTTGTTGTACGGAGGACGAGCCTGCTTAAGAGGTTGTTGTGTCCTTTGCTGATATTGTTGTTGATTCAGTTGACTTTGAGCAACCTGAGGTTGATACGTAGGAACAGGCGCAGGGTTAATAGCAGGAGTTACAACTGCTACTAGTTGGTACCGTCGCCTTTGCTTTCTGAGAGAGATATTACCAATATCTTGCTCTTTTTTCTTAGGGAGAGCACTACCGTATCTTTTGGTACTGCTTGATGGTCCGACATCTTTAACTAAATGTCCTTCTCGAGCTGCTTCTTCAAGACGAACTCCCATGCCTACCATCTCAATGAAGTCGCTGAGCGCACTGGCGACCATTCTATCATAGTAAAATGAGCTCAAGGTTTTCAAGTAGATATTTGTCATCTCTTTTTCCTCAAGAGGTGGACAAATCTGAGCGGAAATTTCACTCCATCTCTGAGCATATTCCTTAAAGGTTTCTTTATCCTTCTGTGACATGGCTCTGAGTTGATCTCTGTCTGGCGCCATGTCCAGGTTTTACTTATATTGTTGAATGAAGGAAGCGCCAAGATCTCAAAAAATGATGATCTTAGTGCGGTTTAATCCCATGTACCATTTGAGTGCGGCACCGGTTAAACTATCTTGAAAATAGTGGATCAGTAGTTGTTGGTTCTTTATCTGAGTTGACATTCTCCGAGCGTACATCACTAAATGGCTTTGAGGGCAAGAGTTACCCTTGTACTTTTCAAATTCGGGTACCTTGAATTTGTGCGGAACTTTCACATTGGGGACCAGACAAAGGTCTGTGGCGTCCTTTCCGAATAGATCCTGACTGCGAATAGCTTACAGTTCCTTCTGCATCTCCATGAACTATTCCTGGAACTCCTTCATTCTCTCGTCCATACTTTCATTTCCACCAGACGGTATCTGGGAAATCTGTCCTTCCGGGACAGTGTGTACCACGGGTGGTGGTATAGTCATTACGGAAGGGACTCTTGGTGCTTCCCAAAGTTTGTAACCTTCAGGAGTTATTGTCATCCCCCTGGCATCTTCGCTTTCCCGAAGTTTGTAACCTTCAGGCCCAACGGGTCCTACTACAGTTCCCGGATCTTCAGTGATCGGCGAAATATATCCTTTCAGGATATAGTTGAGTGGCATGCCCCATGGATGATCTTTAGGCATGGTATATCGAGGATCATACTTTTCCACTATGGGCGTCGATGTGATCTCTGAGATCACGGTCCTTTGCTGTTGTATTTGGGCTGCTGCCAGAGCTTGCATGTCATTGTGAAGCTTTCTCAGATCTTTTTTCAGAGCGTCGAGTTCTTCTCTCAACTCTATATTCTCTTCCTTGAGATTATCCATTTTCTTTTGTTGACTGGCCTGAGTATTGTACGAATGAGACAGTTTGACTCTAGAATTGAGACACAAACGTGAGATTCGTAGGTAAGAAGAATGCGTTATGTGAGAATGATGAAGGATATGCAATGATTATATTATATATATATTTTTTGTTATTTTTCAAAAGAAACTTCAACAATTGGATTGCAAATATCAAGCAATGGGGGAACCCCATTTTATTGAATTCAAAGATTGCGGAAATAGAAATACAGTAATTTACATAGTGCTGTAAAAGGAAATCTAAACTTATGGATCCTGAGTCCTCTCTGAGGAGGGCTCAGGTGTTGGTTCTGGTATTTTCCTCTTCTTTGACCGGGGCTCTCGAGCCGTTGTCGGGTTGTCATTCCAATGCCAAGTGAAAGGAGCGAGTAGATTCCTTTGGTCTTCTTGATTTTCTACAGCATGTTGCTCTAAAATCTCGATCAGAGCATCTTTTTCTTTTAACAGTTACTGTATTTTCTTACACTCCACATTGACAATACGATACTTGTTCTTCCAAGACTTCTTATCCTGTTGAACTCTGTTGAGAGTAACTTGAAGTTTTTTCGTATCTGACATAAAATAAAGGACATAATCCTTTAATAGAAGAACTTCCTGACGAGGGTAAGGAATCCTCAGTTTGAGAGCTCTAGTTTGTACCCAGTGGAGATAAGGTTCCACAGAGACACAGTCTGGTTTTCCTACAGACTCTCTTCCTTTCCTGTGAACATGTCTCCAAGCATGCACTATTTCTGTCTTTAGTGCTCTGTCATTTTCTCCTTCCTTGAAGAAAAGACCTTCCAGATGAGCATTACGTGGGACATGCCTCATCAGGTATCCAAATTGACGACGTACTAAGACTGGATTATAATTGATTCCTCCTTTAATTCCTATGAGGGGTACATTAGGGAAATTTCCACAACGGTCAATGATTCTTATCCCGTCATAGATTCTATTGTACCAATCGATGTCAGAGTTGGTAAGAGACATGATTCTCTGCAACCAATGTAAAGTATTCTTAGGATCCCAAAATGCAGCAGACTTGGGTAAGTGGGAAATGAACCATTTGTAAAGCAGGGGTACACAACACGTGATCATTCCTCCGCTGTACAAATTCCTTAAGTGTACAAAATGATAACCATCTGTGAGCAAGGTCGGTACAAGGTTTCCAATCAGAAATATCTTAATGGCATTGATATCTATGAAGTTATCGATGTTGGGAAACAAAAATAACCCGTAGGTGAGCAAAACAAAGATGGTCTCGGAAGCGGCCACGTTCCCTATACTAGCAAAGTACATGGCTTTCTTTATCAAAAACTTGGCTGGTAAACCTGGGATTCCACCCTTAGTGGTCATGTGAGTCCTGACTTCTGACTCGTCCAAATAAATTGCTCTTGCAATGGTTTGATCCTTTGGAATTTCTTCCAGTCCAGAAAAGGGAGCTTGGTCAGTGATGGGTAAATAAGTCAGGTGAGAGTACTCCTCCAGTATTGGTACCAGTTGATAATCCGGGAATGTGAAAATGTGATAGAACGGATCATAAAACTGAATGAGTGTAGCCAGTATTCCTTCAATTACATGGACCCTTAACAGAGACAGCAGTCCTCCGTACTTAGCTCTGAAAGCATCAGGGTTGGTGATCATCCTCGCCAATCCTCTTAAATCCTCTAGTTTTGGAACCTTGAATGTGTACTTGTGAGTCTTCCTTCTACCGAAATCCATAACGCAATCTCCTTTCTCTCTGATATTTGCAATCATTGTCTTAGTTTAATTTGAAAAAGAGAGACTAGAAGAGAAAAAAATTTCTTTGTTTAAAGTTTTTTAATGAAATGAATGCATGAATGCAGCACACAAAAACATAGAAAACACATGGGGTCAAAGGTTCGGTGTCATAAAGTCATGGCTCTACCCATTCCTAAAGGTTATACTGGTGATTTTTGTACCTGTCCTCACAATCATTGACCCCTCTTGGGATAACAACAGCAGGCTAGTTCACCCGAGCGAGCTGCAGTATCTTAGAGTAATCTCAAATGAGGGTAGTATCGCGTGACAACTATTTCCGATAGCTTCTGCACTACAAAATAGTAACAAGGTCTCAGCCTACTAAATCCTCAGTTTCATAGAATACCACAATCGAACAATCTGCTTTCAACAACTGAAGTCGTATAGGCATTGAATCCGCAAGGGGTCTCTCCACTGATTAGATGGTCGACCGGGATCTCTTATTTGGGAGTCACTCCCTGTAAGATTACCCGTCTAGTGCCATCACTTATCTTAGGTGTATACTCAATCTTTCCAGATGCGGCATCACCCGCAGTCCCATTAGCAAAAAAATAAACACGGATATCTATTAGGAAAAGCGATATATATATATATATATATATATATATATATATATATATATTCATTCCTAAAACTAACATCATAGACCTCTTAAGAGCTATAATCCTAGTCCTATACAGATAATGAGTCCCCAGCAGTGTCGCCATTTTTCTATAGAAAATGGGGACGATGCCCCAAGGATCATTCTAAGGACTCCCCAGCAGAGTCGCCATTTTACTGTAGAAAATGGGGACGATGCCCCAAGGATCATTCTAAGGACTCCCCAGCAGAGTTGGCATTTTTCTGTAGCGAGCAATTTTTGTCGGTGACACGACCACCTTATCGCTGAAGTTTGGGTTTTCCTCCTCGAAGAGAAAGGGTGTTACTTTCTGATTTCGTATTTATCCCGTGAAGCTGGAAGGGAAAGGGATGCTATCTAAAACTAACCTTGCATGCAAATGTTTAACGGAACAAACGCTTTAAAGAGATTGGGGGGGGGGGTCCGGGGCCAGGTTATACAATGGAGAGTTGTCAATTACCCATCCTATATGTGGTTATCCAAAGGATATTAGCTTTAGGTTTCGCTTTGCAATTGATGGTGTTTATCTGTTAATGGGTTGGGAAAGTTTCTTGGGAAGTATGAGCGAGTGAGTGAGTTTTCTATGGAAAATGATGATGATGATGGCTAAGGTATGAAACCTAAAGTCTTTGACTGATGTATGAAGGTACTGGACCTAGGGTTTTTGTTTAGTATGCTCGCTAAGATTTCGTAATCTTATGCCTACGTATTCTCATTTAAACGAAACAGGGAAATCAGAGCAATCGTAGTTCCTCCTATTCTAAGGGAGGAAAATGATGTTTTGGTGTCTTGTTCAAAGCCCAAGATTGAAGCTAAAAGGGTATTCGTGTCTTGTTCAAAGCCCAAGATTGAAGCTAAAAGGGTATTGAGAGGGAATTTGTCATCTCTAAAGAGAGATTGTTGACTTTTTGGTGTCCCTTGATCAAAGTACAAGGTTTATGCTAAATGGTTAATTGACTCGGCTAGGGGATTTCTTTATACAAAGCCTAAGAGGAGGCTAGAAGTTTGACTTTATCGGGGAAGTGTTTTGTCTGTCTTTTACAAAGCCCAAGATTGAGGCTAAAAGGGATTTTGACTCCGCTGGGGAGGGTTTGTATGTGTCTTGTACAAAGCCCAAGATTTGAGGCTGACCTTACTGGAAAAATCATTATACAAAGCCTAAGAGGAAGCTGAAATGGGTTTGACCCTTCTTGGAGAGTATTACCTGTCTTGTACAAAGCCCAAGATTGAGGCTGAAATGAGAAATTTAACTGACTCTGGTGAGGATATTTTTATGTGTCTTGTACAAAGCCCAAGATTGAGGCTGAAATGAGTTTGACTCTTCTTGGGGAAAATCATTCCTCAAAGCCTAGAAGAAGACTGGGAGGAAATGACTCTGCTAGGGTAGATATCTGTCCCAAGCTCAAGAGAGGGAAATTTATGTCTTGTACAAAGGCCAAGATTGAGGCTAAAAGGGTTTGACTCAACAAGAGAGTGCTTTTATCTGTCCCGTATAAAGCCCAGGATTGTGGCTAAACAAGTTGGAGAAATCCTTCTACACAGCTTGAGAGGAGGCTAACTCCTGCTAGGGGAAATCTTTATACCAAGCTTGGACAAAGATCGACTCAACGAGAGAGTATTTTTATCTGTCTTGTACAAAGCCCAAGATTGAGGCTAAAAAAGGTTGACTCAACAAGAGAGTCTGAAAAGGTGATTGACTCAACAAGAGAGTTTAACAAGTGATTGACTCAACAAGAGAGTCTAAAAAGTGATTGACTCAACAAGAGAGTCTGAAAAGGTTAGCTCCGTTGGGAAGAATAATTTGTACAAAGCCCAAGAGGCGGCTGACTTCGCTGAGGAAGGATCATTATACAAAGCCTAAGAGGAGGCTAGCTTTCTGGTGAGGAAAAGTCTTTATACAAACCCTAAGAGGAGACTATCTTTTACCGAGGATAATTGAGATCCCCAGGCAGGTCCAAGTGGGGAATCAACTCTTGCTGAGGTTTACAGAAGAGTTGAGATGTCAGATACCTTGAGGTTCTGATTTAAGATAGTGTTGACCCTGGTCGGGGAACTCTCATGAGAGAGGCTAGGTTTCTGCTGGAGATCGATCCAAAATGCCCGGGGTTTTTTCCTATAGTTGTAAGGAACTTGAGAATGTCTTTGAGACTCAAGGGGATTAGACTGTCCAAGTCTACTGGTGTGGAAGAGTTTTATCTTTTGTATGATGCCCAAGAGGAGGCAAGGGCTTTAAGGGATGAGAATCAACCCTAAAGTGGCCTGAGGTCTGACACTGGAAAGACTGCTCTAGCAAAGGATGACTAAGTTCTATCTTATACCTTTAAGAGGTCGTCATGGTCCTTGTATTAAGCCCAAGAGAAGGCATGAGAACTTCTAAGAAGCCGGAGGTTCCTTGTACAAAGCCCAAGAGGAGGCGGGGATGCTTTTAGGAAGCCTGCGGTTCCCAAACCAAGAAAAGTTCAAGAAATGTTATTCACCGAGAATAGATCTATTCACCGAGAATAGATCAACTCCGGGGAGTAGAATTTCTTTGACAATTTCTAGGGGTGACAGTCTGAGAAAAGGTTCACCGAGAATACTGCCTTTCTCTTTGTTCCATATTGTTTAACCCCAAGAGAAGGGAAGACTGTATCTGGAGATCCTATGGGGATCTAGTTTTGTTTGTATTTTAAGAGTGACCAACAGGGCTTTACCTAGTTCTAGACCTAGTTGCCGGGGAAAACTCTAAATAACTATACTAGTATATATACAGTTGATATATGACAAGTATTTAAAAAAGGGTATGAAAGAAGACTAACCATGCGCAGCTTCCCACAATACAGTTATATATATATATATATGACATGTATTTAAAAGAATGAAAGAAGACTTACAGTGCGCAGCTTCCCACAATACAGTTATATATATTAAAGCAGGTAAATGAAAGCGGATAAAACTTACAGGTGAGCAAGCTTCCATGCTGTATTGTTAGTTGTTCAAAGAAATTAAAGAAAGTTTTGATAACAATACATATATTTGAATCTAAATCAAAAGGGAATTATTTTGAAAAGATTGTGGGGCTTATACTCAAGGAGAGGCCCAAAGAGTTTGACAGTGATTGCACCGTTGTTTTGAATATTGTACCGAGACTTATACAATGACTGAGGCCCAAAAGTTTTATGTACAACAAGGGATGGGTCTTATACCTCAAGGAGAAGCCCAAAGATTATTTAAAGAAAATAAATGGGGCTTACAACACAAGGGTAGGCCAAGATGATTTTCTTGTTTGAAAATGGCGATCGCGCTGAGATTTTTGAAAACACCGTGGGTCTTATACAATGACTGAGGCCCAAACTATTTTGGTTTCAAAGAGGGGTTGGGTCTTACACTCTATTAGAGGCCCAAGTTTTAAAATGGATAAAGATGGGTCTTATAGCTCAAGGAGAAGCCCAGGGATTCTGTTAAAAAGGCGACAATCGCGCCGAACTTTTGAAAATATACAGAGGGACTTATACGATATGTGAGGCCCAAAAAGGTCTATTTACAAAGGGATGGGACTTACACTCTATCAAGAGGCCCATGAGTGTTTGAAAAAGATTTGTTAGGGTGAAAATCAAAGAAACCCTAATTTCATTTTCTTTTAAAAGTAATCCTTTTAATAAAATGAATAAAAATGACAAAAATACCAAATAAGTCTAAATAAACTACTTGTGATTTTTTATTAAGATTCGAAAAATGAGGTTTTAATCACAAGATGATTTAGGACTCATTTGATTTTGATTTTCAAGATGAACATTCATTTTTGAAAGGTTTAAAAACAATAAAAATGAATTTATTTACAAAAATATCAACTATATTAAATAACCAATATAAATTTGATTTTTTTTGGGGAATAAAATACTTTAATATTTTTGTGATTTTTTGCAAAAAAAACCAATACAAAATAATTAAAATTGAGAGAGAAATTAATTTTCCGAATCATTTAAAAATAATATGAAAAATAATAAAAATGGAAAAAGTGATAAAAAAGAGGTCTGGGGCGAGGGGGATTCGAACCCCAAACCTTCCACTTGCTCAATACACACAAACCAGCTGATCAACCACTGGGGCGCAATGCCAATTCAAATATAGTATGACAAATGAAAAATATATAGAGAACTTGGTTTTAAAACCTGAAGAATGGCGCCATGGCCATCTTCTTCCTTGGGCCAGATGCTTGAAGCTCTCTATCTCACTCGTTTCTAAACCATTTGACATAATTCAAACACCAAATTCATGCGTTTTTTAACAAGGAACATGATGGCAATATTTGATTTCATTTATCTTCAGTGTGTAGCAAGTTACATTAACATCAATGTATGAACCCTAATTTTGCAAAAGCAATTGTGCAGACATGTTTGTAAGTGTTAGGGTCAAATTTTTTGAGGGGAAACACTCAACATATGATGATAAGCAATTGGCAAAAGTATCATGCGAGGAAATATGCATGGATCATGTTATGAGAGTTTAAGGCTTACCTTGCTGCAAGAAGAATTGGAACTCTGCACAAAGTGTGTTCCAGAAGTAATTTGATGACCCCTAAAGCTTCACTGGATGTTATGGAGTGGATAGCAACCTTTAGAACTCTTTGAAACTCCTTAGATCAAATTGTGGTATCCCAACTGCACAATTGCTAGGTTGAAGAGTGAAATTTTGATGAAGGTGTTTCAGAAGTGGTTTAGGTGTTTGGACAACTTCTATACATCATATGTGATGTGTTAGAAGTGATGGTTTTTGTTGCTTGGCTCTGCAACTCAAAACCCGATAGTACTTGCTCAAAAACAAAAAAGTTTGGCACTTAAGGAGAGAATGAGAGAAAGGAATGTTGTAGGCTGCTTTGGTGTAGTCTGAATGATCAGTTGGGACCTCTATTTATAGTGGATCAACTCTTGTTTTGGAGGAATAGTGAATGGCTGCTGGATCAGATCACATTCAACGGCTTTGGCTTGGTGGAATTTCTTCTCATGCAAGGCAAACTAGCCTCTCCCAAGAGCAGGGCTATGTCTTGACCAAATCCACATTCTTCAGATGTTTTAATTGTTTTTTAAGTGAGCATCTTGACTGAGTAGAGTGGCTTTGTTGAAAGTGCACTATTTCACATAAATGCCTTTGAATTCAAGGCATATATGCCAAAATGCATTAATCTCAAGTTGGAAGATCCCTTGGCGTTTTGACTCAGCTTTACAAGTTGGATCAATTGGACTAGGATCATATTAGATGACTGATGCATAGGGATCACTGGTCTTGACTCAGAAATCGTGTCAAGCAAGCAAACATCCAAACTGGTTTTTCCAAAACAGTTGCAACAACATGACTTTGAGCTGCTATATCTCTTGATTCCCATGGAGTTTTTTCATGATGATGAACCCTTTGAATTGCTAGCAATATGCACAACAACTTTGGTGTTTACACCTTGAATTGATTCATCTTGCAACTTTGTGAAAAAGTGCCCCAAGTTTTGGTGTTTCACTTGAAATCTACCTTGGGCAGGATTTTGCTAAGTGTTGGAAAAAGATGCATTTTCATGTTTTTAGTGATTTTGATCCAATCATAACTTGAAATCTATGAGGAATTGGAATGAGGTGTAGTTGACACTTTTGAAGTATGCCACGAGAGCTACAAATCCAGCTTTGGACCATCCAAAATGGTTGCTTGGATCTCAAGTTATGGTCCTTGGAAGTTGGTACCCTAGCCACTTTGTTCCATAACTTTGAAAAATTCTTAGTTTTTTATAGTTACCCCATTTACAAGTTAACTCACTATTCTTAATTTTTCTTGATGAATGATGATTCAAATCACATATTAACATTGTTTTAGGTTGAGGAACCATAATTGTGAAAAATCTCAAAAAGTCAAACTTAACTTTTGTGCACAATTGACTTTTTATCAGATGAATTCCAAACTGTGCGACCTTTTATGAAATCAAGTCCTTGATCTAAATCAAAGTTGATGGATATGTTACATAGGTGTTGTAGGGTGTATTGAATCATGTCCTAGGGTTTGGGAGCATGTCTTGGTCAAAAGTCAAAGGTACAGTTGACTTTTTCTTCAAAACCCTAATGGTGGTCCTGAGGAAATTGAAACTTGTGGATCAAGCTTCTTGGATTAATCCATTGTTGCAAATGGATCAATGTGGTTTATTAGAGACCCTCAAATCATGTCTTAAGGTCTTTGCTCATGTTTTGTCCCAAAAGTCAACTTAGGGGTGAATTAGGTCAAGAAACCCTAATTCCTGATTTTTTTGATGAATGCTTCCCCTGAGGTTAAATTGACTTGATGATTGGGTCCATGAGGTCCCTTGTAGTATCATAAGTTATATTTTGAAGCATTGGCTTATGCCCAAATGAATATTTTCATCTGGAGGCCCTGGTTGACCAAAACCCTAATTTGGTGACACTGGCGATCTTGAGGCTTAATCCACTTGGAATGCTATAACCTTGTGCTTGATTCTTGATGTGGGAGTCCTCTTGATCATTTATGTGTGTTTGAGAGGTTAGACAAGTTGAAGATCTTGTCATTTCTTGATTGATCCTTTGTCTAAATGCTCTAAGAGGGCTTGAAACCCTAGTCCTTGATTGCAGGGAATGCTCAACAATTCTTGAGGAGATTGATGAGGCATAAAGGTACATCCATATTGTGATGATGATTTGCACAATGATGGGAAATATTAGTGGTCAAAATTTGGGTTATGACAAGCGGAATCATCTTAAACCATCTCCAAAGCTAAGTTACTTGAATATCAGTGTACTATTCCTGAGAAATGTCCTATATCTCTCTCGACATGCCTGTAGATGAACTTCAAGTTCTTAGTGAATCCATGGTTTACTTCAAAAACCTCAGGGATAATGGATGCGATCTTACTCATACTCTAACTTGTCAAGGATGGGATGGTTACTTTAAAAGATTGCAAGGATCCTCACTTCCAATCCTAGTCAAAGACTTCTGGATTCATGCAATCACTAGTAGACATGTCATTGTCTCTACTGTGCTTGGAAGATGAATCATCATCACTGAAAAGACAATCAGTGACCTAATCTCTCATGATGGAAAGGGACTAAGAATTGTCAATGTCCATCCAAATAAGCAAAGGAAGGTTAAGGTCACAACCGCTATTTTCAAAGAAGGAACGGGTCTTGAATCTAAAAAGGATCCACCATCAGCGCTCTTAAAGGATACTTTAAGAGTTTGGTTTAAAATCATGTTGGGAACTATATATCATCGTCCTTCATCTCATTCATCGGATTATATTAATATGTCACAGAAGTATGTTTTATACTCTCTGTTGAAAGGAAAGAAAATCCATCTCCCTTGTATTTTGTTCAACTTTTTGAGAGAGTCTATAATTAACTCAAGAACTGGCTTCATAAAGAAGGGAAATCACATTCCCTATGGCAGACTATTGTCTGATATTTTCATTGAATCAGGTTTAGTTGAAGATTTATTGGTTGCTTGGTTCACTAAAGAACTATACAAATCTTCTGGTCGACCATTCTGGGAAAAGAACTTAAAGAATATGGGGATTCTCAAAGGATAACCGGTCAACCTGCTTTTCCAAACTAGTTTGATCTTGACTTTGTTCGATTTCAAATCCCTGGATTCCCACATTTTTGAAATGACTATAATCCAGAAGAATTAGCAAAATATTTTGCTAAATTTGAAGAAGAGGAATTACTAGATGCATGGATTGATCTGGAAAGTCTACCAGATGCTCTCCCTAAAATTGTTCATAAAAGAGGGAAAGGAAAGAAAAATAAAAGTGATGATGAAGGACCATGAACAAAGAAGATAAAGATAGATCATAGTAAGTCTCTTGAATCATCCTCTGAAATTGCATCCGGTTCATCTCCTCCCATCTCATCAACCCAACCAATTTTATCCACTAGTCCACCAATATTCTCTACTATTGTCACCACCTCTCCAATACCCGTCTCTGAAATAATCACCATTTCACCTCAATTTTTACAATTGACGCCACCAAGGTTTGAAACTACCTCATCTCAACCAACTTCCACCGTTGTTATCTGATCGTGAAGGCTGGATCAGATCCTGTAGAAGTGGGCCACCAAGTGCGTCAGGGATGCTGGTCTTATGGAGAGTAGGGGGTGTACCTGCAAGGTACTCCGGCGCTCAAGTAAGAAAGGGTCAGAGAAAAGGGGCAAGTACAAAGTATGAGTTCTTAGGGTGAATATTTGATACCTGACCCTCTCAAGCGAAAGAGTTTATATAGAGCCCCCAGCGTGTGGCCAACGATCCTATTTTCGGGGCGAAATAACCGTTTTCCTGAAGAATAGGTAATTGCCCTAACTAGCCGTTATGTCGGGCAGGGGTGCCCGAAACTAGCCGTTATGTCGGGCATAAGCGTGGTTTCAGGCACCTGCCCTTAACTGTTCGAGGAGCAGTGAAGTCGTGCGTGACGGGAAGTAACTCCGGGGAGGAGCGATGTGTTCCTTGCCCGGTTGGAGGGCAGAAAGGTAATTTTCTCCCCTTCGAGGATTAGACTTAGGCAATTTTGGCCTCTCTGGAGCAGAAGCGGAATGGGCCATGTCTAGCCATTGGTCCAGTCCAGAACAGGAGTCCCCCAAGTCGTTTCTCCCGAGCATGGGAGTGATGACTTAAGGAAAGCTCGTTGCTCTGGGGAGCTAGCATAGAGTCGTCGTTTGGAGACGAGGAGGATTGTCTCGATGTGCTCGTGGCCCCCAATGTCCATGAAATTCGTGGTCGTGACCTTGTTGCCCGGGGAGACTAATGGTCAGACATAATTGGAAACGTTGGGTCGCCACATGTACCTAGAGCTCCGTGTAGCAGTTACTAGGTAATGATGGCTAGTTGATAGCCATCATGGCCTACGAGCGCGTGTTCGCACGTGCCCCTTTGTATAAAAAGGGGAATTCGTTCCATTTGGAACTTTTTTGCTCTGATTTCTCTTCGTTTCCTTCAGCATTCCTGCCCGTTGCCATCTTCTGCTTCCTCCGACCACCGCTCCAAGCTTCGAGCAGCCACTTTCATCTTCTTAAATCAAGTAAGTTTTTTGATCCTGTGCTTGTTCTACTCCTTTTGGTTGTCAATGGTAGATTGCATGTGATTAGGGCTAAGTTTAGAGGACGAAATAGGTGGATTTCCAGTGATTGTTGGTGGTGGACGGTGGTTGTGCCATTTTTCCACTTCTGACATGTCGCCGGACGTGTTAGTATGTTCTAGCGAGGAGGGCGGTTCACGGCATCGCCGTGACAGCTATGCATGTGTGACCGCCGTGTTCGTTCATCTTCTGAGTGGGTGATGAGTTTTCTGGTAGAACATTCCCAGATTCTGGTGGAGCTTTGCGATTTCCGGCGAAGCTTCAACGGAAACTGGGTACGAGTGCGAGGAAGTTCCTCGCTTGGGGATGACTTGTTTCGAGCGTCTCCTCGCGGGGAGGTTTCAGTTTTCCTTTTGATGTTAGGGCTTAGGCCGGGGACATTGTCATTATCTCTTTGTGCGCCCTTTCACTTGACTTAGTGGTGGAAGGGTGGATTTAATTTGTTGTCAAATTCACTTTCTTCTCTGCTTTTCAGGTGATTGTTATGGCGACGGGGCCAGATAGAGAGGTTATCATAGATACGTCCGAGGATGAAACAGGCTCCGAGGATAATAGTAATTCGAAGGCTTCGAGTTCGACGGCTCGAGTTCCTCCAGTGATGTCAGGGAGGAAGAGGAGTTGAACGACATGGACGAAGACGTCGTCGTGGACTCCGCCGAGGAGTGGGAGGTGGCCGAACCCGCTGAGCACGTGTCTACTTTTGCAAAGTATTTGGGGGACGTCTTTACGGAGGTTAGACCGGAGGGAGAGTGGAAGGTGCACTTCCCTTCCGTGGATGAGCAGGTCTGCATGAACTTCGGGGACCGTTTCACGATGTATGAATATGCTTTTAAGGAGCTGGGTATAAGGTTGCCGTTCACTAATTTTTAGCAGTCAGTGTTCGTTCATTTGAAATTGGCCCCCACGCAACTGCATCCTAACTCGTTGGCCTTCATCTGGGCGTTTGAGCTGGTATGCGAGCATCTCTCCATAGGGGCTACTCTCCCTCTGTTCTTCACTGTCTTCCATCTTCAAAGGCAGCTATCGGGGAGGAAGTGCGGTTGGGTCTCTTTGAAGCAGCCCCGCAAGTTGTTTAAGCCATTCTCGGAGTTGATACGGACATTCAAAGAGCGGTATTATGTCATCGAGCCCTTGTCCGAAGCTTCCCAGGATAGTTCATACGTCTGGGAGATCGAAGTTGACGAGGATGGGAATGACCTGCGCGACGAGGATGGGAAGTTTATTGGGCGGAGAATCTATAAGTTCCCCATCCATTGGGCGCCCGATCATTTCGCCAAGAGGCCTAGTGACTATGTTCTCCAACCGAGCGAGCTACGCGGGCAGGACGTCGTGGCACACGAGGTGCTGGTGAAGTGGGTCAACTCCTTCTGGCTTGTTGAGTGCTGGACGAGCAAGGGTAATCCGGTCTTCGAGGAGGACGGGAGTCAGAGGGTTGAGCATCGATTTATCAACATTAAGGCACTGCTTGAGTGCAAGACTCCCGAGGATGCCGAGAAGCTGCTTGGTAGTCTTAGTTATTTAGATTTGTTTGCGTTATTTCTTTTCCTCGTATCTAACATGCTGGTATTTTGTTTGTACAGGTGAGATTCCTCAGGCTCATGACCGGGTTGTGAGGAATGCTCTCGCGAGGAACAAGGCCGGAGCGGCTCCTCCGAAGTCTCAGTTTGCTGGTGCTCGTGCTCCTCTTCCGATGCAGTCTGCTGCGGGGACCTCGTCTTCTCCTACTCCTACTTCCCGGGGGTCTCCTCTTCCTTTGACCGGTCGATCCAAGCGGCCAAAGTTTAATGACGCTGTGGACCTCACTCGGGCATCGGAGATGGGGAAGTTCGAGCTTCATCCTTACATCCATGACAGGAAATTCTTCGAGGGGAACTCTTTGATCGTGCCTCGGGCGGAGTCTCTTCGCTTGGAAAGCATGGACCGCCCGAGCAAGAAGGCGTTGGTGGCTCAGGACGCTTCAGCTTTGGTTAGGATGCTGGAGATGGCGGTCGTTTATGCTGAAGGGGACTCTGCAACCGAGGCTGAACTCAACGCTGCTCAGGCTACCATGGCATCCCTCAGAGAAGAAGCCAAGGTTGCCGACGATGCTCAGAAGAAGGCTGAAGAGGAGGTAGCTCGGTTGAAGAAGGAGAATTCCACGCTGGCGGCGGAGAAGAAAGCTTCCAAGGAGCTGGTCCAACAATTGAAGGCGGTCAATGCCCCAGGTGACGATGAGCCAGAAGATGTGAAGGAGTTGAAGACGAGATCCGAGCTGGTTGCCCGTATGCTACTGGCCGAGGATGACGTCATTGTTGTTGCGGAGGAGTCCTTTAGAAATGTCGTGGCTCAACTGCAGGTGGTGAACCCTGAGCTTGACTTTTCTGTTGAGGGTACTCACTATCTGGCGCATGTTGAGGATGGCCGGATTGTCATGCCCGATGCTCTCCTTGAAGGGAACCCAGAGGATCAGCCCGTAGAGGACCAGGGACCTCAGTCTGAGCCAGCCGAGCACATGGACGAGTGAGGAGTTTGTGCTTTTGATGTTGTAACTTGTCCGGCCTGCATGCCTAGTGACTGTTGTAATTTATTATTTTGGGGGGCATAGCCCCCGTTTGATTTAACTCAGTACAATCGTGGTCCTTGTGGCCACTTATTATGGTAAATTATTATGTGTTTGGTTCTGTTATCTATATGAATTTACTTGCTTTTATTCTTTGCTAAGTGTTGTACTCATGCTCGTTGTGAATGTATGTCTGCCCGTGATTGGGAGTATTTGACTTGTGCAAATATTTAAGGGGGATTGCTCGTTGTAGATGTGTTCGACAGTGAGGGGAACTGGTCGAACGGCCGGGGAATATCCTGGCGGGGGTGCGGAGCTCAGGTCGCGTTTGAGGCCTGAGTTCGCGGTGTGAACGTCCCATCGCGAGCTGGGGTTCTGCCAGTCATGGTACTTTGACGACAACGATGCTCGATCGAGGATCGCTGTCGAGCAGTTACCCGGCTCGTTACTGAGCGGGGTTCTGCTTTATTAGTATGCAACGCTTGTACCTAGACGTGCATAGTGGTCGATAGCTGACATTCGTCGTCGCGACGGGTCGAATTGAGAATTTAGCTGTAGTATTATTTTAGCTTTTCAGCATTCCATGGTCGAGCAAGTTCTTCCCCGGTGAGATGTTCTAGGTAGTAGGCCCCATTTTCCGTTTTTGCTCGGGCGCGATAGGGTCCTTCCCAGTTGGCTGCTAGTTTGCCTTCGCGAGAGTCTTTGTGGTTTCTTCTTAGAACAAGGCTTCCCACGTTGAACTCTCGTCGTATCACCTTGGCGTTGTGCCTGATGGTAATTTTTTGTTTTAGTGAGGCTTCGCGGAGGGCTGCCCCGGTTCGGATTTCCTCGACGAGGTCGAGTTCTTCTCTCAATGATTCGTCGTTCATCTCCTCGTCTAGGGGCGACTCTGTCCTCCTGGAGGGCACGTGAACTTCGACAGGGATTACAGCCTCGGTCCCGTATGCTAGACGGAAAGGTGTTTCCCCGGTCGTTGAGTATGGAGTTGTGCGGTATGCCCACAGTACACTGTGCAGTTCCTCGACCCATGCCTTCTTTGTTTCATCCAGCCTTCGCTTCAGGCCTCAAAGGATGACTCGGTTGGCTGCTTCAGCCTGTCCGTTTGTTTGAGGGTGCTCTACGGATGCGAAGTACTGCTTCGTGCCCAGTTGGGCGACGAAGTCTTGGAACTTCCTGTCCGTGAATTGCGTCCCATTGTCCGTTACTATCGCTTGGGGGATGCCGAAACATCCAAGGATGTTTCATTTGTAGAAACGCAGGATGTTGAGGGCAGTTATCTTGGCTAGAGCCTCCGCTTCTATCCAATTTGTGAAGTAGTCTACGCCCACTATTAGGTATTTTTTCTGACTTGATCCTACCATGAAGGGTCCTAGGATGTCTAGGCCCCACCAGGCGAATGGCCACGGGGAGGACATAGCCTTGAGCACGTTAGGCGGAGGTAGGTGCATGTCCCCGTGCCGTTGGCATTTATCGCATTTCTTCACGTGTTCTTTCGCGTCGTGTTGCATGGTCGGCCAGTAGTATCCTGCTCGAAGGGCCTTTCAAGCAAGGGACCTTCCGGCGAGATGTTGGGCGTTGATTCCCTCGTGGATTTTGTGTAGGATGTGTGATACCATTTCCTCCTCGACGCATTTGAGCAGTGGAATGGAGAATCCCCGCCTGTAGAGTTTATCTTCGACCAAGACATAAGAGCAGGCTCTTCGCCTGACTATGCTGCCATCCTTTGGGTCGGACGGAAGTTTGTCTTCTGCGAGATAGTTGTAGACTGGGGTCATCCAGCAGTTGTTGTCGTCGATTACCTGCATGTCGAGGGTCGGGGAGGTCTTCTCGATGTTGGGTCGAGGAAGTACTTCCTGTATGACGGATTTGTTTCCGCCTTTCTTCTTTGTGCTAGCTAATTTGGATAGCACGTCTGCTCATACGTTATGTTCGCAGGGAACGTGTTTCACTTCCACTGTTGTGAACTTCGCCATCTCCTTCTTGACTAGGGCCAAGTATTCGGTCAGGTTGTAATTTTTGGCTTGATATTCTCCCCAGACCTGGAGGGCCACGAGTTGTGAGTTTGTTCAGATGACGACTTCTTCTGCGCCCAGGTCCTCGGCCAGGCGTAGCCCAGCGAGGAAGGCTTCGTATTCAGCCTGGTTGTTAGAGGTTGGGAAGGACAGGGTGATTGATACTTCAACGATGATTCCTTCGTTGGTTTCCAGTATGATGTCCGCACCGCTTCCTGCCGAGCTGGAGGCACCGTCCATAAAAATGGTTCATTTGCGTGCTTCGCTCGCGGGGGAGTCTGCGAATGTCATTTCTGCGACGAAGTCTACCAGAGCCTGGGCTTTGAGAGCTTTCCTGCTTTTGTATTGGATGTCAAATTCAGACAGTTCTAGCGACCATTTGAGCATTCAACCGGCCATGTCGGGTCGTCCTAGTAGCTGCTTTATTGGTTGATCTGTTCGAATCACGATCGTGTGAGCTAGGAAGTAATGTCTTAATCTTCTGGCTGCATTGAAGAGGGCCAGTGCGACTTTCTCTATCTGTTGGTATCTTAACTCTGGTCCTTACAGCGCTTTGCTCGTGAAATATATGGGCTTCTGCCCGTCAGGTGTCTCGCTGATGAGAGCGGCGCTCACTGCTTCAGTTGCTATGGCCAGGTACAGGTACAACATTTTGCCATTGTCCGGGCGAGAGAGGACCGGCGGCTCTGAGAGCGCTCATTTCAGATGGAGAAGGGCCTTATCACACTCCTTGGTCCATTCAAATGCTGCCTCCTTGCGGAGGAGTTTGAAGAATGGTAGGGCGTGCTGGGCGGACCTGGCCATAAAATGAGATAGTGACGCGAGCATCCCGTTGAGGGACTGGATGGATTTTTTGGACCTGGGCGTAGGAAACTCGGAGAATGCCCGGCATTTGTCGGGATTGGCTTCGATTCCTCGTTCTATTAAGTAGAAGTCGAGGAATTTGCCTGCCCAGACATCGAACGTGCACTTCTCCAGATTAAAACGCATTTTGTATTTCCTGGCCTGTTCGAAGACCTTCCTCAAATGGGCAGTATGATCGGTTTCCTCGTGAGATTTTACGATCATGTCGGTTTCCTCGTGGGATTTTACGATCATGTAGACTTCGAGCATGTCGCCTATTTCTCCCCGGAGTACTTTGTTCATCATTCGTAGGTACGTTGCTCCGGCGTTCTTCAGGCCGAAGGGCATTACGTTATAGTAATAGTTGCCCGATTCGGTCATGAAGGCCGTATATTTTTTGTCGGACATTGCCATCGGAATTTGATTATAGCTCGAGTAGGCGTCCATGAACGATAAAAGTTTAAAACCAGCAGAATTATCAACGAGTTTATCAATATTGGGGAAGGGGTAGGCATCCTTCGGGCATGCCTTATTGAGATCGGTGTAATTAATGCACATGCGCCATTTTCCATTAGATTTTTTAACTAGTACGACGTTGGACAGCCAAGTGGTGTACTTGACCTCCGAAATAAATTTGGCCTCGAGGAGGTCCTTTACAGCTTTTTCAGTAGTCTCAATTTTCTCCGGAGACTGCTTTCTCCTACATTGTGCTACGGCCTTGACGGCCGGGTCGATTGTCAACTGGTGGCAGGCGACGGACGGATCCAAGCCGGACATTTCGGCGGCGCTCCATGCAAAGAGGTCGGCATTCTCTCGGAGGCATGCTTTGAGCTGCTTCCTCGCAATGTCGGGCAGGTCTGCTCCAATCTTCACTCCCCGTTGGGGGTCTTCCCCGAACAGAATGATCTCGAAGTTGCCATCCGGGATAGGGCGCATCGGATGGGAGCTGCTGCTGGACGATGTATACGGGTTGGCAGAAGCTGTTCGTTCCTCCGGTTGGTCTTCTTCGGGGAAGCGACTGTCGAGGTCGATGGAGTCGGCCTGGGGCAGAGGCTTGGCTTCCTCGGAGCTGCTTGGCAATGCTGGCTTGCCCGACGCTTTTGGCTTGGACGCAATGGCGTTGAGCCCCTTTGTAGCTACCTTAAAACACCGTCGTGCAGCTTCAATGTCGCCGTGGAGGGTGGCGACCATTCCCTTTGAAGTGTAATACTTCATCTTCAGGTGGATTATTGAGGGTGCCGCTATCAACTCAGCCAGAGTTGGCCTTCCGAAAATGCACTGGTGAAGCGATGGGCAGTCGATTACCAAAAATTGCACCTTGATGGATCTGGCCGTCTCAGCTGGTCCGAAGGTCAAGATCAGTTCGACGTATCCCCACGGCTTGGTCACTGACCCGTTGAATCCCTGTAAATTGGACCCTATATAGGGGGTAAGGTGCGATTCATCCAGTTGAAGTGTTGAAAACAGCTGGGAGTACATGATGTCGACCGAGCTGCCCTGGTCGACGAGTATTCGGCGAACGTTGAAGTTCGCCATTCGGGCTCTGACGAGCAAAGGTATGTTTGAGTTCGGGGAACCCCCGAGGAGCTCCTCCTGGTAGAAGGAGATAGGGACGGAGGCCTTCTGGGCCTGATCGAGCGTGGTCACCTTGTTGGAGCTTGTGTTGATCAGGTGCTCGAACTTTGGTTCCACAGAGCCCACAGTGACTTTGTTGAAACCCCTGCCAGAGATGACCATGGCGGAGGGAAATGTCTCCCACGGGCTGTGGGCCGCGAAATAAGCCGGGGCACTGAGCCCTTCCGGGACGTAGAAGTCCTTTGGTTGCGATATGGACATAGCGACCTGTATATTGGCATCTTCTGAGGAGGGTACCTCCTCCTCTATCTTCTTAGACTCCTGGGCGTCATGCCGAGGAGTGTCCTTTTTCTTCGCGAACTATTTCAGGTGGCCGTCCCTGATCAGTATCTCAATGGCATCCTTCAGATGGATGCAGTCCTCTGTAGTGTGGCCGTGACTCTTGTGGAAACAGAAGTATTTTGATTTGTCCACGTTTGGTATGTTCGGCAGTTACTTGGGGAACCGGACCCCTGCCTGCTTGAACTCCAAATTGGCACATTCGAACAATATCTTTTCCCTGGAGACGGTCAGGGGGGTGTAGTCATGGAACCGCCCGGAGGGTCCCTTGTTGTCACGAGGACGGTCCTCTCACCTCCGTTCGCCCTGACGAGATGTCAAAGCTTCCTCTCCTCTAGATGCTCGAGCATTCTCCTGATGGAGTGATGCCCAGACATTGCTGGCCGCAACCTTCTCTTCGTACTAAATGTGTGATTGGGCTTTGAGAAGGATGGCGTCTAAGTTCCTCGGTGGTGCGAGGCCAATGGCTTTAGAAAACTCGGAGCCTGGGTGGAGCCCTTGCTCGAGCAGAAACTTCTTCATTTCGTCCGTTCTAGGGACCTGTACAGCTTCCTTGTTGAACCTCTCGATATATGCGCGGAGAGGTTCGTCTTTTCCTTGGATTATGGCCCCAAGGGAGGCCTCAGTTTTGGGGTGGCGGCGAGATGCTATGAAGTGCCGTGAGAACATCCTGCCCAGTTGTCTCCATGAGGTAATGGACTCCTCGGGCAGTTTCTTGTACCATGTCATCGCTCCTTTTCGGAGCGTGGTCGGGAACAGTCGGCATTTGATGGCACCTCGTACACCGCGGTAGTCTAACAGTGCATCGATGTTCTCGATGTTCTCGTCGGTGTCAGTGGTTCCACCGTACGTGCCCAGTGACGGGGGTTTCTCCAAGCCTTTTGGGAGACGGGTAGCCAAGATCTCCTGGGAAAATGGGCCGCGAGGCTCGTCATCGCTGCTAGAACTGGTGTACGATGGGGACCGAAGGGGATGCTCGCGACGGCGGTTCCTCCGGGGAGAAGGGGAGCGGTTCCTTCACGGAGAAGGTGAGCGGTTCCTTCGAGGAGAAGGCGAGCGGGCCCGGCCTTTAGACTTGGCCGGGGGAGATTGCTCGTTCCTTCGAGTCTTCTTGTGTTCGTGAGCATACTGGTCACGCGGCGAGATCTGGTTGCACTTCCGGGCTGCGCGAGAATCAAGCTCTTGGCGCAGTCTTCGGTCGATGTCTCTCCGAGGCTACGGGCTCCTTGATCGTCGCAGGTTCCTCCGCGGAGGAGGGGATCTTGGACGACTGGAATCTTCTAACGCCCCGATCCTCTCGTTTTTCTACAGGATCAGGGTGTTGGTTTTGTTGATCGCCTCCAGGAGGGCCGCCACGGTCGGGTCGGCGTTGGGCGGAACAGGAACGGGCTGGATGTCAAGTGAAGGCTGATCGTTGTTGTGATCAGCAGGGGTAGGGGAAGGAGAAGCACTGGCTCCGTCCCTGAGGAAGCGGGTATCTCGGAGGAGAGATGAATGGCCGTCAACGTCAGATTTTTTGACGGGGAGGATGGTGGTTTGGAGAGCATCCTTGGTGTGATCTTGGGAGGCCATGATCGTGATGATCTTTGAGAATTGTTTTGATCTTCTATTTCAGAGGAAAGAAAGATGGGGAGAACAATGGTTCCCACAAAAGGCTCCACTGATCGTGAAAGCTGGATTAGATCCTGTAGAAGTGGGACACCAAGTACGTCAGGGATGCTGGTTGTATGGAGAGGAGGGGGTGTACCTGCAAGGTACTCCGACGCTCAAGTAAGAAAGGGTCAGAGAAAAGGGTCAAGTACAAAGTATGAGTTATTAGGGTGAATATTTTATACCTGACCCTCTCAAGCGAGAGGGTTTATATAGAGCCCCTAGCGCGTGGCCAACGGTCCTATTTTTGGGGCGAAATAACCGTTTTCCCGAAGAATAGGTAACTGCCCCAACTAGCCGTTATGTCGGACAGGGGTGCCCGAAACTAGCCGTTATGTCGGGCATAAGCATGGTTTCGGGCACCTGCCCTTAACTGTTCGGGGAGCAGTGAAGCCGTACGTGACGGGCAGTAACTTCGGGGAGGAACGATGTGTTCCTTGCCCGGTTGGAGGGCAGAAAGTTAACTTTCTCTCCTTCGAGGATTGGACTTAGGCAATTTGGTCCGCTCTGGAGCAGAAGCAGATTGGGCCATGTCTAGCCATTGGTCCAGTCCAGAACTTACCTCATCTCAACCAACTTCCACCATTGTTATCCAACCAACACTTGTCTCATTTGTTTCACCAACTTCAAAACCCACTCCAGAATCCATAATTAATAATCCTGAAATTTATCTAGCCAACGATATCATTCTTATTGATGTCTCTGATGAAGGTGATCTAGCATTGTCTAAAATTCAAACCTCCCACCTCCCTCTCAACCTAGATGAAGAAATATTTGTTTTTAAGAATAGTGTGGTTACAAGGTTCAAGGCACTCTCTGATGAATCAAATTCTAGTGAGAATCCCTCTGATTTGGGTGTTTCATGGGATATGTTCAATCAGTGGATAGCTGAAGAATTTCAGAAGTTTCAAGATCGTTGTGTTCAGATAAAGGGTTATTTCATTCCAGAAGCTGAGAAAAGGTTGCAAGAAAAGAAGGAAGCTAAAGCTAAGCTAGCTGCAGAAAAGGAACTAGCTGAAAGATTAGCTACAAAAGCTAATAATCAAGCAAAAGAAGCCATAATTGTCACAGCTGTCAACATCTCTGCACCTGCTTCCTCTTCTGAATCTGTTTTTGAGCATTTGGCACTAGCAATTGATGGGCTAAAAAAGGATCAACATACAATAAAGGACGAACAAACGATTTTTAGAGAAAGCTTTTCTGAGCAGAAAATTGTCAATAACTCTCTACAGAATATGCTTCGTCAAATTCTGAACAAATTGTCTTCGAACCTTTCATCCTCTGGAACCTAGGAACTTAGGCACTTCTGATCTTAGGATTTTGAAATTTTTTTTTTCCTTCATGTTCTGGGTCTTAGAACTCTGTTTTGAAAATTATTCCTTCTGATATTATTTCAATCTTTTTTATTATGACAAAAAGGGGGAGAAACATAATCTGAACGTAATATTTTGATTCACATAGTCAATTTCTGAAAAACAAGCTGCTTACATTCTAACCAATGAACTTCTGTTCCTATTAGATTTTCCTTCTTGTTTTCTTTTTCAGGAAATATGGAATCTGAATATTTTTGGCAACCAAGGTGTCTAACTTTGAGATATAAAGATTTCAGTTGGCACAATTAGCCTCTGGAAACTGAGTAAAGACTCTAAAGATCTTAATATCCGACCTATTGCAATCAGGGGGAGTTCACCCAGAAGGTTCACAAGTCAGGATATTTGATCCTCATACTGTCTGAGACTCAGGGGGAGATTTTCATCGGAAGGATAAGTATTCCTTAACCTTCTTACTCTTATTACCTTTTATGTTATGTACAAAATTGTGTCATCAAAATATATAGTTTTGTCATCATAAAAAAGGGGGAGATTGTTAGAACAAGGATTGATTCTGCAATAATACCTCTGAGTTTTGATGATAACAAATAAGTATGTTTGTATGAACAATTTTGGTATTCTAATGTTTGTTATTTTTGAGAATTTAACAAACAGGTTCTGCTTCTGATAAATAGCGTGGCTAAGTTATTAGAAGAGAATTGTTCCGCTTCTACGTTTCGCATTGTTCTGCTGAACTGTAGCATTTACTTCAGAAGACTCTGAAGTTGCATGACTATGATACGTTGACTTAAGAAAACAAGTTCTGAAGATCTGAAGACAGAAGTTCTGATGAACAAGTCCAGATGCTAAAGACTTAAGAAAACAAATTCTGAAGATCTGAAGACAGAAGTTCTGATGAACAAGTCCAGATGCTGAAGACTTATGATTATGAAGACCATGGGTTCTGAAGACCAAGTGCTGAAGACTCTGAAGATGTAGCTCTGCAGACTCTGAAGACTTGAAGTTCTTAAGATCCTAATTACGTTTTCCCTTCTTCTAACTTATGCTCTCAGAAGCCTCTGAAGTCTGGAAGTTGAGAAGACTAAGCAACGGCACAATAGTACAACAGTACAAGGACGCGCTGCTCCACTCCGGATAGGACGGATGCAAATGTACTATTTGTCCCCCACGATCCTTCAAGCCGCCTTAATTCTGAAATGTCAGAAATATCCTTCAACGGTCATATCATGCATGGCTATATAAAGGCGTGGAGACTTCAAGAAATGTTACGGCAACTTTCACTGCTCATACGTTCTATTGTTAATAACATTCTTAAGTCAATTTATTCTTAAATCTGTTTACTTATCAGCTTGTGTCAAAGCGTCATTGTAAACAAACCTTTGTAACAAACAGATTGTTTGTGTTCCCTAAAGGACCAGTTGGGTCAGAATTTTTAGGAAGACTAAGACAGTGTGTTTTAGTGTTGTTAGTCACTTGCAGTTAGCTTGTGTATTGTTCCCTAATCGATCAGTTGGGTCAGGATTATCAGGAAGTCTAGGACTGGTGTGTCTTAGAGGTTGTTAGTCACCAGCAGTGTGTTAGTGCAGTTGTAATCAGTTTGGTTATAGTGGATTAAGTCCTCGCTTGAGAGAGGAAAAATCACCTTAGCGGGTGGACTAGACTAACTTGAGGATTTCTCAAGTGAACTAGTATAAACATACTGTGTTCTTTCTTTTCAGTTTTTCTTGCATTATTATTAAGAAGTGAAGTCTGTTTGAAAAGGGGATTATTAATTTTTTTAAATAGTTTTATTTTAAAAACCCAATTCAAACCCCCCCCCCCCCTTTCTTGTGTTTTTCACACCTTCAACAAGGACATCAGAAGAGTCGAAGTCATCTTGAACAATGGTTGCGTTGCCATTATCCTTACCTCCACTACATTTCAGGAGTTCAGGGCACACTTTTCTTGTGTGAACCTCCTTCTTACAGTGATAGCATCGAATACCAGATGTCTCGCTACTATAAGACTTCTCCTGACTTTTACCTTTCTTCTTGTCGAACATACCATCCTTTCGCAAGAATTTTCCCATAATGGCCAAAACTTCACCAAATGTCGAAGGTTTATGCTCCTTTTGTTCGTTCAAGTCCTTAGAATACAAGGCTGATTGAACTTCTTCAAAGCTCATGGACTCCCTTCCATATAGGAGAGTTTCTTTGAAGTGAGCATGTGTTCTGGGTAAAGCGCACAACAACAACAACAATAACAGTGCTTGATCTTCATCATCGATCTTCACATCAATATTTTCAAGATCAAGAATCAGCTTGTTGAACATATCTAACTTCTCAGCCAACACTTTGTCTTCACTCATCTTGAATGAATTCAAAGCTTGCTTCAGGTAGAATCGATTCACCAGAGATTTGGTCATGTACAAACTTTCAAGTTTCAACCATAGCCCCGATGCTGTAGTCTCATTTGATATATGTCAAAGAACCTTATCACCAAGGCTCAACAATATTGTGTTGTGGGCTTTCTCTATCATGGACGTCTTTTCTTTTTCCGTTAACGCAGCGTCCATGGCTTCTTTTCCCTTCAACGCTTCCAAACAACCTTGCTAAACCAGTAGGGTTTTCATCATCAAGTGCCACAGACCTAAATCATTCACTACGGTGAACTTTTCAATCTCATACTTTGTTAAAGGAATCTTTCTCCATGCTCATCGAACCAATTTGTTGTGAATTATGATGCCTTAAAATAAAGTATAATAGATTTCTTTATGATCAAGAAACACTCAAGGGTTAGGGTTAAGGAAAAACAAGGAGAACAACAAGGATTGGTTATAACTGTTATTCTTTACTTTCACTATAAAACAGATTACAAGTACTCAAGAATAACAAATAACCCTCTCACCCTAATTAGGATTTGTCACACTTAAGATGAGAGACTAGTATGTTATTTATAATAAATCTAACATACTAAAATAATGGGATTTTTAACAATTACTCATTACAAGCTAACTTAAACAATTGGATCCTTAACACAAGGCCCAATTCGACATCTACATACTAGAACATAATTCTACTATAACATGTAGGTCTTCGACGACAGCATGTGAACAGACTTCGACGACGTGCTAAGTTAGAGTTCGATCCAATATCTCACAAAATTAAAAGTAAAATAAATAGATAAAAAAACAAAAGAAGCAAAGTAAGGGGTGTAAAGTTGATAAGTGATTAGCAAGTAGTAAAGAGTTGGCCCAAATGTCCAATTGAAATGTAGAAAAAACAATGTAGAAAACTAATGGGAGGTGTAATATGCAAGAGGCCCAAGGGGATAAGCCCAATGCAGGTCCACTGTTAGTCAAAAGAAATGGGAGTCAATGATCTACCAGCATGGATCAAATAATTAATATAAAAATTTCAAATCAAATTATTTCAATAGTTATTTTCCTATTCCAACATTACAGATACTACTGTATTTATTACTAACAGATAGATAGAAAATTGAATTAGAAAAATTCTAACGGCTAGTTAAAAAATTAATGGTAATATATATTTATTTTATTTTGTTTTATTTTAAATGTATAATTTTTAAATGTATTTTAATATATTTGAATTAAATTATTTCAATTATCCTTTTATATAATATAAATGTTGGGTATATTGTGAGATTGGTGGGATCCATTTTAAAAGTTTTATGAGTTATATGGATATTTAAAAATTGTAGTTGAATTGTTTAGAAAATATAAAAGTGTAATATAATATAAAAAAATTGTGTGGATCTATTTAAAGAACCAAAGTGAAGTTGACGAGTATGGATGCTCTTAGTTAAACAAACCACAGTCAAGTGAACAACTAGCGGGGAATGATCCACAACCACTGACACATGTCCCTAAAAGGAAAAGTACTAGAAACAGTTAACTTGAGGGAGTCCTCCAAATGGAGATCTCAACCTATACATTCTCATTCTCCACGTCATCTTCCCTCTCTCCTTTTTTACTCCCTCTATTAGCAACAATCGCATCCTTCTCTTAAAACAAAATGGATTAAAAGAAATTCTAAACAAGAACATGATGAACACCTGTTGGAGTTCATAATCTAAGAACCCAGATTCATGCAAAAATGAGTAAACCTAACAAAAAATCATACCCAGCTAAACCAATCGCCTTATTGATCATGAATCATTACTAAAAAAAAAAAAAACATCATAAACCCTCAGATTGAACCATTAACAGGTGAGAACCCTAGCCCTAAATTCCAAATCCAAAACAGCATACAACATATAATTGTCAAGGGAAAACATTCACATGTACATACAATAGTAATAAGGGAGATGTAGAATGATCTCTGGATAGAATGATATGTAGTCAGATGTGGGGCTCCAAAGAGTTCGATTTTGCAAGCAAGCGGTCAACAGGGAGATCTGGAGGAATTCTAACGATGTGGGATTCAAATAAATTTAGTGTTCAAAGTATACAATTGTTTGAATCTACCGTTTGGGTTGAAGGAGAATAGGGAGTAAATAAGACCAAAGTAATTATTTTGAATGTATACGCCCCTTGTGATTTTAGAAGAAAACGAGACCTTTGGGTGGAATTGTCGGCGAGAAGTAGAGAGAAGATCGGTGAGAAGATATGTGTGCTAGGAGATTTTAACTCAATAAGGAACGCGGAAGAAAGAAGAGGCGCGACTGATAACAACAGAAGAGAAGAGATAGAAGTTTTTGACGAATTCATTTCAAACTTAGATCTAATCGATTTACCTCTTCACTGGAGGAGGTTTACCTGGTCTAGCCTCAAGGGCTCATCGATGAGTCGCCTAGACAAATTTATGAGTTTGGAAGAATGGTATAGTCGGTGGCCCAATTGTACTCAATAGGCCTTGGACAAGGGTTTATCAGACCACTGTCCTATCATGCTAGGAAGTTCAACGCAAAACTGGGGACTAAGGCCTTTCCGAATGTTAAATTCTTGGAAGAACATTGAGGGATATCATTAATTTGTTAAAGAGAAGTGGGTTAATTCGAAAGTGGATGGATGGGGTATGTTCGTCTTGAATAAAAAGCTTAAGATAATCAAAAGGAAATTAAAAGAATAGCACAGATCTCATACTCAGAATCTGGACGGGAAAATTCTAGCGGCAAAAGAAGAGCTCAACAGAATTGAGAGGAAGGAGGAAGTTAAGGGGCTGGCTTAAGAGGAGATTGACCGAAAAAGAGTAGTTTATGCAGATATTCACAAAATTTCAAACCTTAGTTGTAGTATACAAATCCAAAGATCTAGAATCAAGTGGTTGAGAGTTGGGGTCGAAAACTCTAGATATTTCCACGGATGCATTAATAAGAGAAGGAAAGCAAATGAAATCATAGCACTAGAGGTGAATGGTAGATTGTTAAAGAATGCTGAAGAGATAAAAAAAGAAGTCAGAGAGCATTCCCAAAAATTGTTCGAGTGTAAAGGTGTTAGACCAACTCCGGCCAACATGGATTTCAAGAAATTAGAAGCTTCGGAGAGAGACAACATGATTCGAGAGTTTTCGGAAGAAGAAATCCGTAAGGCTGTAAGGGAGTGCGACAACTCTAGAAGTCCAGGTCCGGACAGAGTTAATTTTGAGTTCATTAAAGAATTTTGGGAGATATTGAAAGATGATTTTTTGAGGGTCTTGGCAGAATGTCACACTCATGGGCGTTTGGTTAAAAAGGCAAATTGTTCCTTTGTGGTCCTCATTCCAAAGAAGAGTAATTCGGCTAGATTATCATATTATAGACCGATATCACTGATTGGTTGTATATACAAAGTTATCTCAAAGATATTGCCCAACAGATTGAAAGTTGTTATGGGCAACATCATTGCAGAGCCTCAATATGCATTTATAATAGGAAGACAAATCGTAGACAGTGTGCTGGTTGCTAACGGAATAGTAGACGAGGCTAGGAAGTTGAAAAATGAAGTTATTCTATTTAAAGTGGATTTTGAGAAAGCATATGATTCAGTGGATTGGAGTTTTCTAACATTTGTGATGGATAAAATGGGATTCCACGAGAAATGGCGAAACTGGATTTTTGAATGCTTAAGATCGTCTAAAGTGTCTGTGTTAGTAAACGGAAGCCCGACCAATGAATTCAAAATGTAATGAGGTCTTCGTCAAGAAGATCCTCTCTCTCCGTTTTTATTCTTAATCGTGTCAGAAGGATTTAATGCGTTAATGAAGAAAGCTGTGGAGTCGGGAAAATTGGGGGGATACAAATTTGAGAGAGGAGATTATTGTTTCTCGCAACTCCAATACACAGATGATACCATGATCATTTGCGAGAAAAGTTGGACGAATATTCAAAGCATTCAAGCTATTTTTCTCTTTTTCGAAGCGATGTCTGGTTTGAAAGTTAATTTTCATAAGAGCTCAATAGTGGGAATTAATGTTCCTTATTGCTGGATTACAGAGGCAGCGAACATTTTGAAGAGTCGAGTAGGTTCTTTTCCCCTAAATTTTCTCGGTCTCCCAATTGGGGCGAACACAAACATATTAGATACTTGGAATCAGGTGGTAAAGATAGTCAAAGCTAGGTTAAATCTTTGGAAAAACAACCATCTCTCTATTGGCGGTAGGATTGTTCTCCTAAAATCAGTATTATATGCGATCCCGGTGTACTTTCTCTCATTCTTCAAGGTACCGACAGGTATTATTTCTAAACTTGAGTCTATTTTTAAACATTTCCTTTGGGGGGACTGTGAGGGAAAAGGAAAAATCAATTGGGTGAAATGGGACCAGGCGAGCAGACCAATTGAAGAAGGGGGATTAGGAATTAGAGATCTCAGAGTGTTCAACATAGCATTACTTAGGAAATAGGTGTGGAAAGCCAAAATTGAGAGGAAGGGCATATGGTTTGAAGCGCCAGTGAATAGGTATGGTTTAAATTTTGATGAAATAAACACGGAACTGCGGGTGTGTAATACCCCAAATTTTGACCACTTAGATTTCCCATCATTGTGAAAATCATCATCACAATATGGATGAACCATCATGCTTCATCAGTCTCCCCAAAGATGGGTGAGCATCCAATACAATCAAAATTAGGGTTTCAAGCCCTCTCTGAGTGCTTAGACAAAGGATCAATCAAGAAATGACATGATCTTCAACTTGTCTAATCTCTTAAACATCCACAATGGATAAAAAAGGACTCCCACTTCAAGGATTAAGCACAAGGCTGCTCCCTTCTAGGTGGATCAAGTCTCAAGATCGACAATGTCACCAAATTAGGGTTTTGGTCGACCAGGGCCTCGAGATGGAAATTTTCATCTGGGCACAAGGCAATGATCCAAAACATGACCTAATATACTTCATGGAACCTCATGAACCCATGCATCAAATCAATTTTGCCTCAGGGGATGCATTCATCAAAAATCAGGAATTAGGGTTTCTTGACCTAATTCACCCCTAAGTTGACTTTTGGGACAAACCATGAGCCAAGACCTCAAGAGATGATTTGAGGGTCTCTAATACACCATATTGATCCATTTGGAACAATGGATTGATCCAAGAAGCTTGAGCAACAAGTCTCATTTTCATCTGCACCACAATTAGGGTTTTAAGGGAAAAGTCAACTGTAACTTTGACTTTTGACCAAGACATGCTCCCAAACCCTAATACATGATTGAATATACCCTATGACACCCATGGAACATGTCCATCAAGTTTGATTTAGGTCAAGGACATGATTTCCTGAAGAATTGCACAGTTTGGAATTCATCTGATAAAAAGTCAACTGTGCACAAAAGTCAACTTTGACTTTTTGAGATTTTTCACCAAAATAGATTTTTAACCCTAAAATGATGTTAATGTATGATTTGAATCATCATTCATCAAGAAAAATCAAGAAAAGTGAGATAACTTGTAAAAGGGGTAACCATAAAACTTAGAAAATTTTCTAAGTTAAAAATAAAGTGGCAAAGGTACCAACTTTGGAGGACCATAACTCCTAAACCACAAGGCCATTTTTTCTCATCCAAAGATGGATTTGTAGCCCTCATTATCACCTACAAAAACTTCAACTACAAGTCATTCCAATTCATTAAGGATTTTGAGTTATGGAGTGATCAAAGTGGCTGAAAAGTGAAAAAGTCACTTTTTCCAACACTTAGTGAAATTTTCACTAAGTCAGAATTTGCCTTCACTTTTTGCCAAATGTAGGGGGATTTTTCACTTGGAATCAAAAGAGATCAAAACCAAACTTGTTCAAACAGTTGTTGTATCATGTAAGAGCTTTCCAAAATGGCCAAGAACATTGTCAAATTCAACCTACACCATGAGATACAACATTGCCAAGTTGCCTTGCTGAAATCTGTCAAGGCAAGGCAGAATTTGCACTTTGGCTCGATTTGCCAAAATCAGCCAATTCCAATTGCTCCAATCCACTTGGACACCTCAGAGGATTGAATCCAAAGGGGACAATCACTGAGCCAAGCCTCCAAGGTCCAAGGAACAAAGAATAGCATGTTGAACCTAGAATGGCCAAAATAGGGACAAGACTTCAAATTTGGAATGAGGCATTCAATGGAACCATCAAGGTGGCATGGACTGAGCCATTCTCATCTGAAATCAGTCAAGACTTATCCAAGACCAAGGGTACCAAAGCTCTGTGCCCTAACCTCTAGTCAATGGCTAGAGGAGACTTTCATTTCCATTGGCCAACATTGAGGAAACCTACTTACCAGCTGCCATGTACTATTCCTTGCAAAACAAACTTGCTCTACTATAAATAGAGCTCAATTGTGGTCAGTTTAAGTACACCAAAGCCATCTAACAGATGCTTTCCTCAAAATCTCTTTCTCTTGGCAAAAATGCCTTTCTTAGCAAGGTAGCTATCGGGTTTTGAGTTTGAGAGCAATTCTGCACAAACCAATCACTCACACACCTCACATACATCACATATGAGCTGATCAAACACTCACATAACTTCTGAAACATCAATTTCACAAAATCACCAGCTGGTTGCTCAAATTTTCAAACAAGGTGCAGCTGAGGTACCACAAAATGATCCAGCCAATTTCAATCAAGTCCAACCATCCAAACACAATCCATAGGGTGTAGGGAAGCTGTTCAGATCATCACCACTCATCTGTAACACCTCCAAATCAAAAATCACTTTGAACTTGCTGTCACGACTTGGAGGTAAGCCTAAACTTGGTCATCTCTCAATCTATGCATATTTCCTCGCACAATAATTTGGCCATATGTTCATAATCATGCATGGAATGTTTTCCCTCAATTAATTGCATTGTTTGAATCGTGTATAAAAAATCCTAGCCTTCATGCAGAAATTAGGGTTCTTGAGGTCTCTTCGTGATTTCTTGTTGTATGTTTAATTTAAATGAAATTAAAGTACATAGACATGATCGTGAGGTTGAGGCGAGCATAATGATATGTGGATTGCATGTTATAATTACGTATTCAGTGAGATTGGATGAAAAATGCAAATCTGGGCAAACTGAAAAACGCGCGTGTTCTTGGTGTTGTTCTTGGCGCCATTTTCATATATTTGAATATTTGAATTTTGTGATTTTGTTTAATTGATTCAAAAATTAATTTCTCTCTGAGTTTTAATGATTTTGAGTTGATTCTTTTTTTAATAATTCACAAAAATGTTAAAATATTTTATTTTCACAAAAAATCCCAAAAATATTATTTATTTCATATAATTGATATTTTTGTAAAGAATTAATATTTTGATTGTTTTTGGCATTTTAAATATTTTTTCTACATTGATTTTGCAACTTTTAATGCTTTCTAATTATTTTGTAGGTCAATACTTAATTTTTGAAGCATTAATCCAAGATCACAATTTGTTTTCCATGTGTTAAACAATTTTTGATCATTTTAATTGAATTTTTATTCAATTAAATACATTTTGAAAACAAATTGGGGTTTTGGATTAATTCAACCCTCATAAATCATTTTAAAAAACACTTTGGGCCTCTATTAGAGTGTAAGACCCAATCCTTTTTTTGACCAAATCATCTTTGGGCCTCACTTATTGTATAAGTCTCGATACCGTCAAAAAACAAACGGCGCGATCGTCGCCTTTTCAAAAATCATCTGGGCCTACCCTCGAGTAGTAAGACCCATTTATTCATCTCAAAACTCGTTGGGCCTCTTGAGAGAGTGTAAGACCCATCCCCCCTTGTACAAAAACTTTTTGGGCCTCACTCATTGTATAAGTCCCTCTGTACAAGTAAACGGCGCGATCGTCGCCCGTTTAAAAATAAAAATCATATGGGCCTCTCCTTGAGCTATAAGACCCATTCAAAACACTTTGGGCCTCTATTAGAGTGTAAGACCCAATCCCCCTTTTAACCAAAACAATTTTGGGCCTCACTTATTGTATAAGTCCCTCTGCGTTAAAAGAAAACCTCGGCGCGATCGCCATTTTAAACGAAAAAATCATTTGGGCCTACCCTCGTGTTATAAGCCCCACTCTTTTTCTTTAAACCTTTTTTGGGCCTCTTGAGAGAGTGTAAGACCCATCCCTTTGTACAGAAAACCATTTTGGGCCCCAGTCACTTGTATAAGTCCCTCTGTACAAATTCAAACAGTGCGCTCACTGATAAAACCCTGGGCCTCTCCTTGAGCTGTAAGCCCCAGATCTTTCTTTTTCAAAGCACTTTCTCCTTTGATTTTGAATATACTGTTGTTTTTAATCTTTCTTTGTTGAACAACTAACCAAACAGCATGGAAGCACTACAACCGAGTAAGTGGTTATCGCTTTCATTTACTGCTTTCATATTATAAACTGTATTGTGGGGCTGCTCATTGTAAGTCTCCTTTCATAAACTCATATCTACTGTGTAATAATAGTATAGATATTTCGAGTTTCCCCGGCTACTACGTCTAGAACTAGGTGACGCCGTTTCACTTATTCGTAGAAATAGACGCCTAGATCCCCAATAGGAGCACCAGATACAGTCTTCTCTTCGGCTGTCCTCCTTAGGAATCGTCAAGAAGCTCTACTCCCCAAGATGAATGTATTCTCCGTGAATGGCATCTTTGAGTTTCTTCCCAATTCTCGAACTTTCCTGACTTGATCTATTCCTTGTGGATAGCTTGCCTTGAATGTCTCGGGGTTTGGGTACCCACTACGGTCATAATCTTGGACCTTAACTAAGGAACCCTCTTTAAAAGTTAAAAGTCGCTGGATAGTAAACCTCGCACGTTTACTAGTGGTTTTTATCTTTAAAAGAGTTATCTCTCCTAATGGAAAGGAGATGATAGATCCACGGGCTTCTTAAAAGCATCGGCCTCCTCTTGGGCATTATTCAAGGACACTACGGCTTCTTAGAAGTATTCACAGCCTCCTCTTAGGCTTCGTATAATGATCTCTTCCTCCGGGAATGATAGCCTCCTCTTGGGCTTCGTACAAGGACCCGTCGGCTTCTTAAAAGTTTCCAGCCTCCTCTTGGGCTTCTTACAAATTGTCCCGACGACCTCCTAGAGGTATAGGAACAGAACCTAGTCATCCTTATAGAACAGTCATTTCATAGAGTCTACTACTGTTTCTCAAAGCGTAGTACAAAAGATAAAACCCTAGACACGGACAGTCTAACTTCCTTGAGTCTCAAAGACATTCTCAAGCACCCTTCGTTAAATAGGAAGGAAACCCGCAGACTCAGATAGTCTCGATACCCTTTGGATTTCCCGTTTCCTCAAAGAGAAGGAAATATCCCGGATCCTTGAGTCAAATCCTTGAGTACAGTGTTGCTCATATAAGAACTTATTTTCTCTTTTAAATCAGTATATTGGATCTGTCACTCAACTGAAACAGTTACAATAGCCTCCATCTCGGGCTTCGTACGAGATACCAAAATTCTCCCCAGTGGAGTCAAAATAACCTTTTCGCCTCTCTCTCGGGCTTTGTACGAGATACAAAAACACTCTCTTACTGAGTATAAAAGATTCTCCAACTGAGTCAACTCTTTGCTAGCCTCCTCTTAGGCTTTGTATAACGATATGCCCCACTGGGTCAAAAACTTTTAGCCTCTCTCTCGGGCTTTGTACGAGACACAAAATAGCCTCCTCTTAGGCTTTGTATAATGATTTTCCTAGCGGAAATTAGCCTCCTCTTAGGCTTTGTATAAGAAAACCACTGGTTGATCCAATTGACCTTTTAGCATCAAAGATGTGCCTCGTTCACAGTATACAAACATCAACAACTCTTTCCCCCATCTAATAGCTGTAAGCGGCAAGCCTCTGGATCATCTACATCCATGCCACTGTCCCTCTTTTAGCATGAGAAATTCCTAAGGAAAGATGGCATTGCTCTACACTGAGTTAAAGTCTTCTCCTTCAGGTTAAAACCCTTTCTTCGGAAATTATGGAATTGCTCGGATCCGCGTATCCCAGTTAAAGTAATTCTCCTTCTCCCCTCTTTAGAGATGACAAATTCTCTCTAAAGCCGAGGTCTTTTAGCTTCACGTCTTGGGCTTTGAACAAGACACAAATAGACCTTTTAGCTTCACATCTTGGGCTTTGAACAAGATACAAATCACCTTTCGCTTCATGTCTTGGGCTTTGAACAAGACACCAAAAATCAATTTCCCCCCATATAATAGGAGGAACTACGAACGCTCTGATTTCCCTGTTTCGGTAAACGGTAATACGTAGGCATAAGATCGAAAGAAAAGATCTTAGCGAGCACAATCAACAAAAAACCCAAATCCCATATCTTCATCAACCAAAAGCAGTAATTCAAAAGCACCAGTCCTAACATCCTAATCCTTATTCCCCACCAGAAACCTTCTGCCCAGGTAAAAAAGAAAGAAAACCGTATTGGCGAAAATACAAATAACCAGTACAAAGGCCCCCCACATTGATAGCATCCGTAACCTAACAGACCGCTGTTTAAACTCAGTATGCAAAGCAGGGTTAATTGGAGACATCTATTTCCCTTCCTTATTCAGCTCACAATAGGATAAAAAATGAATCGACCTGTAGTTTAAAGCTCAAACCGCAGAGAGCGACCAGCGCTTAAGAACCGCGTCCAAAATCGCTCGCTACAGGGTGTTTCTCAGTGGTGGAAGAATATTTTCCAAATTGATATAGGTAGCCTACCCATTACAAATGAGTATTCTGTCAAGGAGATTTATAAGTACTTATCGACGACTGACTAACCTTTCCCTACTCATCCGTGGACGAAAGCTTGGAATAAGGCAACTCCGCTAAAAGTGTCATGTTTTATCTGGAGAATGTTGCAAAATAGAATCCTAACGAAGGATAACTTAACTAGGAGGGGTGTTTTTTTCCCAGGGCAAGCAGGCTGTCCAAGAGACTGCGGGCTAGAGGAGACTGTTTCTCACATTTTTTTCGAGTGTCCAGTTCTTGCAGGTGTGTGGGGGTACATTTGTAAGTGGATTGGAGTTAAATCGGTTCTGCACAATGAAGGGTGGAGACATATGGATCAGTTTGAAAACCTATTAGGTAGAGACAAATCCCTAACAAAGAAATTGTCAGTAATCGGGTTCGCGTGCATTTGGAAATCAAGGAACCATAGAGTTTTCCGAAATGAAGAAATTCGCACTAAAAAAAATAGTAGAAGAGGCAATTATTCTGGCTTGGAAGTGGCTCAAATTAAAATCGAACTTGATATCGGATAATATTGGTGTGTGGTGTCTGAATCCCGCAACTTGTCTTGGAATTATGGCAGTTTAACGGTTTTCGTTGGTGTCTCGCAGGGGCTCTCTGAATGAGAGTATGGGTTGTCATATACTTTGTTTAGGAGAGTCTGGGATATTTTAGTCTTATCCTTTGAGTTGGCTTGGTGTGTGAGGGACTGTTTTGGGCTGCACTTTGTCCTTGGTGTTTCAGCAGAGTTCTTTTGAGTGATAAGTGCAGGCGCCGATTTTTTATTTCTTCTCCGGTTCTATATTCCAGTCTGCCAGTTCCTTCCTCTGCTGCGTTGCGTGTTCATGATCGGAGTCTTTTAGTAGCAAGGAGGGCTACAATTTGTGGTTTTGTGTGGTAGTCCCGCTTCTCTTTGCGGCGTTTCTATAGTCAAGGTTTTGCTGTTGGCGCCGTTGTTTAGTTGGTGTAGGTGATCGACTCGGATTCTTGCGAACAGTTTTCTTGGGTTTTTAGTTTGTTGGTGATCTTCATAGGGATTTGGTTTCTAATTCTTCTTTCGATTTATCTGATTGTCCTTGGGGTATTTTATAGCAGGCTGCTATTTGATTTTCTCTTCAGTTTGTTTTGTGTTTTTTCTTTTAGTTGCTGGTGTTCTGTTCTGCTTGTAATTTGGCTCTAGCATTTCTTATGCTAGCAAGTTTTTGGTTTTGGTTGGAGTATTGGGGCTGGAATTATTTGCTTTTGTATTGGGAGTTTCTGTTTTTTTTTTTGGTTTTCTGTCTGTTATTTTGTAGGGGCAGAGTTTGTTGTGGTTAGTTAGTGGTAGTTAGGGGGCCTCTTCTTTTGGTTTAGTTTCTGATTTTGCTGCCTTAGGTGTTTTGGGGCCTGACTTTGATTAGCAGTTGTAGTTTGTTCTATTGACAACGAGGAGGCAAGCAAATGAATGAAATAATGAGATGGAGAATGTCATGTATATTGAAACTGAATTTGGATTTTTTTTTAAATTTTGTTTTGTTAATTAATCAATTTTGATATGTATGTGTATGATAGATGGTAGACGTGATATGCTCATGAACCCACACACGCGTTTTGCCTTTGGTTCCCTACTTGCTCTTGTTTTCAACATGTTAAGGCGTGTGTTGCGTGTGTGATATGTTGCTAATGATGGTGATGAGTATCATGCAGTGTTATTCTAATTGTTCTTTGTATGGCATATGATATGTATTTGGATGAGATGGTGTATGTAAAACAAGATCATGCTTTGTTGCCATATTGTTATTTTTTATTTTTATTTCGACCAATTCATTTTGTGTGTTTACATGATGGTACTTCCAAGTTAAGTGATGGCTTGATGCATATTTAGTTTGTTTCAATCCTGCAGGGCATATGTGAAAGGTAGTATGGGAACATGATGATGATATTGGTGAGAGATATGGGCTTATGATGGTAAAAAAGTGGGGGCCTCCCACCTACTTGGAAATCTTTTTTTTTTGTTTTTGTATTTAATGGGGTTTATATAATATTAAAATGTATTGAAGAGAAACCTTTTGTATGATGTGTCAATTATTTATTTAGTAAAATATTTTTTTATCTTATCTTGCAATTTACTCCTTTATCTATTATGAACCAATATCTAGTATTGATAAATAATAAATTAAGGTATAAAATCAAGTTAAAAAAATATGAAACAAAAGAAAACAAAATTTAAAAATGCAAATGGCGTCAACGTCAAAAGTTAAATGATACAAATGGAAATAAATACAATGCAAACCAGATGCTAATACTTTAATCAAGATTTGAGAGTCAAACGTCTAACTTACTTGGACCTGATGCAAATAAATTATTTTTTACTATGATGAAAATATATGACCAGATGCAATGGTCATGTTAATGCAGATGAAAATGAACTGAAAAAGAAAATGCAATGCAAATTAGGTAGAATAAAATTGTTGTATGATAGTTCTCTCTACAAGTTGGTAGCTAAAGTGTCGGCGGCTAAGCTTGAACAACTGATGAAGAATCCCATGTGTTTTAGTCAATAAGCTTTGCTTAAAGGTAGGATGTTCGTAGATAGAGTGATGGTTGTTAATGAAGTGATATATTTGGCTAAGAGGTCAAATAAACTTTCCCATATTTTTAAGGTGGACTTTAAGAAAATGTATGATTCAGTGAGTTGTAGTTTTCTAGGTTATATGCTTCTCAATTTGGGTTTAATGAAATATGGAGATCTTAGATGAAAGCTTGTGTTTTCTTTGAGAATCTTTCAGTGCTACTTAATGGGTGCCCAAGTCAAGATATTAGAATTTATAGGAGTTTGAAGCAAGGTGACCCTTTAACGCCCCGTTTTATCCGATTTATTTAATCCAGTCGATTTAATTATTTTCGTTTTTATATTATTTTATTCTTGACTTTTATTTGACAATATATTATTTTTCATCGTTATTATGTTTTATCGCATTTTGAGAGCGTTTGCGAGATATTTGAGCTGAGGGGTAAAATGGTCAATTGATTAGTTAGATATTTATATAAATAGAGATTAGAGAGAAATAGAAAGAAAAGAAAAGAAGAGAAAGAAAAGGAGAAGAAAGAGAGAAGAGGAGAAAGAGGAAAATCGGGGAAACCTCCGTTTCAATCGCAATTAATCGGGTAAGGGTGAGAAGTTTCTATTATATCATGCTTGTATATGTATATGTATGTATTTGTTTAAATGCTTGGTTGAATAATACATGTTTTCCATTTGGTTGAAATTGTGAATAATTGATAGAAATCGATGTTTTCACGGATGAATTTCGATATAAACTGCGTATAATACTTTATGTTATGATTGGAATATGTTTTGGTTGATATATTGTGGTTTGGAAGTGTTTTGGTTGGGAAAATGCTGATTTGGAGTGAGTAACAGCGCTGCTGCGAATCCCAGAATTCGAAGGGTCGCATTGCGAACAACAGCGAAGAGGAAAGCGAAGGCTCGCCAGAGCTTCGCAGTGCGAATGGGTAGGCGAATGTTCGCCCTCTTTTTCCTCTGCCACGGTTCGCTGGAGCTTCGTAGGGCGAATGGGGAAAGCGAATGCTCGCTAGGAGCTTCGCATAGCGAACATGACAGATTGTTCCATTTTGTTTTCTTCATAACTTTTGATCCTTAACTCGGATTGAGACGCTGTCGGATGCGTTGGAAAGCTTATGGGATGTTCTTTCTTATAAAAATGGTTTTGGGATTAGTGGTCGATTTAATTGTGTCAGGAATTTGGAAACGTGCCGTTTGGTCGACTTTTACCGTTGTAATTGTGTGCGATTGATGTGTTACCATGAGACATGCTTTTGATATATATCGTATGGATTGTGTGTTGTTATACGAGGTGAATATATGTGATGAAATGTTGTGATGATGGTTTGTGGTCTTGTGGAGAAAGAAATGCATTGTTTTGGGTGTGATTGCAATGCATGATTAATGATGTTGTTGTGTGGTAAAATACATTGTTTGATTGAATTTCAATGTATGTTGTTATGAATGTTGTTGTGGGTAGCCCTTGTGGCGTGAATCCTTGATGTGAATTGATATGAGTGTATGTGCTAAAGTGCTAATTGTTGTGGTTTGTGGATTATGATGAAATGCATTGTTTATGTGAAATTCAATGTGTGTTAATTGGTGGCCTTATGGCAAGTAAATGCATTGTTTGAATTGGTTTCCAATGCATGAATAATGATGATGAGATAATCCATATTGTTGATTGTGAAGATGCATTTGATTGTCATGAGTCATTGTATGCCAAGCATCATGATATGCATTCTTGTGATGTCGTGTGCCCTAGTGGGTGTGAGCGACGAAACTATTCCCGAGGGAATCCGCTGTAACGGTCGTGTGCCTTATACAAAGAGGACTGAAAGCGACGTTATAGACGATCGTGAGCCTTATACAAAGAGGACCGAAAGTGATCGGGTCGTGTGCCTTATACAAAGAGGTGTGAGCGATCCATAAATGTCGTGTGCCTTATACAAAGAGGTGTGAGCGACGGGGAATCATCGTGTGCCCGACGGGGAGTTACACTAAGTAACAAGCGATGAATCCAATAGTTCCTGAGTGAACTAATGATGAGAATAACGGATGGATGGTACCGCATTTGCATAGAGTCGTTGTGTTGGTCTCTCTGCATTTGCATAAATCATGAATGGATTGATTATGTGTTGAGTTTGTGATGGCATTGGTGATTTGATATGTATTCATGATAAATGCATTGGTTAGGGATAATATGTTTTATGTATAGACATATGCTCTGTGATGTGGTGGTGTGTTTTCATATGTTATAACTTTGGTATGCCTTATGTGTGGATATGTGATTATGTTGGTATAATTGATATATGCTATATGTATGAGTATGTGATGCTTGTGGTGAGAATAATTATGCATGTGAATTTGTATGTGTTGCATATTATTATGCAATCTTGATTTAGTTGTTATTTCTCACCCTTCTGCTGTGGTTTGTTTCTCTATGAGGCAATTGCAGATTTGTGTCTTGGAGGCTTTTGCAAAGATTAGTTCTCCATCCTTTTGTCGGTCTGTCTGCTCTGATACATAACACGGGAGTCGAGGAACGCTTTTGTTATATATGTATTACCTTTGTATGAATATTTTGATGTTATAAAACAATTTATTTTGTATAACAAGTCAATTATGGATCTTTCTGCTTTATTCCATAATTGAACTTTCCTTTTATATGGAAAAATTTTTCCTTTTATGTTTATTCCATTTTGTGTTATGTATCAAATTTATGAGCAGGGATTGTGTTTTCTTTCTTTAAATGTGGCATCCTTGTTTCTGTCGGAAAAATAAATTTTTATTTACTCTGATTTAGTTATGTATTATTTATTCGCGATGGGAATTGGGGTGTTACATTAGTGGTATCAGAGCAGGTCGGTCGGTCCTGCCAAGTTGTTGAGTCAGTTGGTGTGACAGTTGAATATTGTCGATGTTGTTTGTCCCTTAGTACGTGATATGTGTGTGAAACACTGTCAGTACTTTACGGTTCTTCTAATCCTTTGTCTTCAGGAGTGAGAATGAGATAAGTGGGGGAGAAGCTTGTGCTTCTCCAAGTTGCTTCAGTTGTGGAGTGTTGGCTTAGTGGGTCGTTGGTTGCAAGATTGTAAGTGTTGTTTGGACAGTGTGGTTCCCGGTTCCGGAGGGAATGCGGAGGTAAGGTTTATGTCGACTAAGGAATTATGCCTTAGGTAGTGGTGTGCACAAGATGCAAGAAATGCTATTATAGTTTGGAAAATACGGTTTATGCCCCATCATGATTGTCGGCTGTCTATTGACAAATTGAGGAACTGATCACCCTTAATCTCTTGTTGATAGTAGACGAAATTATGTTGGATGGAATAGACGTGTCTTTACGGCTTTGATAGTGTTCTAAAAATTGGCAGAAAGGCCACAGTGATGGGCGGCCAGTTATGCGTGATTCCAAAGGTGTTTCCGGATGGAATATTGAATGTTAGCGTTAGAATTACTCAGATTGAAAGAGCGATTGGAAGATTTCCTGGAAAAGGGGATTTGTGAGACCAAGTGTGTCGTCTTAGAGAGCTCCAGTATTGTTAGTAATAAAAAGGAAGGATGATTGAACTGAATAACAAGCATGATGTGTATAATGGTATTGAGACTACGGAAAGTAAAACTTAGAGTTTTGGTGAGTTTTGGAGTTTTTAAAGTTTAAGGGAATTAGTGGAAATCTTGAGAAAACCCTTAGGTGTGGATGTAATATTTGAGAGTTCTTCTTGGTTGGTTGTTGCTACATGTTGGGATTTATGGAATTTGGACTGTCCAGAGAAGAAATTGTGTATGGATTACTGACAGTTGAATAAGGTAACGATTGAGAATAAGTGTCCACTTTCATGAATAGATGACTGTAATGGTTTGGTTGAGTTTGAGTGAAATTACAATTGTTTGGAATGTTTGATAAGAGTGGTGAATTGTGTGAGTTGAGGCTTTGATCGATTTAATGTGACTGGTTATGTTTGTTATCATCAGGATAGGCTGTTATTTACTCGACTAAGCTTGTATGTGAGTAACCAGTTACCCAGTGAAAAAATTTTGCAAAAGCTTTAAGAATTTATATCTTTTTGAATTTGGTTGGGCATTACAACGTACAGTGATGTTATTTGGTGTTAGTAATGCGTCTGTAATATTTGTGGAGTAGATGAATCGTATCTTCTATATTTATTTGGATAAGTTCGTAATGGCTTGATTGAGGATATTCGGATCTGTTATAAACTCAGAGGAAGAACAGGTAGAGTGTTTGAGATTTGAATTACAAGTGTTGAAAAGAGATGAAGTTTTATGCTAAGTTATTCAAGTGAGAATTTTGGTTGAAAAATGTTAGTTTTCTTGGATATGTTATTTTGGATGAGAGTATGGTTAATGGATCCATCGGAAGTAGATGAAGTTCTACAATGAGAGGCTCCGAAGTTGGTTAAGGAGATTAGAATCTTTTTGGACTTTAGTTGGTTATTACCGGAGGTTAGGGAAGGCTTTTCCAAGTTAGCGTTTTCGTTACTTCGATTGACTTGGAAAAGGTAAGTCGTTTGTTTGGGATGTTCGTTGTAAGGAAAGTTTCAGAGAGCTAAAGTAGAAGTTGTCTACGGCTCCAGTTTTGATACGGCATGATCCTAATAAACCGGTTGTGAGGTATTGTGATGTGTCTTTGATGAGTTTAGGCAGTGTGTTAATGCAAAAGGGTAAAGTCGTGGCTTATGTTTTACGACAATTGAGGATTCATAAAAGGATCTATACTATTCTGGATTTGGAATTGGTTGCGGTTTTATTGTGTTGGAATATTGGAGGTATTATCTTTATGGTTCTAGGTTCGAAGTGTTTAGTAATCACAAGAGTTTAGAGTACTTGTTTGGTCTGAAGGAATAGAGTATGAGACAACAAGGATGGTTAGAATTCGTGACGAGTTATGAATTTGGCTTGGATTATCATCGGGAAAAGCTAATGTTGTGCCTGAAGAGTTAAGTTGATAGTCTTTGCATATGGCTGTTCTGATGGTCAGAGAGTTAAAATTATTTGAGCAGTTCAGAGATTTGTGTCTGGTGTGTGAGATAACACAGTAGAGTGTGAGGTTGGGTATATTAGAAGTGAATAGTGATTTTTGGTGAATATAAGAAAGAGTTAGACTTTGGACGTGGGGTTGATAGTTTTGATGGTTGCGAGTAATCAAAGTGCGCAACGAAAGCGTGATGTGGAACATTTCGTATATGCGTGTGTGACTTGTAAGAGTTCATAGGTTGAACATTATGAACATGTAGGAGTGATGAGACCATTGGACGTTTGAGAATGGAAGTGTTAGGTGAAACGTTTAAGTATTATTCACGGGCTACTATGTAGATGGATGTTTTGGTTATATGTTCGATTGGGGGAATCGTAGCATTGTTGTAATGATGTTGTGTGACAAGGATGTTGGTATTGTGGTTATGTAGAGGTTGTTGAAACGATGTTGGGTCGTGGAACTTTATGTTCTTGTTTGTGTTGTTGCCTCGTTTCCATCGTGATGGTTCGAGTGCGAGTAGCTAATTCCTATGTGGGAGATTAGGGGAGTGTTACCTGGGTGTTGGTAACATGGTTTTCTTTGAGTTGTGAGTTGGTCGTCAAGTGCATTGTATGGGCTTTGCATCTTGTCGTTGTAGTCGTCGTCATTGTCGTGTCGTTGTTGTAGTCGTTGTTAGCAAGGTGGTTTGTCAGTTTGTGTTATTCGTGGTGTGCCTTTTGTTGGCATGATAGTTTGTTAGTCTGATGCGAGAGTCGTATCCGGAGTTGTTCGTATCAGTATATTTTCGAGGACGAAAATGTCTAAGTGGGGGAGAGTTGTAACGCCCCATTTTGTCCGATTTATTTAATCGAGTCGATTTAATTATTTTTGTTTTTATATTATTTTATTCTTGACTTTTATTTGGCAATATATTATTTTTCATCGTTATTATGTTTTATCGCATTTTGAGAGCGTTTGCGAGATATTTGAGCTGAGTGGTAAAATGGTCATTTGATTAGTTAGATATTTATATAAATAGAGATTAGAGAGAAATAGAAAGAAAAGAAAAGAAGAGAAAGAAAAGGAGAAGAAAAAGAGAAGAGGAGAAAGAGGAAAATCGAGGAAACCTCTATTTCAATCGCGATTAATCGGGTAAGGGTGAGAAGTTTTGATTATATCATGCTTGTATATGTATATGTATGTATTTGTTTGAATGTTTGGTTGAATAATATATGTTTTCCATTTGGTTGAAATTGTGAATAATTGATAGAAATCGATGTTTTCACGGATGAATTTCGATATAAACTGCGTAGAATACTTGCTGTTATGATTGGAATATGTTTTGGTTGATATATTGTGGTTTGGAAGTGTTTTGGTGGGGAAAATGATGATTTGGAGTGAGTAACAGCGCTGCTGCGAATCCCAGAATTCGCAGGTTCGCATTGCGAACAGCAGCGAAGAGGAAAGCGAAGGCTCGCCAGAGCTTCGCAGTGCGAATGGGTAGGCGAATGTTCGCCAGCAGTTTGCAAAGCAAACTTTGTGCTCTTTTTCCTCTGCCACGGTTCGCTGGAGCTTCGTACGGAGAATGGGGAAAGCGAATGCTCACTAGGAGCTTCGCATAGCGAACATGACAGATTGTTCCGTTTTGTTTTCTTTATAACTTTTGATCCGTAACTCGGATTGAGGCGCAGTCAGATGCGTTGGAAAGCTTATGGGATGTTTTTTCTTATAAAAATAGTTTTGGGATTAGTGGTCAATTTAATTGTGTCAGGAATTTGAAAATGTTTCGTTTGGTCGACTTTAACTGTTGTAATTGTGTGCGATTGATGTGTTACCATTAGACATGCTTTTGATATATATCGTATAGCTTGTGTGCTGTTATACGAGGTGAATATATGTGATGAAATGTTGTGACGATGGTTTGTGGTCTTGTGGAGAAAGAAATGCATTGTTTTGGGTGCGATTGCAATGCATGATTAATGATGTTGTTGTGTGGTAAAATACATTGTTTGATTGAATTTCAATGTATGCTGTTATGAATGTTGTTGTGGGTAGCCCTTGTGGCGTGAATCCTTGATGTGAATTGATATGAGTGTATGTGCTAAAGTGCTAATTGTTGTGATTTGTGGATTATGATGAAATACATTGTTTATGTGAAATTCAATGTGTGTTAATTGGTGGCCTTATGGCAAGTAAATGCATTATTTGAATTGGTTTCCAATGCATGAATAATGATGATGAGATAATCCATATTGTTGATTGTGAAGATGCATTTGATTGTCATGAGTCATTGTATGCCAAGCATCATGATATGCATTCTTGTGATGTCGTGTGCCCTAGTGGGTGTGAGCGACGAAACGATTCCCAAGGGAATCCGCTGTAACGGTCGTGTGCCTTATACAAAGAGGTGTGAGCGACGGGGAATCATCGTGTGCCCGACGGGGAGTTACACTAAGTAACAAGCGATGAATCCAATAGTTCCTGAGTGAACTAATGATGAGAATGACGGATGGATGGTACCGCATTTGCATAGAGTCATTGTGTCAGTCTCTCTGTATTTGCATAAATCATGAATGGATTGATTATGTGTTGAGTTTTTGATGGCATTGGTGATTTGATATGTATTCGTGATAAATGCATTGGTTGGGGATAATATGTTTTATGTATAGACATATGCTCTGTGATGTGGTGGTGTGTTTTCATATGTTATAACTTTGGTATGCCTTATGTGTGGATATGTGATTATGTTGGTATAATTGATATATGCTATATGTATGAGTATGTGAGGCTTGTGGTGAGAGTAATTATGCATGTGAATTTGTATGTGTTGCATATTATTATGCAATCTTGATTTAGTTGTTATTTCTCACCCTTCTGCTGTGGTTTGTTGCTCTATGAGGCAATTGCATATTTGTGTCTTGGAGGCTTTTGCGAAGATTAGTTCTCTATCCTTTTGTCGGTTTGTCTTCTCTGATACGTAAAACGGGAGTCGGGGAACGCTTTTGTTATATATGTATTACCTTTGTATGATTATTTTGATGTTATAAAACAATTTATTTTGTATAACAAGTCAGTTATGGATCTTTCCGCTTTATTCCATAATTGAACTTTCCTTTTATATGGAAAAAGTTTTCCTTTTTTGTTTATTCCATTTTGTGTTATGTATCAAACTTATGAGCAGGGATTGTGTTTTCTTTCTTTAAATGTGGCATCCTTGTTTCTGTCGGAAAAATAAATTTTTATTTACTCTGATTTAGTTATGTATTATTTATTCGCGATGGGAATTGAGGTGTTACAGACCCCCTAGCTCATTTCCTTTTATCCTTATAGTTGAAGGGCTTAGCAACCTTGTTTCTAAGGCTATTGAGCTTAGTTTGTACTCTAGGGTTAGATTAGGAACATCTTATTTGGTGATCACTCATTTTCAATATGCAAATGACACCCTCTAATTGGCTTACTCTAGTGTTGAGAACTTTTGTATGTTAAGGAGATTATTAGGGGTTTTGAGTTGGCTTCAGGTCTCTAGGTTAATTTCTCCAAGAGCAGTCTTGTTGGAGTTAATGTAGGTCCTAGTTTTTTTATTTGTCTTTTGAGAGTTATTTCCTTTACTGTAGGATTGAAGAACTCCCGTTTATATACCTAGGCCTCCTTGTGGGGACAATTCCTAGGCTAGAGTCTACCTTAGACCATATAGTCAAAATTTTAACTAGGAGACTCCATTCTTGGAAGCATATGTATGTCAGCTTTTGGGGTTGTTTACCGGTTTTTTTGGTAAACAGTCACGATTTTAAAAGTGTGTGCGATTAATTTGAAAATTCTCTAAAATAATTTGTGCAAATGATAAACATGTGTGTGAATTGAATGAAGTCATCGTACGAACGATAATGGCATAGAAAAAACTTTAAATGAAGTCGGGTTGTGATAAATGATAAGGTAAAATGCAATAAATGACATTAAAAAAAGCAAAAGTAAAAGTACATGTTCCGTTTAAGGAAACAAAAGACTAATAAAAAAGACTGGACGTTGACGCATACATGTTTCTCGCTCAACTGTTTCGTTCTTTGACTCGAATCCTCCAATAGTATAAAGAGTATGTATGAAATTTTGAGACCTTTGATCCCATGTATGGGTATACTATTTATTCTATTCACAAGGTAATCGTCGACGACGGTTATGATCACTAGGAAATTGTTGCATATATTCCACGTTCAATATTTAAGTTCCCACTAGTGTGTTTACGTGTTATCCACGATGTTATCTGTGTAAACTCATGTTGAGTTGTAACTGCTTCCAAGTTCCTCGCGAACCTTCGACGGTAACCGCTCCAACGTGTTGTCAATGTTGATTATCAAGGCATTTAGACTTGTAAATTTACTAAGTCTTTCATTTTACGTGGTTCAATTGGGTGGTCCTCTTTATGAAATGAAAGACCTTTGTCGATTGTCCTTTTTCGAGATTTTTGACATATCTCCCAGTGATCTGGGTCTTGAGGGTTTATCCTTGAGATTCATCCAAACCATATATTCTTGTGCCGACGGCTGGGTCGATCCCGTGTCTTTGGTCAATCGACACTTCAAAATTAATGCTCTTTAAGACACTTCATTAATGTTTTCTCACAGCAAATGTATTTTCATTGACATTCTTCGTTGACTTTCCACTAGCTGAAAAATCCAAGTATAACAAGTGTTGAAAGGTCATTATTAATTTTATGCTTAATGCCATCTCTATCTTCTTTTTATCTTTCATGAAGATGCTTGTGAAGATTTGGAAGAAGCTATTTAATATTCAGAAAAGGTTCCTCTATGGAGGTTTAAAATGTGATTTTAAGATCTCTTGGGTCAAGTGGAAAAATGTCTGTAAACCTAAGAACAAGGGGGCTAGAGTTAGGGATCTCTAGCTGGTAAATCAAGCCATCTTGTCCAAATGGAAATGGATATTGGTTAATGGAGGTTTAGTCTTTGGTGTGAGATTTTTGTGGCCAAATATAGTGTGTTGTTTCCTCTCTTCAGGGAGGAAGAATTTTAGGTTTTTGATCATTTTCTTCATGGTGGAAAGGAGTGTCTCTTTTTGGATCCTAAGAGGTTGATCCGTCTGGTTGATTTGGTGATGGTATACTTAGAATTTTGGGTTTAAGCCTCTAGATTTTATTTTTGGAAAGATCCTTAGGTAGGATTTTCACTCTTAAAAATAATTTGTCTGGTCTTTATTCAGTCTCTACCTAACAAGATGGTTTGGTGGAAGAGATTGGCATAACAGAGAAGAAAACTTGTTTTGTGTAACGCCCCGATTTTGATTATTTCCCAATTATGTGGAGTCTTTTATTTTAATTGGATGATAAATTATTTTAATTGTGAATTTGGTGTGTTAAAGGTTATTTTACCGTTTTGAGAGTTATCGGGGAAATTAGAATGGAGAGTATTTTAGACTTTTCTCAATTAATGATAAATTAGAAATTAAGTGGAATTAGAATTTGTGAGAAAAATGAATTAATTGATTGTTTGGAAAATGAGAGAAAGAAATAGAAAAGAAAGAAATAGAAAGAAAAGAGATAGAAAGGAAAAATAGAAGGAAAAAATAGTAAGAAAAGGGAATTAGAGAAAAGAAAAAGAAAAAGAAAGAGGAGGAAGAGAAAAGAAGAGGAAAAGAGGAAAACTAGGAAAATTCATCAAGATCAATCACAGAGCAAGTTGGAATCCGGGTAAGGGTGTGAAATCTAGTCATCTTAGCAATGTGTATGATTATGTATGATTGTATTGTTGATTTTGTTGATTTTCATGAGTTTTGGGGTATAAACCCATTTTTGTAGAAAATGGTAGAAATCGATGTTTTCGCGGATAGAAATCGATATAATTTGTGTTGTATAATCTCCATATGTTTATGAATCATTGCTATGAATTGTTTTGTTGTTGGAAGTGATTTGGGGGAGAAAATGGAGATTTTAGGGGTTTTGGAACAGTGAAAACGAAGCAGAATTTCTGCTTCTGGTGCAGAGCGCCGGGCGAAAGGCCCAGAGCGCCGGGCGGTTCGAGCCTTCGCCGGGCGAAATTGAGAGGCGCGAGGGTGCCAAGCTACTGGTTTGGTTCAGGTTTGGGGGAATTTCCTTCGCCCCTTCTTCGCCGGGCGAAGCGAAGGCGAAAATGAAGCGTCGTCGGGCGAAACTTTCCTGTCGCCGGGTGCTTTTGTTTTTTTTCATATAATTTTCTTTTCTTTTAAAATTCATAATTCTCGAGCCGTAACTCCGATTTAGGCGTTCTTTATATCGTTGGAAAGCCATTGAGCTGTACATTGTGATTATGATGGTGCGGAAAATGTTGGCCGATTTTATTATGTCGGAAAGTCGGGAATAGTGCTATGTAGCGACTTTTACCGTTTTGACTGTGTGTTTGAATGCGAATCGTACAATAGTGCATTGATGTGAATGTATATAGATTGTATGTGATTGTATGAGATGAATGCATGAATATATTGTGAATATGTATGCATTTCAAGAATGTCTTGTGTCATTTTGCATGTGAGGCATCATGAAATACATTCTTGTGTTGAGCGATTCTAATGAGAATCCGTGGTAACATCGTGTGCCTATGTGAGGTGTGAGCAATGGTTACGAACGATTGTGTGCCTATGTGAGGTGTGAGCAATCAGATCGTGTGCCCGCGTGTGGGGTGTGAGCGATCGGGTCGTGTGCCCGGGTGGGGTGTGAGCGATCCATAAACATTGTGTGCCCATGTGGGGTGTGAGCAATTGGTGAACATCGTAGGCCCGACGGGGAGTTACTTTGGTAAGGAGCGATGGTTCCAGTAGAAGTTCCTGAGTGAACTTGAGATGATTGAGTTGGTACCGCATTGCATTTGCATAGAGTCGTGAGTCGGTCTCTATGATTTGCATTTATCATCTTTATAATGATGTGTTGTTGAGTAAACATAATTATGTATGTTTATGTGGAATGATTGGGAATTCTGAAATTATGCATGATGAATATACTTGGTTGATATATATATATATATATATATATATATATATATATATATATATATATATATATATATATATATACATTGTGATGTATACGGGTGAGTTTGGGTGAATTGTGGTGAGAATGTGGAATATGGGTATTTTTATGCTAAGATATATGTATAATTCTAGGCATTGTTATTATGATAATATTTCTCACCCTTCTGCTGTTTTATAATGCTCTATGAGGCATTGCAGAGTAGGTATGCTGGAGGTCTTTTTGTGGAGCGTGTCTTCATTCTTTTGGTCGGTTGGCTCTGATATGTAGCACCGGGTAGCTAGGATGTATATTATTCTTTTGTGATACATTTGTACATGTATCTTGTGGATAAATGTTGATGTAAACATGAATTTTGTTGGTGGATAATACTTGGTGAAGTATATATCCCTGTATATATGTTTGAATGTGGTTCAATGTTTAGATTTTTCGCTTTTATTCTAAATATTGAAATGTGGGTGTAAGGACAAAGTTCCTCTGTTGCAAAGTTACCCCACTGTTGCATATCAATGTTTTGAGCAGGTGTTGTATGTTGTAAAATTGTGTATGATGTGACATGTCTGTTCTATGCCATGTTATAATTATACTCTGACGAAATTTTTAATATGTGCCTAAATGATTATTTGATTATTTGGGGGTATAGAAAGGGGGTGTTACATTAAGTGGTATCAGAGCCAGAGTTGAGTCAGTTGTGTCTGTCTTGTTGTCGTATTGTTTGAATTGTTGTTTAACGTTGTTGTTATTTTTGGGAATGATTAGAATATGGCTGGTAGAAACGACAATGCGATGGCTGCTGCTTTGGAAGCAATGGCTAGGGCGGTGCAAGGTGCGCCAAATGTGAATGCTAATGACGAGTTCAGGAAGAATCAACCACCGGTTTTCAAAGGAAGATTTGATCCCGATGGTGCTCAACTTTGGTTGAAAGAGATTGAAAGGATCTTCAGAGTCATGGACTGTGAGGAAGAGAATAAAGTGAGGCTTGGGTCTCACATGCTGAAGGAAGAAGCCGACGATTGGTGGGTCGGTATGCGTTAAATTCTTGAGGTGGATGATGAAGAGGTAACTTGGGATTTATTTCGTATTGAGTTCTTAAGGAAGTATTACCCTGAAAGTGTGAAAGGGAAGAAGGAGATGGAGTTCCTTGAATTGAAACAAGGTAGTATGTCCGTGGTGGACTATACTGCTAAGTTCGTGGAGTTGGTTCAATTCCATCCTCACTATGCTGCAATTACTGCTGAGTTCTCAAAGTGTATTAAATATGAGAATGGTTTGCGTCCTGAGACTAAACAGGCTGTGGGATATCAAAGGATAAGAAGGTTTTCGGATTTGACGGAATGTTGTAGAATCTTTGAGGAAGATAGCAGGGCTCGTTCTACACATTACAAAAGTTTGAATGAGAGGAAGGGAAAGCAACAAGTTAGAAGTGGACCTTATGTGACACCTGTTGATAAGGGCAAGCATAGGGGAAACTTTGAGAAGAGATCTGGAGGAGGAGGTTCGGGTCCCATTAAGTGTTATAAGTGTGGGGAAATAGGTCATAAATCATTTGATTGTGGGAAGCCAGTGGTGAAATGTTTTAATTGTGGAGGTACTGGGCATGCTGCTACAGATTGTAGAAGGATTATGGTGAAGTGCTATAATTGTGGAGAAATGGGTCACATTAGTACTAAGTGTACTACGCCGAAACAAGCTCAAGCGGGCGGAAAGGTGTTTTCATTGGCAAGGACTCAAACTACTAGTGCAGACCGTTTGATTAAAGGTACATGCTTTATTAATAGTACGCCTTTAGTTGCTATTATTGATACGGGAGCGACTCATTCGTTTGTTTCGTCTGAGTGCGCGAAGCGTTTGAATCTTGTGTTGTCTCTGATGGATGGTAAGATGGTTATTGATACTCCAGCAATGGGGTGAGTAACTACTTCGTTGGTTTGTTTAAGTTGTCCTTTGACCATTTATGGTAAAGACTTCGAGATGGATTTAGTGTGTTTGCCGTTGGAGGGTTTAGGCGTAATCTTGGGTATGAACTGGTTGCGATTTAATCGAGTTCATATAGATTGCTATCACAAGTTAGTAAGGTTTCCTTCTTTGGAAGATGATGAATTAGAGAGTTTCCTCTCCACTAAAGAATTGAAGAAACTTTTAGCGGACGAAGCTCAATTGTTCGGTTTGTTTGCATCATTGTCTGTGGATAGTCAAGTGTCCCTTGATGTGTTTCCTGTTGTTTGTGATTTTCCTGAGGTGTTTCCTGAGGACATTAAGGATGTACCGCCGGAAAGAGAAGTTGAGTTTTCCATTGATCTAGTTCCGGGTACTAGACCGATTCCGATGGCACCGTATCGTATGTCGGCATCGGAGTTGGTAGAATTGAAGAAGCAATTGAATGACTTGTTGGACAAGAGATTTGTAAGGCCAAGTGTTTCTCCTTGGGGTGCTCCGGTATTGTTGGTAAAGAAAAAGGATGGGAGTATGCGGTTATGCATTGATTATCGACAATTGAACAAGGTGACAATTAAGAACAAGTATCCGCTTCCAAGGATCGATGATTTGATGGACCAATTGGTTGGTGCGCGTGTGTTTAGCAAGATTGATTTGAGATCGGGATATCACCAGATTCGTGTGAAAGAATAGGATATTCAAAAGACGGCCTTTAGGACATGGTATGGCCATTACGAATATTCCGTGATGCCATTCGGGGTTTCTAATGCGCCGGGTGTGTTCATGGAATACATGAATCGTATCTTTCATGAACAGTTAGATCGTTTTGTGGTTGTGTTCATCGATGATATTTTGATTTATTCTAAGTCTCAAGAGGAGCATGAAGAGCATTTGAGAATTGTGTTGCAAATCTTGAAAGAGAAACAATTGTATGCTAAGTTGTCAAAATGGGAATTTTGGTTGTCGGAAGTAAGTTTCCTCGGACATGTTATTTCCGGTAGTGGTATTAGTGTTGATCCATCCAAGATTGATGCGGTGATGCAATGGGAGGCTCCTAGATCGGTTACGGAGATTCGAAGCTTTTTAGGCTTGGCGGGTTATTATCGGAGGTTTATTGAGGGATTTTCAAAGTTGGCACTTCCGTTAACGCAATTGACTTGTAAGGAAAAGGCTTTCATTTGGGATATTCATTGTGAAGAGAGTTTCAATGAGTTAAAAAGAAGGTTGACAACGGCTCCGATATTGATTTTGCCAAATCCTACGGAACCATTTGTTGTGTATTGTGATGCTTCATTGGTTGGTTTAGGTGGTGTTTTGATGCAAGATGGAAAAGTTGTGGCTTATGCTTCAAGACAATTGAGAGTGCATGAAAAGAATTATCCTACGCATGACTTGGAGTTGGCGGCCGTGGTGTTTGTTTTGAAAATTTGGAGACACTATCTTTATGGTGCAAGATTTGAAGTTTTTAGTGATCACAAAAGCTTAAAATATTTATTTGATCAAAAAGAATTGAACATGAGACAAAGAAGGTGGTTGCAGCTTTTGAAGGATTATGATTTTGGTTTGAATTACCATCCGGGTAAGGCAAACATGGTGGCCGATGCTTTGAGTCGGAAGTCGTTACATATGTCCTCATTGATGATGAGAGAATGGGAACTTTTGGAGAATTTTAGAGACTTGAGTTTGGTTTGTGAAATGACGCCGAGAAGTGTGAGACTTGGTATGCTACATGTTACAAATGATTTTCTTGCAACCGTGTGTGAAAAGCAAAAGTTGGACTTGAAGTTTGTTAATTTGATAATGAATGAAAATGAGGATTTCAAGGTTGATAACTTTGGAGTTTTGAGATTCTGTGGTCGTATCTGTATTCCCGATGATGCGGAGTTGAAAAAGATGATATTGGAAGAAGGACACCGAAGTAACTTAAGTATTCATCCGGGAGCGAATAAAATGTATCAAGATTTGAAGAAACTCTTTTGGTGGTCCGGATTAAAGAGAGATGTGGCTCAATTTGTGTATGTGTGCTTAACTTGTCAAAAGTCGAAGGTAGAACATCAAAAGCCTAGTGGATTGATGCAACCGTTGGACATTCCGGAGTGGAAATGGGATAGTATATCGATGGATTTTGTCACGGGATTGCCGAATACGCAAAGAGGACATAATGCTATTTGGGTAATTGTTGATAGGCTTACTAAATCTGCTCATTTCATTCCAATTGATATTAGTTATCCTTTGGAGAGGTTAGCCGAGATTTATGTTCTTGTGGTTGTGAAGCTACATGGAGTTCCTAAGAGTATTGTATCGGATAGAGATCCTAGATTCACATCGAGGTTTTGGGAGAGTTTACAAAAGGCTTTGGGTTCTAAGCTAAGATTGAGTTCGGCCTATCATCCGCAAACGGATGGTCAAACCGAGAGGACAATTCAATCGTTGGAGGATTTGTTGCGTGCTTGTGTGCTCGAGCAAAGTGGTGCTTGGGATAGTTATTTGGCGTTGATTGAATTCACTTACAATAATAGTTTTCATTCAAGTATAGGTATGGCACCATTTGAGGCTTTATATGGTCGGAGATGTCGAACACCTTTGTGTTGGCATGAAACAGGTGAGAGGACGGTAGTTGGACCGGAGATGGTACAACAAACGACGGAGAAAGTGAAGTTTATCCGTGAGAAGATGAAAGCTTCTCAAAGTAGACAAAAGAGTTATCATGACAAGAGGAGAAAAGATCTTGAGTTTCAAGAGGGCGACCATGTGTTTTTGAGAGTTACGCCGATTACGGGTGTGGGTCGTGCTTTGAAATCGAAGAAGTTGACTTCTCGTTTTATTGGTCCGTATCAGATTTCTGCACGAGTTGGTGTTGTGGCTTACCGTGTGGCGTTGCCTCCGAATCTTTCGAATTTGCATGACGTTTTCCATGTTTCGCAACTTCGGAAGTATGTTCCGGATCCGTCACATGTTATTCCTATGGACGAGGTTGAAGTGAAAGATAACCTTACGGTTGAAGCTTTACCGATTAGGATTTTGGATCGAGAAGTTAAGAAGCTAAGAGGCAACGATATTGCGCTTGTGAAAGCAGCGTGGGGAGGCGCTGCGGAAGGCGATATGACTTGGGAGCTAGAGAGTAGGATGCGAGAGTCGTATCCGGAGTTGTTTGAATCAGGTATTATTTTCGAGGACGAAAATTTCTAAAGTGGGGGAGAGTTGTAACGCCCCGATTTTGATTATTTTCCAATTATGTGGAGTCTTTTATTTTAATTGGATGATAAATTATTTTAATTGTGAATTTGGTGTGTTAAATGTTATTTTACCGTTTTGAGAGTTATCGGGGAAATTAGAATGGAGAATATTTTAGACTTTTCTCAATTAATGATAAATTAGAAATTAAGTGGAATTAGAATTTGTGAGAAAAATGAATTAATTGATTGTTTGGAAAATGAGAGAAAGAAATAGAAAAGAAAGAAATAGAAAGAAAAGAGATAGAAAGGAAAAATAGAAGGAAAAAATAGTAAGAAAAGGGAATTAGAGAAAAGAAGAAGAAAAAGAAAGAGGAGGAAGAGAAAAGAAGAGGAAAAGAGGAAAACTAGGAAAATTCATCAAGATCAATCACAGAGCAAGTTGGAATCCGGGTAAGGGTGTGAAATCTTGTTATCTTAGCAATGTGTATGATTATGTATGATTGTATTGTTGATTTTGTTGATTTTCATGAGTTTTGGGGTATAAACCCATTTTTGTAGAAAATGGTAGAAATCGATGTTTTCGCGGATAGAAATCGATATAATTTGTGTTGTATAATCTCCATATGTTTATGAATCATTGCTATGAATTGTTTCGCTGTTGGAAGTGATTTGGGAGAGAAAATGGAGATTTTGGGGGTTTTGGAACAGTGAAAACGAAGCAGAATTTCTGCTTCTGGTGCAGAGCGCCGGGCGAAAGGCCCAGAGCGCCGGGCGGTTCGAGCCTTCGCCGGGCGAAATTGAGAGGCGCGAGGGTGCCAAGCTACTGGTTTGGTTCAGGTTTGGGGGAATTTCCTTCGCCCCTTCTTCGCCGGGCGAAGCGAAGGCGAAAATGAAGCGTCATCGGGCGAAACTTTCCTGTCGCCGGGCGCTTTTGTTTTTTTCATATAATTTTCTTTTCTTTTAAAATTCATAATTCTCGAGCCGTAACTCCGATTTAGGCGTTCTTTATATCGCTGGAAAGCCATTGAGCTGTACATTGTGATTATGATGGTGTGGAAAATGTTGGCCGATTTTATTATGTCGGAAAGTCAGGAATAGTGCTATGTAGCGACTTTTACCGTTTTGACTGTGTGTTTGAATGTGAATCGTATAATAGTGCATTGATGTGAATGTATATAGATTGTATGTGATTGTATGAGATGAATGCATGAATATATTATGAATATGTATGCATTTCAAGAATGTCTTGTGTCATTTTGCATGTGAGGCATCATGAAATACATTCTTGTGTTGAGCGATTCTAATGAGAATCCGTGGTAACATCGTGTGCCTATGTGAGGTGTGAGCGATGGTTACGAACGATTGTGTGCCTATGTGAGGTGTGAGCAATCGGATCGTGTGCCCGCGTGTGGGATGTGAGCGATCGGGTCGTGTGCCCCGGTGGGGTGTGAGCGATCCATAAACATTGTGTGCCCATGTGGGGTGTGAGCAATGGGTGAACATCGTAGGCCTGACGGGGAGTTACTTTGGTAACGAGCGATGGTTCCAGTAGAAGTTCCTGAGTGAACTTGAGATGATTGAGTCGGTACCGCATTGCATTTGCATAGAGTCGTGAGTCGGTCTCTATGATTTGCATTTATCATCTTTATAATGATGTGTTGTTGAGTAAACATAATTGTGTATGTTTATGTGGAATGATTGGGAATTGTGAAATTATGCATGATGAATATACTTGGTTTATATATATATATATATATATATATATATATATATATATATATATATATATATATATATACATTGTGATGTATACGGGTGAGTTTGGGTGAATTGTGGTGAGAATGTGGAATATGGGTATTTTTATGCTAAGATATATGTATAATTCTAGGCATTGTTATTATGATAATATTTCTCACCCTTCTGCTGTTTTATAATGCTCTATGAGGCATTGCAGAGTAGGTATGCTGGAGGTCTTTTTGTGGAGCGTGTCTTCATTCTTTTGGTCGGTTGGCTCTGATATGTAGCACCGGGTAGCTAGGATGTATATTATTCTTTTGTGATACATTTGTACATGTATCTTGTGGATAAATGTTGATGTAAACATGAATTTTGTTGGTGGATAATACTTGGTGAAGTATATATCCCTGTATATATGTTTGAATGTGGTTCAATGTTTAGATTTTCCGCTTTTATTCTAAATATTGAAATGTGGGTGTAAGGACAAAGTTCCTCTGTTGCAAAGTTACCCCACTGTTGTATATCAATGTTTTGAGCAGGTGTTGTATGTTGTAAAATTGTGTATGATGTGACATGCCTCTTCTATGCCATGTTATAATTATACTCTGACGAAATTTTTAATATGTGCCTAAATGATTATTTGATTATTTGGGGGTATAGAAAGGGGGTGTTACATTTTGGATCTCAAGTGGAGGAGATCATTTTTCCTCTGTGAGTTTCATGTGGTTGATGACCTTCTATTTATGATCCATAGTTCAAATTTTTCTAAGGACAAAGATAAGTGGAAGTGGAATCATTTAGGAGACGATGATTTCTTTGTTTCTGTTGTTATCTTTTTCAGTTAGGCTTCCATACTCCTCCTTTGTATCCAGACCTAGTTAAAAACTAGACTCTCCCTTTAATTTAGGTTAGTTAGGCCTTTTCTAAGGTGATGGTCTTCTCTTGGAAACTTTTGCAAGATAGGTTTCTTTCTATGGAAAATCTGTTAAAAATGGGTGATTGTTGATTCTAACCAGGTTGTTTGTACCTTGTGTGATGAAATGGTTGAGCTGGTCTCCCATCTTTTTGTCACCTGTAAGTTAGCATTGTCAATGTGGTATATGATGTTTTATCTGTTAGACTGTCAGATGGTTATTCGTAGTTATCATAGACTCTTGTTTGAGTTTTTCATATCTCTAGGTGGTAGGTATAAGTCTAACGATGTTTTTGCTATGATTTGACATGATATTTTATAATATATTTGAAGGGTCCGTAATGATGGTATATCCAAAGGTGTTTCAACAATTGTGAAGGAAATGAAGGAGAAATTTTTTTTTTTTTTTACCTTAAAATAGTTTCTAGGTAGAGTAGATTTGGATTGAAGCACTTTCTCCAAGTGAGTTCAGAGCCATATCATTTGCCTAAACTATTAGTGGATTGAGAGTTTGTTCCAGTTCTGAAGATGATAATGGTTTGTAGTTTTTAATTCTCTTTTAGTGTCCTCTAATTTGTTGATGGTGGTCCTGTAAGTCTGAGACATAACCTAATTCTATTTGAAGAGGTTTCTAATTATTTATATTTGTGTGTTTCTTTTAGATCTAATGTTTTTCGTTTTTTCTTTAGTTATCTACTCTTTAGTTGGTTGGTGTGTTTGTTGTATCGTTTTTTCTATTTGATGAAGGTTTATTTAGCACTTAAAATTAGTAAGCAGGTAAATACGAGAATGTCTATATGAACGTTGTTAAATTTTATTGATTTATTTTGAGTTTTTTCATTAAGAATAGTTTAATAAAATAACTAATATTATTTTTCTTACTTTTTATAATAGGCATGAATCCGGTTATCAAAAATATTAAAATTTCAAATTCTTAATATTAAGGTACACCTCATAGAAAAATAACAAACACACAACACTACAAAAATTATTCCTAGACAAAGTTGTACAAATATACTCGAGAAAACGCATCATTTCTCAAACCACAAACACACACATAATTCCTAGACAAAATGTACAAATAAAGCAGAAAAATGCAGTATTCAAGTTCACACTATAAATTTTACAGAAAATAATATACTATGCTATCATTGCTGGCCCTAGTGATAAGAACTGGTTCATGCTTTCTTTCAATGGAATCCAAAGGCAACATCTAAGCGTAAACTGGAAGGAAGAATCATATTGGAGACAAATGAAAACCATTTCAAGTATATGAATCTTGATTTTGTTTGTTTACGTTAAGAATAAATCAATCAGAATAAATTCTCTTCCTTTATTCTGTGTGTTGCACTAACATGTTATATTCTGGTACAAAAGTAACTGGTCGGTGCAGTAAAGTTATAAATTATTTATACTATTATAACCGTTATTATCTAATTGGTTGAAAACTTTTACCTTTACACGTTAAAAATTCATCTTAAAATAATAAGATTTTAAATTGTAAGATAACAGTTTCTTTAAGATTATAAAAAATTATATGTATCGATAAAGCTGACAATTAAGTTTTTACTATAAATTTTGATCATATTTTCTTAAATATAAAGATTTGTAACGTATCAAACAAACCATCATGAGTGTTTAAGTGAGATCTACTCTGCAATATTATTTGGAAATTATTCATTCATTTTTTACTTTAGTGGTATTTTTTAAAAAATTAACATAGTCTCACAATTTTAACTCACATATTGATATTTTTTTTTACTTATAATTAATATGAAAAAATAATTTAATATTTTTTAGACAAAGCTAGAACGTTATTGTCGAATAAATTACAAAGAAATAAAGTTGAGACAAAAGTTATAAAATAAATTGAACATAAAATAAAAATAAATAAATATATAAAATAGTGAAATAAAATTGAGTATAATAATTTTTTAAATATATATATATATATATATATATATATATGTATGTATGTGTGTGTATATATATATATATATATATATATATATATATATATATATACATACATACATATGTATATATATATATATATATATATATATATATATATATATATATATGTATGTATGTGTGTATATATATATATATATATATATATATATATACATACATACATATATATATATATATATATATATATATATATATATATATATATATATTAACTTTCAAATAAATAATTATATTAGACCTATTGAAATTTTATAGTTCTAATGTAAAATTTAATTCATATACATTATTATTAAATTTATTATCAAACAATTACAATGATTAAATATTTGAGATACTTTAATTTTTATCATAACTATCAATTAAAAACTCTTAAACAATTGTGAATATACTATAAAACTTTTTCCAAATAACAAAAACTAAATAATTGGACCATCTTAACTATTTCTTAGATAAGAATAAATCATAGAAGTTAGATCTTAACAATTTTTGTGGATCCCTTCATTAAAAGATGGATAAATATCTATAAAAAAATTGTGTTAGTTATGATCTCTTTATTATTTCAAATATATCCTCACTAACCAACAACAGCAACAAAAATTTAAAATCTCACTAATGAAAAAAAATAAAGTATACAAGGTTTTTTTTTAAGAAAATTGAAAGTATACAAGATTAATGCATAATAACAAAAAAATATGAAAAATTATACTCACAAAAAATTTGGAAGAAGTTAATTGCACCCCTTTAAGAATTATACGTACAGTTACACACAAATCTGATACAAAAGTAGCATCATTTGGTAGTTTTCTGATTATTATCTCTTCGAATTTTCTTGGCGCGATGTGAATCAGAAAATGGAATATGCTGAGTTTGGAACAATAATTCAACTTCTTTTGACAGATCAAGTGGTAACTGTCTGCAGTTGCAGTACTGATCAGTGTATACTGCTCTTCTTTTCAGAGATTGTTTCATTTTCTTTGGTGCAGGTGGACATGTGAGCACTATAATCTTGTGGTCCAACGTTGTTGGAGTTCTGAAACCATCTTCATCTCCATCTTCATCTTTCTCTTGGACCTTTTCTTCTTCCGATGACGATGACGCCGATGCTGATGACGCTGATGATAGAGTTTTTGAGGTTTCTTCTGTTTCTTTCTTATCATTATCAATATTGATCTCTTCTTGTTTATCATTTTTTATAAGAAAGAGTTCTTCTGGATTTGATGACATGTTTGAGAAATGATGCATGAAGCTAAAGAAGAAAACAATGAACGAATATAGGTATAAAAACAATGAAAAAGAGATAGAAAAAGAAGAATAGGTGATAAAGAGAGAGTATAGGTATATTGTTTGTTACAGTTGTTTGTTTATAGAGAGATCTTAGAGTTGAATATAATAATAATGATAAAAAATATATTATACTCTATGTTTAATGATTTATCTTTAGCTTTACTTTTTGGTGATGGATTCTTTCTCTTTGTTTTCAGTGTATTCTTACAAAAGAGTGCAGGTTGAAAGGGATATATTATAAGATAAGATGCACTGGATCCTATAGTTTCGGGTCGTATCATATAATGATGATGTAGTGTGTTTATTTTCACTATTACAACCAAAAGTTACTCCACATATACATAAAATTGTTTTTGTTTCTATGATTATTAATGTTTTGGCTAAAATATAGTTTTGGCTCTCCTGTTTCTCAAAATTTACGGTTTTGATCCTTCTATTTTATTTTTTAACAGTTTTGGTTCCCCACTCCAATTTTGGCCCAAAAAAATGATGAACAGTAACTGGTCCGTACATGAACAGTACATGTTCGTACATGAACAGTACACGTCCGTACATGAACAGTACATGAACAGTGAGGGGTGGAGGACCAAAACTGTTAAAAAATAAAATGGGGGGACCAAAACCGTGAATTTTGACAAATAGGAGGACCAAAACTGTATTTTAGCCTAATGTTTTTAATTATAGTATTATTTTTATATAACAATTTAATGTTTATTTTACTTTTATTTTAGGTTCTGTCTGATAAGACATTTTTTGAATTTATAACTTATGTCTTATAGTTTATAAGTTCGTATGACAATAAAAGACCTGTTTGATAACTTTTTTTTCATCATGAGCGTATAATTTATTTTATTAGGTTATAACTTATTTTCTACACAGTATTTTAAATAGCATTTTAACTTATAACTTATAGCTTATCATTTTTTCTTTCACTTTTATCTTTATTGTTTTAATTAAATCCACCATTATCCTTTATAATTTATTATAATTTTAAATAAAATAATAATTATTAAATATTTTTTATCCCAAATAATTTTTAAAATTTACAAATTGATCATTATTTTTTAATTTATCCAAAACTATTTAAATTTATAACACGAGTCTAAATATTTTAGACTGAATAATTTTAAGAAAAAATGCACCGATAATATAAATTAATTTTAAAGTGTTAATCAATAATGACCCTGTATCTCTTTACATCATGTTTATATTTTAAAATTCTCAGAGTGACATGATAGAGTGTTGGTTTTTTATTAAATAAAAATATAAAATTATTTTATACTGTCAGTGTATATTTATTAAATTTTAATTTTAATACTTATAAATAAAATATTTAAAAATAAAAGGAATTCAATTAAAATATTTATATTATATAAATTTTTTAAATTATCTCAAATTTCCGATCAGCTTATCCATACACATCATTATTGTTTTGAAAGGAGTATACTTCACTATTTTAGATTGAGATATTAAAGGAATTCAATGTTACAGGTTTAATTAAATATCTTCTTTCAAAAACAAAATCAGATATCTTCCATCAACATTTTACCTTATCTTTGACAAACTGACCATAAATATTAATTTTTTTAATGGTAAAGCTGGAAAAGAAAAGAGTATAAGATACAAATAAGTGCATTAAAGATGTATTAAAACTACAAACAATATCTAACAAAAGACAAACAAGAGGAAAAAAAAACTAACACCAGCCTATAAAAAAAATCCCTCAGTCGACGAAAAAGTCTATCCGAAACACTAGACGCGTCACCTTAAGAAAAAGCAAGTTAAAGAGAGGTAAGCACAACCATCTGAAAAACAAAGAGGACAGTTGGCTATCTAGCCTACCCCTAAAATCGCATAAACCAAAAAGGGTCTTTCTCCCAGTCAAACAAAGAAACCGCAGAAACCAGAGCCTGAGCAAGAACCAACTTTCAAGACAACCAAATTACCGAATTTATCTAGTGATCCACAGACCTCTATTCCCAACAAAAAATAATTATACTACGCATATTTCAAATAGTTTAGACTAAGAAAAATCGAAACCAATCTAAAGACCCTGTACTAAAGCGTCGAAGCAACCTCACAGAGGAAAAACAAGTGGTCAACAAATTCCACATGCCTTAGACAACCCATACACCCCACACTCGAACCTGTAGCCACTATTAGACATTTGAACAATTATGCCTGGTTGGAAGTCTATATTGTTAATACTCCCAAGAAAAAACAACCACCTTATAAGGCCCTATACTCTTCCAGACTCTCGTCAATCCTTGATCACTCAGACTGACCTTCCTTCCTCACCGGCCTCCAACGATGAGACCAAGGCATAAGAAAACTGCATTGAAAAGCCTCTAGAAGGATTAGGAATATCCATTCTCAGACATTTTTCTTACCTTTCATAGCCAGTCTAACTTGAGAACGACTTAACTCCTCAAGAAGTTCTTCCTCCCAAACAAAGACGGAAATTCTCCACCTAAAATCCCAAACCTAAACATCTCGTACCCAACTCCCATCACCCATATAACATGAGACTTTTGCTCCGAGATGAGATACAACCTCTCAAAAGAAACACACAAAGTAGATTGCCCCGCCCAAACATCATTCTAAAAAGATGTAGTCAAACCATTCCGTACCACCTTAACACAAAAAGAGGCAAACTAATCAGACCGCTGATCAAATAGGGAACCTAAAAGAAAAATGTCTCTCAACCAAAAAGAAACTTTCCAAATGCTGGATAGCCTACCACCTCTAGGGGAATAACACACCGAAGCATCGTACCTAGATGAAGGAATATCCTTCCACGGGAACTACTTCACCCCAAGAATTATCTACCCACACTTACTAATCTACACCAAATTCACAAGTCTAAGATCCTTAACTCCTAACCAACCAACACTCTTAGGCCTGCACACATCTTCCCACTTCACCTAGCCACCTTAGACGCCCCTTTCAAACCACCCCAAATGAACTTCCTCTACATCCTAACTAACTTCTTTCAAACTTTACCCAACATCTTTAGGAAAGAAAGGACGAAAGAAGGAGTCGAGTACAGAACTGAATTCAGTTGACAACTCTTCCCCCTAGATTCGCAAACCTATTCCTCTCGGAAGAAAGTCTCAAGGACACAATCTTCACCAAAGGGTCCCACTTTCGTTCCTTCCTAGGATTGGCTCCCACTGATAGCCTTAAATACTTAAAAGGAAGTGATGTGTTGTGTGTGATTTGCTTATCCGCAAGTGCACAAATTATATCAGAGTAATACAAAAGGTTGTCGAACCCACAGAGACCAATAGTAAATTCTCTTGTTATCTACTATTACTATGTAAATCTAAGGATAATCGTATTTTTAAATGAGAAGGAAAATTGAAGCGGGAATTAAAGCAAGTTGGTTTAAAATATTAATAAAAGTGAAATTTGAATATGGTTGGCATCGATCAACAGTACTCACAGCTAAGTTGGATCAATTAATTAAATCGGGACAATATTTTTCTTTAATAGGAAGAAACTTAACTTAAATGGATTGTTTGAATTCGCTAAATCGGAACCGAGCTTTATTCTAAAATCTATATTGTCATTGTCGCGGTTCAGCGCGTTAAAGTATAAAACTTATGTTTTTGATAATCAAGTAATTTTAATTAACAAAATATTCATTTTGTGTGAAAAACAAATTTAAAGGCGATATCGGCGATCGCTCGCATAACACCAGAGTCCAAACTTACAAACGCCTGTTGTCGCAACATATTTTGTCCTCTAAACTCTATTTTTGAAAATGATTATTTTTGCAAATTAAAATAAGCCTTGATTTCGCAATTGATTTAATTTAAAATCTAATTTGTATTTCCTAGCTCAGATACGGGTTTCTCTATTTCAAAACGGAACTGATATCTCAAAGTTTAGCGTTTTCGCGGTAATTAATTTCAGGTTAAAATGTTAAAAAATTCAGCCCCACAAACGAGTCACAATTTAACCAATAATTTCCAACTTAGATACGAGTACCATCAAAACGGCGGTCTTTACGTTCTCGACCCTAAATAGTTTAGCCTGACAGATTTGACATAATGTTCATGCAATGCATACAAAATAAAATTCTAAGCATAATGGTATAATGATGATGATAATGAGTAGTAGTAATGACTAGCATGCACATGTAAAACAAAAACAATATATGGAGATTTCAATTTGATATATATGCAAGTGATGCTAGTAGGCAATTATGCATGTAGGACTTGTGATCAAAACAGTAGGAAGTAAATTACCACAACAATGAAAACTAACAATTAAAATAATAAATACTGAATTAATAAAGTGCAGGAAAAAAAGTAAAGCAACACGTACTATAAATAAGACAACTGCAGAATTGGAAATGGAAAAACTTGTAGATAAAATTATAGAACTAATATGGCGGCACATTTACAAAATAAACGATCCAAGAAACATCAACAATTCTTCAAATCCTAACTCTATGGTGCACTTATTACTCAGTGTGAGCAAGTAGGTGCTTCTCAATAAGTATTTTCTCTGCCTAAGTGAATTCTAGAAATTTGGATAATGAAAACCTAAAAACTATTACTATATATAGTGCTTCTGGCTCTGAAAATAGGCTGAATTCGTGTGGGAGTCGTGGAGAAAATAATGTTGAAGTGGGAGGAGACTGGGCCAATTCTGTTGCTATTTTTTTGATCACGAAGCTCATGGCAGACGCCATGGCCTCACGGCAAACGCCATGAGTACATAGTGGTGGACGTGTGCAGTTGGGGGGTCATGGCGAAGGCCATGCCTTAGACTTCATTTTTTGCTTGCTCTTCAAGGTGGGTCATTGTGAACGCAATGGAGGTCGCCACCTGTGCATTTTATCCACTTCTTCTCCTTTATCGCTTCGTTTTCTCATGTACCAATTCCTAATTGTGAAACACCTAAAACAAAGACAATACACCAACATAAAACCATAAAATGGACATAAAACAAACTAAAATGACATGTCTATCGAGTTGGAAACTTGATAAGTTTCATGGTTATCAAACTCCCCCATACTTGAACCTTTTCTTGTCCTTAAGCAAGCTGTTACACACATGAAAAGCTTTGAAAATAAAGGCTTTTCTGGGTTGGAAACAAGATAAACGTGGTGGAGTATCCCCCTCGCATAAGAAATATTCCTTATTTCATGATAGATTAAATGCTTGCAAGCTTCTTGATCTTGGTGCTACAGGTTATAAGCTCGCCTGACGTGGTGCGATATGACATAGAGGTTTGCGTGTTTGTGAAATATTGGATAGGGCCCTTAGCAACGATGTTTGGAGGTTGTAATTTCCTGATGCCTATGTTCAAGTTCTTACCATATTATATTACTCTGACCATGACCCTATTCTTGTGTCCCTTAAAGAGGATCAACGAAGACCTCTGTTAAAGGATTTTAATTTGATTGTGCCTGGATTTTGGAAAAGTCCTTTAAAAGTATGATGTTGTCTTCCCGGAAGTCTTAATTAGTTATGCTACATAATTTGGATGAAGTTAGGGAACATGCTAAAAGTTGGAAGATGCATATTGTCCAAAGTTTGCTCAAGGAAAAGAAAGCCATAATCCGAAGACTTGAAAGGAAACAAAGAAAAGCTCATGAAGGTATACGTCATGCTGGTCTTAAAAGGTTGGAAGTTAATATGCAATAGGAGCTTCAAAAAATTATTTGTTAGGAAGAACTTATCTGGTTTCAGAAAGCCAAAGATCATTGGCTTGCAGATGAAAACAAAAACACGCATTTCTATCATGTTAAAGCTCTTTAAAGAAGACAATGAAATCATGTTCAAACCATATAGAATGCAAATGGGAAGTGGTTAATTGATTCTCTTAACATTTCTAATGCCTTTAGAGAGAGCTTTCAACAACTTTACACTTCTGACACTGAAGTTGCTGAAGGTTTTTCGACTCTCCATTCGTTTCCTTCTCTTACTGAGGATTCCATGCTTAAATTGGAAGTAGAGATCACCAAGGATGAAATCTAGCAAGCTACCTTTTAAATGGTTGCTTGGAAATCCCTGGGTCCTGATGGTTTTCCCACGGGTTTCTACCAAACCTCTTGGGAAATTGTTGGAGGCGATGTGTGCAAGTATGTTCTGCAGTTATGGAGGCATTCTGTTCAAAATTTTGAGATTAATTATACGAATATTTGCCTCATCCCTAAAACTTCTCAGCCTGAACTCATTAGTTAGTTTCGTCCCATATCTTTATATAATGTTGTGTACAAAATTGTGAGTCAAATTGTGGTTAACAGATTGAAAGGGCTTATGGATGACATCATTTCTTCAAATCAAACTAGGTTAATACTAACAGGAATATTCAGGAAAATATCGTGGTTGCACAATAAATTCTACATATCATGCACCATTTAAAAGGCGATTCTCGTTTTTTTACTATCAAGGTTTACTTAGCTAAAGCTTATAATTGGGTTAGCTTGCAATTCGTGGAGAGTGTCCTCGTGGAGCTAGGCATTCCAATCCATTTGAAGGATATTATTATGCAAGCTATCTCCCTTGTTTAAATGCGGGTGAATTGGAATGGTAATAAACGAAGTTATTTCAAGTCTAAGAAAGGTTTAAGATAAGGTGACCCTATCTCACCTTATCTCTTTGTGATGTGTATGGACAAATTATCTCATTTAATTTTGGATGCAGTGGATAACAAATGCTGGGTTGGTATTAAAGCCTGAAGGAATGGTCTAATGGTTTCTCACCTTATGTTTGTCGATGATCTCTTGCTTTTTGGCCAAGCTTCTGATAGTCAAATTGTGAACATGTTGGAAGTGTTAGAAGACTTTTGTACTGCTTCTGGTCAACAAATAAGTAAGGAGAAAACGAGAATAATGTTTTCCAAAAATACTCTGGTGGGAATTTGTAGGAACATAGCTGCCTTCTCTGGTTTTAGAGAGGTTAAAGACCTGGGTATGTATTTGGGGGTTCCCTTGTCTGGAAAGATCCCTAGGTACAACAATTATTAGTTTCTTATCGGCAAGGTTCGCACCAAGCTGAGTCACTAGAAATGTAACCAACTGTCCTTTGTTAGGAGGGTTATGCTTGCAAAATCAGTGATAGAAGATCTTCCTACTTGTTATATGATAAATAGTAAGGTTCCTAAGGAAAGTCTTTAAAAAATTCAACGATTGCAACGCGATTTTATTTGGGGTCATAGTGGCGAAGCTAAGAAGATGCATACCATCCGTTGGCAGGACATTTACAAAACTAAGTGGTTTGGAGGTTTGGGGTTAAAGCACCATGAAAGGATGAATGAAGCGTGTCTTTTCAAGTTGAGTTAGAAGCTTAAGTGTGGTGATGAGGCATGGTGGTGCCAAATTTCAAAAAAATACAGTAGAAAAGGTATTGATGATAATGAAATTCTGGCACGCAGATACCAGATGTCGAAACAAATGTCACAACATTGGGATCAAAACAGCTTGATCACACAAATTAAAATGCAGAAACTTAAATGACAGAAAAATAAAAATAACAACAATAATTGTTAACCCAGTTCGGTGCAACTCACCTACATCTGGGGGCTACCAATCCAGGAAGGAGATTCACTATGATAGTATTAGTACAAAGCTAAACTCTCCCGATTACAACTTTGTCACACCCTAATTTTTTACCCTAAAATCCCTCTTTCTTTTGCATAACATCTTTAGGTCTTGCGGTCTCGTGTGCGTGTTTTACGGCTAACCAGTTTGTGCAGAATTTCTCAAAAGTTTCAGTTGATGTGGTAAGTCTGGATAAGATCTCGAATCGAGTTTTGTCAAGGAGTACAAGGATGAAATTCGAGGAGCATGTGTTCTTGGTTCTTTGTTTTCCTATAAAGTGCAAGACTTATTCGTTGGTCCAAGCAAAGATTTGTATCCAAATGAGTATACCATTACAAGAGGAGTCTGAATTCAAATTTAAATGGAGGAATATTTTTTTTTACATGGTCCAAGGAAGCAAGTCTCATTCAAAGCTGCTTGAAGGGTCAAAAGAAAACCAGGAACTTAGGCTTTCTATAGGCCTTTTCTAAAATTTAACAATGGCCTTTGCTTAGAGACGTGTTTTTGCAAATAACATTGAGGTTCCATGGGCTCAGATGGTTGAAATGTATTGCAAAAGATCTTTCACTTTCAAAAAGAAGTTTTTGGTTCATACGTCACTATGAAATTCACCAATACTAAGTTCAAATTCATGAAGGCAAGAGATCTTTGGTTTGTACACAATAAAGGAATTAAAACTAATAGGAATCACTTCTTAAGAGACTAAGTAAGAAACTTTGTTCATTCAAGAATAAAGTTGAATTAAGCATTATTGAACTTGATTGAATTCAAAGAGGCATTACAAAAAATTCCATTAAGGTCACGTACATCATTCTCAATCCATCATAATAACTAGAAAAGGAAGAGCCATTCAAGTATCTGTTTTTCCAAGAATACAATTCCCAAAAGATTATGTTTACAAGAGAAGTCAAAATTGTCCACTACAATGGCATATGGTACGGTCGACCTCAACTCAACTTCATCCATAGTTCATGAATACCACGAAGATTTTATATTGGAGTTGACAGGACCTGCTTGGATTTTACGAAGTGCAACTGTAGTAGATTCTTTAGAAGCGGTGGTTTCTTTATAATCGTTGTCTTCTGTTCGTTTTTGCATGCTGAAGTGACAATAGATTCGTTGAATACGCTAACACCTCTGCATGCCCGATGACTCCAAAATGCTTGATGAGATTCCATATGTTTGTAATCAGTTGCTGCTTCGCACGGTTCATAGCTGACGGTTTCATTGCTGCAATGCCTGAACTGGATACTCTAGCATTCAAGATGATAAGAATCAGGAATTACAACTCTATTTGAAGGTGAAACAATTTGGAAATTAACAGAGCAATTCATATTCAGAGTTGGAATTTTAGATACGCATTTAGATCATATCAGTTTGTCACTAAACTCAATTTCATCACAAGGATACAACAGAACCCTCAACTAACCTTCAACAAACTTCAACCTTCAATCATGTACAAACTCACACATCAACCACAGTCTTCGATAACCCTGTAAATTGCACCACCAACAAAATCAATTCATTAGAACCAGCAGCTTGCGTACACCATCTGTAACCAAAAAAAATTGACTCTCAGCCACTTCGATACACCAAGCACATGATTAACACATCAGCGGTAAAATGCCTAAACAAAATATATTGCCAATACTAAAAATAGAGAGAGCAAGAAGAGACGACCGTCACGGGACTAGTGATAGAATGCAATTTAGTTCTCCCTCAATCAATGGCCGAAGTTCATCACAAACTGCCTCTACAACAGACACGACTATGAAATCATATCTGGAAAGATCGTTCAAATTCTTCAATTCAAAGACTGGTGCTGGATACATTGAATGTGCTTTCCATCCAAGCAACTCTATGCAACCTGATGAACTGGCTTATGAGGAACCACCCTTTTTCAAAGTCGACACAGAAAAACCGAGACCCTTAAGTCAGTACCTCCTCCTATAGATGGTTGCATCTTCTTCACTTGGTGTTACCTGGGATGAAAAGGAAGAAACATTGGAATCCAATAGTCAAGTCAGTGAGATGAATAGGCTAATGTTCTATGCAAATAACCTGCATATTATTGAGAATATGGAGAAGAGGATTCAAATGCAAACCTACTAGTAGGTGCAGGCTTGGGACAGTGTTTTATAGATGGTCTTGAACATTGCAACTTACGCTCAAGAATGCTCACCTGGAAAATAGACAAAAAGCTGAAATTTACAAGATGTTCCATAAGTTTCCTAATTGAATGCATCAGGTATACCCTAAAAATGAGCATGGATTTGAACTGCCACTCATGGATGTTTTACAAAAATATTAGCTCTTTGCAAGGAGCACCCAAATGTTAAGTTGTTAGAATTACCTGCTGTTAAAGTTATTCACGACATTGTTCTTGACTTGGTTCTGCAAAGAGATTTCTCAAAGCCTCAGTTGATATCCCACTGATTTTCCAACGTCCTCACCATCCAAGTTTCGATTGCTGCAAGACAAATAAAAATGGCCTTAGTGAAAACCGAATATGATCGAACATAGTCAAGCATGTCAAAGAAAGACTCCATTACAATTAATGATTTGGGATTAAGCATTCAAAGACGTCCAAAGTTGAACGAGCAATTCAGACACAGTTCAGAAACTTTCCAAAACAACAGAAGACGTGTTTCTACAAGTTGTGATTACCTTCCCAAAACAATATCCAAACATGCTCCAACTAAAATGGTAAGTTTTCAAGGCAATACTCAAAAGACTTTATCAGGTTTTCAAAACAGAAATCAACATTATTCAATTTTGGAATCATTGCTTTAAAGGACATAAAGTCTATAAATTGGAAGAATTTCACACGCAGCATGGGGGAAGAAATTCAAAACCTTATACAACCAATATTTAAATCATCACAAAACGATTCCCAAAAACATACAAAGGTTCAAAACCAGAAACAAACACATTACACACAGAATGTCCTCAATATCCAATTCTTTCAAAAAAGCCAATACACACGCAGCCTTCCCACTGAGAAATTCTCAAAAACTCACTCGCAGCATCAAAGTTCCTAGAAATCCACAAAACTCATACACACATTGCAGCAGAATTCGCATATACATCAGATGCATCATCAGGATTTTGCACCAGAAAATCAGAACATACACAGCGAGAAGGAGAAGAGTACAGAATTCACATCATTATACATCATAGACATCAACAACAACTACGGCAAACACACGAACAGGGGACGAGTGCAAAATCAACTGCAACAACATTAAGCAACAACATCAGGCAAACAACATCAAGCAGGCGACAATCGAACACACAAAGAAGGAGAGGAGGATCGATTGGGCTTACCTTCAGAGATTCTGAACCGTGGGCTTCCTCTCCTCCGTTTTTTATCACTTTCCTTCATTATTGTAATATGTAATCAATCGATAATGAGAATGATGGGGTATTGGGTCTATTGGGGTTAGGGTTTGTTTGGCTTATTTTGTTCAATCGAGAGAGAAGACTAGATGTGAACGGCGGCACAAAGGGTTCCTTCAAACCCTAATTTCCATCAGAGAGTGAGAGAGATGAGCGATCGTGAGAGTGAAAGCTGCGCTTTCTTTGTTTTTTTTTTCTCTTTTAATCTAAAATAAACCTTTTTTTAAACAATTATTAAAACTAACTCTCTTTCTAAACTAAAAATTAAAAATTTTATATAAATAATTTAAAACCTTTTTATAATAACAGTTTTAATCTCTTTTTTTATGATAATCAGGTTTTTTTTATCAATTAATTAAAACCTTTCCTTTTATGATAATAATTCAAATTAAAACTTTTGAATAATAGTTAATTTAAACCTTTTAATAATAATTAACATTAAAACTTTTTTAATAATTAAGTTAAAACTCATTTTTTATAATAATTAATCTAATCCTTTTTTTATAATTAAAACTTTTTAATAATTAATTTAAACTTTTTTATTATAATAATTAAAGTAAAACCTTTTATGATAATTAATCTTCCTTTTTTTAGGTTAAAATAATCCTTATAAGTACCTTTTTTTTTAAACAAAGATTTAGAGTTCTAGTATAACTTTAATATAATCTCTAACTGTTAATTTTTTTTTAAAACTAAAATAATAATAATAATCTCTAAATAAAAATAATAAAATAAAATAAGTCTAAATCAAACTTTTCTTAATAATTCGTCCTCTAATTAGAAATCTCTCGCCGCGCTTAGGTATACGCTTGTGTGTGATTTGGTTTAACCTTAGTTGATGTTATTGTGTTTATCATTTACTTGATTGTTGCTTGTCTTACTTCTAAACCTTTTCAAACTTATAAAAATCTCGATCCAACGTCGAGTCAACTTTTCTACCCATGTAAGTCGATCGTCTTAGGGCATCGCATTCGACCTACCGATCACAAGACACAAGTCTAGCATCACTTTGCTAGCACCCTCGCCTAAATAACAATAATTAATCGCATTAATATCCAAGGGAAAATCTCATGCATGATAACCATGTTATTGTGCATGGTGCACATCATTTGCATCATAATCGACACCTTAAGATAAGTCAATTAGACAACTTAGGATAGATTACCTAGGTTAGTCCCCTTTCAACTTTGATTTCTTTAATCAAATTTTAGCCCACCTAATTCTCCACACAAGAGAATTAGATGTTAATCATCTCGAAGAAGGGACATACAATCCCATACCCCACAAAATATAAACATTTTCAAAACTGTGGTGGTTTTCTTAAGATGATGACTCATCTTCTCTCCCAAACCTTTAAAACACTTTAGTATCCTTAATAAGGAACTACAAGTGCTCTGATTCCCTCCTGACAGGATATGTAGGCACAAGATGCGATATCTTGTCGAGCACACTTAGGAATAAAAATAATAAATCACCTACCCTTAAACTCTTAGCAAAACAGATAACAAATAACATAAAATAAAATCAAGAGGTTCCTGTAGAGTACTACAGATATCTAGGGTGCTAACACCTTCCCTAGGTATAACCAACCCCCGAACTTAGAATCTTAGTGTATTTGCATTGCATTGTGGGTATTCGGTCTTTCTCCCTTCCCTTGGATAAAATCAAAGACGGTGGTGACATAAAAGAAATGTGATCCTAGTTAACCAATAACTATGGTATCTAATTTTCACCGCGACAAACTTCTCGCTTAACCCCTACCTTGTGCAACTTCTACCTAGAACCCCTCTAGATATGAGATCCCCCTCTCACTTCCTAATCAGTCACAATCCCAGTGACAATTCAACAACAACCAACAATAGAAGTAACACACTTCCAAGACAATACTTGATTTTGCTTAAAAGCTTCAACCAAGAACAATACACTCTTGCTTAAAAGCTTTAGAGTGGACAATTAACAATTAACTATAAGTCAACCTTAATGCATCAGAAGATACATGAGTGACATACAATTAACAAACACTAAACCCTAAAGACCAACCAAAGCACAACTAATCCTTATTCTCCAAATTCTCCACATGTTGTTATCCACTATAATAGGGTTAGGTCTTCTCTTTAAATAACCTTTTGTGCACTTAGGTCTGGGCTTTTGAAGCACAAAAATAGCAGCAATCAGTTTTAACTTACTGCAAGTCATCCTGCATAATAACAGGAACAAAAAACAAACTTTCATAAAAAGGTTCAAAGATCCTTTTTATGAAAAGTAACAGAATCTGTCATAACAGAAATTCCAACAATATACTCCCATGAAAAACACACATGTGTGAATAAAAACACACTAAAAAATTACGCTAAAAATACCAAAATAGTCATGCCCTAACTTTCTTGTATAACATGTCCTGGTACATGTCACAACATCATGCTGAACATGATATCTGACTGTCATGGCAGAACATCTGGTATAACATCTTGCTAATAACATGTTGTTTTACCAAAATGTAGCCAATTCACAAATCACAGAACTTACAGATAATATTCTAGAAGTCAAGCAATTATGACTCGAGTTTATGGAAGAACTTGGCTAAAGAGTGAGTGACCATCTACAAGCATGTTATGTGGGAAATTGGTGATGGGGCTCGATAAAAGCATCAGATGATTGTTTGGTGCAGGTTGGTGTTAAGTTTCATAATGTTCTGCTCAAGCATGACGTGTATTCAACGGTTATTATGCTCATTGATTTGGTTGATAATCAAGGTAATTGGTATTAGAATATTATTAATGATAATGCTCCTGGGGATTTTGTGGAGCAAATCTGCACTATAGCTCCTCCTCAAAGGAATAGCCGACACCAGAACATTTGTATTTGGAGCGAAACTGTAAACGACATGTTTACCATAGAAAGCTCTTATGAGATGCGTAACTATCCCAATCAGGTTGTTCAAGCTAGAAAGTGGAGCAAGATTTAGAAGCTTGTTGTTCCTTAGAGAATTAGATGTCATGTATGGATGATTTAGGCTAAAGATTTGAAAACTAATCTGCTTCTCTTTAAGCAAAAGCTTCGGGATCCATTTTGTGGCAATCACGATGGTGTTGTCGAGTCCTTATTACATGTGTTCCGTAATTTAATGATTTCCAAGAACTTGTGGATGATTTTCGTTCAAGATAGTCATTATTCTTTTTTTTTCTCTTTTGCTCTCGATGAGTGGATTTCCCTTAACCTTTCTCAGAATCTGGGCACTCCAATTTTGGATTAGGCAGCTTTATGGGCCACTGGCTGTTACAAACTTTGGCAGTAAAGAAATCAAAAAATTCACAACTCTGATTTTGTTTATCCCGAGTCATTAACTATTGAGATAAAGCTTTCTCATGGCCATTACAACAGAGCTATGTTGCTCCAAAAAAAGGTCATGTGTAACGTCCAAGATAGGCATCTTGTGAGGTGGGCCCGTACTACTGATGATTAGGCGACTATCAATGTTAATGGTGTTGTTAGTAAAATTTACATAACTGATGATTTCCACAATCTTTGTAGAGCTGGGTGTGGGTGTATTGTTAGGAATGCTTCGAGTGGTTGGATAAAAGGTTTTACCATGTTTTTAGGTTCTTGTAATAGTTATCCTGCTGAACTATCGGGAGTCTATGAAAGATTAAATTGACTAAGAATTTTAATATTCACAATGTTGAGATTCAGGTGGACAATGTGGTTGTCGACAAAGCCATTTAGAGTTCCAAGCCTCTTAGAAAGTCCGAGCTTAGCTTGGTTCGTAAAATCCAGAATGATCTCAAAAGCCTTGATAATTATTGTATTAAGCATATTCTCCGCAAAGCTAACATGTTTGCGGATCAGCTAGCGAAGTCTATCCTCTCTTCAAATTTTATTTTTTGTATTTTTTATTCTTGTCACTCCTTCTTATTTGGGCTTGTCCATCAGAATGTTGCTGGATTAACTAGTGTTGTTGTTATTTGGGCTTAGACCCTCCTTTTGAAAAAAAAACATTGAAATAAATTTCATAAGACATAAAACACAATTTATAATATTTATAGAGCAAAATTAATTTAACCTTAAGAATTTTGATATAATGTATTTTGAGTTTAAACACCAGAGCATAATTTTATATGAATATTTTTTACAAATATTCATAAACTTTTCATACACACAAATTATTATTTTAATAATATTACAAAATTTTGATGATTTGATTATTCAAAATGTAAATTTTAGTCTCTCCCCTTTTTATTATATGTTTTTTTAATAAACCAAATATATAAATATATATAAAATGAAAGTGAAGAAAATATATAATATTGAAGGACATAAATCAAACTCAGTTAAACCTCAAAATAGTTTTTTAACTTACTTCTCTCTCTCTTTCAATATTTTTTCTATTTTTTATTATAAGTTGTTTTACAGTTATATATATGTATATATATATATATATATATATATATATATATATATATATATATATATATATATATATATATATGTGTGTGTGTGTGTGTGTGTGTGTGTGTGTGTGTGTGTGTGTGTGTGTGTGTGTGTGTGTGTGTGTGTAGGGATGGCAAAAATATCCATACCCGCGGATATCCGTGGATAAAATCCGTCACGGATATGGGGCGGATAACTTAATGGATATCCACGGATAAAATAAATGGATATTTAAATATCCGTTTGTTAATGGATATGGATATGAGTTTAATGATATCCGTACCCGCGGATATCCATATCCATTAATAAATTATAAAAATCATTTAAATATCATTAGTTTATTATACCTTATCTTTTCATCTTCTAAAATAAATAGTCTTATTATATTTCTTTCTTTTTTAAAATTTTCTTTGAAGAAAACGTTTCACATTTCATTCGAATTCTATTAGCCATTTCATATTTAAACTCTTCAATACTTCATACCCCACTTCAACAATTTCACAGTCCAACTAACTAGTGTTGTCATTCCTCTATCGAACCAGTGTCTCTCTGCCTACTCCTATGTCGTTCTTTCTTCCATCATATCTCACAATCACAATATCTTTTATTTGTTTGGTTAAAATGAAATGTATGAATATTATGTTTGGATCTAATTATATTTTGGTGAATAAGAAGAAAATTAATGTGATGAAATTTTATTGTTAAATTAAGAGCGAATTGTATGGATGTTATATGATAATAATTTTTTGTGTCTTTAAAAGAAGTTAAAAGTATATGTTAAAAAATAATTTTCATAAAAAGATATTATCCATGGATATCTGTAAATATCCACGGATACCGTAAAACCCGTGGATTACCCGCTTAACGGATATCCATATGGATATGAGGCGGATATGGATATCATATTTATCCAACGGGGCGGATACGGATATCATAGTATCTGTCCCCATGGATATCCATTTACATCCCTATGTGTGTGTGTGTGTGTGAATTAGATGAGAAAAAGAATTAGAAATTTTTTTACAAAATAATCTTTTATTAATGTATGAGAAAAAGAATTAAAATTTTAGAAAAATAAATATTTAAATGAATAAAAAATATTTATAATTTTTTAATATAGTAAAACAATTTATAATTTAATCCAAAATATATTTTTAAAATAGCATTTAATAAAAACTGAAGAAGTAATATGTATAAGCATGCATAGAGCTGTCAAAATAGGTCCGGCCCATTGGGCCAGCCCATAAGCCTTAAATTTTAGTATGGGTCAGACCATAAAAAAGTATTACAAAAATACAACCTTATCTTTTTAGGCCAGCTCATCGGGCCGATGTTTTTTATAGGTTGAGTCGGGCCGCCCAAGCGGGCTTCGGGGTGGCCCGTTAAAAATTTTAAAAAAATAATAATTTGTTTTGATAAAAAAAATTAGAAAACTGTTTTTGTTAATTTTGAGGGGAAATTGGGGTAAAATATGTTTTTGTTAATTTTAATGTTGGATGTGTGTACTAGATGGAATGTCACATATATGATGCTTGAAAATACTAGATATCGACGTGCATTCATTAGCTTGAGTTATAATGATAAAAACTACAAGATTTGTCCAAACATTGAAGAGTGAGATAGAGCAAAGAACATTTGTAATTCCTTGACTTCATTTTATAATATTACTAACTTAATTTATGGATCATCTTACCCAATCTCAAACTTATAATTCATGCAAGTTGGACTTATAGAGATGGAATTGAATAGAAATTTGTAAAGTCAGGATGATTTGATCAAAGATATGGCTAAGGGGATGGAGGAAAATTTTGATAAGTATTGGAGTGAATATTCTGTTACTCTTGCACTTGGAAATGTTCTTGACCCAACATCAACGTTGGACTTTTTGAACTTTTGCTTTAAGAAACTTGATCCAAGTGGCTATGAAGACAAGGTAAAGAAAGTGAAGGATGGTTTGTATGATCTCTTTGGTGCATATCAAAATAATATGGTTGCAACAAGCTCATAAAGAAATACTCAATCTCACTCTTTTAGCCAACCATTGGGCAAGACATCATTTTTGAAGGTAAGTTTTAATAATAAAATTTATACTCATTACATTACTTTATTTTTCTGTTCAAGCCTAGTTTAAATAGTTTTTTGCATGTCAAATTTTAGGAATACCATCAAGAAAAGATAAAAAAAAGATTTCATATGATGGTAAGTCCGTACATGAAATATACCTGAATGAAAAATGTTTGGATGATGACATAGATATTCTTCAATATGTGAAATTAAATAGTGTTCGATTTCCTCAACTTGCTATAATGACTTGTAAAGTGTTAAGCATTTCAATCACAACAGTGGCTTCTGAATCTTCTTTTAGCATTGGAGGTCATATTTTGCATAAGTATAGGAATTTCTTACTCCCTAAAATTGTGCAAGCATTAATTTGTACACGTAATTGGTTGCATGATTTTAAAGATGTTGGACCTTTAGGTGAGTTTTAAATTGTAATTAATAGTCTTTGCATTTTATTTTCAATTTACATTTGTTTTCAAGTTATTGAGTTGTTAGTTAAGTTGTAACATTAACAAGGGCATGCATGCACCACAAGGTGGTAGTTTAATGTTCATCTACTGCATTATAAATAAAAGGACTGAATAGAGAGGCAGAATCATATAAAAACATAACTACTTTACCATTTGTTAATATAATAATTCCTAGAAAATAGGCTTCAAAAGATTATCTTAGTCTTGTTTCTCAGCATTTGTTTTCAAGTTATTGACTTATCATGTATTATGAATTACAGATATAGTAGAAGTGGAGGAGATATAATTGTTGGATTCACCAAGTGTCCAAGAGACTTAGGCCACAACATTGTCTACTTTATAGTTTATTTTGTTGTATATTTTGAATTGTTAGGTGATTAATTATTTTGTTATGTATGTGTGAATGTATTCTATTGTCGCTAAAGTTACACTACGTGATAATTGTTGGATTCACCAAGTGTTCATGGGACTTAGTCAAAAAATTGTCTACTAGATAATTTATTTTTATATCTAATTTGAATGGTTAGATGAGTAATTATTTTGTTATGTACGATTGTATTTTATTGTCTCTAAATTTAAAAATTAAAATTATAATATTGAAATATATATAGGCGGATCTGACATATCGGACTGTACGACCCATAAGGAACTGAGTCGAACTCAATTTTAATAACCTATAAAATAATCGGGACAGTCCACTTCAACCTATTTATAAATGTTGACCCACCGAACTGATGCGAGTTGGGCCGGATGAGAAAACTTCTTTGCTTTCCTGCTCTAGTGTATGAAAACTTTAATGCATCTAAGCACGTGATTTGCTTTTTTGGTTACAAGTTACAAGTTTAGAACCCTGCAAATATTACCGAATGCACTTTACATCATAGATTTATTGCTATATTTAATGCATCTATCACAACTAGTACTACGATGCTTTGTTTCCCTTGCAAGCAATATGTTCAGCAACTAAAGTTACCAAAAGTTTGACTTTAATTGAAGGTCTACATCAAATATATTCATTTTAAAGCTTTTTCAGTGTTACATTGTAAAAATAAAAGGAAAACAAGCATTCCAGAAGCCCGACTCTATTTCCATGAAATACTTTTCATTGTTTCTATTTTTGTTTAGGAAATGTTTCGCTATACTCAATTTTCCTACATGTTAGATATCAGGTTAAATTAAGCATATAGTAGATAATTTATATCACATATGCAAATTGCAAAATTATGGTTAGTCAAAAAGTTAATTTTTTTAATTTTTTTTATAAGCAAATATATTTACTAAATGAATAAGGGTACAAGGAGTACCCCAACTCAAATACATAGATCAAATCGACAAAAGAACAATACAGACTGTCTTAAGATTAAATGTATTCTCACAGGAATTTATACCAGTCGTAATAAGTACAAGAAGTCTTATTCGAGAGCCACCACCATGAATTAAGCAAAATTCTTTGCATCACCAACGCTAAACCTCCGATCTCATCGTTAAATAGGATTTGATTTCTAGAAAACCACAAATACCAACAAACAATACACCATAAACCAATGGCATTATATAGTGAAATCTTCCTCCCAGTCTTTTCAATCCATACTCTCAACTGATTATTACAATCGAAACCGAAAACATTTTCAATATTCAACCATTCACAAACCAATTTCCAAATCGAGCAAGCTTTAACACAATTAAAGAAAAATGATTTGAATCTTCATCATCAATAAAACACAAAACACATACCCGCTCATGTGTATTATTGATTACTCCACGGTTGACAAGATTAATACGAGTTGGAAGCCTGTTAAGGATCAATCTCCACGCAAAAGTCTTGACTTTGATAGGAGTCATCGCCTTCCAAATCCAATCCAACGAATTCAAGCTGACACTATCCAAAGTGTTTTGGTGAGCTGCTTTGAAATGTCTACAATAATAAGATTTTGCAGAGAAAAGTTTGTTGGCTTCATACGGCCATGATATTGCATCAGGTAGCGCACGCGTAGGCTGAATTTCCTGCAGAATGCAAAATAAATCATGCATTTCCTGCGCATCTGTTGTGTCCGGAAGATTGGTTATAACCGAATTTATGAGAGTAATTCTCCCTCCCATAGACAGGAGATTTCCTTTCCACGCCGACAGTCTCGCTTTCAAGCCTTATATAAGAGATTTCCAAAACGAGCATCTACGGTAATTACCACCCACATACACTCCCAGGAATTTGAAAGGTAAAGTGCCCAGTTTGCATCCTAAAAATCGTTCTGCAGCTCTGCAGAAGAATACATCCACCGAAATACCAACCAAGGAGCTTTTCCGAATATTTATTTTGAGCCCAAATATCATCTCGTATCCCTTCAGTATCGCTTTCAGAGCCCATAAACTATCCCACGAGCCATCGCAGATGACAACTGTGTCATTCGCATATTGAAGAATGCTATATGCCACTATTTCATTGATTCTAAACTCTTTCAAGAAACCTGCAGATACTGCTCTATGAACTAGGACAGTCAAGCTTTCGGCAACCATCGCGAATAAGAAAGGAGATAATGGATCTCCTTGGTGCAGGCCTCTCGAAACTTTGAAATCAATCGTGGGACTACCGTTGATCAAAACCGACAAGTAGTTGTTCATAACAGTTCCTTCCATCCATTTTATCCATGTCACCCCAAATCCCATAGCCGTCATCGTTTCCTAAAAAATATCCAATCAACACAGTCATATGCCTTTTCAAAATCTACTTTCAACAGGACACAACTCTTCTTGTTTCTCTTTGCAAAATCTACAATTTCATTTAGAACCAAGACTAGCAATTGCCTACCTCCAATGAAAGCAGTTTGAGAGTTTGAAATCAATTTCTCCATCACCCGTTTTAATCTAGCAGCCAAAAGTTTCGCAATTATCTTATATATACATCCAACTAGAGTAATAGGTCTATAATCATCCAAATTTCGCGGGTTATCACTTTTGGGGATTAATGCCAAAAAGGAAGATGAAATAGTTTTGGGCAGATAACCAGAAGAATGAAATTTTTTCACACAGTTAATAAACTCAGTTCCCATAAAATCCCAACATTTCTTAATGAAATCAGTGTTAAAATCGTCCTGTCCCGAACATTTATTACCTCCATCTTCAAATACTACATCTCGAATTTCCTCTGCACAGAAGCCTTCTTCCAACTTGAGGCTATCTTCCAATGAAAGTCTTTTGATGCCTGCGAAATCAAATTCTGGTCTGTTATTAGAAACAGCCTGGAACCTATTTTGGAAATGCTCTTTGGCCACTTGTTTTATACCCTGAACCTCATCAATATACACTGAATCATGCAGAACGAATGAGATGTTATTCATTATATTCCTCTGCTTAAGTACTGCGTGAAAAAAACGTGTATTTTGGTCACCGCCTTGATTCCATATTAATCTTTGATTTATGCTTAATAATATTTTCTTTGATGCGAAGATTCTTCCAAAATTTGGTTTGTGCTTGCCCTCTCCTTAGCACATCTGCATCTGTAATATTTATGTTCCCCCCAGACCAGCCTAACTCCACATTATTAATAATGTCAACCTCTCGTTTCACATTAAGATCTATTTACCCAATAACGTTTATGTTCCACCATTTGATTCTCTCTTTAAGTAATATGAGTTTTTTTTACAGTACAAAAGTAGCACTTCCTTCGACCTTCAACAAGTTCCACTCTGTTTTGACAAACTCAAGAAAATCAGTATGTTCGAACCAAAAATTGAATGTCCTGAAAGGTTTGGGTCCCCAATCGATATTCTTAACCTTGAGCCACACTGGCCTATGATCGGACACATCTCTGTCACCTACCACTTGCATAGCCGAATTCCAACCCTTTAACAAATCAGCAGAGACTAAGAACCTATCCAAATGACTAAACCTGCTACTATTTGAATAGAACCACGTATATTTACATCCTGAGGTAGGCAAGTCTACAGGCTGCATCATATCAATAAAAGTCTTGAATTTTACCATTTCCGCCCTGCTATGTGAATGATCAGACTTACTCTCTTCTGGGTTTTTTATGGAATTGAAATCACCAGCTAAAATCCATTCTCCTTGTTCCATGTTTGACTTACGTTTAAGAATCTCTCCCCACATTTCCCTTTTCTCTCTCAGTACGCAAGATGCATAAATGTTAATTAGATAAATACGTTTATTTTTCCAAATTGCTTTAACACCCAAAAATCCGTTACCTTGGAAGCTGGAAATAGGATCTAATACGTTTTTTCTCCAAATTGTCACCAATCCCTCGGCTAGACCCAAAGAATCTGTTGTAGACCAACCAAAATCCATGTATCCCCAAATGCTAGAAATGATTTTATCAGTCATCATCTTACATTTTGTCTCTTGTAAAACACAAATATTAGCCTTCCCTCTTGTGATAGTAGTTTTGATTCTATTGCGTTTAACATTTCCTCCGCGCCCTCTGATATTGAAAGTAACAATATTCATCTACAAACCTTTGCTGCCTCCATCTGAACTTGATTAAATCTTCTCTCAGAGTTCTCCATGTTTCAAATGATGCCTTCAAACACTTCATCGTCTTCATCCCCTTCGATTCCAAATTTTTTTATTGATTCCCAAATTCTGATAGGGACATCCTCGATTTTCCTCTGAATGCGAGAGTTACTCTTATTAACGTCAGAATCTTCAATCGAGTCGCAACATAAAATCGAGCCTCCCGAATAATGCGATACTGAATCTTCCACAAATAACTCAATGCTATCTTCAGCTGGAAATGTTGAATTTTTATGGCAGTGAGGCGTTCCTAGCTTGGAATTATTAGATAGAATAAGAGCAGAGTAGTATGAGGGTGCAAATGGTATCTCCAGGTTCTCATATTTTGCAGACAAAAGTTTCTTCTTTTTGGGCCTTAGAGAACGTCTTAGAAGTCCATGTAATGTCTCCTCAATTGATGTTGGGTCTTTTCTAGGCCCATTCTCCACCCCATTTACTTCTTTACTGACCAAATATGCCATCTTCTCATTTTGACTTCCCATCCCAATGGGCCCCCTGTTGTAACTCAGTCAATTCTCCCGTACCCACTTTTGACACAGGATTTGTATCCTGTTGTTGTATCTTGTCAATGCACATTTTTTTCAACCTTAGCCTTTTTATTATCCAGAAAGTGTATTCTAGCCTCACAGCCTATGTTTGCACACTTTTCATAATTCCCATCCATAGACTATTCTACTAGGTAACTATGCCTCGTACCTATATCCTTAGAAACCACATATACTCCCCCACCTTCCCTGACGGTTCCCTTGGACCTAACCGGTGATCTATCATCTTCTTTCTCCGATCCCACCTCCGGTGATTCATCCCAACCTCCATCGTCCCAATCACTCTCTGAATCAGACGCAACCATAGAAACTTCCTTCTCGTTTTGTTTAAACGAATTGATTCTCATAGGACCATGTGATTCTTCAATTAGTTTAATTTTGTATGTTCTATTATTTACTTCCACGTTGAATACTTCATTTAGATCAACGGCAAATTTAGTTTTTACCAAGAATCTTGCGACATCCATTTTTTTTCAGTTTCTCTGTTTCAACATCTGAACAAACAATACCCCAATCCTACCAAATATGAATTTAAAGAACTTTGAACTCCAAACGTGACATGGGAGACCATAACACCGCATCCAAGATCATTTTGATTAATTTAAAAAGAATAGCTATATTAGCAATCTCAAGGATTCAGCTCAAAAAGAACAAAACAGACAAAAAAAAGCACCCATGTTAGTTAAGCATTAACCTATCTAAGTAAGCCCTGTAATTTCCTATTTCTCCATCCTCTATACAAAATCATGTCAATTATCCAAGCCCGTAATTTCCTATTGCTCCACCCTCTATACAAGATCATGTCAATTATCCTATCATATATGTTTTTACTTTGTATAACGTTTCCAAAACTCTTATCATTGCTATACTGCCAAAGCTCATAAATGCACTCCATAGTTGCCAATTTCAAGATACTGAAATTCATGGTTCCACCCTTGCGGTTTATGTTGAACATGGATCCAATTCAAGACTCTCTCCCAAATAGCCTTCATGTCCTTGCATTCAAACAGGATGTGTTGTTGGGTCTCAATTGCATCATAAAAACAACATTTAACATTGTCAATAAGGACCCACTTATGTAGTTTTGCCTTAGTTGCTAACCTCTCATGGCATGTTGCCCATAAAGTAACAATGACTCTAGGCCGCACTAGATTACAATAGAACACCGTCCTCCATTCCACCCTTTGAATACTTTGATGCAGTGCCTAGTACATAATCCTCTTGTTGAATTTATTTTGTTGTCCCATGTCATTCCAAACTTGGAGATGGTGAGTTATATCTCTTTGTTTCAGAATTTCTTTCATAATCTAAGAGAAATTTCCATGCACTCTAGCATTCATTAAGTGTTGATTTTTCAAGTAATAGGCATGTACCCATTTCACCCAAAGACTATCAGACTTTCCACTAAAATTTCACGGAAGCTTATACATGTTTGTCATATTCCAAACAGTCAGGTATATTATATTTAGACAACCATGGCTTTTTGGGCTGTAAATTATCTTCCACGCTATGGGAGATTTCCTACTCTTCACCGTGCCACATATCCATAGAAGGTACGACAAATAGTATCAATTTTGGAATCACATCTTTTGGGAAAGGCAACACTTGCATCCAGTAATTTATGATAGCAAAAGTAATACTTTTAAGGGGTTGAATACGCCCATCATAACTGAGTAATCTAGAGCTTCAGTGGGTCACTCTACCAACAATATTCTCAATTAAAATCGTAGAGAACTTCATAGTCAACTTCTTACTGGTCATAGGAACCCCAAGGTATTTGAAGGGCAGGTCACCTTCTTTGAAATTTGTGAGATGAAGAATGTCGTCTTTAGTGTTCTGGTCCACACCTCCAAAGTAAATGCTACACTTGGATGGATTAGCAATAAGGCCAGTGGATCTGGAAAAAAATTCTAAAGGCATTCATCAATAATTCAATAGACCCTATATCTCCTCTAGCAAACATGAGTAAGTCATCCGCAACGTAAAGGTTTGTGATGTTCAACTTTTCGCATTTAGCATGATGGTTAAAATTATGATTTCTCTGCATTGTTTGAAGGCATCGATTCAAATATTCCATGACATGGACAAAAAGGATAAGGGAGATTGGGTCACCTTGGCGTAAGCCTCTCACAACCCTAAAAATATATGTGTGCTCGCCATTGGTGCAAAATCTATAAGACACATAAGTGACTGCCACCATAATCCAGCTGATGAATTGCTTAGGAAATCCGAGATCATGCAACACACAATCCATTGCTCTCAAATCAACAGTGTGATACGCTTTTTGAATGTCTAATTAGATCATACATTTGGGAGCCCCTTTTCCTCTTGTACCCCTTGATAAGTTCATAAGTCAAGAGAATGTGATTATGAATCACTTGGCTAGGGATAAAAGCTGCTTGGTTTTGGCCTATGATACTTAGCAACATTTTGCTCATTCTAGTAGTCAAAATTTTGGAGATGATCTAGTACACAGTGCTGCAGCAAGAGATATGACGATATTCCCTTATGGTTTTAGCCTCCTTACTCTTTGAAATTAAAGTCACCAGGGTGAATTTGCTGCTTTGTACATCCTGCCATTCAGAAAAAAATCATAAACAATGTTGATCACACCATGTTTCAGAATGCTCCAGGTTTTCTTGAAAAAGTAAGCACCATATGTATCCAAACCAGGGGCCTTGAGGTCACCAATACCACTCAGAGCAGTTTCAATCTCTTTCTCAGTGATGGGTTCAGTTAAGGAGTCCCTTTGCTCATTACTAAGTTGAGTAACTCCTCTCAACACTTCAATGTCAATACCATCCAATTCACTATCAGCCTTTCCCATTAAATTTTTGTAGAACTCCAAAACCTTCTTTTCAATATCCTCTTTTGTTGTTAACTTAGTACCATTCTCTGTCAGCAAGTATCTCATACTTTTTGTCTTGTTTTTTGCATTGATGGAGGCATGCAAATACTTATTGTTACCATCCCCCAACTTCAGCCAGTCTAGTTTGGATCTTTGCTTACACACATTCTCCTCTATCTCCTGCCACATTAGTAAATCCTCAGTATACTTCTTCACAATCTCTATTTTATGAACATTCATTCTATCATTGCAGAGCTCATCTTGCGCATTTTGAAGGTTGGTTCTAGCCTCTGCAATCTTATGCTTCATATCAGATATAGGCTTGCTAAGCTGATTCAACTTGGGCTGAAGTCTTTGTAGCTTTTTCCAAAGAACACTCATAGACCTCCCATGGATAGGTTCCCTCCAACTACTATCAACAACAACCATAAAACCATCCAAATCAGTTGTATTGTTCATAAACTTGAATTTATCTTTTTTCTTGGTAGGTTTATCATTCTCTTTAAAGCAAAGAAGAGCATGATCTGACACACTCGGGTGCATGACAGTAAGAGTGTGGTCAATGTGACTCTGTAGCTAATACATATTTCTAATAACTCTATCAATTCTATAGTCACTTTGTTTGTTTGTCCATGTATAATACTCTCTCACACTATCCATTTCATATAGGCCAGTTGTATCCATCATCTTGCACAAATCACTATATTCATTCTCAGTCGCAGCTCTACCACCAATTTTGTCTTGGTTCCTCGAGAAATTATTAAAACCCCCCATTAAAAACCAAGGGCCTTGTTTTCTGATTGTGAATATCTTCAACATCAAGGCAAAGCTTTTTCCTCTGCTCAAGCTGGTTTAAAGCATAGATTTTTGTCATCCAATACATCAAATTTCCCCTTATGTCATATACTTCACAATGGATCATTTGATCAGTGACCTTCACCACTTTGATGTTCACATTCTCATCCTTCTAATGGACCCATAGCTTTCCATTATCGTGTTTGTTGTAGTTGTCTACTTAGCTTCCTCTAATCCTCAGATTGAATCTAACAACAATTGCTTTATTCTTTTTAACTCTGGTTTCAATTAAGATATCAATTATAGGATAAAGACCTTAGAGATGGAAGCTAACTTCTTTAATCTTTCCTACTTTATTTAGCCCCATAAGATTCCAAGCTACTATCATGGTACATCTTCCTGAGACATTACAACATTTTCTAACCCTAGTGTCTCAAACCCGTTTCCACAAGTTAGTTGCCCCAATGACATAAGCGTTTTCAACTTTTCTCTTCCTCCTTTGGTGACCTTAGTTCATCCCTCAATAGTTTGGACTTTGGTTATTAAGGTAACAACCACTTCTGCTTCATTAACCACATGATCTTATTTGATTTCTTCATTCAATTTGGCCTCTTGCAATATTGTCTTTGGCACCCATTGTTTGGCTAGTCTATGTTTTTTCTCACATTGGTGACTAAGTTTTTTGCATTTGTCACAGTAGGAAGGTTTTCATTCATACTCCACAGTTTTCTTCATCTTATTCCCCTCGGAGTTTTTTTTTTTTAATTTTAATATCCTTTGGTAGCTTATTTGTGATATCAACCTCCACTAATATTCTAGCATATGATATTCTAAACTTGTTGGTTATGCACTCATCTATAACAATAAGGACCCCTATTGCATTACCTATTTTTCTCAAGCTCCGTGCGCCCTACAAATGCATAGGTAGTTGGGGTAGCTTCACCCAAATGGGAACAATCCTCAGCATATCATTTTCAGGCTAAATTCAGGCTTCTATTCTCTCAGTAACATAGGTCGGTTTCTGACCGTATAAGGAACTTTCATCAGCACAACATCCCTCTTAGTATAAGAATGGAATCTCAAGATGAAGTACCCTTCCTCATTATAGTACATGTCATGTAATTTTACAAAATTCCACATCTTAGTCATAAATTGCTTAACAACAAGCATACTCAAATATCTACCTAGCACATACATGATTATAGCGGAGTCCCATAATTTTAGCTCGTTCTCGATGTTAGTTTCATCAATTTTCACTTCAATATCTCCATTCACAACCTTTGGCGTCACAAATTCAATTGTCAAGCCATTTCCAGGGTTACGATTTCCACTGAGAACATCAACCCATAACTTTCTCCCTTCTTCGGCAGTTGTTGATATTTCTAGGGTCTTTGATTCAACCTCAACATTTTCTGAATCTCTTTTGCACTCTGTTATTGGATAATTATCATTTTCTACTTCACTCTGATGACCTTAACCTGAGTCTGATGTGGTGGTTGGATTCACCGGTGACAAAGGCACCTGCTTCTTCGGCCTCCCATGTCCTCTCCCCATCATTATATAAAAGTTAAATTAATGAAGTAGGTTGAGTAGCTCAATTAAGGAAATAAATACCACAGAGAATTGGTATATTTTTGTTAGGGAATTCAGAGAAAGCGGGAGCAATAATCAGACCAATGTTTCAAGATCATAAGAGATTGGGACGTTATATTTCTATTCAAAACTTTAAGGTATCAAGTATATGAGTCATTTTCGCTAACTTGACCAAACCAAGTTGAACAATGACTTTAATACCCCTTGTTAGAAAGATTGGAGAAAGCAATAGTGACAACGGAAATAATGTTTTAAGACTACATGAGAGGGAAACACCACATATCAACCTAAAATCTTAAGGGTAAAAAAGTAGGATGAGAAGTTACAATGATGACACACATTACTGAAAAATTAATAGAAATTGATTCACACTACATCGGTTAAAAGGATTTAATAAATAGTAAATTAAATTCAGCCAACTTTGGGCTCTTGTTCCCATCACACAGGGAAACAACCTATCAATATAAGAGAGAAAAACCATGTTATTAATCCTCGATCTATCACCCTCAAATAGAGCTGCGAACGAGATACCATCCATGGTCTTTCAGTTAAAGAAAGGTCGAGGAAAGTTTCATTTGAAACATTGGGTTTATTTTATATGATTTTCAAAAATCTCTTTAACCCATTCATCACTCACTCACAAAGCAACATTATGATACCTTTTACCCATAGATTTACTACCTGTATGAAAATACATTATTTTAATGTCTCATTGCTTCAACCATCTAGTTTGAGAGAGTTACAAAGTCAAAAAGAATTTTAGCTTAGGAATACCCTATAAATCAACAGCGACAACACACTTATTGACAAAATCCTCACAAAACATAGGTGCATCCATAGTTACATAATTAGCTGGTTTTCCTAGAGAACCGTGAATTGGTTCGTGAGTACCGGTTCGCGGTACTTTTGTGAACCGGTTCGTGTGAATTCTCACAAAATTCAGTAAATTTAAAGTACCAGTGAACCAAGTTGAAAAATTTTGAACTTATTTAATTCATTAGCTACGTGTTATTATGTGTGGCTACCTATACAGAGCACACATAGAGCTTGTTGGCAGCTAATATATTTAATAATATTTTAACTTATTTACTGCAAGCTATATAGGACCCCACACACCCATTACTTGCTTGGCTTGAATTGTTTTTGCATTCTTTAATTTATAGAGTAGTTTTACTTTTCTTATTCTCTATGTCTTCGATGTGGGACATTTCCATGTACATATGTCTTACACTTAACATCCACTGTATATATATTATTTATGTATAAACTTCAATAATTTAAAAGAATTTTTTTATTATTCAGTTCTTTTATCTTAATTTTTTTAATTATAATATATAGATTATAATATTTAAATATATTACGAATTCATATAACGTACCATGAACCCATATAATGTATCAACTATGCATACCCCCACGTACCGAATTCTTTGACAGTTGTGAACCGCGTACCCAAATTCGTACCACGAACCGAAACGAATTGCGAACCGTGTGACTATGGGTGGATCCTCCCTTTTCAGACATAAAATATTAATCTCTTTCATCTTAAACTCACTAAGATCATCCTGATCCTATAATCATCTTTTTTTTTTGTTTCCATTTTTTGAGATATACTTTTAGAGCTTTTATATTTTCTTTAAGAATGAACCCCGTCAATTCTATTAACGGGGTGGTTAAGTAGGACATGGAGGGTGCCTGGGTTTGGATACCTGACCTGATTGGCGGGTTCTCAATGAGGTCGAATAATGAGTTTCTTTAATCTTTGGCTGTTGGAGATGAGATTAGGCCAAATCGAGTCATTCAAGGGTTAACTTGGTGTTGGAAGAGTTGGACACATTTCAAAGTGGTGATTTTCTCTTGGTTCATGCTTGAGGATAGGATGGCTACTAGGATCAACCTTAGTAGGCATGGTATTGTTCAGGTTGATGGTAAGGTGAGGTATGTAGTTTGTCCGGGTTATATGGATTTAGCAGATCATTTGTGTGCCTGTTGTGAAGTTACTTATGTTTTAAGTTATAGGATTCTTAAGTGGGTGGGTAGACTCGTGCCTATTCCACATTCAATTTTAGAGGTGTTTTAAGCTTTATGATGTTAGGTAGAGGTAAAAGGTTAAAGGAGCCTTTAGATATAGCCTTGATATGGCAAGCAACAGTTTAGACTATTTGGAATATGCATAGTAAACTTATATTTTGTAGAGAAAATTTGTCAATTAATCATCGGATGACCATAATTATTTGTCTTTCTTGGACGTGGGTTCACACTCGTTCGCCATACCTTTGTGAAACAATAAAAAAAATGAACCTAAATACTCTAGGACCCCGCATAATATAAGAATACGTCAACGCTAACAGAAAATGGTCAGACACCTCCCTCATAATGGTAGTAACACGGAATTTGAAAGCTTTTCACCCCTTCGAGAATTATGATATGCTCATAGTGACTCATATCCTGACCATTCCATTAGAACCATGTAACTCTACTAACAAGGAGCAAACCATTAATAAATAAAACTTCTTAAAATGTATAGCCTCACCACCTTCAAAATTAATATAAGGGACAATACCCCCCATTTATTTCAAAGATAGAATAGAATTAAAGTGCCATAAAACACATTATTAACTTTCCCAAATTTATTCTTCTTCTTCTTCATATTAACAATGTAGTCCCAAAGGCCTCATTTACCTTACATGTTGCATTTACCCTCCCAATCCAAACAAAATCCAAAAGTAACAAGGCTCCTCATTAAAACCGAGTGCAGATGTGGTGCTCAACTCACAATTTTAATTAGTTATCCTAAAGATTAGGACAAAGAATTTTCTCTACTGCCTAAAGTTTGGTTTCTTTGATGACAATAAAATCGATGTGATTTTCCTTAATTAAATCACACATGTTTTCTTCTTAACACCCCTAAGCTTTTATGTTAATAGATCCATCATATTACACTCCATATCACTCTTCTCATCCCAATCGTTTTTATCCAAATTCATTAAAGGTCTGTTTCAATTGACTTATTCAATCTTATCTATTGATATAGGTTTTGTGATATTGTTCGAAAGACTTTATCAAAATAGTTTATGATAGTTTTTATAAATTTTTTTAACTTATTTTTATAAATTCTTTAAAATAACTTTTAAAAACATCTTATAACACATAAAAACCATTTAAATTTATTTTATCTTTACTATAAAAATGACTTATACAAATAAAGTGGTCATTTTTGTAAGCACTTGTACTATAAATGTAAATAAGCTATTAATACAAACAGACCATAAGTGAGAAACTTCAATAACATTTTAAACATATTGGAAACACCTTAATCCCCCTCTTTGAAGAATCATTTGTGCATTTTAGAAATGTAAGAATTCTCAGAGTACAAAGATATATTATTAATCCTATGAGCAAGTTCTAGAAAATTTGGGCTCTATGGGATCCTGAACCGGACCATTAAAATTAGAGAATTTCTTATGGCATCAAATGTATTTCTAATGCATCATGTAAAATTTCTCAAATGCCCTCCATTTTTGTAGATATATTTCCAGAAGCACCCAAATGTAAGTGAACGTTGAAATATTTCGGAGATATATCTCTGAAACATTTTGGAGCATAAGTCGCGTCAGACTCTTCTCCTTCCTCATTTCATAGTTTTTTCAAACACAAATTCAAACTCTTCTCAATACACTTCCCTACACCAAATCAAATTGCATCAAAAAATGCTCAAAGGAACTCAAGGAAACATCAAACTTCATCTCTAATATCAGAAACAACATTTGAATAATCAATTTTAAGTAAGTTTTTCGAGTTTACTGTAAACGCTCGAGTTTTAGTATAAACGAGTAGGAATCAATGATTAGGGTTAGAAATGTGTAGAAATCACATGTAACATAGTTTAGACATAGTGTATAACTTGTTTGTTAACTGAAAATGGTGATTAGAACATATTGTTTTTCAACTTGCATGAGGTACATTCGCCATTGACGCGACCTCTGTGTTGCAGAACATTCCGGGGATGCATCTCTGGAATTGTTTAGTGTTTCATATGCTGCATGAAATTCTGGAGATGCATCTTCGAAATTTGTCAATGTTTTGGTTTCCACCAATTTCGGAAATGCATCTCCGAAATTTTCCATAATCTGTTTTTTTAAAGTTTTTTGCTTCTGTGTTGTTTGTGTGCACTAATGATATGCCTTAATTTACTTTACAAGTACAATGGCTGACAGAGTTGATAGACTGAGACATGACAGAGTTGCTCAGCATGCATTTGTTCAGCGAGAGCGGAGCCAGCACGTTCTAGAGGCTCCAAGTACCTCAAGTCAGGCAGAACCGTCGACTTCTGGAGCGCCATTTACTTCTGGGGCCCGTGTTTCACCTCAGGCCACTCCACCTTCTTTTTCTTCTCGTAGGAGACAGAAATCACCATCTGATGCGCCACTTCCCCCATCCTCTCATAGGCATCAGGATTCACCAGTGCCACCTCATACGGATGATGTTGTTGTTCCAGACCCACCTCCCACTGATGATGTTGCTGATCCAGTGCCACCTTTGGAGGGTGAGGCTGTTGCGAATGCCAAGCCAAAGGCTTTTGGAGGAGGTCCATTTGATTTGTTCTTACTTCCTCTGTATCCAAACCATACTTCAAGGCATATATGGGACGAAGAGGTAACATTAGTTGGATTCTTTTTTTTTATGCGTTAATTTTAATTGCTGACATTTATAACTTTTGACATTAATTATTCCTGAAATTAATTATGTCTGAAAAATTTCAGGAGCGTGATCCTCTGAAGTTTCTTAACCATGTGAGAAAATATTACTGACTTGCGTCAGCCAAATGAGGATTGGTTTCAGACGGTTATTTTTTTTCTGGTCTGAATGACCTATGCATGAACAGTTACGCTCGGGTCAACCATGAGGTGCTTAATGCATTTATGGAGAGATGGCACTCTGAGACCTTTTTGTTTCATCTCCCGCATAGTGAGATATCTATCACATTGGACGATGTCTCGTGTTTGTTGCATCTTCTGATCAGGGGGAGATTCCTCAATCATAGAAGGATGACCAAAGACGAGGCAGTCAAGATGATGGTAGAGGATCTGGGGGCTGATCTAGGGGATGCGATGGAGGAGGATGATAAGAACATGAATGTTCATGCTAGATTTGAGTTCCTGGGGAAGCTCTACAAGGTCTAGATCTTGAAGGCACAATAGGCTCATGGTGATGATGAGCAGGTGGCGGTACACATGACACATGCTTTAAGAGCATACTTTCTTTTTTTGGTTGTTACTTTCATTTTTGTGGACAAGAGTGCCACTTATACTGACGTTTCCTCCCTACGGTACTTCTTGGATCTCACTCGGATCCATGAGTATAACTGGGGCACAACTTTCTTGGTGTATCTGTATTCGAAGTTGAGAGATGGTTGTATGTGGAAAAGGAAGCAGGTCACAAGCAGCGTGACACTATTGGTGGTAATAACTCTTGATCCTTTAATGTTTTTCTTGTCATTTTCATTTCACATTTGCGAAACTATTGTTGATGATTCGTGTATTTCAAACTTTTTTATTTCAGGATTGGATCCTCCAGCACTTCCCGCACATCGTTGGCTGGGAAAGTGTGCCTGAGTACATTGAGGATATGTAGCGTGTCTGTGCACTTCAACAGCTATGTGGATCACCGTCAGACACGACCATTTGAAGAGATAGTTCTATATTCTAGATGGTTGGCCTGTGGACCGTGTCTCACTGCTCCTCATCTGCCAGAGCAAGTCATGCGACAGTTCGGCTACAACTAGACCATTCCCAGATACCCTATTATATTTGTTTCTCCTGCCTTGACACGTAGACAAATAGAGGAGATGTTTGATGATTATGAGAGTTATCTGGTACCAAAAGAGGTACGAGCTACCATAGCCCCGAGCGATTGGAGCTACGTCGAGGGGTACATCAGATGGTTCTTCAGGGTGTCACATCCGTACATGGTGCATGCTGCTCCAAGAGATCCTCCGAGACTAGCTCATTAGGAGATACTAGAGGAGGAGTTGGCTCAGCTAGATCATACTGATGATGTCTTGCCTAGGTGTCGTCGCATAGTGGAGATTGCGCGGGCAGGCAGTGACGAGGGTATCAATACTAAATGCGCAAACAACAACACCATGTTTACAATGGATTCATCTAAACCGTTGTAATAGGTTAAAATTTTCGTGCCTAGTAACTAGCCATATGTATAAACAGAAATATAATGACGGTTGTGTTAAAACACCATAGTAATAAATATGTTTCGATTCCCCGCAGTTACACTTTTTCCATTTTTTAGAGTACATTAAGCGTTTGTCACTTAAGTTCATTATTTATAAAAATAAATTGTAAATGATTTTACAACTGTTTTTTAAAACCAACCGTTATTATAGAATTTAACTTCATTACTTTAAAAATAAATTGTAAAATAGTTTATAACGGTGAATTAAAAAACCGTTGTAAGAGGTCTGCAATTCCACTACGGTTGTGTTTCTCAACCGTTATTAAAGGTTTTCACTGATAAATTAAAACAAAACTTATTATGTATTATTTCTTTCAAAAGACGACCTAGTTAAACAAGCGAGCCACCAGAGACGACTGCGGCGGCATAAACTTTACCCTATTCGTAGCTCAAATCTTCACACCCTCTTCGTTCATTTGATTTTTCAGCTTCGAAGTACGGTATTCTTCAACATCTTCATTCCTTTTTTCTTTGTTTATATGCTCAAATCAGTATTAGAGTAAATGTTTTATATGCTTTAGGTTTAGATTTGCAAATGCAATAAGTTTTTGGATTACATTTTGGTGTGTCATTCACATTATTATATGTGTATAAATTTCAGAAGTTGTTATGGATCGTAGTTGGATGAAAGCCGATAGATTAGGTCCGATTTATGAGAAAGGAGTTCTTGAATTTCTTGAATGCACTGATAAACATCTTCCGGAAATAATGGTATCTTTTATTGTCCTTGTGTTCTTTGCGCGAATATCAAAAAGTGTAGAAAGGATGAAATATTTCATCACCTTTGTTGTGACGGTATATGTCAAAATTATATAATTAGGACGTGGCATGGTGAAGTGGAGGAAAGTCGTGCGTCACAAAGTCAAAGAGTCGAGGAAGATGAATATATGGATGATCAACTGGATAATATGTTCCGTGATATTGGGGAATCTTCTTTAAAGAATACTCATGTTTATGATACTTTATGTAGTGATAAAGACACCCCTTTATATAAGGGGTGCACAGATTTTATACGATTGTCGGCGGTGTTAAAGTTGTTTAATCTGAAGGAAAAAAATGGATGGTTGGATAAAAATTTCACGGAATTACTTGAATTGCTAAAGGAAATGTTACCAAAAGATAACAAATTGCCGGATCGTTGTTATGAGGTTGTTGGAGTGGTAAAGCGGCAAGCAAAAATATTTATTTTCGGAAGAATTCCCTCCGGGATTTATGTCGTGTCCACAGAGATCGGTTCGAGGGAAAGAATGTCGTTCAACAATCTCTTGCGTTTATGAGTTTGGATTATAATGGTTTCAAACAAGAAAACAGAAAAGTAAATATCAACATAAAAGGAATTCATTCTTCAGAGAGAAGAAACTTATCCGGCATACACATAATCCACTTGTCACAAACATAAATTTATCGATCATTTTCACTATACTACAATACTCGTGAAAATCATCCAGTATCGCTCACAATAGTGTCCATCTCTGGTACACTGAGCTGAGAGAGCAACCGTATTACTCTCGTCGTCACTCTCGCGCATGACGCCTCGAAACACGGAAGGCATTAAGTTCCGACACCAAAAAGATTATTCTCTAAATCTATCTCTAGCATCTAGACAATAGATATTCATCCCTAATCAAGATTCGTGATGTTTATCTCTAACACAACACAAATCCAAACATAAATGCAAAAAGATCAAGGAAGACATCGATAATAATTTGTAAAGCAGATTTATACATTATTATGATCAACAAAGATACATGAGTTCAGAGTAACTAATCAAACACCCAACACAATAGAAATTACAAAAAGAGAGAAAGAGAGATAAACCAAAACCTCCCGGTTGTCAACCCGATAGATGAAGATCCAAATCCGATTCTTCAAGATGCAAAATCCATGTGTTGTTATCAAGTTCTCTCATCAAAGAATGAGGTCGATGAAGTTGGGAGACCAAAAATCACTCCCAAACATCATAACCTAATAAATGAACTAAAAATAAGTTATATACAAAAAGCTGTCATGACGCCACCGTTCGGCGCTAGAATGGCACCGCCCGACGCTGGTTTTAATTACACTCACACCAGCTGTACAAAAGACCAGCCTAACAACAAATATCTAGTACCGCCCGATGCTAGAAGTACTGCCCGACGCTAGCCAAAATTCCAAGAAAGCTACTGGAATTCTTATTTCAATTCTCTTCCGCCTCTGCACCACCCGACGCTCAAATGTACCGCCTGGCGCTGCTTCGCCTGGCCCTGCTGAGGCACAGCTGACAGTAGACAGCAAAAATCCAGCATTGTTTTATTCATAACTTTTGAACCGTAACTCTGTTTTTCGCCCGGTTCGAAGCGTTGGAAAGATTATTCAATGCTCTATACAACAATGGCAAGATATCCTTGATTTAATACCTGCAAAAATAAATGGAAATCAATTAAAATCAATGATATTTACACGATAACGCAATATATACACTATAACATGAAGTAAACGTATTTATAAACAAAACGGGGTTTATTCGAACATTATTAACAAAAAGTATCGATAAGTGCAGCAAAACTTATATACAAAAATAGTTACAATTTGCACTTATCAAACTCTCCCCAACTTACATAATTGTTTGTCCTCAAACAAAAATCAAACAACTAAAAGAAATAGAGTGACAAACAAAGAATCACGAATCAACAGGTTTTGAAAAACGAAAACAAATGTATGGTTCAAATGAAAAATGGTACACATAAAGTAAATACTTACCACTAAACTACGACGACAACATAGTCACGAAATAAATGCAAAATACAAAAATCATGCCAAACATCCTAAAACAACACAAGTTCAAAAGTGAATCACACTTAGCAAAAATAATCATCGGTAGATGAAAAACACAAAATGAGGGACTTTTCACTCACACAACAATCTTGCAAACAAAAGACTAAATTATGAAACCATCCAAAAATTCACATTGAACATACAAAGGCAAGAATCACAAGGACTTTCAAGGTTGTAGCGTGGTCGGGTAAACAAACAAGGGCCAATTCCTAAAGCTAATCGAAACAAAAACTTGCCTAAACCTAAAGGGGTGATAAACTCACAAAAGTTCAAACACAAAATTCCAATTAAACTTCTTCTTTCATCCCAAGTGTTACACAACACGCAATACTTATTTAGCACAATTATTTGAACTCTTTTTGTTTTTCTTTTTCAGAACTTTTCTTTTTCCTTCTTTTTTTTTCTTTTTCTTTTTCATATTTTTCTCTTTTTTCTTTTCTTTTTCAACCTCATAGAAACCAACCAATGAGTAAACAATCATTCTCTCCCCAACTTGAATTCAACCACATCATCATGTGAATACTCCCTACTTTCTAAGGCAAGGCAAAAATTCATACAACAACACAAAGTTGAGGGTTCAAGAAAAAGTAATCAATCAAAATCCATACAAAAACTAAATTTGACACTCATAGACAAGCATCAAACTCAAACAACATGGATAATGACCAAAGGTTCAAAAGGGGTTACAAATGATCACACACTCATAAGGTGAATTGACTATTTGGCTAGGTAGTTGTGCTCAAAATGAAACAAAATGCCTTGATCCTTTTCATGCTTTCATATAATCAACATAAATAAAAGATTAAGCATAATAAAATCCAGTTAAAACAAGAATGTTGTAACTCCGTGCATATATGAACAATAGAAGGCTTCCTCACAAAAAGGGTGGGAACTAAAGTGATTCACATACGAACAAGTATACAAAAGAATGAATGGCATAGAAGTTGTAGAAAGCCTAAGTATCATGAATATGCTAAAGTCAAGAAAGAGATAAACACATACCTTGGACGTGTACAAGACTTAACAATATCATTACCATGCATCCGCAAGTTGAAATGATCAAACTTGGAACATCACCAAATGCATCCTCAAATTACTCCAGACAAGATCAAAGGAAAACACACAAACTATTAATATAAACAAACTAAAAGACCGGGTGAAATTTCATTAAACAAGTTGTAAAGTGAAGATTTGAGAATTTCATGAAAAATCCGAGTACAACTTGTTTAATGAAAGTTCACCATTCTACCTAAGCTAAACCACAACAAAAGAAAATAATACAACATACTTATTTTACGTCGTAAGCTCGACGCCTTTACAATGCTTAGCTAGCAACTTCCTTCCTTCATGCCATGGTGATGCCTCACCGCGCAAACCAAAAGAAAGTTCCCTAACCAAACACTTAAAAAAATGTTAATCTACAAGTATCAGTATAACAAGTGAAAATACACAATATATACGATACCTACAAAACTAAAAAAACAAAGAAACTATCGCAATGCGATTCAATATCAAAACCAATCCCCGGCAACGACGCCATTTTGTTGGAGCGGTAAAGCGGCAAGCAAAAATATTTATTTTCGAAAGAACTCCGTCCAGGATTTATGTCGTGTCCACAGAGACCTGTTCGAGGGAAAGAATGTCGTTCGAAAATCTCTCGCGTTTATGAGTTTGGATTATAATGGTTTCAAACAAGAAAACAGAAAAGTAAATATCAACATAAAAATAATTCATTCTTCAGAGAGAAGAAACTTATCCGACATACATATAATCCACTCGTCACAAACATAAATTTATCGATCATTTTCACTATACTGCAATACTCGTCAAAATCATCCAGTATCGCTCACAACAGTGTCCATCTCTGGCACACTGAGCTGAGAGAGCAACCGTATTACTCTCGTCGTCACTCTCGCGCACGACGCCTCGAAACACGAAAGGCATTAAGTTTCGACACCAAAAAGATTATTCTCTAAATCTATCTCTAGCATCTAGACAATAGATATCCATCTTTAATCAAGATTCGTGATGTTTATCTCTAACAAAACACAAATCCAAACATAAATGCAAAAAGATCAAGGAAGACATCGATAATGATTTGTAAAGCAGATTTATACATTATTATGATCAACAAAGATACATGAGTTCAGAGTAACTATACAAACACCCAACACAATAGAAATTACAAAAAGAGAGAAAGAAAGATAAACCAAAACCTCCCGGTTGTCAACCCAATTGATGAAGACCAGAATCCGATTCTTCAAGATGCAAAATCCATGTGTTGTTATCAAGTTCTCTCATCAAAGAATGAGGTTGATGAAGTTGGGAGACCAAAAATCACTCCCAAACATCATAACCTAACAAATGAACTAAAAATAAGTTATATACAAAAAGTTGTCACGACGCCACCGCCCGGCGCTAGAATGGCACCGCCCGGCACTGGCTTTAATTAGACTCACACCAGCTGTACAAAAGACCAGCCTGGCGACAAATATCTAGTACCGCCCGACGCTAGCCAAAATTCCAAGAAAGCTACTGAAATACTTATTTCAATTCTCTATTGCCTCTGCACCGCTCGACGCTCAAATGTACCGCCCGGCTCTGCTTTTCCCGACCCTGCTGAGGCACAGCTGACAGTAGACAGCAAAAATCCAGCACTGTTTTATTCGTAACTTTTGAACCGTAACTCCGTTTTTCGCCTGGTTCGAAGCGTTGGAAAGCTTATTCAATGCTCTATACAAAAATGGCAAGATATACTTGATTTAATACCTGCAAAAATAAATGGAAATCAATTAAACTCAATGATATTTACACGATAACGCTATATATACACTATAACGTAAAGTAAACGTATTTACAAACAAAGCGGGGTTTATTCGAACGTTATTAACAAAAAGTATCGATAAGTGTAATAAAACATATATACAAAAATAGTTACAATTTGCACTTATCAGAGGCCAAGAAGATATTGTGTCAAATGGGTCTGGAGTAGGGGTGGAAAAACGGGTCCGCCCCGTTGGGCATGCCAGTTTTACCCGCACTTTAGTGCGGGGTGGGCCAAGGGTTTAGGCCCTCACCCTCTAATGTGTCCACCCCGCCCCGCCCCGTTTTCTTCGCGGGCTTTTGCGGGCACAAGTATTTACATAAAATTTTGCATTTTTAGGCTTAAAAGGTACAGTGCCCGCAGGCTTTCCCCACCCCGCCCTCACTTTTTTGCGGGGTGGGCCTAGGTTTTAGGCCCGCATCCTCAACTATGACTGCCCGCCCCGCCCTTTTTTTTTGCAGGCATTTGCGGGGCGGGCCTAAACGGGGCGGGCATGCCCGTTTGCCACCCTTAGTCTGGAGTATATCAAAATACATGTTTGCCCTAATGATTGCATATTATACCGGAAAGAGTATAAAGACTTGTACCAATGTCCGAAATATGGTGTGTTGCGTTACAAGCTGAAGGCCAACAATGGTGATGACAATGACTATGAAAATGTTAGTAGGAAGCATCCTACTGCTAAAGTGTTATGGTACTTGCCAATAATTTCACGATTTAAGAGACTTTTTGCTAATTCGAATGATGCAAAGAATCTTAGATGGCATGCAGATGAAAGGACTTGTGATGGAAACATTCGCCATGTTGCTGATTCGTTGCAATGGAAGAAAATTGATTCGTTGTTTCCGGATTTTGGAGTTGAGCCAAGAAACCTTAGGCTTGGACTTGCCACTGATGGAATGAACCCCTTTGGTAATCTGAGCATTAATCATACTTCGTGGCATGTTCTTCTCACTATTTACAACCTATCTCATTGGTTGAGTATAAAGCGCAAGTATATACTGTTAAGTATGATGATTTCTGGACCACGGCAACCTGGTAACGACATAGATGTTTATCTAAGTCCATTAATTGATGATTTACGACTCTTGTGGGATGAAGGCGTTGAATTTAATGATGCATATTCTGGGAAAAAGTTTAAGATGGGTGCAATGTTATTTTGCACAATCAACGACTTTCCTGCTTACGGTAACTTGCCTGGATATAGTGTCAAAGGACATAGACCGTGTCCTATATGTGAAGATGATACTTGTTATCACCAACTTGAGTTTGGAAAAAAGATTGTTTACCTTGGGCATCGAAAATTTCTAAAACCCAATCATCCTTATCGTAGATTGCGGAAGGCTTTTAATGGAGAGCAAGAGTTTGATGAGGCACCTGAACCTTTAACCGGAGAAGAAGTTTATCAACGGCAAGAACACGTTAATGTTGTCTTTGGGAAGAGAAACAAAAAGAAAAAGGGGAAGTTGCGAAAAATATTTGGAAAAAGAGGTCCATCTTCTTTGATCTTCCGTATTAGTCAAGTCTTGATGTTAGACATTGTCTTGATGTGATGCACGTGGAGAAAAATGTGTGTGATATTTTGATTGGCACACTTCTAAACATTCCAGGCAAGACTAAAGATAGTAAGACTTCCCGTCTTGATATGGAGAAGATGGGTATAAGAAAACAGTTGGCTCCAATAGAGAAAGGAAAAAGAACTTACCTGCCTCCAGCATGTCACACTCTTTCTAAAATGGAAAAGAAAATTTTATGCGAGTGTTTGCAAGGTATTAAAGTTCTGCAAGGTTACTCATCAAACATCAAGAAACTTGTATCAATGAAAAATCTCAAGTTAATTGGTTTAAAATCTCATGATTGTCATGTATTGATGCAACAACTTCTACCAGTGGCTATCCGTGGGATCCTACCAAAAAATGTGAGAGTTACTATAACGAGATTGTGCTTATTCTTCAATACCATATGAAATAAAGTTCTTGATTTCAAAAAATTAGATGAATTAGAAGATGAGGCTGCCATAATCTTGTGTCAATTGGAGATGTATTTTCCTCCATCATTTTTTGACATTATGGTTCACTTACTTGTTCATCTAGTCAGAGAAATCAGAATTTGTGGTCCGATTTATTTAAGGTGGATGTATCTAATAGAGCGATATATGAAGATCTTTAAAGGATGTACGAAGAATCATCACCGACCAGAAGCTTCATTGTTGAAAGATACATCACAGAAGAAGCTGTTGAGTTTTGTACAAACTATTTGTCGGACGCAGATTCTATAGGGATTCCAATTTCTCGTCATGCTGACACAGACGGAAGAGGTATTCAAGGTCTAAATGTTAATTTAATGGCTCGAGATGTAGTTATTCAAGCACATTTCTATATATTTAATAATATAGATGAAGTTCAACCTTTCATAGATACTCACAAAGGACTTTTGAGGAAAAAATATCCCCGAATGAGTGACAAGTTGTTGTTGATAGAGCATAACAAGAGATTCATAGAATGGTTTAATAAAAGTGTATCAAATGATCATAGTGCACCCGAGATACTTAAATGGTTGTCGTACGAGCCAAAATTTTGTGTCATTACTTGGACCGCATACGACATTGGTCATTATACCTTTTATACAAAATCAAAAGATGATCGTAGTACAATGCAAAATAGTGGGGTTATGATTGAAGCCGAATCGATGTATTTCTCTAGTTTGAAAGATAAGAATCATGTATTGGCAACTACCGCATTTTATGGTGTCATTGATGATATTTGGGAGATTGATTATGTTATTTTCAAAGTGGCCTTATTTAAATGCAAATGGGTTCCCAATAATAGTAATGGTGTACACATTGATGACTTAGGATTCACATGGGTCGACCTTGGTAAGGCATCTTTTATGACCGAACCATTCATCATGACTTCTCAAGCAAAACAAGTTTTCTATGTTACCGACTCATCGGACATATCGGAGAAATGGTCAATCGTTCTCCAAGGAGAACACATTCCTCTTAGTGATGGAAGTCTTGATATTCCATCCACACCTTCTTACACAACACAAATCCCTACCTCATATGATGAAGTTGATGGAGATGTCATGCACGCTGTTCGAATCGATCATGAAGAAGGCATATGGGAAAATTAACAAGTATGTAATTTACTTTTTATTCTAATATATTAATTGTATATTATAGTTTCTAAATATTTTTACTAACAAGTATAATTATTTGAAATCATAGGTCTTTAGAGTTAAGACACCAAGAGACAAGAAAGAAAAACACCAAGTTACAATTATGTGATGTTATGTACTGTGTAAACTGTAGGTTGTTTGTTCTGATAAATTCTAAGATATTTGTTACAATTGAATATGATACAACTATGTGATGTTATGTGTAAACTGTGGGCTGTTTGTTCTGATAAATTAAAAGATAATTTGTTACAATTGAATATGATACAATTATGCGATGTTATGTAATGTGTAAACTGCAGGTTGTTTGTTCTGATATATTGTAAGATATTTGTTACAATTGCATATGATACAGTTATGTGATATTATGAATATGATACACTTAACATTATTATGATTACTTTATCACAAATGTTAGTTGTATTTTCTGCTGTGATATGGTGAACAATAGTACAAGTTAAAAAAAGGGATTAATTATAAAATTAGGAATCTTTTTCATAAATCTGCAGAATATGTAACAGGTTATACATGATAACCGTAATAATATCATATGCTTTAACAACAGTTATATTACACACCCGTTATAATATCTCGCGCGCTGTCCAGAAAAAATAAATATCAAAACAGCGCAGCTGGGAATCGAACCTAGGACAATTGCTTTATCACAACGGTTGTTTGTATCAACCGTTGTGATAGGTAGCGCTCTTTCCAGTTTAATACAGCGGTTAATGGTCTGTGATTGTACATATCATATATACAATGACACTCTACATAACAACACTTGTGCACGCGTGATTACATACCTTTCCCAACCGTTGTTAAATGAGTTTTTCGTAGTAGTGTATCTTCTCTAATGTATTTGGTGTCAGGCGAGTCCTAGACCACATAAACTTTCTTCCAGTGTATTTTAATGATCAATTACACATATTTTTGTTATCATTTCATATTATCTTATATTGCTCTACGAATATTGATCAATTACACATATTTTTGTTATCATTTCGTAGTAGTGTATCTTCTCTAATGTATTTGGTGTCAGGCGAGTCCTAGACCACATAAACTTTCTTCCAGTGTATTTTAATGATCAATTACACATATTTTTGTTATCATTTCATATTATCTTATATTGCTCTACGAATATTGTTCATGTTTGAAGTAATGTCACAAGGTCGATCGTATTAGTTAATTGACGTTTTATAGTTCAAATAACTAATATGATAACAATAATTATCGGAAATTTATGTAAATGTTAAACCTAGTTTTCTCTAAAATATATTGTTTATATTGAACATTTATTTATTTGATTCATAAAATGTTTAAATTCTCTGTAATAAATACCTTTAATATATTAGATGAATATAATTTGAAAATTCTATTTTAACACTAAATTCTTACAACAACACCACATGTCATTGTTAACCATGAACAATTGCATTGATAATTTTGACTTTTCTACGTCTTTCTCTCTCTAAAATAACTTTGGTTAATGATATGAATAATTTGGTTAATAAAATGTATAGTTTGATTAATATGTGTCTTAACATTAAAAAGCAGTCTTCTGTGGAAAAATAAAATTAGTAATTGAGTGTAATAAATTGATTAATATAATTTATAATTTGGTTATAAAGTGCCCTGGCAACAAAAAAATAAAATCCAAAGTGATACGTCAATTTTGGTTAATGGTATCTATAAAGCTGGCTAATACAATTCATAATTTAGTTAATAAGTTTTCAAATATAAAAAAAAAACTTAAGTAGTAAAATAAAGTTGGTTATAGAGTATAAAAATTGATTAATATATTTTATAATTTAATGTCAAAAAATAGATAATATTATTATTTTAATACTTAATAAAATAATGCAAGTGATTAATGAATTATAAATAAAATAAATGGTCAATAACATACATTTTTGTGGTTAATGTAACCATGAAATTGATAAATAAAATAATCTTGTATTTGTGTTATAAAATATTTTTTTAAAATTTTTTAAAAGTAATACTTTTTATTTAAAAAGTTGAAATATATATATATATAATTCACTGTAAAAATAAGGTGAAGAGTGCATGATTTAAATAGTAATGTCAAAATAGTATTGCAGATATAATTTTATGTGAAGTTTAAATCCTTTGCTTTAACGGTATTAACTTTGAAACGGTTACTACTACAAAAAAAAAACACATTTTAAATCGGGCGCGTAGGAAGAAAAGTGACAAAGGACATCATGAAAACTTGTCATTTTACCCCTCGGTTTCTGATTAACCAAATGGGATTGTTGAAATAACCATTAGTTCGATATCCAACAAACATTTTTATATTTTTAAAACTTGTGTCACATACCTCTCAATTTTTGTCAAAAATTGAGGGGAGAAAGATATTTTAAAAATACAAATTATATTATTTACAAAGAATAATAAAATACATTGTTTACAAATATTTATTTATTTTTAATTAAAATACAAAGTTTCTTATGTTACATTATTTTGATTTCATTCGAAAAGTACAAATTTTTGACAAATGTGATTCATCATCGTCACTGTTATTCTTGGAGAAGAAAAATTCATATTTTGTTGCATACCCATTGTTTTTCAAGTTCAATAGTTTTGAACACTTCCAATTTCTGATTTAACATAAAAGGAAGGTTAGATACATAACATAAAATTCTAGTTAAAAGATAAGATATTATATAAGAACATCAACCTTGAAACAAATTTTTTTCTGCACTTTCAATTCATTCCAGATGTCTCTTCCACGCTTCCAAATGCCTTTCATGGCAAACATTTTCATTATGAATGTTTAAGTTTTACAAGATAGCGTTCATGATATATAGTGGTGGTATTCGCATTCTTATTGGATGTAGAAGGTTTCTTGTGGATTTATGTGTTGGTAATATCTTGAGTGTTGTTACTGTATGGATGTAGGACATTGATTCGTTACACTACGCCAAAAATGATTTTTCGCAGCACAACAAAGACAATGCCTTTTGCCAGAAGCGCTGCTATATGTTTCGCTAAAAAAACGAAAGAAAAAAGCGCTGCTATATGGGGGACATAAGACAGCGCTTTTCAAAAGCGCTGCTAAAGCCCTAAGGCAGGTGAACTTTAGAAAGCGTTTTATGAAAAGCGCTGCTAAAGGGTTACCATAAGGCAGCGCTTTTGAAAAGCGCTGCTAAAGGCCCAAGGTATACCATACTTTAGGCAGCGCTTTCAAAAAGCGTTGCTAAAGACCCAATTCACTACACACCTTAAAAAGCACTTTTCTCTGAAAGCGCTGCTAAAGCCCACACTACAAAAGCGCTTTCTAAAAGCGCTGCTAAAGGTGCTTTAGTAAAAATTAAAACGCAGAAATTAAACCAGTAACAAATTATTTCTAATTTTTAACCCTATCATTGTTTTCACTCTCGCTCACTGTTCACTCTCGTTCTCACTCTCACTATCGCTCTCACTATTCACTCTCGTTCTCACTCTCACTCACGTCGTTTCGGCCGTTGCTGCTCCTCCGGTCGTCGCTGCTTCTTCGGTCGTCACTGTGCGTCGTGCAAGGTATATTTTTTTTATTTCATTTCATTTCATTTCCATTTCCATTTCCATTTCATAAAAAATGCAATAATTTCTTTTGTTTGTTCTTGAGTTTGTTCTTGAGTGATTATATAATGTTGATTATATAATGTTGACAGTTTGCTATATAGTTTCTTTTGTTTGTTCTTGAGCATCTTTTATTAAAATTCTGAGCATGTTTAGTTTATTTTGTTTGTTATTGTTTTTAATACAATTTTTATTAAATGTCAACAGGTTTGTTTGCTTCTTGTGTGGCAGCAGGTTTGTTTCTCGTGTGGCAACAGGTTTGTTTGCATTTTGCCTTTTCCTTTCTTTGATTATCAATTTTTTATATGTTGGTTTTGATTGTTGCTCTTTTAGATTTGATTGTTGTGATAGTAGAAGTTAGTATAGTGATTATTGTGTAAAATGTGATTAATTTGTAGAAGTTAGTTTAATAATTAATTAGTAGAATTTAGTATAGTAATTATTGTGTAAAATGTGATTAATTTGTAGAAGTTAGTTTAATGATTAATTTGTAGAATAGTAGAAGTTAGTTTAATGTGTAAAATTTATAGAATAGTGATCAATTAGAAAAGTCAAGGTAGTTAAGAGTGTTGTAGAAGTTAGATTGTTGAGGTTGTTATATGGCTATTTGTAAAGTTAAAGTGAATATTTATCGGAAAATTTTAGTGATGTAAGAATTTGGTTTTTATTGAAAATGATAATGAAATTAGTAGTTAAGTGAACTAGTGATTGAATTTATTTTGAGAGATGATTGAAATTAATTATAAAATTAATTGTTATTTTGAGAGTTGATTGAAAATGATAAATTGTGATTGAATTGTTAATTGAATTTGAATTGATGATAGAACTCTGAAGTTACTTGAACTTAAGCGTTGAAGTTGTTTTTTTTTACAATGTTGAGTTGAAACTATACCATGCTATTTGATTTAATGATGATGTTTACTAAATTTGTTTCTTGAAACTTTGACTTGTTCCTCCGATATTTCTTGTTTGTCATATTCCATACTAAATTTGTCTTGTTATATGTGGTATACACCATCAGTTACTAACTTACGTTCATTCGATAAAAAATCATTTGTTACTAAATTTGTCTTATCATATTACATACTAGAATCTTACACTTTTGTTTTTCTTTTGCTTACTTAGTAAAATCATGGATAAAAAATGGATGTCGTCCAATCGATTGTCGAAAGAGTACGAGAATGGGGTATCAGAATTCGTTAAGTTTGCTGTTGAACACGCCAAAGACCCCAGTCGAATCACATATCCTTGCTTGGGTTGTTGTTTTAGGCGTCAGATTGACGCGGGTCAGATAGAGTCGCATTTAAAGAGGCATGGAATTGATCGAAATTATACAAGTTGGACACTTCATGGTGAGAAAAGTAACGGGAATGTTGAACCGGGGGATAATAAGACCTATGCTTCAAACGACAATGCCACAGATACATACGATTGTGATCGAGTCGAAGAGATTGCAGAAGCACTTGAAGAAGATCTTCAGGTTTGTCCGAAAATGTTTGAGAGGTTGGTAAGCGATGCAGAGAAACCGTTGTATAAGGGTTGCACTAAATTCACAAGATTATCTGCGGTATTAAAGTTGTACAACTTAAAGGCGGGTAATGGATGGTCGGATAAAAGTTTTACAGAGTTATTAGCCCTTATGAAAGATATGCTTCCGGAGGATAATGTTCTTCCCAATCGAACATATGATGCCAAAAAGATGCTGTGCTCTATTGGGATGAGCTATTATAAGATACATGCTTGTCCAAACGATTGCGTTTTGTTTTGAAATAAGTATGCATCGTTAAATGAGTGTTCTAAATGCGGTGTCTCTCGATATAAGAAAAATTTACCTCTAGTAAAAGTCTTGTGGTATTTTCCTATAATTCCGAGATTCAGAAGCATGTTCCATAGTGAAACCGATGCAAGAAACTTGATTTGGCATGCAGATGAAAGAATTATAGATGGAAAGTTTCGTCATCCGGCAGATTCGCCACAGTGGACGAAAATTGATAATGATTATCCTAAATTTGGAGAAGAAGCAAGAAACCTTCGCTTGGCATTATCTACTGATGAAATGAACCCACACGGTCTTTAAAGTATCTCACATACCACATGGCCTGTGATTATTATAATTTATAACCTACCTCCATGGCTATGTATGAAGCGTAAGTACATGGTGTTATCTATGTTAATTTCTGGGCCTAAACAACCAGAGAATGACATAGATGTATACTTGACACCCTTAATCGAAGATTTAAAGATTTTGTGGGAGAACGGTGTGGAGGTTTATAATGGATATAGGAAAGAAAATTTCAACTTGAGGGCAATGTTGTTTGGCACAATTAATGATTTTCCAGCATACGGAAATCTATCAGGGTATAGCATAAAAGGTCAATGTGTGTGTCCTATTTGTGAAGATAAAACAGATTGGACGCGATTGGAGTTTGGTCAGAAGAATGTATTTCTCGGTCATCGTAGATTCTTAAATTCTAATCATCACTACCATGGGTGGAAAAAAGCCTTCAATGGAGAGGCAGAACAAGGTAGAGCTCAACCTATATTGACAGGTGATCAAGTTTTTGAAAAGGTGAAAGATGTGAGTACTCAGTTTGGCTAGCCTTTTGCACATACCCTTGTCAAGAGTGGGTGGAAGAAGAGGTCAATTTTTTTTTGAATTTCCATATTGGAAGTCGTTGTATGTAACACATTTTCTTGATGTTATGCATATTGAAAAAAATGTATTTGACAGTGTTATTGGTACGTTACTCAATATACAAGGAAAGTCTAAGGATGACCTTAAAGCAAGAAAGGACTTGATAGCGATGGGGATAAGAACTGAATTAGGACCCTTGAAGAAAGGAAAACGAACATATCTACCACCTGCTGCCTATACTCTATCTAGAAAGGAGAAAAAAAATATTGTGTAAGTTTTTTTAAGTGAAGTTAAAGTTCCAGAAGGATACTCTTCAGATATTAGAAGACTTGTGTCTATGAAAGACCTCATATTAAAGAGTTTAAAGATGCATGATTGCCATGTTCTAATGGAACATTTTCTACCAATAGGTATACGTTCTATTTTGCCGAAAAAAGTAAGACTCACAATAACTAAATTGTGTTTCTTCTTCAGGTCAATTTGTAGTAAGGTGATCGATCCTGCGATCTTACAAACATTGCAAAAAGAAATAGTCATTATATTGTGTGACCTTGAAATGTTTTTCCCTCCCTAGTTTTTTGACATAATCGTACATCTAGTTGTTCATCTTGTAAAGGAGACACAATTGTGTGGACCAGCTTATATGAGATGGATGTACCCTGCTGAACGGTATATGAAAATATTAAAAGGGTATGCGAAAAATCGAAGTTGACCAGAGGGTTGTATTGTTGAAGAAGCGATTGAGTTTTGTACTGAATATCTTTCCAACGTAGAACTGAAGAATTCCATGTAATCTTAATTTAATTTATCATGAACATTGTATTATATTCATGTAGTTATTACATGTGTTCTGATATGACTTTTAATTGTTTATGCAGGTTGTGAGTGACATTAATCTTCAAAGAGCCTCGAAACTCGCGTATCCATACAAGAAAGGACGTTTGGTATATGCACGCTTGGAACAAAAAATCGTAAGTATATATAATTGCTATGGTCTTTTTGTATTATTATTCATCCTAATTCTTGACTTAATGTGTAGCTTGCAGAGGAGAAAAGTGAAGAAACATCTGTTCCGGAGCATGTTTTGTGGAAGGTTGCCCGCGTGGGAAAGGATTGAGTTGTTACTGAAGGTGTTCAACAAGTTTTTGATCAATGTGTAAGTATAACGTTATTTGTTTAATTAGATATAAAGTTCTTGTTTATCTAATATATTTATGCATGGCTCTAATATTGAATTTCAGGAGACTCTATCGCTGTCCTTACCTGCCACAGAAGACTAGGATTGCATGAGCATACTGAGTCGAGTATTAAATGTTCCTGAGCATTCTGGTCGCGTGAGGGGTAAGGGATTTGGAGTCACTCCATCTTACTTTTATAAGCGTTCAAAGACAAAAAAAATCCTAGCAATAGAGAGGTGATGGAAACGTTGGAAGAATTGAGAGCTCAAGTTCGTGAACTGCAACAGGATAAAGAAAGATATATATTGAAAAGGCGCGGTTCAGAATTTAAAGATACTAGTGACAAGGCCAGTATCAATTGTCAACAAAAAATTCCGGAGGTAATTATATTTATTAAATTAGTACAGTTTTTTATATTGACATCATTGTACAATAACAATTTCGTATTATTTTTGTTTTGTTTAGGGCATTTCACCTTGTCATCTATATTTATCGGCACCGACATATCGAAAGGTTGGCAAGGGAAAAATGCATAACACTTCCGGAGACGTCCTTCACACTAGACTGCTCCCTGCTGGATTTTTGAAGGTTTCGATTGATATTGCTTTAGAGCGGGATGCGTTACTACCTATACCTGACGAAGTTTCAGATGCAACATTGGTGGGGGGCGCAACAGGGTCGTATGTTGCATGGCTGTCAAACCTCATCGTCATAGATGACTCGGTATATTGAAAACCATTATTAACCTTTTAGTTTTCAAATGTTTTACTTGCATAAGTTATGTTATGCTTACTTTTATGCTCTTTTTATTTACATGACATTGTTAGACTCCTACAAAATCCAAATCAAAAGATAAACGGATTGGTATGCAATCTGAGTCAGTTGCATCACAAAAAGAGGTACAATGATATATATGCATCGAAAATGTTAATTCTGTGATCCGAATTCAAAAGCTTCATTATTACTAAGTTAATGACTTATATGATTTGCAGATTCCTACACAAGAGATGCAACAAGGGAGCAAGAACAAGAAGGCAGTAGTAGCCAAGGCAAAAAAAACATCTACTTCTCGATTTCGGTTGTGCCTTGAAACAATTGTAGGCACAACGGATTTGATGGAAGGTGGTATCCGTGAAATACCAATGGAAGCAGGTATTTTTGGGTTTGCCTATTCACAAACAATTGCTAAAGAAGACTTTGATCAGATATTTACGCATTTTGAATTAGGCGTTGGTGTTATGAATTCATACATCAGGTAATCCATCGATTTTATTTATTTAATTGATCAATTTATTTACTCATTTCAATGAATATTAGAATGTTAAATATAATAACATATTTATTATAATCCGTTTTTATTTCAGGTTCTTGTATGAAAAATTGATGCTCCCGCGTCAGTTGACTGAAAGATACTCCTTCTTGTCTCCCAACTGTGTAAATGCAACTTTGATCAATCGAACTACAGATGCGGTCAAAAATCACTTAGTAGGTGAATTTATGACCAACATTGATACAGAGAAGTTGTATCTTTTACCATATAATACTGGCCATGCGTAAGATTTTCATCCTAATTTCCTTTATTATAATCTTTCGCTTTTTTACGTTGTGTATAACATTTCCATCTATACTTTTGTTTAATTTTACAGTGGACACTGGTTGTTGCTTGCGATTAATCCGATAAAAGAAATAGTCTATCATCTGGATTCGCTAGAGGGTGATCAAACAAAATACCCGGAGATGAAGAACATGATTGATACGTAAGTGATACGATTGTTCTAAATATTCGCGTGTGTATTTCTTTATTTATGTGAGATTGTTCTAAATATTCGTTTATATTATGATAGATCGATACAAATATTTCGATCACAACGGCAAGTTCGGGTACCAAAGAGCAAAGCAAACAACATTACATGGCTAAGAGTGGAGGTATGATTTGATATTATAATAGTAATGCTACTTGATAAGACAAGTCATCTATGATACTTATTAATACTTTTTTTCTATGTGTAGTTTTCCTCGGCAACGTAATGGTATCAATTGTGGTTATTTTGTCTTGAGATTCATGAAAGAAATTATTCTTTTGGAACACATAGAGATTCCAACCATGGTATGAATTTATATATAAGTTATGATTTATTTTAAGATTTATTATCGGATATTTCATCTAATTAATTACTTTTAACTAAATCATGCATATTATGTAAAATGTAGTATTTTGATGAATTCAAGTGTGCCACCTACACGAAAGACAAATTGGAAGAAATAAAGGAGGATTTGTGTCAATACATGGTTGAAATGAGAATTTGTTAGTTTTAGAAATTGTGTTAGGTTTATGGAAGGTGTTGTATATATAGGTGATGGATATATGATGTATAAGGTTTCGAATTGGTGTATGGAATTCGTGTTGTATAGTTTTTATTGACATGTATATATATATATATATATATATATATATATATATATATATATATGTAATGGTTATTTTGGTGTTGTATATATAATGGTTTTTACCATTTATGTCTTGAATTTTAATCGTATAAAGGTCTATTGTTGAATTATAATGCTATAAGGCCTATGTGTTGACATATAATGGTATCAAAGGCCATGTGATGAATGATTATGAATTCTGATAAATTATACAGGTTTATACAGGTTTAATAATTGATTTAAAAAAAAACTTTTAAAAGGCACTTTTATAAAAGACAGCGCTTTCTAAAAAAAGCGCTGCTAAAGGGTGTCATGGCGTATACATAAGGCAGCGCTTTTTAAAGCGCTGCTAAAGAGGGTCCTACGAAAGCGTTTTTCTTTGAAAAAACGCTGCCTAAAGGGGGACCTATAGCATCGCTTTTAAAAACGCTGTTAAAGGGGATCATACGAAAGCGTTTTTCTTTGGAAAAGCGCTGCAATATGGGGGTCATACGAAAGCGCTTTTCAAAGCGCTGCTAAAGGGGGTCCTATAGGGGGACCTATGACAGCGCTTTTTAAAGAAAAAAAATGTTGGCTTTACCTTTAGCAGTGCCACCTTTGGCAGCACTTTAAAGCGCTGCTAAAGGCCAAAAAAAGCACTGCTAAAGTTCTTTTTTGGCGTAGTGTTATAGGTTAACTGAGTAACTATACCCCTGAGTTCTTTTATAAAACCGAGAGAAAAGATTATTTATTTTTAATTTAAAAATAAAATATAATATGGACTTTCTCTTCGATTTTATAAAAGAACCGAAATAATATATCACTTGCAAAACAAAATGGTAAATGATAAAAAAAAATTAAAAGTTAAATTATTATTTTCTTTTTTAAATTTTTATCATTCACTATTTTCTTTGTGTGCTGCAATATTCAAATAAAAGACTATATTCGAAATAAAATTTTCTAGATCTTGTATTGTGAAAAACACATTGCTTGAAATTTACGGTATGTTTAGGAATAAATTTGACAATGTTGTCAACTGAGGAAAACAATAAATTATAAAGTGATTCCTTTGACTGACAACGTAGGAATGTTATTTCAAAATATAACAATGGTCTTGCAAGAGGTGGAAACAACAACAACAACAACAACAACGAAAACACCATTATGTGAGATAGATTGTAAGAGTAGAAAAAATGTTTTGTTCAATGTTGGTGTAATAAGAAAAACAACATACAACACATAACCTTAAAGGTTTTTTCAATCTTGCAATTTATATCAAATAATGATGTGTACGAGTTAGAGTCTGTTTGGTAAGACACAAAAAAGAACTTTTAGCTTATAGCTTATAGCTTTTCAGCTCACATTAATGAAAAAGCTCTGTTTGGTACCTATCTTTAAGCTTTTAGCTTATAGCTTTTTAACTAACTTTTATCTTTTTTCTCAAAAGCTATTTGAAGTAGCTTTTGAGCTTATATTATTTAGCTTATGACTTTGTATTCCAATTGTACCCATATTGTTTAAAATATATATATATGAAATGCTAACACATATCCAAAATTGGTGGACCCCATACAAAAATACACTAAATGTATTTTCTTTCTATTTTTTATTCATCTTTCTAACGTGGGTCCCACTAAAAAATGATGGGCCACACATAAAAATGCACTAAGGTGTATGTTGCTAATGCACACCTACATGGATGTATATTAGCATGACCATATATATATATATATATATTTACTATTAAAAAATTGATTTAAAAAGATTGAATTTATAGAGATTTTAAAGAATGATATAGCTGATTTTTACTATTTTTCTTTACTTTATTAGAAATTTTTTTATTTATTAAATATAAATTATATAATTAATTTAGAAATTGTGTTGATAATTCTCAAATTAGTGAAATATTGGAGGAAAATCAATGAAATAAACAAGGTGAAGAAAATTCAAAATATTATTGTAGTTTTATTATAAAATATTAGACAATAAACTTATTCTTGTTATTATTTTAGATTAATATAACTAAATTCAAAATTACAATGTTATTATTTTACATATTTTATAAAATTTTATTATAAAATTAGAAAAAAAAACTATATTTTACGAAAGAATGATGAGTTAACCAGACCAAAAATTATAGTTATTATGATTACTTTTAATTTTATGTTTGCATAAATGGTTTTATGAAATACCCCCGCATCTTGTATGGTTTGTTGATTCTTTTATTCATTGAATTTTGTTGTCAATATATTCATATTAAATAGCAAAGCTCATAACACTTATATACAAATTTATATATATTTTCATGATATCTTCAATTTTTCATATATATATATATATATATATATATATATATATATATATATATATTATTTTGCATGTCGTTATTAATACATTTATTTTTATCGAATACAAATTAATTTTATAATATAATATAATAAGATAATGAAATCACCAATTTTTTAATTAAAAATGTCTTTTTAGGTCATTTTGTAATTATCAGCTAGTGTAATAGCTAATTTACCAAACATTCAAATTAACTTATCAGCTACCAGTCATCAGCTATAAGCTATAAGCTACCAGCTACCAGCTATAAGCTATAAGTTATCAGCTTCCAGCTATCAGCTAGTTTTACAAAACAGAACCTTAGAAACAATTAAATATGAGTTAGGTTTAGAATAAAAGTTAATAAATAAATACTTTTATAATAAAATCTAATTATCTAACCCCTCGATTATTTAAAGAACCAAATAAATAGATAATTTAATTTATAAATATAAAATAAAATAAAAAGAAATATATCACTTCTAAAAAATAAAAATATAAACTGTATTTACTAAGATTTAAAATATGATTTGAATTAATTTTTCCCTCAATTATATTCGAAAAATGAGAAAACATAAGATTTTTTTATTATAAAAAAATAAAACATGTCGTGCTTTGAAATTATACATCAATTTTTTATTAAATGAGATAATATTTTTTCATGAAATATATTATCTGCAACGGTGATGTATTTCTCTCTCTATTCTTCATAACTCTTTATCCCTTATTTATATATTTTTGTATTATAAAACAATTTTAAAATGAAAATTAGAGATTGAAATTAAGAAAGAAATCCAGAATTAGAAGAAAAAAAAAATGAAAGCATAAAATGTATATTGGATAGCATTGTCAAGAATAAAGAGTATGTTGGGGATTAGCTTCTTTATGATGGCTGTTGCTTTCTACTTTGCCTTAGAGTAACGGGCAAAAAACTAAAAGTCTTAACCCCCATTACTCCACTTGGTGACTTAGGATTCCCCTGTTACAAAATCAAAGGAATAAATTCCAAGTGAATAATATTTGCATAGTTATTTATTATTATTTTTTTTTGGAATGGTATTCTATTTATAAAAAATAAAAAGTAAATTATTATGCCTCTATATGAAGATAAGGCTACCGTCGGTAACATAATTTTATCTTGTTTGTTATAAAATCTGCAATCTTGTCCTTTGGTAGAAACATGTTCCACTTTTAATCTACCTGATTGAACTTGTTCTCTATGAAATGACAGTTCTATAAGATATGCTTCAAACAAAAATGTAGAACGATTAGATGCGCTTCCAGTTTGTCGCACAATATTTAAAAAAAAAAATCTGAATTAACAATTAAGTTGTTGAATTTAAATTTAAAATTAAATTCATAAATCAATTATATATATATATATATATATATATATATATATATATATATATATATATATATATATATATATATATATATATATATGACTTTATTTTCATATATAGCAAAATTTACTAACTTGTAAGTAAGAAAAATGGAATTCAAAATGAAGTTAATATATATATGACTTTTTTTGTGGCGGTTTTTTATCAACAAGCTTCAAATCAAGGATCAGTTGCATAGGAGGCAGGTTCTCGTTTCTAACCATGACTTGTTTTGTCCTTTATGTTTCTTAGAGGATGAAAACATTGATCATTGTTTTTTTTTGGTTACGAGTTTAATTTTAAAGTTTGGAGGTTGGTGTGTTCTTGGCTGAATTATGATTTTTCTTATGTTTATTCTAATTTGGTAGATCATTGCAAAACTTTTGTGAATGGTTTGGGGTCGGAGAATATGCGACAGATTGGTAGATTGGTTTGGTCATGGACTTGTTGGAGTATTTGATTATTTAGAAACAAGATTCTCTTTGAAGGAGTGAGCATGGAGGCAGACGAGTTGATTGAGTTGGTTAAGTTTAGAACTTGGGAAGGTTTTTCTTCTTTTAAGTCGGGCAATGGTATGTTGTGGTTGAATTGGTGTAGGTATCCAGGGTTATGTATTTAATTTTCTGTTGGTTTTTTTTGGTTTTATCTTCTTGTGTAATTGGGTTGGGTACCCCTAGTACCCCTTTTAATTCAATTTGCTGTTAAAAAAAAAACATTCAATCATATCTTGATATAGTAGTGTTAATTAAAAAAAAAATCATAATTTTAAAGTTAGTACTCAGTAAAATATCTGCATCATAATAAGATACATATTATCAATTTAAGATGTAATATTGCATTTGATGAAATTAACTATTTTTATAGAAATATTTTGAGTTGTGGACATAATTTGAGATGAAAATTTTTATTTTGTGTGAGACGGGTACCTCATCAGATTTGAACTAGTTGAGTTAAAAGTTATAGGAATAGGAGATTTTGGGTTAATCCTTAAAAAAAGAAAAAAAATAATATTAATTACTAATATTTTGTTATTAAAAAAGAAGAGATGAAATGTATATCATATAAAAGTTAGAATTATCGTCTATGGTTACTCGATTCTTACGAATATTAGGGTGTACAAATGATAGGTTGGGCCGAGTTGTATGTAACCAAAATAAGAGGATTTCTTAACACACCATCCATGTTTCTTATATACCACGTGAAATTTTCATTTTACCCCCAGATTTCGGATGTGCACATCCGGACGCACCGTTTTTTTCAAAAAACGCTGATGTGTTCCGGATGTGCACATCCGGAAGCATGGAATAGCTTTATTTTTAACAAATACTGGATCTGCAGATCCGAAAAAAAGTGTAACTTAATTTTTTTTCTTAAAAATCAGTTTTGTTAGTCGGTCGCAAACGTTAATATATCAACGCAAGTCAATATACATTTGAATAGAAAACTCTGTTATCCGTATCTGTACAATAGAAAACTTTGTTCTCCGTATCTGTACAATAGAAAACTTTGTTCTCCGTATTTGTACAATAGAAAACTTTGTTCTTTGTATCTGTACAATAGAAAACTTTGTTCTCCGTATCTGTACAATACAAAGTTTTCTATTGTACAGATACGGAGAACAAAGTTTTCTATTGTACAGATACAGAGAACAAAGTTTTCTATTGTACAGATACGGAGAACAAAGTTTTCTATTCAAATGTATATTGACTTGCGTTGATATATTAACGTTTGCGACCGACCGACAAAACCGATTTTTAAGAAAAAAAATTAAGTTACACTTTTTTCCGGATCTGCAGATCCGGTATTTGTTAAAAATAAAGCTATTCCATGCTTCCGGATGTGCACATCCGGAACACATCAGCGTTTTTTGAAAAAACGGTGCGTCCGAATGTGCACATCCGGAATCTGGGGGCAAAATGGAAATTTCACGTGGTGTATAAGAAACTTGCGTGGTGTATTAAGAAATGGTCCAAAATAAACTTATGCATAAATTAAAAATTAGAAATTAAAAAAAAAAACAATAGTTTCTATCCTTTCATATTCATGTTGTTTGTCATCTTTAATATTATTGGAATTGTACCAAAGTTATATATATTTATTCTAAAATTCATTTGGGATGAGATTAGAGTCCTGAACCCATCCCTATTTTAACTATGTTTTTGTCTCGTACATATTTTCTCTCGGGATTGGTTCAAACCCAACTCATTATGTTTGGATTATGATGAGTTACAAGACAAGGCCAGATCTTGTACATTCTTAATGAATACAATAAACATAAATAAATTTGTTTTAACGATCATGATATTGTTTAAAATTTATTATTTAGTTAAGTTCAATATTCACAAATAGCACACAAAAAGCAAGAGAGCGAGGAGATGAAAGCACAAAAAGATTATGAGAGGGATGAAAAAAAAAACAAAATACCTACCTATATATATAGAGCGATTTTAATCAATCAAATATACTCCTCAAGGGTTTTTAATCGATTAATTTGCGTGATTTTTGAAATTCAAAAAGGCCTATTAGACCTTAGGTTTAATCGATTAAATGATGATTGTTTTAGCTTCTTTGGTCAGTTTGAACTTTGAGAGAGTTTAGACCCATATTTGCTTTTTGGACCTCCTCCTCTTTTGGTTTTACACTACATTGGGTAAACGCTTCATTTTTAAACAAATGATTAATAGAAAATAATAGAATAGACTACGCGATTAATTTAAAACTTGTTAGAGAAATAATCAGAAATTTTCAAGTTTATTCTTCTACTAAGTGATTTACGTTAAATCACAAGATACTTTGGGATAAAATTACTCCCCTTTAAAATTTAATCAAAATTAATTCTTCTGCATCTCTCTATATTTTTTTATACAAGAGTCGTTCTTAAAATCCATTTTCCCTTTTGTTAGATATCTTTCAAAGAGCTTTCTTCTCAAAAATATTTTCAAAGAATTATTTAAACAATAGATCATTTGTAAAAAAATCTTTGGACTCATGTTTGGCACAATTTTTCTTGACTTGCATTTTGGTCCTTCAAGTTGCAAAACATCCCTGCAAAATCAAACAGATTTTTATCGGTACCCCAATCTTTTTGGGTCCTTTAGACTTAGTGGTTTAAAGATCTTTTGAGTTGTTGGAAATGTATCTAGTTGACTATTTTAATTCATACATTTTAGCAAAATAAAAAGATTCAAGATAACCATATTTATGACAAAAAATGCATTTATAAACTAGGTGATTTTTTCATTTTAGCATGACAATTATTTATACATGATTTATTATTATTATTATTATTATTATTATTATTATTATTATTATTATTAAACTAATGAAAATATCATAATCACAACCTTTCAAAACTGTTGACAAAATCCTAACCGTTTAAAATATCATAAAATTAAACTATTGAAAATTTCACTTTAGTTGAAATTTCCAGTAAAAGAAGGTACTTTTTAAAATTACCTGTACAATTGCAAACTCCGGGAATTTTTAGAATTTTTGGTATACTGAAAATTCTGAATACACTACCAAAAATTTTAATGGTATTGGAACTTTTGAATTGCTTATCGAAAATTTTATACATAAATTTGGTTCTAACTTTTAGCAGAGACACTTTTAAAGTTATGAAATTATGTGAAAATGTCAGATAAAATTGAGAAATGATAAATTAAATGCCCGTAATTAGAGAAAAAACTGTGTACTCAAGGTTCAATAGAGTCTTGCCACTTGATGTAAAAGAATTAGATAGAGGTGAAAAGATAACGACACCATAGGGTATTTTTTTTAGAACAAGCAAAAAAGAATTTTATTAAATGATGGCATGAGTCATGCCTAATACTTACAAATACAACGATACACCATCAAGGCTGCAAGAGCAGACCATATACTGCGAGCCTTTTTGAACCTGTTTAATTAAGCTTCTACTTGGATCTCAATCATTTGGAGCATATGTGTCTTTCTACTACAGCTAGTAGAGAATAATGATTATGAAGTTATAAGGTTGGGTAACTCAATTTTAGAGATCTCAATGCCTTGCAAAGAAACAAGATGGTTATCGGACTATCATTGATCAACATACCTGCTGAAATTTATGAAGAATGTGTGAAAGTGAATAAACATAAGGAAAAATTCAACAAGGACGCGAGTTTTAGAACTAAGTGTCATCTTGAGGTGGTGTATTCATTTTGTGATCAAGAGAGCATTGTACTTAAGGTAGTGATGCCTTATACACCGCAATAAAATAGTGTTTCCGAAAGGAAGAATCGATTGATTATGAACATGGTGAGAAACATGTTGAAAGGGAAGAGCTTGCTGAAAGAGTTATGGGGAGAAGAGGTGTCCACAACTGCAGATTTCTTGAATAAGTGTCCGACAAAGAAGCTTGAAAAGATTACACCGGAGGAAGCATGGTTTGGATTTAAATCGAATCTGAGTCACTTGTGAGAGCTGTTTAAGTATCATATTGATATGTGTTGTGACATCTTAGAAAGAAGCTCGATGATAAGGGAGAAATTATGATTCTTGTAGGGTATCACTCTACTAATGGTTACAAACAGTTTGATGCAAAAAACAAAAGGATTGTGAGTGCACTATTTTCGTATATATGTTTTGAATGATGTTAAAATTAAGTTCACTTAGTCATTTGTGTATGTTGGTGTTAGCCCCTAATTTCGACGCCACATGATTTCAAATAATTTGGCTTTAAAGGAAGGTATCCTTTAAGATAATAAGCTAAAGAAAGGAGAACTTCGACTAGAAGGTCTTCGACCATGTCTTCTGAAAGTCTGAGTCGAATAGAAGGATTTCAAGACTTTAAAGATTTCTACGTTCCAAGGGTCAATTCGACAGGACAAAACTGACATGGATAATGCGCTGCAATTACCACTAGATAGTGGAGGGAAGTTTTACTATTTGAATTTGAAAATAGGACAGGTGGCGAAGATCCAAGAAGTTGAAGACATGCAAAATGCCAAGTGGCGTGATCTAGGAGTAAAACCGTCAGATGGTGGTTACATTAGAGTATTATAAATAGGTCAATCCTAGAGTTAGAATAGTGTGAAAAAATCATATTTGTACAAGTAACTCTGTATTCACTCAAAGTATCCAGTGTGTCGAGAAACAAGTGAAGTGAGAATGTGCGTGATTGTAATCACCATCACCCTTTATTGAAATGCAATTTACTTTGAAGTTTCTGTTTTAGATTCTTTACTTTGAAATCTTTGTTTTTACAAACTTTTACCTTTCAAGTCAATTACATTACCAAGCCTCTACTTTCAAGCATTTATCTTTCTGCACTTTAAGATCATTACGCATTCCTTTCCAGCATTTAATTCCAGTTTTTATCAAACCTTTACATTTAGCCTTTTCTCTTTTTTGATGTATCGTTCGATTTAGTTGTTTCTTTGATCTTTTATCGTTATCCTTTACACTTCAAACCCCTTTTTTTTCATTTATGTGCATTGTCGTAAGGCATACTCTACCAAATCACAAAATATTCTAAATACACATACAACACATGTCCTAGGATCAATCTGATCGATCCTGTAAGCTACTAGAACTTTACTGTTTTAGAAGATCAGCGGGTGTTTACCAATTTTAAAGGTAAACAAATTGGCACGCCCAGTGGGACAGTGCTAAACGTGGATTTGGAAGTTTCCAACTTTTAAATAACCGCCAAAAGGAAGTTTTATAACTGCCTTCTTAAGTTTTTTTCTTTCATTGGTCGAGATTGTGGCAAACTATTGTATGCACTTGAGAAGTGGAAAGGTAGCCAATTCAAATGAATATAGACCAAGGAGAAGAAACGTGAGGAGAATGGCATCTGGCCAAGGAAATTTGAATCCCAGTTCTGCTGGGACTAATACTCAGCCAAGTAGTTCAAGTTTTCAGAACAACACCATCAATCCTCAAGAATTACCAAGAAGTACTGTGGCGCCAACTCCAGTTCCTTCGACAGGAGGGTCAACAGTGTTAACTGTGACGCCCCCGATCTACACCCCCAATTAACACGCAATTAAAGCGCTAAAAAGAAAATTCGAAAATTGATCAGAGTATATTTGAAACATCATGGCATAGGAAGGGGGAATCACATCAAAGAAGCCAAACATACACATAACATGCAACACCTGCTCATTTAGATATGCAACGTGGGGTAACAATCACACATATAGGAAACTTCGTTCCTTACACCCACTTTTCAGAAATTAGAATTAAAACGGAAAGATCTAAAATATGAATAACACATATACATATATACATATAAACTTGGCTGTCATACATCAAGTTATAACTGTACAACCAAAAAATATCATCAGATATACAAAACAATCACAAACGGCCTCCCTATGCTACCCGGAGTCACATATCAGAGCCGACCGACCAAAATAATGAAGACGCAACGCTTCACAAAAGAATACCTCCAGCAACACTAATCTGCAACGCCTCGTAGAGCGTTATAAAACAGCAGAAGGGTGAGAAAAACAACCATAATATAATTGCATAAAATTATATATTAACACAAAAATGCACAAATAACATATTCTCACCACCAAAGCACACAGATAAATTATAACAACACACAGTACAATTCACACGTATCAATTACCACTGCACATCAATCATTCACAATACAATCACACATATTCCATTTCATTAATCACATTCACAATTCCATGCACAAATGACTCATGATGAATGCAAATGCACATAGATCGACACAACGACTCTATGCACATGCCATGCGGTACCGACTTCCTTTGTCACGTCATGTCACGTCATTAGTCCACTCAGGAACTATTGGAACCATCGCTTGTTACTGAGACTTAGTCAAGTAACTCCCCGTCGGGCCTACGATGTTCACCCGTCGCTTTAAGTCCTCAGGCATCGCCTCGTATTTTCGAGGCCCACGACGTTAAGGATTGCTTTAAGTCTCCAAAGGAGCCCACAATCGTCTATATATATCGCTGTAAGTCCTCAGGCAACGCCTCGTATTTTAGAGGCACACGATGGTATAGTGGATTCCCTCAAGAATCAAATCGTCACTCTGGACATTTCAACAATGCACATTATGATGCTTGGCATACAACGACTCAAGACTTTCACATCGCATGCTCACACACATCAACAATCATGCATATATCATCAAATATCACACTTAGCATTTTCTTGCCTTTCGGCCACAAATCATCATCACAACAACACATAAGTCATACCACGTACAAAACAACAACATACGGCATAATACACGTCAATTCCACACCATTAAAATGACAAAAATCGATAACCGACACTATTCACATTTCCCGACATAATTTAATTGGCTAACAATCCTCAAAACCCATTTTTATTAGATAGAACATTTCATAATTTTTCCAATGCATCAAACCACGCCTTAAACCGAATCACAGATCACAAGTTATGCAGAAAACAAAATTACACGAACAGCACTGTTCGCTGGGCGAATCTCCCTAGCGAGCATTCGCTAGCTGCTTCGCTAGGCAAACATCCCTCGCGAGCATTCGCTAGCTCCTTCGCTAGGCGAATGTTCCAGCGAACCAACTGTTAGATAAAAACAGACACTAAGTTCGCTAGGCGAGCACTTGGCGAACCAAGTCAGAACCAAACAGAGCCAAAAACACCCAAAGTTCGCTAGGCGAACACTCTAGCGAACCTTCGCTCATGCCTTCGCTAGGCGAATACCCGTAGCGAACCTTCGCTACCCTTCGCTGAAACGTTCGCTAGGCGAACCCGCGAAAACCTCACTCGCTGCCACCTTCGCCCCAGGTTCGCTAGGCGAACCAAGGAAAACCCAAAATTTTTCTGCGCTGTTTGAAACCCCAAAAGTAATATTTCCCAACCAAAACATTTCCCAAGCAACATATATCAATCAGAACCTATTCTAATCATGCCAACAAGCAATCTACCACATTTACACCGATTTCCAACCGCTAAACCATCGATTCTACTCATTTTATCGTTTTCGACCTAAAAGTGAAAAACATAGAAAGCAAGAGAATCATCCAAACACATACATACATAATCATATGCAAGCATAGTATAATCGAGTTTCGCACCCTTACCTAATTTAATTCGATTCTAGGAATTGATCTTGATGATTTTCACACTTTTTCTCCAATTTTCTCTCTTCTCCTCTTTTCTTCTCTTCTTCCTTCTTTCTTCTTTCTTTCTCTCTATTTTTCTTTCTTTCCCTTTTCTATTCTATTTTATTTTCTTTCTTACTAACTTAGTAAAAATATCTATGAATGCCCAAAATACCCCCACACTCAAATTTCTCGCAAACGATCCCAAAACACGATAAAATATATTCAATGATGAAAAATAACATATTTTCACATAAAAGTCGAAAATGAAATAAAATAATAATAAAATAATCCAAAAAGACTCAATAAAATAAAATTGGCAAAAACTGGGGCGTTACATTAACCATGGTGACAAAGCCAGTGTCTTCGACAGCGGGACCAGGGGCGACATACGTGAGGCCTTACACTCAGCCAGTCTTGGAGTACATTGGCCCATCAATGACAAATCCTCAAACTCCGCCAGGATGAGGTTCGACGTACATGCAGTTTCCTCCCCCAGGATTTTCATAGTCTTTGCCTAGGAACCCAATCTATGGCATGCCAACGGCAATGATGCAGAATCTGCGTACTGCACCCCTAGTATATTCAGAAAATGTGATGTCTTCCCCTTTGCAGGAGTCAGGTTCTGGAGTTAACATGGGTCGAAATAGCCAGTCCATAGGTTTGGGATATTCTGCTCAAGGGCCCAACTTAACAAATGAATCTGCAGCATATTTGAGGCAACAGATGGATGAGAGCAACATGCAAATGGTACATACTTTGTCTCAAACGATGGGAGAAATTTTCCAGCCATTGATCCAGAATACCACTCAAACCAATCAAATGATGACAACCCAGATGGTACGAATAGCAGAGTTCATGGGAGTGCCAGCTCCTGTTCAACACCAAAATCAGGGAGTCGAGATGAGGGAGAATGCTTAATAAGTTAACCCAGTGAATCAAGGATGGTGCTAGTGAACAGAAATCAAGACGCTGATCGTGTGGTGAATCAGGTTCGACGCAACAATGTAGCAGCAGAGAACAATTTGGCAGTCTTGGTCGAAAGAATAATGGCTCGAAATGGCCTGAATATGGGTTTTTCTAGGCCAAATTTTACTTCGCCTATAGTAGACTATATACTTCAAGCTGAATTGCCTCCCAGGACAAAAGTACCAAAGTTTACTAAGTTCTCAGGAGATACTACAGAATCTACCGTCGAACATGTGGCGCGCTACCTGATCGAAGCTGGTGAGATTGCGAATGATGAGAGTCTGAGGGTGAAGTATTTCCCTAGTTCCCTCACTAAAAATGCGTTCACATGGTTCACTACGTTACCATCTGGTTCGATTTGTAATTGGACCCAGTTAGAACGTTTGTTCCATGAGCAATTTTACATGGGTCAGACAAAAATTAGTTTGAAAGAATTGGCTAGTGTGAAACGAAAGTTCAATGAGCCAATAGACGATTACTTGAATAGGTTTCGACTACTCAAGGCTAGATGCTTTACACAAGTGCCTGAGCATGAGCTTGTCGAAATGGCCGCTGGTGGCCTTGATTACTCTATCAGGAAGAACTGGACACCCAGTATTTAAGGGATATGGCCTAGTTGGCTGACAGAGTTCGACAGCTAGAGCGTCTCAAAGATGAGAAAGCTAGGGTGAATAAGAACAAGAAGGTAGCTTACGTCGAATACTAGGTGGGCATTGAAGAACTGTATGATGAGTCTGTTAGGTTCGACGAAAATGAGATAGACCTTGTTGAACTTAAGAAGGGCCCTCCTTATTCTTGTAAATTATTAGTTCCTTCGAATGGAAAAAACCCTGTCGAAACCGAAAAGAATGATAGGTTCCCAAAGAAAACATACACTTTCGACATCACTAAATGTGACGAAATTTTTGATTTGTTAGTTAAGGATGGTCAAATATTAGTGCCTCCTGGTGCTAAAATACCACCTTTAGAGCAAAGAAAAAAGAGAGGTTTTTGTAAATACCATAATTACTTGGGTCATAAGACGTCTCAATGTTTTCTTTTCAGGGATTTGGTGCAGAATGCTATTCATGAGGGAAGGCTCAAATTTGGGGAGAAGACTAAGACCCAGATGAAGATTGATACCAGCCCCCTTGAAGTAGATGAAGCAAATTATGCAGAGCCTAAGGAGGTCAACATGGTCGAACTGGTTGAATTATCTGACAGCAGTTCGGATAATGTTAGTACCAACGAAGCTCTTGGCAGAAATGCCACGGTGGTGGAGGTTACTGAGGACCTTGCTAATGATGTTGTGTTTATCATAGAGGCTGAAGAAATGGATGGCTATCAGCTTGAGCATTTGATATGTATGGCTGCTGAACATTACTTTAGTACCTCTTCTGAAGTTCAAATGTTCGACACTGAAACTACAGTCGAGACCCATGCTGAAGTTGAAGCACCAAAGTTGCAGATGGTGACAAGAGAGATTGCTGATCATTTTAGACAGATGGACGAGGCTGCTGAAAGCCTTGATATTGACTTTTCTAAAATGCGTTTAAAAGATGAAGTCAACGTGAACATGGTCGAAGTTACTGACAGACAGGCCATGGATATTGATGAACAAGAGGACTGCAAAAAATTGGCTATCCCAGAGAGGATGAGACCATCATTGATTTTCTCCACAGGTGCCAGGGGAAAAACTCTGAAGTCATGTTGTGCCCTCGATGCAGTGCTATCTTCAACAAAGAAGCTGCTCATGGCCTCCAGGCGGGGAAAGAGGCCAAATCTGGACGTGAGAGGAGAGCTGCTCAAAATCCAGGGGGTTTCGACCCAAGGAAAGCTACTCAAAAACAATATGGCCCAAGGCCACAAGTTCCAAGGGCCAAGCAAGCTACTTTCAAGCCCAGTGGCGAAGTACCAACTGGAAGGTGGGTTAAACCCGTTGAAGCAGCAGGAAAAGGGAACCAAAGATGGAAAAGTTTCGATGTGGCTAGAGGTTCTTCAATTGAGTATAGGAAAGAATTCAAGTCCTCCAACAAAGCTGCCTATGTTTCTGAAAATTACAAAGGAAAAAATCCCATGTCTAGGTCCCAGTGGAGGAGAGAACAGAGGCGAACGAAGGCTCTAAGAGAAGCTCAGGCTAAAGATTCGACGGAGACTAGCACTAGTGTTCTGCTAGCTAGCAACAAAGGTGTTGGCATGAGAACAACAAACCAGCTGCCAGTGGGTCGAAAGCTGTTTACTTCCAAGAAGGAAGAAGCTGAGAAATTTGCGGTTGAAACAGTTGATGACGAAGCATCAACCCACAATTTTGATTCAGACTCTGATGCTTCTTTAAACATCATTGTCAACGTAGTGTCAGTAATGCCAAGGGAGTATGACAGAGTAACTGAAGTGGAGAATTTGGATGCCAACGCTGAGGCAGAAATGGTAGCACACCAACCTGTGTGCTATTATTTAATGAACAATGGCTGTGTCGAAGAATATAATGCTTTCTTTGAGCGACCAACTGAGGCCATGAAGAGACACTTGAAGCCTCTGTATATTATAGGGAAAGTAGAGAACGTGGCTGTTAATAAGATCTTGGTGGATTGTGGGGCTACTGTCAATTTAATGCCACATTTTCTACTAAGTAAAATTGGTAAATTCAACACTGATCTTAAACCCCACAACATGGTCCTCTCTAACTATGAAGGGAAGATTGGGACCACTCTAGGTGTCTTACAGGTTGACTTGACTGTGGGTACAGTGACAAGACCCACCTTGTTCATGGTGGTCGAAAGCAAAGCTAACTACAACCTTTTGCTAGGAAGGGAATGGATCCATGGCATTGGGGCAGTACCTTCATCAATGCACCAACGAATAACAATCTGGAGGCCTGATGGAATAGTAGAAAACATTGAAGCTGATCAAGGCTACTTTAAGGTGCCTGTTAATCATGTTGATGGTTCTGAGTTCGACAAAAATTTGGTGCATATTGCGCCTTGTGCTCCAGCAGAATTCGATCTCTCCCTAGATGACCACGCATTCTGCTCATTACACTTACACCCACTGGAGGGGTTTCGATGGGACAGAGAGGTCGTAAGAGAAGAAGGCAATGTCCCATACTATGGGCTGCTTGAGGTTGACCCCACAGGCTGGGGAAGTGAATTCAGTAACAATGACTGAGTTCGACACACTACAAAGAATTTCGGCCTATGTGGCCGAATCTAAGTTACAAGCGGCCTTAGAGGCTGCACACAATCACATGGCTGTCAAAGCTAAAACTCAAATTTGTGAAGTAGGCCCTGGTAAGGACTTTGAACCTGAGCCACCTGATGGGCCTCAAATTGAAGACCAAAACCAAAGGCTTGATGCTATTCATGATAATGAGCCTTTAGGTTTTGAAAAGGATCCACTGTCGGATAATATTAAAATGCTGGCGCAGGATCCTTTGGAAGAAATTGAATTGGGTGAAGAGGGAGTAAAAAGGCCTACTTATATTAGCACTAATCTCGACCCACTACTCAAAGTCGAAATAGTCCAACTATTGAAGGAATTCAAGGATTGCTTCGCTTGGGACTATGATGAAATGCCTGGTTTGAGGAGAGAGCTTGTTGAACATAAGTTGCCAATCATACCTGGGAAAAAGCCAGTCAAGCAAAATCCAAGACGGTTTACCCCAACAATCCTTTCCAAGATCAAAGAGGAGATTGAAAGGCTACTTAGATGCAAGTTCATCTGTACAGCTAGGTATGTCGAATGGCTAGCTAATATTGTACCAGTCATTAAAAAGAATGGTTCTTTAAGGGTTTGTATAGATTTTAGAGATCTAAATTCTGCAACCCCTAAAGACAAATATTCTATGCCTGTGGCAGAAATGCTGATTGATTCTGCTGTAGGACATGAATATTTGAGCATGTTGGCTGGTTAATTCTGGTTATAACCAAATATTCATTGCTGAGGAAGATGTCCCAAAAACTGCTTTTCGATGTCTAGGGGCATTAGGCACTTATGAATGGGTAGTGATGCCTTTCGGTCTAAAAAATGCTGGGGCAAATTACCAGAGAGCAATGAATTCGATCTTTCATGATTTTATTGAGACTTTTATGCAAATATATATTGATGATATTGTTGTTAAGTCCTTTTCAGGAAAAGATCATATAAGCCATCTTCGACATTCCTTTGAAAGGAAGAGAAAACATGGTCTAAAAATGAATCCTCTCAAATGTGCTTTTTGTGTGCAGGCAGGGGATTTCTTAGGCTTTGTGGTCCACAAGAAGGGGATCGAAATTAACCAGAATAAAACCAAAGCCATTATGGAAGCAAAAGTGCCATCAACAATGAAGGAATTGCAGTCTCTCTTGGGCAAAATAAATTTCTTGAGGAGATTTATATGTAACTTAAGTGGGAAAACGCAAGCCTTTTCACCATTGCTTCGAGCTAGCAAGGATGGGTTCGACTAGGGGCAAGATCAACAGGAAGCCTTCGACAAAATAAAAGAGTACCTGAGTCACCCCCTATTCTCTCACCACCTTATGGCAATAAGTGTATGAGATTGTACATAGCTGCGTCAGATAGAACTTTAGGGAGCATGTTAGCTCAAGAGGATGATGATGGTGTCGAAAGAGCCGTTTATTACCTTAGTAGAGTTTTAAATGATGCAGAAACTAGATATAGCATGATTGAAAAATTATGTTTATGTTTGTATTACTCTTATACCAAATTGAAGCATTATATAAAATCAGTTGATGTGTATGTTTCTTCTCGTTATGACGTTATTAAACATATGTTGTCCAAACCTATTTTGCATAGTCGAATTGGAAAATGGGCATTAACATTAACTGAATATTCTTTAACTTATAAGCCTTTAAAAGCTGTTAAAGGACAAATAGTGGCAGACTTTATAGCTGACCATTTTACAAATGAGACCCCCCTGAACTATCTTGATGTGGATCCTTGGAAGTTATATTTCGATGGGTCGAGCCACAAAGATGGGACAGACATAGGAGTACTTGTTATTTCTCCTAATAAAATTCCAACAACACTTAAGTATAAAATCGAAGGCCGTTGTTCTAACAACGAAGCTGAGTATGAAGCTTTAATTGCTGGACTTGAAGTATTGTTGGAATTGGGGGCAACTCATGTCGAAATAATGGGAGATTCAGAACTGGTCATAAAACAAGTGACCAAAGAGTACAAGTGCATAAAAGAAAACTTGATCATGTACTTTGTAGTTGTGAATCGATTGTTGAAAATATTCGACGCAGTTAGTTTTTGACACATCCCTAGACTGGAAAACCAGGTAGCTAATGACTTGGCTCAGATTGTATCAGGGTATAAAGTTGCGAAAGACAAATTACAAGATGCAATTGAAGTCGAAGTCAGAGGAAGGTTGGTGTCAGTAGGATTAGCCCCATCAAATTTGGAAGAAACTAAGCTTGGATATGTTGATGAAGACAATTTCGTAATTCTGGCAGTTGATAGTATAACTGACAAGGATTAGAGGAAACCTATAATGGATTACCTGAAAAATCCAATAGCTTCGACAGAAAGGAAAATCAAGTATCAAGCTTTAAGTTATGTCTTGTTGGGTAATGAATTATTCAAAAAGACTCCTGAGGGAGTATTGCTTAAGTGCCTTAGTGAGGCAGAAGCATACTTAGCCCTTTCGACTGTCCATAGTGGGGCATGTGGGGCACATCAGGTAGGCCATAAAATGAAATGGTTGTTGTTTCGACAAGGCATGTATTGGCCTACCATGTTAAAAGATTGTATGGAATTTTCTAAGGGTTGTCAGGAATGTCAAGTTCACGCTGGCATTCATCATGTCCCTGCAAGTGAATTACACTCCATAGTGAAACCTTGGCCTTTTAGAGGATGGGCTTTGGATTTGGTCGGAGAGATTCGACCAGCCTCATCTAAAAATCATAAGTACATTTTGGTAGGTATTGATTATTTTACCAAATGGGTAGAGGCTATCCCATTACCAAATGTTGATCAAGAAGATGTGATTGAATTTATCCAGAAGCACATCATCTATAGGTTTGGAATCCCAGAGACAATTACAACAGACCAAGGATCAGTCTTCACTGGTCCAAAAATGCAAGAGTTTTCTAAAGAAATGGGATTCACGCTTGTAACATCCACACCTTATTATGCTCAAGCTAATGGCCAAGTCGAAGCAGCAAATAAAGTAGTTATTGGGTTGATAAAAAAGCATGTGGGAAAAAAGCCAAGAAATTGGCACAGGACATTAGACCAAATACTCTGGGCATGTCGAACGTCCCCTAAAGAGGCAACTAATACTACCCCGTTTCGACTTACTTTTGGTCATGATGCAGTTCTGCCTGTGGAAATTTATCTTCAATCAATAAGGATTCAAAGGCATCATGAGATTCCATCTGAATCTTATTGGAATATGATGCTTGATGAATTAGTAGACTTAGATGAAGAAAGGCTCCATGCATTAGAGTTGATGAAAAGGCAAAAGAAAAGGGTGGAGAAGTCTTATAACAAAAAGGTCAAGATTAAAATCTTTTCAGTTGGAGACCTAGTGTGGAAAGTGATCTTACCTATGGATCAAAAGACCAGAACTTTAGGGAAGTGGTCTCTTAAGTGGGAAGGTCCTTTTCAAATTATTAAGGCGTTTAGTAATAATGCTTATGAGATTCAAGAGATGGAGGGTGATCTACGAGTCCTAAGGGTAAATGGGAAATATTTGAAAAAATATAAGCCTATTTTACAAGAAATTCATATTAAAACATAAAGTTTCATTCAGACTATAAAAGCCAAAATAGGCCATGTGGGGCCAAAATGGCATACAAAGAAAACAAAAATTACAATAACATAAAACCCAGGAGAAAGATCGTTCATAGTCCCTCCAATTAATGGAGTTGAAGAAGGCAACATAATCTTCGTCAGCTTCATCATCAGAGTTTTTTGTTTTGGAATGTCCTTTCTTGGGGACCCTCATCTTGGTTTCTCTCTTCTTGGCGCAAGATGTTGCTCCAGTTGAAGTGTTATTGAGGGCAGTAGTTGTTGCCTCAACTTTCTTTGTCTCTCCAGCCACCTTCTTAGTCATTGCTTTCTTTGAAGAAGTACTCATGCTTGCTGTGGTAGGTACAAAATATCCCAAGAGGGAAGAAGGTTTTATAGAGGCAAGGCTTTGTAGGGTTTGGCTAGTCAACGATGGAAATACGTGAAATGACCCTTGGGAATAGACCCTAGGGTTGCGCTATTAATATTCCTTTATGGAATAGAAACTTGTGCCATTGGAACACTAAGCTGTTAAAAGCTGCGCTATTTTCATGATTTCCAAGAAAAGAGGCAGAATACTTTAATTACTCAGTTAGCAAAGTTTGAGAGAAAAATTTTGCAATTCGAAGAGTTAGTAGCAAACAGAAGAATTTAGATAAAGGCCATAGGGCATTAAGTTTGTCTGTACATGGGGCCTTAAAAGGGCCATAAAACATGATGAATAAAAAGTGGAGCTACAAACAAGAAATCATATGACAATCAGAAAGGGAGCTTTGACTTCAACTCAAGGAAGTTGACCTTATGATTCTGAAGGCGTTTCTCACATAGAGCTTTGTTGAGTTTGGCTGCTGAAAGTTCTTTTTCAAGCGTTTGGACCTTGTCAAGGAAGTCTATGGTGCGCTTCAGCTCTCTGGCCATTTCAATATCGTCGAACTCACCCAGCTCAAGGTTGCGCTTTTCAGCCTTAGAAATCTTGTTCTGCAGCTCTTCAATTTGCTGCTTCCAGTCATCAATTTTCTTTTGGTTTGACTCCACTTCTTCCTGCCTTTTCTGTTGTTCAATCTCTAGACTTCCGACCATAGCTTCTGATGCATGTGCTTCATCCCAAGCTGAAGCTTCCAATCCAGTTGTGATTTCAATATTGTTTTGGATCTTGGGAAGGAGCTTGAAGTCCTCAGACATCTGATTTACTAGAGCAGTTAGCTCCATAATGAATTCAGAAACATCTTTACCAAGGGTCGAAAGGTCCAGTTTTTGAAGGCTATCTTTCAGAAAGAGAGGAGCGGTTTGATCTGAAAGTAAGACATTGTGGATGTCTCCCTTGAAGAATTTGTCCTTGATTTTTTGAAGGATAGGGCTGGCAAAATCATCTGGAGCTGGACCCTCAGAGCTGGTCGAAGTGCTGGGTCTGGAACCTGAAGAGCTGTACTTCTTCCCAAGTATCATCCTGCCATACTCTCGAGGATTTGACCATTTGGATGCAGTGAAGGGGTCTCCTATGGGGGGTCCTCTAGCAGTCGAAGTGACTGTAGGTCCAGGAGTTGGAGTGTTGGCAGGACCTGGTCCAGCCACAGGTGTGTGGGCTTGATCTTGCTCAGTTCTTTCCCTCTCTTCTTCTTGTTCTTCATCTTCTTCGACTTCCTCCTCTTCTGCTTTGGTGGGCATTCCTTTTGTGTCCATACCAATAGTCTCTGTTTGGTCGAGAGGTTGTTGATAAGAAACATCATCCTCTTCATGATCAGAGCCATCGGTCTGGGATTGTTGAGTAGTGGTCCTGGCAGGAGAACTTTGGTTTGTTTCATCTGCTGCATGAGGAGGAACTGTAAGAGGGATATGTTGATTAATTTCACTGATCGAACTATATCCAGAACCAAGGTCAGAGGTAGGGTGATAAGTTGGCTCACCTTAGCTATTTAGCAGAGTTGTTGTAAAGCTGAAGGAAGGTTGTGGTGGGTTAGAACCACCTACATCAGCCTGAAAACTACAAGTAAAGGGAATAAGACTGAGAGAAGTCTGAGTAGGGAATCCAAATATTGAATGAAGATAGTACGCATACCTGTACAGCCGCAGCATCAGGACTTGAGTTCGCACTCTCAGGATCGCCAGTAGTCATTTTTGACGCAACCCTGGAGAGTTGTATCTTAACACCACTACCAGCAGGTGTCTTCTCAAGGATTCTTGCCGCCTTTGAGGGAGATTGGGTGGTAGTTCCAGAAGCTTTGACAAGCTTCCTTTTCTTCTTAACTACTATCTCCTCAGGGGACTCATCATCAGTATCTAGAGGAACAACTGCTTGAGCACCTTTCTTGCCCTTTTTTGAAGGCGTTAGAGGTTTTCGAGCAGCCTGAAAGGTGACGCAGATATTAGAGGATTGGTTACACAAAAAGACTTAGGCAAGGGATATAAAGTACCTTTGTGCCTTCAGTGTCCTTTTTGACCTTCGCAGCACCCTTCGATGAGCTGGTCTTCCTGGCCATGGCTGAAAGACAGACGATTATTACAAGGTTAATAATTGAGTGGTTAGTTAAAAAATCACAAATCAAGGGCCTCAAACCTTCATATATTTCAGATTCAACACGGACATCCTCGACCCCTATATGAAGGTGTCCTTTGAAACTATCCAGCGTATGTTTAGTCGCAACCACCCGTTGGGCTTTCGGTTGAGACTGCTGTGGAAGGAGTTTTAAGTGCTCACCACAGACAAACCAGTCTGGAAATGGGGGGCAAGTGCCACTCCAAAATCAGCGTTAGGCATTCGAGGGAACTTTGGAGGAAAGAGTTCAAAATCTACCTTATAACATTTCTCAAGGGGAACGTTTGAAGGGATTTTCAACTGATCCATTTTTTGTAGAAATTTCTCCTTCAAAGTGACAGCAGCCTTACGAACGGTTCGACTAATATCATCTGGTCTATAGACAGTTTCAAAGTACTTTTGAAAGGCTTGAATTTCTTTTACATGAATGAACTTACTCTTCTTGGTCTTCTCCTGCACATCAAGAAAAGCTTGGTCAAGTAAGGAAGAGAAAGCAGTAACATCAAGAAATTGCTCACTGTAGTACTCTGACCACCAGTTATAGAAGGGTTTGGTACACAAGAAGGTGGGCTGAAAATACACAGGGGAAAGGGTTGCTTTCCTAGCGTTCCACCGGTCGAAAGTGACTGCTGCACCCCCTTCATCAAAACTGGCGGTGTGAAAGACCACATGGCCTTTCTTCCCATATAGACACTTGAGGAAAATTTGAGCCAACCCAAACTGTCGAGAGACAAGATTTTGTGGGTAAGCAATTAAGGCTGCCATGTCTCTCCCAAGATCCAGCCTTTCAACGATAAATCTAGGAATAAAAAAGGCTTCCCAGATTGAAACAGCTTCGGCGTCGAGTTTGGTGGAGGAATCAGGGAATGGCCTTGTGAACCACTCAGGTCCACATTTTCTCTCAGTAAAGGGAGCCATACTAGGTGTGAACTCATGCCTTTTTGCAAACATCATAATATAACTGGATAAGGCTCTCTTGAGAGTTTTCCCATCGTCATTGGGCGTGAGTTTCACCAGGCGGGTACCTTCGACCCTCCTCTCTTTGATTTCAGCAGAATCTTCATCGACCTGCCCTTTCTTGGGAAGGCTAGCTTCAAAGGTTGCATTGAGCGACAACTGAAGTAGCCAGAGAGGGCCATTCAAGTGAACAGTACCTTGGGCCTCCAGATCTTTGAGTCGAGCCGCCCCTTCGCTGAGAGACTCGTAGAGGTTCGCCAGAATCAACCCACTAAGGCAAACTTCTCTATTGTTGTGAAGTTGGTTGGCCAGAGTGAGATACTTCTTGGCCACCTGCAGGGATTTTGAACAAAAAACATACCTCGATAGCCAAACGGTGAGGAAGGCAATGTGTTCCTTATCAGTGATTTCTGCAGTATCACGTTTGTGGTGGTTGATGAAGTGGGTATATGTGAGCTTGGAGTCAGAGATACCTATGGTATCCTCTGCATCAGTATCAGGATTGTATGAAATGCCATCTGGTCGAAGACCTGTAATGGCAGCAAGGTCGAAGAGTGTGGGAGTAACCATCCCACAAGGAAGATGAAAGGCGTAGTGGGTACTATCCCAGAAGTAAAGTGATGCTGCCAGCAAGTTCAAACAATAAGGGATGTTGGTTTTTGACAGCATAAGCAGATCATAGATTCCAATAGTTTTCCAATGATCAGCTTTGACCTTTTCCATTCTGGTCATCTAAAGGTCAAAATCCTTTAAGGGGTTGACAGCTCTTACCAGCCTCGTACCATCATGAAGGTACCTCAGATCCATTTTCTTCAGAGTGGGTGTATTAGGAGAGGCTCCATCCTCATTAGGGTTGCTTTTTTTCCCTAAAGGTCTAGATTTACGGTAAGAAGGAAAGAACTCAGCCAGTTTTTCATTGGTGGGTTTTACATCAGCTAGAGGGCCACCTAAAGCATAGGGTTTATCAGATACAAGGAGAGGGATCATTACCTGAGATTCATAAATGCTCCTTGCTTCTTCAAGAAGAGGTTCCGTCATGAAATGTTGGTTCTTTACCACCTTTGGTCCGGGGATGTTTGAAAATGGCGAGAGAGTTTTCTTGAACGGAGTGGTTTTACCCTTTTGGTTTTTTGTTTCTTGATGAATGGGTTGTGAAGACGCCATTGTTGGGAGTTGAAGAAAAAAGTAAGAGTGCGTTCTAGGGTTTCTTGAGAGAATTTAGAGAACAAGAAAAATAAGTTGAAAGAAAGTCTAAGAATGCAAAGAGTTTCTAGTTGGAAGAAAAGGGTACTTATAGGCGTTTGGAAGGTGAGGGGACTGTGAATCCACCGTTAAAATGGATACGATAGTGGGACGCGTGTTCTCTTTGGAGATCATTGGATGGTGGTGGTTAAGAGCAGACTGTAAATGCTTAATCCCAAGAAAAGTGATGATGAAAACTGTTCGCAAATACAGCTGAAGTGACGTTTGAAGATTTGCCATCATGACATGACGTCATAAGCATGGTTGAAAGAAACTGAATAGTTTCTAAATCGTGGGTTGGTCAGTTAAGACCATGTTTTCCATAATCGAATGAGCAGGGGTCGAAAATTATGTTATAAAAAAATGACCTTCCTACCAACACTGGCGAAAGGACATTTTTGGGGGGCAATTTGTTAGCTCCTAATTTCGACGCCACATGATTTCAAACAATTTGGCTTTAAAGGAAGGTATCCTTTAAGATAATAAGCTAAAGAAAGGAGGGCTTCGATTAGAAGGTCTTCGACCATGTCTTCTGAAAGTCTGAGTCGAATAGAAGGATTTCAAGACTTTAAAGATTTCTACGTTCCAAGAGTCAATTCGACAGGACAAAACTGACATGGATAATGCGCTGCAGTTACCACTAGATAGTGGAGGGAAGTTTTACTATTTGAATTTGAAAATAGGACAGGTGGCGAAGATCCAAGAAGTTGAAGACATGCAAAATGCCAAGTGGCATGATCTAGGAGTAAAACCGTCAGATGGTGATTACATTAGAGTATTATAAATAGGTCAGTCCTAGAGTTAGAATAGTGTGAAAAAATCATATTTGTACAAGTAACTTTGTATTCACTCAAAGTATCCAGTGTGTCGAGAAACAAGTGAAGTGAGAATGTACGTGATTGTAATCACCATCACCCTTTATTACAATGAAATTTACTTTGAAGTTTCTGTTTTAGATTCTTTACTTTGAAATCTTTGTTTTTACAAACTTTTACCTTTCAAGTCAATTACATTACCAAGCCTCTACTTTCAAACATTTATCTTTCAGCACTTTAAGATCATTACGCATTCCTTTCCAGCATTTAATTCCAGTTTTTATCAAACCTTTACATTTAGCCATTTCTCTCTTTTGATGTATCGTTCGATTTAGTTGTTTCTTTGATCTTTTATCGTTATCCTTTACACTTCAAACCCCTTTTTTTCATTTATGTGCATTGTCGAAAGGCATACTCTACCAAATCACGAAATATTCTAAATACACATACAACACATGTCCTAGGATCAATCTGATCGATCCTGTAAGTTACTAGAACTTTACTGTTTTAGAAGATCAGCGGTTGTTTACCAATTTTCAAGGTAAATAGTTGGACATTACCGTCTATGTCTAGATGTGCATCATCATAGTATGACATTTAAAAACATATTAGATTAGCCATTATAAGTAAAAATTATGAATTTTCATGCAAAACAAGTTTATGAGTCAATACATATAATCTATGAGTCAATGCATAATTAAGGATGGTTAAAAACACCTCCCTGCCATGTTTGAGCTGATACAAGTTACAAATTAGTCGACTCATTCTGAAAGGTTTTCAAGCATTATATTTATGTTCATCCTTGCCTTGTATGTAGCGATAAAAAGGCAAATTGATTCTATACATGTTGCTATTAAGTCGAATGATTCAGTATTGGAGTCTACTCCAACTAAAAGGGGTTTTCATAATAGTGTTCCTTCCTCTCTTGTATCAATACAAAGTATCTATGGGAGAATACAAGTTTTGATTGAGTCGACTAATCCATACAGGAAATCGACTCATACTGAAGAAATTTTTAAAGCAAATTTATCTGCCCTTAATGTATTGACTCAAATGGGACTATATATCAACTCCAAGCCTTATGTATTGACTCATACAAATTTGGAGTCAATACATCTTATTTGGAGCCAATACATGTATTGACTCAATCTTTCAAACACGTAATTTTGTCTAAAAATAATATGTTTTGTTTGTTTTTTTCTCTACACACACATACATATAAATATGCATTCATGCATCTTTTCTTAATTATTGAAACCAATATTAAACTTAGAAATTTCTCCTTATCTTCAACCTTTCTTTGCATGCATTCAACAACTACACAATCATTTTTCTCCAGTGTTATAAAGTTAAGATTGATAAGGTCTAATTTAGGTTACGGTAATCAAATTGGGTTGAGTTTTTCTTTGGGGGTTTCATTGATAAAACCTTTAGGGTTTTTCCTCTAAGATCAAGGATTGATAAAAACTTTAGGGGTTTTCCTCCAAGATCAAGGATTGATTTTGGGGTTTTTGCACAAGTCTTTGCAACTTGGATTCAGCCGAGTAAAAGTTTGGAAGAACGGGGGTTCTTGCAAAGGAGTACCGATAACTTGAAAATCAATTGAAAGACTTAGGGAAAGATCTTTGGATTCAACCGAGTGAAAGCTTTAAAGAACGGTGGTTTGGTCAAAGGAGTAGCGGTAACTGGAGTATCAAATTGGAGGTCTTGTGTGACTTGATCTAGCTCAGATCAAGGGAAGACAAGAAGCTATGATCAACATCAAACATAGGGTTTGGGAGTTTATATTGCTACTACTTCTCTTGTAAACTAATATTTCAAAGGTTAATTACAATATCTCAATTAGATTTCGAATTAAGGGCTGACGTACCCATAGTTAGGACAATTTGGGAACTGCCTAAATAAATCTTGGTGTTCTCTCTCTCTCTCTCTCTCTCTCACTTTCCCTCTCTCTCTCTCTCTCTCTCTCTCACTTTATATTTTGATAACACTTAATGAGTAATTTGAATTGTTGAAAATTCTGGTTGTGTTGAGGTGTCTTAAACTGTTTTGTGAAATTATTGCAATCTAAACAATTGCAATTTATTTGTTACACCTTTAACACAAAGATAATTAAGCTTGGTGTCTTGCACACCTAGTGTTTGATAAATTGACTGCACACTAAGTGTTCGATAAATTTTCTTAGTCAAGTTTATTTTTACATTTCATTAGAAATCGTTTATCATTGTGTGGTTTATATTCAAACACATTATATAGAACTTATTGGTTTGCTTTTCTCATCCTTAACATACGTTATACTATGGTTTATAGGCATATCTCATTCTACCAATAACGGTTCGGATAGACGAAAGTCGACTCGGATTCGCTTTCGCTTGCCATAAAAAAAATCTTTCAAAACAAAATTTTTAATAAGAAACTTTTATTTTACAATCTATTCAACTACCGCTTCTAGATTGTTTCCCTCGTCTAATAAGTGGTATCTTCAAGCACCGGTTTATCTTATGCTTCAAATTCGCTTTTTAGATTATGGCTTCTGAACCAAAAGGGGCTTATAATAAAGCGTCAATTTTCAATGGCGAGAACTATGTTTATTGGAAACATTTTATGCGTATCCATATCAATTCTATTGATAGAAAAGCATGGAGCACCATCCAAAATGGTTCATTTGAAATTATTATGACCAATGCGGATGGTGTTGTTGTACCTAAATCGAAAGAACAATGGGATGCAGAAGAAGAGAAAAAATGATATAGTAATTGGAAAGCAAGGAATATTCTAATATCCTCTTTAGGAGTTGATGAATATTACCATGTTTCTTAATACAAAACCGCTAAAGCTATGTGGGACGCATTACAAGTTGCCCATGAGGGTACAAATTTTAGCGTGATTTTTGTGGTCTTGAATCACTATCGCTTGGGCACTACAGTTCGATTCATTTTTTTATCCTATTAAGCTGATTAAGGAAGGGAAATAGATGTCTCCAATTAACCCTGCTTGCATACTGAGTTTAAACAGTCAAAACTGTTGGTTTACATATGCTATTAAGATGTGGGCCCCTCTTCGGTTATTTTGTTAAGAATAGAATGTTTGGACCATTTGTGAGGTTTTTGGTAATGTGTTTAGATTTGATGCTTTTGGGTTGATGTATGGAGGTACTGGATTTTGGGTTTTTGATTAGTGTGCTCGCTAAGATTTTTGCAATCATATGCCTACGTATTCCCGAAACAGGGAAATCAGAGCGATCGTAGTTCCTCCTATTATAGGAGGAAAAAGGTGTTTTGGTGTCTTGTTCAAAGTCCAAGACATGAAGCTGAAGGTAGTTTGTATCTTGTTTAAAGCCCAAGATGTGAAGCTAAAAGGTTGAGAGAGAATTTGTCATCTCTAAAGAGGAGTTGTTGATGTTCGTATGCTGTGAGCAAGGCACAACTTTGATGCTAAAAGGTTGATTGACTCAACCGGGGTTTTCTTTATACAAAACCTAAGAGGAGGCGGGAAGTTTGACTTTTTCGGAGGAAAATGTTCTTTCTATCTTGTACAAAGCCCAAGATTGAGGCTAAAATGGTTTGACTCAATAAGAGAGTACTTTTATTTGTCCTGTATCAAGCCCAAGACGGAAGATAACAAAGGGTTGACTCAACAAGAGAGTCTTGAACATGCGATTGACTCAACGAGAGAGTCTGAAGGTTGTTTGACTCAATAATAGAGTCTTTTATACTCAACAAGAGAGTGATTTGCTATCTCGTACGAAGCTCGAGATTGAGGCTAAAAGGAGATTGACTCAACAAGAGAGTCTTTTATAATCAACAAGAGAGTGTTTTTCTATCTCGTACGAAGCCCGAGATGGAGGCTAAAAGTGGGATTGACTCAACAAGAGAGTCTTTTATACTCAACAAGAGAGTGTTTTTCTATCTCGTACGAAGCCCGAGATGGAGGCTAAAAGTGGGATTGACTCAACAAGAGAGTATTTTATACTCAACAAGAGAGTGATTTATATGTCTTGTACAAAGCCCAAGACAGAGGCTAGAAGTGGTTGACTCAACAAGAGAGTCTTTTATACTCAACAAGAGAGTGTTTTATATATGCCTTGTATGAAGCCCAAGACGGAGGCTAAAAGTGGTTGACTCAACAAGAGAGTCTTTTATACTTAACTAGAGAGTGTTTTTCTATCTCGTACGAAGCCCGAGATGGAGGCTAAAAGGCGATTGACTCAACAAGAGAGTCTTTTATACTCAACAAGAGAGTGTTTTCTATCTCGTATGAAGCCCGAGATGGAGGCTAAAAGTGTATGAAAAGGTTAGCTCTACTAGGAAAAATCATTTGTACAAAGCCCAAGAGGAGTCTGCCTTACTGCTGTGGATTCTGAAGATCCTGAAGCGGGTCCAAGAGAGACCGGGGTTTCTTCCTATGTTGGAAAGGAACTTGAGAATGTCTTTGAGACTCAAGGGTCTTAGACTGTCCAAGTCTAGAGTTTTATCTTTTGTACAATGCCTAAGAGGAGGCGCGGGCATTAAGGGATGAGTATCAACCCTACAACGGCCGGAGTTTTGACGTTGGAAAGACTACTCTAGCAAAGGATGACTAAGTTCTATTTTATACCTTTAAGAGGTCGTCAGGGTCCTTGTATTAAGCCCAAGAGAAGGCATGAGAACTTTTAAGAAGCCGAAGGGTCCTTGTACAACGCCCATGAGAAGGCGGGAATGCTTTTAGGAAGCCTGTGGATCCCCAAACCAAGAGAAGTTCAAGACATGCTATTCACCGAGAATAGATCAAGCCAGGAAAGTTCCAGGATTTGGAAGAAACTCAAGAGATGCCATTCACGGAGAAAAGATCATCTCTGGGGAGTTAGAGTTTCTTTGACAATTTCTAAGGGTGACAGTCTGAGAAAGGGTTCACCGAGAATATTGCCTTTCTCTTTGTTCCACATTGTTTAACCCCAAGAGGAGGGAAGACTGTATCTGGTAATCCTATGGGGATCTAGTTTTGTTTGTATTTAAGAGTGACCAACAGAGCTTTACCTAGTGCTAGACATAGTTGCCGGGGAAAACTCTAAATAGCTATACTAGTATTACATAGTGGATATGTGACAAGTATATAAAAGGATGTGAAAGAAGACTTATAGTGAAGCAGCCCCACAATACAGTTATGTACATATGAAAGCGGTAAATGAAAGCGGATAAACACTTACCCGTTGTAGAGCTTCCATGCTGTTTTGTTAGTCGGTCAACAAAGAAAGTTGGATAACAACATATATATGGATTCAAAATCAAAGGAGAAAGTATTTTGAAAATATTGTTGGGGCTTACAGCTCAAGGAGAGGCCCAAGGTTTTATCAGTGATTGCACTGTTGTTTTGAATTTGTACAGGGACTTATACAAGTGACTGAGGCCCAAAAAGGTTTTCTGTACAAAGGGATGGATCTTACACTCTCTCAATAGGCCCAAAGGTGTTTAAAGAAAAGGAATGGGGCTTATAACACGAGGGTTGGCCTAGATGATTTGATTTTTGAACCGGCGATTGCGCAGAGATTTTTCTTTTAACGCGGAGGAACTTATACAATGTCTGAGGCCCAAAAAGTTTTGGTTTAAAGGGGGTTGGGTCTTACACTCTATTAGAGGCCTAAAGAGGTTATTTTTGTACAAGAGATGGGGCTTACAACTCAAGGAGAGGCCCATGGGTTTTTGTTAAAAAGGCGACGATCGCACCGAACTTTTTGATGGTGTCGGGACTTATACAATACACTGAGGCCCAAATCATTTTGGTTTTCAAAAAGGGATGGGTCTTACACTATACTAGAGCCCCAAAGATTATTTAAAAAGTTTTGTTTGGGTGAAAATCAAGGAAACCCTAATTTCATCATTTTAAAAGTGAATTCTCAAGAAAAATCAATAAAAAAAATGATAAAACACCAAATAAGTTTGAATAAACAACTTGTGATTTTTGGTTGAGATTTGAAAAATGATATTTTAATCACAAGATGAATTAAAATTCATTTGGTTTTGATTTTCAACATGAGAATTCAATTTTAAAATGTTTAAAAAACAATTAAAAGTGAATTTATTCACAAAAATACCAACTATATTAAATAAATAATATAAACATGATTTTTTATGGAATAAAATATTTCAATATTTTTGTGACTTTTTCCAAAAATAACCAATAAAAAATAATTAAAATTGAGGGAGTTATTAATTTTTCAAATCATTGATAATAATATGAAAAATATTAAAAAAGTGGAAAAAACATTAAAAAGGGGGTCTGGGGCGGGGGGGATTCGAACCCCAGACCTCTTGTGTGCAGCATGCGCGCCTTACCACTGGGGTGGTGATACATCTGTGTATTGAAACACAACCACAAATATACAAGGCTTGCCTTGTTTTTGGCCTGGCCCAAGGCAAGGCAAGGCAAGATTTTGGTTAGAAACGTGAAGGCCATAACTTTCTCATTTCTCCGTGGATGGAGACAAAATTTATATGCATCTGGCCTAGAATTTCCTAAGGAATCCAATGCTGGTGGTGGTTTTTCCAGAAAACAAATCCTCCTCAAAATCCATGATGAATTGGAATGAGGTGTAGTTGAAGCTTTTGTAGAGGGCCATGAGAGCTACAAATCTAGCTTTGAATGGGGGAAAATTTCCTTGTGGTTTAGGAGATATGATCCTCCAAAGTTGGTACCTTAGCCACTTTGTTCCATAATTTAGAAAATTTCTAAGTTTTTATGGTTACCCTTTTTACAAGTTATCCCACTTTTCTTGATTAATGATGATCCCAATCATGCATTAACATCATTTTAGGGTAAAGTAACCATAATTGTGAAAAATCTCAAAAAGTCAAAGTTGACTTTTGTGCACAGTTGACTTTTTGTCAGATGAACTCCAGACTGTGCGATCCTCTATGAAATCAAGTCGTTGACCTAAATCAAACTTGATGGATTGATTTCATAGGAGTTATAGGGTGTATTGAATCATGTCCCAAGGGTTGGGAGCATCTCCTGGTCAAAAGTCAAAGACACAATTGACTTTTCTCGCGAAACCCTAATTGTGGTTCTGATGAATTTAAAACTTGTTGCTCAAGCTTCTTGGATCAATCCATTGTTGCAAATGGATCAATGTAGTGTGTTAGGAACCCTCAAATCATGTCTTGAGGTCTTGGCTCATGTTTTGTCCCAAAAGTCAACTTAGGGGTGAATTAGGTCAAAAAACCACAATTCCTGATTTTTTATGAATGCATCCCCTGAGGCTAAATTGACTTGATGATTGGGTTTACGAGGTCCCTTAGAGTATTTTAGGTTGTGCTTTGAAGCATTGGCTCATGCCCAGAGGAAAATTTCCATCTGGAAGCCTCAGTCGACCAAAACCCTAATTTGGTGACACTGGCGATCCTGAGGCTTAATCCACTCAGAATGTTGCAGCCTTGTGCTTAATCCTTGAGGTGGGAGTCCTCTTGATCCATTGTGGATGTTTGAAAGGTTTATACAAGTTGAAGATCATGCCATTACTCGATTGATCTTTTGTCTAAGAGATCTGAGAGGGCTTGGAACCCTAAGTTTGATTGTAGTGAATGCTCACCCATCTTTGGGGAGACTAATGAGGTATAATGGTCCATCCATATTGTGATGATAATTTGCACAATGATGAGAATCTTAGTGGTCAAAATTTGGGGTATGACACAAATAAAGTCAAACAAACTAGAATCAAGAGTTTGAACTCTTTCATATGAAGCATGGTGAAACCATTACCAATATTCAAAAGAGATTCACTTATCTTGTAAACCATTTGAATGCATTTGGTAAGCCGGTTTCCAATGATATTCATACTAACAAATTTTTTAGATGTCTTAATAGGGAATGGCAACCTAAGGTCACTTCCATCAAGTAAGCTAACAACTTATTGACATTAGACTCTACACTTTGTTTAGAAATCTTGAAGAACATCAGAAGAAGGTTAAGATATAAAATTACAAGGAAAAGGAGGTGGACAAGAAGTCAGTTGCTCTAATGGCTTCTAGTTCTAAGTCCACTATTAAAGATCAAGGTGATATTGGAACTAGTGATGATGAGTGTTTCGATGATGAAGAAATCGAGCTATTTTTTTAGAAGGTACTATAAGTATATTAAGAGAAATGGAATAAAGCATTCTGACAAGAATATCATCAACTATAGAAGGCATTCAAATACCTCAAGGGAAGATGAACATAAGAAGGAAAAATCTAAAGGTTTGTGTTAGATCCATGGTTTTAGGATTGACATCAATTTTGCTAAAACATGGTTCACAACAAAATGTTGTGTGAAATGTTCTAACTTGTTGGTCTGTCAACATTGAAGACATATGTTCTGACGCATGTTGTGACATTGTACCAGAACACCAGTACAGGTTGTAGTTTTATTCTTGACAGATTTGATTTGATTTTGTGAGATTTTTTTGGATATATCTGTCATACCCTAATTTTTGACCATAAGATTTCACCTCTATGTGCATCATTTTGCATATTTGCATGCTTTATCACTAACGGATTTGTGCAGGAATTTTAATTTCCAGTGGAGATAGTACTTTTTTCTCACGGTTCAGAGTTTCAAGACATGACCAATAATCCTGATCCAAAAGGGTACTAGGGTGTATGATTAAGGAGAATATTTGGATTTTTTTTTTTATTTTTATTTTTTATTTTTCAAGCTTTCTCAAGAAAGGAAAAGCTTGTTAAAGCAAGAGTTTTGTCTGAATAAAGTACAAATCATGGTGCAAAGGATTAGGTTGTGGATACATTGAGATTAAAGTGAAAAAGCGGTGTGATTTGGTTTGTGGTTTCCATACGGCATCAAAGCTTGGCTCAAAACGTTTTGAGTTCAAAACGATTCAATTCAACTGGATTGAAGTTAGTAAGTGTGCTAAGATTGGAAGGTCAATTTGTAAGGATTCTTTGAAGTTCAAGTACAATTCAAAGGAAAAAGTTTGGAAATTGTTGAAACAAAAGATGTGGTGCAAGGTGGATGGAATTCCAAGGTACAAAATTCAAATTGCAAAAATTGTCAGAGATGTCAAAGTCTTGATTCCAAGCAATACTTAAATGTGTTTCAATCCATTTCAAGACATGATCAATTTGTTTCAAGTTTGTTTTATGCCATATTTCAAATTGGTTTCAAGATTTGTTTCTAACGATGATCAAATAAATCCCGAGTTCTAATTCCTAAGAGACTAAGTGTTTGATTCAGTTGGATTCATTAAGGGAATTTAAAGCTTTACATGTCACCCTAACGAGGCATAATATTTTAGGAATTGTGTTTAGATAATAGTTTCACATGCAAGAGATTCACGACCACCAGTCAATATAATCAGTTAATCTCTATGCTTTATTAATGGTCAACAAATTGAAAGTGCACAGGTACTGATATGTGGCCCACCATTTACATTACAAGAATCAATGGTCAAAGTCCAGTACAATATTTAAGGATCATTGCAATCCTGCACACAAAGTTATGTGCCTGTACAAAAGGAAAAAATCTGAAATTATAGGAAACCAAATCAAGGCAGTCATCAGGTTCCCAAGCGTATTTCAGACACAAAATCTCTGCATCAAAGGGTCATAAAAAAGGTGATGTTAGCCATTGAATTTGAACGGAACCGAAATGGAAAATAGCCGAATTATAAAGGGAAAGGATTAACCTGTTAAAGAAAAATCAAGCCAAAATCATGTAAATCATCAAACATCATCAAACCACTTCCAAAACAATAATCAAGTCATGACCTTCCATAATCAGTACCATCACAAAATTAAAGGAGGCATTGAATCAAATCTTCATGAAAATGGAAACATTGTCATTACACAAATCAAAACTCATAACAACAATATTTCCTTTCCGAAACCAAGAACAACAATAATTATGCACATTCAATGTCGACATCAGAGTTGAATCTCACATGTGTGCTTATAAAAGGGTGGTTTGCGAAAGAGAAAGGACAGCAACAAACAACGATTCAGAAGAACATCGCAAAAAGAAAAAAACCACATAGTTCTCACATATACACCAATACACATATCACCATTCAAAACTCTTCACGCCAAGAATTTCACAAGAACATACCCACACCTTCAGAGATTCATTCATACACAAAACCTTCACAAAATCACCACGCAACAGTGAAAATATCCACAAAAATTCACAAACATTATCTGAAACACATTCATACGCGTAAGAAAGAACATCCACACAACAACTGCGAAAATCCACCACAGTGAGCAGAGTACCCAAACCATCAAAATTACAATTCACTCACGGCATATCAAACGCGAATCATACACGCACAGGGAAGCAACGACACACATTGCAGAAGAACAAAAACTCGTAGTAGCAGCAAACGAGGAAGGAAAATAGAAGGACTTATCTTCGGATTCGCCGACATCGTCGAGTTCTTCGAAGGTATTTTTCCACTCGATTCTTATGCTTAGACTTGTGAACTCCATTTGTGTACCTTCAATCTCATGTTTCTGATTCGAATTCACGAATATTCGTACTCATTAGCTAGCGATTGTTACGGCGGTGCTTTTTTCGCGCGAGAGAGTGAGAGAGCGATTGAGAGAGCCTTTGAGAGAAGGGTCACAAGAGAGAGCGATTTCGAGAAAGAGAGACGGATTTGGGTTTTCGCAAGCAAGAGAACTAGCGATTTCGAGAGAGAAGAAACGAAACGAGAGCTCTTGGAAAGGTAAATGTAACTCTGTTCTTGGCATATGAAAGTGCTGTTGCTGTTTGTTTACTTTTCAAACCCAGTAAGCATGTGAGTATGGTCCTTTGACCGAGTGAGTATTGGGCCTTGCGCCCAAACCTCTTTATTTTAGCCCATAAGCTTCTCTTACGTTTTTGTTAAACTTTCGTTTTGTTTATTTCTATTAATTTAGTTTTGATATTTAGTCTTAATAGTATGGTTAATTATGATATTATATCTTTGTGATTTTGATTAGAAATAGTGAAAGTTGCTGACTCTTGACCTATATGACCCCTTTTTTTTCCGTACTAATTCCAAAGGAAATGAACTCCCCCGTTGACTACCATGCGCATGTTATGTTTAGATTTTTTTTTAGGAATAAGAATTTCTTTTAAAAAAAAAATTAGTTAAAAGAATTAAACAAGTTGATTTTAGATTTAGTCTTAAATTTAGTTTTAATTCTAGGAATTGGTTTAATTTTTTTAGATTTGGTTTTAATTTTACTTTTTCTTCAAGATTATCAATCTAAAAGGAAAATAATTCAAGAGGAGCTAATTTCATTTTTACTTCTTAAATATTTTTTGGAATTAGTTTATTTTCTAAATTTAGTTTTAATCCTATCCTTTCTCTTTAATATAACAAAAAATAGTAAAAATTCAAATAAGACATTTTTTATTTCTAACTTTTCTTTTGATTTATACTTTTAATATACTTAGGTCTTTTACCTTAGCACATACCCTTAGCAAACAAGCGATAAATAACATAAATAATAACAAGAGGTTCCCGTAGAGTACTACGGACGTTTAGGATGCTAATACCTTCCCTAGACATAACCAACCCCCGAACATTAGATCTCTTAGGTTTTTCGTTCTTTAAACCTTTCCTTTGGATAAAATAAAGACTGGTGGTGAATTTCAAAAATTGTGATTCAAGTTAATCTAATAGTTTGGTATCCAATTCTCACCGCAACAGAAATGGCGACTTCACTGGGGATTTTTTGAGGGTTTCCCCTAACTTGTTTATATCTATGTTGTTTATTTGCTTATTTGCCTATATATCTTTATATCTGTATATATACCTGTTTTGCTTGGTTTTTCTGTGTGCAGGGTACTATTTGTGTGGTGAGACAAAGTCCTACACCCGGGCTAGAGTGAAATTAAGATAGGAAAACGGTGAGACTTCAATGATACTTTGAGGGAGTCGATTCCTGAAAAAGTAAATTGAGACTTCACCACTCAGTCTAGGCCCTCTCGAATAAAATATTGTCCAACAAGTTCATTCGTGAAGACGATATGGTTTCGATCTAAAGGCCCTCGGGACTGGGGACCGTAGTTACCTTTAACCCAACTTGGCCTATTAGGATGTAGTGCGGGGACTATGCGGGAGTCTATTTCTGCAATAGTCGCTACGCGATACTACACTCAGACGAGATTATCTTGAGAATATTATTGACTACCAAGTGATTTGGAAAATCGATAATATCCGAAAGATGGATTGTAGACTCTGGGAACTTTGTAGAACCCGTTCGGCAGGTACAAATAAACCTCTAGTACATACCTTGGGAAGGGTAGACCATGGCTCCATGCTCGTGATCTTTAAGCCTAGGCCTTTGTTTGCCTGTATATGTGTATACCTGTGCTTATGCATCCATTCATGCATTCATGCATAACCATTCGGTTTCAAGAAACTCAACTGTTCTTTCCCTTGCAAAATCAATAAAAAAAAAATCATGAAACCTTTTTTCCGAAATGTTTGCAACCTACTTTTAAGTTCCTTGAAACCATTGCATTGCATGGCATATCATTTGCATCTTTGCATGCGTCCGTTTGTCCAGCAACTCATTTCCAGCTGTCTCTATCTTCCAGTGTTACCTGTGAGTTGTCAAGCTGATTCCTCCACACAGATATCAAACTAGAGCTAACTACAGACGCATAATGGCAGAGCAAGAAGCACACAATGCTGAGATGCGAATGAAGATTGACGACCTTAAGTCAAGCATGGCAAAGCTCACTGAAATGCTCCAAGTTTTGATTACTAGAGGAGAACCACCCCAAATGACTGCCATCCAAGAAGTTTCAACTGCTGATCCTCAATCTATTCAGGTGCCACCTTCAACTTGGCTAGAGTTTGGTTTGTCTCCCAACTATTCTCCACCTCTTGCATCTACTACTATGATTGGTCAGACTTCTAGACCAGTGTTTCAGACTCCAGTGTTCTCCAAGCCTAAACCTGTGGTTCATGCTGTTGCCCAGACTACTCGACCTCCTTTTGAAAACCCTCTCTATGAGTACAATGCTGCCAATGCTCAGGGTGAAGACCATGAAGATTTTGTTGAACCTGCGATTGTCCGTGAACATTTTCAGAACATAGACAAGAGACTCAAAGCCGTAGAGGGTACTGATTTCTTCAACATTGATGCAGAAAACATGGGTTTGGTTTCTGACCTTGTTATGCCTGCTAAGTTCAAGGCTATCGATTTTGTGAAGTACAAAGGTGATTCTTGTCCAAGAGCTCATTTGGTCATGTATACCCGTAAGATGGCTGCTCATGCCAAGAATCATAAGTTGCTTATCCATTGTTTTCAAGACAGTCTGAGTGGAGCTTCTCTCAAATGGTACATGAATCTTGAACAGAACAACATTCACTGTTTCCAAGATCTTATTAATGCCTTCATGAAGCAATACAAGTATAACCTCGACATGGCTCCTGACCGCCGTCAGCTGCAAAACATGTCTCAGAAGGATAAAGAGTCTTTCAAGGAATATGCTCAGCGCTGGAGAGAGTTGGCTGCCCAAGTTGAACCTCCTTTGGCAGAGAAAGAATTAACTGGGCTATTTATGGACACCTTGTCTCCATTCTACTGGGAGAAGATGATTGGTAGTGTTTCATCCAGCTTCACTGATTTGGTTACTATTGGTCAGAGACTCGAGGAAGGACTTAAGAATGGTAAAGTGTCAAAGACTGCTGAATCTTCTAATGGTGCGAAGAAATCCTATGGGAACTTCCAGAAGAAGAGAGAAGATCAGACTAATGCTGTTATGTTTGAAACCAGAAGGTCTCGTCCTCAACCCCAGTATGTTGATCACTCCGCTGTTGCTGCTGTTACTCCTGTTGTTGCTGCTCCACGACCAGCTCAAGCTCCCCAACGTCCAGCTGTTGGACAGAATCAGTACCGTAATAGGAATAATTTTGATCCTATTCCAATGACATACACTGAACTTTATCCTGGGCTGGTTCAGAAAGGTTTGATTACTACAAGGCCTTTGCCTCCTCCTCCAAATCCTCTTCCAGTCGGTTATAGGGCCGATCTTCATTGTGAATACCATCAAGGTGGCGCAGGCCACGACTTGGAACATTGCTTTGCATTGAAAGCTAGAGTACAAGAGCTGATCAGAATTGGTATTCTCTCATTTCGTGACACCAATCCGAATGTCAAGAACAATCCTTTGCCAGAGCACGCTAAGTGAGGCTTCAGTCGACTTCAGCGGACCTCAGTGTTTCAGACAGGACAACTCACTCTTGCTTCTAACTAGTCACTAGACTTTTGTTTCTTGTTGTTTGCATTTTTCTTATCTTGTATTAGCTGGTTGCTTTCAAATCATGTTTGTACTTTCATAATTAATAAAATGAGCATTGCGACTTTTGGATTCAATTCATTTGTGTTTGTTATTTTACGCTTTATATTTCAAAGAAAAAAAAATAACAAAAACAAAAACAAAATTATTATCTCTCTTCCACTCTCTTTTCGATTATGCAAAGATTGGAGGGAGGATGATGAAAACAAAACACTCATAATTGCTGTTGGTATGCTTTCAAATCAAAACTTTGCTGAAGATGTAAGGCATTATTTCAATTCCCAAACACTGGAGAAATACGGAAGATAAACCCTCGTCAACCCCTTTGAGCCTTGAAGTAGGAGTTTCTTTTCTTTACAAATAAAAACCCGCAATCTTAACCTGGGGCAGGGTAGTTCTCAGTTAACTGGATTGTGCATTCAAATACAAGAGTTTCATGCAAGACACCTTTCAAAAAAAAGGTTGCATTCTCAATTTTTCCTTCGCACGCAACAAGCAAGTGTCGAAGATGTCTTTCAAGTCAAAAGTCGATGATGGTTCGTCGTAATCATTAAGCCAGGAAGTCACTTTCTTTCAAAAAAGATAAAAATCAAAAAAAGAAAAAGCCCGCTAAGTCAAAACCTATGAACGAGACTTAGGCAAAATTGGGGCATCCCGCTGACTGTAAGATTCACGAGAAACAGTTCAGGCAAAAGTTAGGGATAATAAAAAGGAGAAATCTTTAAATCCTTACCATGAAATCCTCAATGAAAAAAAATAATAACCAAGAGTTATAAGGAAGTAGTGACTGTCACCTCAAAAGTCCCTTAACTTCTGAACCATCATCACTATCATCAATGCAATCCCTAACCTATGGGAACCTAAGTGCAAAGTCTGAGTTAACTGAGTGTAGGACTGGAGATCATCACGAAGATTGGGTGGGTACAAATAAAATTTGAACCTTTATCCTTTGTTTCTTAAACCGTGAACCAGGCCACGTTATAACCCTCAAAAGACCTAATTGAAGCAAGGTTATTTTGAAAGCATGCTACAACGAGGTTGCGTAAACTGACTCCTAAAGTTCTTTGCAGATCATTTTTTTTGGCATCACACCTTTTTGCCTTATCTTTCACTTTTAAACGTCTTGAACCACCGTGTTCTGACCAGTGACCCTATTGTTTTACCTCTTTCCAAAAATGATTTTGATTTCAAAAGTTGCATGAACTTTGCATTTACTATGTTTGTATGAACACTTTTGTTTGCAATCTGGATTCCGCTTAAGGAATTTTCAAACATTTGAGAAACTGGGTCAGTGATCCAATCAGGGGCAAGTTCCTTCCAGATCCTATTGAGAATCAGTTCAAGATTTGTTCAGTGCAAGTCCTTCTCATAATTGGTTTATACAGAAGGCTTTTTCAAGACTCATACTGGGGCAAGTTTTCCAGGTGCACAGTAATTCAGTTATTTTCAGCATCAATCCAAGCTGAAGCAATTATCAATTCATCTACAACAGTCAACTAATCTGGGGGCAATTAACTTGAAGAATCCCCATGCAGCTCTCCATCCCTCCTATAAGGATCATCAATTGATACAATTTACCAGTGTGGCAGAGTTGTGTTTAGTAGCATCTCTAGTCCCAAAGCAGAATGGCAGGAATCAGTCTTCCAGTCTTGTCTTCTCCACAGAAGAGTCGAGCCGTGTCGTCGACATTTGCATCTGCATTTGCATTTGATCATATATCATAGCATAATTCATATACATATGCATAGCAAGAGTGTCATCCATCATTTGCACTCATTTGCATTCTCCATAGGTCATGTTGTTATTCACGTCTTACCTTGTGGTCAAAGTCCAACTTACTTGGCACCTACCAAACAGACGGTGATCCATTTTATCCAATGCTTTCTTGGGTATCTCCTTGTTCATATTCGTTCAATGCTTTCTTGGACATTGTGATTTCTTTCTATCTAATACTTTCTTGGGTATCTCCTTGTTCATATTCGTTCAATGCTTTCCTGGACGTTGTGGTTTTCTTTACATCCAATACCTTCTTGGATTTTACCTTTTTGTCTCATTGGCGTCTGATGTCTTCTCAGATATTATGAGTCATACCTTTCATTCAAAGCTATTATTGGATGACTGGTTTTCTTTGCATTCAATGCCATTCTTGAATGTAGTCTTTGTTCACAGTCATCTAAAGCCATTATTAGATATTGTGATTATACCTTTCATTCAAAGCCATTATTGGATGACTGGTCCCTTTACATCCAATGCCTTCTTGGATCTCACCTTTTTACCTCATAGTCATCTAAAGCCATTATTAGATACTGTGATTTTACCTTTCATTCAAAGCCATTATTGGATGTCTGGTTTCTTTACCATCTGATGCCCTTCCGGATGTGTCCCTCCTTCTGATGTTCTTCCAGATCGAGTCTTTGTTCACTTATCTAAAGCCATTATTAGATACTGTGATTATACCTCTCATTCAAAGCCATTATTGGATGTCTTGTTTCTCTATCTTGTTCACTTTTTCTAAAGCCATTATTAGATATTGTGATTGTACCTTTCATCCAAAGCCATTATTGGATGTTTGGCGTCTTTTTCGTCCAATGCCATTCTTGGATGATATTATTCCATATCGAGTCTTTGTTCACAGTCATCTAAAGCCATTATTAGATATTGTGATTATACCTTTCATTCAAAGCCATTATTGGATGATCGATGTCTTTTTCATCCAATGCCATTCTTGGATGATGTTTTTCCAAATATTTCGCTTTGTTTATTCTGATGCTTTTCCGGAATGACATTGTCTTTTTACCGTCTAATGTTTCCCCTGATATGTCTTTCGAATCTCTTCCCGTACCTTTATTGTCTGGTGTTTTCAGGATCTTTGTCTTTGCATTCATCTCATATCATATCATTTCATGTCATATCATATGCATTTGTGGCATCTTATGGCCAAAAATTGCGCATGTTTGTATTTAAGTCTCTCCTATCTCGTCGAAACGAAGATTTCAATCTCCATATCTCCGGATAGAAGAAACTTAAACAGGGGCATCTGTCATACCCTAATTTTTGACCATAAGATTTCACCTCTATGTGCATCATTTTGCATATTTGCATGCTTTATCACTAACGGATTTGTGCAGGAATTTTAATTTCCAGTGGAGATAGTACTTTTTTCTCACGGTTCAGAGTTTCAAGACATGACCAATAATCCTGATCCAAAAGGGTACTAGGGTGTATGATTAAGGAGAATATTTGGAATTTTTTTTTTCAAGCTTTCTCAAGAAAGGAAAAGCTTGTTAAAGCAAGAGTTTTGTATGAATAAAGTACAAATCATGGTGCAAAGGATTAGGTTGTGGATACATTGAGATTAAAGTGAAAAAGCGGTGTGATTTGGTTTGTGGTTTCCATACGGCATCAAAGCTTGGCTCAAAACGTTTTGAGTTCAAAACGATTCAATTCAACTGGATTGAAGTTAGTAAGTGTGCTAAGATTGGAAGGTCAATTTGTAAGGATTCTTTGAAGTTCAAGTACAATTCAAAGAAAAAAGTTTGGAAATTGTTGAAACAAAAGATGTGGTGCAAGGTGGATGGAATTCCAAGGTACAAAATTCAAATTGCAAAAATTGTCAGAGATGTCAAAGTCTTGATTCCAAGCAATACTTAAATGTGTTTCAATCCATTTCAAGACATGATCAATTTGTTTCAAGTTTGTTTTATGCCATATTTCAAATTGGTTTCAAGATTTGTTTCTAACGATGATCAAATAAATCCCGAGTTCTAATTCCTAAGAGACTAAGTGTTTGATTCAGTTGGATTCATTAAGGGAATTTAAAGCTTTACATGTCACCCTAACGAGGCATAATATTTCAGGAATTGTGTTTAGATAATAGTTTCACATGCAAGAGATTCACGACCACCAGTCAATATAATCAGTTAATCTCTATGCTTTATTAATGGTCAACAAATTGAAAGTGCACATGTACTGATATGTGGCCCACCATTTACATTACAAGAATCAATGGTCAAAGTCCAGTACAATATTCAAGGATCATTGCAATCCTACGCACAAAGTTGTGTGCCTGTACAAAAGGAAAAAATATGAAATTATAGGAAACCAAATCAAGGCAGTCATCAGTTTCCCAAGCGTATTTCAGACACAAAATCTCTGCATCAAAGGGTCATAAAAAAGGTGATGTTAGCCATTGAATTTGAACGGAACCGAAATGGAAAATAGCCGAATCATAAAGGGAAAGGATTAACCTGTTAAAGAAAAATCAAGCCAAAATCATGTAAATCATCAAACATGATCAAACCACTTCCAAAACAATAATCAAGTCATGACCTTCCATAATCAGTACCATCACAAAATTAAAGGAGGCATTGAATCAAATCTTCATGAAAATGGAAATATTGTCATTACACAAATCAAAACTCATAACAACAATATTTCCTTTCTGAAACCAAGAACAACAATAATTCTGCACATTCAATGTCGACATCAGAGTTGAATCTCACATGTGTGCTTATAAAAGGGTGGTTTGCGAAAGAGAAAGGATAGCAACAAACAACGATTCAGAAGAACATCGCAAAAAGAAAAAAACCACATAGTTCTCACATATACACCAATACACATATCACCATTCAAAACTCTTCACGCCAAGAATTTCACAAGAACATACCCACACCTTCAGAGATTCATTCATACACAAAACCTTCACAAAATCACCACGCAACAGTGAAAATATCCACAAAAATTCACAAACATTATCTGAAACACATTCATACGCGTAAGAAAGAACATCCACACAACAACTGCGAAAATCCACCACAGTGAGCAGAGTACCCAAACCATCAAAATTACAATACACTCACGGCATATCAAACGCGAATCATACACGCACAGGGAAGCAACAACACACATTGCAGAAGAACAAAAACTCGTAGTAGCAGCAAACGAGGAAGGAAAATAGAAGGACTTATCTTCAGATTCGCCGACATCGTCGAGTTCTTCGAAGGTATTTTTCCACTCGATTCTTATGCTTAGACTTGTGAACTCCATTTGTGTACCTTCAATTTCATGTTTCCGATTCGAATCCACGAATATTCGTACTCATTAGCTAGCGATTGTTACGGCGGTGCTTTTTTCGCGCGAGAGAGTGAGAGAGCGATTGAGAGAGAGTTTGAGAGAAGGGTCACGAGAGAGAGCGATTTCGAGAAAGAGAGACGAATTTGGGTTTTCGCAAGCAAGAGAACTAGCGATTTCGAGAGAGAAGAGACGAAACGAGAGCTCTTGGAAAGGTAAATGTAACTCTGTTCTTGGCATATGAAAGTGCTGTTGCTGTTTGTTTACTTTTCAAACCCAGTAAGCATGTGAGTATGGTCCTTTGACCGAGTGAGTATTGGGCCTTGCGCCCAAACCTCTTTATTTTTGCCCATAAGCTTCTCTTACGTTTTTGTTAAACTTTCGTTTTGTTTATTTCTATTAATTTAGTTTTGATATTTAGTCTTAATAGTATGGTTAATTATGATATTATATCTTTGTGATTTTGATTAGAAATAGTGAAAGTTGCTGACTCTTGACCTATATGACCCCTTTTTTTTCCGTACTAATTCAAAGGAAAGGAACTCCCCCGTTGACTACCATGCGCATGTTATGTTTAGATTTTTTTTTTAGGAATAAGAATTTATTTTTAAAAAAAAATTAGTTAAAAGAATTAAACAAGTTGATTTTAGATTTAGTCTTAAATTTAGTTTTAATTCTAGGAATTGGTTTAATTTTTTTAGATTTGGTTTTAATTTTACTTTTTCTTCAAGATTATCAATCTAAAAGGAAAATAATTCAAGAGGAGCTAATTTCATTTTTACTTCTTAAATATTTTTTGTAATTAGTTTATTTTCTAAATTTAGTTTTAATCCTATCCTTTCTCTTTAATATAACAAAAAATAGTAAAAATTCAAATAAGACATTTTTTATTTCTAACTTTTCTTTTGATTTATACTTTTAATATACTTAGGTCTTTTACCTTAGCATATACCCTTAGCAAACAAGCGATAAATAACATAAATAATAACAAGAGGTTCCCGTAGAGTACTACGGACGTTTAGGATGCTAATACCTTCCCTAGACATAACCAACACCCGAACCTTAGATCTCTTAGGTTTTTCGTTCTTTAAACCTTTCCTTTGGATAAAATAAAGACTGGTGGTGAATTTTAAAAATTGTGATTCAAGTTAATCTAATAGCTTGGTATCCAATTCTCACCGCAACAATATCTCACTTATTTTTGTAGGTCAAGAAGATTTAATATGGAACATTTGATTTGATCTCCAACTGTTCATAAGTTTCTAAAACTAGATGTTGATACAATTTAGAAAACTTGATGATTTGTTCCAAGATTTAAAGAGATTTTTCTGCATAATTGATGCAACCCTCAACGTGTGGATCAAGCAATATCTGGGTGAAGATTTCAAAGCCCATGGACTACTGAGGAGTATTTAAAGAGAAACCTAACCCTAATGTGTTTACGGCTATCACTTTTGTAAAAATAATGGGAGGTTTTAGAATCATAGGTTTTGAGAGTCTCTTTAGTGTGGCTTAGTAAGTCACCCATGTATCTTCTGATACATTGAGCTTGACTGGTTATATGTTGTTAAGTGTTCAATCACGAGCTTTTAAGCAAGTGTAACACCCATATATAAATACATATATCAAAGCATATATTATACACGAAAACCACGTTTGGTACTGAAATACCAATAAGTCCCTAGTAAACACATTATACATATACATGCCCAAAAAGCCTAATACAAAAAAACTATGGCATAAATATATATACAAGATGTTCCAAAGATAAATACTAAGAACTAGATCGACAACGATCTCAAAAAAAACTCCACAACGGAAGCTACGCCATTAGACAATTAAGGATAATCACACGGCCTTATCCTTACCCTTTGCGGAACCTGAGGTACCTAAAATATTCAACAATAGTGGGGTGAGATACATCAAATCTCAGTGAGTTCTCTATCTTATGGATTCTCTCGGCTCTACAAGGTTCTAACCAAATCCTAACTCAAGCCCAAGGGAAAGGAAAGGACTTCGAGTTCACAAAATCTCACACTAGAGAACCCATCGCACAATTCACAAAACGACAACTAGTTAAGGAATCTTCTCCCCGGCCAGCCTTTACAAGGCACTACAACACGGGTCAAGGATCCTTAACGTAGATAATTTCTCCCCGGCCAGCCCACACACAGAGCACTACAACACGGGTCACAGTTATCTACAAACGGTACTTCTCCCTGGCCAGCCCACACAAGGAGCACTACAACACGGGTCATGGTACCATCCATTAAGTAACTTCTCCCCGGCCAGCCCACACTAGGGGCACTTCAACACTGGTCACGGTTACTTACTTAATAAATACTTCTCCTCGGCCATCCCGCACAAGGGGATCTTCAACACGGGTCACGATATTTATTAAGGGATACCTACTTAACAAATACTTCTCCTCGGCCACCCCGCACAAAGGGATTAAACACGGGTCACGATATTCATTAAGGAACAAACCACAAACTGGAGGAAATACGGTCCTCCACTACTAACTACTTAACAAAGATACTCTTCAAGTATCGATGTAAGCAATGCCGCACAATTCTCTAAGTCATTCTAGTGTACTAAGGTTTCCTCACAAATTCACCTCCTGAAGCTTTTAGATTTTTAAAAGTTTCGTTTTACATAAATCACAAAATCCCGATATTTTAACATAACTGAAATAAATTCAGTCAATAATCAATATTTTCACTTTCCATAGGCTAGAACACATTCATAGCTTCACATCGATATAAAGAACGTCTAAAACGGATAATCGAGTCAAAAGTTACGGATTTTCGAAGAAAATAAATTATTGAGAAACAGCCAGATTCGCCTGGCGACTCAGGATTTCGCTTGACGAATCCCTCTTCGGCAACAATTCGCCTGGCGAACTAGTGGCGAAACACAATCTTAGAAAAAACCCAAGAGTTCCAGTAGCTACACAATTCTGTATCCCCATTTTCGCCTGGCGACTTAGGATTTCGCCTGGCGAATCCCTCTTTGCCAACACTTCGCTTGGCGAACTAGTGGCGAGACCTAATTAGCCTGGCGAATCGCATCAAAACCAGAATTTTTCTGCTGCGGGTTATATGGTTCCAAACCCAAAAATCCAACTTTTTCCAACCCAAAACATTGCCAAACAATCAAAACAAGTGTCAACAATGTTCATATGCATATTTCGATTATACTACGCAATTTATATCGATTTTCAACCGCTAGATTCATTGATTTGCAAAATTGTTCATTTTTCTCAAAAGCTAACCTAACTCTAGAAACTCAAGAATTCTACAACTAAAGCTTCTATCTAGAACCCACCTGGATTAGAAGATGACGATGAAGAAGATGAGATGAAAAGATGAAGATGAGATGATGATTCTTGTTCTTGAGTGCTTTGGAATTTTTCTCTTCCTTTTCGTTTCCTTTTCCTTCTCTTCACTTTCTCTTACTCCAAATGTTTCTAACTTTGGAAAATGAGGGAAAAAGAAATAATATAGAGAAAATACTCAAAATTAGTAACACTAATAAATGTCCAAATTAGCTCAAATGCACCAATGAATAAAACCTTAAAGTTAGATAATATTAATCTGATTAGCTCTGAGTTCATCAGATGCTCTAATTATCTTATCAGATAAATACTCAGAACACACTGGATCTCAACTGGTCTCAACTAATATTATCCAGAGCGTTTATAAAATACGGGGTATTACATCCTCCCCTCCTTAACTAGAAATTCGTCCTCGAATTTAAAAGATTACCTGAACAGATGAGGGTAAGCATCCCGCATCTTTGATTCTAGTTCCCAAGTAGCATCACTCGGATGCATCACATCCCATTGCACCTTAACAAGAGGAATGTATTTGTTCCTTAATACTTTTGTTTCTCTTCCCATAATACGACCCGGTTGAGGTTCAAAAGTCAAGTCTGCTTCTATTTCCACTGATTCCTGTTAAACTGGCTGAAGAGGGTCAGGAATAAACTTTCGGAGCTGAGATACATGAAAGACGTCATGCATCTCCGATAGAGAGAGTGGTAAGGCTAATTTGTATGCGACTGCACCAATCCTTTCTAAGATCTGATACGGTCCCACGTATCTCGGACTTAACTTGCGTGACTTAAACGGTCCTTTCAATCTCAATCTTGGAGTAACCTTCAGAAACACATGGTTACCTTTCTCAAATTCTGAAGGCCTCCTACGATTATCCGCATAACTCTTTTGACGATCTTGTGCTTGTTTAACTTTCTCGCGGATCATCTGAATCTTTTCCGTAGTCTCTTGAATAATTTCGGGTCCCAAAATTCTATCTTCACCAACTTCTGCCCAACACAAAGGTGTTCTACATTTCTTCCCATACAATGCTTCATAAGGGGCCATACCGATGCTCGCATGGTAACTATTGTTATAAGAAAACTCAATCAATGATAGAAGTTCTTTCTAAGTTCCTCTACTTTCTAGCACACAAGCTCTTAACGTGTCTTCCATCGTTTGTATTGTTCGCTCAGTCTAACCATCCGTCTGAGGATGATTCGACGTGCTCAAGCACAACCTCGTACCCATAGCTTGTTGAAAAGCCTTCCAAAACCTTGAAGTAAACTTTGGATCTCTATCGGACACAATATTAGAGGGAACACCATGCAATCTCACAATTTCAGAAATAAACAACCTTGCAAGATGACTTGCCTTGTAAGTGGTCTTCACGGCTAAGAAATGCGCAAATTTCGTTAGTCGATCCACAATCACCCAAATAGAATCGTAACCACCTTGTGTACGGGGTAAACCTACTGCAAAATCCATAGAAATACTCTCCCACTTCCAAAATGGAATCTCTAATGGTTGCAACAGACCGCCCGATATTTGGTGTTCAATCTTCACCTGTTGGCACACTGCACATTCCGACACATATACCGCAATATCCTTTTTCATTCCTGGCAACCAATAATCCTTCTTTAAGTCCTGATACATCTTCGAAGAACCAGGATGTATCGTAAAAGTGCCTTTATGATCTTCATCTAAAATCTTTTTTTTTTAATACCGCATCATTCGGAACACAAGTCCTTTGGTTAAACAGGACAATCCCATCCGCTGCTCATGAAAAACCCGGTTGAAGTAACATCTCTTGAAACTCCTCTAAAACTTGTTCTTGTTGAATCTCAACTCTTAGAGTAGAATTGACATTCAAATTTCCCATGATTACACCATTCGGAGTCCACACAAACTGGAGATTAAGATCTATGAACTTTTCCAACAAAGCATACTCCAAAATCATCAATTCGGCACTATGAACCATTTTCCGACATAATGCATCTGCCACTTTATTCGCTTTTCCTGGATGGTACTTTTATTCTAAGTCATAATCCTTTAAGTACTCCACCCACCTTCTTTTCCGCACATTCAACTCCTTTTGGTCAAATAAATACTTCAAACTTTTATGGTCACTGAACATTTCAAAACGGATACCATACAAATAATGGCGCCACACCTTCAGTGCAAACACAGCTGCTGCTAGTTCCAAATCATGAGTTGGATAATTCTTCTCGTGAACTTTCAATTGTCGGGAAGCATAAGCTACCACTTGACCACCTTGCATCAGAACACCTCCTAATCCCATCTTAGAAGCATTGCAAAATACTTCGTAAGAGTCGTCAGGATCAGGAATAATTAACACATGAGAAGTCGTCTATCTTTCCTTCAATTTCATAAAACTTTGTTCACAACCTGAATTCCACTCATAAGCACAATCTTTTCGAGTAAGTTTTGTCATTGGTAAGGCCAATTGAGAAAAACCTTTGATAAACCTCCTATAGTAGCCAGCCAATCCCAAGAAACTTCTAACTTCTGAAGCATTCTTCAGTCTCCCCCAATTAATCACTACTTCTACCTTTGACAGATCCACTGCCACACCACCTTGAGATATAACATGACCAAGAAAATTAACTTCCGCCATCCAAAACTCACACTTGCTTAACTTAGCAAAAAGTTGCTTCTCCTGCAATACCGATAAGACAATTCTCAGATGTTCTCCGTGCTCTTGTGGAGTACGAGAATAAATAAGAATGTCGTCAATAAAGATTATGAAAAATTGGTCCAATTAAGCTTGAAATATATGGTTCATGTATTCCATAAAAATAGCTGAAGCATTAGTCACACCGAACGAGATCACTAAGAATTTGTAATGGCCGTAACGGGTTCTAAATGCAGTCTTAGGCACATCGGAACTCTTCACTCGGATCTGATGATAACCCGACCATAAATCAATCTCCGAGAACACACAGGCTTCTTTCAATTGATCCAACAGGTCGTCTATCCTGGGTAAAGGTACTTGTTCTTAATGGTGACTTTGTTCAACTTACGATAATCAATACACAACCGCATTCCACCATGTTTCTTCTTTACCAACAAAACTAGAGCTCCCCACGGTGAAACACTAGGTCTAACAAAATGCTTAGCCATCAAGTCCTCCAATTGGTCCTTTAGTTCTCTTAATTCAAGCGGTGCCATCCGATAAGGAGAAACGGATATAGGAGCCGTTCCCGGTACCAGATCAATAGAGAACTCAACTTCTCTCTCCGGAGGAAGAGAAGTAACGTCCTCAGGAAAAACTTCGGGAAACTCACAGAGTATAGGAATACTCAGCACTTGCTGGTCACTACTCCCCTCCTTGGTAAGAACCAGTAAAACAGATTTCTCCTTCTCAAACAAGAAATTTATCATTCCCACCGTACCTTCTAAAATAGTTGTTAACACATCCTTCGGGGTAGCCTCGGCAGATGGAATGATGATTAGCTTTTCCTCACACCTAATAAACACCGAATTAGCAGAAAGCCAATCCATCCCCAAAACGACATCAACATTCTTAAGCGGTAAACAGATAAGGTCAATCTGAAAAACTCTACCATTCACAGACAAAACACAGTTTTCACACCTCAACGGTGTCTCAACCATTTCATCCATGGCGGTAGTGACCACCATAGGAGGAGACAAAGGAATAGGTTGCAACCCAAGTCTCTTCACACATCGCATTGACACAAAATAATGTGTTGCCCCACAATAAAAAAAAACAAAACAAGGATGTCCATTTACGAAACACGTACCCGCAATCAAAGAGTTGTCACTTTTCGTCTTCCTTGCATCCAAAGTATAAACTCATCCGATATTCCTTCCTTGCACTTGGTTTCTATTCTGAGTACAATCTCTAGCCACATGTCCGATTCCATTACAAATATAACACCTGAAGCTCCCATCGACACACTTGCCAAAATGACGTTTGTTGCACACCCTACATAAAGGAATAACGTTAGGTCTAGCAACCTGCTTCCTTTTGAAAGCTTGTGATCTAGGCCCAAATTGTTGACTCGCTCTCCCACGATCCCCTTGATTCACCCTACTTACAACACCTTTAGCTTGGACTTTCTTCAAACTATGCTCAGCCACATAGCATTGCCTTAGAGTTTCTGCATAAGTAGTGAACTCCCTCTGAGATACACTATGAGACATTTCAGCTTTTAGTTCAAACAGAAACTGATCTATTTTCCACCATTCATCCGGAGCATACAGATCCTGCCTAGAATAAACAGCCATATCCTCAAACTTTTTAGCATAACCAGCCACAGTCATACTACCCTGTCTTAACTGTTGAAATTCAAACTCTTTCTAAGTCCTCAAGGAACTAGGAAAATATTTCTCCATGAAAATTGCCTTGAATTGTTCCCTAACCTTGGGCACACCCTGAATAGTCAAAAGAGCCGACACACTCTCCCACCACCTCATGGCAGGGCCCTTCAATGAATGCGAAGCAAAAACCACCTTATTCTCTTCACTACAGTGCACTATCAAGAAAATCCTTTCCATTCCCGCTATCCATTCGTGAGCCTTTACAGGATCTAATCCGCCATGAAATTCCAGAGGATTCATGCGGAAGAAATCCCGGAAAGTCCCACCTACAGCTTCCGGAACAACCACCTGAGGATGCAAACCTCCATTCATTTGTTGTACCATTTGCTGCATAAACTGATTCTGTTGTTGCTGCATCTGTTGCATAAACTGATACAAATGAGCATTTCCATCGCCACCTGGCGGATTCGTCCCAGCTGGAGTAGTGCGGGGTCTACCACGGTTGCTTCTGCGTCCGTCATCCATGTTCGTAAAGGTCATACAGATAGGATTAAGTTGATTAGGCACAATACCATAAATATAACACTTAAGACCAATGGCGACACAACGCATATGAAACGGAAAGAAAAACTTATTCTATTTCATGGCTAGGTCAAGGATACGACCTGCTCTGATACCAACTGTAACGCCTATATATAAATACATACATCAAAGCATATATTATACATGAAAACCACGTTTGGTACTGAAATACCAATAAGTCCCTAGTAAACACATTATACATATACATGCCCCAAAAGCCTAATACAAAAAACCTATGGCATAAACATATATACAATATGTTCCAAAGATAAATACTAAGAACTAGATCGACAAATATCTCAAAAAAACTCCACAACGGAAGCTACACCATCAGACAAGTAAGGATAATAACAAGACCTTATCCTTACCCTTTGCGGAACCTGAGGTACCTGAAATATTCAACAATAGTGGGGTGAGATACAACAAATCTCAGTGAGTTCTCTATCTTATAGATTCTCTCGGCTCTACAAGGTTCTAACCAAATCCTAACTCAAGCCCAAGGGAAAGGAAAGGACTTCGAGTTCACAAAATCTCACACTAGAGAACCCATCGCACGATTCACAAAACGACAACTAGTCAAGGAATCTTCTACCCGGCCAGCCTATACAAGGCACTACAACACGGGTCACGGATCCTTAACGTAGATAACTTCTCCCTGGCCAGCCCACACACGGAGTACTACAACACGGGTCATGGTTATCTACAAATGGTACTGCTCCCCGTCCAGCCCACACAAGGAGCACTACAACACGGGTCACGGTACCATCCACTAAGTAACTTCTCCCCAGCCAGCCCACACAACGAGCACTTCAACACGGGTCATGGTAACTTACTTAATAAATACTTCTCCTCGGCCATCCCGCACAAGGGGCTCTTCAACACGGGTCACGGTATTTATTAAGGGATACCTACTTAAAAAATACTTCTCCGCGGCCACCCCGCACAAGGGGATTAAACACGGGTCACAATATTCAATAAGGAACAAACCACAAACCAGAGGAAATATGGTCCTCCACTACCAACTACTTAACAAAGATACTCTTCAAGTATCGATGTAAGCAATGCCGCACAATTCTCTAAGTATTCTAGTGTACTAAGGTTTCCTCACAAATTCACATCCTGAAGCTTTAAGATTTTTAAAAGTTCCATTTTACATAAATCACGAAATCCTGATATTTTACCATAATAGAAATAAATTCAGCTAATAATCAATATTTTCACTTTCCATAGGCTAGAGCACATTTATAGCTTCACATCGATATAAAGAACGTCTAAAACGGATAACCGAGTCAAAAGTTACGGATTTTCGAAGAAAAGAAATTATTGAGAAACAGCCAGATTCGCCTGGCGACTCAGGATTTCGCCCGGCGAATCCCTCTTCGCCAGCAATTCGCCTGGCGAACTAGTGGCGAAACAAAATCTTAGAAAAAACCCAAGAGTTCCAGTAGCTACACAATTCTGTCTCCCCATTTTTGCCTGGCGACTTAGGATTTCGCCTGGCGAATCCCTCTTCGCCAGCACTTCGCCTGGCAAACTAGTGGCGAGACCTAATTTGCCTGGAAAATCCCAATTCGCCTGGAGAATCGCATCAGAACTAGAATTTTTCTGCTGCGGGTTACATGGTTCCAAACCCCAAAATCCAACTTTTTCCAACCCAAAACATTGCCAAACAATCAAAACAAGTGTCAACAATGTTCATATGCATATTTCGATTATACTACGCAATTTATATCAATTATCAACCGCTAGATTCATTGACTTGCAAAATTTTTCATTTTTCTCAAAATCTAACATAACTCTAGAAACTCAAGAATTCTACAACTAAAGCTTCTATCTAGAATCCACCTGGATTAGAAGATGATGATTAAGAAGATGAGATGAAAAGATGAAGATGAGATGATGATTCTTGTTCTTGAGTGCTTTGGAATTTTTCTCTTCCTTTTCCTTTCCTTTTCCTTCTCTTCACTTTCTCTTGCTCCAAATGTTTCTAACTTTGGAAAATAAGGGAAAAAGAAATAATATAGAAAAAATACTCAAAATTAGTATCACTACTAAATGTCCAAATTAGCTCAAATGCACCTATTAATAAAACCTTAGAGTTAGATAATATTAATCTGATCAGCTCTGAGTTCATCCGTTGCTCTAATTATCTTATTAGATAAATACTCAGAGCACACTGGATCTCAACTGGTCTCAACTAATATTATCCAGAGCGTTTATAATATACAGGGTATTACAGCAAGAGTGTATTGTCCTTAGTTTAAAGCTTTTAAGAAAAACTAAGTATTTGTATTGGAAGAGTGTTCTTCTACTTTGAGTTATTGTTGAATTGTCACTGATAGGAAGTGAGAGGGGGATCTCATATCTTGAGGGTATCTAGGTAGAAGTTGAACAAGATAGTGATTAGACGAGAAGTTGTAAACGAGGGAGTTTAGCTTTGAACTAATGCCATCATAGTGAATTTCCTTCCCGGCTTGGATGCCCCCAAATGTAGGTGATGTTGCACTGAAGTGGGTTACCAATTGACTGTGTTATTTATCTTTCTGCAATTTTTTTTCAGTCTGAGTTATTTGTTCTGTCAGACAGAAGACATCGTAACATCTGTCTTGACATTATATTCTGATGTGAGGACATCAATATTAACATGTGTCAAAGTTCCAGAATTTCAGTTCGTGCTATAATTGTGTAAGAGCCAGACATTACAAGTCAAATTGTCCATTGCTTAAGAAGGATAGAGGAAAGGGCCAACAAAATAAGTCTAGCATGTCAAGAAGAGCATACCTTGCATGAGATATGATAATGAATCCTCTAAGGCGGGTAGTTCAAGTGAAAGTGATGGAATGGAAAATCCTTGCTTCATTACCAAGCACAAAAAGAAAAATGTAAGTCATTCCAAATATGAACCTATTGATAAAATGTCTTATTCTTAATTACAAATTATTTTTGAAAATCTATATGTGAATCCACTGACGCTTTTAAAAAGTTGGCTTCAATTAAAAGAATTTTTTCATACTTAGAAGGAAAAGTTTTTGAATCTGAAAAACAAATGGAAGCTCATAAGTAAACCGTGTTAGATGCTTCAAAAGTTGATGTTGAGGAAGAGAAATCTTCTTTGTTTGGTCGTGAAACTTGTCACAATTTTCAAAAAAATGTTAATATTCTAAAAGCCAAATTAAACAAGGCATTAGAACCAAAACTTACCTTCGCTATTAATCCTACAAAATTCAGAAGATCTTTAAATGTGTCGTACAAAAAATACAATTTTGTTATAAGGGAATCTAATAGCGAAAGTTACTATCATCATCAATTGACTTGTCACTATTCTTGTAATAAAGGCCCTACCATTTCTAAATGCAAATTTAGGAGATACTTGGTTCCTAAAGGTGAATTTCAATGGTTTCCTGTTAAGGGCCAAATTGTGCATACTTTTGACTATATTTTATGGCCCTTTCAATTGGTTTCCTTGATAATTTAGTAGAATATCTAGTAGTTTTAGTATATTTATGCTAAACTATGATTTTATTGTACATATTGTATATTATGATCATTTTTATGCTCTTTTACAGGTATTCTTGCTTATATTGGATGTTGGGAACAATTGGTGAAGGAAAGAAGGCCTGAAAGAGCATTTTCGAAGAGTTCGTGTCGGCAAAGCGCGCTAAGCGAGCTTTTTAGCACGCACATTATTGTTTCGATTATTAGCGTGAGAAATCATCTAACGAGTTAAACAATAATACCCACGAAATTGCTTTTGACATAAACAGATTTGCGAGGATACGCGATTGTATTGATGGAAACTAAGTTCATATGCTTAATTAATCGGATATGTATGAAAAGGATTAGCGAAATCTAGTCTTGACATGCTTTTCTCAAAACTAAAACATCTTTGCTCTAATTTACCTTTGCTACAAACTTATGTTACAAACCAAGAATCATTTGAAAACTCTTACTTAAAACGGTAAGCTATTGAATGGCAAGCATCTATATCACTCAATCCCTGTGGATACGATAAAACACCCACCGAAAATAATTTCAACAAAATGGCGCCGTTGCCGGGGATTGTTGTTTGATATTGCAAGCATTGCAATAGTTTAGTGATTTTAAGATTTTTGTATTGTTAATCTCTTACCTCTATAATTCCTTTGTGCTTTTTAATTTGTTTGGCTAGTGTGTAGACTCTGTTTATGCGAGGGAAGTTACCCGCAGATCAACTTCTTTTTGATCTTGAGATTGAGAGAACTGCGTGTAAGTTAAATAGAAAAACTATACGGAGGAGGCAACTTGCTAAGGAATGATGAGCACAAGGAGAATCTTCTTCAACCACACCACAGTTTACGCCAAACATGGCAGCTCCACCACCACCACCCCTGCTTCAACGCCATGCATTAACAGTCCGAGGCACACAACTCAATTTGCGCGTAATGCCCACAACGGGAGGCACTCTAAGATGAAGACCGACATCCTTGCTCTTCTATACCAAAATCCATTTACCGTTATGGATCATGAGGATCCCTCCACTCATCTTACAAAATTTTAAGAAATTGCGGGTGTAACGGGAGTGCCTGAAGCTGAAGAGGAGTCATTGTTCAAGAGACTCTTTCCGCATTCCGTATTTGGGAAGGCAAAGGAATGGTACCTTGACCAATCGACTGTTATTATGACAGATTGGAACGTGTTGGAAGAAAAATTCCTAGAACGGTTTTTTCCATATAATCGTTTTATGGAAGCAAAAACGGCGATCGAGGTTTTCTCTCAAGGTGGAAATGAATCCCTCGACGAAGCTTGAGAGAGATTCAAATCCATGCTAAGAAAATGTAAGGGATACGGTTTTGATGAACTTACGCAAGTGCATATTTTCAGAAATGGTCTCCAACCGAATCATAAGACCTTGTTGGATGCTACTTCGGGCGGGTCTTTAATGTCCAAAAGCACGGAAGAAGCAATTTCTATCATTGATAAGATGGCACTAAATGATCATCAAAGGAATCATAATCGTGGTGCTATGCAAAAGAAACCGGGAATGCTTGAATTGGGAACTAGTGATGCGATTCTTGCTCAAAACAAATTGTTATCCCAACAAGTCGAGTTGTTGACTCAACAAATGTCAAAACTTCCACAAAAAATTAAAGAAATGCAAGAAGTTCCCAACAACAACCAACAAATAGTGAGTTTTGAGCTTTGAAAGGGAGTTTACTCTACTGGGTATTGTCTTCCAGTTGTGGAAGAGGTGAATTATACGGGAAATCAAAATCAAGGATATCAACCACGACCACCTTACCAACAAGGAAACTAAGGTTACCAACCAAGAGGTAATCAAGGTAATCAACAACTGTGGAGGCCTCAAGATGCCGGACCTTCAAATCATGAACAACAATATCAAAACTACACTCAACCTCCACAAGCTCCAAGTGGAAATACAAAGATGGAAGACACCCTCACGCAATTTATGCAAATGTCAATGTCTAATCAAAAGAATACTGATGCGGCTATAAAGAATCTTGAGACGCAAGTGGGGCAATTATCAAAACAATTGGCCGACCAACACAAAGGAACTTTTCCGGCGAATACTCAACCAAACCCAAAAGAGCATTGCAAGGCTATTATTATAAGAAGTGGAAGAGAAATTGATATGGGCATAGGTGTGGATGTAGTGGAAGAAGACGGAGTAGTTGAAAAAGAAAGAGATATTGATGAGAATGAAGTAGAAAAAAATGTTGAGGGAGATTTAGTTGAAAATGAAAAAAAAAGTGAGGAAGAATGAAAAAGAATGGGAGAAGAAAAATTGAAAAAGACTAGGAAGGGGAAGGAACCGGTGAGTACTATTCTAATCCAACATTTTCCATATCCTCATGCTTCGTCAAAGAAAGATAGTGCGAGGCACTATGCTCGGTTTATGGACATTTTCAAGCAATTGCAAATCAACATTTTATTTTCCGAAGCATTGGAGCAAATGCCAAAATACGCAAAATTCATGAAGAATATTCTCACAAAAAAGAAAAGGTATACGGATCAAGAAACTATCATGGTTGTTGCTAGTTGTAGTGCTATCATTCAATGGACTCTCCCGAGGAGAGAAAATGATCTGGGACGAATCACTTTGCTGGTTACAATAGGAAATATCTATGTTGGCAACAGGTTGATCGATTTTGGCACTAGTATCAATTTTATACCTTTGTCTATTGTGAAAAGGTTAGGAAATATGGAATTAAGAGATACTCAAATGACATTTCAACTTGCCGATAAATCCACTTCCCTTCCTCACGGTGTAGCGGAAGATGTATTGGTTAAGGTAGGCAAATTCTTGTTTCCCATCGACTTTGTAGTGATTGATATGTAAGAAGATGAGGACGCTTCATTGATTCTTGGAAGACCATTTATGAAAACCTCTAGAATGGCCATTATATGGATGACAGTCTTATGAAGGTTAGAGTCCAAGATGAGGAGATTTGTTTCAATCTATTTGAAGCCATGAAGCATTTAAAGGACAAAGGCGATTGTTTTAGAATCGATACAACGAAAAAAGTGATTGAAGCTGTAAAGTGGCAATTACAAGTTCCAACCCCATTACAAAAAATTCTTACAAACGCTCTTCAAAGTATCAATGAGACCTAAGAAAAAGAGATCAAAAAGTTTTTGCGAGAACTAGAAGAATTGGATGAAATTCCGCCTTTGAAAGATAGGGTGGAAATTTTGAAAAAGGAAAATAATGAAGAAATTAAGCTTGAATTGAAGTTGTTGCCTTCTCATATTAAATATGTTTTTCTTGATGATGAGGGGCATAAACCGGTGATCATAAGCACGAAGCTAACCACCATTGAGGAGGAAAAATTGATTTGTGTTTTGAAAAAGAATCAAGAGGCGATGGGATGGACTCTTTCTGATTTAAAAGGAATAAGTCCTTCTAATTGTATACATCAGATATTCATGGAAGAAGATTTCAAACCGGTCGCTGAACCACAACGTCGCTTAAATCCTACCATGAAAGAGGTGGTTAGGAGGGAAGTGGTAAAAATGTTGGATGCCGGAATGATTTACCAGATTTCTGATAGCCCATGTGTTAGGGTTGGCATTAATTTTGTAAAACAAATGATAACAACAATATGTTAGATAGTTTTGTTTATCTTGCTAAAGAAGAACAGGTTGAGCAAGAAGTCCTAGTGTGCATTGGAACATGTTGAGCTGAAGTAGTGTTAACATCTGGAACAACATGTCGTATCAAAATGTCCCATGCAGGTTCATTCGACATTGCGCCAGAACTGAAGAGAATGTAGAATTCTGTTATATCCTAACAGATGCAGAAGTTTCAGGAAATAATATGTAAATTCCATGTGGCACTGAATTAAAAGGTTTGAAGATTCAAGTCTGAAATTGAGAAGAATATGGGAAAATATGCAATTTCTAAATATGGAGATATTTTAGGAAGTTGTAGATTGAAGTCCTATTATGTAGCAGAAGTCACTGCTGATTTGTAGCAGCTCATTTGCTATGTTTTTGTAGGCCCAAATCCAGTTGGGAATAGGTTATATATATATATATATATATATATATATATATATATATATATATATATATATATATATATAGATGTTTTGTAACCTAGTTTTGCAACACAACCAAAGATGTAAAAGTTCTAGTATTAGGGTTGGTTCCTGTACCACTCGACCTATGAGTTAGACAATTTGTAAGTGTGATCCTCGAAGCTGTGAAGTAAGAGGAGTATTGTTCTTGGAGGAAGCTTTTAAGTAACTCTAAGTTGTGTCTTGGAAAGGCGTCGTTTGTGTTGAACTATTGTATAGGTAAAGAGCCGTTGATGCAGTGGTAGATTGTCAACTGCTAGACATCATTGCGATGATTAGGAGTGAGAAGGGTTTCTCATATCTAGAGAGGATCTAGGTAGAAGGGTCATTAGCTAGTGATTAAGTGATAAGCTGTAAACGGGTAGTTTAGCTTTGAATTGATACTGCTGATAGTGGACTTCATCCCTGGCTTGGTAGCCCCCAGAGTAGGTGTGTTTGACCGAACTGGGTTAACAATTTTGTGTGTCTTGCTCTTATCTTTTCAGTACCATGACTTTTGCAATACACCTTGCCCTCTGTGATCATGTCAGACCAGATGTCGAACGGCATGTTCTAGGACATCTAAATTCTGCACATGTACCAGAATTTCAATTGGTATCAAAGCAGGTCATTCTGTTCTATATCTGGATGAGATCCGAGGGAAGATAATTTCTGGTTCGTGGTCAAGGTAGAAGCTTTCTACTGAAAAGTTGTTTGAACTTAGAGTAGTTCATATAGGTGTGAGAATGGTCCCTAGAAGTGAAGGATGGACTGTTCGTGACAGGCAGTGGCGTGTGCTGAAGGATTGGGGGAGTGGTTCAAAAACTGCTGTGTCGTGGTTATGTTAGGTTTGATTTATTTTCAAACCTGTGGTATTGTGGTGTCACCTGAATTATGATGCTAGGGCTAATATGTGACACCTTAAGGATTTGAGGAGTTTGTATTTTGATCCGCTGTGAATCTATCTGAAAACTCCTGAGGTTGTAACTGAGAAGGTTGCTCTTCTCTGAATGTATATCCTATGGTGATGGGATTTATGCAAGACTGCTTCAACTTACTCTGTCAACGATACTTGAAGTTTATTGTTCAAGTCCACTCATAAAGGCATTGATAAGTGATGTTGTAAGGAAGAGATCTGAGAAGTAATTTACTTTTACTTCTTTTCTTAAAAGGTTGATACCCAGTCTTTGATCTCTTGATGTGTTCCTTGGAATGATGTCCTATCTTGTATTAGAACATTAGAATTATGTTGTTTTTGTTGTCTGAAGGAATGGCATATCAGATGCTCTGGGTGCTAAACTAATGTGGGTGGATCACATGAGTTTGAAACCTACTCCTGATCTGGAATAGGAGGCATCTGGGTGGTTTGTCTAAGAAGTTTTTGTCCTTGGAACTTATCTTAGATGTGTGAGTTGGTCAAGGTGTGATCAACGTGTTATTTACTCCTGAGGTCAGTTTATTTCTGGTCCCGAGGCTTAAAGGGGGAAGTTTGGAGACTTTGTTTTGGAATGGGGTGTTTTTCTTAGTGCAGCTGGATTCTGCTTTGGAATGTGATGTCAAGACTGATGTCTTAACATCTGTTGGCAAAACATTGTGTTCAGAATGTTATGGTGTTTGTCTCCTGAGATCACAAGTCTCTACTTGATTTTTGTACTGATGTGAGGGTCTTGCAGTAGGTGAATGTGTCCAGCAGGTGTGTTGAACAGAGAGTGCGCTCTTGAAGACATGAAGATGAGTCTCATGTTCTCCATTCATTTAAGGTATTCTTCTTGCAAAGAAGTACTGGTGGTCTTAGATAGAGAAAAGTTGATCAGGTTGGGATCATGTGAATATTGGTACAAGTGATGATTGTGTTCAACTTGTTAGTTGAACAAAGAGTGAGCTCTTGAAGACATGAAGATGCGTCTTATGTTTTCCATTCTTCAAGGTACGAGGAAGCACATGTTATTCTTGGAAGGGGGACAATGTTACAATTCTATGCAGCTGGACGTGTGATGTTAAGGGGGGATTGATAATTCTGTTGCTTTTGGGATTTGCATACATGAGGATTAAGTGTGCTGCTGAATGTGTTTGTGATATGACCTGGAAGCTTGATCAGCTACTGATGGTTGATCCTCGTTTGCTAGAGCTTTACTATAGATGATATCTTCAGAAAAGCTCTGTGAAGATGTGTGACTGAGATTGATGTTGGAACATCAATTCAGGTGGTTGCTTGTTCAGCCAAGGCTGTTTTGCACAGAAAGAAGTCCAAGATCAAGCCACTGATCCAAGTTAAAGTAACTTGTGAATATATGTCATGACAATTTGTCATAAAGAAGAATCAGAAGTTGTCAGACGTATGCAGAAGATGACCTTATTCTGACTAATAGTAGATACTTTGACGGGAGACTTAGTATTTGTCTATTATTGATGTTATGCATAAGGGTAAATACTTTGACGGGAGACTAAGTATTTGTCTAGAGAATTATGCAAGTCTGCAGCCTGAATACTTTGGTTCTGGGATCTATTCCTTCTGAGTGGTTGTGTTTGATGACAACCTGAGGTAGCCTTATCAGCTGACTGTATCAGAAGTGTGTGATTGAAGAAGTGATCATCATCTGCTGTTTGTTTGTGAATCTTTCTTGGATAACAAATACCTTGTTGGGAGCTTGGGAGTTATCTGATGTGTGGATACAATTCAGATTTCTGAATTGTGTGAGAGTTTATTTCTCTCTTTTGTGATCAAGTGGTTGTGATTACCTGAATAAAATGCAGAAGGTGTGACCTTTTATCTAATGCTGATGTCCTACATAATGTTACAACATCATTGTTCGTTGTGTATCCTGGATAAAGGTATGGGACTGTACTTGTGGAGTTGGAAGAAGCAGCATTATTGTCTGAAGTGGCAGTTCTGACATAATATGGATTAGAATGGGCAGATTCTGATCTTGATGTTAAGCAGTTTGTTCTGGAAATACATGGCTACCTTCATGATGAAGACTTCATTAGATGCTTGTGAATGTAAGGACATAAGGTTGATTTCTTCTAATACAAGTAAAAGGTGGTGGCAGTCCTTATCTTGTGTTGCAAGTATTCTAAAGACATTTGTTATGGAATATGTGAGAAATTCCAAATCAAGTGGGCTTTTATTTTGGACTTGGCATAAACATGGTGAGATTATGCTCGACAAATACAAGAAGTGGCAGTTCTTAATGTTGAGGATGTTGCAATATCATCTGATGTCAAGTGTTCATCTGCATAAGGAGCATTGGTTGTTCATGTCAGGGGGAGTTAAGGCTGTTGTATAGTACTGCAAGGGTGCAGATTTTTGTGGAGCGTGCGTGCTGTTCAAGTTTGTGCAGAGTGATGTCAAACATCATGATGAGACATATCATAGCTGTGTATGCAGGAGAGGTCTGAAAAGCAGAATTATTGTATCTGAGAGAATTTATTTTTCTCTCCTGCTCCGAAGGAAGTTAGAAGGGAATGTAAGTTGCGCTGATCGATAGAAGTCGTCTCAGAATCCAACAGAAAAGAAAATGTGCTTGGGTTTTGGAATGTATAGTTTTCTGTGGAGTTTTGGGTGGATAATGTTGTGAGCAAGCAGACATTGTCTGATAAGATGTCAGAACATGGTACAAGACATGTTTTTCTTGAGCCAAACAAAGAATTACTCTGGACGGTGGTGTAAGGATAAGGCGAAACACGTGTCTCTGCCTATGCATGGAGCGTTATTGTCCTAATTTATGGTAAGATTCAGTTGAGAAACATTTAAGGCAGTCAAGGCAGTTTTTGGAAGGTAGGCATTGAATGTTGAATGGAGTTTTTTTTTTTTATACCTAAAATAGTGTTTCTTTGACCAAGAACCTTGACATATTCAAGGCTCGTTAATTCCTAAGTTACTGGTCAGCTATTTATAGGGGCTGCTCTCTTCTCCTCCAGCCAAGTGAGTGTCTTGTTTCACTAGTCTTATGGCGTTTGTTCGTATTTGGGTAAGTGTCACTTGGGTCTGGTTCTGTGAGGGCCTTCTTTGCCAAGTTTTGGCTAAAAAGGGGGAGAAAGGGTGTGTGAAATAGGTTATGCAGATGCCGTGTTCTGAGTCTGCAGTTCCAATTAGTCTGTAGTTCCAATTGTTTGCGAAGAGAGTGTTAACATTCTTGAGTTGGTGTTAAGTTCCAATTGTGACTTGTGTCCTGAGTTATGAACACAGTTGTGACTTGTGTTCTGAGTTACCTGGGTTAATAGATTGATACTTCCTAAGTTTCATCTTATGCCACAGGTTGACTGGGGGCGTCTGATCAAGTAGGGTGTGCAAAAATCTCGTAGTCCACCTTTGGTCCTTTGTGTTAAGACAAACGCTTGTTTTCTGGAGGAGTCTTCTACAATGAATCCGGGTCTGAGTTGAAAGGAAAAAGAAATGTGTTGTATTAAGGGGGAGTGTTAGAAATCTTCTTCCTCATGTACACCAGATATCTTCTTCCTCATGTGCATAACTTCGGGACTTTCTACTTCTTACCTCCTGATGTGCTGCCTGAAGTGATTGTGGTGGGATGCTCGAAGGTGATGTTATGGAGTTCATAAAAATGGGCTGCCAAAAGAGTTGTCAGACATGATGTCCTAACATCATTCAAATATTCCTTAGAAGATGTTTCTCCAGGATTGCTGTTCACAGTAGCTACTGATGGTTACTGGTAGGTTCAGTAGTTACTGATGGCTACTGACAGTAGTATAGAATTGTGATTGCAGCTGAAATCTGAGTTGTAATGTTTATGTATTTGTTTTAGCCAAAATTTGCCAAAGGGGGAGAATGTTAGGGTTGGCATTAATTTTGTAAAACAAATGATAGCAGCAATATGTTAGATAGTTTTGTTTATCTTGCTAAAGAAGAACAGGTTGAGCAAGAAGTCCTAGTGTGCATTGGAACATGTTGAGCTGAAGTAGTGTTAACATCTGGAACAACATGTCGTATCAAAATGTCCCATGCAGGTTCATTCGACATCGCGCCAGAACTGAAGAGAATGTAGAATTCTGTTATATCCTAACAGATGCAGAAGTTTTAGGAAATAATATGTAAATTCCATGTGGCGCTGAATTACAAGGTTTGAAGATTCAAGTCTGAAATTGAGAAGAATATGGGAAAATATGCACTTTCTAAGTATGGAGATATTTTAGGAAGTTGTAGATTGAAGTCCTATTATGTAGCAGAAGTCTCTGCTGATTTGTAGCAGCTCATTTGCTATGTTTTTGTAGGCCCAAATCCAGTTGGGAATAGGTTATATATATAGATGTTTTGTAACCTAGTTTTGCAACACAACCAAAGATGTAAAAGTTCTAGTATTAGGGTTGGTTCCTGTACCACTCGACCTGTGAGTTGGAAAGTTTGTAAGTGTGATCCTCGAAGCTGTGAAGTAAGAGGAGTATTGTTCTTGGAGGAAGCTTTTAAGTAACTCTAAGTTGTGTCTTGGAAAGGTGTCGTTCGTGTTGAACTATTGTATAGGTAAAGAGCCGTTGATGCAGTGGCGGATTGTCAACTGCTAGACATCATTGCGATGATTGGGAGTGAGAAGGGTTTCTCATATCTAGAGAGGATCTAGGTAGAAGGGTCATTAGGTAGTGATTAAGTGATAAGCTATAAACGGGTAGTTTAGCTTTGAATTGATACTGCTGATAGTGGACTTCATCCCTGGCTTGGTAGCCCCCAAAGTAGGTGTGTTCGACCGAACTGGGTTAACAATTTTGTGTGTCTTGCTCTTATCTTTTCAGTACCATGACTTTTGCAATACACCTTGCCCTTTGTGATCAAGTCAGACCAGATGTCGAACGACATGTTCTAGGACATCTAAATTATGCACATGTACCAGAATTTCACCATGGGTTAGCCCGGTGCAAGTGGTACCGAAGAAAGGAGGGATGACGACTATCCAAAACGAGAAAAATGAGTTGATCCCTACAAGAACCGTGATCGGGTGGAGAATGTGTATTGATTACCGTAGGCTAAACAAAGCTACGAGGAAAGATCATTTCCCTCTTCCGTTTATGGATCAAATGCTTGAGAGACTTTCCGGTCAAGAATTCTACTATTTTTTGGATGGTTATTTGGATTACAGTCAAATTATTGTGAACCCGGAGGACCATGAAAAAACTGCTTTCACATGCCCTTTTGGAATCTTCGCTTATAGGAGGATTCCGTTTAGGTTGTGTAATGCACCGACGACTTTTCAACGGTGTATGCAAGCAATATTTTGGACTAGATCGAAAAGACAATTGAGGTTTTTATGAATGACTTCTCGGTTTTTGGGCAATCGTTTGCTATTTGTTTGAAAAACTTGGATGCGGTATTGGAACGGTGTGTGGAAACTAACTTGGTACTCAATTGGTAAAAATGCAACTTCATGGTAACCGAAGGAATTGTGCTCGGCCACAAAGTTTCTTCAAGGGGGCTTGAAGTGGATCAAGCCAAGGTGGATGTTATTGAGAAATTGCCACCATCTTTGAATGTAAAAGGTATAAGGAGCTTCCTTGGACATGCGGGATTTTATCGGACGTTCATCAAGGATTTCGCAAAGATCGCAAAGCCTTTAGGCAATTTGCTCAACAAAGATAAGTCCTTTGAATTTGATGAGTCTTGCATGGTCACTTTTAATTCTTTAAAACAAAGTTTGACTACCGCACCCATAATCATCGCGCCAAATTGGAAAATGGATATTGAACTCATGTGTGACGCGAGCGATTATGCGGTAGGTGCGGTATTGGGTCAGCGGGGAAATTTTTTTTTCATGCTATACACTACGCGAGAAAAGTCTTGAATGAAGCTTAAGTAAACTATGCAACAACCAAAAAAGAGTTGCTTGCGATAGTGTATGCATTGGAGAAATTTTGGTCTTATTTAATTGGGTCTAGAGTTGTGGTTTACACGAATCAAGTGGCGATTAAGTATTTACTTACCAAGCCAGATTCAAAACAAAGGCTAATTCGTTGGGTCCTTTTGTTACAATAATTTGATTTGGAAATTCGTGATAAAAAGGGATCTGAAGATTTGGTGGCGGATCACATATCCCGCCTTGTGAATGTTGAGGTAACCAAAAAAGAATTAGAGGTCAAGGAGGAATTTCTGGATGAAAAGTTGTATATGGTGCAAGTTAGACCATGCTTTGCCGACACGACAAATCACAAAGCCGCCGGATTAATACCGAAAGGTCTAACTCGTAACCAGAAAAAAAATTATCTGACGCCAAGTATTTTGTTTGGGACGAACCATATTTGCTTAAGCTTGGCGTCGATAACATTTTGAGAAGGTGTGTGTCAAAAGAAGAGGCCACTAACATACTTTAACATTATCACAAATCTCCGTATGGAGGGCATTTCAACGGATTAAGAACGACAACGAAAGTCCTCCAATCGGGCTTTCATTGGCCTTCTTTATTCAAAGATGCGCATGCGCTTGTACAAAGTTGTGACAAGTGTCAAAGAGTTGTTGAATTTCAAAACGGAAGGAAATTCCGTTACAAAACATGTTGGAAGTCGAGGTGTTTGATTGTTGGGGCATAGACTTTGTTGGACCTTTTCCATCATCGTTTTCCAATGAGTATATTTTGGTCCCAGTTGACTATGTACCAAAGTGGGTAGAAACGATAGCATGTACTAAATCGGACGGAAAAACTGTGTTTATAAATTTTTTAAAGAAAAATATTTTTTCTCGATTTGGTACTCCGAGGGTGTTGATAAGTGACGGAGGATCCCACTTTTGTAACACTAAGCTAGAAAAAGCCTTGGAGCAGTATGGTGTAAAGCACAAAGTTGCAACACCATACCATCCACAGGCTAATGGACAAGCGGGGGTATCAAACCAAGAAATTTAAAGGATCTTGGAAAAAACTGTGTCGTCCTCGAGAAAAGACTGGTCAAACAAGCTCGACGATGCTTTGTGGGCCTATCAGACAGCTTTTAAGGCTCCGATTGGTCTCACACCTTTCAAAATGGTCTATGGTTAGAATTGTCATTTGCCGGTGGAATTGGAACGTAAGGCATTTTGGGCCTTAAAATTTTTGAATTTTGACCCAACTTTAAGCGGAGAAAAAAGAAAGGTACATTTGCATGAAATGGAGGAATTGCACCTCCAAGCGTATGACTCCAACAAGCTGTACAAAGATCGGGTGAAAACTTACCATGACAGAAAGATAGTGACCAAACAGTTTGAAGTAGGGCATCTGGTCTTACTTTTCAATTCTCGATTAAAACTGTTCCCTTGAAAATTGAAATCTAAGTGGTCTGGTCCATTCTAGATTCAGAAGATCAAGCAATATGGGGCGATTGTCATTGAAGACACGCAGTCAAATGAGAGTTGAACTGTAAATGGTAAGAGGTTGAAGATTTATCTTGGTGGTGATTTCGAGCGGAATACCGCCGTAGTGCCTTTTTGCGATCCTTGAGGTCGCATTTGACCGTCGAGCTCAAACGACGTTAAACAAAGTGCTAGTTGGGAGGCACCCCAACATTTTAAGCATTTACTATTTTGATTTTTTGATTTTTTTTGTGTTTTTGATTTAATCGGGCAGAATAGTCGGGTGGTTGCCATTTGATGCCAGCCTTGACTGGCTGTGTTTCACTGAGCGCGCTTAGCGCAGTCACGTGAATGGGCCAGCCAAGTCTGGGCCTGAGTGGGAAAGATTTTGGGCCTTTGGGTCATGTTTATAAGATGCGAGGGGTTTCTGAAAATCCCTCATTTTCTGATTCAAAGCAACAACCACACAAACTTGTTCTGCCCAAGTGCTCTCAAATTGCATTCTTGCTCTCAAGCACAAATTTTTCTGCTCATTTCATCTCTGTCCAGGTTTGCAAGTTTCTTTTCCTTTCTTTTCATTATAGAATCTTTGTTTTTTAGGCTTTATTTGTAAGAATATTGACCTGTAGTATTAGGGTTAGAGATTAATTGATTTGAAATGTTGTTTGAACAAATTTTGGGATTTTAGGTTAGGGTTGTTTGTAAACTGATGTTGCATGTTTAGAACAACTAAGACCTGAACGATTCTGTTGTTGCATGTCAATTTGGAATGGTTGGAGTTTGAATGTGTTGATTGAGGGGTTGTTTGACCTGCGAACCAGAAGCATTTTTAGAAAATTTCGGAGGCGCGCTGAGTGGGCCCCTGACCGCTCTAAGCGCACCCTTGTGCCCTGTTCTTGCTAGTTTACTTTTTAATCTGTCAGGGAGTTGTAAATAGGATGTTTTATGCTTTTTTGTTGTTTATCATTGATTAGGGGCCTTGCTTGGCTGCACAATAGGGGTTGCTTACATGCCTGAGCGCGCTAGGCGTGCACCCCTGGGAGCAACATTTCCGTTTCATTCATTTTCGTCGACTGTTTGCCAGTTTTTTGTTGCTCTCTGGTTTATTATGATTTTTATGGAATTTTCTGGCTGGTGGTTTAACCCATTTGGTGTTGTTTTTGTCTGTTTTTCTTTGATTGCAGATGGCTTCAAAAAGTGCTCCAGTTCGCACTGGCCATACTTCTTAACAAAGGAAGCCACCAATTGAATTCGATGCTGATCGATTTTTAGTGGTGGAACAATAGAGAAGATATATGGAATTAACCGTCGAAGTATCTGGACGGAGCGTATTTTTCAGATCAACCAGCAAGAGGGGTTCCATGGATGCCAGAACATTATTGAGGGGCACGGATGACATGCACTCTTGACCCCTCTTACTTTGCTAAATTATGAGATTATGCGTGAGTTCTACGCAAATGCTATTCCTCTAGAGGGGCATGTGTATAATTTCACTACTTATGTCCGAGGGAGGCATGTTTCTTTCTCAAGGGATACTATAAACGAGTACTTGGGTAATCCGCTGGTTTTAGCGGAGGGTGAGCAATGTGCTTATGCTAAGAGGGTAGCTAGGCTGACTAGGAATTTGGAGAATGTTTGTTTGGCTTTGGCTTATCCGGGGCGTGGTTTTGAGCTGAACGCGGTGGGGAGGCCGAAGATTCTAAAGAGGGCTGACATGAACACTACTACTTAGGTATTGATGACCCTTGTCATGCACAACATCAGGCCAAGGAGTCACACCTCTTCCATTCCTGTTGATATCGCTTGCATGCTATATTATATTATGGAGGAGAGACATATTGATGTAACAAGGAACATATCTGATGAGATCTGAGCTATAGCAGCTAGTGGTCATCGGTTGGGTTCTAAGACCCCTTCTATTTTGGTATTCTCGGGGCTGATTATGGGGTTGTGCACTAGAGCTGGAGTCCCAATCCCAGGCGTGGTCCATAAGACCATTAAGGAGATTGTGACTGATACATGGATTCAGAACCATTGCATGCCTAGAGTAGATCATCCACCACCACCACCACCTGCCCACCCACATCCACAACAGCTGTAACACCCTAAACCCCCACGACATATAATAACAACATATCAGAGTAAAATAACATACATGGATTTAGGATGCTACTTTCACTACTCAACTTTTCATGCATACGATAAACAACACATCCATATTGTAATTAAAACATAGTATTTAAGCATTCACACAGCAGCGGAAATTCAACAAAATTATACCATTTTTAATCCCACAGAACATTCTCAAATAAAATAGAAATAACGCATAACAAAATAAAGGACTCTAAGCATTCCGACATCCCGGTGTTACAAACAGAGCAGACGTGACACGATAAAACAAAAGAGAAGATCTCGTCTTCGCTAACTCCACCTCTGAACTACTCCTGTTTATCTGCACGTTACCCACGTAGAGGTAACATTCAAACAGAAGGGGTGAGATTCTGAAAATCAATATAAGAAAATGCATAGTATAAGTATGAAAGCGTAAAAACATTATACAGTCTACCCTATCATCACAACATCAACACAATTAGCATTTCTCACAAAATCAAAAAATCAACACACAAAATGAAATGCAATGAGACCTACGACTCAACTCAATGCATGTGGTACCCATTCGATCCCTATTTCATGATCATAATTCCCGTCGGAATTTCATAATAGTCGCTCACACCCTACATGGGCACTCGACATTCGTGATCGCTCACACCCCACATGGGCACACGATCACCCGTAACCGCTCATACCCCACATGGGCACACGATTACCTCAACAAAAACAATGACATCAACCTGATTCTATTTTAAAGAATCCAGATAAGACGCTCACACCCCACATGGGCACACGACTTATCCCACACTTATGCAACATGTCATGTATACAACGACATCACACCACAACAACATACCACGATAAATACAATAAACGATTACGTGCATATGACCATCAACACGTCAATACATCATATTACAAAGGTACAACAAGTAGTCTATACCCGCCAACAACAACAATCTACAACGATAACACGCATACACACCAACGAATCCATCATCTCCACTTACAACACACAACAGCATACACCAAATCCCAATTAACGCGTCAAAGGGTTGAAATTATGGTTTTTAATTTAACGAAAAGTATATGAAACCAGCTTTCCAACGCTTCGAACGTCGACCAAAACGGACCTACGGACTAACAGTTACGGATTTTCAAAGTTTAGGAAAATTATGTCCATGCAGCAGAATTTCAGCACTGCCACTATTCGCTGCGAGTTTGCACAGTGAACTCTCGTTTTCTAGAGGTTCGCCTAGAGAACTTGCCAGCGAACTCCCCCTCTCATACAAAAACCAGAGGGTCACACTTTTCCCTCTCTGCTCGCTACCCATTCGCCTAGCGAACCGGCTTCGCCAAGAGTTCGCTTTGCGAGTCCTGGGGAGAACTCCCCTTCCACACCACTCAGACTCCTCAACTATTCCTTCATTCTCTGCTCCATTCGCCTTGTGAATCTAGGGCGAGCATTCTCCCAGCGAACGTTTCTTCGCCTTGCGAACATCGCGACTCTGCAAATGCGATTTCAACACCATTCCAGTCCCGATTCTTCTCCGATTTGTCCAGAAACAGACCCAGACATACACATACGATAACAGCAATTCATATAAACACATATTACCACAAATCAACCAATCAATTGTACGTTTTTATCAAACCCTCTAACATACAAAAACCCTAATTCAACACAATTACACAGAGACCATCCTAATGATTTTTCTACCCTCATACAAACAATATGCACCCTTAAAAGATCAGAGAACCCCACCCTTACCTTAGAATCCTTGAATTCTTCCTTCAACAATGGAGCTTCCTTTCTCTGACCTAGCTCTGCTCTTCCTTTTTCTCTTCCCAAACAGGTACCAAAAAAAACTTTCCTCTTCTCATCCCTTTCCTATTTATATTATTATTATTATTATTATTATTATTATTATTATTATTATTAATATTTAAATATTATTATTATTATTATTATTATTTCACCAATTAAATAATAATAACAATATTCCACAATAATTTACAATAATAATATTGGCCAACTAACCCTTTTCTCTGATACCTTATTCTTTTATAATCCTAAGGGCACTACCTCATCCTAAGGGTAACCCAACCTAAACCAAAACACATCAATACACAACATTATTCAATTTAATCACGAAAAATAATTAAATTAAATCGGGGTGTTACAACAGCAGTAGCAGCAGCACAGCGAGGTTCCACCGGCAGACCAACCCTTTGATGAGTGGGTCACATGCATGTACACTTGGGACATGCATATGGCTCATCAAAGGGCTTTTTCATTTTTACACTCATCCATGCAGGCATTACATTTACAGGTGCGCGAGCCACATGTGGAGCACCCTTTCCCATCTTAGCAGGGTTTCGACGCTTATGTTGCATGGCCTGGGGACAAGCCTTATCATTATCAGAGGGGGCAGGTTCCACCTCAGGAGGGAGCTCAGGTACCGCAGGCTGAGGTGGAAAGACAAGATGCTGGCACAGATGAGGATATGGCTGCAACAGACGACGTCGATGATAGTGGAGAGACTATTTGGGAGGAGGAGGAGGAGGAGGAGAGCTCTGAGGCCTCCAATTAGTGATAATTGGTTTTTCTATCCTTGGTTGTTTTATGTTTATGATTATGTTTGAACCATTTGGATATTATTGTTATGTCTTTATTGTACTTGTGGAGTATTTTGTACCATCCTTTATAGGATGAGGAACACATGTGCGGCACCATTGTTTGGTTGTCGCAAATTTTGGCATTATAATATTATGCTGATATTTTTAGTAGTTTTTGTGCAATTACTACTTTAGTAGAAATTTTTTTGAATTTGTTTGTTCCTTAGTTGAAAACTTGAAGGAACTTGTGAACTAATGTCAAGCGTGATTAATCAATATGAAATTGAGTGGTAATGATTAGATCGAGTAAAGGTACCATGCAAGGTACATTTTTATCGCTTTCTAATCTAAGCATGGAAATGAAACTTGTGATGAGTGTAATTTATAGTCATTACTTCTTTTGAAATACTTGTTGAAATTCTGGCACAGATATCAGATGTCCTATACAGATGTTGAGACATTGATATCCAACACAATGAACAAGATAACAAATAAAAATAACAGTGCAGAAAGTAAATAACACAATGATATGTTTACCCAGTTCGGTCTAACACACCTACTATGGGGGCTACCAAGCCAGGGACGAAACCAATATACGATAGTATCAATTCACAGATCATACAATAACCGAATAATCTGATCACTTAATCACTACCCTTCCTATGACTTCTACCTAAGACTCACCTAGGTATGAGGTCCTCCTCAAATCCCTCTACAACCACAACCCGTGATTGGTACCTTTCCACACAAGAAACAAACCGAAAGTCACATTTTCAAAACACACAATTCTCAATACTTCACAGCTTATGAGGATTGACACACAAGAAACTCAATACTTAAAAGCTTATGAGTAACTTGACAGAACTTACAACACAAAAACCTGTCCTTATACTGTTATCAGAATGATACCAATTAGGCTCACAAAAATACACTCGAAACCCTAACAAAACACAAGTAAGTTCCACACCTAAAACTAGGTTTACATCAGTCAATATATAGCATTTAATATGGACTGAAATGGGCTTCAAAAACGCAGCAAATAGACTGATCACAAATCTGCAAAATTAACTCCAACAAAATAGGTCTTCAATCCAAAGTTTCCTATTATGTCTCCATAATTAGAAACAGCAGCAAATCCGAAAAACCAACATAAAATCACAATCCAAAAATGCTTTGGATGCCACATAGGATAACTAAATATTCACAGAATATTTAGTAACAATTTACAGCAACAGAATCTGCATTAAAAACTGAATCCACAACGTGATGTCCTATGAGCAGGTATGGGACATCTTCATTCGACATGTTGAATGCAGCAAATTAGAACTTCATGTTTCAACATCTTGCTGCTATAATAGTTTTAGCAAAATAAATGCCAACCTCAAAAGCACAGAAATAACAATCTCCCCCTTTGGCTTATTTTGGCTAAAACTGCACACAAAAAAACTTGTAAAGAAAACACAAAACATCCATATCAGATAGCAGCGAAAAAACCAACATCACACAGCAAAAAAATCCAGCATAGCAGCACTTCCCTTCAGCTGCATACAACACACAGCACAGCAAACAACACATCATAGCAGCATATCAAAACTCCCCCTCAACTACAGCAACCATTCCACATCAACTGCTCTCCCCCTCAACTACATCAATAGTCCACAATCTCCCCCTCAACTACTGCAGCAGCACAAGCACACATGCACTCCTCACACAAACATACTCCACACAAACATACTACTCCCCCTTTTTAGCCATAAATATGACAAAGGCAAGTAGAACAAGTCAAAGTAAAAATAAACCAGAACCTCCTTTACACACTGCACTACCAGAACTTCCTTTACACACTGCACTACCAGAATTTCCTTTACTCTTTCCAATCTGGCAGCCAGAAGGAACATTAATTGCTATAGTTCAGCTTTGGTTGTCCTGTGTAGTCCAGCTTTCCAACACCTTTTATTTCACCCTTTGACCCATCCCCAAAAGTGACATAATTGGTGGAGTGAGGCTTGATGTCAGACAAGAATTTTTTCACACCAGTCATGTGTCTTGAACAACCACTGTCAAAGTACCAATCTTCTCTTGCAGATGCTCTAAGAGAGGTATGTGCGATGAGACCAGCCATCATTTGTCTAGGGATCCATCTTCTCTTCACTTTACCCCAACTCTGTCCTTGGTTTTGCAGCTTGTAGCAAAAGGACTTTAAGTGACCAATCTTTCCACAGTAATGGCATCTCCATGGATTATATTTTGATCTACAAACTCTTTTCTGATGCTTCATCTGATGTTGAAACATGTGATTTGACATCCCCTTTTCTTGCTTTATTTTCTGAGGAACAAACTTCAATACAAGCTTTTTGTGAGTCTCTGCTTGATTGTTAAAACCAAGGCCTTGCACATTTCCAGCTTCTTTCCCAGTCTGAATAATCTCATCCAGCTGCGTGGTACCATTGTTCAGCATTCTTATAGATTTGGTCATATTGTCAAGTTTTGACTTATGCCATTCAGCCTCCTCTTTCAGATCAACAATGGTTGATAGATGTTCTTCCTTCTCAGCTTCTAGTTGAGCTATCAGAACCTTCTGTTCCAATATTATCTGGCACCTTTCTTCATTCTTGATACACAAATCTGAAAACCCTGTGAAGACTTCTTCCTTAGTGAGTTCTCCAACATAGGATTCTTTGTCAGAGTCAGACTCACAAGTAGTTTCTCCATCAGCCTTACAGATCCCAGTCAAAGTTGTCACCAATTTTGCTGATTCTTCTTCAAGATCACTCTCAGACTCTCCTTCTGACCAAGACACTGATAAGCCCTTCTTCTGCCTTTTGAGATACGTGGGACACTCAGTCTTTATGTGCCCATATCCCTCACATTCAAAACATTGAACTCTCTTCCCTTGATTGAAGTCTTCTTCAGTTCTGGATCTTCTGCCTCCATCCTGGTTTTTACTGATGTCGAGTGACTTGTTCTAAGCATTTGCTCTCGACTTCCAGTCAATCCTTTTCAATACTTTGTTAAATTGTTTTCCAAGCAATACCAGATCTTTAGACACCCCTTCATCTCTGACCAGGTCACCTTCATCTTCTGAGTCACCAACATTTGACACAAAAGCTATGCTCTTCTTCTTTTCAGACTTTTCACTGATCCCTAATTCAAATGTTTGAAGAGATCCCACCAATTCATCTACTTTCATCTTGTCTATATCCTGAGTTTCCTCGATAGCAGTCACTTTCATGTCAAATCTCTTAGGTAAAGATCTGAGGATTTTTCTGACCAGTTTGCTGTCAGACATCTTTTCACCTAGAGCACTAGAGGCATTAGCTATCTCAATGATGTTCATGTGAAAATCATGAATGCTCTCATCCTCTTTCATCTTTAAACTCTCAAACTTGCTAGTGAGAAGTTGAAGTTTTGACATCTTCACCTTTGAGGTCCCTTCATGAGCAACCTTCAAGACCTCCCACGCCTCTTTTGCAATGGTGCAATGTTCAATCAACCTGAAGATATTCTTGTTGACACCATTAAACAATGCATTCATGGCTTTGGAATTTCCTACGGACCCTTTGTAATCTGCATCATCCCAGTCTTCCTCTTCCTTCACCACATCAGTAGGGGTACCTTTTTCATCTTTAACCTTTGGGTGCTCCTATCCTTTTATAACAGCTTTCCATGCTTGATCATCCATGGATTTGATGAATGCTATCATCCTTGGTTTCCAATTGTCATAGTTGGAACCATCAAGCAGAGGTGGTTTGTTCAGAAATCCTCCATCCTTGTCCATTGTACCAGAAAGTACCTTCCCTGAATCTCACCCAGAACCAAAAAGGGTGCAAGCTCTGATACCAATTGAAATTCTGGCACAGATATCAGATGTCCTATACAGATGTTGAGACACTGATATCCAACACAATGAACAAGATAACAAATAAAAATAACAGTGCAGAAAGTAAATAACACAGTGATATGTTTACCCAGTTCGGTCTAACACACCTACTCTGGGGGCTACCAAGCCAGGGACGAAACCAATATACGATAGTATAAATTCACAGATCATACAATAATCGAATAATCTGATCACTTAATCACTACCCTTCCTATGACTTCTACCTAAGACTCACCTAGGTATGAGGCCCTCCTCAAATCCCTCTACAACCACAACCCGTGATTGGTACCTTTCCACACAAGAAACAAACCGAAAGTCACACTTTCAAAACACACAATTCTCAATACTTCACAGCTTATGAGGATTGACACACAAGAAACTCAATACTTAAAAGCTTATGAGTAACTTGACAGAACTTACAACACAAAAACCAGTCCTTATACTGTTATCAAAATGATACCAGTTAGGCTCACAAAAATACACTCGAAACCCTAACAAAACACAAGTAAGTTCCACACCTAAAACAAGGTTTACATCAGTCAATATATAGCATTTAATCTGGACTGAAATGGGCTTCAAAAACGCAGCAAATAAAATGCTCACAAATTTGCAAAATTAACTCCAACAAAATAGGTCTTCAATCCAAAGTTTCCTATTATGTCTCCATAATTAGAAACAGCAGCAAATCCGAAAAATCAACATAAAATCACAAACCAAAAATGCTTTGGATGCCACATAGGATAACTAAATATTCACAGAATATTTAGTAACAATTCACAGCAACAGAATCTGCATTAAAAACTGAATCCACAACGCGATGTCCTATGAGCAGGTAAGTGACATCTTCATTCGACATGTTGAATGCAGCAAATTAGAACTTCATGTTTCAACATCTTGCTGCTATAATAGTTTTAGCAAAATAAATGCCAACCTCAAAAGCACAGAAATAACAATCTCCCCCTTTGGCTTATTTTGCCTAAAACTACACACACAAAAACTTGTAAAGAAAACACAAAACATCCATATCAGACAGCAGCGAAAATACCAACATCACACATCAAAAAAATCCAGCATAGCAGCACTTCCCTTCAGCTGCATACAACACACAACACAGCAAACAACACATCATAGCAGCATATCAAAACTCCCCCTCAACTGCAGCAACCATTCCACATCAACTGCTCTCCCCCTCAACTACAGCAATAGTCCACAATCTCCCCCTCAACTACTGCAGCAGTACAAGCACACAAGCACTCCTCACACAAACATACTCCACACAAACATACTACTCCCCCTTTTTAGCCATAAATATGACAAAGGCAAGTAGAACAAGTCAAAGTAAAAATAAACCAGAACCTCCTTTACACACTGCACTACCAGAACTTCCTTTACACACTGCACTACCAGAACTTTCTTTACTCTTTCCAATCTGGCAGCCAGAAGGAACATTAATTGCTATAGTTCTTCATGAAGAAATTGCCATCTTTATTTTAAAAGAAGAAAAGTTTTAACAAGTAAATTCGTTTTTGTTTTATTTCAAGAATCGTTGATCATGTTAAAAACATCATTATGTAAAGCTAAAACAAATAAGAATTGCAAATAAAAGCACAAGGGCTCATATTTTATTGATAGGATAGAAACCAACCAAACGCGTGATTCCATAGAGTATTTACAATGTTAGAAAATGGTAATTTACAGGGAAAAGGGCTACGTTGAAACATAACGACCACTATCCTTCTGCTAACTTTGAATTCGGGGCATCCTGAGTTTCTGTCGAAGATGACCTTGACTAGAGTTTTTCTGATGGATGACATAACTGCTGAGGAGCGGAACTGATCAGACGTAGTTACTTGCCATTATCCCTAACTTTTGCCTGGATTGTACTTGGAGATTTCCAATCCACCGGGATGATTTTTTGACTTTGTCTCTTATTTTTTCTTGGACCGCCCTTTCAGGTTTTCAATCCACCGAGACGTTTTTTTTTTAGTTTAGGCGAAGTATTTCTTGACTACATCAACATTTGTGGGGTAGGCAAATTCCTCTCCGTCCATGGTTGCAAGTCTCAAGGCACCGTCTGAGAAAGCTTTCTTAACCACATAGGGGCCGTCATAATTCGGAGTCCATTTGCCCCAAGAATCAGTGAGAAATGATTGTATCTTTTTGAGCACAAGGTCTCCTTTTCTGAAGATGCGAGGTCGAACCTTTTTGTCAAACGCCCTCTTCATTATTTGTTGATACAACTGACCGTGGCATAGAGCCGTGACTCACTTCTCTTCGATCAGATTCAGTTCATCGTGCCGACTCTGACACCATTCAGCTTCTGTAAGCTTAGCTTCCATCAATACTCGGATTGATGGGATCTCTACTTCTATGGGGAGCACTGCCTCCATGCCATATACTAGAGAGAAAGGGGTTGCCCCTGTTAAAGTGCGGACAGATGTGCGATAACCGTGAAGAGCAAAGGGTAGCATCTCGTGCCAATCTTTATAGGTTATAACCATCTTCTGAACAATCTTCTTGATGTTCTTATTAGCCGCTTCTACCGCTCCGTTCATCTTTGGTCGGTAGGGAGATGAGTTATGGTGTTCGATCTTGAACTCAATGCACAACTCTTTCATCATCTTATTATTCAAGTTAGATCCATTATCAGTAATGATCTGGCTCAGAACACCATAACGACATATGATATTGGTTTTGATAAATCGGACCACCACTTGTCGGGTTACATTAGCGTATGACGCTGCTTCGACCCACTTGGTGAAGTAATCAATGGCTACCAGGATGAACCGATGTCCGTTCGAAGCCTTGGGCTCAATCACACCGATCATGTCGATTCCCCATATGGAAAAAGGCCATGGGGAAGAGAGAACTTTGAGATGCGTTGGCGGTACATGGATTTTGTCTGCATATATCTGACACTTATAACACTTCCTCATGTACTTGTAGCAATCAGATTCCATTGTCATCTAATAATACCCTGCTCTCAGAATTTTTTTGGCCATTGTGTGTCCTTTGGCATGAGTGCCAAAGAATCCTTCGTGAATCTCCTTCATCAACATGTTTGCTTCTTGTCTGTCTAAGCATCAGAGCAAAACCATGTCGAAGTTTCTCTTATAGAGTGTATCACTGCTCAGAAAGTAGTTTCCAGCCAGTCTTCTGAGAGTTTTCCTATCTTTTCTTGATGCCCCGGGCGGCTATTTTTGTTTTTGAAGGAAGCATTTGATATCGTGATACCAAGGTTTATTATCTATGACTGCTTCAATCGTGAAAATATAGGCGGGCCGTTCAAGGCGCCTTATGTCAATCTTAGGTATTTCATTCCATTGACCTACACTAATCATGGAAGAGAGAGTGGCTAATGCATCAGCCATGTGATTCTCCTCACGAGGGATGTGATGAAACTCAATTCTGTTGTAGAAGGGTAGTAACCTTCTCGCGTAGTCTTTGTAAGGAATCATTCCTGATTGGTATGTGTTCCAATCTCCTTTAATCTGATTGATAACCAGGGCTGAGTCGCCATATACGTCCAAGTTCTTGATCCTCAAATTAATCGCTTCCTCGAGACCCATAATACAAGCTTCGTATCCGACCTTGTTGTTCGTACACTTGAACGTAAGTCGGGCAGTGAAAGGAATGTGGGTACCCAGAGGTGTTATGATGATTGCCCCAATTCTGTTTCCGTAATGATTGACAGCTCCGTCAAAGATAAGCCCCCATTGGGAACCTGATTCTGGCCCTTCACTAGGTAGCGGTTCATCGCAGTCTTTCATTTTTAGATACATGACATCTTCGTCTGGGAAGTCAAACCCGATTGATTCCCGATCGTCAATTGGTTGATGAGCCAAGTGATCAGCTAAAATACTCCCCTTAATGGCTTTTTGAGCATGGTACTCTATGTCATATTCTGATAGCAACATCTGCCAACGGGCAATCCTTCCCGTGAGAGCGGGTTTTTCAAATACATACTTGATTGGATCCATCTCGGAGACCAACCAAGTAGTGTGACGAATCATGTACTGGCGCACGTTTGGCTGCCCAAGCCAAAGCGTAGCAAGTTTTCTCAAGCATAGTATACCGAGTCTCGCAATCGGTGAATTTCTGGCTCAAATAGTAGATGGCAGACTCCTTCCTTTTGGTTTCGTCTTGTTGGCCAAGTACACATCCCATTGAGTCCTCTAGGACTGTGAGGTAGATAATCAGTGGTCTTCCTTCCACTGGAGGTGATAAAATCGGAGGGTTCAATAGGTATTCCTTAATACTGTCGAAGGCGATTTGGCAATCTTCTGTCCAAACGCAGTCCTGATTCTTTTTAAGTAATTTGAAAATTGGCGCACATGTCACGGTCATGAGGAATATGAATCTGGAGATGTAGTTCAAACGTCCCAGGAATCCTCTGACTGACGATGAACCTTAAAAGTTTTCTCGAATGGACACCGAAGGTGCACTTGTTGGGATTCAAGCGGAGTTTGTACTTTCTCAACCGCTCGAATAGCTTTGACAGATGGGTCACGTGCTCCTCCTCTGTCTTAGATTTTGCAATCATATCATTGACATATACCTCTATCTCTTTGTGTATCATGTCATGAAACAGAGTAGTCATGACCCTTTGATAGGTTGCCCCGGCGTTCTTCAAACCGAAAGGCATCACCTTGTAACAAAAGGTACCCCATGGGGTGATGAAGGAAGTTTTATCCATATCTTTCGGCGCCATTTTGATTTGGTTATAGCCCGAGAATCCATCCATGAAGGAGAAAATTTTGAACTTTGTTGTACTGTCAACCAGCATGTCAATGTGTGGTAAAGGAAAGTCGTCCTTTGGACTAGCCTTGTTTAGATCCCTGTAGTCCACACACATCTTGACCTTTCCATCCTTTTTCGGAATAGGTACGATGTTGGCTAACCATTGAGGATATTCTGATGTGGCGAGGAAACCCGCGTCAATCTGTTTCTGTACATCCTCTTTGATTTTGATGGCCATGTCTGGGTGAGTCCGTCTCAACCTCTGTTTTACTGGCGGACATTCCGATCTCAACGGTAAATGATGTTCCACGATGCTGGTATCCAACCCTGGCATATCCTGATAGGACCAAGCAAATACATCGGGGAATTCTTTGAGAAGCTTTACCAAACCGTCTCTGGCAGTTGGACTGAGCAGTGCCCCAATCCTGATTTCTTTTCTCTCTTTTTCCGAAGCTAAGTTTACTATTTCCAACGGCTCTTTGTGAGTCTCAATGGACCTTTCCTCTTGTCTGAGTAGTCGGGAGATCTCTTCTGAAATTTCTTCGTCATCTTCTTCTTCAGCCTCAAATACAGGGAACTCAAAGTTAGGAGAAGGCATCGGATCGTATGTTTCAACTGGGTTTAAAACAAGCAATCTGCATGAGAGAAATGCAAGAGTGTGTGCAGTGTATTTTTTTGGAAAGCTGCTTGTTTTCTATTATTGATTTGTTCTTTAGGATTACCATTCTCTGAGAAAAGCGAAAAGAGAAAACAAAAATTAATGCGGAAATTACAGAACGACGTTATTTTATTAATGAACAAGTTGATTCTTGAAACTACGGCCCTATAAAACAAAACTTTGTCGCTTTGGGCAAAGTGAAGAGGGAAATTTACAGAAAGTGAGCCCTATCAAAACATCCGTTTCACCTGGGCAGGGTGAAAGGTTAAAGACGAAAATTACTTTGACTTATGAAGAATCTTCGGAACATCGACAACAACCCATTGGCGGCGAACTCCTCGGTGAATCACAAAGTCTGGTACCTTCCTCGATTTGTCTTCAGAAATAACGCTGATTTTTGGCGAAGCAGGATCATTGGAATTTGTCTCCCAGGCAGAGTTTTCGTAGGAGGATTCCTCTGTTGCATTTTGCATAACATTTGTGCTCTCTGGTAGATCTCCCCATCCAGTTGACTGGATGCCTTCGAGCCTGATACGAGAGCTTTCGAGAGCGGTGTACTTGACCATATAGTCGTATTTTCCACTTGGTTGTCCCAAGGTGTCCCACACTTCTTTGGAACTGGATGAGTCATCCTTCTCGATGACGTTGACCTCTAGAAAAGCATAGTTGATGAATTCAAGTCCTGCAAACGTTGCAAATTCATCGTCATACTGGACGTTTTCTGAATGACCTGATTGTTGATCCCATGACATGGTGGGGACACATGTATTCTTTTCAATGATGCTCAGCTGATTTTTATTGTTCGGCTGATTTCCTTGCCCCAAGTCTCCTGGATACAGCTGCCACATTGGCAGGCCATCCATCGGGTCATAATAGTTATGGTCAAAGTTGTCCTTCATCAGAGTGTCCTCCTCTAATGAGTTTGGTGGAGCACGACATCCTTCCGTATCACAATCTCCGTATATCATTTCGACGTCTGACCTGGGTATAAATCTCGGACTCTGTGCGGGATAGCAAAAGGGAGTCTGCGTTTCGTCCTGAGACATATAACCGTCATTGTTAAGATAGGACTTCCATTCTTCCTCCATATTAGAGGAATCATTTTTATTGATGGTATGCACTTCTTGAGGCACTGGGTGAAGGAAACCTCCACCGTGGAAGAAATCTTGAATGGGATGAAGACTTTCATTACTGGTAGTAGCTGTCTGGGTACAGGTTGCAGAAAAACCAAGATCCTTCTTTGTTTTATTGTCAGTAGGAATGACTAGCTGTCCCCATCCTGTTGTATTGGTACTCTCGACCGCTTTGATAGCATCTTTGTATGAGGAAATGGAAGTTCCCTCTTCGGATTGATTGTCCTTGCTCACCGACAAAGCTTGGAACTAAGTTCCAATAACCTCCTCGGGTTCTACACCAATAGATGATGATAAGTTACTCACGAGCAAGGCTTGTTCTCCACAGACGGTGACGATTTGGTTGTTCTGGACAAACTTTAACTTTTGGTGAAGGGTTGAGGTGACCGCCCCAGCCTGATGTATCCAAGGTCTTCCTAATAAACAATTGCACGTTGCCCGGATGTCCATGATCTGGAAAGCGACTTGGAAAGTGTGAGAACCAATAGTTATGGGAAGGTCGACTTTGCTGAGAACTATTTTTTTGGACTCGTCAAATGCTTTGACGACGACCTCACTAGTTCTCATCAGGGGTCCTTTGAAGGATAATTGCATCAAAGTGGACTTTGGCATAACATTCAGGGCGAACCCTGTGTCTACCAGTACGCTGGCTAAAGCATCTTCCTGGCAGTTGACATTAATGTTGAGCGCCATGTTATGACGGCGACCTTCTTTAGGTAATTCCTCATCACTAAATCCCAAGTTATTGCAGGAAGTGATGTTAGAGACAATTCTATCGAACTGTCTGATTGTTACATCCTGTTCTACAAAGGCTTACTCCAAGACTTTCTGTAGAGCCTCCCTGTGCGCTTTTGAACTAAGTAACAGTGATAATACCGAGATCTTTGAAGGAGTTTGTAAGAGTTGATCAACAATGTTGTATTCACTCCTTTGGATGAGCTTCAGCATCTCATCGTTGTCTTTTGAAAGGCCGGGATTACTGGATTGACCGACTGGTAGATCAGGAGCTTCCGTCTGAAGTTCCTTTTCTTTGTTATGTTCCCCAACCCCTCGGTTGAAGATTCTACCACTCCGTGTTACTCGACTGATGTCTGCAATATTCACGACAGAGGGTAATGGAATTTCCTTTCCATTCGTGACTGTTGTTGCACCATATTTGTAAGGGATAGCCTTATTTGATTTGTACAGTAATGGTCCTGGCAGATAGATGACTATGGGAGCCTTCTGATTTTTCCGACCATCGTAAGCAATTTCGATCCGTTCCTGGTTGGGAACTCTCGATTTGTCAAGTAGAGGGATGATGGTTCAAACATCCCTATCCCTCTGATGATCAGAGATTACGACAATGTCCTCAATTTGATCAGCGAGGTAGTCCGGCGCCCAGTTGATTAGTCCAAAACCTGGATATGGGCGAATCTCTCTACGATCCACCTGACCCTGAAGAGCTGCTCGCACAAGGTAACATCCTTGGTTACTTTCTGAACAGACTCTACAACGTTCATAGTTGTGTGGTGGCACCTGGCCACGCCCGCTTTGAATACAATGTAACCTCACTAGGTCCATTTCCACAGATCGAACGTCCCGACTTTGATGCCGAGTAGGGTTCCCGTTGGTAATACTAATTTGCTGGGTGTCTTCATCCATATAGATTGGAAACCACCAGTGGTTCAATAAGTGCTGAAGGGTTTCCTGGACAAGGGTACAACCTTGATCATTTTCGCAACCCGCCCTACAGCTCTGATAATCATGTGATACCAGGAACCCGAGTCGGACCTGTTTAGCATGTAACTCCACAAGGTTGGTATTCATCAAGCGAATATCGAAGATTTGAATCATGTTGATCTGATAGGGATTCCTATCATGGTAGTCCTGGATCCATCCAAGATCCATCTGATGCTGGAGGGCCTCTTGTACAAAAGAGCATCCATGTTTGTTTACTGAGCAAGTCAGACAGGAACTGTAATCGTGCCACGGAAGATTATGATACTGGCTTTGCCTGGAATGCATCGCCACCAAGTTGACATTCATTGCACGGATGTCGTGGTTTTGAATTATGTTAGAATTCGTGTAAACCATCTTAACTCCACAAACTCGGTGCTCTTGGATCCATCCGAGATCCATCTATTCCTGTAGAGCTGATTGCACCATAGAACATCCTCGATTACTTTTAGAGCAGATATCACACTGGTGATAATTATGAGGTGACACATTGCCATATCTACTCTGTCTACAATGCATCTTGACCAGATTGGTCCTTAACAAGAGTACAACATGAATTTGATAGACGTTGTTAGTCTCTCCCTCTATCAAATTGACTGTAGCTTTCTCGTGTTGAGGCAGCGGGTTTGTGAGAACATTAGGATTTGTATCCTTGAAAGATAAGACCCCACTCCTAACAAGCTTTTGCACGTCAGATTTGAAATTGAGACAGTTCTCTATGTTATGCCCTGGTCCTCCTTGATGGTAAGGGCAAGTCTGATCCACCTTAAACCAAAAAGGCAGATTTTCTAGTACTGTAAGAGGGGACTTAGTCTGGACATGCCCCTTAGCTAGTAGTAACAGAAATAGTTCTACGTACAATACGGGTATAGGATCAAATCCTGGTGGCCGCGTTGTACGGTTGTTATTGTATGGAGGACGAGCCTGCTGAAGAGGTTGTTAAGTCCATTGCTGATTAGGTTGGATCTGCGTAACCTGAGGTTGATACGTAGAAATAGGCGCAAGATTGATAGCAGGAGTCACAGCTGCTACTGGTTGATAACGTCGCCTTTGCTTTCCGAGAGAGATATTCCCAATATCTTGCTCTTTTTTCTTAGGGAGAGTACTACAGTATCGTTTTGTACTACTTGATGATCTAGCGTCTTTAACTAGACGTCCTTCTCGGACGGCTTCCTCAAGACGAACTCCCATACCGACCATTTCAGTGAAGTCACTGGGTGCACTGGCAACCATTCTGTCGTAGTAAAATGAGCTCAAGGTCTTTAAGAAAATCTTTGTCATTTCTTTTTCCTCAAGAGGTGGACAAATTTGAGCGACAATTTCACGCCATCTTTGAGTGTATTCCTTAAAGGTTTCCTTGTCCTTTTGAGACATTTATCTGAGTTGATCTCTGTCTGGTGCCATGTCCAAATTGTATTTATATTGTTAGACGAAGGCAGTGCCAAGATCTCTGAAAGTGATAATCGTAGCACGGTTTAAACCCGTGTACCATTTTAGTGTGGCACCGGTTAAACTATCCTGAAAGTAGTGAATCAGTAAATCCTGATATTCTGTCTGAGCTGACATTCGCCGAGCGTACATCACCAGATGGCTCTGAGGGCAAGAGTCACCCTTGTACTTTTCAAAGTCGGGCACCTGGAATTTATGCGGGACTTTCATATTGGGGACCAAGCAGAGGTCCGCGGCGTCCTTTCTAAATAAATCCGTACCGCGAAGGGCCTGCAGTTCTTTTTGCATTCCTAGGAACTGTTCCTGGAACTCATTCATTCTTTTGAACATGTTGTCGTTTCCATCATAAGGTATCTATGGAATATGTCCTTTCGGGACAGTGTGCACCCCAGGGAGTGGCATCGTGACTACGGTAGTGAATCTTGGCATTTCCCGAAGTTTGTAACCTTCAGGAGTTATGGGTATGCCCCTGGCATCTTCGCTCTCCCGAAGTTTGTAACCTTCAGGCCCAGCGGCAACTGCTGCGATTCCCTGATCATCAGCGATCGGCGGAACATATCCTTCCGGGATATAGTTAATAGGCATGCCCTAGGGACGATCTTTTGGCATTTTGTACCTAGGATCAGACTTTTCCATTATGGGCATTGAGGTGATCTCCGAGATCACAGTACTTTGTAGCTGAGCTTCTGCCATGGCTTGCATGTCGTTATGAAGCTTTCTCATATCCTCTCTCAGAGCGTCGATCTCTTCTCTCAACTCTCTGTTCTCTTCCTCGAGATCATCCATCTTTTTCTGATGATTGGCTCGAGTATTGTACGAATGAGACAGTTTGACTCTAGAACCGAGACACAAACGTGAGATTCATAGGTAAGAAGAATACGTGACGTGAGAATGATGAATACAATGATTATATTAATTGTGTTTTTGTTTTGTTTAATCAAAATAAACTTCGACAATTAGATTGCAAATATCAAATAGTGGGGAAACCCCGTTTTATTGAATTCAAAGGATTGCGAAAATAGAAATATAGTAGATTACAAGGTGCGTAAACAGAAACCTAAGCTAAGGGGTACCGAGTCCTCTCTGGGGAGAAATCGGGTGTTGATTCTGGTACTTTCCTTTTCTTGGACCGGGGCTCTTGGCCCGTTGTCGGGTTGTCATTCCTTTATCAAGTGAAAGAAACGAGCAAATTCCTTTGGTCATCCTGATTATCTACAACATGTTGCTCTAAAATCTCGATCAGAGCATCCTTATCTTTCAGCGGTTACTGTATTTTGGTACACTCTACATTGAGGGTGCGGTATTTGTTCTTCCAAGACCTCCTCTCCTGCTGAACTTTGTTGAGAGTAACCTGAAGTATTTCAGTTTCAGTCATGAATTACATGACAGATTCCCTCGGCGGAAGAACTCTGTGATGAGGATAAGGCATCTTTAACTTGAGAGCTCTAGTTTGTACCCAGTGGAGATAAGGCTCCACCGAGACACAATCCGGTTTTCCTAGAGACTCTCGTCCTTTCTTATGAACATGTTTCCAAGCGTGCACTATTTCCATCTTTAGTGCCCTGTCATTTTCTCCTTCTTTGAAGAAAAGACCCTCTAGATGAGAATTACGCGGGACATGCCTCATCGGGTATCCAAATTGACGACGAAGTAAAACTGGATGGTAATTGATTTCCCCTTTAGTTCCTATGAGGGGTATGTTGGGGAAGTTTCCATAACGATCAATGATCCTGATCCCGTCATAAATCCTATTGCACCAATCTATGTCAGAGTTGGTGAGAGACATGATTCTCTGTGACCAACGTAAGGCACTCTTATGATCCCAAAAAGCAGCAGACTTAGGCAAATGGGAGATAAACCATTTATATAGCAGGGGTACACAACACATGATCCTTCCTCCGCTATACAAATTCCCTAAGTGTACAGAATGATACGCATCTGCGAGCAAGGTTGGTACAGGGTTTCCAATGAGAAAAACCTTAATGGTGTTGATATCGATGAAGATATCAATGTCGAGAAACCGAAATAACCCGTAGGTGAGTAAGACAAAGATGCTTTCAAAAGCAGTCATGTTCCCTATACTAGCAAAGTACAGAGCCTTCTTTGTCAGGAACTGGGCTGGCAAACCTGGGAGCCCACCCTTAGTGGTCATGTGAGTCTTGACTTTCGACTCATCCAAATAAATTGCTCTTGCAATGGTTTGATCTTTTGGAATTTCTTCCAATCCAGAAAAAGGAGCTCGATCAGTAATGTGTAAATTGGTCAGGTGAGAATACTCCTCCAGCGTTGGTGCGAGCTGGTAATCCGGGAATGTGAAACAGTGATAGACCGGATCGTAAAACTGAACGAGTGCCTCCATGATTCCTTCAATTACATGGACTCTTAACAGAGGTAGCAGACCTCCGTACTTGGCTCTGAAAGCTTCAGGGTTAGTGATCATCCTCGCTAATCCTCTCAAATCTTCTAACTTTGGAACCCTGATGGTATACTTATGAGTTCTCCTTCTACCGAAGTCCATGAGCGCAATCTTTTTCTCTGACATTTGCAATCATTGTCTTAGTTTAGTTTGAAAAAGAGAGACTAGAAGAGAAGTTTTTCTTTGATGTAATGTTTTTTAGATGAATGCATGAATGCAGCACACAAAAACATAGAAAAAACATGGGGTCAAAGGGTCGGTGTCATGAAGTCAAGGCTCTACCCCCCCCCCCCCCCAAAGGTTTATACCAGTGATTTTTGTACCTGTCTCTCAAAATCATCAGTTCTTGTCGAGAAAACACCAGCGGGCTGGGAACCGTGCTAGGTGATGTTTTTCGAAGAACCATCAGAAGAGGGTAGTATCGCGTGACAACCATTTCCAATAGTTTCTGCACTACTAAAAGAGGTTTTTTCTAGGTGTATACTCAGTCTTTCCACATGCGGCATCACACGCATTCCCATTAGCAGAAAAATAAACCCAGATATCAATTAGGAAAAGCAGTATATATATTCGTCCTAATGTCCTAGACTTTTTAAGAGCTATGAATCCTATATTCCTGACAGAAAATGGCTCCCCGGCGGAGTCGCCATTCTGTGGTACCTTCCCAAATTAAAGGTTTTTGACCTAAGATCCTAGTGAAGTCAACAAAAAGTCCTATCCCTAGTGAAGTCCCCAGAAAAGAAAGAAAGAATGATCGGCCCCACGGTGGGCGCCACTTTTCTGTAGCGAGCGATTTTGGACGTGGTTCTTAAGCACTGTCGCTCTGGGGTTACTACAGGTCGACTCATTTTTTATCCTATTGAGCTGACTAAGGAAGGGAGATAGATGTCTCCAATTAACCCTGTTTGCATACTGAGTTTAAACAGCGGTCTGTTAGGTTACAGATGCTATATGGTAATGGGGCCTCTTTCTTCTTACTTTGTTTAGAACGAAACACCGGGAATGTTCATGAGGAATTTTGTTAGGATGCTAGGACTGATGTTTTTCGATTGATATGTGAAGGTACGGGATTTGGGGCTTTGGATTAGTGTGCTCGCTAAGATTTTTCTTTCAATCTTATGCCTACGTATTCCCGTTTACCGAAACAGGGAAATCAGAGTGATCGTAGTTCCTCCTATTCTATGGGAGGAAATGGTGTTTTGGTGTCTTGTTCAAAGCCCAAGATGTGAAGCTGAAAAAGGTGGTTTATATCTTGTACAAAGCCCAAGATGTGAAGCTGAAGGGTCTATTTGTATCTTGTTCGAAGCCCAAGATGTGAAGCTAAAAAGGCGTTGTCTTTAGAGAGAATTTGTCATCTCTAAAGGGGGTCTATTTGTCACAAATGTTGGGTGACTGACTATAAAGAAGGATTAATAACCGGGATATGTGAATCCTAGCAATGCCATAATTTCCTTTATAGGGGGTTTTAACCTGAAGGAGAAGACTTTAACTCAGTGTAGAGCAATGCTATCTTTCCTTAGGAATTTCTCATGCTAAAAGAGGGACAGTGGCGTGGATGTAAATAATCCAGAGGCTTGCCACTTACAGCAATTAGATGAGAGGAGTTGTTGATGTTTGTATCCTATGAACGAGGCACAATTTTGATGCTAAAAGGTTGATTGACTCAACCGGGGTTTTTCTTATACAAAGCCTAAGAGGAGGCTATTGACCCAACAAGAGGATGCTTTTGTGTCTCGTACGAAGTCCGAGAGAGAGGCTAAAAGGAGTTGACTCAACAAGAGAGTGCTTTTAGATGTGTCTTATACGAAGCCCTAGACGGAGGCTAAAGGTTGACTCAACAAGAGAGTCTTTTATACTCAACAAGAGAGTGTTTTGTATCTCGTACGAAGCCCGAGATGGAGGCTAAAAGAGAGATTGACTTAACAAGAGAGTCTTTTATACTCAACAAGAGAGTGATTTTGTATCTCGTACGAAGCCCGAGATGGAGGCTAAAAGAGAGATTGACTCAACAAGAGAGTCTTTTTGTATCTCGTACGAAGCTCGAGATATAGGCTAAAAGGATTACTGTTTCAGTTGAGTGACAGGTCCAGTAGGTTGGTTAAAAGAGAAAATCAGTTCTTATAAAGAGACTGATTAAAGGTAAGGCTATGCTTTGGGATTGATCAGAGGATCATGGTTATTTCCTGTTCTTTAAGGAAATGGGGAATCCAGAGGGTATTGGAGACTGTCAGAGTCTACTGGTGTTTTTCCCTACTTGAAAATGCCTTCGAGACTCAAGGAGATTAGATTGTCCAAGTATAGAGTTTTGTCCTTTGTACTATGCTTAAAGAAATAGAAGTAGTACGTTCACGGTAGAAAGATCTAGACTCTTTGAAAGACTGTTCTATTAAGATGACTAATTTCTGTTCCTATACCTCTATGAGGTCGTCGGGACAATTTGTACGAAGCCCAAGAGGAGGCTCTCTTCCCGAAGGAAAAATCCTTATACGAAGCCTAAGAGGAGGCTGGGAATACTTCTAAGAAGCCGTAGGGTCCTTGTACAACGCCCAAGAGGAGGCGGGGATGCTTTTAGGAAGCCTGTGGGTCCCCAAACCCCGAGAAATTCAAGACAGGCTATTCACAGAGAATAGATCAAGCCAGGAAAGTCCGAGAATTTGGAAGGAACTCAAGAGATGCCATTCACGGAGAAAAGATCATCTATGGGGAGTAGAGTTTCTTTGACAATTTCTATAGGTGACAGTCTGAGAAAGGGTTCAAATAAGAATCTGCCTTTCACATCTCCATATTGTTTAACCCCAAGAGGAGGGAAGACTGTATTTGGTAATCCTATGGGGGATCTAGTTTTGTCTATTTAAGAGTGATCAACAGGGCTTAGTGCTAGACGTAGTTGCCGGGGAAACTCTAAATATCTATACTAGTATTACACAGTTGATATGAGTTTATGAAAGAAGACTTACAGTGAAACAGCCCCACAATACAGTTATATGTATATGAAAGCGGATAAAGAAAGCATATAAACACTTACTCGGTTGTAGAGCTTCCATGCTGTTTGGTTAGTTTTTCAACAAAGAAATATTGAAAACAACAGTATATTCAAAATTAAAGGAGAAAGTATTTTGAAAAGATGTTGGGGATTACAGCTCAAGGGGAGGCCCAAGGTTTATTAGTGATCGCACTATCGTTTTGTACAGAGGGACTTATACAAGTGACTGAGGCCCAAGAAAGGTTTTCTGTACAAGGGGATGGGTCTTACACTCTCTCAAGAGGCCCAAGTGTTTAAAGAAAAAGAATGGGGCTTACAACACGAGGGTAGACCCAGATGATTGGTTTTTTTATTGGCGATCGCGCCAAGGTTTTCTTTTAACGCAGGGGGACTTATACAATGTCTGAGGCCCAAAAAGTTTTGGTTAAAAGTGGGATTGGGTCTTACACTCTAATAGAGGCCCAAAAGATTTATTTTTGTACAAGAGGCCCAGGGTCATTTGTTTGAAAATAGCGATCGCGCCGAGATTTTTGAAAACGCGGTGGGTCTTATACAATGAGTGAGGCCCAAAATGGTTTGGTTTTCAAAGGGGGTTGGGTCTTACACTCTAATAGAGGCCCAAAAGATTTTGAATGGGTCGTATAGGTCGAGGAGAGGCCTAGGGTTTGTTTTTCAACGGACGATGATCGCGTCGAACTTTTTGAAATACAACGGGACTTATACAATAAGTGAGGCCCAAAAATATGTTTGTATTTACAAAGGATTGGGTCTTACACTCTATTAGAGGCCCAGAAAAGTTTTTGAAATGTTTGATGAGGGTGAAAATCAAAGAAACCCTAATTTGTTATTCTTTAAAAGTAAATATTTAAAGAAAATCAAATAAAATACCAAATAAGTTTGAATAAACCATTTGTGATTTTTGTTTAAGGTTTGAGAAATTAGGGATTAATCACAAGATGAATTAAAACTCACTTGGTTTTGATTTTCAAAGTAAATATTCACTTTTAAAATGTTTAAAAACATTAAAAAGGAATTTATTCACAAAAATACTAATTATATTAAATAAATAATATAAACTTAATTTTTTTGTGGAATAAAATATTTCAACATTTTTGTGATTTTTTTGCAAAAAGAACCAATAAAAAATAATTAAAATTGAAAGAGTTATTAATTTTCCAATTAATTAATAAAACATGAAAATATTGGAAAAAAAAAAGAAAAAATGTGAGAAAACACAAAATGGCATGGGTGGGGTTTGAACCCACGACCTCAAGGTTATAGGGCGCGCGCCTTACCACTGGAATGGTGATACATCCATTGCTTGAAGTGAAACCACAAATATACAAGGCTTGCCTTGTTTTTGGCCTGGCCCAAGGCAAGGCAAGGCAAGTTTTAGGTCAGAAACGTGAAGGTCATAACTTTCTTAGTTCTCCATGGTTTGAGACAAAATTTATATGCTTCTGGCCTAAAATTTCACAAGGAATCCAATGGTGGTGGTATTTTTTCCAGATCATACTCCCTCCTCAAAATCCGATAGTGGTTTTGAAAAAGGCCTATAATTGTATTTTCTATGCTACACTTTGATACAGGCATGAATTACATGATGAGTTGGTTCAAACACAACATATATAACATGTATGAGGTGTGTATGGTCAGTGGACTTCAAAGTAATGCATATTTTGGAAAGTTCAAGTCATGATGCTTACCTCTTTTTGAGCTTTTGGAGTTTTCTGTGCAATCTGCCAAACTTCTTGTTCCAGAAATGGTTTGATGCTTTTGACACTCTCAAATGATCCCTTAGAATCTTTGAGGATGGTTGGAATCAGCTGGAACCTGCAAAAATATAAACTGGCCCTTTCTTGCAAAAGGGGTTAAAATGACCAAAATAACAACTCTCTCAAATGGTGTTCCAGATGGGGGGAACCATTTGGGACAGTTCAAGGATGTTATTTGGAGTGTGTTTGAGGTTTTATCTGGTTTGGAAAGTGACTGAATCAAGACATGGCTTGAAAAATGCATAAAAGGCCTATTTTGAGGTTTTGAGAGGTGACTTTGTGATTTAAGGATTACATGTCACTTTTGATAGTTTGGATCACCTTGCTAAAGAAGGCATTTTGGCCTAAAGAGAGGGATTTTGAGGAAAGCATCTGCTTGATGGCTTTGGTGTACTCAAACTGAGCACAAATGAGCTCTATTTATAGTAGAGCAAGTTTGTTTTGGGATCAATAGTGAATGGCAACTGCAGCAGGGGTTTGGCTAATGTTGGCAAATGAGAATCCATGTCTCCTCTAGCCATTGACTAGAGGTTAGAGCACAGAGTTGTGGTTCCCTAGTTGTTGGATCATTCTTGACTGAATTAAGTTGCAAATGTGTTAGTCCATGCCACCTTGGTGCATCCATTGAATGCTCCAATCCAATATTGGAGTCTTGTCCCTCTTTTAGGCAATTCTAGGTTTGGCATGCTACTTCTTGTTCCAAGGACTTTGGAGGCTTGGCTCAGTGTTTGTCCCCTTTAGATTTGATCCTCAGATGTGTCCAAAGTGATGACAAGGCTTGGAATTATCTGATTTTTCCAAATCGAGCAAAAATGTAAAATTCTGCCTAGCCTTGGTAGTTTTCAGCAAGGCATATTGCCATTGTCATATCTCATGGCCCAAGTGGAATTTGGTGATGTTCTTGGCCATTTTGGAAAGCCCTCATATGATACAACAACTGTTTTATCATAGTTGGTCTTGATACCTTTTGGATCCAAGTGAAAAATCCCCCTACATTTGGAAAAAAGTGAAGGCAGATTCTGACTTAGTGAAAATTTCACTAAGTGATGGAAAAAAGTGACATTTTCACTTTTTGTGATTTTGATCATTCCATAACTCAAAATCCATGATGAATTTGGAAGGAGGCTAGTTCTAAGCTTTTGTAGAGGGTAATGAGAGCCACAAATCTAGCTTTGGATGGGGAAAAATGGCCTTGTGGTTTAGGAGTTATGATCCTCCAAAGTTGGTACCCTTGCCACTTTGTTCATAACTTAGAAAATTTTCTAAGTTTTTATGGTTACCCCTTTTATAAGCTATCCCACTTTTCTTGAATTTTCTTGATGAATGATGATTCAAATTATACATTAACATCATTTTAGGGTTAAAAAACCATTTTTGTGAAAAATCTCAAAAAGTCAAAGTTGACTTTTGTGCACAGTTGACTTTTTATCAGATGAATTCCAAACTGTGCGATCCTCTATGAAATCAAGTCCTTGACCTAAATCAAACTTGATGGATTGATTTCATAGGTGTTATAGGGTGTGTTTAATCATGTCCTAGGGTTTGGGAGCATGTTCTGGTCAAAAGTCAAAGCTACAGTTGACGTTTCTCGCGAAACCCTAATTGTGGTGCTAATGAAATTGAGACTTGCTGCTCAAGCTTCCTGGATCAATCCATTGTTACAAATGGATCAATGTGGTATGTTGGAGACCCTCAAATCATGTCTTGAGGTCTTAGCTCATGATTTGTCCCAAAAGTCAACTTAGGGGTGAATTAGGTCAAGAAACCCTAATTCCTGATTTTTGATGTATGCATCTCCTGAGGTCAAATTGACTTGATGCTTGGGCCCATGAGGTTCTATGGAGTATTTTACGATATGCTTTGAAGCATTGGCCCATGCCCAGAGGAAAATTTCCATCTGGAGGCCCTGGTCGACCAAACCCTAATTGGGTGACACTGGCGATCTTGAGGCTTGATCCACCTGGAAGGGAGCATCCTTGTGCTTAATCCTTGAAGTGGGAGTCCTCTTGACCCTTTGTAGATGTTTGGGAGGTTAGACAAGCTGAAGATCATGTCATTTCTTGGTTTATCCTTTGTCTAAGAGCTCTGAGAGGGCTTGAAACCCTAATTTTGACTGTAGTAAGTGTTCACCCATCTTTGGGAAGACTGATGAGGCAAGATGGTTCATCTATATTGTGATGATGATTTGCACAATGATGGGAAATCTTAGGGGTCAAAATTTGGGGTATGACACTCGGGCTTCGTACGAGATACTAAAACACTCTCTTGTTGAGTATAAAAGACTCTCTTGTTGAGTCACTTCCCCTTTAGCCTCCATCTCGGGCTTCGTACGAGATATCAAATCACTCTCTTGTTGAGTATAAAAGACTCTCTTGTTGAGTCAAACCTGTTTTAGCCTCCGTCTTAGGCTTCATATAAGACAGATAAAAGACTCTCTTGTTGAGTCAAAACCTTTTAGCCTCCGTCTTGGGCTTCGTACAAGACACATAAAAGCACTCACTTGTTGAGTCAGTCACTTGTTAACACCCTCTTGTTGGGTCAATCGCCTCCTCTTAGGCTTTGTATAAGGAAAATCTCGATTGAGTCAATTAACCTTTTGGCATCAAATCTGTGCCTGGCTCACAGCATACAAACATCAACAACTCCTTTTCCTTCATCTAACTGCTGTAAGCGGCAAGCCTCTGGATTATTTACATCCACGCCACTGTCCCTCTTTAAGCATGAGAAATTCCTAAGGAAAGATGGCATTGCTCTAAACTGAGTTAAAGTCTTCTCCTTCAGGTTAAAAATCCCCTATAAAGGAAATTATGGCATTGCTGGATTGACATATCCCAGTTAAAGTAATTCTCCTTTATAATCAGTCACCGAACAATTGTGATAAATAGGCCAAATATCCCCTTTAGAGATGACAAATTCTCTCTCATCCATAAACCCTTTAGCTTCACATCTTGGGCTTTGAACAAGATACAAATCACCTTTAGCTTCATGTCTTGGGCTTTGAACAAGACACCAAAACAACCTCTTTTCCTCCCATAGAATAGGAGGAACTACGATCGCTCTGATTTCCCTGTTTCGTTAAACGAGAATACGTAGGCATAAGATTGAAAAAAATCTTAGCGAGCATACTAATCAAAAACCCAAAACCCCGTATCTCCACCGAATCAACCCAAAAGTAGCAAATCTAAACACATTACTAAAAATCTCACAAATAATCCAGATATTGTGTTCTCAGCAAAATAACCAAATATTGGGCCCCACATCCACATAGCATCTGTAACCTAACAGACCGCTGTTCAAACTCAGTATGTAAGCAGGGTTAATTGGAGACATCTATTTCCCTTCCTTAATCAGCTCAATAGGATAAAAAATGAATCGAACTGTAGTACCCAAGCGATTGTGCTTCAAGACCACAAAAATCACGCCACAGAAAAAATGGCGCCCACCGTGGGGCCGTTTCCTCTTTCTTACAGTCTTAGGTAGAAAACCCTGAGTTCACGAAATGTCACAGAAATGGCGACTCTGCTGGGGAGTCATTGTCTGCATAGGATCATAAGACTAGAGGTCTAGGATAATTAAGACAAATATATATACTGCTTTTCCTAATTGATATTTGTGTTTATTTTTCTGCTAATGGGAATGTGTGTGATGCCGCATGTGGAAAGATTAAGTATACAACTAAAATAGGTGATGGCAATGCGGATAATCTTGCGGGGAGTGAATCCCAGTTAAGAGTCCCCGATTGACCATCAAACTCAATGGAGACTCCCTTTGCAGATACATTACCTATACGATTTCGGTTGTTGAATGAAGTGTGGTCGACTGGGTTATCTGGGAAGCTGAGGTTTTTAGTAGGCTGAAACCATTTTGTAGTGCGGAAGCTATCGAAAATAGTTGTCACACGATACTACCCTCATCTGATATCGCTCTAGGATACATCAGCTCACTGGCGATCTGCTTGCCGTTGTCATCCCAAGAGGGGTCAATGATTTTGTGGACAGGTACAAAAAATACCAGTATAAACCTTTGGGGGGGGGGGGGGGTAGAGCCTTGACTTCATGACACCGACCCTTTCACCCCATGTTTTTTCTATGTTTTTGTGTGCTGCATTCATACATTCATTTAAAAAACATTAAAACACAGAAAAATCTTCTCTTCTAGTCTCTCTTTTTCAAATTAAACTAATACAATGATTGCAAATATCAGAGAAAGGAGATTGCGCTAATGGATTTCGGTAGAAGGGAGACTCATAAGTACACCTTCAAGGTTCCAAAGTTAGAGGATTTGAGAGGTTTGGCGAGAATGATCACCAACCACGAGGCTTTCAGAGCTAAGTATGGAGGATTACTGTCCTTGTTAAGGGTTCATGTAATCGAGGGAGACTTGTCCACACTAATCCAGTTCTACGATTCGGTCTATCACTGTTTCACCTTCCCGGATTATCAGCTAGCACCAATGCTGGAGGAGTACTCTCACCTGACTGGTTTGCATATTACTAATCAAGCTCCCTTTTCTAGACTGGAAGAAATTCCAAAGGATCAAACCATTGCAAGAGAAATTTATTTGGACGAGTCAGAAGTCAGGACTCACATGACCACTAAGGGTGGCATCTATGGTTTGCCAGCCCAATTCTTGATAAAGAAATCCCTGTACTTTGCCAGTATAGGGAGCGTGGCCGCTTTCGAGAGCATCTTTGTTTTGCTCACCTACGGGTTATTTTGTTTCCAACATCGATAACTTCGTAGATATCAACGCTGTTAGACCCCGTATTTTAAATTGCTCTGGATACTATTAGTTGTGATCAACTGAGTCCCAGTGTACTCTGAGAAATTATTTACAAAAATAATTAGAGTAATTGTTGAGCTCAGAGCAAATCTAATTAATATTATCTGACTCTGAGGTAATTAATTATTGAAGCTTTAGAGACTTTTGGGCATTTAGTAGTATTATTTACTAATAATACTTACTATATGTTTTCTTTCCTCCCATTTGCCAAACACAAAAGAGAAAGATAGTAACATTAGAGAGAGAAAGAAGAAAGAAGGGAGAAGAAAGGAAAGAAAAGGGGAGAAAGAAAAGAAAATAAAATCCAACATTTCAAGAGCAAGAACCATCATCAACTCTTCAACAAATCATCTCGGCTTCTTGATCTTCAACCTCTAACCAAGGTGGGTTCTAGTTAGGAACTATAGTGGTAGATTTCTTGAGGTTTTTGAGTTATGTTAGGTTTTGAGAAAAAATGAATGTTTTGGAAAATCAAAGAATCTAACGGTTGAAATGTGTTGTAAATTGCGTAGCATGATTATAACATGTGTAGAATCATCTATTGATATTGTTATGAAGTTATGGATTGGTTGTTTTGATTGGAAATTCTTAGGGTTTGGTGTAGAAACTATACATTCATGTTTTATGAAGTTTGTTGGATAAATGTCATACCCCAAATTTTGACCACTAAGATTTCCCATCATTGTACAAATCATCATCACAATATGGAGGAACCATCATGCCTCATCAGTCTCCACAAAGATGGGTGAGCATTCACTACAATCAAAATTAGGGTTTAAAGCCCTCTCAGAGCTCTTAGACAAAGGATCAATCAAGAATTAACATGATCTTCAACTTGTCTAACCTCTCAAACATCCACAAAGGATCAAGATGACTCCCACTTCAAGAATCAAGCACAATGTTGCATCATTCCAAGTGGATTAAGCCTCAAGATCGCCAGTGTCACCAAATTAGGGGTTTGGTCGACCAGGGCCTCCAGATGGGAATTTTCCTCGGGGCATGAGCCAATGCTTCAAAGAATAACCTAAGATGCTCCATGGGACATCATAAACCCAATCATCAAGTCAATTTTGCCTCATGGGAAGCATTCACTAAAAATCAAGAATTAGGGTTTCCTGACCTAATTCACCCCTAAGTTGACTTTTGGGACAAATCATGAGCCAAGACCTCAAGACATGATTTGAGGGTCTCTAACATACTACATTGATCCATTTGCAACAATGTATTAATCCAAGAAGCTTGAGCAACAAGTTTCAAATTCATCAGAACCACAATTAGGGTTTTGCGGGAAAAGTCAACTGTGCCTTTGACTTTTGACCTGGACATGCTCCCAAACCCTAGGACATGATTCAATACACCCTATAACACCTATAAATCAATCCATCAAGTTTTATTTAGGTCAACGACTTGATTTCATAGAGGATCGCACAGTTTGGAATTCATCTGACCAAAAGGCAATTGTGCACAAAAGTCAACTTTGACTTTTTGAGATTTTTCACAATTATGGTTCTTTAACCCTAAAATGATGTTAATGTATGATTGGAATCATCATTCATCAAGAAAAATCAAGAAAAGTGGGATAACTTGAAAAAGGGGGTAACCATAAGAACTTAGAAATTTTTCTAAGTTATGGAAAAAGTGGCTAGGGTACCAACTTTGGAGGATCATAACTCCTAAACCACAAGGCCATTTTTCCCCATTCAAAGCTGGATTTATAGCCCTCATGACCCTCTACAAAAGCTTCAACTACACCTCATTCCAATTCATTATGGATTTTGAGTTATGGAATGATCAAAATGGCTGAAAACATGAAATGTCATTTTTTCCAACACTTAGTGAAATTTTCACTAAGTCAGAATCTGCCTTCACTTTTTTCCAAATGTAGGGGCATTTTTCACTTGGATCCAAAAAGTATCAAAACTAACTATGATCAAACAGTTGTTGTATCATATGAGGGCTTTCCAAAATGACCAAGAACATCACCAAATTCAACTTGAGCCATGAGATATGACAATGCCAATATGCCTTGCTGCAAACTGTCATGACAAGGAAAATTTTGGAGTTTTGCTCGATTTACCCAAATTTTGCAAAGGGCAAGCAACTCTATCCATCTGAACACCTCAAGGGGGGACCAAGGAGGAACCAACTCTGATCCCAAGCCTCCCAAGTCTTTGGAACCAAAAATAGCATGCCAAACCTAGAAATGCCTAAAAGAAGGACAAGACTCCAATTTTGGATTGGAGCATTCAATGCATACCCCAGGGTGGCATGGACTAAGCCATTCCCAACTGAATTTAGTCAAGACTTATCCAAGAACAAGGGGACCAGCAGCCTGTGCCCTAACCTCTAGTCAATGGCTAGAGGAGACTTGGATTCTCATTGCTCAACATTGGCCAAACCTCTGCTTCAGTTGCCATTCACTATTGCAGTCAAAACAAACTTATTCTACCATAAATAGAGCTCAATTGTGTTCAGTTTGAGTACACCAAAGCAATCAAACAGATGCTTTCCTCAAAATCTCCTTCTTCACTCCAATTTTGCCTTCTAAGGCAAGTCACTATCGGGTTTTGAGTTTAAGAGCAATTTCAATCAAACCAATCACACACACACACACACACACACACACCTCATAAACATCATATAGAAGTGATCCAAACACTCACATAACATCTGGAACACCAAAATCACAAAATCACAGCCAACTACTCAAGCCTTTGACAGATTTGCAGTTGAGGTGCCAAATCAAGTTCCAGCTCAATTCAATCCACTCCAAGCATCCAGACACACTCCATAACACCTAGGGAAGTTGTCCATATCCTTGGAACCAAGTTGCAACACCTCTAACACAAAACACGATCTCCAGCTGCAAGAGGTAAGCATGAGCTCTTCTAACTCTATGGTCCATGCAGTTTTTGCTGCACAATAATTTGGCCATATGTTCATAATCATGCATAGAGTGTTTTCCCTCAATCAATTGCTTTGTTTGAATCGTGTATGGAATTTCTGAACCTTCATGCAGAATTTAGGGTTCTTGAGGTTTCTCTTTGATTTCTTATTCCATGCTTAAAATAAATGAAATTAAAGACCATAAACATGATCGTGAGGTTGAAACGAGTAGATTGATATGTAGATTGCATGATATAATCAAGTATTCAGTGAGATTGGATAAAAAACACAAATCTGCAGAAACAGAGGATGGCATGTGTTCTTGCCATGTTCTTGGCGCCATTTTCAAACATTTGAATATTTGAATTTTTGTGATTTTATTTAATTTATTCAAAAATTAATTTCTCTCTGAGTTGATTTGATTTTGAGTTGATTCTCTTTTTAATAATTCACAAATATGTTAAAATATTTTATTTTCCCAAAAAATCCCAAAAATATTATTTATTTCATATACTTGATATTTTAGTAAAGAATTAATATTTTAATTGTTTTTGACATTTAAAATATTTTCTCCCTCTTGATTTTTCAAATTTTTAGTGATTTCCAATCATGTTATGGATAAAAACCTGATTTTTGAAACATTAATCCAAGATCACAATTTTTTTTCCACATGTTTAACAATTTTGATCATTTTAATTGAATTTTTTATTCAATTAAAAAAAATTTGTAAACAAATTAGGGTTTTTTTAATTAATTCAACCCTCATCAAACTTTTTCAAACACTTTGGGCCTCTAATAGAGTGTAAGACCCAATCCTTTGTAAATACAAACCATTTTGGGCCTCAAATGTCGTATAAGTCCCGTTGTAGTTCAAAACGTTTGGCGCGATCATCGGCTGTTTAAAATCAATCATTGGGCCTCTAATAGAGTGTAAGACCCAACCCCCCTTTTGAAAACCAAAATATTTTGGGCCTCAATTGTTGTATAAGTCCCACTGTGTTTTCAAAATCTCAGCGCAATCGCCGCTTTTCAAAACATTTTCATCTGGGCCTCTCCTTGAGCTGTAAGCCCCATCACTTATACAAAAATGAATCTTTGGGCCTCTAATAGAGTATAAGACCCAATCCCCTTTTAACCAAAACACTTTTGGGCCTCAGACATTGTATAAGTCCCTCTGTTTCAAAAGAAAATCTCGGCGCGATCGCCATTTCAAAACAAAACCCTGGGCCTCTCCTTGAGCTGTAAGCCCCACCACTTGTATAAAAATAAAACTTTGGGCCTCTTGAGAGAGTGTAAGACCCATCCCTTTGTACAGAAAACCTTTTGGGCCTCAGTCACTTGTATAAGACCCTGTACAATTTCAAAAACAACAGTGCAATCACTGATAAAACTTTGGGCCTCTCCTTGAGCTGTAAGCCCCAACATTTCTTTCAAAGCACTTTCTCCTTTGATTTTGAATATAATATTGTTATCAAAGCTTTCTTTGTTGAACAACTAACCAAACAGCATGGAAGCTCTACAACCGAGTAAGTGTTTACCCGCTTTCTTTATCCGCTTTCATATATATATATATATATATATATATATATATAACTGTATTGTGGGGCTGCTCACTGTACGTCTCCTTTCACAAACTCTTATATACTTATCAACTGTGTAATACTAGTATAGTTATTTAGAGTTTTCCCCGGCAACTACGTCTCGCCTAGGTAAAGCCCTGTTGATCACTCCTAAATACAAACAAAACAAGATCCCCATAGGATTACCAGACACAGTCTTCCCTCCTCTTGGGGTTAAACAATATGGAGACGTGAAAGGCATCATTCTCGGTGAACCCTTTCTCAGACTGTCACAGGTATAGGAACAGAACCTAGTCATCAATTTGCTAGAGTTGTCTTTCTGAGTCAAGTATCAGACTTGTTAATGGGTTGACCTTCATCCCTTAACATACCAGCCTTCTCTTGGGCATCGTACAAAGATTATTTACTACCTGAGAATCGATTTCTCAAGACACCAGTAGACTTGGACAGTCTCAATACCCTTTGGATTTCCCATTTGCTTAAAGAACAGGAAATAACCCTGATCCTCTGATCAGTACCAAAGCATAACAATACCTTTAATCGTTCCCTTCATAAGAACTGATTTTCTCTTTAATCCAACATACTGGACCTGTCACTAAACTGAAACAGTCGCCAACGGATAGCCTCCTCTTAGGCTTTGTATAATGATCCTTTCCTTAGGAAAGTTAGCCTCCTCTTGGGCTTTGTACAAATGATTCTCCCCAGCGGAGCTAACCTTTTTAGACTCTTTTGTTGAGTCGGTCTCCCTTTTAGCCTCTATCTCGGGCTTTGTACGAGATGCAAAAATCACTCTCTTGTTGAGTATAAAAGACTCTTTTGTTGAGTCAAACCCATTTTTAGCCTCCATCTTGGGCTTCGTATGAGATACAAAAAACTCTCTTGTTGAGTATAAAAGACTCTCTGGTAGAGCCAACTCTTTTAGCCTCCGTCTTGGACTTCGTACAAGACACATATAAAACACTCTCTTGTTGAGTATAAAAGACTCTCTGGTTGAGTCAACCCTTTCAGCCTCCATCTCGGGCTTCGTACGAGATACAAAAAACTCTCTTGTTGAGTATAAAAGACTCTCTGGTTGAGTCAACTCTTTTAGCCTCCGTCTTGGGCTTCATACAAGACACATATAAAACACTCTCTTGTTGAGTATAAAAGACTCTCTGGTTGAGTCAACCCTTTCAGCCTCCATCTTGGGCTTCGTACGAGATACAAAAAACTCTCTTGTTGAGTATAAAAGACTCTCTGGTTGAGTCAACCCTTTTAGCCTCCATCTTGGGCTTCGTACAAGACACATATAAAACACTCTCTTGTTGAGTATAAAAGACTCTCTGGTTGAGTCAACTCTTTTAGCCTCTCTCTCGGACTACGTACGAGACACATAAAAGCACCCTCTTGTTGGGCCAATAGCCTCCTCTTACGCTTTGTATAAAGAAATCCCTAGTTGAGTCAATCAACCTTTTAGCATCACAGTTGTGCCTTGTTCATAGCATACAAACATCAATAACTCCTCTTTAGAGATGACAAATTCTCTCTAAAGTCAAAACCATTCAGCTTCACATCTTGGGATTTGAACAAGATACAAACCACCTTTAGCTTCACGTCTTGGGCTTTGAACAAGACACAAAAACAACCATTTTCCTCCCATAGAATAGGAGGAACTACGATCACTCTGATTTCCCTGTTTCGTTAAACGGGAATACGTAGGCATAAGATTGGAAAAATCTTAGCGAGCACACTAATCAAAAAACCCAAATTCCCATATCAATCGAAAAGCATCAGTCCTAACATCCTACCAATAGCCTAGACCCCGTGTTCTTAACAAATGACCTAAGAGAGACCTACAATATTTGTGGTATCTGTAAACCAACAGTCATCTGTTCAAACTCAGTTTGCAAGCAGGGTTAATTGGAGACATCTATTTCCATTCCTTCATCAGCTTCAATAGGATAAAAAATGAATCGAACTGTAAAGCGATAGTGCTTCGCAACCACATCCAAAATCGCTCGCTATAGAAAAATTGGCGACTTCACTGGGGACAATTCGAGATCTTGTTCTCTTCCCATCACTTAGGTGGAAACCTTGAGTTCACATTCATGTCACAGAAATGGCGACTCTGCTGGGGAGTCATTATCTGTATAGGATCATAAGACTAGAGGTCTAGGATGATTATGACAAATATATATACTGCTTTTCCTAAATGATATCTGTGTTTATTTTTCTGCTAATGGGAATGCGTGTGTTGCCGCATGTGTAAAGATTGAGTATACACCTAAGATAGGTGATGGCAATGCGTGTAATCTTAATGGGAGTGAATTCCAGTTAAGAGCCCCCGATCGACCATCAAACTCAGTGGGGACTCCCTTTGTAGATACATTTCTTATACGACTTCGGTTGTTGAAAGTAGTGTGGTCGACTGGGTTATCTGAGAAGCTGAGGTTTTTAGCAGACTTAAGCCATTTTGTAGTGCGGAAGCTATAGGAAATAGTTGTCACGCGATACTACCCTCATCTGAGATCACTCCAGGATACATCAGCTCGCTGGCGATCCGCTTGCTGTTGTTATCCCAGAGGGGTCATTGATTTTGCGGACAAGTACAAAAAATCACCAGTATAAACCTTTAGGGGGGGGGGGTAGAGCCTTGACTTCATGACACCGACCCTTTGACCCCATGTTTTTTCTATGTTTTTGTGGGCTGCATACATAAATTCATTTAAAAACACTTTCAAACAAAGACAATCTTCTCTTCTAGTCTCTCTTTTTCAAATTAAACTGAGACAATGATTGCAAATATCAGAGAGAAAGGAGATTGCGCTAATGGATTTCGGAAGAAGGAAAACTCATAAGTACACCTTCAAGGTTCCAAAGTTGGAGGATTTGAGAGGTTTGGCGAGAATGATCACCAACCACGAGGCTTTCAGAGCCAAGTATGGGGGACTACTATCTCTATTAAGGGTCCACGTAATTGAAGGAATCCTGTCGACGCTAATCCAGTTTATCACTGTTTCACGTTCCCAGATTATTAGCTTGCACCAACACTGGAGGAGTACTCTCACCTGACTGATTTACATATCACTGATCAGGCTCCTTTTTCTGGACTGGAAAAAATTCCAAAGGATCAAACCATTGCAAGAGCAATTTATTTGGACGAGTCAGAAGTCAGGACTCACATGACCACTAAGGGTGGTATCCAAGGTTTGTCAGCCCAGTTCTTGACAAAGAAAGCCCTGTACTTTGCCAGTATAGGGAACGTGGCCGCTTTCGAGAGCATCTTCATTTTGCTCACCTACGGGTTATTTTTGTTTCCCAACATTGATAACTTCGTAGACATCAACGCCATTAAGATTTTCCTTATTGGAAACCCTGTATCGACCCTGCTCGCAGATGCGTATCATTCGGTACACTTAAGGAATTTATACAGCGGAGGAATGATCACGTGCTGTGTGCCCTTGCTTTACAAATGGTTCACTTCCCATTTGCCCAAGTCTGCTGCATTTTGGGATCAAAAGAATACTTTACGTTGGTCGTAGAGAGTCATGTCTCTTACCAACTCGGACATCGATTGGTACAATTGAATCTACGATGGGATTAGAATCATTGACCGTTGTGGAAACTTCCCAAATGTACCCCTTATAGGAACTAAGGGAGGAATCAACTATCATCCGGTGTTGGTTCGTCGTCAATTTGGATACCCGATGAGGCATGTCCCGCACAGTACTCATCTGGAAGGTCTTTTATTCAAAGAAGGAGAAAATGATAGGGCACTAAAGACAGAAATAGTGCACGCTAGGAAACTCGTTCATAGGAAAGGACGAGAGTCTCTAGGAAAACTAGATTGTGTCTCGGTGGAGCCTTATCTCCACTGGGTACAAACTAGAGCTCTCAAGCTGAGGGTACCTTACCCTCGCCAGGAAGTTCTTCCATTAAGGGAATCTGCCCTTTATTTCATGTCTGAGACGGAAAAACTTCAAGTTACTTTCAGCAAAGTTCAACAGGAGAAGAGGTCTTGGAGGAACAAGTACCGTATTCTCAATTTGGAATGTAAGAAAATACAGCAGCTATTAAAAGAAAAAGATGCTCTGATTGAGATTTTAGAGCAACATGCTGTGGAGAATCTGGATAACCAAAGGAGTTTGCTCACACCTTTCACTTGGCAAAGGAATGACAACCCGACAACGGCCCAAGGGCCCAGGTCAAAGAAGAGGAAAGCACCAAAACCAGCACTTGAGCTCTTCTCAGAGAGGACTCAGGATCCATTAGTTTAGGTTTCTTTTTCCAGCGATTTGTAATCTACTGTATTTCCATTTTCGCAATTCTTTGAATTCAATAAAACGGGGTTTCCCCACTATTTGATATTTTCAATCTAATTGTCGAAGTTTACTTTGAATAAACAAAAATAATTAATAATCATTGCATTCATCATTCTCATAAATGCATTCTTCTTACCTACGAATCTCACGTTTACGTCTCGATTCTAGAGTCAAACTGTCTCATTCGTACAATACTCGGGCCAATCGTCAGAAAAAGATGGATGATCTCGAGGAAGAGAACAGAGGGTTGAGGGAATATATCGACACTCTGAAAGAGGATCTGAGAAAGCTTCATAACGACATGCAAGCTCTAGTAGAAGCTCAGATGCAACAACAAAGGACTGTGATCTCAGAGATCACATCGACGCCCATAGTGGAAAAGTCCGATCCTAGGTACAAAATGCCGAAAGATCGTCCTGTAAGTTATAAATGTGCCTAAGAGGGGGGTGAATTAGGTACTTAGACAATTATCCCGATTTTTGATGGTTTTGAGTTTTTACTTTCCTAAAGATCTCTAAGTGATGAAAAGCGATAAATGCAGAAAGTAAAGAACACCAAGACGTATAGTGGTTTCCCTCACAGGTCGAGAGTACTCCACTCCCCTTTCAACATGAAAGAGAGTTTACTATTGTTTTGAATTTATAAGACTCTTCCTAGTCTTTCTATACAAGTCACTCATAATCAACCACCAAGAACACCCTCTTGGATTTTACAAGTTTAAAGTCCAACCGAGAACTAATCTCTCACAATGGACCTCTTGCATCCACAATCTGGATAACAAGGATAACAACCAACTGAACTTAATTCCAACAATTCTGAAATTAAGATATCATACAAAAATATAAATCTGAATTTTGTAAGAATTTTGATAGATGGAATCTTGATGCTTTATCAATCACAAGATTGATCTTCTCTTTCAACAACAATTATTCACAAACAATAAAGTGTTTAGATTGCTCAAGTACTTTCTGGTTAGATGATATGAAAGTGTGCAGAAAAGTTCTTGAGTGAAAGCTCAATAAACTTGAAGTATGAATATGTGAAACTTTAAAAGTTTTGTTGAAAAAGGTGAAAAATATGATTTGAAATTTCATGTATTTATATGCATACAACACCCTTATGAAACAAGGTAAAGACTGTAAAAATTCCATGAACAAATGCCAATGCATAGTGAAAAGGTTCTATGAAGAGAGGCATGAAGCGGTGTTATGAAAAATGATGATTTTTCAAATCTGTCCAGGTGCAAATCAATTGCACCTATGTGCAAATCGATTGCACTATGCTTAACGTAACAAAATTTCAAAAAACAACAGTATGCAATCGATTGGACCAAAGTGCAAATCGATTGCACTATGAAAAAGTGAAAAAAATCAGCAAACAGTAGGTGCAAATCGATTGTACCTCCATGCAAATCGATTTGCAATAGTTAAAAAGTGAAAAATGATTATTCTAAACAAGTCATGATCAATAAAGAAGTATGTAGTGATGTTTGTTTGATTGAGCATCTAAGACTTTAATATTTGATTAGAATTGTCATTATACCTTCATGAAATGTGAATTTCTTGAATACTAAGTCTTGAACATAGTGCTTTTATCTTGAATATCATCTTTGTATTTTTTGTCACTTTTTGCAACTAAGAGATTTGTCTTCATCAAAACAATTTTTAACCATAGAGAAGCTTGACTTCACATTCTCCCCCTTTTTGATGATGAAAAACAATCTCCTTTGATGCTTTGTAATTTTCGGAAAAAAATTTCTCCCCCTAAGATGCATAACTCCCCCTTACGATGTGAAGCTTAGAAAGTTTGATTTGATCATCTTGAAGGAGCCTTTGATTTATTTTTAGTACCTATTTAAAATCTTAAAAACAAGGAAATATACAAGCATTCAAGCATAACACCTTTCTCCCCCTTTGACATTATAAAAAAGAAGGGAAAGATGGGTGAAAGATAGACTTTTAAAGAGTAAAAGAGTAAAATTTGAAACCATACAAGCATAACTTGAAAACATTAAAGGTATGGAATAATAAAACACACATGCAAAATTAATATAAACAAGACAAGAAAGTTGTGGTACTAAGTACCTTACATAACATTGAATAATGACAACAAAAACTTTAAATCTAAAAGAAATAAAACGAAAAACATATTAAGATTGATCCATATCATTGTTGGTGTTGAGGTTGAAGAAGTTATGACCTTGATATAGAGGATGATGTTGGATAGGTGTAACTAATGGAATGGGGGCAGCCGGGTTGTTAGGATCATAAGGAGGAATATGAAGATGTGAGTAGAGATATGAAAATTGTTGGTTAATGTCTGTTTGGACCCTATTGATTTGGTTGGTGGTATTCTCATGGTTTTGAGCAATTTGATTGTTCGTGGAAGTCCAATGCTCATGGATGGTTGAGTTAAGATTAGCAAATTGTGTTGTCATGTAGTCAAAAAGGGCTTGGTTAGAGGGACCATCCACACCAAATGAAGGAGGAACATCTTCATCACTTTCATGATTTTCTCCATTAGCTTCATTTTCTCCACCATCATTACCAATATAGGATATAGTTTGAGACTCTGAATCATAATGCACACCTATCTGATTGTCCACATTCCTTATTGTGATCTTATGAGAAATTGTGTCCATTAAAAAACAATCAATACCATCAAAAACAACCTTAAAGTGTTCCAAGATACGAGTAATGAACCATGCATATGGTAGAGATTTTGACTTATGAGTATGAGCCAACATGTGATTTAAAATCAGCCGAGCCCAATTAACTTGGATATTATTCTTGATGGCATACAAAACTTGCATCTCCACATCCGTAACGGCACAGTGGTTACCGTTTCTTGGAAACAAAACATATGCAAAAAAGTAGTGAAGGAAGCGATCATCAATATAGAAAATTCCAGCCGACCATGATCCTCGAGATGGTTCAATTTCGCCTAGTGATCTTACACGATGTGCATAAAATTCTTTTTCTGACATCCTACCAATACTGTAGTAAAACTCTTTTTTCTTATAATCATTCCAATCTTCATCCTCCGAATCGTATAAGAGACTACCGGAATGAGAAATATCTAAAAAATTTCCAAGGATTTTTGATGTCAAAACAATTTTCTTTCCTAAAACAGATGTAACAAACTTTCCCTTCTCTATAGCCATATTACAGTAGAACATTATCACCAGGTCTAGATAATAAGGTCCAGAGGAAGCTATGACTGAGCCTAATTTCAAAGATTCTAGAGTATCTTGAAAATTAAAACATCTCTTAGGAAAAGTAGATAGATCACCATATTTTGGAGTTTGGACAATCTTTCTTTGAAATAAATTTTCATACCTCTCAATTTGCTCATTTGTGAGGTCTTGGTAAAGAGGAGGAATGTTGGAGGATGAGGAAGCCTTTCCTTTTCCTTTTTCTGCAGCAGAGACCTTCCTTTTCAACCTTGAAGCCATGGTTAATGGTTGATGAGAAATGGAGAAGATGAAGTAGAAAGATGAAGTTTTTGATATTTTTGTGAGGGTTTGTAGGAAAACGAAAATAGCTATGTGGGGAGTGATAAAATCTGATTTTGAAAGTTGGAATAGAGATTCTTTTGTTGGAGTTTGGTGAGAAAAGTTAAGGTGAGTGGTTATGAGAAATGAATAGGGTAATAAAGATGAGTAAATTTTGGTCAAGAAAGGAATCTCATAGGTTAGGTTAGGGAGGAATCAATTCTGAAAAGTTGGAAGAAAAAGTAATTGGAATTGGTGGATCATGAATGACAATTGAATGGATCAAAATCAAGAAAGAAATAAAAAAAATTTCAATGCTACTGGTGCAAGTCGATTTGGATTATAGTGCAATCGATTGCACATTGACAAAAAAACACGTGAAAACCCAAAACGAACAGACTTCAATCGATTTGCATGGGTAAGCAATCGATTGGACAAGGAAAAAAAAACAAAAACTTACAGTGAGCAATCGATTGGAGCAAGGTAAAACGTAAAAAAAAAATTTACAGTGAGCAATCGATTTGAGAAAGGGTGCAATCGATTGCTCTTAGTGAAATTTGCAAAATAACATGAAAAACATGTATCAAACCACATTACCAACATGTTTTTTAAAAAAAATTAAACATATATAAGAAGGGAGTAGAAGTAGAGATGCCATAAACTAAAGAAGATAAAGACATTTGTGCACCTTTGATGTTTGATGAACCATAACATATGATGAACGTTTTATGTGTCTTTTTCGTCTAGAATTCCAAGTTCCCTTCGAATCTTGTAAAATGTTTCTTTTGCAAGCGGTTTCGTGAAGATGTTTGCGAGTTGATTATGTGTATCCACAAATGTGACTTCAACATCTCCTTTTAGTACATGATCACGTAGAAAATGATGTCGAATGTCTATGTGTTTTGTACGGGAATGCATGACTGGATTCTTTGTGATATTGATAGCACTTGTGTTATCACACCGAAGAGGGATGCATCCGACATTGATTTCGTAATCACTTAATTGTTGCTTTAACCATAGAATCTGAGCACAACAACTTCCTACTGCTATGTATTCCGCTTCTGCGGTACTGAGACCAACACATGCTTGTTTCTTATAGGACCAAGATACTAATGTATTTCCTAGGATGTGACATGTTCCACTTGTGCTTTTTCTATCAATTTTGCAACCTGCATAATCCGCGTCAGAATAACCAACTAAATTACACATACTACCTTTTGGATACCATAGACCAACGTTCGTCGTTCCCTTGAGATACTTCATGATTCTTTTCACAGCTGTGAGATGTGATTCCTTTGGATTTGCTTGAAAACGGGCACATAAACACACACTAAACATTATGTCAGGACAGATCACCGTCAAATTTAATAAATAACCAATCATACCTCGATACTTTGTAATATCAATGGAAGCACCGATTCATCTTGATCAACATATGTTCCGGATCCCATTGGTGTAGCCATAGCTTTACAACTATCCATATCAAATCTTTTCAACAATTCTTTGCAATACTTGGACTGGTTTATGAATATACCGTCTTTTAGTTGTTTGATATGAAGTCCAAGGAAGTAATTCATCTTCCCCATCATTGACATTTGAAACTCTCCTTGCATCATCAATGAGAATTCTTTACAAAGATCTTCGTTCGTCGAACCGAATATGATGTCGTCAACATAGACTTGGACTAACAAAGTATTACCTTTTGCTTTCTTAATGAACAATGTCTTGTCAACTTTGCCTTTTACAAATCACTTTTCACAAAGAAAATTGCTAAGACGATCATACTGTCATACCCCAAATTTTGACCACTAAGATTTCCCATCACTGTGCAAATCATCATCACAATATGGATGAACCATTATATTTCATCAGTCTCCCCAAAGATGGGTGAGCATCCACTACAATCAAAATTAGGGTTTCAAACCCTCTCAGAGCCTTAGACAAAGGATCAATCAAGGAATGACATGATCTTCAACTTGTCTAAACCTCTCAAACATACACAAAGGATCAAAAAGGACTCCCACTCCAAGGATTAAGCACAAAGCTGCTCCCTTCTAGGTGGATCAAGCCTCAAGATCGCCGGTATCACCAAATTAGGGTTTTGGTCGATCAGGGCCTCCAAAGGGAAATTTTCCTCTGGGCATGAGCCAATGATCCAAAACATAACCTAATATACTCCATGGAACCTCATGGACCCAATCATCAAGTCAATTTTGCCTCAGGGGATGCATTCATCAAAAATCAGGAATTAGGGTTTCTTGACCTAATTCACCCCTAAGTTGACTTTTAGGGCAAATCATGAGCCAAGATCTCAAGAGAGGGTTGAAGGGTCTATAATGAACTATATTGATCCATTTGGAACAATGGATTAATCCAAGAAGCTAGAGCAACAAGTTTCAATTTCATCTGCACCACAATTAGGGTTTCGCGAGGAAAGTCAACTGTAACTTTGACTTTTGATCAGGACATGCTCCCAAGCCCTAAGACATGATTCAATATACCCTATGACACCCATGGAACATGTCCATCAAGTTTGATTTAGGTCAAGGACATGATTTCATGAAGAATTGCACAGTTTGGAATTCATCTGAGAAAAAGTCAATTGTGCACAAAAGTCAACTTTGACTTTTTGAGATTTTTCACCAAAATGGATTTTTAACCCTAAAATGATGTTAATGTATGATTTGAGTCATCATTCATCAAGAAAAATCAAAGAAAGTGGGATAACTTGTAAAAGGGGTAACCATAAAAACTTAGAAAAATTTCTAAGTTATGGAAAAAGTGACAGTAATGTGCCAACTTTGGAGGACCATAAATCCTAAACCACAAGGCCATTGTTCCCCATTCAAAGCTTGATTTATAAATATCATTGCCCTCTACAAAAGCTTCATACTGACCTATGTCCTAATTCCTCATGGATTTTGAGTTATGGAGTGATCAAAATCAAGAAAAGTCGCCTTGTTCCAACACTTAGTGAAAATTTCACTAAGTCAGATTTTACCCTACTTTTTGCCAAATGTAGGGGGATTTTTCACTTGGATTCAAAAGAGATCAAAACCAAACATGTTCAAACAGTTGTTGTATCATGTAAGGGCTTTCCAAAATGGCCAAGAACATTACCAAATTCAATTTGAGTCATGAGATATGACATTGGGAAGTTGCCTTGTTGAAATCTGTCAAGGCAAGGCAGAAATTGCATTTTTGCTCGATTTGCCAAAATCAGCCAAATCCAAATGCTCCTATCCACTTGGACACATCTGAGGATTGAATCTAAAGGGGACAATCACTGAGCCAAGCCTCCAAAGTCTTTGGAACAAGAAATAGCATGTTGAACCTAGAATTGCCAAAATAGGGACAAGACTCCAATTTTGGATTGGAGCATTCAATGGAAGCATCAAGGTGGCATGGACTGAGCCATTCTCAATTGAATTCAGTCAAGACTTATCCAAGACCAAGGGAACCAGCAGCCTGTGCCCTAACCTCTAGTCAATGGCTAGAGGAGACTTGCATTTCCATTGGGCAACATTGAACAAACCTACTCAGCAGTTGCCATTCACTATTCCTTGCAAAACAAACTTGCTCTACTATAAATAGAGCTCAATTGTGATCAGTTTGAGTACACCAAAGCCATCAAACAGATGCTTTCCTCAAAATCTCTTCTTTCACTCCAATTTTTCCTTCTAAGGCAAGTCACTATCGGGTTTTGAGTTTGAGAGCTTTTCCAATCAAACCAATCACACACACACACCTCATATACATCATATAGAAGTGATCCAAACACTCACATAACATCTGGAACACAAATTTCACAAAATCACCAGCCAATTGCTCAAGTTCTTGACAGTTTTACAGTTGAGGTACCATCTTCAACTCCAAACCACTTCAATCCATTCCAAGCATTCATACACACTCCATGGCACCTAGGGAAGCTATCCAGATCATTGGAACCTAGATGTAACACCTCCAACACAAATCACGATCACCAGCTGCAAGTGGTAAGCATGAGCTCTTCTAACTCTATGATCCATGCAATTTTTGCTGCACAATAATTTAGCCATATGTTCATAATCATGCATGGAATGTTTCCCCTCAATTAATTGCATTGTTTGAATCGTGTATCAAAAATCCTAGCCTTCATGCAAAAATTAGGGTTCTTGAGGATTTTTCATGATTTCTTGTTATATGTTTAATTTAAATGAAATTAATTGTCACAGACATGATCGTGAGGTTAAAATGAGTTGATTGGTATGTGGATTGCATGATATAATCAAGTATTCAGTGAGATTGGAGAGAAAATGCAAATCTGGCCAAACCAAGAACACGCGCGTGTTCTTGGTGTGTTCTTGGCGCCTTTTTTCAAAATTTGAATATTTGAATTTTGTGATTTTATTTAATTGATTCAAAAATTAATTTCTCTCTGAGTTTTAATGATTTTGAGTTGATTCTTTTTTTAATAATTCACAAAAATGTTAAAATATTTTATTTTCCCAAAAAATCCCAAACATATTATTTATTTTGTATAATTGATATTTTTGCAAAGAATTAATGTTTTAATTGTTTTTAACATTTAAAATTTTTTTTCCACCTTGATTTTAAAACTTTTAATGCCTTCTAATTATTTTGTAGGTCAATACTTAATTTTTGAAGCATTAATCCAGGATCACAATTTGTTTTCCATGTGTTAAACAATTTTGATCATTTTAATTGAATTATTATTCAATTAAATACATTTTTGAAAACAAATTAGGGTTTTTGGATTAATTCAACCCTCATAAATCATTTTCAAAACACTTTTGGGCCTCTAATAGAGTGTAAGACCCAATCTTTTTTTTACCAAATCATTTTTGGGCCTCAGTGTATTGTATAAGTCCCGATACCGTCAAAAACAAACGGCGCGATCGTCGCCTTTTTAAAAATGACCTTGGGCCTCTAATAGAGTGTAAGACCCAACCCCCTGTGTACAGAAAACTTTTTTGGCCTCATTCGTTGTATAAGTCCCTCTGTACATTTTCAAATAAACGACGCGATCGTCACCAGTTTAAAATTAACCACCTGGGCCTCTCCTCGAGCTATAAGACCCATTCAAAACTATTGGGCCTCTATTAGAGTGTAAGACCCAATCCCCTTTTAACCAAAACATTTTGGGCCTCAGATATTGTATAAGCCCCTTTGCGTTAAAAGAAATCTCGGCGCAATCGCCATTTCAAAAATAAACTTTGGGCCTACCCTCGTGTTATAAGCCCCACTCTTTTTCTTTAAACTTTTTGGGCCTCTTGAGAGAGTGTAAGACCCATCCCTTTGTACAGAAAAACTTTTGGGCCTCAGTCACTTGTATAAGTCCCTCTATACAAATTCAAACAGTGCGATCACTGATAAAACCCTGGGCCTCTCCTTGAGCTGTTATCCCCAAATCTTTCTTTTTCAAAGCACTTTCTCCTTTGATTTTGAAATATACTGTTGTTTTTTTCATCTTTCTTTGTTGAATAACTAACCAAACAGCATGGAAGCTCTACAACCGAGTAAGTGGTTATTGCTTTCATTTACCGCTTTCATATACATATAACTGTATTGTGGGGCTGTTTCACTGTAAGTCTTCTTTCATAAACTCATATCAACTGTGTAATAATAGTATAGATATTTAGAGTTTCCCCAACAACTATGTCTAGAACTAGGTGACGCCGTTTCGTTTATTCGTAGAAATAGACAACTAGATCCCCAATAGGATCACCAGATACAGTCTTCTCTTCGGATGTCCTCATTAGGAATTGTCAAGAAACTCTACTCCCAGAGACGAATGTATTTTCGTGAATGGCATCTTTGAGTTTCTTCCAAATTCTCGAACTTTCCTGGCTTGATCTATTCCTCGTGAATAGCCTGTCTTGAATTTCTCGGGGTTTGGGGACCCATCGGCTTCTTAAAAGCATCGGCCTCCTATTGGGCATCGTACAAGGACCCACAGGCTTCCTAAAAGCAACCCTGCCTCCTCTTGGGCTTAGTACAAGGACCCGTCGGCTTCTTAGAAGTATTCACAGCCTCCTCTTAGGCTTCATATAATGATCTCTTCCTCCGGGAAAGTTAGCCTCCTCTTGGGCTTCGTACAAATTGTCCCGACGACCTCCTAGAGGTATAGGAACATAAATCAGTCATCTCCATAGAACAGTCTTTTCAAGAGTCTACTACTGTTTCTCAAAGCATAGTACAAAAGATGAAACTCTAGACTTGGACAGTCTAATCTCCTTGAGTCTCAAAGACATTCTCAAGTGACCCCTTTGTTAAATAGGAAGGAAACCCGTAGACTCGGACAGTCTCAATACCCTTCGGATTACCCGCTTCCTTAAAGAACGGGGATAACTCGGATCCTTGAATCAAATCCTTGAGTACAGTGTTGCTCATATAAGAACTGATTTTCTCTTTCAAAATCAGTATACTGGACCTGTCACTCAACTGAAACAGTCACCATAGCCTCCTCTTGGGCTTTGTACAATGATTCTCCCCAGCGGAGTCAAACAACGTTTAGCCTCTCTCTCGGGCTTTGTACAAGACACATAAGAGACTCCCTCGTTGAGTCAATCACCCATTTCGCCTCCATCTTGGGCTTTATACGAGATACAAAAAGGTTCTTATTAAGCCAAACAAATAACATCCTTCATCTCGGGCTTCGTACGAGATACAAAAAACTCTCTTGTTGAGTCAAATAGCCTCCATCTCGGGCTTTATACGAGATACCAAAAGACTCTCTCGTCGAGTCAACCCCTTTTAGCCTCTCTCTCGGGCTTTGTACAAGACACATATTAGCTTCCTCTTAGGCTTTGTATAAGAAAACCACTGGTTGATCCAATAAACCTTTTATCATCAAAGTTGTGCCTCGTTCACAGTACATAAACATCAACAACTCCCTTCATCTAATCGCTGTAAGCGGCAAGCCTCTGGATCATCTACATCCATGCCACTGTCCCTCTTTTAGCATGAGAAATTCCTAAGGAAAGATAGCATTGCTCTACACTGAGTTAAAGTCTTCTCCTTTAGGTTGGAAATCCCCTATAAAGGAAATTATGGCATTGCCGGATTCACAAATCCCGGTTAAAGTAATTCTCCTTTATAAACAGTTATGACATACAAACCCCTCTTTAGAGATGACCAATTCTCTCTAAAGTCAACACCTTTAGCTTCATATCTTGGGCTTTAAACAAGATACAAATAGACTTTTTCAGCTTCACATCTTGGGCTTTGAACAAGATACAAATCACCTTTCGTTTCACGTCTTGGGCTTTGAACAAGACACCAAAAACACCCATTTCCTCCCATAGAATAGGAGGAACTACGAACGCTCTGATTTCCCTGTTTCGGTAAACGGGAATACGTAGGCATAAGATTGAAAGAAAAAATCTTAGCGAGCATACTAAACAAAAAACTCAAAATCCCATATATCATAATCTGAAGCAGTATCCTAACAAAATCCCAGAGAGAAATCAGTATTGGCAAAAATACAAATAACCAGTACAAAGGCCCCCCACATTGATAGCATTCGTAACCTAACAGACCGCTGTTTAAACTCAGTATGGAAGCAGGGTTAATTAGAGACATCTATTTCCCTTCCTTCATCAGCTTTAATAGGATAAAAAATGAATCGACCTGTAGTAAACTCAACCGCAGAGAGCGACCGCGCTTAAGAACCGCGTCCAAAATCGCTCGCTACAGAAAAGTGGCGCCCACCATGGGGCCTGCCTCTCGTTCTTTCTTACAGCTTTAATCCTTTGACCAATCTTTTTCATGGCGGTGGCCACCACAGAAAAATGGCGCCCACCGTGGGACCCTTCTAACCTTTTTTCTCTTCACTTGTGTGAATACCACAGATTGGGGCTTCCGCCAGGGAACCCATTTCTGTCAGGAACTTAGGATTCTTAGCTTTAAAGGTCTAGGATGTTTAGGACAAATATATATACCGCTTTTCCTAATTGATATACATGTTTATTTTTCTGCTAATGGGAATGCGTGTGATGCCGCATGTGGAAAGATTGAGTATACACTTAAGATAAGTGATGGCGACGAGGTCGACCATCAACCTCAGTGGAGGCTGACCAATGCAACCCATTCTCTCACCTAGACAATGGGCCGATTGTGATGTCTGAGAAGCTGAGGAGCCAAACCATTTTTTAGTACAGAAACTATCGGGAATAGTTGTTACGCGATACTACCCTCATTTGAGGCTGGTGATCTATTCTCGGTGAATGGCACTTACTCTAAGATTGCTCTACAACTCGTTGGCGATCCGCTTGTTGTTTTTCTTTCCTGGGAGGAGCTGATGATAATGAGTACAGGTACAAAAATCACCCTAGTGTAAACCTTTGGGGATGGGTAGAGCCTTGACTTCATGACAACGACCCTTTGACCCCATGTTTTTCCTATGTTTTTGTGTGCTGCATTCATGCATTCATTTAAAAAACATTAAAACATTCAAAAAAATTTCTCTTCTAGTCTCTCTGTTTTTCAAATTAAACTAAGACTGTGATTGCAAATATTAGAGAAAAGGATTGCGCTAATGGATTTCGGTAGAAGGAGAACCCATAGGTATACTTTCAAGGTTCCAAAGCTAGAGGATTTGAGAAGGTTAGCAAGGATGATCACTAACCCTGAGGCTTTCAAGGCAAGCACGGAGGTTTACTACCACTGTTAAGAGTCCATGTGATTGAGGGAATCATGGATGCGCTCATTCAGTTTTACGATCCGGTTTATCACTGTTTCACATTCCCGGATTACCAGCTATCACCAACGCTGGAGGAGTATTCTCATCTGGTCGATTTACATATCACTGATCGAGCTCCATTTTCTGGACTGGAAGAAATTCCAAAGAATCAGACCATTGCAAGAGCAATTCATTTGGACGAGTCTGAGGTCAGGACTCACATAACCACTAAGGGTGGCATACAAGGTTTGCTAGCCCAGTTCTTGACAAAGAAAGCCCTGTATTTTGCCAGTATAGGAAACATGACTGCTTTTGAAAGCATCTTTGTCTTGCTCACCTACGGGTTATTGATGTTTCCCAACATCAATAACTTCGTCGATATTAACTCCATTAAGGTTTTTCTCATTGGAAATCCTGTGCCGACTTTGCTCGCAGATGGGTATCATTCTGTACACTTGGGAAATTTGTACAGCGGAGGGGAGATCACATGCTGTGTACCTTTGTTTTATAAATGGTTTATCTCCCACTTGCCCAAGTCTGCTGATTTTTGGGATTTTAAGAGTGCCTTACGTTGGTCGCAGAAGATATGTCTCTCACCAACTCTGATATAGATTGGTGTAATAGGATCTATGATGGAATCAGAATCATTGATCATTGTGGAAACTTCCCCAACGTACCCCTCATAGGAACTAAAGGAGGAATCAACTATCATCCGCTGTTGGTTCGCCATCAGTTTGGATACCCGATGAGACACGTCCCATGGGGTGTTCATCTGGATGGTCTTTTCTTCAAGGAAGGAGAGAATGACAGAGCACTAAAGATGGAAATAGTGCACGCTTGGAAACACATTCATAAGAAAGGATGAGAGTCTCTAGGAAAACCGGACTGTGTCTCGGTGGAGCCTTATCTCCATTGGGTACAAACTAGAGCTCTCAAGCTAAAAATGCCTTATCCTCGTTACGGAATTCTTCCGCCGAGGGAATCTGTCATGTACTTCATGACGGAAACTGAAAAGCTTCAGGTTACTCTCAACAAAGTTCAAAAGGAGAGAAGGTCTTGGAAGAAAAGTACCGCACCCTCGACGTAGAGTGCATCAAAATACAACAATTACTAAAAGAAAAAGATGCTCTAATTGAAATTTTGGAGCAATATGCTGTAGAGAATCAAGATGACCAAAGGAATTTTCTCACTCCTTTCACCTGGCAAAGGAATGACAACCCGACAACGGCCCAAGAGCCCCTGTCAAAGAAAAGGAAAATACCAGAGTCAGCACCCGATTTCTCTTCTGGGAGGACTCGGGACCCATTAGCTTAGGTTTCTATTTCTGCACCTTGTAATTTACTGTATTTCCATTTCCACAATCCTTTGAATTTCAATAAAAAAGGGTTTCCCCACTGTTTGATATTTGCAATCTAATTGTCGAAGTTTATTTTGATTATACCAAAAAACAATTAATATAATCATTGCGTTCATCATTCTCACATCACGTATTCTCTTTCTCTACGAATCTCACGTTTGTGTCTCGATTCTAGTGTCAAACTGTCTCATTCGTATAATACTCGGGCCAATCGTCAGAAAAAGATGGATGATCTTGAGGAAGAAAACAAAGAGTTGAAGGAAGAGATCGACGCTCTGAGAGAGGATATGAGAAAGCTTCGTAACGACATGTAAGCCATGGCAGAAGCTCAGCTACAAAGGACTGTTATCTCAGAGATCACCTCAACGCCCATCGTAGAGAAGTATGATCCTAGGTATCAAATGCCGAAATATTGTCCTTGGGGCATGCCTGCTAACTATATCCCAGAAGGATATGTTCCGCCGATCACTGAAGATCAGGGAATCACAATAGAAGCCGCTGGGGCATACTGAAGACTCCTGAAGGTTACAAACTTTGGGAAATGCCAAGATTCGTTGTCGTAGTCACGGTACCACCCCCTGTGGTGCACACTATCCCGGAAGGACAGATTCCACTGATACCTTCTGGTAAAAAGGAAACTATGTTCGACAGAATGGATGAATTCCAGGAGCAGTTCTTGGAAATGCAGAAAGAACTGCAAGCCATCCGCGGTCAGGATTTATTTGGAAAGGACGCCGCAGACCTCTGCTTGGTCCCCAATGTGAAATTTCCGCACAAATTTCAAATGTCCGACTTTGAAAAATATAAGGGTAACTCTTGCCCTCAAAGCCATCTGGTGATGTACGCTCGGCAGATGTCAGCTCAGACGGAGAATCAGGACCTACTGATTCACTACTTTCAGGATAGTTTAACCGGTGCCACATTAAAATGGTACATGGGTTTAAACCGTGCTACGATCAGCACATTCAAAGATCTTGGCACTGCCTTCGTCCAACAATACAAATACAATTTGGACATGGCACCCGACAGAGATCAACTCAGATTAATGTCGCAAAAGGACAAGGAACCCTTTAAGGAGTATGCTCAAAGGTGGCGTGAAATTACCGCTCAAATTTGTCCGCCTCTTGAGGAAAAAGAGATGACAAAGATCTTCTTAAAGATCTTAAGCTCATTTTACTATGACCGAATGGTTGCCAGTGCACCCAGTGATTTCACCAAAATGGCGGGCATGGGCGTACGTCTTGAGGAAGCCATCCGAGAAGGACGTTTGGTAAAAGACACTGGATCGACGAGCAGTACTAAAAAATACGGTAGCGCTCTCCCTAAGAAAAAAGAGCAAGATATTGGGAATATCTCTCTCGGAAAGAAAAGGAGACGATATCAACCAGTAGCAGCTGTGACTCCTGCTATCAGCCCTGCGCCTATTCCTACGTATCAACCTCAGGTTGCGCAGAGCCAACCTGATCAGCAAAGGACACAACAGCCTCTTCAGCAGGCTCGTCCTCCATATAATAACAACCGTACAACACGGCCACCAGGGTTTGATCCTATACCCGTGTCGTACGCAGAGTTATTTCCATTGCTGCTAGCCAAGGGGCACATTCAAACTAAGTCCCCTCTTACAGTACTAGAAAATCCGCCTTTTTGGTTTAAGGTGGATCAAACTTGCCCTTACCACCAAGGAGGATCTGGGCATAACATAGAGAATTATCTCAATTTCAAGTCTGACGTGCAAAAACTTGTTAGGAGCGGGGTCTTATCCTTCAAAGATACAAATCCCAATGTTCTCACGAACCCGCTGCCTCAACATGAGAAGGCTGCAGTCAACCTGATTGAGAGAGAGACTAACAATGTCTATCAAATTCACGATGTACTCTTGTTAAAGACCAATCTGTTCAAGATGCATTGTAGACAGAGTGGATATGGCCATGTGCCACCTCATAACTATCACCAGTGTGATATCTTCTCTAAAGACAACCAGGGTTGTTCTGTCGTGCAAGCAGCTCTACAGGAATAAATGGATCTCGGATGGATCCAAGAGCACCGAGTTCGTGGAGTTAACATGGTTTACACGAATTCCAACGTCATTCAAAACCACGACATCCGTGCGATGAATGTCAACTTGGTGGCAATGCACTCAAGGAAAAGCCAGTATCATAATCTGCCACGGCACGATTACAATTCCTGTCTGACTTGCTCGGTAAACAAACAGGGATGCTCTTTCATACAAGAAGCCCTCCAGCGTCAGATGGATCTTGGATGGATCCAAGACTACCATGATAGGAATCCCTATCAGATTAATATGGTTCAGATCTTTGATATTCGCTTGATGAATACCAACCTGGTAGAGTTACATGCTGAGCAGGTCCGACTTGGATTCCTGATATCACATGACTATCAAAGCTGTAAAGCGGGTTGCCAAAACGATCGAGGTTGTACCCTTGTCCAGGAGGCACTTCAGCACTTGTTAAATCACTGGTGGATGCCAATCTATATGGATGAAGATACTCAGCAAATTAGTATCAGTAACAGGAATCCTACTCGGCGTCAGAGTCAGGATGCCCGATCAGTGGAAGCTAACCTAGTGAGGTTACATTGTATTCAAAGTGGGCGTGGCTAGGTGCCACCACACAATTATGACCGTTGTAGCGTCTGTTCGGAAAATAACCAAGAATGTTACCTTGTGAGAGCAGCTCTTCAGGGTCAGGTGGATCGTGGAGAAATTTGTCCATATCTGAGTTCTGGACCCATCATCTGGACGCCGAACTACCTTGCCGATCAAATTGAGGATTTTGTCACCATCTCTGGTCATCATAGGACCAGGGATGTTTTTTCCATCATCCCTCTACTTGACGAATCTAAAGTTCCCAACCGGGAACGGATCGAGATTATTTACGATGGTCAGAAAAATCAGAAGGTTCCCATAGTCATCTATCTGCCGGGACCACTACCGTATGAATCAGCTAAGGCTATCCCTTATAAATACGATGCAACGATAATTGAAAATGGAAAAGAAATTCCATTACCCTCCGTCGTGAATATTACAGACATCAGTCGAGTAACACGGAGTGGTAGAATCTTCAACCGAGGGGTTGGGGAACATAACAAACAAAAAGAACTTCAGACGGAAACTCCGGATCTACCAGTCGGTCAATCCAGTAATCCCGACCTTTCAAAAAATGATGATGAGATGCTGAAACTCATCCAAAGGAGTGAATACAACATTGTTGATCAACTATTACAGACTCCTTCAAAGATCTTGGTATTATCACTTTTACTTAGTTCAGAAGCGCACAAGGAGGCTCTACAGAAAGTCTTGGAGCAAGCCTTTGTGGAACATGATGTAACAATCAGACAGTTCGATAGTATTGTCTCTAACATCACTTCCTGCAACAATTTGGGATTTATTGATGAGGAATTACCTGAAGAGGGTCGTCGTCATAACATGGCGCTCAATATCACAGTTAACTGCCAGGACGATGCGTTGGCCAACTTACTGGTAGACACAGGGTCAGCCCTGAATGTTATGCCGAAGTCCACTTTGATGCAATTATCATTCAAAGGCCCTCCGATGAGAATCAACAAGGTTGTCATCAAAGCATTCGACGGATCCAGAAAAACAGTTATCGGCGAAGTTGATCTTCCCATAACTATTGGTCCTCACACTTTCCAAGTCACTTTCTAGGTCATGGACATCTGGGCAATATACAGTTGTTTATTAGGAAGACCTTGGATACATCAGGCTGGGGCGGTTACTTCAACCCTCCACCAAAAGCTAAAGTTTGTCAAGAACGATCAAATTGTCACAGTCTGTGGAGAACAGGCCTTGCTTGTGAGTAACTTGTCATCATCTACTTGTGCAGAACCCGAGGAGGTTATTGGAACTCAGTTCCAAGCACTGTCGGTAAGCAAGGACAATCAGTTCAAAGAAGGAACTTCCATTTCTTCATACAACGATGCTATCAAAATGGTCGAGAGTACCAATACAAAAGGATGGGGATAACTTGTCATTCCTACCGGCAATACAACAAAGAAGGGTCTTGGTTTTTCTGCAACCTGTACCCAGACAGCTGCCAACGACGAAAGTCTTCATCCCCTTCAAAACTTCTTCCACAGTGGAGGTTTTCTCCACCCAGTGTCTCAAGCAGTACATGCTATTAATGAGGAGGATCCCTCTGACACAGATGAAGAATGGAAGTCCTACCTTAATGAGGACGGTTATATGTCTCAGGAAGAGGTACCTATACCAATTTGCTATCCCGTGCAGAGTCCGAGATTTATACCACGGTCAGATGTCGAAATGATCTACGGAGATTGTGATCCGGAAGGATGCCGTGCTCCACCAAATTCATTAGAGGAGGACACTCTGATGAAAGACAACTTTGACTACAACTACTATGGCCCAATGGATGGTCTGCCAATGTGGCAACCTTATCCAGGAGACTTGGGGCAAGAAAATTAGCCGAGTAAGGAAACTCAGCTGAGCGTCATTGAACAGAATACCTGTGTCCCCACTATGTCATGGGATCAACACTCAGGTCATTCAGAAACTACTCAACATGAAGATGAATTCGCAACGTTTGCAGGACTTGAATTCATCAACTATGCTTTTCCCGAGGTCAACGTCTTCGAGAGATATGACTCCTCCAGTTCCAGAGAAGTATGGGACACCTTGGGACAACCGAGTGGAAAGTTTGACTATATGGTCAAGTACACTACTCCCGAAAGCTCTCGTATCAGGTTCGAAGACATCCAGCCTACTGGATGGGTAGATACAGTTGAGAGTACAAATACTATGCAAAATGCAACAGAGGAATTCTCTTACGACAACTCTGCCTGGGAGACAGATTCCAATGATCCTGCTCCATCGGAAATCAGCGTTATTTCTGAAGACAAATCAAGGAAGGTACCAGACTTTGTGATTCACTGAGGAGTTCGCCGCCAATGGGTTGCTGTCGATGTTCCGAAGGTCGTTCATCAGTCAAAGTAATTGCCATCTTTAACCTTTCACCCTGCCCAGGTGAAACGGATGTTTTGATAGGGCTCGCTTTCTATAAATTTCCCTCTTCGCTTAGCCCAAAGCGACAGAGTTTTGTTTTATAGGGCTGTAGTTTCAAGGATCGACTTGTTCATTAATAAAATAACGTCGTTCTGTAATTTCCGCATTTATTGTTGTTTTCTCTTTTCGCTTTTCTCAGAAAATGGTAATCCTAAAAAAACAAATAATAAAAACAAGCAGTAAAATAAAACACTGCACACACTTTTGCATTTTCTCTATCTCTTCTAAACACGAATCATCACGTCATGCAGATTGGTTGTTTTAAACCCAGTTGAAACATACGATCTGATGCCTTCTCCCAACTTTGAGTTCCCGGTATTCGGGGCTGAAGAAGAAAATGACAACAAAATTCCATAAGAGATCTCCCGATTACTCAGACAAGAGGAAAGGTCCATTGAACCTCACAAAGAACCATTGGAAACGGTAAACTTGGGTTCAGAAAAAGAGAAAAAAGAAATCAGGATTGGGGCACTGCCAGGGAGGGTTTGATGAAGCTTCTCAAAGAATTCCCCGATGTATTCACTTGGTCCTATCAGGATATGCCAGGGTTGGATACCAGTATCGTGGAACATCATTTACCGTTGAGATCAGAATGTCCGCCAGTAAAGCAGAGGTTGGGACGGACTCACCCGGACATGGCCATCAAAATCAAAAAGGAGGTACAGAAACAGATTGACGCGGGTTTCCTCGCCACATCAGAATATCCTCAATGGTTAGCCAACATCGTACCCGTTCCCAAAAAGGACGGAAAGGTCAGAATGTGTGTCGATTACAGGGATCTGAACAAGGCTAGTCCAAAGGACGACTTTCCTTTACTACACATTGACATACTGGTAGACAGTACAGCAAAGTTCAAATTTTTCTCCTTCATGGATGGATTCTCGGGCTATAACCAGATTAAAATGGCGCTGAAAGACATGGAGAAAATTTCGTTCATTACCCCATGGGGAACCTTTTGTTACAAGGTAATGCCGTTCGGTTTGAAGAACGCCGGGGCAACCTATCAAAGGGCCATGACTACTCTGTTTCATGACATGATACACAAAGAAATCGAGGTATATGTCGATGATATGATTGCAAAATCAAAAATAGAGAGCGAGCATGTTGAACATCTATCAAAATTGTTCTAACGTTTGAGAAAATTCAAGCTCCGCTTGAATCCCAACAAGTGCACCTTCGGTGTCCGTTCAGGGAAACTACTAGGGTTCATCGTCAGCCAGAAAGGAATTGAGGTTGATCCTGACAAGGTCAAGGCCATTCAAGAAATGCCTTCTCCGAAAACTGAAAAACAAGTCAGAGGATTCCTGGGACATTTGAACTACATCTCCAGATTCATATTCCTTATGACCGCGACCTGTGCACCGATTTTCAAATTACACAAAAAGAACCAGGATTGCATTTGGTCAGAAGATTTCCAAACTGCCTTCGACAGTATCAAGGAATATCTGTTGAATCCTCCGATTCTATCACTTCCAGTGGAAGGAAGACCACTGATCATTTACCTCATAGTTCTAGAGGACTCAATGGGATGTGTACTTGGCCAACAGGACGAAACCAAATGGAAGGAGTCTGCCATTTACTATTTAAGCAAGAAATTCACCGACTGTGAAACTCGATACACGATGCTTGAGAAAAATTGTTGTGCTTTGGCTTGGAAAGCCAAGCATCTTCGCCAATATATGATTCGTCATACTACTTGGTTAATCTCAGAAATGGATCCAATCAAGTATGTCTTCGAAAAACCTGCTCTCACGGGAAGGATTGCCCGTTGACAGATGTTGTTATCAGAATATGACATAGAGTACCACGCTCAGAAAGCCGTTAAAGGGAGTATTTTAGCCGATCATTTGGCTCACCAACCGATTGACGATCAAGAATCAATCGGGTTTGACTTCCCAGACGAAGATGTCATGTATCTAAAGATGAAAGATTGCGATGAACCGCTACCCAGTGAAGGGCCAGAACCAGGTTCCCAGTGGGGACTTATCTTTGACGGAGCAGTTAATCATTATGGAAATGGAATTGGGGCAATAATTGTTACCCCTCAGGGTACCCACATTCCTTTCACTGCCAGACTTACGTTCAAATGTATGAACAACGAGGCAGAATACGAAGCTTGTATCATGGGTCTCGAGGAGGCAGTTGATTTAAGGATCAAAAACTTGGACGTATACGGTGACTCAGCCTTGGTTATCAATCAGATAAAAGGAGATTGGAACACATACCAATCAGGATTGATTCCTTACAAAGACTACGCAAGAAGGTTGCTACCTTTCTTCAACAGAGTCGAGTTTCATCACATCCCTCATGAGGAGAATCACATGGCTGATGCATTAGCCACTATCTCTTCCATGATTAGTGTAGGTCAATGGAACGACTTACCTAAGATTGACATAATGCACCTTGAAAGGCCCGCTTACACCTTCACGATTGAAGCAGTCATAGACGACAAACCTTGGTATCACGATATCAAATGCTTCCTTCAGAAACAAGAGTACCCACCTGGGGCACTAAGGAAGGATAGAAAAACCCTCAGAAGATCGGCTGGGAACTTCTTCCTGAGCGGTGACACTCTCTATAAGAGAAATTTTGACAAAGTCTTGCTCCGATGCGTAGACAGACCAGAAGCAGACATGCTTATGAAAGAAATTCATGAAGGATCCTTTGGCACTCATGCCAACGGACACACAATGGCGAGAAAAATCCTAAGAGCAGGGTACTACTGGTTGACCATGGAATCCGACTGCTACAAGTACATGAGGAGGTGTCACAAATGTCAGATATACTCCGACAAAATTCATGTACCGCCATCACATCTCAAAGTTCTTTCTTCCCCATGGCCATTCTCGATATGGGTACTCGACATGATTGGCATGATTGAGCCCAAGGCTTCAAACGAACATCGGTTCATCCTAGTAGCCATTGACTACTTCACCAAGTGGGTCGAAGCAGCGTCATTCGCCAATGTAACCCGACAAGTGGTGGTCCGATTTATCAAAAACAATATCATCTGCCGTTATGGTGTTCCAAGCGAGATCATTACTGATAATGGATCCAACTTGAACAATAAGATGATGAAAGAGTTGTGCGCTAAGTTCAAGATCGAACATCATAACTCATCTCCCTACCGACCCAAGATGAATGGAGCGGTAGAAACGGCTAACAAGAACATCAAGAAGATCGTTCAAAAGATGGTTGTAACCTACAAAGACTGGCACGAGATGCTACCCTTTGCTCTTCATGATTATCGCACATCTGTCCGCACTTCAACAGGGGCTACCCCTTTCTCCCTAGTGTATGGCATGGAAGTAGTGCTCCCCATAGAAGTAGAGATCCCGTCAATCCGAGTATTGATGGAAGCTAAGCTCACCGAAGCTGAATGGTGTCAAAGCCGGCACGACGAACTGAATCTGATCGAGGAGAAGCGAATCACGGCACTATGCCATGGTCAGTTGTACCAACAGAGAATGAAGAGGGCGTTTGACAAAAAGGTCCAACCTCGCGTCTTCAGGAAAGGAGACCCCGTGCTCAAGAAGATACAATCTTTTCTCACTGATTCTCGGGGCAAGTGGACTCCGAATTATGATGGCCCCTATGTGGTCACGAAAGCTTTCTCAGGCGGCGCCTTGAGACTTGCAACCATGGACGGAGAGGAATTTGCCTACCCCACGAATGTTGATGTAGTCAAGAAATACTTCACCTAAACTAAACTAAAAAAATATGTCTCGGTGGATTGAAAACCCGAAAGGGCGGTCCAGGCAGAAGTTAGAGACAAAGTAAAAAAAATCATCCCGGTGGATTGGAAACATCAAAGTACAATCCAGGCAAAAATTAGGGATAATGGCAAGTAACTATGTTCAACAGAGGCGAATCCCTCAGTAGCAGCAGTTACACCATCATCTGTCAGAAAACTCCAGTCAAGGTCATCTTCGACAGAAGCTCAGGATGCCCCGAATTCAAAGTTGGTAGAAGGATAGTGGTCGTTATGTTTCAACGTAGCCCTTTTCCTTGTAAATTACCATTTTCTAACTTTGTAATTACTCTTTGGAATCACGCGCTTGGCTGATTTCCATCCTATCAATAAAATTTGAGCCCTTGTGCTTTTGTTTGTAATTCTTATTTGTTTTAGCTTTACAGAACGACGTTGTTAACATGATTAACGATTCTTGAAATAAAACAAAAATGAATTTAGTTGTTAAAACTTTTTCTGCTTTTAAAATAAAGTCGGCAATTTCTTTTGACTGTTGAACATCAGAAGAACATCGGTCGCTTCTCCAGAAGTAAGCGAACTTCAAAGTGCAGAATCAAAGTACTCCTTCTACGCCAGTATGCCTGAATGAAGGATCAACTGTGTCAGAGACCTTGTTTCATCTGACACACCTTGGCCGAGTTCTCATCTCCTAAGCCCGACCAACATAGCTCCCAACGGGGACTATCTCTCCTAAGCAAGGTGGAATTGCTATCTTGAACCAGCGATATTTCTACACGCCCCGCGATGGTCGAGTATCCAGTCGTGTTCACCCGTCAGTTTGTATGTCGCGTCAGTTTTGTCAGCATAAACGTACATACATCATGCATTATTGATTTATATTCACATTTCATATTGCATCACCATCACTCTAGTCGGTCTTGTCCCCTAGTGATAGAAGTTCTCTCAATCGAGTTATCAGTTCTTACCTCGTCAGGAAATGCTGTGTCTGAGCAATCTCACCTCCAGTTTATTTCTGGATTGAACTTGGCCCTTGACCACTTTGATAACTTGAACCTCTGAAAAACTAGAGAACGTTCAACAAACATCACTCTTCGCCATTGAAGACGATATCCTTACTTTCCCGGATTAAGGAAAATCCACAGAGAAAGCCTCGTAATTAGAGATTCGGCAGCACGCCAGTTTCGCTCCAAAAAGATTGCTGATGAAAAAGTCATTGGCACCTCAAAATTGAACCCCATCATATGGCATTTCTCCGAGAAGATCCCGAGAAAAGTATGATGTAAGATCCCAAGCGACAACAGTCTCCCAAGAGACCTGCTTCTCCCCAGTAGAAATAAATGGCGTCTCCAACAGAGAAGTTTGTGCAACTCTACAACTCAGACGACTGGGTTCCCCAGCGAGGCTGACATCAAAACTTTTTCCACTCAAATGGCATCTCCCCAAGAAAATTTGGCGAGAAGTTTGAAGGAAAACCGCTATAAATAGCGTTCCTTGTCAATAAAGTTTATTGACAAAAGAAAACTGAGACCAGTTCCTTGGTAGGAAACCAGGATCGAGGGGAAGTTTATTTCAGAAACTGAGACCAGTTCCTTGGTAGGAAACCAGGATCGAGGGGAATTTTACTTCAGAAACTTAGACCAATTCCTTGGTAGGAAACCAAGAACGAGGGGAAGTTTATTTCAGAAACTAAGACCAGTTCCTTGGTAGGAAACTAGGATCGAGGGGAAGTTAACAAAGGAAACTGGGACCAGCTCCTTGGCTGAAAACCAGGATCGAGGGGAAGTTTACCTTTTCTAAGAATCATCGCTTAGCAAAAGAAGATGAATGCGCAAGCTTCCATTCATAACCGTTAAAATTTTGGGTATTCCGAAATTTAATCCTCTTGCACTCCGAATGCCCGAATACCTTCGCCATTCGCACCTTCGTGTCCAAGAAGATTAAATAGGGGCATCTGTCATACCCCAAATTTTGACCACTAAGATTTCCCATCACTGTGTAAATCATCATCACAATATGGAGGAACCATTATATTTCATCAGTCTCCCCAAAGATGGGTGAGCATCCACTACAATCAAAATTAGGGTTTCAAACCCTCTCAGAGCCTTAGACAAAGGATCAATCAAGGAATGACATGATCTTCAACTGTCTAAACCTCTTAAACATACACAAAGGATCAAAAAGCACTCCCACTCCAAGGATTAAGCACAAAGCTGCTCCCTTCTAGGTGGATCAAGCCTCAAGATCGCCGGTATCACCAAATTAGGGTTTTGGTCGATCAGGGCCTCCAAAGGGAAATTTTCCTCTGGGCATGAGCCAAGGATCCAAAACACAACCTAATATACTCCATGGAACCTCATGGACCCAATCATCAAGTCAATTTTGCCTCAGGGGATGCATTCATAAAAATTCAGGAATTAGGGTTTCTTGACCTAATTCACCCCTACATTGACTTTTAGGGAAAATCATGAGCCAAGATCTCAAGAGAGGGTTGGAGGGTCTCTAATGAACTATATTGATCCATTTGGAACAATGGATTAATCCAAGAAGCTTGAGCAACAAGTTTCAATTTCATCTGCACCACAATTAGGGTTTCGCGAGGAAAGTCAACTGTAACTTTGACTTTTGATCAGGACATGCTCCCAAGCCCTAAGACATGATTCAATATACCCTATGACACCCATGGAACATGTCCATCAAGTTTGATTTAGGTCAAAGACATGATTTCATGAAGAATTGCACAATTTGGAATTCATCTGATAAAAAGTCAACTGTGCACAAAAGTCAACTTTGACTTTTTGAGATTTTTCACCAAAATGGATTTTTAACCCTAAAATGATGTTAATGTATGATTTGAATCATCATTCATCAATAAAAATCAAAGAAAGTGGGATAACTTGTAAAAGGGGTAACCATAAAAACTTAGAAAAATTTCTAAGTTATGGAAAAAGTGACAGTAATGTGCCAACTTTGGAGGACCATAACTCCTAAACCACAAGGCCATTGTTCCCCATTCAAAGCTAGATTTGTAAATCTCATTTCCCTCTACAAAAGCTTCATACTGACCTATGTCCAAATTCCTCATGGATTTTGAGTTATGGAGTGATCAAAATCAAGAAAAGTCACTTTGTTCCAACACTTAGTGAAAATTTCACTAAGTCAGATTTTACCCTACTTTTTGCCAAATGTAGGGGGATTTTTCACTTGGATTCAAAAGAGATCAAAAACAAACATGTTCAAACAGTTGTTGTATCATGTAAGGGCTTTCCAAAATGGCCAAGAACATTACCAAATTCAATTTGAGTCATGAGATATGACATTGGGAAGTTGCCTTGTTGAAATCTGTCAAGGCAAGGCAGAATTTGCATTTTTGCTCGATTTGCCAAAATCAGCCAAATCCAAATGCTCCTATCCACTTGGACACATCTGAGGATTGAATCTAAAGGGGACAATCACTGAGCCAAGCCTCCAAAGTCTTTGGAACAAGAAATAGCATGTTGAACCTAGAATTGCCAAAATAGGGACAAGACTCCAATTTTGGATTGGAGCATTCAATGGAAGCATCAAGGTGGCATGGACTGAGCCATTCTCAATTGAATTCAGTCAAGACTTATCCAAGACCAAGGGAACCAGCAGCCTGTGCCCTAACCTCTAGTCAATGGCTAGAGGAGACTTGCATTTCCATTGGCCAACATTGAACAAACCTACTCAACAGTTGCCATTCACTATTCCTTGCAAAACAAACTTGCTCTACTATAAATAGAGCTCAATTATGATCAGTTTGAGTACACCAAAGCCATCAAACAGATGCTTTCCTCAAAATCTCTTCTTTCACTCCAATTTTCCCTTCTAAGGCAAGTCACTATCGGGTTTTGAGTTTGAGAGCTTTTCCAATCAAACCAATCACACACACACCTCATATACATCATATAGAAGTGATACAAACACTCACATAACATCTGGAACACAGATTTCACAAAATCACCAGCCAATTGCTCAAGTTCTTGACAGTTTTGCAGTTGAGGTACCATCTTCAACTCCAAACCACTTCAATCCATTCCAAGCATTCATACACACTCCATGGCACCTAGGGAAGCTATCCAGATCATTGGAACCTAGCTGTAACACCTCCAACACAAATCACGATCACCAGCTGCAAGTGGTAAGCATGAGCTCTTCTAACTCTATGATCCATGCAATTTTTGCTGCACAATAATTTGGCCATATGTTCATAATCATGCATGGAATGTTTCCCCTCAATTAATTGCATTGTTTGAATCGTGTATCAAAATTCCTAGCCTTCATGCAGAAATTAGGGTTCTTGAGGATTTTTCATGATTTCTTGTTATATGTTTAATTTAAATGAAATTAATTGTCACAGACATGATCGTGAGGTTAAAACGAATTGATTGGTATATGGATTGCATGATATAATCAAGTATTCAGTGAGATTGGAGAGAAAATGCAAATCTGGCCAAACCCAGAACACGCGCGTGTTCTTGGTGTGTTCTTGGCGCCTTTTTTCAAAATTTGAATATTTGAAATTTGTGATTTTATTTAATTGATTCAAAAATTAATTTCTCTCTGAGTTTTAATGATTTTGAGTTGATTCTTTTTTTAATAATTCACAAAAATGTTAAAATATTTTATTTTCCCAAAAAATCCCAAAAATATTATTTATTTTGTATAATTGATATTTTTTCAAAGAATTAATGTTTTAATTGTTTTTAACATTTAAAATATTTTTTCCACCTTGATTTTGCAACTTTTAATGCCTTCTAATTATTTTGTAGGTCAATACTTAATTTTGAAGCATTAATCCAAGATCACAATTTGTTTTCCATGTGTTAAACAATTTTGATCATTTTAATTGAATTTTTATTCAATTAAATACATTTTTGAAAACAAATTAGGGTTTTTGGATTAATTCAACCCTCATAAATCATTTTCAAAACACTTTTGGGCCTCTAATAGAGCGTAAGACCCAATCTTTTTTTTGACCAAATCATTTTTGGGCCTCAGTGTATTGTATAAGTCCCGATACCGTAAAAAACAAACAGCGCGATCGCCGCCTTTTTAAAAATGACCTTGGGTCTTTAAAAGAGTGTAAGACCCAACCCCCTGTGTATAGAAAACTTTTTTGGCCTCATTCGTTGTATAAGTCCCTCTGTACATTTTCAAATAAACGACGCGATCGTCGCCAATTTAAAATTAACCACCTGGGTCTCTCCTCGAGCTATAAGACCCATTCAAAACTATTGGGCCTCTATTAGAGTGTAAGACCCAATCCCCTTTTAACCAAAACATTTTGGGCCTCAGATATTGTATAAGCCCCTTTGCGTTAAAAGAAATCTCGGCGCAATCGCCATTTCAAAAACAAACTTTGGGCCTACCCTCGTGTTATAAGCCCCACTCTTTTTCTTTAAATTTTTTGTCCTCTTGAGAGAGTTTAAGACCCATCCCTTTGTACAGAAAAACTTTTGGGCCTCAGTCACTTGTATAAGTCCCTCTGTACAAATTCAAACAGTGCGATCACTGATAAAACCCTGGGCCTCTCCTTGAGCTGTAAGCCCCAAATCTTTCTTTTTCAAAGCACTTTCTCCTTTGATTTTGAAATATACTGTTGTTTTTTTCATCTTTCTTTGTTGAACAACTAACCAAACAGCATGGAAGCTCTACAACCGAGTAAGTGGTTATTGCTTTCATTTACCGCTTTCATATACATATAACTGTATTGTGGGGTTGTTTCACTGTAAGTCTTCTTTCATAAACTCATATCAACTGTGTAATAATAGTATAGATATTTAGAGTTTACCCGGCAACTACGTCTAGAACTAGGTGACGCCTTTTCGTTTATTCGTAGAAATAGACAACTAGATCCCCAATAGGATCACCAGATACAGTCTTCTCTTCGGCTGTCCTCATTAGGAATTGTCAAGAAACTCTACTCCCAGAGATGAATGTATTCTCCGTGAATGACATCTTTGAGATTCTTCCAAATTCTCGAACTTTCCTGGCTTGATCTATTCCTCGTGAATAGTCTGTCTTGAATTTCTCAGGGTTTGGGGACCCATCGGCTTCTTAAAAGCATCGGCCTCCTCTTGGGCATCGTACAAGGACCCACAGGCTTCCTAAAAGCAACCCGGCCTCCTCTTGGGCTTAGTACAAGGACCCGTCTTCTTCTTAGAAGTATTCACAGCCTCCTCTTAGGCTTCGTATAATGATCTTTTCCTCCAGGAATGATAGCCTCCTCTTGGGATTCGTACAAGGACCGATCGACTTCTTAAAAGTTTCCAGCCTCCTCTTGGGATTCGTACAAATTGTCCCGACGACCTCCTAGAGGTATAGGAACAGAAATCAGTCATCTCCATAGAACAGTCTTTTCAAGAGTCTACTACTGTTTCTCAAAGCATAGTACAAAAGATGAAACTTTAGACTTGGACAGTCTAATCTCCTTGAGTCTCAAAGACATTCTCAAGTGATCCCTTCGTTAAATAGGAAGGAAACCCATAGACTCGGACAGTCTCAATACCCTTCGGATTACCCGCTTCCTTAAAGAACGGGGATAACCCGGATCCTTGAATCAAATCCTTGAGTACAGTGTTGCTCATATAAGAACTGATTTTCTCTTTCAAAATCAGTATACTGGACCTGTCACTCAACTAAAACAGTCACCATAGCCTCCTCTTGGGCTTTGTACAATGATTCTCCCCAGCGGAGTCAAACAACGTTTAGCCTCTCTCTCGGGCTTTGTACGAGACACATAAGAGACTCCCTCGTTGAGTCAATCACCCATTTCGCCTCCATCTTGGGCTTTATACAAGATACAAAAAGGTTCTTATTGAGCCAAACAAACAACAACCTCCATCTCGGGCTTCGTACGATATACAAAAAACTCTCTTGTTGAGTCAAATAGCCTCCATCTCGGGCTTTATACGAGATACCAAAAGACTCTCTCGTCGAGTCAACCCCTTTTAGCCTCTCTCTCGGGCTTTGTACGAGACACATATTAGCTTCCTCTTAGGCTTTGTATAAGAAAACCACTGGTTGATCCAATCAACCTATTAGCATCAAAGCTGTGCCTCGTTCACAATACACAAACATCAATAATTCCCTTCATCTAATCGCTGTAAGCGGAAATCCTCTGGATCATCTACATCCATGCCACAGTCCCTCTTTTTGCATGAGAAATTCCTAAGGAAAAATAGAATTGCTCTACACTGAGTTAAAGTCTTCTCCTTCAGGTTGGAAACCCCCTATAAAGGAAATTATGGCATTGTCGGGTTCACAAATCCCGGTTAAAGTAATTCTCCTTTATAAACAGTTGTGACATACAAACCCCTCTTCAAAGATGACCAATTCTCTCTAAAGTCAACACCTTTAGCTTCATATCTTGGGCTTTAAACAAGATACAAATAGACTTTTTCAGCTTCACATCTTGGGCTTTGAACAAGATACAAATCACCTTTCGCTTCACGTCTTGGGCTTTGAACAAGACACCAAAAACACCCATTTCCTCCCATAGAATAGGAGGAACTACGAACGCTCTGATTTCCCTGTTTCGGTAAACGGGAATACGTAGGCATAAGATTGAAAGAAAAAATCTTAGCGAGCATACTAAACAAAAAACTCAAAATCGCATATATCATAATCTGAAGCAGTATCCTAACAAAATCCCATAGAGAAATCAGTATTGGCGAAAATACAAATAACCAGTACAAAGGCCCCCCACATTGATAGCATTCGTAACCTAACAGACCGCTGTTTAAACTCAGTATGCAAGCAGGGTTAATTGGAGACATCTATTTCCCTTCCTTCATCAGCTTTAATAGGATAAAAAATGAATCGACCTGTAGTAAACTCAACCACAGAGAGCGATCGCGCTTAAGAACCGCGTCCAAAATCGCTTGCTATACATACCATGCTCTTGGTGCTTGCTTTAAGCCATAAAGAGCTTTCTTTAATTTGAAGACATGTGAAGGATTCTTGAAGTCTTCAAAGCCCAGGGGTTGTTTGACATAGACTTCTTCATTGATGTAGCCATTCAAGAATGCGCTTTTGACATCCATTTGATAAAGCTGGAAATTTAATGAACATGCGTAAGCAAGTAATAAACGGATAGCTTCTAACCTTGCAACCGGAGCGAATGTTTCCTCAAAATCTATGCCTTCCTCTTGATTGTAACCTTGAGCCACCAATCTTGCCTTGTTTCGAATAATTATCCCATTCTCTTCAAGTTTGTTCTTAAACACCCATTTTGTACCAATGATGTATTTATCACTTGGTCTAGGAACAAGTTCCCAAACTTGATTCCTTTCGAATTGGTTTAACTCTTCTTGCATAGCAATAATCCAATGATCGTCACTTAAGGCTTCACCAACTTTGGAAGGTTCAATTTGTGATACAAACGCCATGTTTAAGCAAGCATCTTTAAGATTTAATCTTGTTGCTACACATTGACTAATATCACCAATGACTTTGTCAATTGGATGATCTCTATGAGTCCTCAATTCCTTAGGTAGATCATCTAAATTTGACTCTTGTTGAATCGATTCTTCTTGGAGTTTCACTTGATTCTCTTTTGAAGTATCTTCTTGGGGAACTTCTACAATTTCATTATCATCACATAAAATAATATCCTCCTTGGAGGGGTTAGATTCATCAAACTTAACATGCATAGATTCTTCAATTGTTAAAGTTCTTTTATTATAAATTCCATAAGCCTTACTTGTAAGATAATAACCAAGAAATATACCTTCATCCAATTTTTCATCGAACTTACCAAGATTGTCTTTGTCATTGTTTAAGACAAAGCACTTGCATCCAAAAATGTGAAAGTAAGCAATGTTTGGTTTCCTCCCTTTGAAAAGTTCATAGGGGGTTTTCTTTAGAATATGTTTAATGTTAACACGATTACTTACAAAACATGCCGTGCTCACCGCATCCGCCCAAAAGTATTTTGGAAGATTTGAACCGCTAAGCATTGTTCTTGCAAGTTCCACCAATGACCGATTCTTTCTCTCCACCACTCCATTTTGTTGAGGAGTCCTTGGTGCCGAGAAGTTGTGAGATATTCCATGTTCTTCACAAAATTCTTCAAAGGAAGCATTTTGGAATTCTCCACCATGGTCGCTTCTTATGGAGGCAATTGAAAGTGACTTCTCACTTTGAATTTACTTTGCATATTTCTTGAACGCCTTAAATGCATCACTTTTCTGCACTAAAAAGAATGTCCAAGTATATCTAGAGAAATCATCAACAATAACTAAAGCATATACATTACCTCCGAAGCTTCTTGTTCTTGATGGACCAAATAAGTCCATATACAACAATTGTAGTGGCCTTGAAGTGGACACCACATCTTTAGATTTGAAAGTTGACTTGGTTTGTTTCCCCTTTTGACATGCATCACACAATTTATCTTTGACATATTTTATCTTTGGCAAACCAATAACTAAATCATGCTTAATTAATTTATTCAAATGCTCCATATGAATGTGAGCAATCCTTTTGTGCCAAAGCCATGAATCATTATTGCTTGCCATAAGACATTTAACCTTCAAAGAAGTGTTATCAAGGGAAATCATAAAAATATTGTTAATTCTATTACCTTTAAGCATTACCTCATTAGTGACTTCGTCTTAAACATTCATCTTTAGTGAACTTGATTTTGAATCCTTTGTCACAAAGTTGGCTAATGCTAATAAGATTATGCTTTAAGCCTTCAACATAAAGCACATCTTCAATTGTTGTGAAAGGTGGTGAACCAACATTGCCTACGCCAAGAGTCTTTCCTTTATTGTTATCTCCATAAGTAACATAACCCTTGGCCTTAAGCACTAGACTTGAAAATTTGTTTATATCTCCGGTCATATGCTTCAAACAACCACTATCAAGATACCATAGATTTGAAGTGGTCTTCAAGCAAACCTACAAAACAAATTAAGTTTTGTTAGGTACCCAAATAGCCTTAGGTCCTTCATAATTAGTACCTTTCTTTACCCACACATAATGCCCACTTGCAACACTAAAGTTTCTTACATAGCAAGCATTAGGTGTATGGACAATAATACCACAATAAAAACAAGTAGGAACAAAATTGCTTTTATATCTAGGAACATATGATTTCTTTTTAGGAAATCTTTTCTTAATAGGAGTTCTTTTCTTTTTAGGATAAGGATGCACATTCCTAGGTTTGTTCACTTTTTCCTTAGAAGTTTGGTCACTACCCTTAACAATGATTGTTTTACTAGAGCTTGGTTTAGAAAATTTTGAATAACCAAGTCCACTTTTGTCATTTGAATATCTTTGTTGACTAAGGACCGCTTCTAAACCAATTTGTCCTTTCTCATATCTTTCTAAGACTCTTTTTAATTGAACAATTTGGAATGAAAGTGATTCACAATTTTTACATACCAACTCTTGTTTTTCTTCACTTGCTTTCTTTTGTTTTTCATCTTTTGACTCTTTTTCCATAACATCGACTTTTTCTTCTAAAGATGTTATTTGTCTTTTTTGTGAAGAAATTGTTTTACATAGGACCTTACATTCATTTAATAGTTCATTTATGGCTTCTTGTGCATCATTATCATAAAGAGAAAATTTAGTACTAACCTCGTCATTTTCATCTTCGGAGTTATGTGTAGCCATAAGTGCTAGTTTTGCACTTTCATCGCTCTCCGAGTCGGATGATGAACTAATTTCGTTGTCTTCCCATGCAATGTATGCCTTCTTATTTTTTTATTCCTTGTTGACTTTAAAACTTCCTTTCTTTGCAAGTTGTGGACATTCGGGTTTTTTGTGACCTTGCTTTCCACATTCATAACATGTAATGTCTTGAGATGAAGTTGAAGTATCCTTTTTCTTAAAGTGTTTCTTCCTTTTAGCATAAAAAGACTTATCTTTATTTCCAAAGAATTTTCCAAGTCTTTTTACTAGAAGCATGAAATTTTCTTCTTCCTCCGATGAGTCGTCATTTTGTTTTCCTTTTGCATCTACCTTTAAAGTAATACATTTGGACTTCTTGTCTTGAAGTTCATGTTTTTCAAGTTGTCCAAGTTCTAACTCATGTTCTAGAAGTTTTCCAAATAGAGATGCGGAAATCATCGTAGAGAGGCTTTTCTTTTCCGATATTGTCGTTACTTTTGGTTGCCATTCTCTTGTCAAAGATCTTAGAATTTTGAGATTTAGTTCATCATTTGAGAATGTCTTACCAAGTGCTATTAAATGGTTAGTAAAATGAACAAATCTTTTCTATAATGCAACAATGGTTTCTCCGGGCTGCATTCGGAACATTTCATATTCTTGAATTAGAGTATTTAGTCTAGATCTTTTAACCTCAGTCGTTCCTTCATGTGTTTCTACCAAAGTATCCCATATTTCCTTTGCTGATTTGCATTGACAAACACGAAAGAACTCATCCATACTTAAGGCACTTTGAAGAAGATTGATAGCTTTCTCTTAAGTTAGGACTTTTCTCTTGTCTTCTTCATCATATGTACTTTTTAATTTTGCAGTACCAACACCATTGACTACATTGACAGGATTATGTGGACCATTCTCAATAGCTTCCCATATACCTTCTCCTTGTGCTTCAAGATGTGCCATCATACGAATCTTCCAAAAATCAAAACACTCTCTAGAGAAAAGTGGGGGCTTGTTACTACTTCCACCGTCTTTGAAAACCGGGTTCATGCTTGCGGAAGCCATGCTGGATCTTGTCGGAACAGGTTACCTAACCTGCTCTGATGCCGATTGTAAGTTATAAATGTGCCTAAGGGGGGTGAATTAGGTACTTAGACAATTATCCCGATTTTTGATGGTTTTGAGTTTTTACATTCCTAAAGATCTCTAAGTGATGAAAAACAATAAATGCGGAAAGTAAAGAACACCAAGATGTATAGTCGTTCCCCTCACAGGTCGAGAGTACTCCACTCCCTTTTCAACATGAAAGAGAGTTTACTATTGTTTTGACTTTACAAGACTCTTCCTAGTCTTTCTATACAAGTCACTCACAATCAACCACCAAGAACACCCTCTTGGATTTTACAAGTTTAAAGTCCAACCGAGAACTAATCTCTCACAATGGACCTCTTGCATCCACAATCCGGATAACAAGGATAACAACCAACTGAACTTAATTCCAACAACTCTGAAATTAAGATATCATACAAAAATATAAATCTGAATTTTGTAAGAATTTTGATAGATGGAATCTTGATGCTTTATCAATCACAAGATTTATCTTCTCTTTCAACAACAATTATTCACAAACAATAAAGTGTTTAGATTGCTCAAGTACTTTCTAGTTAGATGATATGAAAGTGTGCAGAAAAGTTCTTGAGTGAAAGCTCAATAAACTTGAAGTGTGAATATGTGAGACTTTAAAAGTTTTGTTGAAAAAGGTGAAAAATATGATTTGAAATTTCATGTATTTATATGCACATAACACCCTTATGAAACAAGGTAAAGACTGAAAAAATTCCATGAACAAATGCCAATGCATAGTGAAAAGGTTCCATGAAGAGAGGCATGAAGAGGTGTTATGAAAAATGATGATTTTTCAAATCTGTCCAGGTGCAAATCGATTGCACCTATGTTCAAATTGATTGCACTATGCTTAACGTATCAAAATTTCAAAAAACAACAGCATGCAATCGATTGGACCAAAGTGCAAATCAATTGCACTATGAAAAAGTGAAAAAATTCAGCTAACAACAGGTGCAAATCGATTGTACCTCCATGCAAATCGATTTGCATTAGTTAAAAAGTGAAAAATGATTATTCTAAACAAGTCATGATCAATAAAGAAGTATGCAGTGATGTTTGTTTGATTAAGCATCTAAGACTTTAGTATTTATCAGAATTGTCATTATACCTTCATGAAATATGAATTTCTTGAATACTAAGTCTTGAACATAGTGCTTTTATCTTGAATATCATCTTTGCATTCTTTGTCACTTTTTGCTACTAAGAGATTTGTCTTCATCAAAACAATTTTTAACCATAGAGAAGCTTGACTTCACACGTCCCTGAGGCATGCCTATCAACTATATACCAGAAGGATATGTTCCGCCGATCAATGAGGATCAGGGAACCATAGCAGGAGCCGCTGGGCATGAAGGTTACAAACTTCGGGAAAGTGAAGATGCCAGGGGCAAGACAACAACTCCTGAAAGTTACAAACTTCGGGAGGCACCGAGAGTCTCGAACATAATGACTATACCACCGCCCGTGGTACACACTGTCCCGGAAGGACAGATTCCCCAAATACCTTATGGTGGAAATGACATCATGTTCGACAGAATGAATGATTTCCAGAAACAGTTCCTGGAAACGCAGAAAGAACTGCAAGCCCTTCGTGGTCAGGATCTATTTGGAAAGGACGCCGCGGACCTCTGCTTGGTCCCCAATGTGAAAGTTCCGCACAAGTTCCAAGTTCCCGACTTTGAAAAATACAAGGGTAACTCTTCCCCTCAGAGTCATTTAGTGATGTACGCTCGGCGAATGTCTGGTCAGACAAAGAATCAGGAGCTGCTCATTCACTACTTTCAGGATAGTTTAACTGGTGCCGCATTAAAATGGTACATGGGGTTAAGTCGCGCCATGATCGGCACACTCAGAGATCTTGGCGCTGCCTTCGTTCAACAATATAAATACAATTTGGACATGGCACTGGACAGAGATCAACTCAGATCAATGTCACAAAAGGACAAGGAAACCTTTAAGGAGTACGCTCAGAGATGTCGTGAAATTGCTGCCCAGATTTGTCCACCTCTTGAGGAAAAAGAGATGACAAAGATCTTCTTAAAGACCTTGAGCTCATTTTACTATGACTGAATGGTCGCCAGTGCGCCCAGTGACTTCATCGAGATGGTGGGTATGGGAGTTCGTCTTGAGGAAGCCGTCCGGGAAGGACGTTTAGTTAAAGATGCTGGATCATCAAGTAGTACAAAATGATACGGTAGTGCTCTCCTTAAGAAAAAAGAGCAAGATATTGGGAATATCTCTCTCGGAAAGCAAAGGCGACGTTATCAACCAGTAGCAACTGTAACTCCTGCTATCAACCCCGCGCCTGTTCCTACGTATCAACCTCAGGTTGCGCAGAGATAACCTAATCAACAACAACTTCAACAAAGGACACAACAGCCTCTTCAGTATGCTCGTCCTCAATATAACAACAACCGTACAACACGACCTCCAGGGTTTGACCCTATACCTATGTTGTACGCAGAGCTATTTTCGTTACTACTGGTCAAGGGGCACGTCCAAACTAAGTCCCCTCTTACAGTACCAAAAAATCTGCCTTTCTGGTTCAAAGCGGATTAGACTTGTCCTTACCATCAAGGAGGACCAGAGCATAACATAGAAAACTGTCTCAGTTTCAAATCCGATGTGCAAAAGCTTGTTAGGAGCGGGGTCTTATCTTTCAAAGATACGAATTCGAATGTTCTCACAAACCCGCTGCCTCAACACGAGAAAGCTGCAGTCAATTTGATAGAGGGAGAGTCTAACAACACCTATCAAATTCATGATGTACTCTTGTTAAGGGCCAATTTGCTCAAGATGCATTGTAGACATAGTGGATATGGCCATGTGCGACCTCATAACTATCACCAGTGTGATATTTGCTCTAAGAACAATCAGGGATGTTCTGTGGTGCAAGCAGCTCTACAGGAACAATTGGATCTCGGATGGATCCAAGAGAATCGAGTTCGTGGAGTCAACATGACCTATACGAATTCCAACATCATTCAAAATCACGACATCCGTGACATGAATGTCAACTTGGTGGCAATGCACTCAAGAGAAAGCCAGTATCATAATCTACCACGGTACGATTACAATTCCTGTCTGACTTGCTCGATAAACAAACAGGGATGCTCTTTTGTACAAGAGGCCCTCCAGCGTCAGATGGACCTTGGGTGGATCCAGGACTATCATGATAAAAATCTTTATCAGATCAACATGATTCAAATATTTGATATTCGTCTGATGAATACCAGCTTGGTGGAGTTACACGCCAGGTAGGTCCAGATCGGTTTTCTCACTTCGCATAATTATCAGAACTGTAAAGGATGTTGTGAGAGTAACCAAGGGTGCACTCTCGTTCAGAGAACTTTATAACACTTGTTAAACCACTGGTGGCTTCCGATCTATATGGATGAAGACACGCAACAAATCGGTGTGCTTAATGAAAACCCTACTCGGCGTCAAAGTCAAGATGTCCGATCTATGGAAACAAACCTGGTGAGGTTACACTGCATTCAAAGCGGGTGTGGCCAGGTGCCACCACATAACTACGAACGTAGTAGAGTCTACTCGGAGAATAATCAAGGATGCTACCTCATGCGAGCAGCTCTCCAAGGTCAAATGGATCGCAAAGAGATTCACCCAAACCTAGCTTCAGGGTCCATTGACTGGATGCCAGACTACTTCACTGATCAGATCAGAGACGTGGTTGTAATCTTTGACCCTGAGAGGAACAAGGATGTTTGTACCATCATCCCTCTACTGGACGAACCAAAGGTTCCAAGCCAGGAACTGATTGAAGTTACTTACGACAGTCAGAAAAATCAGAAGGCTCCTATAGTTATTTATCTGCCAGGACCGTTACCATATGAATCAGCTAAGGCAATCCCTTACAAATACGGTGGAACATTAATTGAGAATGGAAAGGAAATTCCATTACCCTCCGTCGTGAATATTGCAGACATCAGTCGAGTAACACGGAGCGGTCGAATCTTCAACCGAGGAGTTTGAGAACCTAACAAAGAAAAGGAACTTTAGACGGAAGCTCCTGATCCACCAATCGGTCAATCCAGTGATCCCGACCTTTCAAAAAACAATGATGAGATGCTGAAACTCATCCAAAGGAGTGAATAAAACATTGTTGATCAGTTGTTACAAACTCCTTCAAAGACCTATGTGCTATCACTTTTACTCAGTTCCGAAGCCCACAGAGAGGCTCTACAGAAAGTCTTAGAGCAGGCCTTTATGGAACAGGATGTGTCAATACCACAGTTTGATAGCATCATCTCTAACATCACTTCCTGCAACAACTTAGGATTCAGTGATGAGGACTTGCCAGAGGGAGGAAAAAGTCACAACATGGCGCTCAATATCACAGTTAACTGCCAGGACGATGCTTTAGCCAGCATACTGGTAGACACAGGATCGGCCATCAACGTTATGCCGAAGTCCACTTTAATGTGACTATCATTCAAAGGATCCCCGATAAGGGGCAGTGAGGTTATCGTCAAAGCCTTTGACGGACCTCGGAAAGCATTTATTGGCGAAGTCGACCTTCCCATAACTATTGGTCCTCACGCTTTCCTAATCACTTTCCAGGCCATGGACGTCCGGGCAGCGTACAGCTGTTTATTAGGAAGACCTTGGATACACCAGGCTGGGGCAGTCACTTCGACGCTGCACCAGAAAATGAAGTTCGTCAAGAACGATCAACTCATCAGAGTCTGTGGAGAACAATCCTTGATCGTGAGTAACTTATCATCATCTACTTGTGTAGAACTAGAGGAGGCTGTTGGGACTCAGTTCCAAGCACTTTCGGTGAGAGATGAGAAACAATCAGAGAGGGGAACCTCGATTTCCTCATACAAAGATACTCTCAAAGTAATCGAGAGTAACAATACAAAAGCATGGGGACAGCTTGTCATTCCCACCGATAATAAAGCAAAGAAGGGTCTTGGTTTTTCTGCAACCTGCACCCAGATAGCTGCTAAAGATGAAAGTCTTCATCCCATTCAGGACTTCTTCCACAGTGGAGGTTTTCTTCACCTAGGGGCTCAAACAGTCCATACTATCCACGAGGAGGACTCCTCCGATATGGATGAGGAATGGAAGTCCTATCTTAACAAGGATGGTTATATGTCTCAGGGAGCGGTGCCTACGCCATTTTACTATCCCGCACAGAGTCTGAGATTTATACCAAGGTCAGATGTCGAAATGATATACGGAGGTTGTGATCCGAAAGGATGTCGTGCTCCCCCAAACTCATTAGAGGAAGACACTCTGATGAGAGACAACTTTGACCACGACTATTATTGCCCAATGGATGGCTTGCCTATCTGGCAGCCGTACCCAGGAAACTCGGGGCAAGAAAATCAGCCGAACAATGAAGATCAGCTGAGCATCATGGAATAGAATACCTGTGTCCCCACCATGTCATGGGATCATTACTCAGGTCATTCAGAAAATATCCAGCACGACGATGAATTGGCACATCTTTCTGGACTAGAATTCATCAACTCGCTTTTCCTGAGGTCAACGTCATCGAGAGAGATGACTCCTCCAGTTCCAAAGAAGTGTGGGACACCTTAGGACAACCAAGTGGAAAATTTGACTTCATGGTCAAGTACACCGCTCCCGAAAGCTCTCGTATCAGGCCCGAAGACATCCAGCCAACTGGATGGGGAGATTTGCCTGAGAGCACCAATACTCTGCAAAATGCAACAGAGGAATCCTCCTACGACAAATCTGCCTGGGAGACAGATTCCAATGATCCTGCTCCACTAGAAATCAGCGTTGTTTCTGACGACAAACCAAGGAAGGTACCAGACTTTGTGATTCACCGAGGTGTTCATCGCCAATGGGTTGTAGTCGATGTCCCGAAGATCGTTCATAAGTCAAAGTAATTGTCGTCTTTATCTTAACCTTTCACCCTGCCCAGGTGAAACGGATGTTGTGATAGGGCTCACTTTTTGTAAATTTCCCCCTTCGCTTTGCCCAAAGCGACAGAGTTTTGTTTTATAGGGCTGTAGTTTCAAGAATTGACTTGTTCATTAATAAAATAAAGTCATTATGTAATTTCCGCATTAATTGCTGTTTTCTCTTTTTGTTTTTCTCAGAAAATGGTAATCCTAAAAAACAACTCAAAATAAAAACAAGCAGCTTTCCAAAGAAAAACACTGCACACACCCTTGCATTCTCTCTATCTCTTCTAAACACAAATCATCACGTCATGCAGATTGCTTGTTTTAAACCCCGTTGAAACATACGATCCGATGCCTTCTCCCGACTTTGAGTTCCCGATATTTGGGGCTGAAGAAGAGGTTGACGATGAAATTCCAGAAGAGATCTCCCGATTACTCCGACAAGAGGAAAGGTCCATTGAACCTCACAAAGAGTTGTTGGAAACGATCAACGTGGGTTCAGAAAAAGAGAAAAAAGAAATCAGGATTGGGGCACTGCTCAGTCCAACTGCCAAAGAATGTTTAACGAAGCTTCTCAGAGAATTTCTCGATGTGTTTGCTTGGTCCTACCAGGACATGCCAGGGTTAGATACCAGCATCGTGGAACATCATTTACCGTTAAGGTCAGAGTGTCCGCCAGTAAAACAAAGGTTGAGAAGAACTCATCCAGACATGGCCATCAAAATCAAAGAGGAGGTACAGAAATAAATTAAAGCGGGTTTCCTCGCCACGTCTGAATATCCTCAATGGTTAGCCAACATCGTACCAGTTCCGAAAAAGGACGGCAAGGTCAGAATGTGTGTGGACTACAGAGATCTAAACAAGGCTAGTCCAAAGGACGACTTTCCCTTACCACACATTGACATGCTGGTAGACAGTACAGCAAAGTTCAAAGTTTTCTCCTTCATAGATGGATTCTCGGGCTATAACCAGATAAAAATGGTGCTGAAAGACATGGAGAAAACTTCGTTCATTACCCAATGGGGTACCTTTTGTTACAAGGTAATGTAGTTTGGTTTAAAGAATGTCGGGGCAACCTATCAAAGGGCCATGACTACTCTTTTTCATGACATGATACACAGGGAAATCGAGGTATATGTCGATGATATGATTGCCAAATCTAAAACAGAAGAGGAGCATGTGACCCACCTATCAAAGTTATTCGAGCGGTTGAGAAAGTACAAACTCCGTGTTATTTCCTTGGTTTATGGTTGGCATTATTTTGCTAAAACTCATGTAGCAGCAGATGTTGAATGAAGATGTCTAAAAATATGTTTCACTACTCTTTGTTCAACATGTCGTATGAAGATGTTCCATGACTGCTCATAGGACATCGCGCTGTGAAGTCAGGATTTATTGCAGATTCTGTTACAATGATTTGTAACTGAATATTCTGTGAATATTTGGTTATCCTATGTGGCATCCAAAGCATTTTTGGATTAGGGTTACTTGTTGGTTTTCGGATTTGCTGCTGTTTCTAATTATGGAGACATAATAGGAAACTTTGGATTGAAGACCTATTTTATTGGAGTTAATTTTGCAGATTTGTGAGCAGCCTAATTGCTGCGTTTTTGAAGCCCAATTCAGTCCAGATTACAAGCTATAAATAGACTGATGTAAACCTAGTTTTAGGTGTCGAACTTACATGTATTTTTAGGGTTCTGTGCTTGTGTTTTGTGAGCCTAACTGGTATCTTATGATAATAGTACAAGGACTGTAGTGTAAGTTGTGTAAGGTTGCTCATAAGCTTTTAAGCATTGAGTAGCTGAGTGTTAATTCTCATAAGCTGTGAAGTATTGAGAATTTGTGTTTCGACCATTGTTACTTGTCTTGTAAGGAACCAGTCACGGGTTGTGATTGAAGAGGGATTTGAGGAGGGCCTTATACCTAGGGGAGTCTTAGGTAGAAGTCATAGGAAGAGTAGTGATTAAGTGAGCTGATTGAACCGGGTGTGGTTATCAGTGAATTGATACTATCGAATATTGATTTCATCCCTGGCTTGGTAGCCCCCAGATGTAGGATAGTTAGATCCGAACTGGGTTGACAATTTCTGGTGTTCTTTACATTTTATGCACATTTTTATTTTGAACTTGTTCATTGTTGTTGTATATCAGTGTCACGACATCTCGATAGGACATCTGATATATACAGGCCAGAATTTCAATTGGCATCAAGAGCGGGCACCCTTTGTTGTTTCTGGGTGAGATTCAGGGAAGGTACTTTCTGGTACAATGGACAAGGATGGAGGAGCTCTGAACAAACCACCTCTGATGGATGGTTCTAACTATGAGTATTGGAAACCTAGGATGATAGCTTTCATCAAGTCCATGGATGATCAAGCATGGAAAGCTGTTCTCAAAGGTTGGGAGCCTCCAAAGGTGAGAGATGGAGAAGGAAATCTTACTGATGTTCTGAAGGAAGAAGAGGACTGGGATGATGCTGACTACAAAGGATCTGTTGGAAATTCTAAAGCCATGAATGCATTGTTCAATGGTGTCAACAGAAATATCTTCAGGCTGATTGAGCATTGTACTATTGCCAAAGAGGCTTGGCAGGTCTTGAAAGTTGCTCATGAAGGGACCTCAAAGGTGAAAATGTCAAAGCTTCAGCTTCTCACTAGAAAGTTTGAGAGTTTGAAGATGAAAGAGGATGAGAGCATTAATGATTTTCATATGAACATTATTGAGATAGCTAATGCCTCTAGTGCCTTAGGAGAAAAGATGTCTGACAGCAAGCTGGTCAGGAAGATTCTCAGGTCTCTTCCTAGGAGATTTGATATGAAGGTTACTGCTATAGAGGAAGCTCAGGACATTGACAAAATGAAGGTGGATGAGCTTATGGGATCACTCCAAACTTTTGAGTTAGGATTCAGTGAAAAAGCTGAAAAGAAGAAGAGTATAACATTTGTGTCGAATGCTGATGACTCAGATGATGAAGGAGAACTGGTCAAAGATGAAGATGTGTCCAAAGAGCTAGTGTTGCTTGGAAGACAATTTAATAAAGTGTTGAAAAGGATGGACTGGAAGTCAAGAGAAAATGTTCGGAACAAGTCTCTCGACATCAACAAAGACCAGGATGGAGGCAGAAGATCCAGAACTGAAGAGGACTCTAATCAAGGGAAGAGAGTTCAATGTTATGAATGTGAAGGATTTGGGCACGTAAAAACTGAGTGTCCCACTTATCTCAAAAGACAGAAGAAGGGATTATCTGTGACATGGTCAGAAGATGATTCTGAAACTGATGAGAAATCTGCAAAGTTGGTGACAGCATTAACAGGAGTATGTGAATCAAATGAAGAATCTGAAGAGCTTACTTTTGAAGAGCTGGCTATCTCTTATAAGAAGTTGTGCATTGAACATGAAGAAGTATGTCAGCAGAAAGAAGAACAAGCATGTGCCATTGTTCATTTAGAAGCTGAGAATACTGAGTATATGTCTACTATAGCTGATCTACAAAGTAAAGTAAATCAATTGAATTCAAAACTGGACAACATGATCAAAAATGTCAGAATGTTAAATAGGAGTTCGGATGTACTTGATGAAATTCTGAAGTCAGGAAGAGATACTGGAAATGTCAGTGGTATTGGATTTAAAGGTACAAATGAATCTGAGGAAGTCCCAGCTCAAGATAAGAGAAGTTTGAAGATGTTGAATAACATGCTGCAACATCCTCCCAGGCATCAGAAGAAGTTCATAAAGAAAAAGAATCAAAGGTGGACATGCTACCATTGTGGGAAGTTTGGTCATATAAAAGCTTTTTGCTACAAGCTACATGGTTATCCCAAACCCATGCAACAGTATAGTAAGAAGAAGAGCAGGGTTGAAACAAAAAGGATATGGACTTCAAAGGATTTTGTAAAGGAACATAGGGACTACAAGTCCTTCAGAGTCTCTACAGATGAAAAATGGTTCTTTGATAGTGGGTGTTCTCGACATATGACTGGTGTTAGTAGATAGATGTCACATGTTAAGTATCATGCTCCTAATGAGGTGATTTTTGGTAATGGATCAAAAGGAAAAGTGATTGGTGTTGGAAGAGTGGACTGTCCAGGACAGCCCATTCTGGAAGAAGTATTGCTTGTTGAAGGGTTAGATACTAACCTAATAAGCATAAGCCAGTTGTGTGATCAAGGTCTTAGGGTCATCTTTACAAACTACGAATGTTTAATAATGGATGAAAAGAATTCTGTTGTTATGAGAGGTGAAAGAACCTCAGAGGATTGCTATTTGTGGAAAGCTGAAAGCACTATTATGGAAGTGTTAAATCAAAGAGCTTGTGAATGGCACGTGTATAAGGACCCATTTCCAAAACTTATAAATAGCCCAGCTAACACATTCCAACTTCAATCCTACAATGCAAAAACTTCATCTGACCTATTCTTTCAAAACTCTTCTCCGCTAGGGTTTGCTCTTACTCTCCTCAATACTGCTTTTTGTGATCAACTAAACATGTCTCAACATCCTAACTCCGATTCCATGCACGGCTCCCCTGATAACACTGGTTCTCCACGAATCAATACTGGAGATGAAGAATCACTGCAGATGATAAACCTCTCTGACCTAGTGCTCGACATTGCTCCGTTGAAAGTTATGTCGGCTGACCCAAAAGGCAACCAGCAAGCTTCTCACACAACGAATGTCAACATTCCAGGTAAGAAATCTAAACCCTTCTCACCTAAGAAGAAAGTCCACTCCATGACCAGTTTGTATGCTAACCAAGTAAGCCCTAAGAAAGACGTGGCTAAAAAGGGATCTAAATCAGGCATAGTTGAGAAGCGGAAGGGTACTAAATCTTGTGATGTGAACAAGAATTCCACTGATGATGATGCTGTCAGAAAGGATAAGGAAATTAGAAGGGTTGTTGCCTCGATTCTGAGTGGAATTAAGGCAAATGTCGAGTCTAATGCTCCAACATCAGTGACAGAAAATATCAATAGCAGTCCTACTGATAGGACGGATGGTGATGTTTCCATGCTTGTGGACCATGAGAGAAGAAGTAAAAGGAAAGCTGATGTAAGGACTGACGATGTTATTAATGTTGATGACCTCACTTCTGATGAGGAACCTATTGCTAGAATGCTAAGAAGAATTCAGAGAAGAAGAGAAAAAAATGTAATAAGTGAAGACTCCAAGTCTCCAAAATTACGTGGTAAATCTGGAGGTGGGGAAACAAAAGTTCAAGCAGGGCCGCCTAAGCAATGGAGCAAGGTTGTAGTGCCCACTAAGAAAAGAAAAATTACTGATCAAAGTGATTCTGACTATGAAGTTGAAACAGATGTCCAGGACATCATTGGTATAAAAAACTCCATATGCAAGAATGCTTCTACTGGAAGCTCTATGAGAAATACAGATAGATGGAAAATTGTTGATCAAAGAAGGATTGCTCTGGAGAGAGAGTTGGGGAAGGACTTCGAAAAGTACAAAGAAATAGTGGAGCTCATTGCTGTGGCTGGATTGATGAGAACAGTGTCCAAGTTAGGACCCTGTTATGGAAATCTAGTCAAAGAATTTGTGGTAAATATGTCTGAAGAGGGTGACGAGAACAGGGGCAACAATCCCAGACAAGTATGTGTGAGAGGAGAAGCTGTCACCTTTTCACCTGAAATTATCAACAACTATCTGGGAAGGAGTAATGAACCTCAACCTGAGTTAAAGGTTACTGATAATACTGTTTGCAAGGAGATAACAGGTGGCTGTATGAGACATTGGCCAAATGCAAAAAAGCTGTCGTCTGGTAAACTAAGTGTCAAATATGCCATCCTCCACAGGATTGCCGTGGTAAATTGGGTTCCTACAAATCACATATCTACTATCTCGTCTACACTTGGCAGATTCATATATGCTATAGGGAAGAAGATTTCCTTTGATTTTGGATCATACATCTTTGAGCAGATCTTGAAACAGGCTAGCTCACCTGCTGTCAAGATGCCTATTGGTTTCCCTTCCTTGATCTGTGGTATTATTCTAGAACAATGTCCTAATCTTGTGTTGAGGGGTGACACTGCACTCAAAAGGAAACCTCCTCTGTCCCTTCACTACAAGCTACTGGGTGGAGCACATGTCCCAGACATTGTTGGGACATCTACACAGACACCTGGTCCTGCCAATCTTGATGATGAAGCCATTGCTCAGCTGCAAGAAACCTGCAAGGAGCTGGAAGAATCTATCAAAAGAGATGCAGCAAGGAAGACAAAGCTAGAGCAGCTGATTAAAGCCTTGGTTGAAAAGAGAAATGCTGTTAAAGATCAAGAGCTGACTAAAGATGATGGACAAGGTGAATCTATCGAGTCTGATAGAGGGAGTGTCCAGCAGTCTGATGATTCCGGTTCTGAGAATGGTGCCTCTGGATCTGAAGGTGATGAGGTTGCTGATGAAGAGGACAGTGCTGATTAACTAGGCTGTCTGCAAGTTTATCTTCTGCTTTTGTCTGTTTTTTTGTCGGCAAGTTTTTTTTTCTCTTTTAGGACAACTTAATTCTGTTTTAGTTTTGAACAATATACTGCTATGTAATTTGGTTACATTTGTCTATGACCTCTCTTTGTCATATTTGTGGCTAAAAAGGGGGAGTAGTAAGTGTGAGGGGAAGCAGCAGGTGTGAGGGGGAGCAGTATTAGTAAGTGCTTGTGCTATTGAGGGGGAGTGTGTGCTGCAGATAGATTATATGTTGCTGCTGTTAAGGGGGAGTTTTTGCCAGCTTGTGTGCTGCAGCTGAAGGGGAGGGCTGCTATGCTGGATTTATTTGTGTGCAGCTGAGGGGGAGTTTTTTTTTGCTGCTATTAATGGTGTTTTTTTTCCGCTGCTGATACTGATGGTGTTTAAGTGTGTGTGGAGTATTAGCCAAAAATAAGCCAAAGGGGGAGATTGTTATTTCCTTGGTTTTATGGTTGGCATTATTTTGCTAAAACTCATGTAGCAGCAGATGTTGAATGAAGATGTCTAAAAATATGTTTCACTACTCTTTGTTCAACATGTCGTATGAAGATGTTCCATGACTGCTCATAGGACATCGCGCTGTGAAGTCAAGATTTATTGCAGATTCTGTTACAATGATTTGTAACTGAATATTCTGTGAATATTTTGTTATCCTATGTGGCATCCAAAGCATTTTTGGATTAGGGTTACTTGTTGGTTTTCAGATTTGCTGTTGTTTCTAATTATGGAGACATAATAGGAAACTTTGGATTGAAGACCTATTTTATTGGAGTTAATTTTACAGATTTGTGAGCAGCCTAATTGCTGCGTTTTTGAAGCCCAATTCAGTCCAGATTACAAGCTATAAATAGACTGATGTAAACCTAGTTTTAGGTGTCGAACTTACATGTATTTTTAGGGTTGTGTGCTTGTGTTTTGTGAGCCTTACTGGTATCTTATGATAACAGTACAAGGACTGCAGTGTAAGTTGTGTAAGGTTGCTCATAAGCTTTTAAGCATTGAGTAGCTCAGTGTTAATTCTCATAAGCTGTGAAGTATTGAGAATTTGTGTTTCAACCATTGTTACTTGTCTTGTAAGGAACCAGTCACGGGTTGTGATTGAAGAGGGATTTGAGGAGGACCTCATACCTAGGGGAGTCTTAGGTAGAAGTCATAGGAAGGGTAGTGATTGAGTGAGCTGATTGAACCGGGTGTGGTTATCAGTGAATTGATACTATCGAATATTGATTTCATCCCTGGCTTGGTAGCCCCCAGTTGTAGGATAGTTAGATCCGAACTGGGTTAACAATTTCTGGTGTTCTTTACATTTTATGCACACTTTTATTTTGAACTTGTTCATTGTTGTTGTATATCAGTGTCACGACATCTCGATAGGACATCTGATATATACAGTTCAGAATTTCACTCCGCTTGAATCCCAACAAATGCACCTTCGGTGTCGGTTCAGGGAAACTCTTAGGGTTCATCGTCATCCAGAAAAGAATTGAGGTTGATCCTGACAAGGTCAAGGCCATTCAAGAAATGCCTTCTCTGAAAACTGAAAAACAAGTCAGAGGATTCCTGGGACGTTTGAACTACATCTCCAGATTCATATTCCTCATGACCGCGACCTGTACGCCGATTTTCAAATTACTCAAAGAGAATCAGGACTGCATTTGGACAGAAGATTGCCAAACCTCCTTCGACAGTATCAAGGAATACCTATTGAATCTGCCGATTCTATCACCTCCAGTGGATGGAAGACCACTGATCATCTACCTGACAGTCTTGGAAGACTCGATAGGTTATGTACTTGGCCAACAAGACGAAACCAAACGGAAAGAGTCTGCCATCTACTATTTGAGCAAGAAATTCACTGAGTGTGAAACTCGGTATACTATGCTTGAGAAAACTTGCTGCGCTTTGGCTTGGGCAGCCAAAAATCTTCGCCAGTACATGATTCATCACACAACTTGGTTAATTTCAGAAATGGATCCAATCAAATACGTCTTTGAAAAGCCTGCTCTCACGGGAAGGATTGCCCGTTGGCAGATGTTGTTATCAGAATACGACATCGAATACCATGCTCAGAAAGCCGTTAAAGGGAGTGTTTTAGCCGATCATTTGGCTCATCAACCGATTGACAATCAAGAATCAATCGGGTTTGATTTCCCAGACGAAGATGTCATGTACTTGAAAATGAAAGACTGCGATGAACCGTTACCCAGTGAAGGGCCAGAACCAGATTCCCAATGGGGACTAAATTCATGTGCCGCCTACACATCTCAAAGTTCTCTCTTCCCCATGGCCTTTTTCCATATGGGAAATCGACATGATTGGCATGATTGAGCCTAAGGCTTCGAATGGACATCGGTTCATTCTGGTCACCATTGATTACTTCACCAAGTGGGTCGAGGCAGCGTCATACGCTCATGTAACCCGACAAGTGGTGGTCCAATTTATCAAAAACAATATCATCTACCGTTATGGTGTTCCGAGCCAGATCATTACTGATAATGGATCTAACTTGAACAATAAGATGATGAAAGAGTTGTGCGCAGAGTTCAAGATCAAACACCATAACTCATCTCCTTACCGACCCAAGATGAACGGAGCGGTGTAAGCGGCTAACAAGAACATCAAGAAGATCGTTCAAAAGATGGTTATAACCTACAAAGACAGGCACAAGATGCTACTCTTTGCTCTTCATGGTTATCGCACATCTGTCCGCAGTTCAACTGGGGCAACCCCTTTCTCTCTAGTATATAGCATGGAGGCAATGCTTCCCATAGAAGTAGAGATCCCATCAATATGGGTATTGATGGAAGCAAAGATTACAGAAGCTGAATGGTGTCAAAGTCGACACGACGAACTAAACCTGATCAAAGAAAAGCGAATCACGGCACTATGCCATGGTCAGTTGTATCAACAAAGAATGAAGAGGGCATTTGACAAAAAGGTCCGACCTCGCGTCTTCAGAAAGGGAGACCTTGTGCTCCAAAAGATACAATCATTTCTCACTGATTCTCGGGGCAAATGGACTCCGAATTACGACGGCCCCTATGTGGTCAAGAAAGCTTTCTCAGGCGGCGCCTTGAGACTTGCAACCATGGACGAAGAGGAATTTTCCTACCCCACGAATGTTGACGTAGTCAAGAAATACTTCGCCTAAACTAAAAAAAAAAACGTCTCGGTGGATTGAAAACCCGGAAGGGCGGTCCAGGCAAAAATTAGAGACATGATCAAAAATCATCATGGTGGATTGGAAACATCACAGAACAGTCCAGGCAAAAGTTAAGGATTAATGGCAAGTAACTACACCTAATCAGTTCAACTCCTCGGAAGCAATGCCATCCATCGGAGAAAAACTCCAGTCAAGTCATCTTCAATAGAAGCTCAGGATGCCAGAATTCAAAGTTGGTAGAAGGATAGCGGTCGTTATGTGTCAATATTGCCCTTTTCCCTTAAATTACCATTTTCTAACTTTATAAATACTCTATGGAATCACGGGTTTGGCTGATCTCCATCCTATTAATAAAATTTGAGCCCTTGTGCTTTTGTTTGCAATTCTTAATTGTTTTAGCTTTATAGAACGACATTTTAATATGATAAACGATTCTTGAAATGAAACAAAAATGAATTTACTTGTAAAACTTTTCTGCTTTTAAAATAAAGATGGCAATTTCTTTTGACTGTTGAACATCGGAAGAATGTCGCTCGCTTCTCCAGAAGTAATCGAGCTTCAAAGTGCAGAATCAAAGTATTCCTTCTAAGCTAGTGCGCCTGAATGAAGGATCAGCTGTATCAGATGTGGCTTTCCCATCTGATAACCTCGGCCGAGTTCTTATCTCCTAAGCCCGACCAATGTTGTTCCCCGCAGGGACTATTTCTCCTAAGCAAGGCAGAATTGCTATCTTAGACCAGCGATACCTCTTCGTCCCCCCGCAGTGGCCGAGTATCCCGTCGTGTTCATCCACCAGTTTGTATGTCGTGTCAGTTTTGTCAGCATAAACATACATACATCATGCATTATTGATTTACATTCGCATTCATAATTGCATCACTATCACTCTAGTCGGTCTTGTTCCCAGGTGATAAAAGTCCTCTCAATCGAGTTGACAGTTCTTTCCTTGTCAGGAAATGTTGCGTCTGACCAATCTCTCCTGCAGTTTATTTCTGGATTAGAATTGGCCCTTGACCACTTTGATAACTTGAACCTCTAAAGAACCAGAGAACTTTCGACAAACATCACTCTTCGCCAGTGAAGATGATATCTCTGCTTTCCCAGATTAAGGAAAATCTCCGGAGAAAGCCTCTTAATCAGAGATTCGGTAATACAGCAGTTTTTCTCCGAAAAATCCATTGGCGAAAAGGTCATCAGCACCTCAAAATTGGACCACATCATATGGCATTTCTCCGGGAAGATCCCGAGAAAAGTATGATGTAATACCCAAGCAGAAACAGTCTCTCAAGAGACTCGTTTTCCCCAGATAGAGTCGACAAATGGCGTCTCCAAACAGAGAAGTTTGTACACCTCTACAACTCAGACGACTGGGTTCCCCAGCAACTCTGACATCAAAAATTTTCCATCAAATGGCATCTCCCCAGGAAAATTAGACGAGAAGTTTGAGGAAAACCGCTAATGAATAGCGTCCCTTGTCAAGAAAGTTTATTGACAAAAGAAACTAAGACCAGTTTCTTGGTAGAAAACCAGGATCGAGGGGAAGTTTAATTCAGAAAACTGAGACCAGTTCCTTGGTAGGAAACCAGGATCGAGGGGAAGTTTAATTCAGAAACTAAGACTAGTTCCTTGGTAGGAAACTAGGATCGAAGAGAAGTTTAATTCAGAAACTAAGACCAAATCCTTGGTAGGAAACTAGGATCGAGGGGAAGTTTAATTCATAAAACTGAGACCAGTTCCTTGGTAGGAAACCAGGATTGAGGGGAAGTTTATTTCAGAAACTTAGACTGGTTCCTCGGTAGGAAACCAGGATCGAGGGGAGGTTTATTTCAAAAGAAAACTGAGACCAGTTCCTTGGATGAAGACCAGGACCGAGGGGAAGTTTAGCTTTTCTAAGCATCATTGCTTAGCAAAAAAGAATGGACTGGCAAACTGCCATTCATAATCACCATCAAAATTTTGCGCATTCCGATATTTAATCCTCTTGCACCCCGAATGCCCAAATACCTTCGCCATTCACACCTTTGGGTCCAAGAAGATTAAATAGGGGCATCTGTCATACCCCAAATTTTGACCACTAAGATTTCCCATCATTGTACAAATCATCATCACAATATGGAGGAACCATCATGCCTCATCAGTCTCCCCAAAGATGGATGAGCATTCACTACAATCAAAATTAGGGTTTCAAGCCCTCTCAGAGCTCTTAGACAAAGGATCAATCAAGAATTGACATAATCTTAAACTTTTCTAACCTCTCAAACATCCACAAAGGATCAAGAGGACTCCCCCTTCAAGAATCAAGCACAATGTTGAAGCATTCCAAGTGGATTAAGCCTCAAGATCACCAGTGTCACCAAATTAGGGTTTTGGTCGACTAGGGCCTCCAGATGGGAATTTTCCTCTGGGCATGAGCCAATGCTTCAAAGCATAACCTAAGATGCTCCAAGGGACATCATAAACCCAATCATCAAGTCAATTTTTCCTCAGGGGAAGCATTCACTAAAAATCAAGAATTAGGGTTTCCTGACCTAATTCACCCCTAAGTTGACTTTTGGGACAAATCATGATCCAAGACCTCAAGACATAATTTGAGGGTCTCTAACATACTACATTGATCCACTTACAAAAATGGATTAATCCAAGAAGCTTGAGCAATAAGTTTCAAATTCATCAGAACCACAATTAGGGTTTCGCGGGAAAAGTCAACTGTGCCTTTGACTTTTGACCAGGACATGCTCCCAAACCCTAGGACATGATTCAATACACCCTATAATACCTATGAAATCAATCCATTAAGTTTGATTTAGGTCAAGGACTTGATTTCATAGAGGATCGCACAGTTTGGAATTCATCAGACAAAAAGTCAACTGTGCACAAAAGTCAACTTTGACTTTTTGAGATTTTTCACAATTATGGTTCTTTAACCCTAAAATAATGTTAATGTATGATTGGAATCATCATTCATCAAGAAAAATCAAGAAAAGTGGGATAACTTGAAAAAGGGGTAACCATAAAAACTTAGAAATTTTTCTAAGTTATGGAAAAAAGTGGCTAAGGTACCAACTTTGGAGGCTCATAACTCCTAAACCACAAGGTCATTTTTCCCTATTCAAAGCTGTTTTATAGCCCCCATGCCCTCTACAAAAGCTTCAACTACACCTCATTCCAATTCATCATGGATTTTGAGTTATGGAATGATCAAAATGGCTGAAAACATGAAATGTCATTTTTTCCAACACTTAGTGAAATTTTCACTAAGTCAGAGTCTGCCTTCACTTTTTTCCAAATGTAGGGGCATTTTTCACTTGGATCCAAAAAATCTCAAAACCAACTATGATCAAACAGTTGTTGTATCATATGAGGGCTTTCCAAAATGACCAAGAACATCACTAAATTCAACTTGAGCCATGAGATATGCAATGCCAATATGCCTTGCTGCAAACTGTCATGGCTAGGCAGATTTTGGAGTTTTGCTCTATTTGCCCAAATTTTGCAAAGGGCAAGCAACTCTATCCATCTGAACACCTCAAGGGGGGACCAAGGAGGAACCAACTCTGATCCCAAGCATCCCAAGTCTTTGGAACCCAAAGTAGCATGCCAAACCTAGAAATGCCTAAAAGAGGGACAAGACTCCAATTTTGGATTGGAGCATTCAATGCATACACCAAGGTGGCATGGACTGAGTCATTCCCAACTGAATTCAGTCAAGACTTATCCAAGACCAAGGGGACCAGCAGCCTGTTCCCTAACCTCTAGTCAATGGCTAGAGGAGACTTGAATTCTGATTGCTCAACATTGGCCAAACCTCTGCTGCAGTTGCCATTCACTATTGCAGCCAAAACAAACTTGATCTACTATAAATAGAGCTCAATTGTGTTCAGTTTGAGTACACCAAAGCCATCAAACAGATGCTTTCCTTAAAATCTCCTTCTTCACTCCAATTTTGCCTTCTAAGGCAAGTCACTATCGGGTTTTGAGTTTGAGAGCAATTCCAATCAAATCAATCACACGCACACCTCATAAACATCATATAGAAGTGATCCAAACACTCACATAACATCTGGAACACCAAAATCACAAAATCACTAGCCAACTGCTCAAGCCTTTAACAAATTTGTAGTTGAGGTGCCAAATCAAGTTCCAGCTCAATTCAATCCACTCCAAGCATCCAGACACACTCCATAGCACCTAGGGAAGCTGTCCATTTTCTTGGAACCAAGCTGCAACACCTCTAACACAAAACACGATCACCAGCTGCAAGAGGTAAGCATGAGCTCTTCTAACTCTATGGTCCATGCATTTTTTGCTGCACAATAATTTGGCCATATGTTCATAATCATGCATAGAGTGTTTTCCCTCAATCAATTGCTTTGTTTGAATCGTGTATGGAATTTCTGAACCTTCATGCAGAATTTAGGGTTCTTGAGGTTTCTCTTTGATTTCTTATTCCATGCTTAAAATAAATGAAATTAAAGACCATAGACATGATCGTGAGGTTGAAACGAGTAGATTGATATGTAGATTGCATGATATAATCAAGTATTCAGTGAGATTGGATAGAAAACGCAAATATGCAGAAACAGAGGGTGGCGCGTGTTCTTGCCATGTTCTTGGCGCCATTATGAAACATTTGAATATTTGAATTTTTGTGATTTTATTTAATTGATTCAAAAATTATTTTCTCTTTGAGTTTTAATGATTTTGAGTTGATTCTCTTTTTAATAATTCACAAAAATGTTAAAATATTTTATTTTCCCAAAAAATCCCAAAAATATTATTTATTTCATATACTTGATATTTTTGTAAAGAATTAATATTTTAATTGTTTTTGACATTTAAAATATTTTCTCCCTCTTGATTTTTCAAATTTTTAGTAATTTCCAATCATGTTGTGGATCAAAACCTGATTTTTGGAACATTAATCCAAGATCACAATTTGTTTTCCACATGTTTAACAATTTTGATCATTTTAATTGAATTTTTTATTCAATTAAAATAAATTTTGAAAACAAATTAAGGTTTTTGGATTAATTCAACCCTCATCAAACTTTTTCAAACACTTTGGGCCTCTAATAGAGTGTAAGACCCAATCCTTTGTAAATACAAACCATTTTGGGCCTCAAATGTCGTATAAGTCCCGTTGTATTTCAAAACGTTCGGCGCGATCATCGCCCGTTTAAAATCAATCATTAGGCCTCTAATAGAGTGTAAGAACCAACCCCCCTTTTGAAAACCAAAATATTTTAGGCCTCAATTGTTGTATAAGTCCCACTGTGTTTTCAAAATCTCGGCGCAATCGTCATTTTTCAAAACATTTTCATCTGGGCCTCTCCTTGAGCTGTAAGCCCCATCACTTGTACAAAAATGAATCTTTGTGCCTCTAATAGAGTATAAGACCCAATACCCTTTTAACCAAAACACTTTTGGGCCTCAGACATTGTATAAGTCCCTCTGCGTTAAAAGAAAATCTCGGCGCGATCGCCATTTCAAAACAAAACCCTGGGCCTCTCCTTGAGCTGTAAACCCCACCAGTTGTATAAAAATAAACCTTTGGGCCTCTTGAGAGAGTGTAAGACCCATCCTTTTGTACAGAAAACCTTTTGGGCCTCAGTCACTTGTATAAGACCCTGTACAATTTCAAAAACAACAGTGCAATCACTGATAAAACTTTGGGCCTCTCCTTGAGCTGTAAGCCCCAACATTTCTTTCAAAGCACTTTCTCCTTTGATTTTGAATATAATATTGTTATCAAAGCTTTCTTTGTTGAACAACTAACCAAACAACATGGAAGCTCTACAACCAAGTAAGTGTTTACCCGCTTTCTTTATCCGCTTTCATATATATATATATATATATATAACTGTATTGTGGGGCTGCTCACTATAAGTCTCCTTTCACAAACTCTTATATACTTGTCAAATATCAACTGTGTAATACTAGTATAGTTATTTAGAGTTTTCCCCGGCAACTACGTCTAGAACTAGGTAAAGCCCTGTTGATCACTCTTAAATACAAACAAAACTAGATCCCCATAGGATTACCAGACACAGTCTTCCCTCCTCTTGGGGTTAAACAATATGGAGATGTGAAGGGCAGCATTCTCGGTGAACCCTTTCTCAGACTGTCACCCTTAGCAATCGTCAAAGAGACTCTACTCCCCAGAGTTGATCTATTCTCCGTGAATAGCATCTCTTGAGTTTCTTCAAAATTCTCGAACTTTCCTGGCTTGATCTATTCTTAGTGAATAGCATGTCTTGAACTTCTCGGGGTTTGGGGACCCACTGGCTTCTTAAAAGCATCCCCGCCTCCTCCTGGGCATTGTACAAGGACCCTTTGACTTCTTAGAAGTTCTCATGCCTTCTCTTAGGCTTAGTACAAGGACCCAGAGACCTCTACAGGTATAGGAACAGAACCTAGTCATCAATTTACTAGAACTGTCTTTCTGAGTCAAGTATCAGACCTGTTAATGGGTTAACCTTCATCCCTTAACATACCAGCCTTCTCTTGGGAATCGTGCAAAGATTATTCACTACCTGAGAATCGATTTCTCAAGACACCAGTAGACTTGGACAGTCTCAATACCCTTTGGATTTCTCATTTCCTTAAAGAACAGGAAATAACCCTGATCCTCTGATCAGTACCAAAACACAACAATACCTTTAATCGTTCCCTTCATAAGAACTGATTTTCTCTTTTATCCAACATACTGGACCTGTCACTAAACTGAACCAGTCGCCAATGGATAGCCTCCTCTTAGGCTTTGTATAATGATCCTTTCCTTAGGAAAGTTAGCCTCCTCTTGGGCTTTGTACAAATGATTCTCCCCAGCGGAGCTAACCTTTTCAGACTCTCTTGTTGATTCGGTCTCCCTTTTAGCCTCCATCTCGGGCTTTGTACAAGATAGAAAAATCACTCTCTTGTTAAGTATAAAAGACTCTCTTGTTGAGTCAAACCCATTTTTAGCCTCCATCTCGGGCTTCGTACGAGATACAAAAAACTCTCTTGTTGAGTATAAAAGACTCTCTGGTTGAGTCAACTCTTTTAGCCTCCGTCTTGGGCTTCGTACAAGACACATATAAAACACTTTCTTGTTGAGTATAAAAGACTCTCTGGTTGAGTCAACCCTTTCAGCCTCCATCTCGGGCTTCGTACGAGATACAAAAAACTCTCTTGTTGAGTATAAAAGACTCTCTGGTTGAGTCAACCCTTTTAGCCTCCGTCTTGGGCTTCGTACAAGACAAATATAAAACACTCTCTTGTTGAGTCAACTCTTTTAGCCTCTCTCTTGGACTACGTACGAGACACATAAAAGCACCCTCTTGTTGGGCCAATAGCCTCCTCTTACGCTTTGTATAAAGAAAACCCCGGTTGAGTCAATCAACCTTTTAGCATCATAGTTGTGCCTTGTTCATAGCATACAAACATTAACAACTCCTCTTTAGAGATGACAAATTCTCTCTAAAGTCAAAACCCTTCAGCTTCACATCTTGGGCTTTGAACAAGATTCAAACCACCTTTAGCTTCACGTCTTGGGCTTTGAACAAAACACCAAAACAACCATTTTCCTCCCATGGATTAGGTGGAACTACGATCGCTCTGATTTCCCTGTTTCGTTAAACGGGAATACATAGGCATAAGATTGGAAAAATATTAGCGAGCACACTAATAAAAAAACCCAAATTCCCATATCAATCGAAAAGCATCAGTCCTAACATCCTACTAATAGACTAGAACCCGTGTTCTTAACAAAATAACCTAAGAGAGACCCACAATCTTTGTGGCATCTATAAACCAACAGTCATCTGTTCAAACTCAGTTTGCAAGCAGGGTTAATTGGAGACATCTATTTCCCTTCCTTCATCAGCTTCAATAGGATAAAAAATGAATCGAACTATAAGCGATAGTGCTTCGCAACCAGATCCAAAATCGCTCGCTACAATAAACCATGATAGAAACATGATATTATACCTCTATTGGTTGTTTGAGTATATATTTGGACGGTGGAAAGTTGCTGTAAGAAGGAATTATTTTTCTGCATAACGCAGAGCGCGCTTAGCGCGGGTATGCCTGCTTAGCGCGGTCTAGAGAATTTTAGCCTCCATCAGACCGAGAGCAGTGCGCTTAGCGCTGGGTGGGGCCCGCTTAGCGCGACCTGGAACAAAAGAAAACTTTTTTTTTTTCAAAAATTCATAACTTTTGACTCGTTTATCCGTTTTAAATGTTCTTGGTACCGATAGAAAGCTGTGGAAATAATCTATAAGATGAAAGTGAAAATTGTCGACTTAATAGCCCGATAAAATAATCGGAGGAAACTCCAAAAGTGGTATAGCTTATGTTTGAATTATTACATGTATTTCTAATGTGAAATTGTGATATGCTTGGCCTAATATTGATGTTGAACATGATTGAGAGTAATGCATGTTAAAATATGAAATAGGTAGAGTGAGGAATATTACCATAAACTGTGTTAGAACCTAGTAATGGCTAGGAAAGTGGTGAATAACATAATGACGACGCTCGTGCATGAGAAGCCGAGGCGTGCGTCTATTACCAAATAGTATGGAAATAATTACACTAGTATGGATCATGTTTTATTGTGGTTATTTTCAGAAAAGACAAAAGAGGTCTTAAGGAGAATGTGGCCTTGTGATTTTCGAATACAACCGCGTTGGGTATATGATCACGTAATCGTAACCATTTATCTTGAGGTGTAGTTTCATGAGACTTGAGCTCCTCCTCTGAAACGTATGCACAATTACTTGGAAAGTTTGATTCCCGTGTGTAGTACGAATGGAACTTATATGGTAAAGAGACTTGTGATGGTTAACAGGCCATGAGAAGTGACGGTTCACGGTTAACAGGCCGATGATCCCGAATCCATTTCGTATGCCAAGTAACTACAAGGATCCATGACTCGGGTCGACTTCTAGACGTAGAAGCGGACGGGAAAAGGGGATGCCTTGGTAAGGTTATCGATTAGCGAGATTCTTGAGTTAACAGGCTCAGGACTTATCCCATTGTGATAGTGTGAGTTGACACGCTCAGGACTTATCCATATAGTGTGTGTGAGTACTCAAAGTCACTTCCCTTCCCCTTTTGACTTGAGTTAGGTGTGATAGAACCTTGTAGAGCCGAGAGGACCTATAAGATAGGGAACTCACTGAGATTTGATGTATCTCACCCCACGTTGTTGATTATTTTACAGGTACTATAGGTTCGGCGAAGGGTAAGGACAAAGTTGTTTGACCTTCCTTACTATCTTAGCCTTTTGGGATGGCAAGACTTCCGTTGTGAAGATTATTTTGAGATCATTAGTTGATCTAGTTTTTAGTGTGGGAACATCTTGTATATATATAATGCCATAGTTTTTGTATTAAGTTTTTGGGCACGTATATGTATAATGTGTTAACTAGGGACTTATTGTATTTCAGTACCAAAAACGTGAATTCATGTATGATATGGATGCTTTGATGTATTATATATGGGTGTTACAAACGCCATTAAGATTTTCCTAATTGGAAACCTTGTACCGACCTTACTCGCAGATGCGTATTATTCGGTACACTTAAGGAATTTGTATAATGGAGGAATGATCACATGCTGTGTACCCCTGCTATACAAATGGTTCACTTCCCATTTGCCCAAGTCTGCTGCATTTTGGGATCAAAAGAATATTTTACGTTGGTCGCAGAGAATCATGTCTCTTACCAACTCTGACATCGATTGGTACAATCGAATCTATGACGGGATCAGGATCATTGACCGTTGTGGAAATTTCCCAAATGTACCCCTTATAGGAACTAATGAAGGAATAAACTATTATCCAATTCTCGTTTGTCGTTAATTTGGATACCCAATGAGCCATGTCCCGCGTAATGCTCATCTGGAAGGTCTTTTCTTCAAGGAAGGAGAAAATGACAGGGCACTAAAGATGGAAATAGTGTATGCTTGGAAACATGTTCACAGGAAAGGAAGAGAGTCTATAAGGAAACCGAACTGTGTCTCGGTGGAGCCTTATCTCCACTGGGTACAAACTAGAGCTCTCAAGCTGAGGATACCTTACCCTCGTCAGGAAATTCCTCCATTATGGGACTCTTTCCTTTATTTTATGTCTGAGACGAAAAAACTTCAGGTTACTCTCAACAAAGTTTAGCAGGAGAAGAGGTCTTGGAGGAACAAGTACCGCATTCTCAATGTGGAGTGTAAGAAAATACAGCAGCTATTAAAAGAAAAAGACGCTCTGATTGAGATTTTAGAGCAACACGCTGGAGAAAATCAGGATGACCAAAGGAATTTGCTCGCTCCTTTCACTTGGCAAAGGAATGACAACCCGACAACGGCTGAGGAGCCACGGTCAAAGAAAAGGAAAATACCAAAACCAGCACTTGAGCTCTCCTCAGACAGGGCTCAGGATCCATTAGCTTAGATTTCCTTTTGCAGCACTATGTAAATTACTGTATTTCCATTTCTGCAATCGTTTGAATTCAATAAAACGGGGTTTCCCCACTGTTTGATATTTGCAATCCAATTGTCGAAGTTTACTTTGAATAAACAAAAACATACAATTAATATAATTATTGCATATCATTCATCATTCTCACGTAACGCATTCTTCTTACTTACGAATCTCACGTTTGTGTCTCGATTCTAGAATCAAACTGTATCATTCGTACAATACTCGGGCCAATCGTCAGAAAAAGATGGATGATCTCTAGGAAGAGAACAGAGAGTTGAGAGAAGAAATTGACACTCTGAAAGAAGATCTGAGAAAGCTTCATAACGACATGCAAGCTCTAGCAGAAGCTCAGATGCAACAACAAAGGACTGTGATCTCGGAGATCACATTTACGCCCATAGTGGAGAATTATGATCCTAGGTATAAAATGCCGAAAGATTGTCCCTGGGGCATGCCTATCAACTATATCTCTGAAGGATATATTCCGCCGATCAATGAGGATCAAGGAACTGCAACAGGAGCCGCTGGGCCTGAAGGTTACAAACTTCGGGAAAGCGAAGATGACAGGGGCATGACAGCAACTCCTGAAGGTTACAAACTTCGGGAGACATCGAGAGTCTCGGCCATAATGACTATACCACCGCCCGTGGTACACACTGTCCCAGAATGACAGGTTCCCCAGATACCTTCTGGTGGGAACGACAGCATATTCGACAGAATGAATGAGTTCCAAGAACAATTCCTGGAGATGTAGAAAGAACTGGAAGCCCTTCCCGGCCAGGATTTATTTAGAAAGGACGCCGCAGACCTTTGTTTGGTCCCCAATGTGAAAGTTCCGCACAAATTCCAGGTACCCAACATTGAAAAGTACAAGGGTAACTCTTGCCCTCAAAGTCATTTAGTGATGTACGCTCGGCGAGTGTCAGCTCAGACAAAGAACCGGGAGCTACTGATCCATTACTTCCAGGATAGTTTAACCGGTGCCGCTATAAAATGGTACATGGGTTTAAATTGCAATAAGATCGCTACTTTCAGAGATCTTGGCGCTGCCTTCGTTCATTAGTATAAGTATAACCTGGACATGGCACAAGGCAGAGATCAGCTCAGATCAATGTCACAAAAGAACAAAGAAACCTTTAAGGAGTACGCTTAGAGATGGCATGAAGTTGCCGCCAAATTTGTCCACCTCTTGAGGAAAAACAGATGACAAAGATCTTCTTAAAGACCTTGAGCTCATTTTACTACGACAGAATGGTTGCCAGTGCAGCCAGTGGCTTCACCGAGATGGTGGGCATGGGAGTTCGTCTTGAGGAAGTAGTTCGAGAAGGACGTTTAGTTAAAGACGCTGGATCATCAAGTAGTTCAAAACGATACGGTAGTGCTCTCCCTAAGAAAAAAGAGCAAGATATCAGGAATATCTCTCTCAGAATGCAAATGCGACAATATCAACCAGTAGCAGCTGTAACTCCTGCTATCGGCCCTACGCCTGTTCCTACGTATCAACCTCAGGTTGCGCAGAGCCAACCTAATCAACAACAATATCAACAAAGGACACAACAGCCTCTTCAACAGGCTCGTCCTCAATACAACAACAATCGTACAATGCGACCACCACGGTTCGACCCTATACCCTTGTTGTACGCAGAATTGTTTCCGTTACTACTGGCCAAGGGGCATGTCCAAACTAAGTCTCCTCTTACAGTACCGAAAAATCTGCCTTTTTGGTTCAAAACGGATCAGACTTGTCCTTACCATCAAGGAGGACCAGGGCATAACATAGAAAACTATCTCAGTTTCAAATCCGACGTACAAAAGCTTGTTAGGAGCGGGGTCTTATCTTTCAAAGATACGAATCCTAATGTTCTCACAAACCTGCTGCCTCAACACGAGAAAGCCGCAGTCAATTTGATAGAGGGAGAGTCTAACAACACCTATCAAATTCATGATGTACTCTTGTTAAGGGCCAACTTGGTCAAGATGCATTGTAGACAGAGCGGGTATGGCCGTGTGCCACCTCATAATTATCACCAGTGTGATATCTGCTCAAAAAACAATCAGGGATGTTCTGTGGTGCAAGCAGCTCTACAAGAACAATTGGATCTCGGGTGGATCCAAGAGCATCGAGTTCGTGGAGTCAACATGACCTATACGAATTCCAACATCATTCAGAACCACGACATCCATACAATGAATGTCAACTTGGTGGCGATGCACTCAAGGTAAAGCCAGTATCATAATCTGCCGCGGCACGATTACAATTCCTGTCTGACTTTCTCGGTAAACAAACAGGGATGCTCTTTTATAAAAGAGGCCCTCCAGCGTCAGATGGATCTTGGGTGGGTCCAGGACTACCATGATAGAAATCCCTATTAGATCAACATGATTCAAATCTTTGATATTTGTCTGATGAATACCAGCTTGGTGGAGTTACACGCCAAGCAAGTCCAACTCGGTTTTCTCACTTCACATAATTATCAGAACTGTAAAGGATGTTGTGAGAGTAACCAAGGGTGCGCTCTCGTTCAAAGAACTTTACAACACTTGTTAAACCACTGGTGGCTTCCGATCTATATGGACGAAGACACGCAACAAGTCAGTGTGGTTAATTGGAACCCTACTCGACATCAAAGTCAGGATGCTCGATCAATGGAAACAGATCTAGTAAGGTTACACTGCATTCAAAGCGGACGTGGCCAGGTGCCACCACATAATTACGAACGTTGTAGAGTTTTTTCAGAAAATAACCAAGGATGTTACCTCGTGCAGGCAGCCCTTCAAGGTCAGTTGGACCGAAAAGAGATTCACCCATGTTCGAGTTCCGAGCCAATCAACTGGACACCAGACTACTTCGCTGATCAAATCAGAGACATTGTCATAATCTCTGATCATCAACAGAACAAGGATGTTTGTACCATCATGCCTCTACTGGACGAATCAAAAGTTCCTAGCCAGGAACTGATTGAAGTTACTTACGACAGTCAGAAAAATCAGAAGGCTCCTGTAGTTATTTATTTGCCAGGGCCATTATTGTATGAATCAGCTAAGGCGATCCCTTACAAATACGGGGCAACAGTAATTGAGAATGGAAAGGAAATTCCATTACCCTTCATCGTGAATATTGCAGACATCAGTCGAGTAACACGAAGCGGTCGAATCTTCAACCGAGGAGTTGGAGAACCTAATAAAGAAAAGGAACCTCAAACAGAAGTTCCTAATCAACCAGTCGGTCAATCCAATGATCCCGACTTTTCAAAGAACAACGATGAGATTCTGAAGCTCATCCAAAAGAGTGAATACAACATTGTTGATCAACTGTTGCAAACTCCTTCAAAGATCTCTGTGCTATCACTTTTACTCAGTTCCAAAGCCCACAAGGAGGATCTACACAAAGTCTTAGAGCAGGCCTTTGTGGAACAGGATGTGTCAGTACGACAGTTCGATAGCATCATCTCTAACATCACTTCCTGCAACAACTTAGGATTCAGTGTTGAGGATTTGCCAGATGGGGGGCAAAAGTCACAACATGGCACTCAATATCACGGTCAACTGTTAGCACGATGCTTTAGCCAGCGTACTGGAAGACACAGGATCGGCCATCAACGTTATGCCGAAATCTACTTTAATGCGGCTGTCATTTAAAGGATCCCCGATGAGGGGCAGTGAGGTTATCGTCAAAGAATTTGACGGATCTCGGAAAGCAGTTATCTGCGAAGTCGACCATCCCATAACTATCGGTCCTCACACTTTCCTGGTCACTTTCTAGGTCATGGACGTCCAGGCAGCATACAACTGTTCATTAGGAAGACCTTGGATACACCAGGTTGGGGAAGTCACTTCGACGCTGCACCAAAAGCTGAAGTTCGTCAAGAACGATCAACTCGTCACGGTCTGTGGAGAACTAGCCTTGATCGTGAGTAACCTGTCATCGTCTACTTGCATAGAACCCGAGGAGGTTGTTGGGACCCAGTTCCAAGCACTTTCGGTGAGCAATGAGAATCAATCAGAGAAAGGAACCTCTATTTTCTCATACAAAGATGCTCTCGAGGCAATTGAAAGCAACAATATGAAAGGATGGGGACAACTTGTCATTCCTACTGATAATAAAACAAAGAAGGGTCTTGGTTTTTCTGCAACCTGTACCCAGACTGCTGCTAGCGATGAAAGTTTTCATCCCACTCAGGACTTCTTTCACAGTGGAGGTTTCCTTCACCCAGTGCCTGAAGCAGTCCATACCATCAACGAGGGAGATCCCTCTAATACGAATGAAGAATGGAAGTCCTATCTTAACGAGGACGGTTATACGTCTCAGGAAGAAGTGTCTACGCCATTTTACTATCCCGCACATAGTCAGAGATTTATACGCTGGTCAGATGTCAGAACAATGTACGGAGATTGTGATCCGAAAGGATGTCGTGCTCCACCAAACTCATTAGAGGAGGACTCTCTGATGAAAGACAACTTTGACCATGACTATTATGGCCCAATAGATGGCTTGCCTATCTGGCAGCCGTACCCCAGAGACTTGGGGCAAGAAATTCAGTCGAACAATGAAAATCAGCTGAGCATCATTGAACAGAATACCTGCGTCCCCACCATGTCATGGGAACAACACTCAGGTCATTCAGAAAATATCCAGCACGATGATGAATTCGCAAAGTTTGCAGGACTAGAATTCATCAACTATGCTTTTCCAGAGGTCAACGTCATTGAAAGAGATGACTCCTCCAGTTCCAAAGAAGTGTGGGACACCTTAGGACAACCAAGTGGAAAATATGACTATATGGTCAAGTACACTACTCCTGAGAGCTCTCGTATCAGGCTCGAAGACATCCAGCTAACTGGATGGGGAGATTTACCTGAGAGAACGAATACTATGCAAAATACAACAAAGGAATCCTCCTACGACAATTCTGCCTGGGAGACAAATTCCAATGATCCTGCTCCACCAGAAATCGGCATTATTTTTAAAGACAAATCAAGGAAGGTACCAGACTTTATGATTCACCGAGGAGTTCGCCGCCAATGGGTTGCTGTCGATGTTCCGAAGATAGTTCATAAGTTAAAGTAATTGCCGTCTTTAACCTTTCACCCTGCCCAGGTGAAACAGATGGGGCTCGCTTTCTGTAAATATCCCTCTCCGCTTCGCCCAAAGCGACAGAGTTTTGTTTTATAGGGTTTTAGTTTCAAGAACCGACTTGTTCATAAATAAAATAATGTCGTTCTGTAATTTTTGCATTTATTGCTGTTTTCTTTGTCATTTTTCAGAAAATGGTAATCCTAAAAAACAACTCAATAATAAAAACGAGCATTTGTCAGAAAATACACTGCACACACTCTTGCATTCTCTCTATCTCTTCTAAACACAAATCATCACGTCAAGCAAATTGCTTGTTTTAAACCCCGTTGAAACGTACGATCCGATGCCTTCTCCCAACTTTGAATTTCTGGTATTTGGGGCTGAAGAAGAAGTTGACGACGAAATTCCAGAAGAGATCTCCCGACTACTCAAACAGGAGGAAAGGTCCATTGAACCTCACGAAGAGCCGTTGGAAACGGTAAACTTGGGTTCAGAAAAAGAGAGAAAAGAAGTCAGGATTGCAGCACTGCTCAGCCCAACTGCCAAAGAGAGTTTGACAAAGCTTCTCAAAGAATTCCCCGATGTATTTGCTTGGTCCTATCAGGATATGCCAGGGTTGGATACCAGCATCGTGGAACATCATTTACCGTTGAAATCGGAATGTCCGCCAGTAAAACAGAGGTTGAGACGAACTCATCCAGACATGGCCATCAAAATCAAAGAGGAGGTATAGAAACAGATTGACGCGGGTTTCCTCGCCACATCAGAATATCCTAAATGGTTAGCCAATATCGTACCCGTTCCGAAAAAGGACGGAAAGGTCAGAATGTATGTCGATTACAGAAATCTAAACATGGCTATTCCAAAGGACGACTTTCCTTTACCACACATTGACATGCTGGTAGACAGTACAGCAAAGTTCAAAGTCTTCTCCTTCATGGATGGATTCTCGGGCTATAATCAGATCAAAATGGCGCCGAAAGACATGGAGAAAACTTCGTTCATTACCCCATGGGGTACCTTTTGTTACAAGGTAATGTCGTTCGGTTTGAAGAACGCCGGAGCAATCTATCAAAGGGCTATAACTACTCTCTTTCATGACATGATACACAAGGAAATCGAGGTATATGTCGATGATATGATTGCAAAATCTAAGACGGAAGAGGAGCATGTGACCCACCTGTCAAAACTATTCGAGCGTCTGAGAAAGTACAAACTCCACTTGAATCCCAACAAGTGCACATTCGGTGTCCGTTCAGGGAAACTTTTAGGGTTCATCGTCAGCCAGAAAGGAATTGAGGTTGATCCTCACAAAGTCAAGGCCATTCAAGAAATACCTTCTCCGAAAACTGAAAAACAAGTCAGAGGATTCCTGGGACGTTTAAACTTAATTTCCCGATTCATATTCCTCATGACCGCGTCGTGCGTGTTGAGTTTCAAATTACTCAGAGAGAACCAAGACTGCGTTTGGACAGAAGACTACCAAACCGCCTTCGACAGTATCAAGGAATATCTGTTGAACCCACCGATTCTATTACCACCAGTGGAGGGAAGACCACTGATTATCTACCTAACAATCTTGGAAGACTCGATGGGTTGTGTACTTGGCCAACAAGACGAAACAAAAAGGAAAGAGTCTGCCATTTACTATTTGAGCAAGAATTTTACGGACTGTGAAACTCGGTACACTATGCTCGAGAAAACTTGCTGTGCTTTGGTTTGGGCAGCCAAACGTCTTCGCCAGTACATGATTCGTCACACTACTTGGTTAATATCCGAAATGGATCCAATCAAGTGTGTCTTTGAAAAGCCTGCTCTCACGGGAAGGATTTCCCGTTGGCAGATGTTGTTATCAGAATACGACATCGAATACCACGCTCAAAAAGCCGTTAAGGGGAGTATTTTAGCCGATCATTTGGCTCATCAGCCGATTGACGATAAAGAATCAATCGGGTTTGACTTCCTAGACGAAGATGTCATGTACTTGAAAATGAAAGATTGCGATGAACCGCTACCCAGTGAAGGGCCAGAACTAGGTTCCCAGTGGGGACTAATTTTTAACGGAGCTGTCAATCATTATGGAAACGGAATATGGGCAATCATTGTAACACCTCAGGGTACCCACATTCCTTTCACCGCCAGACTTACATTCAAGTGTACAAACAATGAGGCCGAATACGAAGCTTGTATTATGGGTCTCAAGGAAGCAATTGATTTGAGGATCAAGAACTTGGATGTATATGGCGACTCAGCCCTAGTTATCAATCAGATCAAAGGAGATTGGAACTTATACCAATCAGGACTGATTCCTTACAAAGATTATGCAAGAAGGTTGTTACCTTTCTTCAACCGAATCGAGTTTCATCACATCCCTCATGATGAGAATCACATGGCTGATGCATTAGCCACCCTCTCTTCCATGATTAGTGTAGGTCATTGGAACGACCTACCTAAGATCGACATAATGCGCCTTGAAAGACCCGCTTACATCTTCATGATTGAAGCAGTCATAGACGACAAACCTTGGTATCATGATATCAATTGCTTCCTTCAGAAACAAGAGTACCCACCTGGGGCACTAAGGAAGGACAGGAAAACCCTCAGAAGACTAGCAGGCAGCTTCTTTCTGAGCGGTGATACACTCTATAATAGATATTTCGACATGGTCTTGCTCTGATGCGTAGACAGACCAGAAGCAGACATGCTGATAAATGAAATTCATGAAGGATCCTTTGGCACTCATGCCAACGGACACACAATGGCGAGAAAAATTCTGAGAGCAGGGTACTATTGGTTGACAATGGAATCCGACTGCTACAAGTACATGAGGAAGTGTCACAAGTGTCAGATACACTCAGATATAATCCATGTACCACCAACGCATCTCAAAGTTCTTTCTTCCCCATGGCCTTTCTCCATATGGGGAATCAACATGATTGGCATGATTGAGCCCAAGGCTTCAAACTGACATCGGTTCATCCTGGTAGCCATTGACTACTTCACCAAATGGGTCAAAGCAGTGTCATACACCAATGTAACCCGACAAGTGGTGGTCCGATTTATCAAAAATAATATAATTTGTCGTTATGGTGTTCCAAGCCCGATCATTACGGATAATGGATCTAACTTGAACAATAAGATGATGAAAGAGTTGTGCGCAGAGTTCAAGATCGAACACCATAACTCATCTCCCTACCGACCCAAGATGAACGAAGCGGTAGAAGCGGCTAACAAGAACATCAAGAGGATTCTTCAAAAAATGGTTGTAACCTACATAGATTGGCACAAGATGCTACCCTTTGCTATTCACGGTTATCGCACATCTGTCCGAACTTCAACAGGGGCAACCCCTTTCTCTCTAGTATATGGCATGGAAGCAGTGCTCCCCATCGAAGTAGAGATCCCATCAATCCGGGTATTAATGGAAGCTAAGCTTACAGAAGCTGAATGGTGTCAAAGTCGAAACGATGAACTAAATCTGATCGAAGAAAAGCGAATTACGGCTCTATGCCATGGTCAGTTGAAACAATAGAGAATGAAGAAAACGTTTGACAAAAAGGTCCGACCTCGCGTCTTCAGGAAATGAGACCTCGTGCTCAAGAAGATACAATCATTTCTCACTGATTCTCGGGGCAAATGGACCCCGAATTATGACGGCCCCTATGTGGTCAAGAAAGCTTTCTCAGGCGGCGCCTTGAGGCTCGCAAGCATGGACGTAGAAGAATTTGCCTACCCCGCAAATGTTGACGTAGTCAAGAAATACTTCGCCTAAAAAAAACGTCTCGGTGGATTGAAAACCCGAAAGGGCGGTCCAGGAAAAAATTAGAGACATAATCCAAAATCATCCCGGTGGATTGGAAATCTCAAAGTACAATCCAGGAAAAAGTTAGGGATTCATGGCAAGTAACTACATCTGACACAGGTAATTCCTCAGCAGCAGTCATGCCATTCGAAAGAAATCTCCAGTCAAGGTCATCTTTGACAGAAGCTCAAGATGCCCAGAATTCAAAGTTGGTAGAAGGATAGCGTTCGTCATGTTTCAATGTATCCCTTTTTCCCTTAAATTACCATTATCTAAACTTTGTAAATACTCTATGGAATTACGCGTTTGGCTGATTTCTATCCTATCAATAAAATTTGAGCCCTTGTGCTTTTGTTTGCAATTCTTATTTGTTTTAGCTTTACAGGACGACATTTTAACATGATCAACGATTCTTGAAATAAAACAAAAATGAATTTACTTGATAAAATTTTGCTGCTTTTAAAATAAAGATGGCAATTTATTTCGGCTGTTGAATATTGAAAGAATATCGATCGCTTCTCTAGAAGTAAGCAAATTTCAAAGTGCAGAATCAAAGTACTCCTTCTAAACCAGTGCGCCTGAATGAAGGATCAGTTATGTCAGAAACCATGTTTCATCTGACACCCCCCGGGCAGAGTTCTTACCTCCTAAGCCCGACCAACGGTTGTTCCCCGCAAGGACTATCTCTCCTAAGCAAGGCAGAATTGCTATCGTGAACCAGTGATACTTTTCATCTCCCACTGTGGCCGAGTATCCAGTCGTGTTCATCTACTGGTCTGTATGTCGCATCAGTTTTGTCAGCATAAACATACATACATCATGCATGGTTGATTTACATTCGCATTCATATTGCATCACTATCACTTTAGTCGGTCTTATCCCCTAGTGATAAAAGTCCTCTCAATCGAGTTGTCAGTTCTTTCCTCGTCAGGAAATGTTGCGTCTACACTATCTCTCTCCTCCAGTTTATTTCTGGATTGGAGTTGGCCCTTGACCACTTTGATAACTAGAACTTCTGAAAAACCAGAGAACTTTCGACAAACATCACTCTTCGCCATTGAAGATGATATCCTCGCTTTCCCGGATCAAGGAAAATCCCCAGAGAAAGCCTCTTAATCAAAGATTTGGCAATACAGTAGTTTTTCTCCGAAAGATCCGCTGACGAAAAGGTCATCAGCACCTAAAAATTGGATCACATCATAGGGCATTTCTCCGAGAAGATCTCCGAGAAAAGTATGATGTAATATCCCCAAGCTGTAAGCAATCTCTCAAGAGACTCGTTCTCCCTAGTAGGGTCGAAAAATGGCATCTCCCCAGAAAAATTCGGCGAGAAGTTTGAGGAAAATCGCTACACACAACGTCCCTTGTCAAGAAAGTTTATTGACAAAAGAAACTGAGACCAGTTCCTTGGATGAAGGCCAGGATCGAGGGGAAGTTTACAAAAGAAACTTAGACCACTTCCTTGGTAGGAAACCAGGATCGAGGGGAAGTTTATATCAGAAACTTAGACCAGTTCCTTGGTAGGAAATCAGGATCGAGGGGAAGTTTAGTTCAGAAACTGAGACCAGTTCCTTGGTAAAAAGACCAGGATCGAGGGGAAGTTTACCTTTTCTAAGCATCATTGCTTATCAAATGAAGAAGGATGTGTAAACTGCCCTTCATAACCACCATCAAAATTTCGGGTATTCCGATATTTAATCCTCTTGCACCCCGAATGCCTGAATACCTTCGCCATTCACACCTTCGGGTCCAAGAAGATTAATTTGGGGCATCTGTCATACCCCAAATTTTGACCACCAAGATTTCCCATGATTGTGAAAATCATCATCACAATATGGATGTGCCATTGTACTTCATAAGTCTCCCCAAAGATGGGTGAGCATTCACTACAATCAAAATTAGGGTTTCAAGCCCTCTCAGAGCTCTTGGACAAAGGATCAATCAAGGAATGACATGATTTTCAACTTGTCTAAACCTCTCAAACATCCCCAATGGATCAAGAGGACTCCCACATCAAGGATTAAGCACAAGGCTGCAATCGTCCCAATAGATTAATCCTCAAAATCAACAGTGTCACCAAATTAGGGTTTTGGTCTACCAGGGCCTCCAGATGGAAATTTTCCTCTGGGCATGAGCCAATGCTTCAAAGAATAACCTATGATGCTCCAAGGGACTTCATGAACCCAATCATCAAGTCAATTTTGCCTCAGGGGATGCATTCATAAAAAATCAGGAATTAGGGTTTCTTTACCTAATTCACCCCTAAGTTGACTTTTGGGACAAAACAAGAGCCAAGACCTCAAGACATGATTTGAGGGTCTCTAATAAACCACATTGATCCATTTGCAACAATGGATTGATCCAAGAAGCTTGATGCACAAGTTTCAAGTTCATCAGAACCACAGTTAGGGTTTCGCGGAAAAAAGTCAACTATGCCTTTGACTTTTGACCCAGGCATGCTCCCAAACCTTGGTACATGATTCAATACACCCTATAACACCCATGTAACATGTCCATTAAACTTTATTTATGTCAAGGACTTGATTTCACAAAAGATCGCACAGTTTGGAATTCATCTGACAAAAAGTCAATTGTGCACAAAAGTCAACTTTGACTTTTTGAGATTTTTCAAAATTTTGGTTCTTTGACCCTAAAATGATGTTAATGTGTTGTTGGAATCATCATTCATCAATAAAAATCAAGAAAAGTGGGATAACTTGTAAAAGGGGTAACTATAAAAACTTAGAAATTTTTCTAAGTTATGGAACAAAGTCGCTAGGGTACCAACTTTGGAGGATCATAACTCCTAAACCACAAGGCCATTTTCCCCATTCAAAGCTGGATTTGTAGCTCTCATGGCACTCTACAAAAGCTTCAAACACAACTCATTCCAATTCCTCATGGATTTTAAGTTATGGAATGATCAAAATCACAAAAAGTGAAAATGTCACTTTTTTCCAACACTTAGTATAATTTTCACTAAGTCAGAATCTGCCTTCACTTTTTTCAAAATGTAGAGGCATTTTTCACTTGGATCCAAAAAGTATCAAAACCAACTATGATCAAACAGTTGTTGTATCATATGAGGGCTTTCCAAAATGGCCAAGAACTCCATCAAATTCCACTTAAGCCATGAGATATGACAATGGCAACATGTCTTGCTGAAAACTGTCAAAGCAAGGCAGATTTGTGCATTTTGCTCGATTTGCCAAATTTGTGCAAATGACAAACACACTTATCCATTTGAACACCTTAGGGGGAGACCAAGGAGGGACAAACACTGATCCATAAGCCTCCAAAGTCTTTGGAACCAAAAGTAGCATGCCAAACCTAGAAATGCCTAAAAGAGGGACAAGACTCTAATTTTGGTTTGGAGCATTTAATGGATGCACCAAGGTGGCATGGACTGAGCCATTTCCAACTGAATTCAGTCAAGACATATCCAAGACCAAGGGAACCAGCAACCTGTGCCCTAACCTCTAGTCAATGGCTAGAGGAGACTTGGATTCTCATTGATCAACATTGGCCAAACCTCAGCTGCAGTTGCCAATCACTACTGCTCCTAAAACAAACTTACTCTACTATAAATAGAGCTCATTTGTGATCAGTTTGAGTACACCAAAGCCATCAAACAGATGCTTTCCTCAAAACCACCTTCTCACTTCCAAATTTACCTTCTAAAGCAAGTCACTATTGGGTTTTGAGTTTAAGAGCTATTCCAACCAAACCAATCACACACACACCTCATAAATATCATATAGAGGTGATCCAAACACTCACAAGTGACCTGTAACACCAAAATCTCAAAGTCACCTCTCAAAACCTCAAAATTGGACTTTTGTGCATTTTTCAAGCCATGTCTTGATTCAGTCACTTTCCAAACCAGATAAAACCTCAAACACACTCCAAATATCATTCTTGAACTATCCCAAATGGTTCCCCCCATCTGGAACACCATTTGAGAGAGTTGCTATTTTGGCCACTTTTGCAGAAAGAGCTCAAACTTGTTCCTGAGGTTTCCAACTGATTCCAACCATCCTAAAAGCTTCTAAGAGATCATTTGAGGGTGTCCAAAGCATCAAATAATTTCTGGAACAAAGCACTTGGCAGATTGCACAAAAGCTCCAAAAAGAGGTAGGCATCTCAACTTGAACTCTTTGAGATATGCATTGCTTTGAGGTCCACTGATCATGCACATCTTGTACATGTTATATGTGTTGTGTTTGAACCAATTCATCATGTAATTCATGTCTGTACCAAGAGATAGCACAGAAAATGCAAATCATGGCCTATTTCAAAACCACTACCGGGTTTTTCAATAGGAGCATGATCTGAAAAAAAAACACTACCACCATTGGATTCCTTGTGAAATTCTAGGCAGGATAGACCTAAATTTTGTCCCAATCCATGGAGAAATGAGAATGTTATGGCCTTCACGTTTCTAACTAAAATCTTGACTTGCCTTGCCTTGGGCCAGGCCAAAAATAAGGCAAGCCTTGTATATTTGTGGTGGTGTTTCAATCAACGGATGTATCACCACCCCAGTGTTAAGGCGCGCGCCCTATACACAAGAGGTCTGGGGTTCGAATCCCCCTCGCCCCAGACCATCTTTTTACTATTTTTTCCACTTTTCTACTATTTTTCATATTATTTTTAATAGTTTGGAAAATTAATAACTCTCTCAATTTTAATTATTTTTTATTGGTTCTTTTTGCAAAAAAATCACAAAAATGTTGAAATATTTTATTCCACAAAAAAATCAAGTTTATATTATTTATTTAATATAATTAGTATTTTTGTGAATAAATTCCCTTTTAATTGTTTTTAAACATTTTAAAAGTGAATATTTACCTTGAAAATCATAACCAAATGAGTTTTAATTCATCTTGTGATTAAAACCTCATTTTCCAAACCTTAAACAAAAATCACATGTGGTTTATTCAAACTCATTTGGTATTTTTATCATTTTTATTGATTTTCTTTAAATATTTACTTTTAATGGAAAATAAAATTAAGGTTTCTTTGATTTCAAACCTCATCAATCATTTTCAAAACTCTTTGGGCCTCTTGGTAGAGTGTAAGACTCAATCCTTTGTAAATACAAACCTTTTTGGGCCTCAGTGTATTGTATAAGTCCCGACACCATCAAAAAGTTCAGCGCGATCGTCGCCCTTTTAGCAAAAACCTTTGGGCCTCTCCTTGAGCTGTAAGCCCCACCACTTGTACAAAAATAAACCTTTAGGCCTCTAATAGACTGTAAGATTCATCCCTTGTAGATAAAACCTTTTTGGGCCTCAATGTATTGTATATGACCCAGTACGTTAACGAAATCTCAGCGCGATCGTCATTTTTCAAACAAACCCCTTTGGGCTTACCCTCGTGTTACAAGCCTCGTTCCTTTTCTTTAAACTCTTTGGGCCACTTGAGAGAGTGTAAGACCCATCCCTTTGTACAGAAAACCTTTTTGGGTCTCAGTCACTTGTATAAGTCCCTGTACAATTTCAAAACAATAGTGCAATCACTGATAAAACCTTGGGCCTCTCCTTGAGCTGTAAGCCCCAACAATCTTTTCAAAGTACTTTTTCATTTGATTTAGAATATAATATTGTTATCAAATCTTTCTTTGTTGAACAACTAACAAAACAACATGGAAGCTCTACAACCGAGTAAGTGTTTACTCACTTTCATATATATATATATATATATATATATATATATATATATATATATATATATATATAACTGTATTGTGGGGCTGCTAACTGTAAGTCTTCTTTCACAAAATTTTATATACTTGTCAAATATCAACTGTGTAATACTAGTATAGTTATTTAGAGTTTTCTCCGGCAACTACGTCTAGCACTAGGTAAAGCCCTATTGGTAACTCTTAAATACAAATAAAATTGGATCCCCATAGGATTACCAGACACAGTCCTCCCTCCTCTTGGGGTTAAACAATATGGAGACGTGAAAGGCAGCATTCTCGGTGAACCCTTTCTCAGACTGTCACCCTTAGACATTGTCAAAGAAACTCTACTCCCCAGAGTTGATCTATTCTCCGTGAATAGCATCTTTTAAGTTTCTTCCAAATTCAAGAACTTTCCTGGCTTGATCTATTCTCGGTGAAAAGCATGTCTTGAACTTCTCTTGGTTTAGGGACCCACAGGCTTCCTAAAAGCATCTCCGCCTTCTCTTGGGCGTTGTACAAGGACCCTTCGGCTTCTTAAAAGCTCTCATGCCTTCTCTTGGGCTTAGTATAAGAACCCAGAGACCTCTACAGGTATAGGAACATAACCTAGTCATCAATTTGCTAGAGCTATCTTTCTGAGTCAAGTGTCAGACCAGTTAATGGGTTGACCTTCATCCCTTAACATACCAGCTTTCTCTTGGACATCATACAAATATCATTCACTTATCAGGGAATCGATTTCTCAAGAACACCAGTAGACTTGAACAGTCTCAATACCCTTTGGATTTCCCATTTCCTTAAAAAACACGAAATAACCCTGATCCTCTGATCAACACCAAAGCACAGCCTTACCTTTAATCGTTCCCTTTATAAGAACTGATTTTCTCTTTTATCCAACATACTTTACCTATCACTAAACTGAAACAGTCACTAGCATAAATAGCCTCTTCTTGGGCTTTGTACAATGATTCTCCCCAATGGAGCTAACCTTTTCACACTCTCTTGTGGAATATAAAAAACTCTCTTGTTGAGTCAAACACCTTTAGCCTCCATCTCGGGCTTCGTACGAGATATAAAACACTCTCTTGTTGAGTATAAAAGACTCTCTTGTTGAGTCAACCTCTTTAGCCTCCATCTCGGTCTTCGTACGATATAGAAATCACTCTCTTGTTGAGTATAAAAGACTCTCTTGTTGAGTCAACCTCTTTAGCCTCCATCTCGGGCTTCGTACGAGATAGAAAAACACTCTCTTGTTGAGTATAAAACACTCTCTTGAAGAGTCAACCTTTTTAGCCTCCATCTCGGGCTTCGTACGAGATATAAAACACTCTCTTGTTGAGTATAAAAGACTCTCTTGTTGAGTCAACCCCCTTTAGCCTCCATCTCGGGCTTCGTACGAGATAAAAATCACTCTTTTGTTGAGTATAAAAGACTCTCTTGTTGAGTCAATCTCCTTTTAGCCTCTATCTCGGGCTTCGTACGAGATACTAAAACACTCTCTTGTTGAGTATAAAAGACTCTCTTGTTGAGTCACTTCCCCTTTAGCCTCCATCTCGGGCTTCGTACGAGACATCAAATCACTCTCTTGTTGAGTATAAAAGACTCTCTTGTTGAGTCAAACCTGTTTTAGCCTCCGTCTTAGGCTTCATATAAGACAGATAAAAGACTCACTTGTGGAGTCAAAACCTTTTAGCCTCCGTCTTGGGCTTCGTACAAGACACATAAAAGCACTCTCTTGTTGAGTCAGTCACTTGTTAGCACCCTCTTGCTGGGTCAATCGCCTCCTCTTAGGCTTTGTATAAGGAAAATCTCGGTTGAGTCAATCAACCTTTTGGCATCAAATTTGTGCCTGGCTCACAGCATACAAACATCAACAACTCCTTTTCCTTCATCTAACTGTTGTAAGCGGCAAGCCTCTGGATTATTTACATCCACGCCACTGTCCCTCTTTTAGCATGAGAATTTCCTAAGGAAAGATGGGATTGCTCTAAACTGAGTTAAAGTCTTCTCCTTCAGGTTAAAAATCCCCTATAAAGGAAATTATGGCATTGTTGGATTCACATATCCCAGTTAAAGTGATTCTCCTCTATAATCAGTCACCTAACAGTTGTGATAAACATACCAAATATCCCCCTTTAGAGATGACAAATTCTCTCTCATCCATAGACCCTTTAGCTTCACATCTTGGGCTTTGAACAAGATACAAATCACCTTTAGCTTCATGTCTTGGGCTTTGAACAAGACACCAAAACAACCTCTTTTCCTCCCATAGAATATGAGGAACTACGATCGCTCTGATTTCCCTGTTTCGTTAAACGGGAATATGTAGGCATAAGATTTAGCGAGCATACTAATCAAACACCCAAAACCCCGTATCTCCACCGAATCAACCCAAAAGCAGAAAATCTAAACACATTACCAAAAACCTCACAAATAATCCAGATATTGTGTTCTCAGCAAAATAACCAAAGATTGGGCCCGACATCCACATAGCATATGTAACCTAACAGACCACTGTTCAAACTCAGTATGCAAGCAGGGTTAATTGGAGACATCTATTTCCCTTCCTTAATCAGCTCAATAGGATAAAAAATGAATCGAACTGTAGTACCCAAGTGATCGTGCTTCAAGACCACAAAAATCGCGCTACACTTTGGAGCATCAATCCTCGATTCTTCGACTTTGATGCTATCAAAGATTTTTTTCTTGTTGATCAAGCTACCATGGTGATGGGTAGCTAAACATTTTTGTGTCAAGATTAGAGGTAGCTAATCTTGCTTGTATGTATTTCTTTTGATCTTTTGTATATGAACAAGGTTGTAGATCAATATATGATGAAGTTGTTTGCTTTTAATGTTATATTTATGGTTTGAATCACTCTAGACATAGATTTTCCAAATCTTGACCTAATGTCTTCATCTCTTAAAAACCAAACTCTAGACATAGATTTGGGGTTTAATATTCGCTTTGTATTGGTCTTAACGTTTATTGTTTCGATTGTTAGCGTGAGAAATCATCTAACGATTTAAACAATAATACCCACGAAATCGCTTTAGACATAAACGGATTTGCGAGGATACGCGATTGTATTGATCGAAACTAAGTTCATATGCTTGATTAATCGGATACGTATGAAAAGGATTAGCGAAATCTAGTCTTGACATGCTTTTCTCAAAACTACAACATCTTTGCTCTAATTTACTTCTTTGCTACAAACTTATGTTACAAACCAAGAATCATTTGAAAACTCTTACTTAAAACGGTAAGCTATTGAATGGAAAGCATCTATATCACTCAATCCATGTGGATACAATAAAACACCCACAAAAAATACTTTCAACATTTCCCAAGTGCAACAATGTTTCCACTCACCCTCAAGGACCCAAGGAAAATTGGGTACCTAGCATTATTGATTGACTTTGTAGGGAAAATGTCTTGACTTCTTAAAGAGAGTATGGGATCTTAACAAGGGAAGATCAAGGCATATAGAATGTAACATCTCCTTATTCATTGATTTTATGGCAAAGAAGAATGATGCTGTGACCTATGAAGTTATCAAATATAAGTGCTAAATCGTGAAATAGGTAGTGTAGGTAAATCCCTCTTTCACTACTATCTTTGATATTATAATTGCTTAAGAATACTTACTATTATTAAGGTTGAATACATAACTTGTGATGTATTGTATCTGAGAAATGATGGGAAAGGTTTTTTCTTTTTCATGATGCAGATGAATCTTTAGAAGACACATTCAAAGTCGCCAAAGATGGATTGATCACCCGAAAATGGTAGAACTCACTACTACAAAATGCGCAAACAACAACGCCACGTGTACAACGGATTCATATAAACCGTTGTAATAGGTTAAAATTTTCGCGCCCAGTGAGTAGCTGATTTATAAACAAAAATTTAATGACGGTTGCCTCAAAACACCGTAGTAATAAATGATGTGTAGCAAGCTTCGATTCCTAGAAACTACATTTTTCCATTTTTTAGAGTACATTAAACGTGTGTCGCTTAAGTCCATTATTTAAAAAATAAATTGTAAATGATTTTACAACGGTTAAGCCAACCAACCGTTGTAAAATATGTAAATTGCATCATGGTTTTTCTTTCTAACTTTGATGAAAAGTGATATTTTTCAGTATATAAGGGAAAGTATCTATCGTTCAGTACATAACAACCGTTTCTCTCAAAAGAAAACCCTAACATATTTCACTCTTCTCTATCATAACATAGCCCTAACATCCTTCAACCTTCAGATACGTCTTCAAATTCTTCTTCACCAATAGCTAACTTGAGGTTCGTTCATTTAACTTATGCTTTGATTTCGTTTACGTTTCTTGTTAAAAACGGGTTCTCATTTTTTCATTTGGTGAATGTTCTCTTTTTTCAGATTCGTCTTCACCACCTTAACAAAGCCCATACTCTGGCTATGATACATATGGTTTGTGTAGCTATGAAGAAAAATACAAGAAGTATGAAGCTATTGTGTTAACTTTATTCACCTTGTACTTTTTTTTTTCATAGCTTCATAAACTAGATGAAAGTCATAATTTCCATCAAATCCTTTTGATTTGTTTTTTGTCTTCTTTTCCCCCTAGTCACTGTTCGTCTTCTTCTCACCCAGTTTCTTCAAGTTTCCATCAAATCCTTCCATTAAAATGTCTCAGCACTCCGGTTGTAGCCATGTAAGTAGGTCCTCAAGTCGTTCAAGGTACGTATGCAAGTGTGGTCTCGACGCTCCGTTGATGACTGCATGAACCGATTCGAACCCAGACCGCCGTTTCTATGGCTGCGGGATGTATAAGATTCAAGGATACAAAAAATGCTCTCACTTTGCTTGGTTGGATGAGGAGATGGATCCTAGGGCAAAACAAATAATTTCTTCACTGATAAAGAACTTGAATGAGGAGAATGAGATGGTTAACACCTTCAAAGTCAATGAGGACGAATTGAAGTTGAAGGTGAAGATCTTGAAGAAACAGTTGAAGATTACCTGGATTTTTTTATTTGTAGTGTTCATTGCATTTGTTGTAACAACAATGAGGAAATACGTTATAGTCGATTAGGTTTGTATGTTGACTGATTGTGTATTGAATATGATACAATTAATATTATTATGATAACTATCACAAATGTGAGTTGTATTTTCTGTTGTGATATGGTGAACAATAATACCGGTTAAAATATGGGATTAATTATAAAAGAACTATTATTCTGCACAAAATGTAACAACGGTTATATAGCATAACCGTTATAATATCTTGCGCATTATGTTTATCACAACGGTCGTTTGGAAAACCATTATGATAGGGTGCACGCTTTCCAATATATTACAACAGTTACTGGGTCGTGATTGTAAGTATCATATATACAACCACACTCTACATAACAACACTTGCGCCTGCGAGATTATATATCTTTCACAACCGTTGTTAAATGAGTTTTCCGTAGTAGTGACTTGAGGAGGATAAAAGATGACCATCAAGTCAAGAGAAGACAAGTCTTATACAATATCTTAGAAACTTGACCAAAAACGTGACTATATACCTTCAGATAAGTATTTTCAATTATCTCTTAAATTGTGTTTAATTTTTTATCTCAAATCACCAAGTTTTCCTTTTTGATGAGCATTGGCCTAAGGGCATGTTATTTGAGTTAAAATCATTGTGTGAGACTTTATCCTACATTTGCGAGATCAACAATATATAGGTACCAAGTGTATTTGTGAAAACGAATTGGACAAAATCAAATTGATAACAAAGAGATTTCATCATTGGCTATATAAGTAAAATAAATGTATGTGATTACTCCATCCGTCTTTCGTCCGTGAGTTAATATTGTTTCACTTCATTCTTTGTGCGTAAGTTTATTTTAAACTCACATGTACTACTTGTATGTCATGTCGTATGTTATTGCTTGTTGTGTTATAAAATGTGTGATAAATGTGTTATATGATCAATCTTATGTGTGTCCACTTTCAAAAACTTCATTGAAAATCTGTACATGTTTTCCAACCTTATGAAATTATGTGAAAATGTCAGATAGAACTGGGAAATTATAAGTTAAATGCTCGTAATCAGAGAAAAAACTTTGTACTCAAGGTTCAAGAGTCTTGCCACTTGATGTAAAAGAATTAGATAGAGTGAAAAGATAACAACACCAGAGGGTATTTATTTATGTGAATGGGGTTGGATAGATAAGGACCCTTTTTCCGATTACATTGGTTGATAATTTTTAGAATTCAAATGCATTTCCGTGTTATCATATGTGGCTATGAGGGAATTTAAAAATTTGAGGGGAAACGATTGAGGATGGATCAAAATCCAATCCGAGGGATGGGATATCTGATGGTTTGAAAGATTTTGGGGTAAATAATGAGTTCTCAATGAGAGCACAAATATTAGATTATATTTAAGACTAAAATGAGATCTATGTTGCTAAGGAAAAATGTATAAACCAAAGTTCTGAATTTTCATTAACAACCTTAACAACATACACTTTAAATAGTTAGAATTTCCGAAGTGTAATTGGTCAAGACCACTTTTAAAAAGTTAAAGACAAAATAGAAATATTTAATAAATGTAGATATAATTTCTAAAACACCGCCTTAATACTAATAGTACTCCTTAAGTCAATTAGACTTTTTATTGTTTTTCTTTGGCTTAAATGTCAACCCCATTATAAAATGGATAATTTTTTTTTTTTACTTTTTAAATAAATTTAGAGTGATTTTTATATAAAGCACGGTAAATCCCTTAATTTTTTTAAACTCTTTAATTATTTAAAAAAGTTACAATATTTTTTTTTTAGATTTTAATGTATTTTTGGTCCAGCAATTTAAGTATTTTTAACGTTTTGGATTTTCTATTATAAAATTTAGTTTTTTTTCGTTCAAATCTTCTTTTCTTGAATTTTTTTCCCCTCTCTAGTTTTGTAGATGGGGTATTAATGATTAGGATAAATTATTTATTTTTATCAATGTAAACCTTAAAGAAAGAATTGGGAGCAATAATGATTAGGATAAATTATTTAAAATTATGGGTAATGTTAAGTTGTGCCTTAAGGGCACAAGTATAAAATTAAATAAAAATATGTTGTTTTGGAAATTGTGTAATAATTTTAATAAAATGATACAATTAACTTTTTAACTGTTGTTTCCAATATACATTTTCTATAAATAGGTTTCTTAACTTGTGCTCCAAAGGTACAAGTTAGCATTATCTAAAAATTATTTATTTTTATCAATGTCTCTCTCTAGTTTTGTAGATGGGGGAAGTAATGATTGAGATAAAAAAATTAAATAAAATTATTAATCAATATATTTAATAATATTATAAATGATAACTTTTGGTTGGAGAAGCTCTGGCGATTTTCTAGCGATTTCCGATCAACTTTTGTCTAGTTCCGGCGAGTTTGATTCAGAGTCTAAGGTGTGGTCTACGGTGGAGTTCTGATCTAGTATGGTTTAAACTCCTTGTCTTAGGGCAAGGGACCTATCTGGAGAAGTTCTTGACCGGGTATCTTGTGAATATGGGTAGAGGAAGAGGACGACCAAAGGGTAAAAGGGCGTCTTCTTCAGCGACCTTGTCCACTACCTTACAACAAAGCATTACAATAGGAGATGCAAAGCAAAAATCTCACGCGGGTTTAGATTCCGGTTCGGAGAAGAGCTGTGAAGAGAGAATACCTGAGAGTGTTGTTCAATCAGAACCCCTTTTGAATGAAAAGAAGGATAATGTTCAGATAGAAAAAATAGAAGAACCAAACCCTAAGCTATGGGTAGATGTTATAAGTGGCAACAGAAGTCCATCAGATGGAGAAGCTATTGAATTCATAGCCCCAAATGTTGTGGATGGAGAAATTGTTGTGAAGATAGAAGAAGAGGACATTGAATCAGAGGTAAGATTTTGGGATTCATCTCTGATCATGTATGTTATTGTAAAAGATTTAAGCATGAATGCTGTTAAACAATATATGATTAGATTCTGTAATTTTTTTAAACTCCCTGATCTTTACTATCATGAAGAAGGATACTTTATCCTCAAATTTAAGTCGCACCGAGAGAAAGATATGGTTGTTATGCGAGGACCTTATACGATTCAGAACATGCCCATGGTTCTGAAAGATTGGACACCCAATTTTGATTTCAAAAGGGACATGCTACGTACCCTCCCAGTATGGATGAAATTACCTAATCTTCCTTTGCACTTATGGGGCATCAGGAGTCTTGGAAAACTTGGGAGTGCATTGGGAGTACCTCTTTTTACATATGAATGCACAGCCAACAAACTAAGGGTATCATATGCCAGGATTCTTATTGAGATGGATATAACTCAGAAGCAAAAAGAGTATATCATTGTGATGGATAATGAGGGCAATATGAAGAAACAACCTGTTGAGTATGAATGGAAGCCAAGTTTCTGTGATATTTGTCAAAAAGTGGGACATCAGTGCAAGAACAAGAATAATAAACAATGGAAACAAAAGCAACATGTAGAAGAGCCTAAAAAGCCTAGTGAAGTGGAACATATATTGGAATTGAAAACTCCAACAAAAGTCCAACCTGCTCAAACAGGTGTGAATGTGGGGGTTGAAGAGCCATTGTGGGAGAATGTTGCTAGATCTAGCAGAAATAAGGTAATCCAAGGGCTGAACCCCAAACAGGATGTAATTAAAAGCAGGAATGTTTTTTATTCTTTGACAATTGGAAATCTGTCAGAGCATTATGAAAAGTATACATGATTGTGTCGTGGAACGTAAGGGGAATAAACAATGCAGGAAAATGCCATGAGGTTCTTGCCCGCCTCAACAATATGGATCCTGCTATTGCTTTTTTGCTGGAAACTAGAATAAAAGCTTCTAAAGCTGATTTCATTAGGAAAAAATTTGACAAGAAGTGGAACATAGTTGATAACTATGATAAACATGTTAATGGAAGGATTTGGATCTTATGGAATGAAACCAAAATAAGATCACTGTGATTAAATCTAGTGATTAGTTCTTGTATGGTAAAGTTTGCAACCTAATTGGTACTTTGAGATATTGGATGACAGGCATTTATGCTTCTAATCTTCTGGAAAATAGAAGGCATCTATCGAGAGATATCATTAAGCTGAAGGAAGACATTATTGGGTCTTGGTTCCTCCTTGGAGACTTCAATAATGTGTTAAGAGCGAATGATAGAATAGGTGGTAATCTTGTTACTGATAATGAATACAAGGATCTTGTTGTCATGATGGAAAAAACAGGGCTCCTTGAGAAGGACAGTTATGGAAATCACTACACCTGGTGCAACAATCAGAGCAATGGTATGATATATTCTAGAATAGATAGACTGTTGGCAATTTGGACTGGCAGCAGGAACACATGGACTATACTCTTCACATCAGAAATTTTGGAGTGTCTGACCATGCTCTCTTATGTCTGCAGGAAAACAATGATTATAGACCTACTAGAACTCCCTTCAAATTCCAAAATGTGGCTGTTAACCATATAAGATTCCAAGAGGCAGTGAGATACAGTTGGGATTCTCCTCTAACTGGCAGACCACTATTCACTTTATGGCAGAAATTACTGAGACTTCAGCCTGTGGTCAGAGAACTGAGCAAATATTTCCATGGAATTTCAGGCCAATTAAGGAAAGCTATAATTGATCTAAATACATCTCAAGATCTACTCATCAATGACAGATTTAATGTTCAAGCCATTGATAAGGTTAAAGAGTTAACCAATGAAGTTCTAAGATTGAGTAATCTGGAGGAGAACATCATAAAACAAAAGTCAAAAGTGGAGTGGCTAAAACTGGGAGATGGAAATAATTCTTATTTTCATGCTTCACTCAAAGCTAGGCAAAACCAAAATGGTATAAGGGGGATCACTGCTACTGATGGGAGAGTCCTAAGTCAGCCTAAAGAAATTGAAGATGAGGTCCTTCAATACTACAGAAATCTTGTTGGCTCTTGCAATAATAATCTGTTGAGTATTGATTTGGTAGCTATGAGAAATGACCCTCAGTTAAACTATGACCAAAGGGACTTTCTGCTTAGCCCTGTGTCTGAGGAGGAGATTTTGAGTAGCTTGAAAGGCATTAAAGATAGTTCTGCTCCCGGGGTGGATGGTTTTAATGCAAAATTCTTCAAAGTTACTTGGGACATTGTGAAGCATGATGTGATTAGAGGTATACAAGAGTTCTTTACTAGAGGGAATCTTTACAAAGCTATCAATTGTTCTTTGATTACCCTTATCCCTAAAAGTAATGATGCTACCATGATTAAAGATTATCGTCCCATATCGTGTTGCACGGTGATTTACAAGATTATTTCCAGAATTTTGACCAAAATGCTTGGTAAGGTGTTTCCCAATATTGTCCATAGCATCCAAGCTGCTTTTATTCCTGGAAAAAACATCCATGACCATATTTTAATGGCTTATGAGCTCATCAAAGGATACAATGTGAAGAATGGAGCCCCTAGATGCATGCTACAAATGGATCTTCAAAAAGCATACGATACAGTTGAATGGGCTGCTCTGGAAGTGATTTTGAAGGAGTTTAGTTTCCCTAAACAATTCATAGAGTGGATTATGGTCACTGTGCGTACTGTTTCATACAGATTCCAAATCAATGGTTCTATCTCTCAAATTTTAGAGGCTAAAAGGGGTTTAAGACAAGGGGATCCCTTGTCTCCCTTGCTTTTTGTGTTGGTAATGGAATATTTGCACAGGATCTTGGACAAGCTCAAAAATAATCCTGATTTCAATTACTATTCCAGGTGTGAAAAATTGGCTCTGATAAATTTGAGCTTTGCTGATGACTTACTCTTATTTTCTAGGGAGGATTCAAAATCTGTGGAATTGCTCTTGGAGTCTTTCAACAAGTTTTCTGTTTCTATAGGTTTAAAAATCAATCCCTCTAAATGTAAGGTGTTTTTCGGCAATGTTGGAGATGAAGTGAAGCAAGAGATTCAAGAGTTAACTAGGTTTGATATTGGTATTCTTCCGTTTAGATACTTGGGAATACCCCTCACAAGCAAAAAGCTGAACATTATTCATTATTTGCCGCTGATTGATAAAATTCTGCACAGAATTCATCATTGGTCATCCAAACTTTTATTGATGGCTGGTAGAGTACAGTTAATTAACAGTGTGCTCTTTGCTTTGGCGAATTTATGGATTCAATGTCTTCCCCTGCCCAAGAAAGTCATAGCCAGAATTAATGTTATTTGTAAATCCTTTATGTGGACTGGAGCTGCTACTGTGACTCGTAAATCTCCAATTGCTTGGAATGATGTCTGCACTTCTAAGAGCAAAGGTGGTTTAGGCATATTGGATATCAGTAGATGGAACATTGCTTGTATGGCGAAGCTTCTTTGGAATTTGTGTAACAAGGAGGATAGCTTATGGATTAAATGGATCCATTGCTATTATGTGAAGCAAGGTGACTTAATGCAGATGACGACAAAGGTGAATTATTCTTGGATTATGAAGACCATTTTGAAAATTAGATCAACTGTGAGTACTCTCCCCACTTGGAACTCTTTTAATCAAAATGGTAAGTTTGTAGCTAGAAGATTATATGACGCCTTGGATGAAGTTCATCAGAAAGTTGATTGGAAAAACTTGATATACTGCAATCCGGCCCGTCCTCGTGCTAGAGCTATTTTGTGGATGGCTTGCCACAAGCGTTTAGCCACCAAGGATAGATTACTGAAATTCGATTTCATTACAATGGAGTAGTGTTGTTTTTGTAGTGAGAAAAAATCTCAAAGCCATCTCTTCTTTCAATGTAAAGATCTTAAGGCCATTTGGAAAGATTTGCTTGGTTGGCTACATGTCAAACATGACCCAGATGAGTGGGATGCAGAGTTACAGTGGCTCTTGAAAAAGATCAAATCTAAAAAGCCTTTGAGTAACATCATCAAATGTGCGTTTACAGAAACTGTTTATGCCATATGGATTGCTCAAAACAACAACAGTTTTGGAAAGAGTATGGATTTACAAGGAATTGTGCCAAGTGTTATCAACACTATTGTTAATAGATGTTGGATGAGAAAGAGGCTTAGAAAGTACATAGGAGAATTGCTTTTGTAAGAGTCTTGTGTTTGTTAGGTCCCTTTGTCTCCTAGTTGGCTGGATCTCCTTTTGAGATCGCTTTGTTTGTATCGGTTTTTTTTTTGTTAATAAAAGTTTCTTTTTCCAAAAAAAAATAATATTATTATAAATGATTATATTTTAAAAAATCAAAATTAAATTTAAAATCTTTGTAAAATTAATTAATAAAAATTTTTACAAAATAAATTCAAGTTTAATATTTTATTAAAGAAAGAATTAGTTAATAATTTAGTTTTGCAAAAACAATTAATCATAGAAGTCCCCATCATTTCCTTTAAAAACAATTAATCTTTGAAAAGAATATCGAAGGAACATGGGCCAAGATGTTGTAGGCACATGGGTCAAAAACCCCAAAGTGTTTCATTCAAAAGTTTTGATTACTTAATTTCTTAAAAAAATAAATTTAAATTATTATTTATTGATTAATTTATTCTTTAAAAATATATATAATTTAAATTAAGAATGTAAAAAAAACTGATTAAAAAATTTTGTATTAAATTTAAATTTAAATTTAATTTTTTTTAATATAATCATTTATAGTAATATTAAAAATATTGATTAATATTTTTTTAAAAATTTGTTATCCCAATCAACAATGCAACATTAATAAAAATAAATAATTTATTCTAATCACCACTATCACATTTACAAAAATTGAAAGGGACCAAACTAATTCCAAGTGAAATAAAATAGAAGGATCAAAAAGTTGAATTTTTTACTAGAGGATAAAAAAGTTAAAAACATCTAATTAGAAAGAAGAAAATTGTATTTAAGCTTTAAAAAAAACATTGTTGATTCCTTCCTTTGAAAAACAAAATTTTAAAAAAATGTTTTTAAATATTTATTTAAACTCTTTGCTTATTAACAATATTTATAAAAAAAACTTTGTAAATTCCTCTCTGTGTTTTAATTGTTTTTAAATAAAAAAATTGTTAAAAGAGAAAATTTTAAAATTTAAATCAAACATACTGACTTCATCTTTTTAGAAGAGTCAAATCTTCAGCAAGTCCCTTCACCCTCCTAAACTCCAAGTTGGTCTAAGAAAAAATAGGGTCATTTCACCAATAATCTTATCCCACCGAATTTGTTTGATAATTGTATCCCATTTATTAATTCACATATTTTTCACCTCTCTCTCTCTCTCTCTCTCTCTCCATTTCTATTTTCTTACTCTCCACACTTAATTATTCACCATCCTTATGGTTCTAAGCACTACGCCAAAATTGCTTTTTGGCAGCACTGCATAGACAGCGCTTTTTATCAAAAGGGCTGCTATATGTGTTACAAAAAACACGCTGAAAAAAAGCGCTGCCTAAAGGTCTACTTTAGAAAGCGCTTCTATAAAAGCGTTGTTAAAAGCCATACAAATGTGACACCTTAGAAAGCGCTGCTAAAGGTACACTTTAGAAAGCGCTGCTAAAGGCCTTACGTAGGTCACACATTAGAAAACGCTTTCTGAAAGCACTGCTATATGCAATTAAAAAGAAAGCGCTTTTAGAGAAAAATCACTGCTAAATTTAATACATAAGAAAGCGTTTTCCAAAAGCGCTGTCTTATGTTATTATTTCATAAATATTAAAAAACTTTTCATTATTTCAGAACGCCCTAATCATTTGTTTTCTTTCTCCCTCTCTCTCGCGACTTCTCCCTCCGCCGTGTCTCCCCCTCTCTCGCGACTTCTCCCTCCGCATTGTTCCTCTGTTCGTTTTCTCCGACCGGCGTTTCTCTGTCCGTCTTCTCCGACCGACACTGTTCCTCTATTCGTATCTCAATCTTCTCCGACCGGCATTCCTCCATGAGTGTCACTGTTTCTTTTGTTTGTTCTTGAGTTTCAGTGATTATTTAATGTTCTTGAGCTTGCTATATATTTTCTTTTGTTTGTTCTTGAGGGTTTGTTCTTGAGCATCTTGTTTTGTTTTTGTTTTTTTTTAGTTTGAATGTGTTAGTTTAAATGTAGTTTGAATGAGTGTTGTTATATTATAGGAAATTATATCCATTACAAAAATGAGGGTTGTTAGAAAAATGAGTGTTATAGGAAAATGAGTGTTGTTAGAGTATCAAAGTGTTGATGTGGTTGTTGTCGATTAGGTGAATTAGTGTTGATGTGGTTGTTGTTTGAATTTGATTTTGAAATTGTTGTTGTAGTAAAGTTGAAGATGATAAATAGTGATATTTGTGGTGGATTTATGTTGGTAATTGGTGTTAATTTTGTAAGTTGATGTTGAATGTTAGTGATGATTTGTTGAAATTAATTGATGATAATGACATTGTTGATGGATACTTTTTAGTGATTACTTTATTTTAATCTAATTGTTGATTGAAAATGATAATGAAATTAATTGTTATATTTGGTATGTTAGTGATGAAAATGAAAATGAAATTGTTGAAATTAATTGATTCTTGAGACTTTGACTTGTTTCTCCGATATATCTTGTTTGTCCTATTATATACTAAATTTGTCCTGTTATATTTGGCATACACCATCATCACTAACTTAGTGAATTTGCTATAGGGGTTACTTGTGAAGAGTGAAAGTCTGATTGTTTCCAAGAATCTTACACTATGTGGGTCCAGAAGCTGTTGACTTTCCTACAGGTAAATAGTTTTTATTTTGTTTTTGTTTAGTGTTGAAGCGGCATAGCGGCAAGCAAGCAAAAAGATTTGGAAGTATTTTTCCGGGAATTTATCGTGTCCACAGAGATCGGTGCTACTGAACTGCCGTTCGACAATATCAATGTTAATGAGTTTGGTTTTAAAATGGTTTAAAGTGTAAATACGGAAAAGTAAATAAAAACATAAAAACAATTCATTCTTCAAAGAGAAAAGACGTATCAAGCATGTATATATTCCACTCGTCACAAACTTAAACTTACCGACCAATTACACTCAACTTACAATACTCCTCAATATCACCCGATATCGCTCACAACAGTGTCCATCTCTGGCACACTGAGTTGAGAAATCAACCGTATCACTCTCTTCGTCACTCTCGCGCACGAAGCCTCGAGACACGGACGTCATTAAGTTTCGACACCCTTACGGATTGTTAGCCCTAAATCTATCTCTAGCATCTAGAAACTAACAGATAATTATCCTTAATCGAAGTTTGTGACGTTTATCTCTAACACGACCCAAACCCCGCGCATTTAAGCAAAAATCAAGAATAATCACCAATAGAGATTCATAAAGCAAATTAAATATAACACCATGATCAACAAATATACATGAGATCTAAGTACAAACATATACAAACCCAACAAGATAGAGTTTACAAAAAGAGGAAAAAGAGATAAACCAACACTTCTCGAGTTGTCAAGCCGATCGATGAGAATCCACCTCCGATTCGACAAGATGCAAGCTCCATTTGTTGTTTTCAAGCTAATCCTATGAAGAAATGATGTTTGATGGAGTTGGGAGCAAAAAATACCCAAAACCATCCCAAAAAATGTGTTTTTTCACTATATTTATTGTTGTCAAAGTCGCAGAGCGCGCTCAGCGCGCGTTTTTAAAGTTAAACCGCCTTAAAAAGCGCGCTCAGCGGGCTTGGAGCGCACTCAGCGCGCAACTCCCTGTAAGTAGCTCTTTCTGGGGGCTTGGAGCGCGCTCAGCGCGCTCCAAGCATGCTTCCTGGGGCTTGGAGCGCGCTCAGCGCGCTCAAAGCATGCTCGAAAATCCAAAGCTTATTTTCTTCATAACTCTTGAACCGTAATTCCGTTTTTTGCCCGGTTCAAAGCGTTGGAAAGCTTATTCAATGCTCTATACAACAATGGCAAAATCCCACTGCTTGAATACCTACAAAAATGAGATAAAATCAATTAAACTCAATGATATTTACACAAAACGCATATATACACTAAAATATAAACTATACGCATTTATAAACAAATTGGGGTTTATTTGTATGATATTTAACAAAAAGTATAGATAAGTGCAACAAAACTTATATACAAAAATAGCTACAATTTGCACTTATCAACTCTCCCCAACTTACATAATTGTTTGTCCTCAAACAAAGCCAACAAACTAAAGGAACAAAAGTGAAATCCAAGAAATCACGCAACAACAAGTTTTGAAAACGGAAAACAAATGCAATGGTTCAATCGAAAATGGTACACACAAAGTAAATACTTACCACTAAACTACAACGATAACATAATCACGAAACAAATGCTAAATACAAAAGTCATGCCAAACATTCTAAAACAACACAAGTTCAAACGTGAATCACACTTAGCAAAAACAATCATCGGTAGATGAAAAACATAAAATAAGGGATTTTTCACTCACACAACAATCCTGCAAACAACAGACTAAATTATGCATCCATCCAAAAATTCACATTGAACATACAAAGGCAAGAATCACAAGGACTTTTCAAGGTTGTAATGTGGTCGGGTAAACAAACAAGGAACAATTCCTAAAGCTAATCGAAACAAAAACTTGTCGAAACCTAAGGGAGTGATCAACTCACAAAAGTTCAAACACAAAATTTCAATGAAACTTCTTCCACACACCCAAGTGTTACACAACAACACACAATTTATTTAGCACAATTATTGGAACTCTTTTTGTTTCCTTTTTCAAGGATTTTCTTTTTCTCCCCTTTTTTTTTTCTTTCCTTTTCTTTGTCACATTTTTTTCCTCTTTTTTTTTTTTTTTCTTTTTCAATCCTCATAGAATCCAACTAATGAATACACAATCATTCTCTCCCCAACTTGAATTCAACCTCACCATCATGTGAATACTCCCTACTTTCTAAGGCAAGGAAAAAATCCATACAACAACACAAAATTGAGGTCCAAGAAAAAACAAAATCCATTCAAAAATAAGTGAACTAAATACTCATACACAAGCATTAAGTTCAAATAAAAACATGGATCAAAAAGCTCAAAGGGGTTACAAATTCTCACACACTCACAAGGTGAATTGACTATTTGGCTAGGTGGTTGTGCTCAAAATGAAACAAATGCCTTGATCCTTTTCATGCATTCATATACACAACATAAACAACAGATTCAACATAATAAAATCCAGTAAAACAAAATTTTCGGTACTCCGAGCATATAACAATGGAAGGCTTCCTCACAAAAAGGGTAGGAACTAAAGTGATTCACATACGAACAAGTATACAAAAGAATAAATGGCATGAAAGTTGTAAAAAGCCTAAGTATCATGAATATGCTAAAGTATAGAAAGCGATAAATACATACCTTGAACGTGTACAAAACTTAAAACACTATCATTACCACGCATTCGCAAGTTGAAACGATCAAAATCGGAAAAATCACCGAATGCGACTTCAAGCAATCGGGCAAAAATTTGAGTCCAAACAACAACAAAAGAATTAGAAAAATTACTAATAATTACTAATATATAAGGCCTTGGTGGAAGTGGGAAGAAGGGGGAACCAAGTGAACAATTAAAAGAATTCAATGGCTCAGCACAGTAGAGTGCGCTCAGCGCGCAGGCCCGCGCTCAGCGCGCTACACCAGAACCAGAAAAATCAGTACAGTAACAGGGTTCTGGTGTAGGCCTCCACTTAACACCTACACAATCTCATATACAATGAAAAAGTAATAACGGAACAAAAAATGATAAAACACGCTTGTTTTACGTCGTAAGCTCGATGCCTATTATTTATACACACTTCTCCAAGTTGCCTCTTTACACGGTTAGCGCTCACCGACGATGAAACCTAACCAAACACTTAGCAAACGTGAAGAGAAACAAACAAATAAACTAAATTTACAAGTATACAAAACATGTAAAATTCACAAATATGGTAAACATATACAAATATCAATATAAACAAGTGAAAATAGACAATATATACGATATCTACAAAACTCAAAAACGAAGAAACTATCGCAATGCGATCCAATAAAAACACCAATCCCCGGCAACGGCGCCATTTTGTTGGTTGTGGCATAGCGGCAAGCAAGCAAAAAGATTTGGAAGTATTTTTCCGGGAATTTATCGTGTCCACAGAGATCGGTGCTACTGAACTGCCGTTCGACAATATCAATGTTAATGAGTTTGGTTTTAAAATGGTTTAAAGTGTAAATACGGAAAAGTAAATAAAAACATAAAACCAATTCATTCTTCAAAGAGAAAAGACGTATCAAGCATGTATATATTCCACTCGTCACAAACTTAAACTTACCGACCAATTACACTCAACTTACAATACTCCTCAATATCACCCGGTATCGCTCACAACAGTGTCCATCTCTGGCACACTGAGTTGAGAAATCACCTGTATCACTCTCTTCGTCACTCTCGCGCACGAAGCCTCGAGACACGGACGTCATTAAGTTTCAACACCCTTACGGATTGTTAGCCCTAAATCTATCTCTAGCATCTAGAAACTAACAGATAATTATCCTTAATCGAAGTTTGTGACGTTTATCTCTAACACGACCCAAACCCCGTGCATTTAAGCAAAAATCAAGAATAATCACCAATAGAGATTCATAAAGCAAATTAAATATAACACCATGATCAACATATATACATGAGATCTAAGTACAAACATATACAAACCCAACAAGATAGAGTTTACAAAAAGAGGAAAAAGAGATAAACCAACACTTCTCGAGTTGTCAAGCCGATCGATGAGAATCCACCTCCGATTCGACAAGATGCAAGCTCCATTTGTTGTTTTCAAGCTAATCCTATGAAGAAATGAAGTTTGATGGAGTTGGGAGAAAAAAATACCCAAAACCATCCCAAAAAATGTGTTTTTCACTATATTTATTGCTGTCAAAGTCGCAGAGCGCGCTCAGCGCGCTACGGGCGCTCAGCGTGCGTTTTTGAAGTTAAACCGCCTTAAAAAGCACGCTCAGCGGGCTTGGAGCGCGCTCAGTGCGCAACTCCCTGTAAGTAGCTCTTTCTGGGGGCTTGGAGCGCGCTCAAAGCATGCTCGAAAATCCAAAGCTTATTTTCTTCATAACTCTTGAACCGTAATTCCGTTTTTCGCCCGGTTCAAAGCGTTGGAAAGCTTATTCAATGCTCTATACAACAATGGCAAAATCCCACTGCTTGAATACATACAAAAATGAGATAAAATCAATTAAACTCAATGATATTTACACGAAACGCATATATACACTAAAATATAAACTATACGCATTTATAAACAAATTGGGGTTTATTTGTATGATATTTAACAAAAAGTATAGATAAGTGCAACAAAACTTATATACAAAAATAGCTACAATTTGCACGTATCATTTAGCTTAATTAGTAAAACCATGGATAAGAAATGGATGTCTTCAAATCGATTGTCGAAAGAGTACGAGAATGGGGTATCAGAATTCGTTAAGTTTATTGTTGCGCATGCCAAAGACCCTAGTCGAATGACATGTCCTTGCTTGGATTGCTGTTATGGGAGTCGGGTTGACGCGGTTCAGTTGGCATCACATTTAATGAGGCATGGAATTGATCTAAGTTATACATGTTGGAATTTGCATGGTAAAAAAAGTAACGGGAATGTTGAATCGGGGGATAATACGACCTATGCTTCAAATGACAATTGCACAGATACATACGATTATGATCGAGTCGAAGAGATTGCAGAAGCACTTGAAGAAGATATTAAGGATTGTCCCAAAATGTTTGAGAGGTTGGTAAGCAATGCAGAGAAACCGTTGTATAATGGTTGCACTAAATTCATAAGATTGTCTGCGGTATTAAAGTTGTACAACGTAAAGGCGGGCAATGGATGGTCGGATAAAAGTTTCACAGAGTTATTAGCCCTTATGAAAGATATGCTTCCAGAGGATAATGTTCTTCCCAATCGAACGTATGAGTCCAAAAATATGTTGTGCTCTATTGGCATGAGCTATGATAAGATACATGCCTGTCCAAACGATTGCGTTTTATTTCGAAATGAGTATGCATCATTAAATGAGTGTCCTAAATGTGGTGTATCTCGATATAAGAAAAAGTTGTCTCCAGCAAAAGTCTTATGGTATTTTCCTATAATTCTGAGATTTAGACGCATGTTTCGTAGTGAAACCGATGCAAGACACTTGACTTGGCATACAGATGAAAGAATTATTGATGGAAAGTTTTGACATCCGGCAGATTCACCACAGTGGATGAAACTTGATAATGATTATGCTGAGTTTGGAAAAGAAGCAAGAAACCTTCGCTTGGCATTATCTACTGATGGAATGAACCCACACGGCCTTCAAAGTATCTCACATAGCACATGGCCTGTGATTATTATGATTTATAACCTACCTCCATGGCTATGTATGAAGCGTAAGTACATGATGTTATCTATGTTAATTTCTGGGCCTAAACAACTAGGGAATGACATAGACGTATACTTGACACCCTTAATTGAAGATTTAAAGACTTTGTGGAAGAATGGTGTGGAGGTTTATGATGGATATAGGAAAGAAAGTTTCAACTTGAGGGCGATGTTGTTTGGCACAATTAATGATTTTCCAGCATACAAAAATCTATCAGGGTATAGCATAAAAGGTCAATGTGCGTGTCCTATTTGTGAAGTTAAAACAGATTGGATGTGATTAGATTTTGGTCAGAATAATGTCTTTCTTGGTCATCGTAGATTCTTAAATTCTAATAATCATTACCGTGGGTGGAGAAAAGCCTTCAATGGAGCCCCAGAACAAGGTAGAGCTCCACCTATGTTGACAGGTGATCAAATTTTTGAAAAGGTGAAAGATGTGAGTATTCAGTTTGGCAAGCCTTTTGCACATACGCTTGTTATGAGTGGGTGGAAGAAGAGGTCAATTTTTTTTGAATTGCCATATTGGAAGTCGTTGTATGTAAGACATTTTCTCGATGTTATGCATATTGAAAAAAATGTATTTGAAAGTGTTATTGGTACGTTACTCAATATACAAGGAAATTCTAAGGATGGCCTTAAAGCAAGAAAAGACTTGATAGCGATGGGGATAAGAACTGAATTAGGACCCTTGAAGAAAGGAAGTCGAACATATCTACCACCTGCTGCATATACTCTATCTAGAAAGGAGAAAAAAGTATTGTGTAAGTTTCTAAGTGAAGTTAAAGTTCTAGAAGGATACTCTTCAGATATTAGAAGACTTGTGTCTCTGAAAGACCTCAAGTTAAAGAGTTTAAAGATGCATGATTGTCATGTTATAATGGAACATTTTCTACCAATAGGTATACGTTCTATTCTGCCAGAAAAAGTAAGAAGCGCAATAACTAAATTGTGTTCTTTCTTCAAGTCAATTTTCAGTAAGGTGATCGATCCTGCGATCTTATCAACATTGCAAAAAGAAATAGTTATTACTTTGTGTGAGCTTGAAATGTATTTTCATCCCTCATTTTTTGACATAATGGTACATCTAGTTGTACATCTTGTGAAAGAAACAGGATTATGTGGACCAGCTTATATGAGATGGATGTACCCTGCTGAAAGTTATATGAAAATATTAAAAGGGTATGTGAAAAACCGAAGTCGACCCGAGGGTTGTATTGCTGAACGATACATTGTTGAAGAAGCGATTGAGTTTTGTTCTGAATATCTGTCCAATGTTCAATCAATTGGACTCCCCAAATCTCATATTGTCGAAAAAAAAGAAGGAAAAAAGTTAATTGGAAATAAAGTTGTGACAGTATCAAGGGTCGAACGGGATCAAGTGCATTTGTATGTTCTGCACAATGAGAACGAGGTTGAGTCGTATGTTGAAATGCACAAGGATGTTCTCCGAGGTTTAAATCCGAATAGAAATGAAAATTGGATAGTACGAGAGCACAATCGAAGTTTTATACCTTGCTTTAAGGATAATATTTATTCAAAGTATTATTCAGATCCCGCTTTAATAACAGAAAGGTTGCAATGTTTAGCATATGGTCCAAGTTTGGTTGTGTTTTCTTATAGCGCATACGCAATTAATGGATACACATTTTATACCAAAGAACAAGATGATAAAATTACTATGCAAAATAGTGGTGTCACCGTGGTAGCTGAAGCAATGCACATTTCAAGTGTGAAGGACTTAAACCCCAAATTTGAAAAACTAACATATTTTGGGGTTATCGAGCGCATTTGGGTGTTTGATTATGAGAAGTTTCAGATTCCTATATTTGGTTGCAAGTGGGTTGAAAATAATAATGGCTTACGAATGGATAAGTCAGGATTTTTGCAAGTGGATCTTAATAGGATGAGGTACAAAGATGAGCCTTTTATTCTAGCCTCTCAAGCTAAACAAGTGTTCTATGTCACTGATCCGACAAGTACGAAATGGTCTATAGTGCTTTTATCTAACAAAGTAATTGATGAAAACATTGGAGATCAAGGTGATATTGATGTTGAGATTGAATCGTTTACTAGAAATGATCAAGATGAGAATATTATAGCAAATGAATCATATATTAGAAATGATCATAATTAGGGTATTTGGATCAATCCAACCGTCCGTGTTGTTAAGAGACGAGTAGAACATATTCCAACAAAGAAAAGAAAGAGACGTTAGTGCAAAAGGTACTATTTCGTGTCTACTATTTAATAAGTTGAACAATTTATTTACACATTTCAATGAAAATAGTCTAATGTTTATTATGTTTTTATTTAAGGTTCTTGTATGACAAATTGATGCGCGGGAATCAATTGTCAAACAGATTCTATTTCATGTCTTCCGCCCGTATAATACTGGCAACGGGTTAGATTTTCATTCTAATTTCATTCTAAACTTTGTATCTTCTGCGTAGAAAATTTCCATCTAAACTTTTGTTTTTTTTCAGTGGTCACTGGTTTGTTGGTTGCTATTAATCTGATCACAAAGAGAAGCTCGAGTATCACGGTCTAAAGCAAACAACATTACATGGATCAGAGTGGAGGTATATTAATTTTCACAATTTTGCTTATAATAGTGATGATACTTGATAAAACACGACAACTATATATTCTTATTTGTTTTTATTTTGTTAGAGAGATACAAGTATAGATTGCGGTTATTACGTTTTGAGGTTTATGAGAGAAATCCTTCATTTGGATCAAGTAGAGATTCCAATCATGGTATGGATTTATAACTTAGGATTTATTTTAATATTTATCGAATATTTCATATAATTTATTGCTTTTAACTAAATCATGCATATTATGTTTTATTATGTAGTACTTTGATGAATACAAGTGTGCTCATTACTCGAAAGATAAATTGGAAGAAATCAAGGAGGAATTGTGTGAATACTTTATTGAGAAAAGAATCATATAAGGTATGAAAGTTGTTGTGTTGATTTATATCAAATGGTTTATGTGTTGAATTATAATGGTGTATATATTTTGGATTATAATGGTATATAATGCCTATGTTTGAATAAAAGCTTGTTTGTTGAAATAAAGGCTCAATGGTTGAAATATAAGGTCTATGTGTTGAAATAAAGGCTTGTTGAATGTCATATCATGCCTATGTGTTTGAAATAAAGGCTTGAATTATATAGGTTTATGGTATTATTTTCAAAAATATGCTTTCTAAAAAAGAAAGAATATGCAACGCATTTAAATAAAAAACGCTTCCTAAATTCTGATTTTTAAAAAGTGCTTTTATAAAGCACAATTTACGTGAAGAAAAGACAGCGCTTTTCAGAAAAAGCGCTGCCTATAGTTCACAATAGAAAGCGCTTTCCATTAAAAGCGCTGCCTTAAAGTGAAATAAAAAAATACATTAGACAGCGCTTTAAAAAGCGTTGTCTAAAGGGGGACAATAGAAAGCGCTTTTTCCTGAAAAAACGCTGCCTAAAGATGCCAATAGAAAGCATAAAAGGCCAGAAAAAGCGCTGCTAAAGGCCCACTTTAGACAACGCTTTTCCAGAAAAAGCGCTGCTAAAGGCCTACTTTAGAAAGCGCTTTTCCAAAAAAAGCGCTGCTAAAGGCCTACATAAGGCAGCGCTTTTGCATAAAACAAAAGTGTTGTCTTTACCTATAGCAGCGCCACCTTAGGCAGCGCTTTTAAACGCTGTTAAAAGCCAAAAAAGCACTGCATTTTTCCTTCCGTGGCATAGTGAAGTTCCAACATAAGGGATCAAGAGTCTGGTTTAATCCATCAAACACCTAGTGAGAAAAAATGACCTATGTTTCTAATGAACGAATCCTTGCAAATCTTCTAATTCTCGATGCGAAGAATTACAACTAGTGATTCAGACAAATGAAAGTTTTGTTTGACTATCAAGATGTTCTTAAATTGATTAAGAATGTGGTAACTACACTTGTAAAAAATGCAACAGATACACAATGGTCTAAGCATAAGGAGTAGAAGACAAAATATTACAAGACATTGATTTTGATCGTCAATGTGTTGATGTGGATAATTTCGAGAAATTTGGTGATTGCGAATCATCGAAGCATGCGTGGGAAATCTTGGAGAAGGCTTATGCATGAGCTAAAAAAGGAAAAGGTATGAGGTTTAAAACTCATAAGGGGCAAATGGAAGAAAAGGAAACAATTTACAAATTCACAATGAGAATCGCAAGATAGGTGAACAAAGTAAAGGCGTGTGAAGAAACAATCATGGAGCAGTATGTTGTCTCAAAAATCTTGCGCTCTTTGACGTCAAGATTTGACAATGTAGTTGTTATGATTGAGGAATCAAAGGATCTTGCATCGATGAGAAAAGACGAGTTACAAAGCTCTCTTGAAGCACATGAGAAGAGAATTGCAGAAATGAGTGTTGACAAAGCAAAGGCATAGATCACTTTGTAAGCCCATTCCAATGAGAGAAATAAGAAGGCGAAAAGAAAGTGGACCATGAACAAAGGTAGATGGAACTTTTAGAATTTTGGTGGAAGAGAATCCCAAAGATCCAAAAATTTAACATTTCGAAAGGCTAAAAATATTGGAAATAGGGTCGTTGGATCAAACAACTCTAGAGGTGGAAATGTAAGAGGTAGAAGAGGAAGAAGGATGGTAGACAAGAGCAGTGTGCAGTGCTATAATTGTCAAAAGCTTGGTCATTTTGCAAGAGAGTGCAATGCCATCAAGAAAGAACCTCAAAAAGATGAAGCTAGAGTTTTAAGTCAAGAGTTTCATGAGAACACATTCTTGGTCATGATCACAAAAGGAGAATGCAGCAACAATAGGTTGCAAGAGAGCAACAAAAATAATTTGATATACACTGTAGAACCAAAGTGTAACCGATTGCAGTTTTATGCAAACCAGTTACATGCTGAAGAAAATGCAATGGTGAGTTTGAAAGAAGTAGTGTAGTGCAGTCCAGCGATCAATGGTATTTGGACTTCTGGTGTTCAACCCATATGACAGGGAGGAAATATTGGTTTGTTACAACCAATCGTGCCATGAAGAACAAAGTAAATTTCACAAATGATTCCACTCTAGTGGTGGAAGGGATCAGTGATGTATCGATCGAGAGAAGGGATGATATACATTATTTGATAAAGGACGTGTTGTATATTTCTGGAAGCAAGTTTTATCTTCTAAGATTTGGCCAATTTCTTGAGAAGGATTACAAGATTCATATGGAGAACAAAACATTACATGTTACGGATGCAAACTGAGTTTTTCTCCTTAAAGTTCTTATAGCTCCTAGTAGAACTTTCAAGGTTGAGTTAAATGTTATCGAGCATAGGTGTCTTGCTATTGTATCTTGTAAAGAATAATGGTTATAGGATTATAGGGTTAGGCATCTCAATTTTAGAGATCTCAATGTCTTGCAAAGGAACAAGAAGGTTATTGGACTGTCATTGATCAATATACCAGCTGAAATTTGTGAAGAATGTGTGAAAGAGAAGAAACATTGGAAACAATTCAACAAGGACGCATGTTTTAGAACCAAGTGTCATCTTGAGGTGGTTTATTCAGATGTGTGTGGACCGATGCAAGTTGATTTCATTGGTGGCAATAGATATTTTGTCATAATCATTGATGATCATAGTGGAAAACTATGGTTGTAACTAAACAAGATAAAGGATGAGGTATTTGAAGTGTTCAAGAAGTTCAAGTCCATGGTTGAAAGGCAAAGCAGTCACAAAATCAAAATTCTCAAAACGGATGTTGGAGGCGAATATATCTCGAATGCTTTTGGGAGGTTTTGTGATCATGAGGGAATTGTACATAAGGTAGTGTTGCATTATGCATCACAACAAATTAGTGTTGCCGAAAGGAAGAATCGATCGATTATGAACATGGTGAGAAGCATGTTGAAAGAGAAGAAGTTGCTTAAAGAGTTATGGGGAGAAGAGGTGTCCACAACTGCATATTTCTTGAATAGGTGTCCGAAAAAGAAGATTGAAAAGATTACACTGGAGGAAGCATGGTCTGGATTTAAACCAAATCAGAGTCACTTGAGAGATTTGGTTCAGTATTATATTGATATGTGTTGGGGCGGCTTAGAAAGAAGTTGGACGATAAAGGAGAACTGACGATTCTTGTAGGGTATCACTCTACTGATGATTACAAACTATTTGATGCAACAAACAAAAGGATTGTGAGTGCACTATTTTCTTAGATATGTTTTGAATGATGTCAAAATTAGATTCACTTAGTTCTTTGTGTATATTGGACCTTACCGTCTATGTCTAGATGTGCATCATCATAATATGACATTTAAAAACATATTAGATTAGCCATTATAAGTCAAAATTATGATTTTTCATGCAAAACAAGTTTATGAGTCAATATATCTAATCTATGAGTCAATACATAATAAAGGATGGTTAAAAACACCTCACTGCCATGTTTGAGTCTATACAAGGTACGAATGAGTCGACTAATTTTGAAATATTTTCAAACAATATGATTTAGCTCATCACTGCATTGTATGTATCGATACAAAGGCAACTAGAGTCAATACATGTTGCGATTGAGTCGACTCATCCTGTATCAACTCCAAGCCTTATGTATTGACTCATACGAATTTGGAATTAATACATCCTGTTTGGAGCCAATACATGGATTGACTCAATCTTTTCAAAGCTTCTAATTTTGGTTGAAAATAATCTGTTTTGTTTGTTTTTTCTCTACACACACATACATATAAATATGCATTCATGCATCTTTTCTCAATTATTGAAATCAAGAACACACTTAGAAATTTCTCATTATCTTCAACCTTTCTTTGCATGCATTCAACAACTACACATAATCATTTTTGTTGAGTGTTATCAAGATATGATTGATAAGGTCTAATTTAGGTTGGTGTAATTAAATTGGGTTGAGATTTTATTTGGGTGTTTCATTGATAAAACCTTTAGGGTTTTTCCTTCAAGATCAAGGGTTGATTTTAGAATTTTTGCACAAGTTTTTGCTACTTGGATTCATCCGAGTGAAAGCTTTGAAGAACGCGGGTTCTTGCAAAGCAGTAGCGGTAACTAGAGGATCAATTGAAAGACTTGGGGCAATATTTTGCAATTTGGATTCAGCCGAGTGAAAGTTTTGAGAAATGGAGATTTGGTCAAAGAAGTAGCGGTAACCGGAGGATCAAATTAGAGGTCTTGTGTGACTTGATCTAGCTAAGATCAAGGGTAAAGAAGAAACTAGGATCAACATCAAACATAGGGTTTGGGGGTTTGAATTGCTGTTACTTCTCTTGTAAACTACTATTACAAAGGTTAATTATAATATCTCAATTCGATTTCAAATTGAGGGCAGACGTACCCATAGTGAGGACAATTTGAAAACTGCCTAAACAAATCTTGGTGCTCTCTCTCTCTCTCTCTCTATAATGAGGATTTTAGAATTTCACGCGGATCACTAATGACAATGTCTTGAGCGTTGATACTCATTAAATGGATGACAAAGATTTGTTTAAGGATGATGAAGAAACTTAATAAACACACTTATATTTTCCCTCGTTTATTACTCAAAACCGAGGTAAAATGTGTTTCTTTTAAAATAAAAAAACAATAAAATATGTTTCATCCCAAGCGCCACATACCTCTCAGTTTTCGTAAAAATACGAGGGAAATTTTTTTTTTAATTACATTGTTTACATAGAATATTAAAATAAATTGTTTAAATAAATCCAGATTTTGACAATGGATTCTTGGAGAAGAACAAATCTTTTCAAATTTCTGATAAATTATCTCTTCCTACCAAGAGAAATTTTTTTCATCATTTGCAATCTATCCCAAAGAGATTTCATTATCTTGAGCATATATTTTCATGACAAATAGTTTCACATGAAAGAGAACAAGATAATTGTACTTGCAATTTGCACAATGGTTATGAATAAATTTTTAAATGTTGTCAACAGGGGAAACCAATAAATTAAGAAATGTTTTCTTTGATTGACAACATAGGAAGGTTATTTCAAAAATACAACAACAACTTCAACACCATTATGTTGGGATGAATTGAAAGAGTAGAAAAATATTTTGTTTAAGATATAAGAACATTGAAGATTTTTTCTGTCTTACAATCCGTCCAAAAGTATTATGCGTACAAATTTAAAACGATAAAATCTGATTAATGAATGTTTTTATAATAAAATTCGATAATCTAATTTTTCAGTTATTAAATATAATCGGACAAATATATCATTATTTTAAAAAATAAACACAACTTTTAAAAAAATAAAAATATAAACTGTTGTTAATAGAAGTGGGAGCATGTTTTGAATTATAATGAATTAGCATCCTGCAGTTGCGGTTGCACCGTAATTTCAAATTATCAATCCTAAACAAATGTATAAGAATATGAAAGAGAAAACCTAAAATATTGAATGATATGGCAACATCCTACTCTCGTTAACCTTAAAAAGTCGTTAACAAATATTCATAATACGTACAAGAATTTCAAGCCCATATGTATAGATACAACCATCATTTTTGATAGCGATCTCCTACTTAAGAGACATTAGTATTCAACAACTTACATTTCATGAAGATAAATACATTTACACGATCAAAAGAAACACTATAAAATAGAAAGTTGTACATAATTTTAAATCACTCAAGGATTCTCCACATGAACCTTTCTCTTCTTCTTGAAGCCAAAAGGAGTAACCTCACTATCACATGCATCTGAACCATGCCAAACTAGCCTAGGCAAATACCTTCTAAAATAGAAATTATTGGAGCTAAGGTGAGAGCCCTCAAGCACCTCAACCTGCGCAAATCCTGGCCGCCAATCGTCATTCCCGACTAACTTGAGATACAAGTAACAGATGGGGGACTCAACACATGGCGCCGTGACGACAAATTCATCGACCATGCATGCTTGAAATGGTTTTCTTGGGATGTCATCAAGAACCTCAGGCTCCAATGGGTCAACTTGTCTTAAATGCTTGGAATTTAGGTGTGTAACCAATATTTCACTTGAGTTTGTGTCTCCAAATCTTAGGCTCACATGGTTTGAGGTTTCAGCTCCCCATGTACATGTGGTTTCTATTGTGATGACATAGTTGCAAGTTTTCTGCAATGTTCAAAGACAAAGTTTGTTAACAAAATATTTTAATTGATGATAGATAGATGTAAAAGAGAACTGCAACGACAAAACGGTATCGGCACATCGCGACAAAATGTTATTGACCGTAACTAATATTGCAAAACTTGTATCGACCGAAACTGCGAAAGTCTTTTGCAGGATTCGTTTTTTAAAAACTTACATGGAATACTTTTACCTTTTGTAGTGGTGCTTCTAGACTCTCACATCCAGCTACAATAACATGCAAAATCACACAACAAAAGAGGAAATACCCTCCATTGTTCTTCACCAGCTCCATTTTGCTGTTTACTAAGTATATACAAATATATGAACATTTTGTTGCACTTATGCGTTTTAACTTAGAATATATAGGTAGAAATTCAGATTTTTCATTCTTAACTTGACTCACTCGTAAAGTGAATATTACTAAATATTTAAATGTATTATAGCTCTAATATGTTCTTCTAAATGAAAAGAGCTTCCTTTAATTTCACTCATGCTTCTTCACTTTACCTGAGCTTAATTTTTTCTTGATTAAGGCAAAGTATCTTCTGGTTAATGCTAATCCATTGTCGGATTAAAGGTTAATTAAAGCTAGATTCCTGCACCATTAGTATAAAAATAATAATTAAATTTCTCCTAATTATTGTTGAAGAATATTTTCCCTTCCTACTTTTTTTTCCACTTTCATTCTTTTTCTCTCTCTTTTTTTATCAACAAACTCTCAATAACAATGCCCTTAGGAATGTAATTAGTTCGACTTAGATAAACTTTGGATAAAAAAAAAAGGGTCTGAACCAATGATATTTTTATATGTGTGATTTGGTTCGAATTTTAATAATTTTAAAAAATTTAACCAAATTAAATTAATTGGTTTGATTCTATTTGCTTAAGTTCGGTTGATCGGTTTTAAACGCTTTTTTCAAACATTATATTTGTTCTTCTATGAAAATATATGATGATCGGAGAGGTTGAATTCACAATGTATGACAGAGGTTTAAAGTTTTCGATGTAGTAGAGAGGGGGCTGACCTACTAGATTATTACTTTAATATTCAACTTAGTTAATGAGTAAGAAGTCAAGTTTGAATAGAGAAGAATTTAAATACCTAAATAATTGGTGCAATCTCTCCTTTAAATAGGAGAAATAGTTAGCAATTAAACTCATGTGAGGGAGCATGAAATGTGACCACACGTCCAATCAATCTAGACGGCTATGTGATGGTTCATGGGTGAGCTTCCATGCTTGGAGGAGAAAAGGAGACCATTTGTTCCTCGCTTTTCAATTGTCTCTCACTGCTATTGGACTCCCGTGCTTATTGACCTTATGGGCAGACCAGATGAATAATAATATGTGTATTCTCCGCAATCATGTTTTTTTGTGTATTTTTTGTTACTATTTATTCAAATAATACATTGCATATAATTTATTGCATGTATTTCACGCTCTACTTTGCAAACAACCACTACACTAAATAATACATTTCATGATAAACTTTTCATTTCAACCAATAAACATTTGATATTTAATCCTTGAGCGCACCACAGTTTTTTTTAAATCGTCTATTCTCTCAATTGGCCAAACAATTGATAGAAAAGTTATCTCAGAGACCACACTTTGAATCCTAACTTTTGGAATTTTTACTTTTATTTATTTTTCAATTGGTGCATTTCTCACGTGTTTTCTCCTTTTTGTGTTATTCATCGATCATATGCCCTTTCTCTTTCCCCTGATATCCTTTATATATCATGTATTATACCTTTCTAATCCATAATGAAATGTCCATTCATTTTTAAAGCTTGAATGTTGTAGGTAACGTCCGCCATCTCACTAATGTCTATTAATCATGAGTTACAACGGTTAAAACATTAATTTCGTAACCTCCATGTGACCCTTAGTCTGCCTCTTAATCATTAAGGTGGGGTAATAAAATGGCCACCTGGCATCTATCATGGGCCGACCTATGTGTTCCGCCCGGCCTCCTGCACGACCATCTCGACCAACATTAAAAATAGATATCCTGGCTAAGCTAGAAATTCTGAGATGTACATAATTCCCAAAAGCATATGGTATGTAAGGGTGAAGTGTTTTAAGTTTATCCCGGATCACACAGACTTGATCTACACACACTTTAATTTTACGCACTTTGATTGAGTGAGTTCTCGTAAATTCGTGGTCTTGATGATAAACTAATTCCCGAGGGGTTCATCCTGGCACATATTGGGAAGTTTTATGACTTTAATGAAGTCGATAAAGCTATGATTTTAGTGAATAATATGGAGAACCCTGGTGGATTCGTGATGTAGAGAGGTCAAAGAGCCCAGGTGAGATCTCGAGCCATCGTTGTTGTAGAACCTGGTAGGTTCTAGACATAGAGAAAATCGGAGAAACCCAGTGGAATCTCGACCCATTATCGTTGTGGAACCCGGTAGATTCGAGACATAGAAATTAGGGAGCCTAGTGGAATCTCAACTTGTTGGTGTCGTAGAACTCGGTAGGTTCTAGGCATAGAGAAGTTGAAGAGCCCAGTGGGATGTCGACCTATTGACGTCGAAGAACTCGTTAGGTTCTAGACATGGATAAGTCAGAGAGCCCCAATGGGATCTCGACCAGTTGGGGTTGTAGAACTCGGTAGGTTCTAATCATAGAGAAGTCAAAGAGCTCCAGTGGGATCTCAACCTGTTGGCATCGTAGAACTCGGTAGGCTCTAGACATAAAGAAATCGGAGATCCCTAGTGGGATCTCGACCTATTGACGTCGTAGAACTCGGTAGGTTCTACACATAGGGAAGTCAGAAAGCTCTGGTGGGATCTCGACTTGTTGGTGTCGAAGAACTTGGTAAGTTCTCGACATATAAAAGTCGGAGTGCCCTTGTAGGATCTCGACCTGTTGGCGTCGTAGAACTCGATAGGTTATAGACATATAGAAGTCGGAGAGCCCCAATGGGATCTCGACCTATTGGAGTTCTGTTTTAACTATGCCTATGCTTGGGCTTGTTATTAGGATCGTAACAACCCGTGTGGGTTTTTCGACTATCAATAGTAATTAAATCCTTAGATGTACATAGGTTGGCAAATTCTGAGTAAATCTTGTTTCATTCTTTATAGGACTCCGGTGTGTCGGGATCCAATCCTTGGAAAATATTTGATGTGATTAAAGTCTGAGACCATTCTCATCGGAGCATTGATTCATAATTGTTTGGTCGTTATTCATCCTTTACAAACGCATTTTGTAATTTTTTGGACATTTTTTTTGGATAATTTGACAACAATATTCAAGCCCTCATGAGATTGTTTTAGTTGTGACCATGTTAGTTTTTTTGGATTTGCTTTGTCGCCCTAATGCGCTCTATCTATTTGATAAAAATTGATTTGTTCAACTGGAAATAAAATAGAATGGTTGGCCCCAAATAGATCTTAGCTTACCTTTAAATGAGGTTTGTACCGTACAGATTTGAAGCCCTAGTGATCCAGGCTTTACTGACTGATGGGTCTTGTTATTTTAAACATATACCGGCCAACCCCGAGTGAATCATAGCAGATCCCGACGTTTAGCAAGAGATAAGTTAATCCAATCGCTTAAGGTCAGAGGTATGTTAATTTGAATGGGATGCCATGTGTATATTAACTTTTGGGCTTTCGTTTAAGGTTAGAGGTATGTTAACTTAACAGGGGGATGCCAGAGGTACATTAACTTGGTCTTCTGATTCGGTTAGAGGTTTTAATTAACTTAACCCGATAAGAGGTTCTTATTTACATCACCGATTTGTCAGAGGTTCTTATTTACTTGGATTTTTGGTATGGTCAGAGGTTTCAATTAACATAACCCGGTCATAGGTTTTTAATTGCTTGACTGATTTTCCAGAGGTTCTTATTTACTTGGACTTTTGGTACGATTAGAGGTTTCAATTAACATAACACGGTCAGAGGTTCTTATTTACTTGACCGATTTTCCAGAAGTTCTTATTTACTTAGACTTTTAATTTGGTCAGATGTATGTTAACCTGACCGGTGTGCCCCCTGTGGAGGTCTTCGTCATTCTCGGCCCCTACTTTTATTAGAAATCTCTACCCGAATTTTGTACCTGATGAATTAAATTAAAATGATTAAAACCACGAACAATTTATAATACTCAGAAAGTAATGTTGAATTTTGCATTAGATTGTTGTTCCGACGAGATCAATCAATTTTTCTCCTTCAACTTATGATTTGTTTAATTCGTGTGACATGTTGATTTCTTTTTATCATAGTATATGATGTCCTCTTGCTAGAAATTTGAGTTTTTCAATAGGATATAGTTTCTTCCGACAACCACCCTGCATAATTTTAAGAGTTAGAAAAGAGGAGGTGCCTCCCGCCCTCGTAGGGGAAATGAGCGACACCTATTGCCTAAAGTAAGTTGTAAATGGATCATTAGTTTAAAACGGAAGAGAAATTAGCGCACCTTATTCGACAATAAAGATAATTAATTTAAAGCATACACTTGTATTTGCCCGACCTCTTAGTTTTATCGGTGGTCTTGCTTGATAAATCATTACTTCTAAGATTAGTTCCGATGACCTGTATTTTGATACCTTGATAAATCTTTACTTCTAAGATTAGTTTCAATGATTTTATTTCGATACTTATGTGGTAGTTTGACATGTTTCACCTTCTTATGGGTGGCATGTTTCTTTCAAACTTTGTGACTGATAACTTAGATATTTCTCATGGTTATGATTCACCACGCTTGTTTAATACATCTATCATGTGATTAGTCTGGTATTCCAGATTAGTATATCATTCTTGCTTTTGCATGTCTTCCTCAGACATAGATACTATAATGTCATCATCATTCATGGCTATAATAGAAATTTACCAATGTCTTACATTGGGTAAAGGTTCGTGTGAAAGCATAATTATGTTAGAGAACTTCATCTCCCTATATTGGTGCCATGTTTCAATGTGAACTAGCTCTTCCTACCAACATGAATTTCTATGTGTTAGTGATATATACTCTTGTGTAACTAATTCTCTTAGTCATTATAACTTCCATCTAAGCATAATAATGCTGAGTCACTTTGCTTATATAGATAGCTATATGCACAGTTGGTAATCAATGAATGAATCACAATAATATTCTCATCTTCTTCTCTCTGCATTCTGCGTTCTTCAGTTTTCATCTTCACATAGTGAAGATTTTCCTTCTAGTTACAGTCACCTTCACAAAGTGAAGGATGCTGAAGTTGTAACTCTAACATGGTATCATTCGCATGTTCGATCCTTCGTGCTTCCCTGATAATTCAACTGTGGTTCGTTTTCATTCAGCACTCACATACAGCTCGTTGTTACAAGATCTTGATTGAAGCTCAATAATGGCATCTGAAGAAAATCAAGAATTATTTGTCATAAATCCCAGGCAGTCTCAAGAAATCTCCACTGGTTTTGCTGCATCCAAATCCATAAATTCCTTTGGACCGAAGCTCTTGATTAAGCTGCAGGAAAATAACTATCTTCTTTGAAATCAACAAGTTGAAGGAGTGATTCTATCCCAGAAAATGCACAAGCTCGTGGTGAATCCACAGATACCATAAAAGTTCAAATCCGATCAAGATCGTGTCAATGTATGATCTCTAAGGAATACGAAGCGTGGATAGTTCAAGACCAAACGTTATTTATTTGGTTGTTATTAATGATATCTGAATCTGTGTTACCTAGGGTTCTTGCGCGTAAACATGCTTTTGAGGTTTGGGACAAGATTCATCACTTTTTCAATTCTTAGATGAAAGTTAGGGTTAGACAGTTGAAAGTTGAGCTCAAATCCACCAAGAAGGGAAACAAATCCATCACATAATATGTTTTAAGAATCAAAGATATAGCTAATTCTCTCTTGGCTTTTGGTGATTCTATTTCTGAACAGGATCAAAACGATTCCATCTTGCAAGGATTTCCTGAGGAATACAATTCCTTTGTTATGAAAATGTATGGATGTCCTTTACCCCTTACCTTATGTGATGTTGAAGCCTTATTGTATGTGCAAGAAGCACAACTGGACAAGTTTCGTGAGGAGTTAGCTGCTATCACTATAGCAGCAAATGTTGCACATACGAATCAAGAAGAAAACAACTCCATAAGAGCTTGGTTTGCAATTCAAAGTAGAAGAAGGTCCAATCGGGGTTGAAGTAGAGGCAGAGGAAGGTATTCACCTGTAAATCTCCCAACCTGTTAACTGTGTGGAAAGTATGGGCATAACGTCATAGCTTGCTGGCATAGATTTGATGAAAATTTCATGCCATCAAACTCAAGTAATGCCTCAAATGCGTTAACCAAAAACACCACTTGCAAGCAAGAGACAAATTCTGAAGCCTCACAGAACTCTCAAACCGTTGCAATGATGGCTACCACAAGCAAACCCTCAACATACACTCAAGAATACAACTTACCATCTAAGCTAGAATCCTAGGCTTGGTTCGCAGTTTTAGGTCGCTCTCACCACTTAACTCCTTATGCCTTTCTTTTGCAAAACATAAAACCTTATGTAGGAACTAACAAAGTCTATGTAGGAATGGCCAAACCCTTACTATACAATCCGTAGGATCATCACAATTTTACTCTAAAATCAATCTTTCATGTGTGTTGACCCTCGCTAACATCCTACATGTCCCTTCCATAATTAGGAACTTGTTGTTTGTTTCAAAGTTTTCTAGTGATAATAATGTTATATTTGAGTTCCTACCTAACAAATGCTATATTAAATCACAGGCTTCTAGGAAAGTCATTGTTGAAGGAGTCCTAGATGCTAGTGGCTAGTACTTCTTTCGCAACTGCCTTTAAATCTCAAAAGCTCCCATAGTCACAACAACAACTTTATTACTCTCAATGGTATTCAAAGTTATGTTGCTTCTCATTCTAATTCCCATAGAATAGATACTTGTAATACTAGCACATTATGTCATCATAGGCTTGGCCATGCCAATTTTAATTATGTTGCTTCTATACTCAAATTGTGTAATATTCCCGCCGTTAATAAAAATATGAATTATTTTTGTACTTCTTTCAATCTTGGTAAGGCACATAAATTGTATGCTCCTCTAACTAACACAGTCTATCACAAACCATTTGACATGATATACACTGGTCTTTGGAGTCCTTCCCCAAGTCCTTCTAGTTCAGGGTATAGGTACTACATAGCCTTTGTAGATGGTCATACTAGATATACCTGGTTGTACATGCTAAAATAGAAATTTGAAGCCTTACATGCTTTTCAACTTTTTTAGTGTCTGTCCAAACACAATTTAGTGTTACCATCAAGTCAATTCATTCTGACTTTGGAGAAGAGTTTAGAACTTTTATCAAATATATGACAGAGCTAGGGATAACACATAGGCTCACGTGTCCTCATACTTCCCATCAAAATGGGACAGTAGGGAGAAAACACAGACAAATAGTTGAAATGGGGCTTACATTGTTAGCTCATGCTTCCTTACCTATCTTCTAATTGGATTATAGTTTCTCTACCTCTGTACATATCATCAATAAACTTTCTTTTTCCACCATAATCAACTTTAACTCTCCCTTTCATGCCTTGTATGGCAAAAACCCATACTATTTTACATTAAAGGTTTTTGGGTATTCATTCTTTCCCCTTCTTAGACCTTATAACAAACATAAACTCCAACTAAGAAGTCAAGAATGTGTGTACCTTGGTCCCTCTCCTCATCATAAAGGTTTTAGATGTCTGAACAAAGATGGGAAAGTTTACATCTCTAAGGATGTTACCTTCAATGAACAAATGTTCCCTTTTCTCAAATTATTTCCTAACAAGAATGCTCCTACTGGATCCCAAAACACAGGTTGTGTGCCTTGTCCTACATCCAACTCCCTTAGCTCTGTTTTCATTTCCTCTATTCCCAACAACAATGTTCCAGCTTTAAATAATGTTCCTATTTTCTCTGAAGCTCCTAACCTAGTAACACAGTCTGGTGATACTTGGGTTCCTAAGCCTACAAATCAATCTCCCATAACTAACATTGGCCCCACTAATGCATTTTATGACCAAGGACCTAATCTTTAGAATATGCATCAATACACTAGTCCTAAGCCTCCTCCTATCCAGCCTATCCATAGTCACAAGTCCACTACCTCTGCCACAGAGTAGTCTGGCAAAAGACAAAGTCTACACTAGTCTGCTACAAGATACAGTCTAACCAGTCCTACTAATAATGACATGTCTAGTCCTACTGGTCATAATGTAGGCTCAACTGCATCCTACTTTTCCAAGGAAAATAACTATATGAAGGTGTGAGAAAGACACAAGAAAGGGGGGGTTTGAGAGACTCTGACTTGCGAAGTGTCATTCATATTGAGCAATATATGAAGCGTAACCGACAAGGCGAATCTGACTTAGAAATGCTTGAATCAGACTTGCAATGCGGAAGCTCATCATAGTTTGATTGCAAAGTTCTGACTTGCTATGCAAGGTTCTGATAAATGATACAGAAACATAAACAATCAAGCAAATCATAAACAAGAGTAAAGAACACACGATATATCCTAGTTCACTTGAGCCATTCCCAAGCTAGTCCAGTCCACCCTTCTAAGGTGATTTCGCCTTAAACACAAGGACTTAATCCACTATAATCAAAACCGATTACAGATGCACGGGCAACAGCCAGTGACTAACATCCTGCACAACTGCAGCTGTGACTAACCCACAATGAACCGTTCAGGGATTCAACTTAATGAATATAATGAACATTGACCTAATAGGTTCCAAACTCGCAAGATCTACTATCAGGATTTCACAGCTAAACGTTTAGGGATTCGACTTAATGAATATAACATTTACTGACCATTCTTCCAGGCTTTTCAATGAGTTCCATCAGTGATCTCACAAGTGTCTGACCGACAACTGGTCCTCTTTGATATATGACTATCATTGACCATATTTAAGGATTTCCATAACGACTCCAAGCCATTCTCTTCTCAAGTCTCCGATCACACTGATAACTTGAGGGATCCTAATTCACATAGAATTAGTTGTTCTTGGAGATTACAATGATGCTTCTTATCAAGCAGATAACTCCTAAGTTTAAGTACAAATGAACACATAGTGTTCTAGCAAGATGTGAGCAACAACTCCTTGCTATCTTTACATTCTACAAAGATGTATATATATTTGACAGTTTGATGACATCTTGTAGATCTTCTTCATTTTCTTTGTTGAGCAAGCTTCAAGCAACAACTCCTTGCTTCAGATCTTCAATATAGCTCAGATGATGAAGTTGGTTGATGACTTGACTGATTTGCGATGTTGTCTTGTTCATCAATAGCTTCTGTTCCAATTAATTGTTGTTGAGTTGAATGATGATCTTTGAGCTTCAACAACAATGGCCGTGTGTTAATGGTGATATCTTTAAGTGTTTAGTGTAACAACGATAACTGATCATTGTGACTATCATCACATCTACACCTTCAGAAGCGCATTCTTCTTTCCTTTAAATAGCCAAGTAAAATATATCCGTTAGAGAGTTGTTGGCAGTTTGAAAAGAGTCGTTATGCATTGATGAAAGTTGTACTGCCATATCTTCTTTTTAATGTAGAATAAGTGATGGGATAGGTCTTTTTAGCACGGTGTACAGTCATTGCTAATGGTAACATTTGTCTTCAAATCTTCAGAGGCTTCTGATGGTAATTAATTGAAGCATGAGTAGAGACTTTATAACTGGGTCTTCAGAAACTTCAAGTCTTCCGTCTTCAGAACTTGTCCATTAGGAATCTGTCTTCATAACTTCAGCACTTGTCTTGAAACCCGTTATCTTCACTGCTTCAAGTCTTCAGAATCTTGTTCACACAGAACGCTGTCTTCATAGTCTTCAGCACTTGACCTTTAGAACCATAATCTTCAAAACACTTCAGTATTCAGAGTCTTTCTGCACTTGGTCTTCAGAGCCTTCAGCCTTCAGAACTTCAAGTCTGTAGCGAGCGATTTTGGACGCGGTTCTTAAGCGCTGGTCGCTCTCTGCGGTTTGAGCTTAAAACTACAGGTCGATTCATTTTTTATCCTATTGTGAGCTGAATAAGGAAGGGAAATAGATGTCTCCAATTAACCCTGCTTGCATACTGAGTTTAAACAGCGGTCTGTTAGGTTACGCATGCTATCAATGTGGGGGGACTTTGTACTGGTTATTTGTATTTTTGCCAATACGGTTTCTTTCTTTTTATCTGGGCAGAAGGTTTCTGGCGGGGAACAAGGATTAGGATGTTAGGACTGATGCTTTTGAATTACTGCTTTTGATTGATGGGATTTGGGTTTTTTGTTGATTGTGCTCGCTAAGATCTTTTCTTTCGATCTTATGCCTACGTATTCCCGTTTACCGAAATAGGGAAATCAGAGCGTTCGTAGTTCCTCCTATTCTATGGGAGGAAATGGGTGTTTTGGTGTCTTGTTCAAAGCCCAAGACGTGAAGCGAAAGGTAGTTTGTATCTTGTTCAAAGCCCAAGATGTGAAGCTGAAAGGTCTATTTGTGTCTTGTTCAAAGCCCAAGACGTGAAGCTGAAAGACCTCGGTTTTAGAGAGAATTTGTCATCCCTAAAGAGGGGAGAAGGAGAATTACTTTAACTGGGATACGCGGATCCGAGCAATGCCATAATTTCTGAAGAAAGGGTTTTAACCTGAAGGAGAAGACTTTAACTCAGTGTAGAGAAATGCCATCTTTCCTTAGGAATTTCTCATGCTAAAAGAGGGACATTGGCGTGGATATAGATGATCCAGAGGCTTGCCGCTTACAGCGATTAGATGGAGGGAAAGAAGTTGTTGATGTTTGTGTACTGTGAACGAGGCACAGCTTTGATGCTAAAAGGTTGATTGGATCAACCAGTGGTTTTCTTATACAAAGCCTAAGAGGAGGCTAATTTCCGCTAGGAAAATCATTATACAAAGCCTAAGAGGAGGCTAATTTCCGCTAGGAAAATCATTATACAAAGCCTAAGAGGAGGCTATTTTGTGTCTCGTACAAAGCCCGAGAGAGAGGCTAAAAGTTTTTGACCCGACGATGGAATCTTTTGGTATCTCGTATAAAGCCCGAGATGGAGGCTATTTGACTCAACAATAGAGTTTTTTGTATCTCGTACGAAGCCCGAGATGGAGGCTAAAACGTTGTTTGACTCCGCTGGGGAGAATCATTGTACAAAGCCCAAGAGAAGGCTAAGGTTACTGTGTCAGTTAAGTGACAGGTCCAATATACTGATTTTGAAAGAGAAAATCAGTTCTTATATGAGCATCACTGTACTCATAGGTTAGATCTGAGGATCGGGGTGGTTTCCTTTCCTTTGAGGAAATGGGAAATCCAAAGGGTATTGAGACTGTCCGAGTCTGCGGGTTTCCTTCCTATTTTTGAAGAGTGCTTGAGAATGTCTTTGAGACTCAAGGAAGTTAGACTGTTTGTGTCTAGAGTTTCATCTTTTGTACTATGCTTTGAGAAACAGTAGTAGACTCTACGAAAGGACTGTTCTATGCAGATGACTAAGTTCTGTTCCTATACCTCTAGGAGGTCGTCGGGACAATTTGTACGAAGCCCAAGAGGAGGCTAGAAACTTTTAAGAAGCCGACGAGTCCTTGTACTAAGCCGAAGAGGAGGCTATCATTCCCGGGGGAAGAGACCATTATACGAAGCCTAAGAGGAGGCTGTGAATACTTCTAAGAAGCTGTAGGGTCCTTGTACGAAGCCCAAGAGGAGGCGGGGTTGCTTTTAGGAAGCCTGTGGGTCCTTGTATAATGCCCAAGAGGAGGCCGATGCTTTTAAGAAGCCCGTGGGTCTTATCATCTCCTTTCCATTAGGAGAGATAACTCTTTTAAAGATAAAAACCACTGGTAAACGTGTGAGGTTTACTATCCAGCGACTTTTAGCTTTTAAAGAGGGTTCCTTAGTTAAGGTCCAAGATTATGACCGTAGTGGGTACCCAAACCCCGAGACATTCAAGGCAAGCTATCCACAAGGAATAGATCAAGTCAGGAAAGTTTGAGAATTTGGAAGAAACTCAAAGATGCCATTCACGGAGAATACATTCATCTTGGGGAGTAGAGCTTCTTGACGATTCCTAAGGAGGACAGCCGAAGAGAAGACTGTATCTGGTGCTCCTATTGGGGATCTAGGCGTCTATTTCTACGAATAAATGAAATGGCGTCACCTAGTTCTAGACGTAGTTGCCAGGGAAACTCGAAATATCTATACTATTATTACACAGTAGATATGAGTTTATGAAAGGAGACTTACAGTGAGCAGCCCCACAATACAGTTTATAATATGAAAGCAGTAAACGAAAGCGATAACCACTTACTCGGTTGGAGTGCTTCCATGCTGTTTGGTTAGTTATTCAACAAAGAAAGATTGAAAACAACAGTATATTCAAAATCAAAGGAGAAAGTGCTTTGAAAAAGAAAGATTTGGGGCTTACAGCTCGAGGAGAGGCCCAGGGTTTTATCAGTGAGCGCACTGTTTGACTTTGTACAGAGGGACTTATACAAGTGACTGGGGCCCAAAAATGGTTTTCTGTCAAGAGGCCCAAAAAGGTTTAAAGGAAAAAGAGTGGGGCTTATAACACGAGGGTAGGCCCAAATGATTTTTCGTTTAAAAAATGGCGATCGCGCCGAGGTTTTCTTTTAACGCGGAGGGACTTATACAATAAGTGAGGCCCAAAATTGTTTTGGTTAAAAGGGGGATTGGGTCTTACACTCTAATAGAGGCCCAAAGTGTTTTTAATGGGTCTTATAGCTCAAGGAGAGGCCCAAGGATTATTTTGAAAAGGGCGACGATCGCACCGTTTGTTTTTGACGGTATCGGGACTTATACAAGTGACTGAGGCCCAAAATGATTTGGTCAAAAAAGGATTGGGTCTTACACTCTATTAGAGGCCCAAAAAGTTTTAAGAAAAAGAAATGGGTCTTATTACTCGAGGGTAGGCCCAGGTTTATTTTAAAAAAGGCGACGATCGCGCCGTTTACTTGTATAGAGGGACTTATACAATGAATGAGGCCCAAAAGGTTTTTGTACAAGGGGGATGGGTCTTACACTCTCTCAAGAGGCCCAAAATGATTTGAAAATGATTTATGAGGGTTGAATTAATCCAAAACCCTAATTTGTTTTCAAAAATGTATTTAATTGAATAAAAATTCAATTAAAATGATCAAAAATTGTTTAACACATGGAAAACAAATTATGATCTTGGATTAATGCTTCAAAAATTAAGTATTGACCTAAAAAATAATTAGAAAGCATTAAAAGTTGCAAAATCAATGTAGAAAAAATATTTAAAATGTCAAAAACAATTAAAATATTAATTCTTTGCAAAAATATCAATTATATGCAATAAATAATATTTTTGGGATTTTTTGTTAAAATAAAATAATTTAACATTTTTGTGAATTATTAAAAAAGGAATCAACTCAAAATCATTAAAACTCAGAGAGAAATTAATTTTTGAATCAATTAAACAAAATCACAAAATTCAAATATTTGAATTTCTAAAAATGGCGCCAAGAACAAGCTGAAGAACACGCGCGTGTTCTTGGTTTCTCAGATTTGCATTTTCTATCCAATCTCCATGAATACGTAATCATATCATGCAATCCACATATCATTATGCTCGTCTCAACCTCACGATCATGTCTATGTACTTTAATTTCATTTAAATTAAACATACAATAAGAAATCACGAAGAGACCTCAAGAACCCTAATTTCTGCATGAAGGCTAGGATTTTTGATACGCGGTTCAAACAATGCAATTAATTGAGGGAAAACATTCCATGCATGATTATGAACATATGGCCAAATTATTGTGCCAGGAAATATGCATAGATTGAGAGATGACCAAGTATGTGCTCACCTCTAGGCCGTGACAGCAAGTGCAATGTGATTTTTGATTTGGAGGTGTTACAGATGAGTGGTGATGATCTGAACAGCTTCCCTACACCCTATGGATTGTGTTTGGATGGTTGGACTTGATTGAAATTGGCTGGATCATTTTGTGGTACCTCAGCTGCGCTTTGGTTAAAACCTTGAGCAACCAGCTGGTGATTTTGTGAAATTGATGTTTCAGAAGTAATCTAAGTGTTTGATCAGCTCATATGTGATGTATGTGAGGTGTGTGAGTGATTGGTTTGATTGGAATTGCTCTCAAACTCAAAACCCGATAGCTACCTTGCCAAGAAAGGCATTTTTGCCAAGAGAAAGAGATTTTGAGGAAAGCATCTGTTAGATGGCTTTGGTGTACTCAAATTGACCACAATTGAGCTCTATTTATAGTAGAGCAAGTTTGTTTTGCAAGGAATAGTGCATGGCAGCTGCAGCAGGTGTTTCCTCAATGTTGGCCAATGGAAATGCAAGTCTCCTCTAGCCATTGACTAGAGGTTAGAGCACAGAGCTATGGTCCCCTTGGTCTTAGATAAGTCTTGACTGATTTCAAATGAGAATGGCTCAGTCCATGCCACCTTGATGGTTCCATTGAATGCTTCATTCCAAATTTGAAGTCTTGTCCCTATTTTGGCCATTCTAGGTTCAACATGCTATTTCTTGTTCCATGGACTTTGGAGGCTTGGCTCAGTGATTGTCCCCTTTAGATTCAATCCTCTGAGGTGTCCAAGTGGATAGGAGCAATTGAATTTGGATGATTTTGGCAAATCGACCAAAGTTGCAAATTCTGCCTTGCCTTGACAGATTTTAGCAAGGCAACTTGCCAATGTCATATCTCATGGTGTAAGTTGAATTTGGCAATGTTATTGGCCATTTTGGAAAGCTCTTACATGATACAACAACTGTTTGAACAAGTTTGGTTTTGATCTCTTCTGATTCCAGGTGAAAAATCCCCCTACATTTGGCAAAAAGTGAGGCAGAATCTGACTTAGTGAAAATTTCACTAAGTGTTGGAAAAAGTGACATTTTCACTTTTCAGCCACTTTGATCACTCCATAACTCAAAATCCTTAATGAATTGGAATGACTTGTAGTTGAAGTTTTTGTAGGTGATAATGAGGGCTACAAATCCATCTTTGGATGAGAAAAAATGGCCTTGTGGTTTAGGAGTTATGGTCCTTCAAAGTTGGTACCCTTGCCACTTTATTTTTAACTTAGAAAAATTTCTAAGTTTTATGGTTACCCCTTTTACAAGTTATCTCACTTTTCTTGATTTTTCTTGATGAATGATGATTCAAATCATACAGTAACATCATTTTAGGGTTAAAAATCCATTTTGGTGAAAAATCTCAAAAAGTCAAAGTTGACTTTTGTGCACAATTGACTTTTTATCAGATGAATTCTAAACTGTGCAATTCTTCAGGAAATCATGTCCTTGACCTAAATCAAACTTGATGGAGATGTTCCATAGGTGTCATAGGGTATATTCAATCATGTATTAGGGTTTGGGAGCATGTCTTGGTCAAAAGTCAAAGTTACAGTTGACTTTTCCCTTAAAACCCTAATTGTGGTGCAGATGGAATTGAGACTTGTTGCTCAAACTTCTTGGATTAATCCATTGTCCCAAATGGATCAATATGGTATATTAGAGACCCTCAAATCATCTCTTGAGGTCTTGGCTCATGATTTGTCCCAAAAGTCAACTTAGGGGTGAATTAGGTCAAGAAACCCTAATTCCTGATTTTTGATGAATGCATCCCTTGAGGCAAAATTGACTTGATGCATGGGTTCATGAGGTTCCATGAGGTATATTAGGTTATGTTTTGGATCAATGGCTTGTTCCCAGATGAAACTTTTCATCTGGAGGCCCTGGGTGATCAAAACCCTAATTTGGTGACACTGGCGATCTTGAGGCTTAATCCACCTAAAAGGGAGCAACCTTGTGCTTAATCCTTGAAGTGGGAGTCCTTTTGATCCTTTGAGGATGTTTGAGAGATTAGACAAGTTGAAAATCAAGTCATTTCTTGATTGGGCCTTTGTCTAAAGCTCAGAGAGGGCTTGAAACCCTAATTTTGATTGTAGTGGATGCTCAACAACCCTTGAGGCATTTGGTGAGGCATGATGGTTCATCCATATTGTGATGATGATTTACACAATGACGGGAAATCTTAGTGGTCAAAATTTGGGGTATGACAAAGTCATGAGAATCTTCAGCACTTTGGTTCTCCACAAGATTATATCTTCAGAAGCTTCGCTATCTTCAGAATCATAACCACTTTCAGAGTAGCATCCACAAGAGCATTGTAGCAGCAATATTGGCATCCTTGGATCTATCTGATTATGATCAGATACATAAGCATACTTGCTTCTTGCGACTTGTGTTACACATAGTAACTCGTATATGATCATTTACACACATCTTGCTGGTGTTTGTTGGATCTGATATCTTCTATGATTATGATCTGCACACAACACACATTAGAACATAAAATAGTTCTTTAACAAATACTCATTATTGTCATCAAAACATAGAGATGACTTGCAGAGACAATTCTTGCTCTAACAATCTCCCCCTTTTTGATGATGACAAAACCATGTATTTTGATTGAACATTTTATACAAGGTTATCACCAAACATAACATATTCAGATTTCGGAACAACAGCTCCCCCTGAATGTGTTAACCCCAAAATTTTATTTGTTATCGTCTAGAATCTTATCTGATCCAAAGACTCACAGAGTAACAATTTGAGTTGTTAGAACATAGAATAGATAAGGGCTACTTCCCTATCTGTCTTAAGGTGACAAAAGTCTTCACCATCTAGACTTGTTCATCAGAACCTTTGTCTTCAGATCTTTAGAACTTAGTTCCTTTGGTCATCGTATCAGAGCTCATAATCTTCAGAGTCTTCTGAAGCAATTTCTACTTTTCAGCAGAATCATTTTAGCACATAAATAGAACCATTCTTTTCTAATAACTTAGCCACACTTTTTATCAGAATTTAACTTGTCTTTTGACGTAATAAACTCCCCCTGAGTTTCAGACTTGATGATCTTCAGATTCTTGATTTGTTCATACTGATTCTGATCATCAATTAAGATCTTGCCATTTCAGAGTTTGACTTGAACACAGGCCTTCATCTCAGAACCTTGTTACTTGTCACAACTCATTGGTTCATTAAAGCATGATTCTTGATCTGATTGAAAAATATTTTTGTGATCAATCAAAGCTTGATTTGAATCTTGACACCCTTGTAGGCTGAGTCAATTGTAGATTTAGACTGATGCCAAAATATTTTCTTCTGAATTGAAGCCTTGGTTTATCAGAACTTCTTTTTCTTGGATCTTTTATCCAAATCTCCAGACAGTCTTCGACTTCTGATTTGCTCAGTTCTTCTGAAAAGCATCTTGGATTGTGGACTTTATCTTGACAGCTTTTAGGAATATTTCTTCTTCTGATTCTTATGTTCTGAATCTCATACTCTCAGACAGCTTACAGCTTCTGAACCAAGTGAGACGGGAATAACGATAACTTTGACTTTCAGAAAGTTCTCAACTTCTGAACAGTACTGGGTAATTCTAATTCTGAACACATGTTCACAAAGTGTACAACTTCGATAATATGAAAAAACATTTCACAAGAACTTTTATCAGAGTTCTTCCAATTTAACCTGTTCTAAGAGAATGCCTAGTGAACTTGTTCAGAATTCCTTGGTTAAACATCAAACATACGTTAGTGGTAAAACGCATTAATATCAGAGTTGATGTTTAGCATTCTTTAACATATATCATTATATCAAAATCATATTCTATTTTCTTCCCCTTTTTGACATCATCAAAAAGTCAAAGCATTTATGCATTTAAAACATGATCAATATGAAAATGAACAATCTATCAGAGCAAAACTAATGAAATTTCATTAATTGATCGTTTGAGAAGTACATAACAAGCAGAGAATAGAGTATAAACATCATCACTAAAACTTAGATCTAAACTATAGAACATGGCAAAGACTCGTAAGACCTTAATCATCAAACTCTTCAATATTGTCTACTCTAGCACATCTTGTTTCAGTTACTGGAGGTTCAGGTCCAAGTCTGCTCAATAATCCCCAGAACTTTTCTCTCAGCATTATCTCAGATAGTATCCTTCCGTAAGGAACGTAAGAATGCATCTGAGTTCTTGAAATTCTAATAGAGTGTTTCAAGTGATTGAAGATGATTTTAGGAAGGTCGATCCTGAAGTGATGCGTTAGGAGGAAGATGAAGACTCTGTCATCATGGGACAATGTGCTTCTGGCAGTTGCACGCAGACGAAGGTTGATAAAAGAGAATCTGAACCATGTTCTGGGAGAAGGAAGAAGCTTCTCAGAAGTGTTTGGTTCATAGGACACTGAATCATCAAACAAAATCTGACATCTCTTTACCAAGCCCAAGTCAGATTGATAGTCATCAACAATGACTCTAGACACGACACATTTTGTGATCTTTTCTATTAAGGAAATAGAGATAGTAATTGGGAGGTGGTAAACCTCTGACCAGATGGTATTTCCGTCATTACTGATCCTGGAAAATTTCCAGAATTCTTTGACAAGAGTTGAAAAAATAGGACCGTTTAGCAAGGCATAATAACCATGCCAAGATTGGATTTGCATGCTCTTCACAATTTCCAGACCATCATTTTGGAGTCGAGCAAGGTTTGGTTGTTTTTCAGAGATGATTTCTAGAGTTTCTATATTTCCTCTAAAGGTTGGGGCAGCCATTGTTTTAGCACACGGGAGGTTTTAAATTGTTATCTGTTTAGATCAAGAATGGAATAAGGGTTGGAGGATCGGTTCCTAGTATTTACAGAGTAATGGGATTTAGCACTCAATCGTTTGTATTAATTATGTTCTAGGTAGGTTATGAGTGCCTAAGGTATACTAAGAGACATAAATAATTGAAAAAGATAGGGAGCAGTTAATCTTATTAATGAGTGAATATCAATCGATCAGGAATAAGTAACTACCCTCCACTTAGTGGCTAAAATAACTATCACATATTAATGACATCGAGAGGAAAGGTACGAAACTACTACCCTACTGTAAGAGATATTAAATGAGAATAATCATGGTTTGATCATTTCCAAGAAATTTTTAACTGCTCATTATGAACTCTTTATAATGATTTAAGATATAACCAAGGTTAAACACATTAATCATTTTAAGTGACACATTCACATCTTTAGAGACTGGAAAACCAGAGGGTTTGTATTTGATAATAGATACTTCTAATCGTAATTATTTAAATATTTTTAAGGAGTTTTAGAAGAGATAAGTTATTTACTCAAAAAGAGACATTTCATTAATACATAGATAATGTGACACGTAATAAGATGATTAATTTAAACTATTAATCAGACAAGAGTACAATAACAAGGACACAAGACATGATTAGCTTATCAGAACCGGTCATGTTCTCCTAACCACAAAAGACTTCACATTTAGTCTTCAACAAGAAATCTTCTGGAAAGTTTTCAGAACCATCCTCTGCTATTTTCTCTTTGATTAAATTTACTGTTCCATATCTGAAGAAAATCTCACACAAAACTGTTGCATAAGGAATGTAAGACTTTGTATGATTTCTGGACTCAGAGATGGATTTCCAGAGACAGTTGAAGATTGTGTATGGAAGGTTTATCTGAATATCCCTCATCAGAAAATAAATAAATTCATGGTCATGATATCGCAGTTCGTCATGGTTTTCTTCTCTGGGAAGAAAATTGGACAGCACAAGCTTGTACCAGGCTTTGGGAATGGGTTGGAAGGTTTATATTCTGATGACAGGTCATGAAGAAAGGAAAATTTATTAGAAGGAAAGAACTTATTTCTGTCAAAATCAACAGTGATTCCAACGTTTTCACAACCAGATGCAAGAGCGATTGAGAAGGGAGTGATAGAGATGGGGACTTCAAACACATAGGAAGTGATACGACCACTTTCATGATCAAGGTATGCATGCTTCCAGAAGTCCTTAACTAGATTCACGTAAATGAGTTTTTCTGACATAGTGGAGTATCTCGTCTACTGTCTATCATAAAACACATCTACCAAGCTGCTAGATATGTTACCCGTAAGAGGAGGAACATTAATTACAAATTGTTTTTCAGAAATAAATTCAAGCAGGTCTTCATTTCCTAGAAAGGCTAGTGGAGGCATGATGGTAAATGGAGAACAGAATTTTGACACTGATGGTTATGTGGTAGAGAAATTTAAATGTGATATCTTTTGATAGGGAGAGATATTTTATATACATCTAAATAGGTAAGATGAGTTGAGCCTAACCTAGGGATAACGTAGATCAAGTACACATCACGTGACAGGAGTTTTGATTTAATGAGATGACGTGAACAGTCTTTATAAAAAGAGAGAGATACTATTTAGATTATAGATAAGATCTTGGAAGTGTTAGCGAGGCAGAAACTGTCATATGGATAGAGTTACTTATGTCATACGAAATATCTTTAACATATTTTCAATGGAACTTATGTTCTTAAGGATATATCATGAGTGCACACATTGTCCAGAGATTTGATCAAAAAAAATTTCTTGAAAAGAGAGAATATTTCAGATCATTAATATTTCTACTTACCAGATAATTTTCAGTTTGTTCTTGCAGTGACATTTAATTAGTTATAGATAAGGAGAGTCATACCTTAGAGAGTCCGAACTCTTCGCCGTGATGCTTTATCTGAGGGATTTCCATTCTGACTCTGAGCTTTTTCTTCCTTCAGTGTGTTCTGACGTTGTAATCTGACATTGAAGAATATCGATGTCTTCTGAACTCGGATCTCTAGTCTGAGAACTAGACTCAATCTTATCTTTAGATGATCTTATCCCTTTTTCCGTTTAAAAACATTCATCTAACTTTTGAGAGCAACTTTCAAAGAATCTGATCTTTATTATCAGAACATTTATCAAGCTTCCATTTCATAACATCTTCTGACTCTGATTCTTCGAACAGATGCAGAGCTTGTTCAGAAACGAGTATCATCAAACATGTGTGTAACACATGACATAGTTTGTATAACAATCTTGTTCTTGCAGTGCTGATCTAATTTGTTTAGATTTAGTCCATCAAAGGATTTACAGCATATCTGCTTCTGAAAAGAGTGTCAGCTGATTTCTTCATTCTGAACAAAATCAGTGACTTAGATCCTTTTAGTCTTCGAATAGATGACTTCTGTTTATGCATCTAGTCAAGCATCTTCTGATTCCAGAATTTATGCAACGTGAACTTTTGAGAGGAAAATCAAATAACTTTCCGACCAATTACAGTTAGTTCAACTGAGATAGAGCAGAACTCAACCGTCTATGTTATTTTAACCAAGACTCGGACATTGTTCTTAATCAGATTCCATATGAGTCTCTAGATTTCCTCTTTCTGAAGGTTCTTCAGTTTTCTGCAAGGTTTCTTTTGCAGACTTAATTCTGAAGTTCAAAATCATAGAACAACAATCTTTCTTCTTTACATGAAGAAATTCTTAGTGAGCTTTAAATGAGAAAGTCAAGGGTGGACTAATCCGTTTCTTGAAAACATCTCAAAAACTCATAAAGAGATAATCTTCAGCAAACAAGATTTCTTGTTTTCTGATGATTCAATCTTGAGCAAAATACGTTGTTTATCCAAATGTATCTTCTAAGATAAGAATTCAATAGATACTACTACTTATCTGATGAATCTATCTTGTCAGCTGATTCTTCCATCTTTTCTTAAGTTTTAGAGAGGAAGATTCCGTTGTTGACAACAACAAAAAATTCAAGAATCAGTGACTTGCTCCGGTAATCCGTTTGATTACAATTTAGTACACAGTCATCTTCTGAATTGATACTGAAATTGTAAGTGGATTGAAATCTTACTCAGAGTATTTCTGCACACCATATCTGGATCTTTTTCTGACACTGTTAAGTGTTTGATATCCATCAATAACAGAACTGGAGCTCTGATACCAACTGAAGGTGTGAGAAAGACATAAGAAAGGGGGGGTTTGAATTGTGTTTTTAACTCTTACTAAATTTTTGCCTCTTATCATTATCGTGCAAGGGAATATCAGAGTTGCGTTGAGAGACTCTGACTTGCGAAGTGTCATTCATATTGAGTAATGTATGAAGCATAAGTGACAAGGAGAATCTGAATTAGAAATGCTTGAATCAGACTTGCAATGCAGAAGCTCATCAGAGTTTGATTGCAAAGTTCTCACTTGCTATGCAAGGTTCTGATAAATGATACAGAAACATAAACAATCAAACAAAGCATAAACAAGAGTAAAGAACACACGATATATCCTGGTTCACTTGAACCATTCCCAAGCTAGTCCAGTCCACCCTTCCAAGGTGATTTCGCCTTAAACACAAGGACTTAATCTACTATAATCAAAACCGATTACAGATGCACGGGCAACAGCCGGTGACTAACATCCTGGACAACCGCAACTGTGACTAACCCACAATGAACCGTTCAGGGATTCAACTTAATGAATATAATGAACATTGACCTAATAGGTTCCAATCTCGCAAGATCTACTATCAGGATTTCACAACTAAACGTTCAGGGATTCGACTTAACTAATATAACGTTTACTGACCATTCTTCCAGGCTATTCAATGATTTCCATCAGTGATCTCACAAGAGTCTGACCGAAAACTGGTCCTCTTTGAGATATGACTATCATTGACCATATTTCAGGATTTCCACAACGACACCAAGCCATTGTCTTCTGAAGTCTCCGATCACACTAATCACTTAAGGGATCCTAATTCACATAGAATTAGTTATTCTTGGAGATTACAATGATGCTTCTTATCAAGCAGATAACTCCTAAGTTTAAGTACAAATGAACACATAGTGTTCTAGAAAGATATGAGCAACAGCTCCTTGCTATCTTTACATTCTACAAAGATGTATATATATTTGACAGTTTGATGACATCTTATAGATCTTCTTCATCTTCTTTGTTGAGCAATCTTCCAGCAATAACTTCTTGCTTCAGATCTTCAATATAGCTCAGATAATGAATTTGGTTGATGACTTGACTGATTTGCGATGTTGTCTTGTTCATCAACAGCTTCTGTTCCAATTAATTGTTGTTGTGTTGAATGATGATCTTTGAGCTTCAACAACAATGGTCGTGTGTTAATGGTGATAGCTTTAAGTGTTTAGTGTAACAACGATAACTGATCGTTGCAACTATCATCACATCGACACCTTCAGAAGCATATTCTTCTTTCCTTTAAATAGCCAAGTAAAATATAGCCGTTAGAGTGCTGTTGGCTGTTTGAAAAGAGTCGTTATGCAATGATGAAAGTTGTACTGCCATATCTTCTTTTTACTGTAGAAGAAGTGATGGGATATGAATTTTTAGCACGGTGTACAGTCATTGCTAACGGTAACATTTCTCTTCAAATCTTCAGAGGCTTCTGATGGTAATTAACTGAAGCATGAGTAGAGAATTTATAACTGGGTCTTCAGAAACTTCAAGTCTTCCGTCTTCAGAACTTGTCCATTAGGAATCTGTCTTCATAACTTCATCACTTGTCTTGAAACCCGTTATCTTCACTGCTTCAAGTCTTCAGAATCTTCAGAACCTTGTTCACTCATAACGCTGTCTTCAGAGTCTTCAGGACTTGACCTTTAGAACCATAATCTTCAGAACACTTCAGTCTTCAGAGTCTTTCTGCATTTTGTCTTCAGAGCCTTCAGCCTTCAGAACTTCAAGTCATGAGAATCTTCAGCACTTTGGTTCTCCACAAGATTATTTCTTCAGAAGCTTCGCTATCTTCAGAATCATAACCACTTTCAGAGTAGCATCCACATGAGCATTGCAATAGCAATATCAGCATCCTTGGATCTATCTGATTATGATCTGATACAGAAGCATACTTGCTTTTTGCGACTTGCGTTACACAAAGTAACTCGTATATGATCATTTACGCACATCTTGCTGGTGCTTGTTGGATCTGATATCTTATATGATTATGATCTGCACACAACACACATTAGAACATAAAATGGTTCTTTCACAAATACTCATTGTTATCATCAAAACATAGAGATGACTTGCAGAGACAATTCTTGCTATAACACTATAGTCAGGTTAGACAAAATAACTTACTCTCTAGTACAGACCATAAGTCAAGTCATGTGGCCACTATTTATCCTGAGGATAATTATAAAGGATTATATCATGCTAATGTTATTCCTTTCAATGTTAATAATAATTCCACACCTCAACAGTCTAGTCCTCAGAGTTTTTCACTCCACTCAAGACATCAGTACCACATTTTTCTCCAATGAACTCACTTTGTCATCCTGTATTCCCATCTCTGAGTCCTCTCAATCTCTTTTCATTGGCACCAGCATTCTTGTTGCTCCTTTACTTGAAAATAATCACCCTATGTTGACTAAAGCACAAACTGGCAAGTCAAAACCTAAAGTGTTCCTAGTCCACTCTGAGTCTTAACCCATTAGTGTCAAATAAGATATGACCAAGCCTGAGTGGGCTAAGGTTATGACAGATGAGTTCAATGCCCTTCAGGCCAATACCACATGGACGTTAACCACTCTACCTTTTGACAGAAAGGTAGTAGGCTGTAAGTGGATGTTTAAGATCAGGGAAAATGCTGATGGGACAATTCACATGTATAAAGCCAGACTTGTGTCAAAGGGTTTCTACTAAGAACAAGCATTTGATTACATTGAAACATTCTCTCCAGTGGTAAAGCCTACCACTATTAGTGTTATTCTAACTCTTGTTATCACGCACAAGTGGGATATCCAACAAATTGATGTTAATAATGCCTTTTTAAATGGCATTCTTCATGATGAAGTATACATGACTCAACCATCTGTTTTTGTATATTCCAACTTGGTGTTACCTTATATGCTTTGGTTTATGTTGATGACATACTTATGACTGGTTCAAGTACAGATCTTATACACAAAATAATCAATAAGTTGCATCACGATTTTTCTCTAAAAAGATTGGGTCGACCTAGCTACACTACTACGAAAAACCCATTTAGCAACGGTTGGGAATGACATATAATGACGCGGGCGAAGACATTGTTATGTAGATTGTTGTTGTAAGTTCGCCGTTTCTACAACGGTCTGGAAACCGTTGTTGTATTCTGGAAGCGCGCGATATATTGCAACGGTTAAGTATTTCAACCGTTGTAATATATATTAACTATCACAACGGTTATCAGTATGAACCGTTGTCATATATGTTAACTATCACAACGGTTATTTGTCTCAACCGTTGTGGAATGTATCCTTAGTTTATTAAATACAAATGTATATTGCTTGTTTTACCATCCACCTTATTAAAGAAATACAACCATTAAAATTGGTAAAGAACTATATAATCTGAAAATTAAACTGTTCTTGAAAACCAACTTAAACACACAACTGTTTTCCGAATTGCATCCATTTCATTCCGCACATTTTATCTTCCTTAACATAAAATTTATGGTTCGATGGTCAGTTTCCTTCAATCCATCGATATCTTTTGTTATAGTTTACCTCATCATCGCCAAAAATCGCCACGATTTTATCATCATAACAATGATCATGATCTTAACAACCACGGCGATTAGTGACGATGATGAGGTAAATTATAATAAAAGATATCGAGGGATTGAAGGAAACCGACCATCGAACCATAAATTTTATGTTAAGGAACATAAAATGTGCGGAATGAAATGGATGCAATTCGGAAAATATTGACATGATAAAGGTTGGTTTTCAAATACATCCTAATTTTCAGATTATAATGTTCTATAGCAATTTAACCGATTGCATTTTCAATAAAAGGATAGTGAAACAAACGATATACATAGTATATAATAAACTAAATTTCATATACAATATCAGAATGAATTCATATATATGTACCTTATCAGAATGAATTCATATATAGGTACCACCATCATCATCACCATGTGAAACAAATCCTAAGAAGTGGGAAGCAATGATGAAAATTAGTTAGTATTAAATTTAACTATATACAATATACATAGTATATATATAATAAACTAATGTTCTATATCAATTTAACTGATTGCATTTTCAATAAAAGGATAGTAAAACAAACAATGTACATAGTATATAATAAACTAAATTTCATATACAATATAAGAATGAATTCATATATATGTACCTTATCAGAATGAATTCATATATATATGTACCACCATCATCATCACCATGTGAAACAAACCCTAAGAAGTGGGAAACAATGAAGAAAATTAGTTAGTATTCAAAACAAAACAACCAAAAGTTGAAACAAAACCCTAAGAAGTGGGACTGTACCATTACAATGAAGTTCACCTTGCTTGTGAAGCATTGAAGTCGAATCTGCACAAAATGAAAACAATCAACAAAAACAACATAAAGCAAACGAGATAATGAGAACTATTTAACAAAAAGATTGAAGTAGAAGACTACCTTATTTTCCATAAACAACATGTACATTACGCTTGCTACCGCCAGCATCATCACCATGTTCATCTAGTTTTAGATTCTGCAGGAAGAACTACAAGGAGGAAGAAGCTTAAATCAAAAGCTTCATACGTCTTGTATTTCTTCTCGCAGATTCTAAAAAAAGATGAAGTTTGGGTGCTAGGATTTCGCTGTGAAGGAAACGGCGCGACTGTCAAAAAGGGAAAGTTAATTCCCTTATATAGGTAAATTTTTCACAACGGTTTTCTTAAATAACCTTTATGATAGATTATATATTAATTTAATAATATCACAACGGTTAGTTATAATAACCGTAGCGATACCCCTTATACGTGGTACAAGGTTCGACACTAGGCAACAACATTTTCCTAAAATTACGCCTGGATTATAAGTGATATCGCTACGGTCATTACTTATAACCGTCGTGATATTATTAACCGTTGCAGTTCCCAACATATGAACGGTTTACAAGAAAATATAGTTCCAGAATATGAACGGTTTACAAGTTATCATCATTACAAGTATTAAACTATCAGTCTTTTCATCTTCAACCTCATCTATAAATAGACAATTTTACATATCTAAATAATATATTCTTCGTAACAATGAGTTCAACAAATCAGAATCCTAGAAACCTCAATGAGGAATGTCAGGCGCCAATCCAGGAGGTCGTCCAACCAGCAACTGCCAACTTCAGGGATGCCTTAAGGGTAAGGAAGAATAAGAAGAAGAAGAAGAAGAAGAAGAAGAAGAAGAAGCCGAAGAAGAAGAAGATAAAGAAGAAAATGAGGCCTGTATATTATGATTCCGATGAGGGGAGTGAGGATAGATGTCTAGATTATGAAGATGCATTTTATGCTATGGGCTCTGACAATGATCTTGATATGTAATATGTTTATCAATGTACTCTCAATGGAATATTAAAATAAAATTATGTCTATATATGTTCATCTCTTACAGTTTTATTTTTAAAGTTATATATATACTCTATTGCACTTAAAAATACTAAAGAATACATTGCTGTGAATCGAAGCGTGATACATGTAGTACAACGGTCTTCTAATACAAGCGTGTTAAAATGTAAAAATATGGAAAAAAAATATAGAGCTGGGAATCGAAGCTTGTTACACAGCTTGTATTACAACGGTTATGTAATACAACCGTCGTTAAATATGGCGTTATAAATTTTTAATCCTGTTACAACGGTGGGATACGAAACTGTGGTAAAGCTGGCGTCGTTAAATGGGGTTTTCGTAGTAGTGCTACTTTCTAGGTATTGAAGTACAATTTTGCAGCAATGGTTCCATGTTCCTCACTTAGTCAAAATATGTCAAGGACCTTCTTGCAAGAGAAAATATGGAGAATGCCAATGGTGTTCCTAATCCAATGTTAAGCAATTGTAAGTTAAGCAAACATGGCACAAATCTTTTCTGATCCCCAACTTTACAAGTCGATGGTAGAAGCTCTTCAATACGTGACTTTGACCAGGCCTAATATTGCCTTTTGTGTGAACAAAGCATGCAATTAATGGCTTGTCCACTAGATACTCATTGGGCTGCAGTTAGAAGACTCTTAAGATATTTGAGTGGTAGAATCACACATGGTCTGCTTCTATCCCCTTCTCTTTCTGCTTTAAGGTTCTCTCTCTGAGCCTACAGTGACTCTGACTGGGCTAGTGATCCAGATGATAGAAGATCTACATCCGGCTTGTGCATATTCTTTGGGCCAAAGTTAGTTTCATGGAACTCGAAGAAACAGTCTTTAGTGGTATGATCAAGCACTGAAGCGAAATATCGAGCGTTAACACATACCACATCTGAGCTACTTTGGTTGGAGTCCCTACTCTCAGAACTTTGCATTCATATTCATCCACCAACATTGCTTTGTGATAATCTAAGTGTTGTTCTTCTGTCACACAATCTGGTCCTTCATGATCGTACGAAACACACTGAATTGGACATCCATTTTGTCAGAGAACGGGTTGTAGCTAGGAAAATGAGAATTCAACATGTTCCAACAACTCTTCAACTTTCTGATACGCTTACAAAACTGCTTGGAACTTCTGCTTTTCAGGGCATTCGTGGAAAACTCAAGGTGGTGTGTAACTCTTTCCACTCTTCAGTTTGAGGGGAGTGTTAATGATATATACTATAGTGTAGCTGATGATTAATTTTAGGTAGTTAATCACTCTTGTGTAACTAGTTTTGTTAATGATTGTAACTCACAGCTAAGCATAATAATGATGTACTAAAAAATTCGCGTTTAATGACCGAATTAGAGACCGAAAAAGCATAAAAATCGATCACTATAACGTTTAGCGACCAATAACACGACTACCAAATTTCGGTTTCAAAAGTGCTAGTCGCTAACCTTTAGAGACGAATTTAGTGGCCGGAATTAGTGACTGATTTTAGCAACTGGAATTAGTGACCAATTTTAGTGACTATTTTTAATTGTTTAAAGAACTTTAAATAAAACAAAATTTTTGTCTCTAGCGAGAATAGAACCAATACACTTTCTCTTGTGAGATTTTCGAGTGTCCACTAGACCATTTGGTTTGGGTTGTTTAATTTAAATTTGAAATGTATATATTATTAATAAAATATAAATTTTAAATATTATTTAAAAAAATTCTTACACTAATTGTTATTAAAAGTATATTTTATCTAAATTAATAAATTTGTATGGGTTAATTATTTATATAAATATGTTATATTTGTTAAAACAATAAAAATGTATAATTTTGACTAAAAATATAAAAAATAATAATAAAAGGAGAGATTCGAGAGGGAAGCAACTTAATAATGAAAAAAAAATAAAAATAAAAATATTAGTGACCGAAATTTCGGTCACTGAATTTTTATTTGAATTAATTTATATAAAAACGATTATTTGAGACTGAAAATTATTGTCACAAAATACCAGTCACTAATTCGGTGACTAATTTTATTTAGTGACTGATTTAGTGAATTTTAAAATTTTATTAGCATGATGTCTAATTTTGGTGGCTAATTCGATTACTAGAGTGACCGAAATTTTTCAGATACTAATTAGTCTCTAAAAGCGAATTTTCTAGCATGAGTCCATTTGCGTATATAGATAGCTCTATGTAAATTTGGTAATCCATGAATGAATCACACTAATATTCTTGTCTTCTTCTCCGTATTCTGCATTTTTCAGCTTTCATCTTCACAAAGTGAAGATTTTCCTTCTAGTTGCAGTCACCTTCACTTTGTGAAGGATGATGACGATGCAACTCTAACACTATAAAATTTTACTTTGTAAATTTGAGCATTGACAAATTTCTAGTCCATTGGCAAATGGCTAATCTAATTTCATGAAGAACAATTATGCGCGACACATCTGCAAATTGAACAAAGGGCTACAAGTGTTAGAAGCTAAGGATCACACAAGACTATGGATGCTCATGGACAGTTCATTTTCATAATCAATTCATAACTATAAATAATTCATATGTTATAACCGGTTATTAAAACCAATTATTATAACAAGTTTTCAATTTTGTAAAATGGTTATAAACCGGTTATATCCATAACTAAATTTATAATTAGTTTTGATTTAATTTTATTTTAAAATCATTTTTTTTCAAGAATTTTTTATTTAAAAAAATTATTATTATTTTTTATTTTAAGAAAAAATATTTAAGTTCAAAAGATAAAAAATCAATTTTTTTTAAAAAAATTTGGAAAAAAATTTTATTTAAAAAAAATTCATTTTTTTTATATTTCAGAAAAAAATATTTTTTTAAAAAAATTCCAAAAATCTATATATTTTTTTAAAATTATATTTTTTGAAAAAAAAATTAAAATTTTCTTTTTGAAAAGAAATTTTTTTTTTTTTGAAAAAAATTAAATTTTTTTTTGAAAAAAAGTTAAATTTTTTTTAAAAAATTAAATTTTTTTGAAAAAAAATTAAAATTCTTTTTGAAAAAAAAAATTCAAAATGAAAAAAGTTTTTTTTTAATAAAAAAATTGACTAATTTGGTTTTTATTTTGGATATGGATGTCCAAATTATGGATTTGGTTAAATCCATATTAATAACATATCCAAAATATGGACTTGGTTAAAACCATATTGATAATTAACCGGTTTTTGATAACCGAATTTGGATATAGATATGGATAATTTTAATAACCGGTTTATTTGAGCACCCCTACACAAGACATTAGTTAATATAACAAAAATGGGAATCAAAATCATAACTTATTCACCAACGTGGTGATACATACATAAACCCTCATCATCATCCATTTTTCCATGTTTTCGAAGTTGGGATTATAAGTTATTATACCTCTAGTCGAAGTTGCCAATCCAATTTTTGTTAGATTAATTATTTAATTAATAAAATATGGATTAACATAACTAATTATTAATTAATTATATTATTGTCTATTGTTATTAAAGACTAAATAGATTAATTGTTTGATTAGGTTTTGTGTCTGAATGGACCGTGATGGATTGGATCATTCAGTTAAGCCCAATGAGAGGTTTCTGCCCTCGGCCATTTAGTTATTTAAGTGTCTCCCCATTAGACAATTAACATACTTTGAAAATACTAAATGACAATGAGGGTAGTAATTCTCATATACTCACTATCTCCGAGGGCAATCTCTCAAATTCTATAAGGTACACCGTTCTTATCATTGTCGATTATACTTTAATATAACAATATGCTATAATTTGTATCTATCTGATTCTTTTAAATCTATCAATTGGTTTCAGAGCATGGTTAGATATATTTTATAATTATTGTTATTTGAATTGATAGACTTAAAAGAATCAGATAGATACAAATTATAGCATATTGTTATATTAAAATATAATTGACAATGATAAGAATGGTGTGCCTTATAGAGTTTGAGAGATTGCCCTCGGGGAGACACTTAAATAGCTAAACGGTTGAGGGCGGGGACCTCTCATTGGGCTTAACTGAATGATCCAACCCATCACAGTCCATTCAGGCACAAAACTCAATCAAATAATTCATCTATTTAGTGTTTAATAACAATTTATCATAATATAAATAATTAATAATTAATTATGTCAATCCATATTTAATTAATTAAATAATTAATCTAACAATCTCCCACTTGGATGACAATAATTAATTATTTAAAAATATTGATTTTAATATTAGAATATCAATAATGGTCAAAACACTATCTCCGAGGACAATCTCTCAAATTCTATAAGGTACACCGTTCTTATCATTGTCGATTATACTTTAATATAACAATATGATATAGTTTGTAACTATCAGATTCTTTTAAATCTATCAATTTTTGTATATCCTATTGATTTTATCTAGACCTTTCCACTTATGATGAGCTCTTTGTCCTAGTTGCTGACTCACAATGGAAGGCCTCTGAGAAGGGAATCCAATATGATAAAGATCTGAATGAGCAATAGGTGGAGTTGATGAACCCGCATTATTGACGTGATTTTTTTACGATACTCCCTGTTTTACATCAGATGCAACAATAGAAACACTGCCTCTACTTTCTACTTCCATAAACCCACCTCCATATTTGAACTCATCATAAAGTGGGGTTTTCCTAATAATTAAGCAATCAAACCAGTTCAGAAATACCAACTCCAAACTTCCACACAAAGCATGCTCCCTATTCACAACAACATAGATTAACTGCACACAAGTCATTTATGTTGTTTAATCGCACACAAGATATTTAATAAAATACCTAATATTCATAGTAAAATAGACCATAAAATACAAAGTGTCTTTATTGACTGCATGAGCGATTATTGATGCTCTGATGCTTTCACTATGATAAGAAAATAATAGCGAGATAATTTCAAACCTGAATCGTCGCGGAAGTTGTTTGGTATGTGACTTAATTGATATCTTTGAACATGGTTATACCTCTTTTCCACTCGAACGAGACGATTATTATTGGGGGGATCGACGTTAAAAGTTATGTTTGGGTTGCCTTGATAATGTTTTACAGTATATCAAGTCTTATAGTATACTAGGTCTGTAACAATTTGGAGACTCTTTGAGTTCATATGCCTCTTTTTCGATGAGAGCTTCTCATTGTGAGGCAACCAACTTTACGACGTCATTGTTTGCAACAATGCCGAGAACAACTTAAGTTGTTCGATTGTCACCCCTAATGGCATATCTTGGTTGATGAGACCACTTTGCAAAAGCATGTTTCATTTAGGCTGAGAACAGTGAGGTATGTTGAAAATCTGTATTTGACATTTCAATTGTCGTAATTGGTTACCGCTTTGAGCGTAATCGGTTACGCTGTTGAAAAAGTTGGAAAATTTGAAGGCACAGACTTGTAAACGGTTGCAGCATTTTGCGTAACCGGTTATGCAAGCATTTTTTTGGTTTTTTTCTTCAATTTTTCTTAATTTCAGCTTATTTGAATAAGTTGTTTCTGTTATTTTCTAATAATTTATACTTGATGTATAAATTTTCTTGTAAGCTCCCATTTGAAAGTAATGTTAACTATTCTTCTCACCCTCAATTACTCTCTCTCTATTTTTCTCTCTCTTAATTTCTTAACTCCGTCTTCTCCAAATTAACTCAATTTTCCATTAATTCACCATTATAAATTTTGTATGTTCTAACATTTGACGTCAAGAGCATTGATTTTGATCCATTTCCACATTGAGTATCATTTCCAACGATACAATCCCCACCAACCTACCGATTCTTGATTCGAAGAATTATGACAAGTGGTTCAAACAAATGAAAGTTCTGTTTGGGTATCAAGAAGTTCTTGAGATCATCAACAATGGAGTTACACAACTTGGGGCTGAAGCTACAGATGCTCAAAAGGCTGCATTCAAGGAAGAAAAGAAGAAAGATTACAAGGCACTCTTCTTAATTCATTCTTGTGTCGATGGTGACAACTTTGAGAAAGTTGGCGATTGCGAGTCGGCGAAGCAAGCTTGGGAATTCTTGGAGAAAGCTTATGTAGGGGCTATTAAAGCTAAGGTGGTGAGGTTACAAACTCACAAGAGGCAATTCAAGTTAACGCAAATGGAAGAGAAGAAAACAATCAAAGATTATGTGGCGCGTATTACGCATTTGGTGAATCAAATCAAGTCTTGCGGAGAAACTGTTTTGGAGCAGAGTCGAAGGACCTTGCGACATTGAGAAAAGATGAGCTCCAAAGCTCTCTTAAGGCTCATGAACAAAGAATGGACGAGAGATGAAGCGATAAAGCTAAAGCGAAGATTGCTTTGCAAGCACGGCTTAACGAGAAGAGTAGAAGATCGAAAGGAAATGGGCTTCAAAAGGAAAGCAAAATTATTAGAATTTGGGAGGAAATGATCCAAAAAATTCGAAGGTTTTGATGGGTCAAAAGGGTGAGAGAATCTCCAAAGATAGTGGTCAAGGCAATAACTTCAAGAAGATTGACAAGATTAGGGCGATGTGTTACAATTGTCAAAGACTTGGTAATTTCGCAAGAGATTGTCACACTAGACCAAGGGAAAATCAAAGCGATGAAGCTAAGGTTGCGAGGCAAGATGTAGATGATGAAAATAAGCTCTTGGTTATGATTATAGAGGAGAATTGTGACATTAAAGAGGTGATGGGCAGTAGCAGTAGCAGCTACAAGTTGCAGGACAACAGCTGGAGCAGTTCAAAAAAATGTTGCAGAAACACGTTCGGAGGAAAACGTAATGGTTAAGATTCGAGATGGAGTCCAAAGCAGCAATGAGTGGTACTTGGGTTCCGGTTGTTCAACGCATATGACAGGTAGAAAGTATTGGTTTGTGCAAATAAATCAAGCCACGAAAAGTAGAATAAAGTTCGCGGATGATGCCACTCTTTCGGCCGTAGGTGTCGGTTATGTTTTGATCAAGAAGAAGAATGGTGGATATGCTATGATCAAGGATGTCTTGTATATTTCGGTAATTAAGTGTAATCTTCTGAGTATTGGCCAATTGCTTGAGAGGGGTTAAACAATTAGCTTGGAAGACAAGATCTTACGTGTTGTAGATGCAAACAGTGTTTTAATCCTTAAGGTCCCTATGGTAGCTAATAGGACTTTCAAGGTGGAGTTGAAAGTAATGGAGCATAGGTGTTTAGCTACAACGGTAAGTCGAGAAGAATGGTTATGGCACTACCGTCTTGGACATCTCAATTTTTGTGATCTCGACGTGTTACAAAGGAATTGTGTTGTAATCGGGTTGCCAAGAATCAACATTCCAGCTGAGATATATGAAGACTGTGTGCAAGGGAAGATGCACAAGAGTAATTTCAGCAAGGATGCGGGTTATAGGACCAAACATCACCACGAGGTGGAGTATTTCGACGTGCACGGTCTAATGCAAGTCAATTCGTATGGCAGCAATAGGTACTTTATCATATTTATCAGTGATTTTAGTAGGAAACTATGAATATACCTAATCAAGAGGAAGGATGGGGTATTTGATGTGTTTAAACGATTCAAGTCCATGGTTGAGCGGCAATGTGCTCACAAACTCAAAATTCTCAAAATGGATGGTGGAGGTGAGTATACCTCGAATGAGTTTGGGAAGTATTGTGATGAAGAGGGGATAGTGCGTGAGATTGTGCCACCCTATATGCCACAACAAAATGGTATTGCCGAGAGGAAAAACCGTTTGATAATGAACATGGTTCAAAGCATGATAAAGGGTAAAGACTTGTCGAAGGAACTATGGGGTGAAACCACTTCTACAACCGCCTATTTTTTGAATAGGCGCCTTACAAAGAAGCTTGATAAGGTGACTCCATAAGAGGTGTGGTCTGGATTTAAACCAAGCTTAATTCATTTGAAAGTTTTTGATTCGATAGTATTTCGACACGTTCCGAATCAGTTTTGAAAGAAGTTGGATGACAAGGGTGAGATGATGTTACCCGTTGGTCATCATTCTACTGGAGGTTATAAATTGTTTGATGTTGCAAACAAGAGGATCGTGATTAGCCGAAATGTTGTGGTCGACGAGCAGCAAAAGTTTGACAGCAGCAGAAAAATTACTGATACAGGCCTTGTAACCGGTTACGCTAAAAGCGGTAACTGGTTTCCACATGAAATTTTGGATCCTGAAGCTGCTGGAACTGTTTTTACAGAGGGCGTAACCAGTTACGAGAATACTGTAATCGATTACCGGCATGAAAATACGAATTTTCAGAATTATGGAGGTGCTGTACAACAACCTGTTGAAGCCGAAAATGGAGGAAATGGTAGACAACCAACAAGGCAAAGAGTTTTGCCTCAGAGATTCCAAGATTGTGAAGTATTCCGGGATAAAGAAATCAATGATGATGGTGATTTTGTTCACTTTACGATTATGGCCGAATCTGAACCGGTGAACACGGAAGAGGCTCTAAGTAATCCAACGTGGATTTATGCAATGAAGGAGGAGCTGGAATCTATTGAAAAAATGGTACTTGGGAGTTGGTTGATTTACCGCTTGGAAAGAAGGCAATTCGTGTACGACGGGTCTATAAAGTGAAGGCAAATCGCAAAGGCTAGGTGATCAAGCATAAGGCTCAATTGGTAGCGAATGGATTTTTGCAACATGAAGGTATAGAGTTTGAGGAATTGTTTGCACCTGTGGCAAGGCTTGAAACCATCCGATTAGTTGTTGGCATTATGAATAATAACGATTGGGCGATATATCAAATGGACGTCAAGTATGTGTTTTTAAACCGTCCACTTGATGAAGAAGTCTATGTTGAGCAGTCCCCCAGATTTGTAGTAAAGAATCAAGAGATGAAGTTCTACAAATTGCATAAAGCATTAAATGGTTTGAAACAAGTCCCAAGAGCTTGGAACAAACACTGATTGCTTTCTTGTTGATATTTGTTTCAAGCGGAGTGTGTCTGAATATGGAGTTTATGCGAGATCGAATGCAAATGATGGTGTGATCATTCCTTGCTTGTATGTGGATGATCTAATGATTATCGGAAGCTGTGAGACGAGTATCTCTAAGTTCAAGAGTGAACTTCTGGATGAGTTTGAGATGACGGACCTTGGTATCATGACTTATTTCCTTGGCATATAGTTCCACAAGTCAAAAACAGGACTGCTCTTGCATCAAAGGAGATATGCTCTTGAGATTTTGAAGAGGTGTGAAATGGAGCATTGTAATGTAATATAGGAGATTGATTTGATCATTGCGGTATTTGTGCAATACGCGACCAGACTTGGCATTTAGTGTCGGTATTGCTAGTCAAAAGAATCCTTAGATACGTTAAAGGAACTCTTGGTTGCAGAATTCTCTTTCCCGCATCAGATGCGGGCCGAAAATGAGATTTACTTGGTTTCACCGATTCCAATTGGTGTGGTGATAAGGATGATAGAAAGTCAACGGATGGATACATCTTTACGTTTGGTAGTGTCGCAACACGAAAAACAACCGGCAGAAAAATAGAGTCGCCACCGAAAGTAATTTACCCCGACGGGTGAAAGAAAACGATCGAAGAAAACCTCAAAAAGGGAGAAGACATGGTCATCGTAACCATAGTCTGGGTTCGGGAGTCGATTACGCGAGAGGAAGGTATTAGCACCCCCTCGCGTCTGTTGTACTCAATGGGATCCACGCTTATTATCCAATCAAAAGGTGTGTATATCTAAAGCCTACCTGCTAACGAAAACGGAAAGGAGAAAACCAAAAGGAGACTTTATAGGACTTCGCCTTCCTATGCCTACGTATCTTCATGGACGAATGAAGAATCAGAGTCGACGTAGTTCAAAGGACTACGGGTGGATAAAAAGGGGATTGTGCTCGCCAAGACTTCGCCGTCTTGTGCCTACGTATCATCATTTGGACGAGAATGAGGAAATTAGAGCAATTGTAGTTCGACATACGAGTCGATAAATGTTTTTTATGAGCGTCGTTAAGTTCGCGTTCCAGCAGTTAGGGTCGATGCCTATTTGTGGTAGAACGCAAAATAACGCACTCTTTCTGAATATGAGTTGACACCAATCTCGAAGGGTAAAAAGGTTTGTACTTTGTTCGTGAGTTTTAGAAAGAAATGAGTTGAATTAGTTTGAGATTCGTATCGCACTAAAGTCTATGACATAGGAGTGAATGCGTCGCATGGTCGCCCCTAAATAGGACGTACGCTAAGTACTCTAGAAAAGCAAGGGGAGACCCCTCACTCGTCATTTTCCATGTCTTAGTCTCCCTAAAAATTCTGACCTAACTGGTCCAATAGGGAACGCAAACAACTATCTGTTACAAGGTTTGTTTACAATAATAATGCTTCTACACAAGCTGGGTAAACATACATTTTAAGCTCAATCAAACTTAGAGAGAATCTACAGTAATACCATTCTTCTTCTTTGTATTGTGGTGCTCTACTGTTCACTCATAAGTTTTCTTCATTTCTTGAATTGCTTTCTTCATATACATCAGTGTTTCTGGTTTACACTGAGTATTACTTCGTTTGTTGCTCATTTCATTAAATCATGCTTGCACGCATACATCTGCTCTTTTACGCTCATACTCAGCAGCTTCAACATCAAATTCGTTGAATGATCAAGTCTATATATAGCCAGAAAAAGATCCGTTGAAAGACAGATCGGTAATATGATAAGAGTACTAGCAACTTGAAACTAGAGTTGTTATACTCACTACTACGAAAAACCCATTTAACAACGGTTGGGAATGACATATAATGACGCGGGCGAGGGCGTTGTTATGTAGATTGTTATTGTATATATGATACTTACAACGACGGCCTTGTGTTGCATTGCAATAATGAGGAAAGCACGCTAACTATCACAACGGTTTTATATTACACCGTTGTAATAAATATAATTGTCCTCGGTTCGATTCCCAGCAGCACAGTTTTAATATTTATTTTTTCCTGGACAACGCGCCAGATATTATAACGGTTAGGAAATATAACCGTCGCTAAAGTTTCAGCAAAATTAACAAATATCATCCTGCTTTTATAATTAATCCCATTTTTTTACCTGTATTATTGTTCTCCATATCTCAGCACAGCAGAAAAATACAATTCACATTTTGTGATACAGTTTTCATAATAATATTAATCGTGTCATATTCATAATATCACATATACCAGATTACAGTTTATCAGAACAAACATACAGTTTACACACATTACATAACTTCACATAACCTACATAAATAAAATATCACATATACCATATTACAGTTTACACACATTACATAACTTCACATAATTGTAACTTGGTGTATTGGTATCTTGTCTCTTGGTGTCTTGTCTCCTGGCCTGGTGTCTGGACTCAAAATACCTATGCTTTCAAATAATTATACTTGTTAGTAAAAATACTTCTAAAATATAACATACAATTAATATATTATGAATAAATAATAAATTACGTACTTGTTAATTTTCCCATATGCCTTCTTCATGATCGAGTCGTATAGCATGCACGACATCTCCATCAACTTCATCATATGAGGTAGGAACTTGTGTTGTGTAAGAAGGTGTGGACGGAATATCAAGACTTTCATCACTAAGAGGAATGTATTTTCCTTGGAGAACGATTGACCATTTCCCCGATTTGTCCGATGGATCGGAAACATAGAAAACTTGTTTTGCTTGAGAAGCCATGATGAATGGTTCTGTATTAAAAGATGCCTTGCCAAGGTCGACCCGGGTGAATCCTAGGTCATTAATGTCTACACCATTACTATTATTGGGAACCCACTTACATTTAAATAAAGCCACTTTGAAAATAACATAATCAATCTTCCAAATCTCATCAATGACACCATAAAACGCGGTAGTTGCCAATACCGGATTCTTATCTTTCGAACTAGAGAAATACATCGATTCGGCTTCAACCATAACCCCACTATTTTGCATTGTACTACGATCATCTTTTGATTTTGTATAAAAGGTATAATGACCAATGTCGTATGCACTCCAGGTAATGACACAAAATTTTGGCCCGTACGACAACCATCTAAGTATCTCGGATGCACTAGGATCATTAGATACACTTTTATTAAACCAATCCATGAATCTATTATTATGCTCTATCAACAACAACTTGTCATTCATTCGGGGATATTTTTTCTTCATAAGTCTTTTGTGAGTATCTATGAAAGGTTGAACCTCATCTATATTATTCAAAATATAGAAATGTGATTGAATAACTACATCCCGAGCCATTGACCTAACATTTAGACCTTGAATACCTCTTCCGTCTGTGTCAGCATGACGAGACTTTGGAATTCCTATAGAATCTGCATCCGACAAATAGTTTGTACAAAACTCAACAGCTTCTTCTGTGATGTACCTTTCAACAATCGAAGCTTCCGGTCGGTGATGATTCTTCGTATATCCTTTAAAGATCTTCATATATCGCTCTATTAGATACATCTACCTTAAATAAACTGGACCACAAATTCTGATTTCTCTTACGAGATGAACAAGTAAGTGAACCATAATGTCAAAAAATGATAGCGGAAAATGCATCTCCAATTTACACAAGATTATGGCAGCCTCATCTTCTAATTCATCCAATTTTTTGAAATCAAGAACTTTATTACATATGGCATTGAAGAATAATCACAGTCTCATTATAGTTACTCTCACATTTTTTGGAAGGATCCCACGGATAGCCACTGGTAGAAGTTGTTGCATCAATACATGACAATCATGAGATTTTAAACCAATTAACTTGAGATCTTTCATTGATACAAGTTTCTTGATGTTTGATGAGTAACCTTGCGGAACTTTAATACCTTGCAAACACTCGCAGAACATCTTCTTTTCCTTTATAGATAGAGTGTGACATGCTGGAGGCAGATAAGTTCTTTTTCCTTTCTCTATTGCAGCTAACTGTTTTCGTATACCCATCTTCTCCATATCAAGACGGGAAGTCTTACTATCTTTAGTCTTGCCCGGAATGTTTAGAAGTGTGCCAATCAAACTATCACACATATTTTTCTCCACGTGCATCACATCAAGACAATGTCTAACATCAAGACTTGACCAATATGGAAGATCAAAGAAGATGGACCTCTTTTTCCATATATTTTTCGCAGTTGCCCCTTTTTCTTTTCCTCTCTTCCCACCTTTTTCTTTTTCTCTCTTCCCACCTTTTTCTTTTTCTCTCTTCCCAAGGACAACATTAATGTATTCCTGCCGTTGATAAACTTCATCACCGGTTAAAGGTTTAGGAGCCTCACCAAACTCTTGCTCTCCATTAAAAGCCTTTCGGAATCTACGATAAGGATGACCCGGTTTTAGAAATTTTCGATGCCCAAGGTAAACGGTCTTTTTTCCAAACTCAAGTTGGTGATAACAAGTATCATCTTCACATATAGGACACGCTTTATGTCCTTTGACGCTGTATCCCGCCATGTTACCGTAAGCCGGAAAGTCGTTAATTGTGCAAAATAACATTGCACGCATATTAAACTTTTCCCCAGAATATGCATCATCAACTTCAACGCCTTCATCCCACAAGAGTCGTAAATCATCAATTAATGGACTAAGATAAACATATATGTCGTTACCAGGTTGTCGTGGTCCAGAAATCATCATACTTAACAGTATATACTTGCGCTTCATGCACAACCAAGGAGATAGGTTGTAAATAGTGAGAAGAAAAGGCCACGAAGTATGATTAGTGCTCATATTACCAAAGGGGTTCATTCCATCGGTGGCAAGCCCAAGCCTAAGATTTCTTGGCTCGACTCCAAAATCCGGAAACAACGAATCAATTTTCTTCCATTGCAAAGAATCAGCTACATGGCGAATGTTTCCATCACGAATTCTTTCATCTGCATGCCATCTAAGATTCTTTGCGTCATTAGAATTAGCAAAAAGTCTCTTTAATCGTGAAAGTATTGGCAAGTACCATAACACTTTAGCAGGAGGATGCTTCCTACTAACATTGTCATAGTGATCATTGTCATCACCATTGCTAGCCTTCTGCTTGTAACGCGACACACCACATTTCGGACATTGAAACAAGTCTTCATACTCTTTCCAGAATAATATGCAATCATTAGGGCAAGCATGTATCTTGATATACTCCAGACCCAGTGGACACAATATCTTCTTGGCCTCATAGCAACGATCCGGCAATTTGTTATCTTTTGGTAACATTTGCTGTAGCAATTCAAGTAATTCCGTGAAACTTTTATCCGACCATCCATTTTTTTCCTTCAGATTAAACAACTTTAACACCGCCGACAATCGTGTGAACTCTTTGCATCCCTTATATAAAGGGGTGTCTTTATCACTACATAAATTATCATAAATATGAGCATTCATAAAAGAAGATTCCCCAATATCACGGAACATATCCTCTAGGTGATCTTCCATATATTCATCTTCCTCCACTCTTTGACTTTGTGACGCCCGATTTTCCTTATTATCCACCTCACCATGCCACGCCCATATTATATAATTTTGACATATACCATCACAACAAAGGTGATTGTGTATTTCTTTCTTTGTACCCTTTTTAATATTAGCGCAAACAACACAAGGACAATAAAAGATACCATCATTGTCGGGAAGATGTTTATCAGCGTATTCAAGGAATTCACAAACTCCGTTCTCATAAACCGGATCTAATCTATTGGCTTTCATTCAACTACGATCCATTACAACTTCTGAAATTTATACATGTATAATAACGTGAATGACACACCAAAATCTAATCCAAAAACTCAAGCATATGCATATACAATATGAACAAAGAAAAAAATCAATGAAGATGTACTCTAATACTAAACATAAAGCATATGAAACATCTCATTCTGACTTGAGCATATACAATATGAACAAAGAAAGAAGGAATGAAGATGTTGAAGAGAACCTTACTTCGAAGCTGAAGAAGCAAATGAATGATGAAGACGGTCAATATTTGAGCATAAACCAAGAAAAAAGGAATGAAGATGTTGAAGAGAACCTTACTTCGAAGCTGAAGAAGCAAATGAATGAAGACGGTCAATATTTGAGCATAAACCAAGAAAAAAGGAATGAAGATGTTGAAGAGTACCTTATTTGAGCTCCAAATGAATGGATACGAAGAGGGTAAAGGTTAGGGCGTCTCTGGCTCACTTGTTCGATTAGGACGTCTTATGAAAGAAATACATAATAAGTTTTTTTTTTAATTTATCAGTAAACCTTTTAATCTCGGTGGAGAAACAAACCGTAGTGGAATCTTAAGTGAAATGTACTCTATTACTACGGTTGCTCATCTTAACCGTTGTAAAATAATTTACAATTTATTTTATAAATAATGGACTTAATTGACACACGCTAAATGTACTCTAAAAAATGGAAAAAATGTAGTTGCAGGGAATCGAAGCTTGATACATTTCATTTATTACTACGGTTGCTCATCTTAACCGTTGTAAAATAATTTACAATTTATTTTATAAATAATGGACTTAATTGACACACGCTAAATGTACTCTAAAAAATGGAAAAAATGTAGTTGCAGGGAATCAAAGCTTGATACATTTCATTTATTACTACGGTTGCTCATCTTAACCGTTGTAAAATAATTTACAATTTATTTTATAAATAATGGACTTAATTGACACACGCTAAATGTACTCTAAAAATTGGAAAAAATGTAGTTGCAGGGAATCGAAGCTTGATACATTTTATTTATTACTACGGTGGTTTCATTCAACCGTCATTAAATGACTCAGCTTTTAAATGGGCGCGAAATTTTTAACCTATTACAACGGCATAAAAGGATGCGTTGTAAGCCTGGCGTTGTTGTTTTAGCGTTTTGTAGTAGTGACTGGGTTGAAAATCGTACACTGAAGTTGTCCTTTGTACAACCAAATCAGGGTAGTGGAAAGGAACGTGCTTTATCTGCACTATGTACTATTTTCCCCTGCAAACGTTTCATCTTCTTTTATTCATCAAAGGCTCCTGAATTGATTTGATTGAAGCATGATCAAAAGAATGAATCATTGGGTCTTCAGAATCTTGAGTCTTCAAGGTCTTTAGAACTTGTTCAGCCGAACCTTGTCTTCAGAGTCTTCAGCGCTTCTAGTTTAGAATCCTTAGTTATCAGAACACTTAAGTCTTTAGAGTCTTCAGAACCTCTAATCTTCATAATCCTTAAGTCATCAGAATCTTCAGAACTTCGTTCAACATAACCTTGTCTTTAGAATCTTCAGCACTTAGACTTCAGAAGTTAACGATCTCAGAAGCTATACAGGCTTCATAAATAGAACATCAGAGTCACAATCATAGATTAGATCCAAGAGACGTTACAACAACAACATAGTGTCTTCTTAGAATCTTTATGATGCACAGTAGATTAGAACCAATTTTTACTTCTTCACATTGAAGTGACCATAGAAAATATCAGAGTGACGTAGCACCTGGTCTTTATCAGAGTTAGAACCTGTTTGCTAAAACTATCAGAGTAAGAAACGTTAGAGCACAGTAATTGTTCTCACGCAAATACTTCATTGTTATCATCAAAACATAGAGACAAGATGCAGAACCAAATCTTGTTCTTACATGAGGGTTATCTATCTAAAGGCTTCTAGCTAAAAGAAGAGAGAGAGAAGAGAAAAGAAAGAAAGAAAGAAAGTGAAGTGCTCGCGGAGGATTAGGGCCCTTGTGCCTACGTACTCTCATAGTGCAATGAGGAAATCAGAGCTCCGTAGTTCAGGGAACCAAGGAAAGAGAAGAAGAATGGAAGAAGGTGGAAGTGTGCTCGCCAAGATCATCGCAATCTTGTGCCTACGTATCTTACATTCGAATGAATGAAAAATTAGAGCGTCTGTAGTTCGTGGAACAAGAACGTTAAAGAAAGCGGTGTCAAAACCAAGAGCAAAAGAAGTAGAGAAAGATTCGTCGGGGATGCAAAAAGAATTGGTGTCAGAACCAAGAAAGAAGGGCAAAGGAAAAGTAGTAACTGAGTTGAGGATAAAGTGCAAGAATGTTGTCGAAACCAAGAAGATAAAGGAGTAAAAGAATAATAGAGACTACTGGAGAGTAAGAAAACAAAGCGGTTGTGCAGGGGATAAGAGGGTTAGCGACCCTACTGGGGAACCAAAAAAGTCTTGGTGTTAAAACCAGAAGAGAAAGGATTCGGTATAATAACTGACTGACAGTGGTTAACCGAAGAAAAAGATTAAAGCTCTGTGGGGAAAAAAGGTTTGGTGTCAACAGGTAGGTTGTGATGAACCAACAAATAGAGTACTTGTTATACCCCAAATTTTACCCTTAGATTTCTTGATCTTTTGCACATCATCTTAGGTCAATCATCTATGCATATCTAACCGGTTTATTAGACTTTGTTTGTTTGTTTTCATTTGTGAAATTAGGTGCTGCTGCAAAGGGTTCAAAAGTCATGAAAGTCGTGTGTGTGCTCATTGGGATTCTGGTCCTTGCAAGTCTGTGTTGGTTTCCTGTGGAGATCTAGGAAAGATATGCCTTTATTCTTATGATCCTTTAGTCAATACAAGTTCATTTTTCTTCAAAGATTTCTCAGAGGTTTCCTAAGAAGGATTAGGGGTTTTATGTCTAGTTGGGTATGACCATAGGAGAATTGGTTGGAATTTTGTGGTGTGTTGCATTACAAGAGGTATCCTCACTTTCAAACGATTTCTTAAGGCATAGTTTGGTCTTATTCGTAAAGTTGGATCATTATTTGTCAAGTAGAAGAGTTTGAACTTTCGGTGGTTTGGGAACCCTACACTTTGGAAGGTTATTCATGGACGGAGGAGTGAAATTAAGAGTGAATCTGAAGATTGCTACGAGTGAGCCCATGAGTTCAAGTCAATCAAGGTCATGTCCCATGATACTGTCGAGAAATGTTCAAGCTAATTTGTGCCTTTAAATTGAATTCAAATTTCGTTTCAAGCCACGTTTGATTTAGGAGCCATAGGGGGCATGTTTCCAAAATCCACATTGATTTCAAGACTTTGGTTTAAGTTATATTCACCACCATTCAAGTACAAACCCAAGGATTCAAGACTTTCACATGGTTGTCATCAAATAAAGAACTCAAGATTCATGTTCAAGTAAATTCAATTTCCTTTCAAGGATTACAAATTCAATTAAGTCAATTAGGAGGTTCATATTTTGATGATAAGAAAATGGGGTCCATATAAGAATTTTGAATTACAAGCCCAAATTCAATACAAAACTCAATAATTCTTTACAAGGTATTCAAAAGCTCCCTAAAGCTTTCTTCAAAACCTTCACCATCGCAACTTGCAACACAAGAAAAGTGAGTTCATGGCGTGATTCGCATCATACGGCCCATGTTAACAGGAAGTTAAAGCCATCCATGCCAAGATTGATAAATTCAAGAGTTATTCTAACATTCATTACAAAGTGCTCAAGTTACATAAAGTTATATAGAGTGCACAAAGTTACAAATTCGACCCTTATTCCAAAAGTTACAGGATGCTAGTTGAGAAATTCAAAATTTATTTAAAAATATGCACAAAAACACTTTTATAAATCAGATACAAAGTTTAGAACTTTGAAAATTCAAAACCAAGAAAATTTTGAACCAAGCTAAAAGCCCCTGTCAAGCTTATCTAAACGTGAGAAAGGACCCAATAGAGTGGTCAGTTTTCAAGCAGGCTGCAACCTCAGTTGAAAGAAAACTTTCGAAACCTGAAATTATTCCATCCACCACAGATGCTCGATATCTTCGACGAAAAGGGATTCCTGCACTTGATTTCTCCCCAATGAAAAATACTCACGTCTTGCTTCCTGACCCTGTCCTCGCTACGGATAATTCAGCAAACCAAGCAATTGGACTACCCATTCGAAAGGCGAAAATCTACAAAAGCTCTTATGTTTGATTACCTGAAAAAGAAATGAGATTGGAGTAAGCTACAAACGATAACCTCAAGTGAATAGACATGAGTTGCGGATTCTTTCGAAGTTGACCAAGAAATTGAAATTGAAAATAGATTTACCAAGAGCAATCAGCAAGAAATAGAATCAATGACATCAAGGCATTCAACTTCCATAATAAAGCTCAACACAATCAACGTTACTCCCATTAGAATCGAACTACACACCCAATTAACCTTGTTAGCCACGATCAGTTTTTTACATTTTTCATAGATGAAGGTTTCACATTAAACAAGCAAACTGATCTAGAAACTATTCACAACTGGTATTTGAGTTAAAATACACGAAGCATTCAAGATTAACATGACAATACCAACTTCTCAAGAAAAATCTTAAAGAGCGACTAAATCGAATTCATTAATCTTACCAACTTCTCAACTCAAGCTAATTCCCTGAGGATGGAATAACGTACTGGTCACAAAACGCCACTGTGTTATATTGAAGATCTAGGAATAGCAGAACTATGATCATGAGATGGAAAGGCCTTGCTTAATCATCTTGCTCTAGTATCAGTATCTAGGTAAAGAACTGTGGTTAATTTTGGTTACATAAGTCTTAAACTTAAAGAAACCCGTGTGGGCATTACCTGCTGATATAAGCTTTCTCCTTTTAGAAAGAGTGAAGCTAGGAATGAGGTTTGGAAAACTGCCGTCATCAATGACGCACACCATTTTGCACCTTAACCAAAACTAACCTTCGACCATCATAATTCAAGACCACCAGCTCATCCAAATTGTTAACATCCTACAAGTACACAACATCGGTATCATACTGTCACTGAACAGGGCAACTGAAATTTAAGTTAAAACACAAGCAACAATATAAAAGGTCACGATGAAAAGAAATTATCTTTAGAAGGAAGGTTTTCGAAATCCCAAAACACATAATCAATGTGATCACATGAATAAGGCAAGTTGTAAATCAGAAAGAAATACAATTCTGCAGCCTTTTTCTTTCCAAAACAGCTGCAAAACAAGAAATAACACAAGAAATTCACCATTAATCATACAAGATCAGAGTTTTGAAGAGTAATTATTATATTCCAAAACATGTTCCAGACAACAACAATTACTTTCCAAAACCTAATCAGACTAGATTCAAAAAAATTCCAAAACGGTTCACCAACATAATCAAACAATCATCAATGATGTCTCAAGCATGTTCAGACGACATCATTCTCGTTTCCAAAACAAGTTCAGACGTGTTCACACAAGAATGGAAGGGAAGTTAATTCACATCAATACAAATCATAAGAGTCTGATTATAAAAGGGAGATACCTCACAAACAGCAGGGGGAACTTCACAGCCTCTCACACTACACGCATATACCACTGAGTTTCCAGACACTCCATCCCTTTCATAAGCTTCTCATCACAAACACCTCCTTCACCATTTTAACCTGCAAAACCAATCAACAACAGATCATACTTCACCTCCAAATCAAACACAACATCCATCTATAAACTCCACAAACTTTCAACAATAGCTAAGTACACAAATTGAAACATCGTACACACATTCAGAACAGCCTTCACACCCAGAGATCAGTCACACAAAGCAAAAATCCCCGCAATATTCACAATCCATACGCGGTATCTAAAACAAGCAATCACTTAGACTGATAAATTGACAACGAGCAGCAGCAGAGATTTGAAGCAAAATTCACAAATACAAAATTGCTCACACATCATAGCAAGAATTCATTCACATACACCAATCACAAGGACAATTGGAAAAGCTAGCACACATACACATCGCAAGATCCACAAATTCATCAAAATTCATTTTACAACACAAACACCACACGATCAATCAGAAAGAATTCACATATTCAGACCAATTCACGCATACTGTCTACACCAGAACGAGGACCAATTTCACGAAATCATCAACAACAACAACACAATCCGTAGCAATTCTCACATAAGCATATGAGGGAGCAAGGGAATGAGACTGAGAATAGTAACTTGAAATTTTAGAAGGGGATTGAGAAAGAACAAAGACATACCGTCGAGGTCGTCGCCGTTGTCAAAACCTCCGCTTCAAAACCACTCCCAGGTACTCGAATCTTGCTCAATTAATGAAATTTTGCGATGATGATTGTTATGTTGTTCAATTCCTCCATGATTTGGTTTCTTTCTTGAATTGGGGTATAGGGTTTCTGGGGATAAGGGTAGGTCTCTGTACGAGCGCATTTTTTATTGTTCTGTTATTTTGCTTGTCATTTTCGTTGAGGGTCTGGTTTGCAAACATTTATTTTGGCCATTTGATGAGGTTTGTTCGAAGTTGTAGCGTGTGATTTTTACCGGTGATGCGAAATTCTTATCGCCATGGGTTTCTCTTCACCGCAATGGTAGGGATGGGGTGCTACTTTCTGATTTCTTATTTATCCCATGACGCTGGAAGGGAAAGGGAAGCTATCTAAAACTAACCTTGCACGCGAATAATTAAGTGGACAAAAGCTAAGAGATTCAGGAAGTTCGGGGTCAGGTTATACAATGGGGAATTGTCAATTACCCATCCTATATGTGGTTATCCACAGGTTGTTAGCAATTTGTCATACCCCAAATTTTGACCACTAAGATTTCCCATCATTGTGCAAATCATCATCACAATATGGATGTACCTTTATCCCTCATCAATCTCCTCAAGGATTGTTGAGCATTCACTTCGATCAAAGATTAGGGTTTTAAGCCCTCTTAGAGCCTTAGACAAAAGATCAATCAAGAAATAACATGATCTTCAACTTGTCTAACCTCTCAAACACCCATAATGGATCAAGAGGACTCTCACATCAAGAATCAAGCACAAAGTTGCAGCATTCCAGGTGGATTAAGCCTCAAGATCGCCAGTGTCACCAAATTAGGGTTTTGGTCGATTGGGGCCTCTAGATGGAAATTTTCCTCTGGGCATGAGCCAATGTTTTCAAGCACAACCCAAGATACTCTAAGGGACCTCATAAACTCAATCATCAAGTCAATTTGAGCCCAGGGGATGTATTCACCAAAAATCAGGGATTAGGGTTTCTTGACCTAATTCACCCCTAAGTTGACTTTTGAGACAAAACATTAGCCAAGACCTCAAGACATGATTTGAGAGTCTCTAATAAACTACATTGATCCATTTGTAACAATGGATTGATCCAAGAAGCTTGGTGCACAAGTTTCAATTTCATCTGGACCACAATTAGGGTTTTAGGGAAAAAGTCAACTGTACCTTTGACTTTTGACCAAGATATGCTCCCAAACCCTGGGAGATGATTCAAAACACCCTATAACACCTATGGAACATATCCATCAAGTTTGATTTAGGTCAAGGACTTAATTTCATATAGGATCGTACAGTTTGGAATTCATCTGATAAAAAGTCAACTGTGCACAAAAGTCAAGTTTGACTTTTTGAGGTTTTTCACAATTATGGTTCTTTGACCCTAAAATGATGTTAACGTGTGATTGGAATCATCATTCATCAAGAAAAATCAAAGAAAGTGGGGTAACTTGTAAAAGGGGTAACCATAAAAACTTAGAATTTTTCTAAGTTATGGAACAAAGTGGCTAGGGTACCAACTTCCAAGGATCATAACTTGAGATCCAAGCAACCATTTTGGATGGTTCAAAGATGGATTTGTAGCTCTCATTGCATACTTTAAAAGTATAAACTACACCTCATTCCAATTCTTCATGGATTTTTAGTTATGGAGTGATCAAAATGGCTGAAAACATGAAATGTCACTTTTTACAACACTTAGTGAAATTTTCACTAAGTCAGAATCTGTCTTGCTTTTTTTCAAAATGTAGGGCCATTTTTCACTTGGATCCAAAAAGTTTCAAGACAAATTATGATCACACATGTGTTGTGTCACATAAGGGCTTTCCAAAATGTCCAAGAACTCCATCAAACTCCACCTGAGCTAGGAGTTATGACAGCTGCAACATGCCTTGCTGCAAACTGTCTTGGCAAGGCAGATTGTGCATTACGGCACGATTTGGTTAATTTGTGCAAATGACAAACAAGTTTATTCATCTGCACACCTCAGGGGGAGACCAAGGAGGAACAAACACTGATCCATAAGCCTCCCAAGTCTTTGGAACTACATATAGGTTTGACACCCCTAAAAGCTAAAGATGCCTCAAGACTCCAATTTTGTTTTGAGGCATTCAATGGATGCTTAGAGGTGGCATGTATCAGAGCAAAAATGAACACTTCAGTTAAGCCTTATCCTTGAATAAAAGAACCATAGGCCTGTGCCATAACCTCTAGTCAATGGCTAGAGGAGACTTGAGATTCCATTTGATCACCATTGACCAACAGCCTGCTGTAGCCACCATTCACTATTATTTGCAAAACAAACTTGCTCTACTATAAATAGAGCTCATTTGTGCTCAGTTTAAGTACACCAAAGGCCTACAACACTTACCTTTCTCAAAATCATTCTTTCACTTCCAAATTTTCCTTCTAAAGCAAGTCACTATCGGGTTTTGAGTTTGAGAGCAATTCCAACCAAACCAATCATACACACACCTCATAAACATCATATAGAAGTGATCCAAACACTTAAACAACATCTGGAACACCAGATTCTCAAAATCACCAGCCATCTGCACAAGCCTTTGAAAGATTTACAGTTGAGGTGCCAAATCAAGTTCCAGCTCACTTCAATCCACTCCAAGCATTCAGACACGCTCCATTGCACCTAGGGAAGCTGTCCAAATCATTGGAACCAAGTTGTAACACCTCTAACCCAAAACACGATCACTAGCTGCAAGAGGTTAGCCTCAACTTAGTCATCTCATGATTCATGCATATTTCCTCGCACAATAATTTTGCCATATGTTTATAATCATGTCTGAAATGTTTCCCCTCAATTAATTGCTTTGTATGGATCGTGTGTGGAATTTCTGAGCCTTCATGCAGAATTTAGGGTTCTTGAGGTTTCTCTTTGATTTCTTATTCCATGCTTAAAATAAATGAAATTAAAGACCATAGACATGATCGTGAGGTGAAAACGAGTAGATTGATTGGTGGATTATGTGATTTCATCAAGTATTCAGTGAGATTGATGAGAAAACGCAAATCTGGGCAAAACAGAGCACGCGGACAAAACCAAGGTGTTCTTGGCGCCCTTTTTCAAATATTTGAATATTTAATTTTTATGATTTTATTTAATTGATTCAAAAATTAATTTCTCTCTGAATTTTAATGATTTTGAGTTGATTCTTTTTTTAATAATTCACAAAAATGTTAAAATATTTTATTTTACAAAAATTTCCCAAAAATATTATTTATTTTATATACTTGATATTTTTGCAAAAGAATTAATTTTTATTTGTTTTTTACATTTAAAATATATTTTCTTTCTTGATGTTCCAAACTTAAATGGTTTTCAATCATTTTGTGGATAAAAACATGATTTTTGAAACATTGATCCAAGATCACAACTCATTTCTCACATGTTTTCAATAATTTTTATTACTTTTTAAACAAAATTAATTCCATTTTAGACAAAATTAGGGTTTTTGATTAATTCCACCCTCATCAATCTTTTTCAAATACTCGTGGGCCTCTTGAGAGAGTGTAAGACCCAAACCTTTGAAAATACAATACCATTTAGGCCTCGGTCATCGTATAAGACCCATTGTGTTTTCAAACCTCGGCGCGATCGCCATTTTCAAGCAAATAATCATCTGGGCCTCTCCTCGAGCTATAAGTCCCATTCCTTTTCTTAAAAATACTTTGGGCATCTAATAGAGTATAAGACCCAACCCCTTTGTAAATAAAACATTTTTTGGGCCTCACATATTGTATAAGTCCCTCTGTATGTTTTCAAAAGTTCGGCGCGATCGTCGCCTTTTTAAAATCAACTGGGCTTCTCCTTGAGCTATAAGACCCATATTTATTCATTTTCAAACTCTTTGGGCCTCTCCTTGAGTTGTAAGACCCTTCCCTTTTATAAATAAACCTTTTTTGGGCCTCAGTCGTTGTATAAGTCCCTCGGTACATATTCAAAATAGCGGTGCGATCACTGTTAAACCATGGGCCCCTCCTCGAGTATAAGCTCCAACAATCTTTTCAAAGCAACTTCTACTTTGATTTAGATTCAAATATACACGTTGTTATTAAAACTTTCTTTAATTTCTTTGTTGAACAACTAACAAAACAGCATGGAAGCTCTACAACGGGTAAGTGTTTATCCGCTTTCTTTTATCTGCTTTCATATACATAACTGTATTGTGGGAAGCTGCACATGGTTAGCCTTCTTTTATACTCTTTTAAATACTCGTCATATATCCACTGTATATATACTAGTATAGTTATTTAGAGTTTTCCCCGACAACTAGGTCTAGAACTAGGTAAAGCCCTGTTGGTCGCTCTTAAATACAAACAAAACTAGATCCCCATAGGATTTCCAGATACAGTCTTCCCTTCTCTTGGGGTTAAACAATATGGAACAAAGAGAAAGACAGTATTCTCGGTGAACCTTTTCTCAGACTGTCACCCCTAGAAATTGTCAAAGAAATTCTACTTCCCGAAGTTGATCTATTCTCCGTGAATAGCATTTCTTGAGTTTCTTCCAAACCCTCAAACTTTCCTGGAATGATCTCTTCTCTGTGAATTGCATTTCTTGAACTTCTCTTGGTTTGGGGACCCACAGGCTTCCTAAAAGCATCCCCGCCTCCTCTTGGGCTTTGTACAAGGACCCGTCGGCTTCTTAGAAGTTCTCATGCATTCTCTTGGGCTTAATACAAGGACCCTGATGACCTCTTAAAGGTATAAGACAAAACTTAATCATTCTTTACTAAGAGAAGTCTTTCCATGTGTCAAACCTTAGGCCATTTTAGGGTTGATTCTCATCCCTTAATACCCTTGCCCTCTTTTGGGCATCCTATAAAAGATAAAACTCTTCAACACCAGTAGACTTGGACAGTCTAAACCCACTTGAGTTTCGAAGACATTTTCAAGTTCCTTACGAGTGTAGGAGGAACCCTGATCATCCGATCAATTCCCAGCTGAGTTAAAACCCGGTCTCTCTCCTAAAAATTCCCCGACTTGGGTCAACACTATCTTAAATCAGAACCTCAAGGCATCTAATACCTCAACTCTTCTGTAATCCTCAGCAAGAGTTGATTCCCCCACTTGGACCTGCCTAGGGATCTCAATTATCCCTAGCAGTAAGATAGCCTCCTCTTAGGCTTTGTATAATGATCCTTCCTCAGCGAAGCCAGCCTCCTCTTGGGCTTCGTACAATGATTCTCCCCAGCGGAGCTAACCCTTTCAGACTCTCTTGTTGAGTCAACACCCTTTTTTAGCCTCAATCTCGGGCTTCGTACGAGACAACAAATCACTCTCTTGTTGAGTATAAAAGACTCTCTTGTTGATTCAATCAACTTTCAGACTCTCTGGTTAAGTCAATCACTTTTTTTAGACTCTCTTGTTGAGTCAACCTTTTTCAGCCTCCGTCTTGGGCTTTGTACAAGACATATAAAACACTCTCTTGTTGAGTTAGCCCTTTTAGCCTCCTCTTAGACTTTGTATAATGATTGTCCTCAGCAGACACCCATACAAGCACTCTCTTGTTGAGTCAAACCCCTTTTTAGCCTCAATCTTGGGCTTTGTACAAGACAGATAAAACACTCTCTTGTTGAGTCAAACCCTTTTAGCCTCTATCTTGGGCTTTATACAAGGCATAAATCTCCCTCTCTTGAGCTTGGGACATATATCTTCCCAAGCAGAGTCATTTCCTCCCAACCTCCCTCTAGGCTTCGAGGACTGATCTTCCCCAAGCAGATTCAAAACACTGTTCAGCCTCCGTCTTGGGCTTGGTACAAAACATGTAAAATATCCTCACCAGAGTCAGATAAATTTCCCATTTTAGCCTCCGTCTTGGGCTTTGTACAAGACATATACAAATTCTCCGCAATAGGAGTTAAAAAGCTCTGTATAAGCATTTCCCCAACGGAGTCCATTCTTCTTAGCTTCCTTTAAAGCTTTGAGAATTGAATTCCCTTTAAGTAGAGTCAACCCCTTTTAGCCTCAATCTTGGGCTTTGTACAAGACAGACAGAACATTTTCCCCGGAGAAGTTAAACTTGTAGCCTCCTCTTAGGCTTTGTATAATGATATCCCCAAAGAGTCAGTCTCTTTTTTGCCTCATTCTTGGGCTTCGTACAAGACACCTATATCTGCACTCACTTGTTGAGTCAGTCTTATCCAGCCTCCTCTTAGGCTTTGTATAAAGAAATCCCCTAGCGGAGTCAATCAACCTCTCATCATTAAACTGGTGCTTTGATCAAGGCATACAAAAATCAACAATTCCTCTTTAGAGATGACGAATTCTCTCTCAGCCAAAACCCTTTAGCTTCATATCTTGGGCTTTGAACGAGATAAAAATCACCCTTTAGCTTCATATCTTGGGCTTTGAACAAGATACAAATCACCTTCAGCTTCAATCTTGGGCTTTGAACAAGACACCAAAACATCTTTTTCCTCCCTTAGAATAGAGGGAACTACGATTGCTTTGATTTCTCTGTTTCGTTTAAACGAGAATACATAGGCATAAGATTGTGAAATCTTAGCGAGCATACTAATAAAAAACTTTAGGTCCAGTACCTTCATACCAATCAAACTTAGGTCTAGTACCTTGCCAAAAACATCAACAAAAACTCACTCACTCATCTTTCCCAAGAAACTTTCCCAACCTATCAGCAGATAAACACTATCAATTACAAAGTGAAACCTAAAAGCTAACATCCTGTGGATAACCACATATAGGATGGGTAATTGACAACTACCCATTGTATAACCTGACCCCGGACCCCCAATCTCTTTTAAGCGTGTGTTCAGTTAAACATTCGCGTGCAAGGTTAGTTTTAGATACCTTCCCTTTCCCTTCCAGCTTCACGGGATAAATAAGAAATAATAAAGTAGCCCCTTTTCTCCTCGAGGAGAAAACCCAAACTTCAGCGATAAGGACGTCGCATCACCGACAAAAATCGCTCGCTACAGAAAAATGGCGACTCTGCTGGGGAGTCCTTAGAATGATCCTTTGGGCATCGTCCCCATTTTCCAACAGAAAAATGGCGACTTTGTTGGGGAGTCATTTTATTTGTTAGGACTAGGCTATAGCTCTTAAGAGGTCTAGGATGTTAGTTTTAGGATTAATATATATATATATATATCACTTTTCCTAATTGATATCCGTGTTTATTTTTCTGCTAATAGGACTGCGAGTGATGTCGCATCTAGAAAGATTGAGTATACACCTAAGATAAGTGATGGCACTAGACGGGTAATCTTATAGGGAGTGACTCCCAAATAAGAGGTCCTGGTCGACCATCGAATCAGTGGAGATACCCTTTGTAGTGGTAAAATCGTGAGTGTAAGCTATTGATTAACTTAACTCAAGGAAAACAGAGTCGCCACCGCACTTTTATTTATTCCACAAAGGAAAAGGAAAAAAAGAGCGAATAAATCCTAAGAAGTCTAAAATAGCAAAAGCTAAAAAAGACAAAGAGAAATGGGTAAAGGGGGTTGGTTATGTAAAGGGAATGTTTTACGCACCCAATACATCTATAGTACTCTATAGGAGCCATTTGATGTATTCATGCTTTTTCGTCTGAAAATGGTTTGCTTGAAAGAGATTGGGAGAGATGAGAAGAGAAATATTTTTTAAGATTTTTGTGTTTGGAGAGACTTATCGCCTCATGCCTACGTACCCACGATGTGCAATGTAGGATCAAAACCCCGTAGTTCATGGTACAAAGAACAAAAATTTGTTGGTTATGATTGATTTTAAATGTAAAGACAAGTCGCCATTTCCAAGCGAATAATTCCGCTTAAAGGAATGAATCATGTCTAAACTTATGAAAAAAAGTTTAAAAGAAAAAGTGCACGAAGCACAAAAAGAGATTGATGAGTTTTTATATTTTTTATGTTTTTATTAAATGGTAAAAATATGATTAATATTGATTGACATTTATTAAAGAAAACAAAGTAAAGTTTAAAAATCACTCTACCAAAGTCAAGGTTTTATTATGAAAGCAGTTTTAAGTTTGAAAACAAGAAAGTTTAAACAAGAAGGTTTTGAAGAAGGGGTGGAGAAGAAGTGACTATCCTAGTGCATAAACTAAAAGTTAAGGATAAGAAAGATCTAACCACATGGACAAGCTCCATAGCAAAAGCATTTTTCCCTTTTTGATTTGGTCTTGATTCAAAATAAGTCTTCAAAAGAGGACTCCAGGTATCCAAAATCCAAGGTTTTCCATCACAAACTCCCAAGCATAGGTTAAGATCCTAACTCTAAGTCCATAAGTCCATAATCAAGAGTATAGGTCCTCCAATGCAAAGGATAGTGGCCATAGTCCAACAATTAAGAACACAAGTCTTTTAGTGGTTTAATCCTTTATTAATGTTTTTTGAGTCCATATGGACAAAAGAAAAAAACAAAAGCACAAGATAAAATGGTCCAAGTGGACAAAAGAAAAATGACATAAACATAAACATGATATGATAAATGGCATAAAGCGTAAAAATAAAGAGAGACAGGGAGCGAGAAGGAAACATAAAGAAGTTAGAAGTTAGTGGTTAGTAGCACAAGGCTTTAGTGCCATAAGCCTTCACCGATTATTCCTTTTCGCGTTATGAACTATAGCGATTAAACAATGCACTTAGGCCAAAGTTAATGAACTTGACAGAAGATTGGTAGAACCAAAGCCTCTACAACGCCAAGTTTCAAAGGTTATGGACCTAATGCAAAAAATCAATCACCATTGGGTTGATGCGACCAATCAAGGTCCGGACCACGAAAGTTCAAATTCCGAATTGGATAAAGAGGGACAAATGTTGCGCTATGTTAAGCAATCGCCGAGTAAGTTATGGAGCAATTACCCTACAATGAGGCCGGTCAATAGATCTTTGTGCTAATGCATGCTAGATGAACGATATGTAGATCGTCATCCGAAAGCAATACCGTACGAAAAGAAAATAGTTAACGATCTATTCTTGATCAAGAATTTAACAAAGAGATTCTAAGATCCATAAGACTTTCATTGATCAAAAGAAAAGATAAATAGATGAAGAAAAAGCCAAATTAAACCACAAAATATGTGATTTAAGGATAAGAATAAAAGGAAAGGGAAGAAAATGGAAAAGGAACCAAAACAATCCCAAAAAACAAGCCAAAATATGCATTCTGTTTCGAAGTAACCGGTTACAGTATATCTGTTAACCGGTTACTTAGTTCAAAATAGGCGCAATTTTTCAAAATTAACAAAGAGTAACCGGTTACAGCTTATCTGCTAACCGGTTACTCTGCAACAGAATGCAGAAAATTATGCAAAATTCAGCATGATCCACTTTTAAAACTTTTTACAAACACTTTGTGATCATGGAACTGAAATTGCACGAAATTTAAAGTAAAATAACAGCAAAAACCAGCAATTAAACACAATTACAAGATCTAAAAGATCAAGTAACAAAGATCTCCAAAGATCTACATTATGGAAGATGAAGATGAAGCTTCAACAATGGTGAAAAATGGATTACCATTTCAAATCTAAAAATTCCTTCAAATTGCTTCAAGATCCAAATTCCAAAAGCCTTGATCTACTATAATTGATGAACAAAAACAAGAATGGATGAAGGTTTAGCTCAAAGTTTAACAAGATTCAATGTGAATTCTTGTTAACTTTCAAAAGAAGAAAAGTGAGCTTTGGTGAGTTTTGTGGTTGGGAAGAGAATTTGCAAGAGGTTTGTTGGCTATCAAAAGCTTGAAGAATGAATGAAATGAAGCCTCTATTTATAGAGTTTAGGCTTGGGAAAATTGGTGGTTTGGAATTTGGCTTGGATGATCAAAATTAGGATTGGAATTCAAATTTGGAGGGAATTATCAAAAGAATGGTGATTAGTGAAGGTGCATGGTGGAAAATGATCAAAGTGATGTAGGGGAATTAAAATGAGGTGGTCTAGAATATTCCAAATGTGATAAAGGGCTGAGATTTGTGCCAATTTCTGAATTTGAATTTTCCACCATTTTTCAAATTTTCACGAGGGTAATCGGTTACTGCATATCTGCTAATCGGTTATTTAGTGCAAAATTTGTGAAAAATGAGCATTTTGTTGCACTGTTGTGGTTCCAGCTCTATTCTTTTGGTTGTCAAAGAAGGCATGGAAATAAACACATGAACCTTGGAGTCTCTTGAATAATAATCAATTAAATCTTGGAAACTCTTGATCAGATAATTTTTGAATTAATTGCGGATTAACTTTGACTTTGTTCAAATGAAATTCATTCGAGTGGAGGGACTGATGTTTTGGTATTTTTTACCTGTTCTTCCCCTGAAAATGTTAGTGAAAGAAAACAAAATATTTTTTGGATTTTAATTAATGGTTAGTAAACATAAACAAATTAAGCAATAAAACAACTAACAAACGCACCCACACTCAAAGATCCCTGCAAGGCACAATCCTACAAAAGAGGGAACCAATGTGTGATCTTGTTTGTGGCATGAAATGTAAAAGACCTGTGGGATTTTAAGGGTAAAAATTAGGGTATTACAACTGCCCCTATTTAAGTTTATTCTATCCGGAGATAAGAAGATTGACATCTTTGTCTCGACGAGATAGAAGAGACTTAAATATAACAATAAACCCAATTTTTGGCCCTAAGAGACCACAAAATGATATGATTATGCAAATAATATGCAACCACAAGACCTCTGTGGGGAGAATACGCCACAGGAGACAAACAAAAGTCGGAGACCAAAGAGAAAAGACTCCGCAGGGGAGCCAAAGAGGGAAATCACATCCCAACAGGGGAGGAACCAAATCTCCGCTGAGGGAAGAATAAAGAGAGTAAGATTCCACTGAGGGAAAGTTACCAGCACCAAAAATAAAACAGGGATAACATCGTCCCTACATGGAGAGAAACTCCGCTGGGGGAAAAAGATCGTCTAATAACAGACATCCGGCAATAGCATGATCAAAAGGAAAGATCGCCAACTACCAACCAAGTGATTGCTACAACAAGGCAGTCAATCAAAAGGATACGAGAAGGATTACCTACTACCAACAGAGGGCAGGACGACAAAGGTAACAATCTCAAAAAAGGTCGAGAAGTATCACCTACTACCAACACCGGGCTGGACGACAAAGGCGATAAACTCGAACAAAGGAGGGAGAGATTACCAACTATCAAACAAGTGATAGCTATAACGAGGTATCAAACCCGGCCACATTACGTACTACAAACTAAATGGGCAGTACGACAAAGGTAATAAGCAAACTATATCACTTACTACCAACTAAATGGGCAGGACGACAAAGGTGATAAGTCCAAAAGAGGGATTACCAACTATCAACCAAGTGATAGTTACGACGAGGTAATCAACCAAGGGTATGAGAAAAATTACCTACTACCAACATAGGGTAGGGTGACAAAGGTAATAACCTCAAAAGGGGTCGAGAAATATCACCTACTCCAACGCAGGGCAGGGTGACAAAGGTAATAACCTCAAAAGAGTCGAGAAATATCACCTACTACCAACGCAAGGCAGGACGACAAAGGCGATAAACTCAAACAAAGAAGGGAGAGATTACCAACTATCAATCAAGTGATAGCTATAACGAGGTAATCAAACCCGGCTATATTACCTACTACCAACTAAATGGGCAGTACGATAAAGGTAATAAGCCATCTATATCACCTACTACCAACTAAATGGGCAGGACGACAAAGGTGATAAGCTCCAAAAGGAGGATTACCAACTATCAACCAAGTGAAAGTTACGACGAGGTAATCAACGAAAAGGTAACAAGTCTCTGTTATCAGACAAAAGGACCAAAGTTCAATCCGAGAATGAACCGAAGAGAAACGGTCAAACAAGACTCATCCTGAGGAGGAAATATCTCAAATGGGGATTAATTCCATCCAGACAAATAAACTAGGGAGGAAGGCTAAAACAAATATCTTCCACGAGGTATAAACTCAGTGGGGAATTAACAAAGATAGGCATTTTCTGCTTACTGGTCGACACTCTAAATGGAGAGAGGAGACACATGCTCTGCGGGGATAACAGCACCAGAGAGCAAAAAAAAAGCACCAACACAAATGCAAAATGCGCAATGCACGAACAATATGTTATGCACAACAAAAGAATGTGCATGCAATGCGTATGAGTATGAATATGCTGACAAAATAGACATAAAGATAAACAGATGGCGGATAAACATCACAACACCACTGGATACTCGGCTAATCTCAACAATATGGAGATATCATTAGCAGCTCTGCTAGGGATTCATCTGAGGAAATCCTGCAAGAAATAAACAAAAGCCATCAAAGGAAAATAAATCCTACTACAAGGCTCAAATCTCGCGGGAGAAAAAAAAGATACTCCTTGGGGGTTAAACCCAAATATTAATCTTCTAACATCAATGATCCACTAAGAGGATAAAACGTAAACTCTGCTATGAGGATGGTAGGAAAGCTGTCGGGGAATCATAACAACCCAAATCTTTCTGACTCTTCCTGGGGATCATAAAGAATTCACAGGAACTTCCATTTCAAAAGGATCAAGAGATCTGCTGCGGAGAAATAATGCATCCGCTGGGGATTTGTAAACATATAAACATCTACGCCAAATCCACTGGGAATACAAGGTAGATATGCTGGAGATACAAGAGAAAAGGTTTCTGAGGATTAACCAATTCTGAGCAAAACAACCTGGACTTGCTGAGGAAAACAGCAAAAAGGTCAAACTGTGGGGGATTTTAGATCAATACTCATCATAAACGAGAGAAAACCCAACAGGTGACTACAGAGATGCCATCGGCAACTTAATTGGAGAACACCTGAAATAGTGATGCACAATCTTCTCTTGAAGGAATCCCTGAATAAAACGATATGGAGAGAAGTACATCCTGGACTTGTCGGGGGAAATGAGAAATTAACATCACTGCTTTACGATTGGAGATAATAATGCCCTGCCTCCATTGGGGGAATCATCAAGGATAAATCTCTTGGTAGAACAACCAGGAGAGAAAAATCATCCACAAGACAACATGAAACCCGACAAGTGGCCACTACATCAATGCTTCTTAGAGAAAAAATAACATTGCTCTCTGTTTGGGGACATCCAAAACAACAACAACACGTCTAGAGGATAAAACTCTGAGTGGAGATTCTTCATATGACTTTTGCTGGGGACAGCAAAAATGAATCTCTGCATGAGGACTGTCATTAAGGAGAGGTGAACCTCAAAACTACTCAACTATCTGACCATAACATAATCAGCTGGAGAAGATTCAGATCATGACCTAGCTGGGGAAAAACCAAACAGCATTGGACCTTATGAGTTCGACACATCATAATAAACCTATCACCTTGTTAACAACTAATCACACTCATAGGAAGAAGCTTTGCTTAGGAAATATCAACAAACTCTACTGGGGATTTGTCAATAAATTTTGCCGAAGGAGCGAGAACGAACCCTGTAGAGGAAAACATTGATCCTACCATTCTTGGAATAATCGTTGACATTCTTTTATATTCATAAATCAAAGGAAAATGTTTATATAATTTTCAAAAATTTAAATCAATTATTCACATTTTGTTTCAAAAATCATCATAAAAAATAAATGAAATTCTGTAAACAGAAACAAAATAAGAATTACAAACAAAGGGACAAAGGTCCAAATTTTATTAGTAGAATGGTAGTCCGCAAATGGCGTAACTCCATGGATCATTACAAAGTTTGAAAAATGGTAAATACATGGAAAGGGTTTCATTGAAATACAATGACCACTATTCTCCCTAACAACTTTGAATTCCACTGTGCTCAAAACTTCGGTTGAGGATGATTGAAGCAGAATCCTCGATAGACAACATCGCTTTCAAATGATCAAGACTGGCCAGATGCAGTTACTTTCCATAATTCCTAACTTTTGCCTAGATTGCCCTCTCAGGTTTTCAATCTACCAGGATGATTATTTCTGTTTTTGTCTCTAATTTTTGCCTAGACTGCCCTTTTGGGTTTTCAGCCCACCGAGACGCTCATTTTTGCCTAAGCCGCCCTTTCTAGTTTTCAACTTAGCGAGTTGTTCTTTTATTTTTTAGGCAAAGTATTTCTTGACTGCATCGGTATTCATAGGACGAGTGAAATCTTCACCATCCATAGTTGTAAGAAGTAATGCACCACCAGAGAAGGCTCTCTTAACAACATATGCGCCTTCATAATAGGAGTCCACTTGCCCCTAGAATCATTGGTAAAAGTCGAGATCTTTTTGAGCACGAGGCCGCCTTCTCTGAACACACGTGGTCGAACCTTCTTGTCAAAAGCTTTCTTCATTCTCTGTTGATACAATTGACCATGACACAAGGCCGTCATTCTTTTCTCTTCAATCAAATTCAACTAGTCATATCTGCTTTGGCACCATTCAGCCTCAGACAATTCATCTTCCATCAAAACTCTCATAGAAGGGATTTCAACTTCCACCGGGAGCACTGCTTCCATACCATAAACAAGAGAGAAAGGGGTTGCCCCTGTTGAAGTGCGGACGGATGTATGATACCCATGCAAAGCAAAAGGGAGCATCTAATGCCAATCCTTGTAAGTAACAACCATCTTCTGAACAATCTTCTTGATATTCTTATTAGCAGCTTCAACAGCCCCATTCATTTTAGGTCTGTAAGGAGAAGAATTATGATGCTCTATCTTAAACTCATCGCATAATTCCTTCATCATCTTGTTATTCAAATTTGACCCATTATCAGTGATAATCTTGCTCAGAATACCATACCGAAAGATGATTTGGTTCTTGATAAACCGAACCACTACTTGCTTGGTCACACTGGCATATGATGCCGCTTCAACCCACTTGGTAAAATAGTCAATAGCCACCAGAACGACTCATCATTATTTTTTTTTTCATTTTTTATTCTTTTTTTATTCTTTTTTCATTCATTTTTTCATTTTTTTCTTTCTTTATTATTTTTTTCATTCATTTTTTTTGTAGACATTCTGGCTTCAATGGCAATCTATGCTCCATAATATCAGTATCAAGACCAGGCATGTCTTGATTGGACCAAGCAAACACATCAACATATTCTCTAAGAAGCTCCACAATCCTCTTTTTAACATCTGACTGAAGCAGTGCCCCAATCTTGACTTCTTTCTTATCATCATCTGAACCCAAATTGACCAATTCCACCGGCTCTTCATGAGGCTGAATGGCTTTTTCCTCGTGCTCAAGCAACCAAGAAATTTCATCTGGAATCTCCTCAATATCCTCTTCTTCAGCTCCAAACACAAGGAATTCAAAGTTAAGAGAGGGCATAGGGTCATTGTTTTCAATGGGTTTAACAATCAATCTGCACAATGATTTATGTTTGATTTTAGAATATGAACAAGAAGTGCAAGTATTATGCAGATAAAAGCGATTAACACGTTATTATTATTTTTTTGGTTTTTCATGTTACCATTTTTCAGGAATAAAGCGAAAAGGGAAAACATAATATGGATAAACAAAATAATATTTTATTGATGATGATAAAATTTGAAACAAAGCCCTTACAAATTCACTTTCACCTTGGTCAGAGTGAAAGGATTTTTTGAAAGAAACAAAAACAAATTACTTTGAAATATGAACAACAGTGGGAACATCAACAGCTATCCAATTCTGGCAGATCTGTCCATGTGTCACAAAATTGGGAAGCTCTTCCTCTTCATCTTCTTCAATGATGGCAGCAGTAGAGTGATATTTGTTGATGAATCCGGCGCTGTGAAAGGCCTCATTAATACGCTTCAAATCTCTTCTGACTGTACCAGGCATAAAGCCTAAACCAGTTTTTCCCAGGTTATCAACCACATCAATAACTCGGCCCCAACCGTCAGACCGACCAATCTTTAATACATGCAGAGCATCCTTCAAAGAAGACATGGGCAACTCATTCTTCTTGACAACTTTATCATCAATTGAAAGAGCTTGGAACGGAGTCCTAACAGTCTCATCAGCATCAACATACGAAAAGGATGAAAGGTTGCTCACTAGCATCGCTTGCTCACCTCCAACAATCACTAGCTTATCATTCTTAACAAACTTTAATTTCTGATGAAGAGTCGAAGTCACTGCCCCAGCCTCATGAATCCAGGGTCGGCCAAGCAGACAACTATAAGCAGGACGAATATCCATTACTTGAAAAGTAATCTGGAAGAAGCACGGTCCTATTTTGATCGGAAGATCAACTTCTCCAATCACAGTCTTTCGAGATCCATCAAAAGCTTTAACAACAACCCCACTATACCTCATGGGAGCACCTTGGTAAGAAAGCCTTGATAAAGTAGATTTTGGTAACACATTCAAAGAAGAGCCAGTATCAACTAGCATATTGGAAAGCGCATCTTCTTGACAGTTCATGGAGATATGTAAAGCCAAATTATGATTTCTCCCCTCCTCGGGTAAATCTTCATCACAGAAACTCAAATTACTACATGCTGTGAGGTTAGCAACAATTCCATCAAACTGATTAACAGTCACATCATGCTCGACATATGCTTGTTCAAATACCTTCTGCAAAGATTTCCTATGAGCTTCAAAATTCATCAGTATGGACAACACTGAAATCTTGGACGGGGAGTGCAGGAGTTGATCTACAACACTGTACTCACTCTTCTTTCTTCTTGGCAAATCCTCCACCACACTTCTTGGAATTACCAGGAGAATTACTATCTTTTGACAAATGTCCCTCACGGATACCTTCTTCTAATCTCATCCCCATATTAACCATCTTAGTGAAATCACTTGGGGCACTAGCAATCATACGCTCATAATAGAAAGAACTCAGAGTTTTCAGAAAAATCTTAGTCATCTCTTTTTCTTCCAAAGGAGGATTAATCTGAGCAGCAATCTCGCGCCACCTCTGCGCGTATTCTTTGAATGTCTCCTTATCTTTCTGAGCCATTGCCCGAAGCTGGTCACGGTTAGGAGCCATATCCACATTATACTTATACTATTTTACAAACGCCTCATCCAAATCTCCGAAAGTGCAAATTCGAGTACTGTCGAGTCCCATATACCATTTCAAGGCTGCACCAGACAAACTATCTTGAAAGTAGTGAATGAGAAGCAAATTATTATCGGTCTGAGTCGACATCTTACGAGCATACATAGTCAAATGACTCAACGGACAAGAATTACCCTTATACTTTTCAAAGTCAGGGACCTTGAACTTATGTGGGATCTTCACATTAGGAACCAAGCATAACTCATGAGCATTCTTTCCAAATAGCCCTTTACCTCTCAGAGATTTGATTTCTTTCTGCATCTCAGCAAACTGGTCTTGAATCTCTTCTATTCAATCATAAGCACTGGCATTTTCACTTGGAGCAGTATGGAAAATCTGCCCTTCACCAAAAGGAACAGTGTGAACCACAGGCGGTGGCACAATCATCACAGGTTGGACAAGAGGAACAGATGGAACTTCAGGAGGCGGTGGTGGTTGATAACCCTCAGGAACAAAGTTATGAGGTATGCCCCAGGGGAAACCAGGAGGCATGGAGTATTGAGGAACACTAGCACGTGCCACAAAGATGGGCGTAGAGACAATCTCTAAAATGAATGTCCTTTGTACAGGAGTTGAAAGCGGAGGAGGAGGTGGTGGTGGCTGATTCTGAGCAGCCACTAGAGCTTCCATCATAGCAGTGAGTCCATCCTTCAGAGTTGATACTTCTTCACGAAGCTCACGGTTCTCTTGTTGCAACTGATCCATCTTCTTCTTCAGAATAGCTCGAGTATTATACTGGTGCGACAACTTGGTTGAATGAAGACCAAAGGAAACATAAGAACCTGGAAAAGGCAAGAAACAATGCAGAATGATGCTTGATGTGCAAGATGCAAATGCAAAGTTTCAAGGAGTTATAAGGCATATTGCAAACATAGTTATTTGAAATAATAAAATCTCATTCATTGATGATGGAAAATATTACATCTTGGAAGTACAGATTCAAGAATCCTAAAATAATAGAGAAGAAAGAAAACTAGATCCCTAGAGAATCCTATGAGAAAAAGTCCCAGCTCTATCTTCCAGCTTCTTGATGTGGGCCTGCATCTGAGTCTTCTCAATCAGCAACTGATCAACGATCAACTTCCAAGGAGATTCTGAACTCTTCGGAATATCGGAAACTGGATGAATGCGAGAGGAAAATAAATCCTCTTGCGCCTTTCTTTTCTTGTTGGCAACTTCATCTTTTGATTCTTCTTCTTGAAGTGCTCTTGAAGTCTTGCATTCTCTAACTCAACAATCTGATACTTGCTCTTCCAAGCATCTCTCTCTTGTTGCATCTCAGCCAAAGTGATCTGAAGCTTCTCTGTGTCTTCCATAAAGTAGAGAATAGGCTTCTTATCAGTTAGAGATAAAGGCTCCTGACGCGCATAAGGCATCTTCAAAGTAATAGCTCTATTTTTAACCCACTGGAGGCAAGGTTCCAAAGAGACACAATTCGGAATTCCCAAAGTTTCCTTTCATTTTCTACGAATGTTGCACCAAGATTCCACAATTTCTCTCTTGAGAGCAACCTGAGATTCTTCATCCTTGAAAAAGAGACCGGCCAAATGAATGTTCTTCAGTACCTCTCGCAAAGGATATCCCAACAGACGACGAGCCAACACCGGATTGTAGCTGATTCCTCCCTTTGTACCAAGATGAGGCTCGTTGGGAAAATCACCACAACTATCAATAATCATCGCTTCAATCAATATCAGAATGAGTGAGAGACATGATCTTCCGCGACCAGTATAAACCATCCTTGAGATTCCAGAAAGCCGCAGACTTTGGCAAGTGAGAAATAAACCACTTGTAAAGCAAAGGTGCACAACAGATAATCATCCCTTCACCATGGAAATTCCTGAGGTGAATAGAATGGTAAGAATCAGCAAGAAAAGTGGGAATTGGATTCCCAATCAAGAAGATCTGAATAGCGTTGATGTCGACAAAGTTCTCAACATTCGGGAAGAGGAACAGTCCATAAATAAGCAAGGCAAGAATAGCCTCAAAAGCAAATGTGTTCTTCACACTAGCAAAGTGATGAGCTCTATCCATCAAGAACTTAGCGGGTAACCCAAGAATCTTTCCTTTGGTATCCATGCGAGCCTTAATCTCAGAAACCTTCAAGTGAGCAGCCTTCGCAATAATGTGATGCTCGGGAGCGGGATCCAAACCAGAGAAAATCTGACCATGAATAGGCAAACCAAGCAGGAGAGAATACTCCTCTAGCGTAGGTACCAACTGATAATCAAGAAAGGTGAAACAATGAAGTAAAGGGTCATAGAACTGAACCAAAGTAGCAAGTAATCCTTCAGCCATATCAACCTTCAAGAGAGATAAAAGCCTTCCATATTTGGACTCGAACTTCTTGGTATCAACAACCAAAGATCGTAGCTCTCTCAAACCCTCTAACTTAGGACTCTTGAAAGTATACTTCCTTGTACTTCTCCTTCCAAAATCCATAACAAAAGTACCTACAATGTTTGCAATAACACCTTTAAGTTCCTTGAAACCTCCCAAAACAATGCTCATGAATGCATGAGTGCATGAATGCAACACCCATAAACAAGATCACACAAAGCACACGGGTCAAGGTTCAAGTCACGAGCATGAGGCCAAGGGTAAGAACCAATCCCATAAAGGTATGTACTAAGGTTTTGTCTTCATTGTACCTGCAGAAAATAGCGGTTCTAACAGAGTGCTCAGGGTCCACAATCCACTATCAGACACACCAGCGCACCGATTTGCTCGGAGGATGGTAGTTATCCTTAAGAGAATCTAACCTGAGTGTGGCATCACGTGACAACTAAGTCAGATTTGCATCCTCATAGCTTCCGCGCCACGATCCTAAAAAGGATAAGATGGGTTAAAGGTTACTAAGGTCCTCAGTGTTATAGGCTTCCATGGAAAAAGTAATGCCTTCACGATCGCTCGATCGGCATCAGTAATTCCAAAGAGGCAACCACCGAGTGGATAGATTCTCAAGTTCTTCTTTTTCGGGATTCGACTCCCTCAAAGTTCCCTTGACTAAACTATCCTCCTATCTCAAAGTACACTCTGGTCTGGGTATAGGACCTATCTCACACACAGAGGAACTCCCAAACAGAACAAACAAGTAACAAGCAAATCAGACAAAAAGCAGTAAATAAGTCAAAGTAGGCTAAACCCCTCAAGGGATGATCCCTAATAGAGTCGCCACTTTTCTGTAGCGGTAAAATCGTGAGTGTAAGCTATTGACTAACTTAACTCAAGGAAAACAGAGTCGCCACCGCACTTTTATTTATTCCACAAAGGAAAAGGAAAAAAAAAGAGCGAATAAATCCTAAGAAGTCTAAAAAAGCAAAAGCTAAAAAAGACAAAGAGAAATGGGTAAGGGGGTTAGTTATGTAAAGGGAAGGTTTTACACACCCAATACATCTATAGTACTCTATAGGAGCCCTTTGATGTATTCATGCTTTTTGGTCTGAAAATGGTTTGCTTGAAAGAGATTGGGAGAGATGAGAAGAGAAATATTTATTAAGATTTTTGTGTTTGGAGAGACTTATCGCCTCATGCCTACGTACCCACGATGTGCAATGTAGGACCAAAACCCCGTAGTTCGTGGTACAAAGAACAAAAATTTGTTGGTTATGATTGATTTTAAATGTAAAGACAAGTCATCATTTCCAAGCGAATAATTCCGCTTAAAGGAATGAATCATGTCTAAACTTATGAAAAAAAGTTTAAAAGAAAAAGTGCACGAATCACAAAAAGAGATTGATGAGTTTTTATATTTTTTATGTTTTTATGAAATGGTCAAAATATGATTAATATTGATTAACATTTATTAAAGAAAACAAAGCAAAGTTTAAAAATCACTTGACCAAAGTCAAGGTTTTATTATGAAAACGGTTTTAAGTTTGAAAACAAGAAGGTTTTGAAAAAGAGAGGAGATTTTAAAAATTGAAGAAGGGGTGGAGAAGAAGTGACTATCCTAGTGCATAAAATAAAAGCTAAGGATAAGAAAGATCTAACCACATGGACAAGCTCCATAGCATAAGCATTTTTCCCTTTTTGATTTGGTCTTGATTCAAAATAAGTCTTCAAAAGAGGACTCCAAGTATCCAAAATCCAAGGTTTTCCATCACAAACTCCCAAGCGTAGGTTAAGATCCTAACTCTAAGTCCATAAGTCCATAATCAAGAGTATAGGTCCTTCAATGCAAAGGATAGTGGCCATAGTACAACAATTAGGAGCACAAGTCTTTTAGTGGTTTAATCCTTTATTAATGTTTTTTGAGTCCATATGGACAAAAGAAAAATAAAAGCACAAGATGAAATTGTCCAAGTGGACAAAAGAAAAATGACATAAACATTAACATGATATGATAAATGGCATAAAGCGTAAAAATAAAGAGAGATTATAGCGTAAAAATTGGGAGCGAGAAGGAAACATAATGAAGTTAGAAGTTAGTGGTTGGTAGCACAAGGCTCTAGTGCCATAAGCCTTCACCGATTATTCAGTTTCGCGTTATGAACTATAGCGATTAAACAATGCACTTAGGCCAAAGTTAATGAACTTGACAGAAGATTGGTAGAACCAAAGCCTCTACAACGCCAAGTTTCAAAGGTTATGGACCTAATGAAAAAAATCAATCACCATTGGGTTGACGCGACCAATCAAGGTCCGGACCACGAAAGTTTGAATTCCGAATTGGATAAAGAGGGATAAATGTTGCGCTATGTTAAGCAATCATCGAGTAATTTACGGAGTAATTACCCTACAATGAGGCCGGCCAATAGATCTTTTTGCTAATGCATGCTAGATGAACGATATGTAGATCGTCATCCGAAAGCAATACCGCACGAAAAGAAAATAGGTAACGATCTAGTCTTGATCAAAAATTCAACAAAGAGATTCTAAGATCCATAAGACTTTCATCGATCAAAAGAAAAGGGAAATAGATGAAGAGAAAACCAAATTAAACCACAAAAATATGTGATCTAAGGCTAAGAATAAAAGGAAAGGGAAGAAAATGGAAAAGGAACCAAAACAGTCCAAAAAACAAGCCAAAATATGTATTATGTTTCGAAGTCACCGGTTACAGCGTATCTGCTAACCGCTTACTTAGTTCAAAATAGGCGCAATTTTCCAAATTAACACAGAGTAACCGGTTACAGCATATCTGCTAACCGGTTACTCTGCAACAAAATGCATAAAATTGTGTAAAATTCAGCATGATCCACTTTCAAAACTTTTTATAAACACTTTGTGATCATGGAACTGGAATTGCACGAAATTTAAAGTAAAATAACAGCAAAAACCAGAAATTAAACACAATTACAAGATCTAAAACATCAAGTAACAAAGATCTCCAAAGATCTACATTATGGAAGATGAAGATGAAGCTTCAACAATGGTGAAAAATGGATTACCACTTCAAATCTGAAAATTCCTTCAAATTGCTTCAAGATCCAAATTCCAAAAGTCTTGATCTACTATAATTGATGAACAAAAACAAGAATGGATGAAGGTTTAGCTCAAAGTTGAACAAGATTCAATGTAAATTCTTGTTAACTTTCAAAAGAAGAAAAGTGAGCTTTGGTGAATTTTGTGGTTGGGAAGAGAATTTGCAAGAGGTTTGTCGGCTATCAAAAGCTTCAAGAATGAATGAAATGAAGCCTCTATTTATAGAGTTTAGGATTGGGAAAATTGGTGGTTTGGAATTAGGCTTGGATGATCAAAATTAGGATTGGAATTCAAATTTGGAGATGATTATCAAAAGAGTGGTGATTAATGAAGGTGCATGGTGGAAAATGATCAAAGTGATGTAGGGGAATTAGAATGAGGTGGTCTAGAATATTCCAAATGTGATCAAGGGCTGAGATTGGAGCCAATTGCTGAATTTGAATTTGCCACCATTTTTAAAATTTTCAAGAGGGTAACCGGTTACTGCATATCTGCTAACCGGTTACTCAGTGCAAAATTTGTGAAAAATGAGCATTTTGTTGCACTGTTGTGGTTCCATCTCTATTCTTTTGCTTTGTCAAAGAAGGCATGGAAATAAACACATGAACCTTGGAGTCTCTTGAATAACAATCAATTAAATCTTGGAAACTCTTGATCAGATAATTTTTGAATTAATTGCGGATCAGCTTTGACTTTGTTCCGATGAAATTCATTCGAGTCGAGGGACTGATGTTTTGTTATTTTTTACCTGTTCTTCCCCTGAAAATGTTAGTGAAAGAAAACAAAATATTTTTTGGATTTTAATTAATGGTTAGTAAACATAAACAAATTAAGCAATAAAACAACTAACAAACAAACCCACACTCAAAGATCCCTGCAAGGCACATTCCTACAAAAGAGGGAACCAATGTGTGATCTTATTTGTGGCATGAAATGCAAAAGACCTGTGGGATCTTAGGGGTAAAAATTAGGGTATTACACCCTTTATGGATTCAATGCCTATACGACTTCGGTTGTTGAAAGCAGATTGTTTGATTGGGTTATCTAAGAAGTTGAGGATTTTAGTAGACTGAAACCATGTTACTATTTCGTAGTGCGGAAGCTATCGGAAATAGTTGTCACGCGATACTACCCTCATTTGAGATTACTCTAAGATACTGCAGCTCGCTCGGGTGATTACAGCCTGCTGTTGTTATCCCAAGAGGGGTCAATGATTTAGAAGACAGGTACAAAAACCACCAGTATTACCTTTGGGGATGGGTAGAGCCATGACTTCATGACACCGAACCTTTGACCCCATGTTTTTTCTATGTTTTTGTGTGCTGCATTCATGCATTCAATTCATTAAAAAACCTTAATCAAAATAAAATCTTCTCTTCTAGTCTCTCTTTTTCAAATTAAACTAAGACAATGATTGCAAATGTCAGATAAAAAGATTGCGTTATGGATTTCGGTAGAAGGAGGACTCACAAATACACCTTCAAGGTTCCAAAACTAGAGGATTTGAGGGGTTTGGCGAGGATGATCACCAACCCTGATGCTTTCAGAGCTAAGTACGGATGACTGCTATCTCTGTTAAGGGTCCATGTAATTGAAGGAATACTGGCTACGCTCATTCAGTTTTACGATCCGGTCTATCACTGTTTCACATTCTCGGATTACCAACTAGCACCAACATTGGAGGAGTACTCTCACCTGACTGATTTACCCATCACTGACCAAGCTCCCTTTTCTGGACTGGAAGAAATTCCAAAGGATCAAACCATTGCAAGAGCAATCTATTTGGACGAGTCAGAAGTCAGGACTCACATGACCACTAAGGGTGGAATCCAGGGTTTGCCAGCCTAGTTTTTGATAAAGAAAGCCCTGTACTTTTCCAGTATAGGGAACGTGGCCGCTTTCGAGAGCATCTTTGTTTTGTTTACCTACGGGTTATTTTTGTTTCCCAACATCGATAAATTCGTAGATATCAATGCCATTAAGATTTTTCTGATTGGAAACCCTGTACCAACCTTGCTCGCAGATGATTATCATTTTGTACATTTAAGGAAATTGTATAGCGGAGGAATGATCACATGATGTGTACCCCTGCTATACAAATGGTTGATTTCCCACTTGCCTAAGTCTGCTGCATTTTGGGATCATAAGAATACTTTACGTTGGTCGCTGAGAATCATGTCTCTTACCAACTCTGACATCGACTAGTACAATCGAGTCTATGATGGGATAAGGATCATTGGCCGTTGTGGAAATTTCCCTAATGTACCCCTCATAGGAACTAAAGGAGGAATCAATTATCATCCAATTTTAGTTCGTCGTCAATTTGGATACCCGATGAGGTATGTCCCGCGTAATGCTCATCTGGAAGGTCTTTTCTTCAAGGAGGGAGAAAATGACAGAGCACTAAAGACAGAAATAATGCATGCTTGGAAACATGTTCATAGAAAAGGAAAAGAGTCTTTAGGAAAACCAGACTGTGTCTCTGTGGAACCTTATCTCCACTGGGTACAAACTAGAGCTCTCAAGCTGAGGATGCCTTACCCTCGTCAGGAAGTTCTTCCGTTAAGGGAACCTGTCCTTTATTTTATGTCTGATACGGAAGAGCTTCAGGTTACTCTCAACATAGTTCAACAGGAAAAAAAGTCTTGGAAGAACAAGTACCGTATTCTCAATGTAGAGTGTAAGAAAATACAGCAACTGATAAAAGAAAAAGATGCTCTGATCGAGATTTAAGATCAACATGCTGTAGAAAACCAAGATGACCAAAGAAATTTGCTCGCTCGTTTCACTTGGCAAAGGAATGACAACCCAACAACGGCTCAAGAGCCCCAGTCAAAGAAGAGGAAAGTACCAGAACCAGCACCTGTGCTCTCTTAAAAGAGGACTCAAGATCCATTAGCTTAGACATTTCTTTTACAGCACTATGTAAATTACTGTATTTCCATTTCCGAAATCTTTGAATTCAATAAAACGGAGTTTCCCCACTGTTTGATATTTGTAATCCAATTGTCAAAGTTTATTTTGATTAAACAAAAAAATATAATTAATATAATCATTGCATATCATTCATCATTCTCACTTAATGCATTCTTCTTACCTACGAATCTCACATTTGTGTCTCGATTCTAGAGACAAGCTGTCCCATTCGTACAATACTCGGGCCAGTCAACAAAAGAAAATGAATAATCTCGAGGAAGAGAACAGAGAGTTGAGAGAAGAACTTGACGCTCTGAAAGAAGATTTGAGAAAACTTCACAATGACATGCAATCTCTGGCAGTAGCCTAGATGCAACAACAAAGGACCGTGATCTCAGAGATCACATCTACGTCCATAGTGGAAAAGTATGATCCTCGATATACCATGCCTATAGATCGTCCCTGGTGTCATACCCCGAATTTTGACCACTGAGATTTCCCATCATTGTGCAAATCATCATCACAATATGGATGAACCATCATGCCTCATCAAATGCCTCAGGGGTTGTTGAGCATTCACTACAATCAAAATTAGGGTTTTAAGCCCTCTCTGAGCTTTAGACAAAGGATCAATCAAGAATTGAAATGATCTTCAACTTATCTAACCTCTCAAATATCCACAATGGGTCAAAAGGACTCCCATTTCAAGGATTAAGCACAAGGCTACTCCCTTCTAGGTGGATCAAGTCTCAAGATCGACAGTGTCACCAAATTAGGGTTTTGGTCGACCAGGGCCTCCAGATGGAAATTTTTCATCTGGGTACAAGCCAATGATCCAAAACATAACCTAATATACTCCATGGGACCTCATGGACCCAAGCATCAAGTCAATTTGACCTCAGGGGATGCATACATAAAAAATCAGGAATTAGGGTTTCTTGACCTAATTCACCCCTAAGTTGACTTTTGGGACAAATCATGACCCAAGACCTCAAGACATGATTTGAGGGTCTCTAATATACCATATTGATCCATTTGGAACAATGGATTAATCTAAGAAGCTTGAGCAACAAGTCTCAATTTCATCTGCACCACAATTAGGGTTTCACGAGGAAAGTCAACTGTAACTTTGACTTTTGACCAGAACATGCTCCCAAACCATAAGACATGATTCAATATACCCTATGACACCCATGTAACATGTCCATCAAGTTTGATTTAGGTCAAGGACATGATTTCCTGAAGAATTGCACAGTTTGGAATTCATCTGATAAAAAGTCAACTGTGCACAAAAGTCAACTTTGACTTTTTGAGATTTTTCACCAAAATGGATTTTTAACCCTAAAATGATGGTAATGTATGATTTGAATCATCATTCATCAAGAAAAATCAAAGAAAGTGGGATAACTTGTAAAAGGGGTAACCATAAAAACTTAGAAAAATTTCTAAGTTATGGAAAAAGTGATACTAATGTGCCAACTTTGGAGGACCATAACTCCTAAACCACAAGGCCATTGTTCCCCATCAAAGCTTGATTTGTAGATCTCATTGCCCTCTACAAAAGCTTCATACTGACCTATGTCCAAATTCCTCATGGATTTTGAGTTATGGAGTGATCAAAATCAAGAAAAGTCACTTTGTTCCAACACTTAGTGAAAATTTCACTAAGTCAGAATCTGCCTTTACTTTTTTCCAAATATAGGGGGATTTTTCACTTGGATTCAAAAGATATCAAAACTAAACATGTTCAAACAGTTGTTGTATCATGTAAGAGATTTCCAAAATGGCCAAGAACATTACCAAATTCAATTTGAGTCATGAGATATGACATTGGCAAGTTGCCTTGTTGAAATCTGTCAAGGCAAGGCAGAATTAGCAATTTTACTCGATTTGCCAAAATTGTACAAATCCAAATGCTCCTATCTACTTGGACACATCTGAGGATTGAATCTAAGGGGGACAATCACTGAGCCAAGCCTCCAAAGTCTTTGGAAGAAGAAATAGCATGTTGAACCTAGAATTGCCAAAATAGGGACAAGACTCCAATTTTGGATTAGAGCATTCAATGGAAGCATCAAGGTGGCATGAACTGAGCTCTTAGCAACTGAATTCAGTCAAGACTTATCCAAGACCAAGGGGACCAGCAGCCTGTGCCCTAACCTCTAGTCAATGGCTAGAGGAGACTTGGATTTTCATTTGCCAACATTGGCCAAACCTACTCAGCAGTTGCCATTCACTATTCCTTGCAAAACAAACTTGCTCTACTATAAATAGAGCTCAATTATGATAAGTTTAAGTACACCAAAGGCTTACGACACTTGCCTTTCTCAAAAACCACTTCTCACTCTCAAAAATGCCTTTCTTAGCAAGTCACTATCGGGTTTTTCATTAGCGAGCAATTCCACTCAAACCAATCACACATACACACACACCTCACATACATCATATAGAAGTGATCCAAACACTCACATAACATCTGGAACATAAAAACCCCAAAATCACCAGCCAGTTGCTCAAGTTCTTGACAGATTTGCAGTTGGGGTACCATCTCAAGTTCCAGATCATTTCAATCCATTCCAAGCATTCATACACACTCCATGGCACCTAGGGAAGCTATCCAGATCATTGGAACCTAGCTGTAACACCTCCAACACAAAACACGATCACCAGCTGCAAGAGGTAAGCATGAGCTCTTCTAACTCTATGATCCATGCAATTTTTGCTGCACAATAATTTGGCCATATGTTCATAATCATGCATGGAATGTTTTCCCTCAATAAATTGAATTGTTTGAATCGTGTGTGAAATTTATGAACCTTCATGCATAAATTAGGGTTCTTGAGGTTTCTCTTTGATTTCTTATTCCATGTTAAAAATAAATGAAATTAAAGACCATAGACATGATCGTGAGGTTAAAACGAGTTGATTGATATGTAGATTGCATGATATAATCAAGTATTCAGTGAGATTGGATAGAAAATGCAAATCTGGGAAACTCAGAACACCCGCGTGTTCTTGCCTTTGCTCTTGGCCCCATTTTTAAATATTTGAATATTTGAATTTTGTGATTTTATTTAATTGATTCAAAAATTAATTTCTCTCTGAGTTTTAATGATTTTGAGTTGATTATTTTTTTAATAATTCACAAAAATGTTAAAATATTTTATTTTATAAAAAAATCCCAAAGATATTATCTATTTCATATAATTGATATTTTTGCAAAGAATTAATGTTTTATTTGTTTTTGCCATTTAAAATGTTTTTTTCCCTCTTGATTTTGTAACTTTTAATGTCTTCTAATTATTTTGTAGGTCAATACTTAATTTTTGGAGCATTAATCCAAGATCACAATTTGTTTTCCATATGTTAAACAATTTTGATCATTTTAATTGAATTTTTATTCAATTAAAACACATTTTGAAAACAAATTAGGGTTTTTGGATTAATTCAACCCTCATAAATCATTTTCAAAACACTTTGGGCCTCTAATAGAGTGTAAGACCCAATCCTTTTTTGACCAAATCATTTTTGGGCCTCAGTGTATTGTATAAGTCCCGATACCGTCAAAACCAAACGACGCAATCGTCGCCAGTTTAAAATTAACCATTTGGGCATCTCCTTGAGCTATAAGACACATTCAAAACTTTTGGGCCTCTAATAGAGTGTAAGACCCAATCCTCTTTTAACCAAAAACAACTTTGGGCCTCACTTATTGTATAAGTCCCTCTGCGTTGAAAGAAAACCTCGGCGCGATTGCCATATTAAACGAAGAATCATTTTGGCCTACCCTCGTGTTATAAGCCCCACTCTTTTTCTTTAAAACTCTTTGGGCCTCTTGAGAGAGTGTAAGACCTATCCCTTTGTATAGAAAACCTTTTTGGGCCTCAGTCACTTGTATAAGTCCCTCTGTACAAATTCAAATAGTACGCTCACTGATAAAACCCCGGGCCTCTCCTTGAGCTGTAAGCCCCAAGTATTTCTTTTTTAAAGCCCTTTCTCCTTTGATTCTTAATATACTGTTGTTTTCAATCTGTCTTTGTTGAACAACTAACCAAACAGCATGGAAGCTTTACAACCGAGTAAGTGTTTATACCCTTTCATTTACCGCTTTCATATACATATAACTGTATTGTGGGGCTGTTTCGCTGTAAGTCTTCTTTCATAAACTCATATCAACTGTGTAATAATAGTATAGATATTTAGAGTATCCCCGGCAACTACGTCTAGAACTTGGAAAATCCGTCGCGTTTATTCTTAGAAATAGACAGCTAGATCCCCAATAGGATCACCAGATATAGTCTTCACTTCGGCTGTCCTCATTAGGAATTGTCAAGAAACTCTACTCCCAAAGATGAATGTATTCTCCGTGAATGACATCTTTGAGTTTCTTCCAAATTCTCGAACTTTCCTGGCTTGATCTATTCCTTGTGAATAGTCTGTCTTGAAATTCTCGGGGTTTGGGGACCCATGGGCTTCTTAAAAGCATCCGCCTCCTCTTGGGTATCGTACAAGGACCCATAGGCTTCCTAAAAGCAACCCCGCCTCCTCTTGGCCTTAATACAAAGACCCGTCGGCTTCTTAGAAGTATTCACAACCTCCTCTTAGGCTTCATATAATGATCTCTTCCTCTGGGAATGATAGCCTCCTTTTGGGCTTCATACAAGGACCACTCGGCTTCTTAAAAGTTTCCAGCCTCTTCTTGGGCTTCGTACAAAATATCCTGACGACCTCCTAGAGGTATAGGAACAGAACCTAGCCATCTTCATAGAACAATCCTTTCAAAGAGTCCACTACTTAGTACAAAAAGATGAAACTCTAGACACGGACAGTCTAATATCCTTGAGTCTCAAAGACATTCTCAAGTGACCCCTTCGTTAAATAGGAAGAAAACCCGTAGACTCGGACAATCTCACTACCCTTCAGATTTCCCGTTTCCTTAAAGAATGGGAAATAACCCTGATCCTCGAATCAAATCCTTGAGTACAACATTTCTCATATAGGAACTGATTTTCTCTTTTAAAATCAGTATATTGGACCTGTCACTCAACTGAAATAGTCATACTAGCCTCCTCTTGGGCTTTGTACAATGATTCTCCCCAGCGGAGCTAACAATTTTAGCCTCCATCTCGGGCTTCGTACGAGATACAAAAGACTCCCTCGTTGAGTCAAACAACGTTTAGCCTCTCTCTCGGGCTTTGTACGAGACACACAAAAGACTCCCTCTTTGAGTCAATCACCTTTTAGCCTCCATCTCGGACTTTATACGAGATATAAAAAGGTTCTTATTAAGCCAAATAAATTTTAGCCTCCATCTCAGGCTTCGTACGAGATACCAAAACACTCTCTTGTTGAGTATAAAAGATTCTCCTATTGAGTCAACCCTTTTAGCCTCTCTCTTGGGCTTCGTACGAGAAACACAAAAACTCCCTCTTGTTGGGCCAATAGCCTCCTCTTAGGCTTTGTATAAGAAAACCACTGGTTGATCCAATCAACCTTTTAGCATTAAAGCTGTGCCTCGTTCACAGTACATAAACATCAACAACTCCTTCCATCTAATCGCTGTAAGCGGCAAGCCTCTGGATTATCTACATCCATGCCACTGTCCCTCTTTTAGCATGAGAAATTCCTAAGGAAAGATGGCATTGCTCTACACTGAGTTAAAGTTTTCTCCTTCAGGTTAAAATCCCCTATAAAGGAAATTCTGGCATTGCTAGGATCCACGTATCCCGGTTAAAGTAATCCTCCTTTGTAAACCAGTCACCCAACAGTTGTGACAAACAAACCCCTCTTTAGAAATGACACATTTTCTCTAAAGTCAAACCCTTTAAGCTTAACATCTTGGGCTTTGAACAAGATACAAATAGACCTTTCAGCTTCATATCTTGGGCTTTAAATAAGATATAAACCACCTTTCGCTTCACATCTTGGGCTTTGAACAAGACACCAAAATACCACTTCCTCCTATTCTCATGGGAGAATAGGAGGAACTACGAACGCTCTGATTTCCCTGTTTCGGTAAACGGGAATACGTAGGCATAAGATTGAAAGAAAAATCTTAGCGAGCACACTAAACAAAAACCCAATATCCCATACTTTCGTATACATTTGTCCTAACCGATAGCCTAAAGCACCTCTTGTCAACAAAATAACCTAGGAGAGACCCCGAATCTTTGTAGCATCTGTAAACCGACAGTTTTGACTGTTTAACCTCAGTATGCAAGCAGGGTTAGTTGGAGACATCTATTTCCCTTCCTTCATCAGCTTTAATAGGATAAAAAATGAATCGAACTGTAGTACTAGAGCGATCGTGCTTCGCAACCACATCCAAAAATCACTCGCTACAGAAAAATGGCGACTCTGCTGGGGAAAACGTTTAGGGATCTTGTTCTCTTCTTGTCCCTTAGGTAGAAACCTTGACGTCACTAGGATCTTAGGTCAAAACGCCGTTAATTTGGAATGAAACCATAGGATGGTGACTCCGCCAGGAAACCATTTTCTGTCAGGAACTTAGGATTCATAGCTGTAAAAGTCTAGGACTTTAGGACAAATATATATACTGCTTTTACTAATTGCTATACCTGTTTATTTTTCTGCTAATGGGAATGCGTGTGATGCCGCATGTGGAAAGATTGAGTATAGACTTAAGATAAGTGATGGCGATGAGGTCGACCATCAACCTCAGTGGAGGCTGACCAATGCAACCCATTCCCTCTCATAGGCAATGGGCCGATTGTGATGTCTGAGAAGCTGAGGAGCCAACCCTTTTGTAGTGCGGAAGCTATCGGAAATAGTTGTCACGCGATACTACCCTCATTTGAGGCTGGTGATCTATTCTCGGTGAATGGCACTTACTCTAAGATTTCATACAGCTCGCTGGCGATCCGCTTGCTGTTTGTTATCCTGGGAGGAGCTGATGATTTTGAGTACAGGTACAAAAAATCACCCTAGTATAAACCTTTGGGGATGGGTAGAGCCTTGACTTCATGACAGCGACCCTTTGACCCCATGTTTTTTCTATGTTTTTGTATGCTGCATTCATGCATTCATCTAAAAAACATTAAAACAAAAAAAAAATCTTCTCTTCTAGTCTCTCTGTTTTTCAAATTAAACTAAGACTGTGATTGCAAATATCGAAGAAAAGGATTGTGCTAATGGATTTCGGTAGATGGAGAACTCATAAATACACCTTCAAGGTTCCAAAACTGGAGGATTTAAGAGGTTTGGCGAGAATGATCACAAACCAAGAGGCCTTCAGAGCCAAGTACGGAGGTCTGCTACCTCTGTTAAGGGTCCATGTGATTGAGGGAATCATGGACACACTCGTACAATTCTACGATCCAGTTTATCACTGCTTTACATTCCCGGATTACCAGCTCGCACCAATGCTGAAGGAGTATTCTCACCTGATTAATCTACACATTACAGATCAAGCTCCGTTTTCTGGACTGGAAGAAATTCCAAAGAATCAGACCATTGCAAGAGCAATTCATTTGGACGAGTCTGAGGTCAGGACTCACATGACCACTAAGGGTGGCATACAAGGTTTGCCAGCCCAGTTCTTGACAAAGAAAGCCCTGTATTTTACCAGTATAGGGAGCGTGATTGCTTTTGAAAGCATCTTTGTCTTGCTCACCTACGGGTTATTTTTGTTTCCCAACATTAATAACTTTGTAGATATCAACTCCATTAAGGTTTTTCTCATTGGAAATCCTGTGCCGACTTTGCTCGCAGATGCGTATCATTCTGTACACTTAGGAAATTTGTACAGGGGAGGGGAGATCACATGCTGCGTACCTTTGCTTTATAAATGGTTTATCTCCCATTTGCCTAAGTCTGCTGCTTTCTGGGATCATAAGAGTGCCTTACGTTGGTCGCAGAAAATCATGTCTCTCACCAACTCTGATATAGATTGGTGCAATAGGATTTATGATGGAATCAGGATCATCGACCGTTGTGGAAACTTCCCCAACGTACCCCTTATAGGAATTAAGGGAGGAATCAACTATCATCTGATATTGGTTCGCCGTCAGTTTGGATACCCGATGAGGCACGTCCCACGGAATGCTCATCTGGAAGGTCTTTTCTTCAAGAAAGGAGAAAGTGACAGAGCACTAAAGACGGAAATAGTGCACGCTTGGAAACACGTTCATAAGAAAGGACGAGAGTCTCTGGGAAAACCGGACTGTGTCTCGGTGGAGCCTTATCTCCATTGGGTACAAACTAGAGCTCCCAAGCTAAAGATGCCTTATCCTTGTCACAGAATTCTTTCACCGAGGGAATCTGTCATGTACTTCATGACGGAAACTGAAAAGCTTCAGGTTACTCTCAACAAAGTTCAAAAGGAGAGAAGGTCTTGGAAGAACAAGTACCGCACCCTTGACGTAGAGTGCATCAAAATACAACAATTACTAAAAGAAAAAGATGCTCTAATTGAGATTTTGGAGCAACATACTGTGAAAAATCAAGATGACTAGAGGAATTTGCTCCCTCCTTTCACTTGGCAAAGGAATGACAACCCGACAACGGCTCAAGAGCCCTGGTCAAAGAAAAGGAAAGTACCAGAGTCAGCACCCGGTTTCTCTTCAGAGAGGACTCGGGACCCATTAACTTAGGTTTCTATTTCTGCACCTTTTAATCTACTGTATTTCATTTCCGCAATCCTTTGAAATTCAATAAAAAAGGGGTTTCCCCATTGTTTGATATTTGCAATCTAATTGTCGAAGTTTATTTTGATTAAACCAAAGAACAATTAATATAATCATTGCATTCATCATTCTCATGTAACATATTCTTCTTCCCTACGAATCTCATGTTTGTGTCTCTATTCTAGAGTCAAACTTTCTTATTCGTATAATACTCGGGCCAATCGTCAGAAAAAGATGGATGATCTTGAGGAAGAAAATAGAGAGTTGAAGGAAGAGATCGACGCTCTGAGAGAGGATATGAGAAAGCTTCGTAACGACATGCAAGCCATGGCAGAAGCTCAACTATAAAGGACTATAATCTAAGAGATCACCTCAACGCCCATAGTGGAGAAGTATGATCCTAGGTATCAAATACCAAAAGATCGTCCTTGGGGCATGCCTGTTAACTATATCCCGAAAGGATATGTTCCGCCGATCACTGAAGATCAGGGAATCACAACAGAAGCCGCTGGGCCTGAAGGTTACAAACTTCGGGAAAACGAAGATGCCAGGGGCATACTGAAGACTCCTGAAGGTTACAAACTTCGGGAAACGCCAAGATTTATAGTCGTAGTCACGGTACCACCCCCTGTGGTGCACACTGTCCCGGAAGGACAGATTCCGCCAATACCTGCTGGTAAAAAGGAAACATTGTTTGACAGAATGGATGAACTCCAGGAGCAGTTCCTGGAAATGCAGAAGGAGCTGCAAGCCATTCGCGGTCAGGATTTATTTGGAAAGGACGCCGCAGACCTTTGTCTGGTCCCCAATGTGAAAGTTCCGCACGAATTCCAAGTGCCCGACTTTGAAAAGTACAAGGGTAACTCTTGCCCTCAGAGCCATCTGGTGATGTACGCTCGGCGAATGTCAGCTCAAACGGAGAATCAGGACCTACTGATTCACTACTTTCAGGACAGTTTAACCGGTGCCGCACTCAAATGGTACATGGGTTTAAACTGTGCTACGATAAGTACATTCAGAGATCTTGGTACTGCCTTCGTCCAACAATACAAATGCAATTTGGACATGGCACCGGACAGAGATCAACTCAGATCAATGTCACAAAAGGACAAGGAAACCTTTAAGGAGTACGCTCAGAGATGGCGTGAAATTGCCGCTCAAATTTGTCCACCTCTTGAGGAAAAAGAGATGACAAAGATCTTCTTAAAGACCTTAAGCTCATTTTACTATGATAGAATGGTTGCCAGTGCGCCCTGTGACTTCACCGAGATGGTGGGTATGGGAGTTCGTCTTGAGGAAGCCGTCCGAGAAGGACGTTTGGCAAAAGACGCTAGACCATCAAGCAGTACAAAACGATACGGAAGTGCTCTCCTTAAGAAAAAAGAGCAAGATATTGGGAATATCTCTCTCGGAAAGCAAATGTGACGTTATTAACCGGCAGCAGCTGTAACTCCTGCTATCAGCCCTGTGCCTATTCCTACGTATCAACCTCAGGTTGCGCAAAGCCGACCTGATCAGCAAAGGACATAACAGCCTCTTCAGCAGGCTCGTCCTCCATACAATAACAACCGTACAACACGACCATCTGGGTTTGATCCTATACCCATGTTTTACACAGAACTATTTCCGTTACTACTGGCTAAGGGGCACATTCAGACTAAGTCTCCTCTTACAGTACCGGAAAATTCGCCTTCTTGGTTTAAGATGGATCAGACATGCCCTTATCATCAAGGAGGATCAGGGCATAACATAGAGAATTGTCTCAATTTCAAATCTGACATGTAAAAGCTTGTTAGGAGCGGGCTCTTATCTTTCAAGGATATGAATCCCAATGTTCTCACGAACCTGCTGCCTCAATACGAGAAAGCTGCAGTCAACCTGATTGAGATAGAGTCTAACAATGTCTATCAAATTCACGATGTACTCTTGTTGAGGACCAATTTGGTCAAGATGCATTGTAGACAGAGTGGATATGGCCATGTGCCACCTCATAATTATCACCAGTGTGATGTCTGCTCTAAAAACAATCAAGGGTGTTCTGTGGTGCAAGCAGCTCTACAGGAACAGATGGATCTCGGATGGATCCAAGAGCACCGAGTTTGTGGAGTTAACATGGTCTATACGGATTCCAACGTCATTAAAAACCACGACATCTGTGCAATGAATGTCAACTTGGTGGCGATGCACTCAAGGCAAAGCCAGTATCATAATCTGCCACGACACGATTATAATTCCTGTCTGACTTGCTCGGTAAACAAACAGGGATGCTCTTTCATACAGGAGGCCCTCCAGCGTCAGATGGATCTTGGATGGATCCAAGACTACCATGATAAGAACCCTTATCAGATCAACATGGTTAAGATCTTTGATATTCGCGTGATGAATACCAACTTAGTAGAGTTACATACTGAACAGCTCTGACTCGGATTCCTGATATCACATGACTATCAAAGTTGTAAAGCGGGTTACAAAAACGATCGAGGTTGTACCCTTGTCCAGGAGGCACTTCAGCACTTGTTAAATCACTGGTGGATGCCAATCTATATGGATGAAGATACTCAGCAAATTAGTATCAATAACAGGAATCCTACTCGGCGTCAGAGTCAGGATGTCCGATCTGTGGAAGCTAACCTAGTGAGGTTACATTGTATTCAAAGTGGGCATGGCCAGGTGCCACCGCACAATTATGACCGTTATGGTGTCTGTTCAGAAAGTAACCAAGGGTGTTACCTTGTGAGAGCAGCTCTTCAGGGTCAGGTGGATCGTGGAAAGATTCGCCCATATCCAGGTTCCGGACCCATCAACTGGACGCCGAACTACCTTGTCGATCAAGTCGAGGATGTTGTCACAATCTCTGGTCATCACCAGACCAGGGATGTTTTTGCCATCATCCGTCTACTTGACAAATCTAGAATTCCCAACCGGGAACGGATCGAGATTACTTATGATGGTCAGAAAAATAAGAAGGTTCCAATAGTCATCTATCTACCGGGACCACTACCGTATGAATCAAATAAGGCTATCCCTTACAAATACGGTGCAACAACAGTTGAAAATGGAAAGGAAATTCCATTACCCTCCGTCGTGAATATTGCAGACATTAGTCGTGTAACACGGAGTGGTCGAATCTTCAACCGAGGAGTTGGAAAACCTAACAAGGAAAAGGAACTTCAGACAGAAGCTCCCGATCCATCAGTCGGTCAATCCAGTAATCCCGACCTTTCAAAAAATAACGATGAGATGCTGAAGCTCATCCAAAGGAGTGAATACAACATTGTTGATCAGCTGTTACAGACTCCTTCAAAGATCTCGGTATTATCACTGTTACTCAGTTCAGAAGCCCACAGGGAGGCTCTACATAAATTCTTGGATCAAGCCTTTGTGGAACAGGATGTAACAATCAGATAGTTCGATAGTATTGTCTCTAACATCACTTCCTGCGACAATTTGGGATTTAGTGATGAGGATTTACCTGAAAAGGGTCGCTGTCATAACACGGCGCTCAATATCACAGTTAACTGCCAGGACGATGCTTTAGCCAGCGTACTGGTAGACACAAGGTCAGCCCTGAATGTTATGCTGAAGTCCACTTTGATGCAATTATCATTCAAAGGCCCTCCAATGAGAACCAGCGAAGTCGTCGTCAAAGCGTTTGACAGATCCAGAAAAATAGTTATCGGCGAAGTTGATCTTCCCATAACTATCGGTCCTCACACTTTCCAAGTCACTTTCCAGGTCATGGGCATCCAGGAAACATACAGTTATTTATTAGGAAGACCTTGGATACATCAGGCTGGAGCGGTCACTTCGACCCTCCACCAAAAGCTAAAGTTCGTTCAAAATGATCAACTTGTCACAGTCTGTGGAGAACAGGCCTTGCTCGTGAGTAACTTATCATCATCTGCTTGTGTAGAACCCGAGGAGGTTATTGGGATGCAGTTCCAAGCGCTGTCAGTGAGCAAGGACAATCAATCCCAAGGAGGAACCTCGATTTCCTCATACAAAGATGCTATTAAAGCGGTCGAGAGTACCGATACAACCAGATGGGGACAGCTTGTCATTCCTACTGACAATAAAATAAAGAAGGGTCTTGGTTTTTCTGCAACCTGTACCCAGACAGCTGCCAGCGATGAAAGTCTTCATCCCATTCAGAACTTCTTCCACAGTGGAGGTTTTCTTCACCTAGTGTCTCAAGCAGTACATGCTATCAATGAGGAAAATCCCTCTGACACAGATGAAGAATGGACGTCCTATTTTAATGAGGACGATTTTATGTCTCAGGAAGAGGTACCTACGTCATTTTGCTATCCCGTACAGAGTCCGAGATTTATACCACGATTAGATGTCGAAATGATATACGGAGGTTGTGATCCGGAAGGATGCCGTGCTCCGCCAAATTCATTAGAGGAAGACAATCCGATGAAAGACAACTTTGACCATGACTACTATGGCCCAATGGATGGTCTGCCAATGTGTCAACCTTATCCAGGAGACTTGGGGCAAGAGAGTCAGCCGAACAATGAAAATCAGCTGACCGTCATTGAACAGAATACCTGTGTCCCCACCATGTCATGGGATCAACACTCAGGTCATTCAGAAACTACTCAACATGACGATGAATTTGCAACGTTTGCCGAACTGGAATTCATCAACTATGCTTTTCCCGAGGTCAACGTCATCGAGAGAGATGACTCATCCAGTTCCAAAGATGTTTGGGATACTCTAGGAGAACCAAGTGGAAAATACGACTTTATGGTCAAGTACACCGCTCCCGGAAGCTCTCGTATCAGGCTCGAAGATATCCAGCCAACTGGATGAGGAGATACAGCTGAGAGCATAAATACTCTGCAAAATGCAACTGAGGAATTCTCATACGACAACTCTGCCTGGGAGACAGATTCCAATGATCCTGCTCCACTAGAAATCAGCGTCATTTCTGAAGACAAATCAAGGAAGGTGTCAGACTTTGTGATTCACCGAGGAGTTCGCCACCAGTGGATCACTGTTGATGCTCCGAAGGTCATTCGCCAGTCAAAGTAATTGCCATCTTTAACCTTTCACCCTGCCCAGGTGAAACAAATGTTTTGATAGGGCTCGCTTTCTGTAAATTTTCCCTCTTCGTTTCGCCCAAAGTGACAGAGTTTTGTTCATTAATAAAATAACGTCGTTCTGTAATTTCCGCATTAATTGTTATTTTCTCTTTTTTCTTTTTCTCAGAAAATGGTAATCCTAAAAAACAATTCAAATAAAAACAAGCAGTAAAATAAATACACTGTACACACTCTTGCATTTTCTCTATCTCTTCTAAACACGAATCATCACGTCATACAAATTGCTTGTTTTAAACCCAGTTGAAACATACGATCCGATGCCTTCTCCCAACTTTGAGTTCCCGGTATTTGGGGCTGAAGAAGAAGTTGACAACGAAATTCCAGAAGAGATCTCCCGATAACTCAGACAAGAAGAAAGGTCTATTAAACCTCATAAAGAGCCGTTGGAAATGATCAATGTGGGTTCAGAAAGAGAGAGAAAAGAAATCAGGATTGGGGCACTGCTCAGTCCAACTGCCAGAGAGGGTTTGATAAAGCTTCTCAGAGAATTCCCCAATGTATTCACTTGGTCCTATCAGGATATGCCAGGGTTGGATACCAGCATCGTGGAACATCACTTACCGTTAAGATCGGAATGTCCGCCAGTAAAACAGAGGTTGAGGCGCACTCACCCGGACATGGCCATCAAAATCAAAGAGGGGGTACAGAAACAGATCGACGCGGGTTTCCTCGCTACATCTGAATATCCTCAATGGTTAGCCAACATTGTACCCGTTCCTAAAAAGGACGGAAAGGTCAGAATGTGTGTTGATTACAGGGATCTGAACAAGGCAAGTCCAAAGGACAACTTTCCTTTACCACACATTGACATGCTGGTAGACAGCACAACAAAGTTCAAAATTTTCTCCTTCATGGATGGATTCTCGGGATATAATCAGATTAAAATGGTGCCGAAAGACATGGAGAAAACTTCGTTCATTACCCCATGGGGTACATTTTGTTACAAGGTAATGCCGTTCGGTTTGAAAAACGTTGGGGCAACCTATCAAAGGGCCATGACTACTCTGTTTCATGACATGATACACAAGGAAATTGAGGTATATGTCGATGATATGATTGCCAAATCTAGAACAGAGGAGGAGAATGTGACCCACCTACTAAAACTATTCGAGCGGCTGAGGAAGTACACCGCTTGAATCCCAACAAGTGGACCGTCGGTGTCCGTTCGGGGAAACTCTTAGGGTTCATCGTCAGCCAGAAAGGGGTTGAGGTCGATCCTGACAAGGTCAAGGCCATTCGAGAAATGTCGTCTCTGAAAACTGAAAAACAAGTTAGAGGATTCTTGGGACGTTTGAACTACATCTCCAGATTCATATTCCTTATGACCGCCACGTGTGCGCCAATCTTCAAATTACTCAAAAAGAACCAGGACTGCATTTGGACAGAGGACTGCCAAACCGCCTTCAACAGTATTAAGGAATATCTGTTGAATCCTCCGATTCTATCACCTCCAGTGGAAGGAAGACCACTGATCATCTACCTCACAGTCTTGGAAGACTCAATGGGGTGTGTACTTGGCCAACAGGACGAAACCAAATGGAAAGAGACTGCCATTTACTATTTGAGCAAGAAATTCACCGGCTGTGAGACTCGATACACTATGCTTGAGAAAACTTGCTGTGCTTTGGCTTGGGCAGCCAAACGACTTCGCCAGTACATGATTCGTCATACTACTTGGTTGGTCTCCGAAATGGATTCAATCAAGTACGTTTTCGAAAAACCTGCTCTTACGGGAAGGATTGCCCGTTGGCAGATGTTGCTATTAGAATATGACATAGAGTACCACGCTCAGAAAGCCGTTAAGGGAAGTATTTTAGCCGATCATTTGGCTCATCAACCGATTGAAGATCAGGGATCAGTCGGGTTTGACTTCCCAGACGAAGATGTCATGTATCTAAAGATGAAAGATTGCGATGAACCGCTACCCAATGAAGGGCCAGAACCAGGTTCCCAATGGGGACTTATCTTTGACGGAGCAGTTAATCATTACGGAAACGAAATTGGGGCAATCATTGTTACCCCTCAGGGTCCCACATTCCTTTCACTGCCAGACTTACATTCAAGTGTACCAACAACGAGGCCTAATACGAAGCTTGCATCATGGGTCTCGAAGAAGAAATTGATTTAAGGATCAAAAACTTGGACGTATATGGCGACTCAGCCCTGGTTATCAATCAGATAAAAGGAGATTAGAACACATACCAATCAGGATTGATTCCTTACAAAGACTACGCAAGAAGGTTGCTACCTTTCTTCAACAGAGTCGAGTTTCATCACATCCCTCGTGATGAGAATCACATGGCTGATGCATTAGCCACTATCTCTTCCATGATTAGTGTAGGTCAATGGAACGACATACCTAAGATCGACATCATGCGCCTTGAACGGTCTGCTTACATCTTCACGATTGAAGCAGTCATAAACGAGAAACCTTGGTATCATGATATCAAATGCTTCCTTCAGAAACAAGAGTACCCACCTGGGGCATCCAGGAAAAACAGAAAAAGCCTTAGAAGATTGGCTGGAAACTTCTTCCTGAGCGGTGATACACTCTATAAGAGAAATTTTGACATGGTCTTGCTCCGATGCGTAGACAGACCAGAAGCAGAAATACTGATGAAAGAAATTCATGAAGGATCCTTTGACACTCATGCCAATGGACACGCAATGGCGAGAAAAATTCTAAGAGCAGGCCATTACTGGTTGACCATGGAATATGACTGCTACAAGTACATGAGGAGGTGTCACAAGTGTCAGATATACTCCGACAAAATCCATGTACCGCCAACGCATCTCAAAGTTCTTTCTTCCCCATGGCCTTTTTCCATATGGGGAATCGACATTATTGGCTTGATTGAACCTAAAGCTTCCAACAGACATCGGTTCATCCTGGTAGCCATTGATTACTTCACCATGTGGGTCAAAGCAGCATCATACGCTAATGTAACCTGACAGGTGGTGGTCCGATATATCAAAAATAATATCATCTGCCGTTATGGTGTTCCAAGCCAGATCATTACAGATAATGGATCTAACTTGAACAACAAGATGATGAAAGAGTTGTGTGCAGAGTTCAAGATCGAACACCATAACTCATCTCCCTACCGACCCCAGATGAACGGAGCGGTAGAAGCGGCCAATAAGAACATCAAGAAGATCGTTCAAAAGATGGTTGTAACCTACAAAGATTGGCACGAGATGATACCCTTTGCTCTTCACGGTTATCGCACATCTGTCCGCACTTCAACAGGGGCAACCGCTTTTTCTCTAGTGTATGGCATGAAAGCAGTGCTCCCCATAGAAGTAGAGATCCTGTCAATCCGAGTATTGATGGAGGCTAAGCTTTCAGAAGCTAAATGGTGTCAAAGTCGACACGACGAATTAAACCTGATCGAAGAAAAGCGAATCACGGCACTATGCCACGGTCAGTTGTATCAGCAGAGAATGAAGAAGGCGTTCGACAAAAAGGTTCGACCTCGCATCTTTAGGAAAGGAGATCTCGTGCTCAAGAAAATACAATCATTTCTCACTAATTCTCGGGGCAAATGGACTCCAAACTATGATGGCCCCTATGTGGTCATGAAAGCTTTCTCAGGCGGTGCCTTGAGCCTTGCAACCATGGACGGAGAGGAATTTGCCTACCCCACGAATGTTGATGTAGTCAAAAAATGCTTCGCCTGAACTAAAAGAAAAAAAACGTCTCGGTGGATTGAAAACCCGAAAGGGCGGTCCAGGCAAAAGTTAGAGACATAAAAAAAAAATCATCCCGATGGATTGGAAAAATCATAGTACAATCCAGGAAAAAATTAGGGATAATGGCAAGTAACTATGTTCAACAGAGGCAGGTCCCTCAGCAGCAGTTACATCATCCATCAGAGGAAAACTCCAGTCAAGGTCATCTCCGACAGAAGCTTAGGATGTCCCGAATTCAAATTTGGTAGAAGGATAGTGGTCGTTATGTTTCAACGTAGCCTTTTTCCCTGTAAATTACCATTTTCAAACTTTTTATATACTCTTTGGAATCACGCATTTGGCTGATCTCCATCTTATCAATAAAATTTGAGCCCTTGTGCTTTTGTTTGTAATTCTTGTTTGTTTTAGCTTTACAGAATGGCGTTTTAATATGATTAGCGATTCTTGAAATGAAACAAAAATGAATTTACTTGTTGAAACTTTTTCTGCTTTTAAATTAAAAATGGAAATTGCTTTTGACTATTGAACATCGAAAGAACGTCTATTGCGTCTCCAAAGGTGTTTGAATTTCAAAGTGCATTATCAAAGTACTCCTTCTAGGCCAGTACGCCTGAACGAAGGATCAACTGTATGAGATGCGGCTTTACCATCTGATACCCTCGGCCGAGTTCTTATCTCCTAAGCCCGATCAATGGTATTCCCTGCAGAGATTATCTCTCCTAAGCAAGGCAGAATTGTTATCTTGAACCAAGTGATACCTTTCATCTCCAGCGGTGGCCGAGTATCCAGTCGTGTTCATCCGTCAGTCTGTGTGTTGTGTCAAGTCTTTGTCAGCATATACATACATACATCATGTATTTTACTTACATTCGCATTCATATTGCATCACTATCACTCTCGTCGTTCTTATCCCCTAGTGATAACAGTCCTCTCAATAGAGTCATCTGTTTTTTCCTCGTCAGGAAATGTTGTGTCTGAACAATCTCCCCTCAAGTTTGTTTCTGGATTGGAGTGGACCCTTGACCACTTGGATAACTTGAACCTCTGAAAAGCCAGAGAAGCTTTCTACAAATGTCACTCTTCGCCATTGAAGATGATATCCTTGCTTTCCCGGATTAAAGAAAAATCCCCAGAGAAAGCCTCCTAAGTAGAGATTTGGCAGTACAGCTGCCTTTCTCCGAAAGATCACTGATGAAAAGGTCATCAGCACCTCAAAATTGGATCACATCATATGGAATTTCTCTGGGAAGATCCCGAGAAAAGTATGATGTAATATCCCCAAGCGTGAAGGCAATCTCTCAAGAAACTCGCTTTCCCCTAGTAGAAACAAATGGCTTCTCCAATAGAGAAGTTTGTGCAATTCTACAACTCAGACGATTGGGTTCCCCAGCAAGTCTGACATCAAATCTTTTTCCGTCAAATGGCATCTCCCCAGGAAAATCCGGCGAGAAGTTTGAGGAAAACCGCTACAAATAGCGTCCCTTGTCAATAAAGTTTATTGACAAAAGAAACTGAGACTAGTTCCTTGGTAGGAAACCAGGATCGAGGGGAAGTTTAAATCAGAAACTAAGACCAGTTCCTTGGTAGGAAACCAGGATCGAGGGGAAGTTTACAAAAGAAACTGAGACCAGATCCTTGGTAAGAAACCAGGATCGAGGGGAAGTTGACAAAAAAAAACTGAGACCAGTTCCTTGGCTGAAGACCAGGATCGAGGGGAAGTTTAACTTTTCTAAGCATCATTGCTTAGCAAAAGAAGATGAATACTCAAGCTGCCATTCATAGCCATCAAAATTTCGGGTATTCCGATATTTAATCCTCTTGCACCCCGAATGCCCGAATACCTTCGTCATTCACACCTTCGGGTCCAAGAAGATTAAATAGGGGCATCTATCATACCCCAAATTTTGACCAGTGAGATTTCCCATCATTGTGCAAATCATCATCACAATATGGATGAACCATCATGCCTCATCAAATACCTCAAGGGTTGTTGAGCATTCACTACAATCAAAATTAGGGTTTTAAGCCCTCTCTGAGCTTTAGACAAAGGATCAATCAATAATTGACATGATCTTCAACTTGTCTAACCTCTCAAATATCCACAAAGGATCAAAAGGACTCCCATTTCAAGGATTAAGCACAAGGCTGCTCGCTTCTAGGTGGATCAAGTCTCAAGATCGACAGTGTCACCAAATTAGGGTTTTGGTCGACCAGGGCCTCCAGATGGAAATTTTTCATCTGGATACAAGCCAATGATCCAAAACATAACCTAATACACTCCATGGGACCTCATGGACCCAAGAATCAAGTCAATTTGACCTCAGGGGATGCATACATCAAAAATCAGGAATTAGGGTTTCTTGACCTAATTCACCCCTAAGTTGACTTTTGGGACAAATCATGAACCAAGACCTCAAGACATGATTTGAGGGTCCCTAATATACCATATTGATCCATTTGGAACAATGGATTAATCTAAGAAGCTTGAGCAACAAGTCTCAATTTCATCTGCACCACAATTAGGGTTTCGCGAGGAAAGTCAACTGTAACTTTGACTTTTGACCAGGACATGCTCCCAAACCCTAAGACATGATTCAATATACCCTACGACACCCATGGAACATGTCCATAAAGTTTGATTTAGGTCAAGGACATGATTTCCTAAAGAATTGCACAGTTTGGAATTCATTTGATAAAAAGTCAACTGTGCACAAAAGTCAACTTTGACTTTTTGAGATTTTTCACCAAAATGGATTTTTAACCCCAAAATGATGTTAATGTATGATTTGAATCATCATTCATCAAGAAAAATCAAATAAATTGGGATAACTTGTAAAAGGGGTAACCATAAAAACTTAGAAAAATTTCTAAGTTATGGAAAAAGTGACACTAATGTGCCAACTTTGGAGGACCATAACTCCTAAACCACAAGGCCATTGTTCCCCATTCAAAGCTTGATTTGTAGATCTCATTGTCCACTACAAAAGCTTCATACTGACCTATGTCCAAATTCCTCATGGATTTTGAGTTATGGAGTGATCAAAATCAAGAAAAGTCACTTTGTTCCAACACTTAGTGAAAATTTCACTAAGTCAGAATCTGCCTTTACTTTTTCCCAAATGTAGGGGGATTTTTCACTTGGATTCAAAAGAGATCAAAATCAAACATGTTCAAAGATTTTTTGTATCATGTAAGGGCTTTCCAAAATGGCCAAGAACATTACCAAATTCAATTTGAGTCATGAGATATGACATTGGCAAGTTGCCTTGTTGAAATCTGTCAAGGCAAGGCAGAATTTGCATTTTTGCTCGATTTGCCAAAATTGTGCAAATCCAAATGCTCCTATCCACTTGGACACATCTGAGGATTGAATCTAAGGGGGACAATCACTGAGCCAAGCCTCCAAAGTCTTTGGAAGAAGAAATAGCATGTTGAACCTAGAATTGAGAAAATAGGGACAAGAATCCAATTTTGGATTAGAGCATTCAATGGAAGCATCAAGGTGGCATGAACTGAGCTCTTAGCAACTGAATTCAGTCAAGACTTATCCAAGACCAAGGGGACCTGCAGCCTGTGCCCTAACCTCTAGTCAATGGCTAGAGGAGATTTGGATTTTCATTCGCCAACATTGGCCAAACCTACTCAGCAGTTGCCATTCACTATTCCTTGCAAAACAAACTCGCTCTACTATAAATAGAGCTCAATTGTGATCATTTAAGTACAACAAAGGCCTACAACACTTGCCTTTCTAAAAAACTACTTCTCACTCTCAAAAATGCCTTTCTTAGCAAGTCACTATCAGATTTTTCATTAGAGAGCAATTCCACTCAAACCAATCACACACACACCTCACATACATCATATAGAAGTGATCCAAACACTCACATAACATCTGGAACGTCAAAATCACAAAATAACCAGCCAGTTGCTCATGTTCTTGACAGATTTGCAGTTGGGGTACCATCTCAAGTTCAAGATCATTTCAATCCATTCCAAGCATTCATACACACTCCATGGCACCTAGGGAAGTTATGCTGATCATTGGAACCTAGCTGTAACACCTCCAACACAAAACACGATCACCAGTTGCAAGAGGTAAGCATGAGCTCTTCTAACTCTATGATCCATGCAATTTTTGCTACACAATAATTTGGCCATATGTTCATAATCATGCATGGAATGTTTTCCCTCAATAAATTGAATTGTTTGAATCGTGTGTGAAATTTCTGAACCTTCATGCAGAAATTAGGGTTCTTGAGGTTTCTCTTTGATTTCTTATTCCATGTTAAAAATAAATGAAATTAAAGACCATAGACATGATCGTGAGGTTAAAACGAGTTGATTGATATGTAGATTGCATGATATAATCAAGTATTCAGTGAGATTGGATAGAAAATGCAAATCTGGGAAACTCTGAACACGCGCGTGTTCTTGCCTTTTCTCTTGGCGCCATTTTCAAATATTTGAATATTTGAATTTTGTGATTTTATTTAATTGATTCAAAAATTAATTTCTCTCTGAGTTTTAATGATTTTGAGTTGATTCTTTTTTTAATAATTCACAAAAATGTTAAAATATTTTATTTTATCAAAAAATCCCAAAAATATTATTTATTTCATATAATTGATATTTTTGCAAAGAATTAATGTTTTATTTGTTTTTGCCATTTAAAATGTTTTTTCCCTCTTGATTTTGTAACTTTTAATGCCTTCTAATTATTTTGTAGGTCAATACTTAATTTTTGAAACATTAATCCAAGATCACAATTTGTTTTCCATATGTTAAACAATTTTGATCATTTTAATTGAATTTTTATTCAATTAAAACACATTTTGAAAACAAATTAGGGTTTTTGGATTAATTCAACCCTCATAAATCATTTTCAAAACACTTTGGGCCTCTAATAGAGTGTAAGACCCAATCCTTTTTTGACCAAATCATTTTTGGGCCTCAGTGTATTGTATAAGTCCCGATACCGTAAAAAACAAACGACGCAATCGTCGCCAGTTTAAAATTAACCATTTGGGCCTCTCCTTGACCTATAAGACCCATTCAAAACTTTTGGGCCTCTAATAGAGTGTAAGACCCAATCCTCTTTTAACCAAAAACAACTTTGGGCCTCACTTATTGTATAAGTCCCTCTGCATTAAAAGAAAACTTCGGCGCGATCGCCATTTTAAACGAAGAATCATTTGGGCCTACCCTCGTGTTATAAGCCCCACTCTTTTTCTTTAAAACTCTTTGGGCCTCTTGAGAGAGTGTAAGACCCATCCCTTTGTATAGAAAACCTTTTTGGGCTTCAGTCACTTGTATAAGTCCCTCTGTACAAATTCAAACAGTGCGCTCACTGATAAAACCCTAGGCCTCTCCTTGAGCTGTAAGCCCCAAGTCTTTCTTTTTTAAAGCACTTTCTCCTTTGATTCTGAATATACTGTTGTTTTCAATCTGTCTTTGTTGAACAACTAACCAAACAGCATGGAAGCTCTACAACCGAGTAAGTGTTTATACGCTTTCATTTACCGCTTTCATATACATATAACTGTATTGTGGGGCTGTTTCGCTGTAAGTCTTCTTTCATAAACTCATATCAACTGTGTAATAATAGTATAGATATTTAGAGGTTCCCCGGCAACTACGTCTAGCACTAGGAAAAGCCGTCGCGTTTATTCTTAGAAATAGACAGCTAGATCCCCAATAGGATCACTAGATATAGTCTTCTCTTCGGCTGTCCTCATTAGGAATTGTCAAGAAACTCTACTCCCAGAGATGAATGTATTTTCCGTGAATGGCATCTTTGAGTTTCTTCCAAATTCTCGAACTTTCCTGGCTTGATCTATTCCTTGTGAATAGCCTGTCTTGAAATTCTCGGGGTTTGGGGACCACGAGCTTCTTAAAAGTATCCGCCTCCTCTTGGGCATCGTACAAGGACCCATAGGCTTCCTAAAAGCAACCCCGCCTCCTCTTGGGCTTAGTACAAGGACCCGTCGGCTTCTTAGAAGTATTCACAGCCTCCTCTTAGGCTTCGTATAATGATCTCTTCCTCCGGGAATGATAGCCTCCTCTTGGGCTTCATACAAGGACCACTCGGCTTCTTAAAAGTTTCCAGCCTCCTCTTGGGCTTCGTACAAATTGTCCCGACGACCTCTTAGAGGTATAGGAACAGAACCTAGTCATCTTCATAAAACAGTCCTTTCAAAGAGTCTACTACATAGTACAAAAAGATGAAACTCTAGACACGGACAGTCTAATATCCTTGAGTCTCAAAGACATTCTAAAGTGACCCCTTCGTTAAATAGGAAGAAAACCCGTAGACTCGGACAGTCTCACTACCCTTCGGATTTCCCGTTTCCTTAAAGAATGGGGAATAACCCTGATCCACGAATCAAATCCTTGAGTACAACATTGCTCATATAAGAACTGATTTTTTCTTTTAAAATTAGTATATTGGACCTGTCACTCAACTGAAACAGTCATACTAGCCTCCTCTTGGGCTTTGTACAATGATTCTCCCCAACGGAGCTAACAATTTTAGCCTCCATCTCAGGCTTCGTACGAGATACAAAAGACTCCCTCGTTGAGTCAAACAACGTTTAGCCTCTCTCTCAGGCTTTGTACGAGACACACAAAAGACTCCCTCTTTGAGTCAATCACCATTTAGCCTCCATCTCGGGCTTTATACGAGATATAAAAAGGTTCTTTTTGAGCCAAACAAATTTTAGCCTCCATCTCAGGCTTCGTACGAGATACCAAAACACTCTCTTGTTGAGTATAAAAGATTCTCCTGTTGAGTCAACCCTTTTAGCCTCTCTCTCGGGCTTCGTACGAGAAACACAAAAACTCCCTCTTGTTGGGCCAATAGCCTCCTCTTAGGCTTTGTATAAGAAAACCACTGGTTGATCCAATCAACCTTTTAGCATCAAAGCTGTGCCTCGTTCACAGTACACAAAAATCAACAACTCCTTCCATCTAATCGCTGTAAGCGGCAAGCCTCTGGATTATCTACATCCATGCCACTGTCCCTCTTTTAGCATGAGAAATTCCTAAGGAAAGATGGCATTGCTCTACACTGAGTTAAAGTTTTCTCCTTCAGGTTAAAATCCCCTATAAAGGAAATTATGGCATTGCTAGGATCCCCGTATCCCGGTTAAAGTAATCCTCCTTTGTAAACCAGTCACCCAACAGTTGTGACAAACAGACCCCTCTTTAGAGATGACAAATTCTCTCTAAAGTCAAACCCTTTTAGCTTCACATCTTTGGCTTTGAACATGATACAAATATACCTTTCAGCTTCATATCTTGGGCTTTGAACAAGATATAAACCACCTTTCGCTTCACGTCTAGGGCTTTGAACAAGACACCAAAATACCATTTCCTCCCATAGAATAGGAGGAACTATGAACGCTCTGATTTCCCTGTTTCGGTAAACGGGAATACGTAGGCATAAGATTGAAAGAAAAATCTTAGCGAGCACACTAAACAAAAACCCAAAATCCTATACTTTCGTATACATTTGTCCTAACCGATAGCCTAAAGCACCTCTTGTCAACAAAATAACCTAGGAGAGACCCCGAATCTTTGTAGCATCTATAAACCGACAGTTTTTACTGTTTAACCTCAGTATGCAAGCAGGGTTAGTTGGAGACATCTATTTCCCTTCCTTCATCAGCTTTAATAGGATAAAAATGGAATCGAACTGTAGTAATAGAGCGATCGTGCTTCGCAACCACATCCAAAAATCACTCGCTACACCTGGGGCATGCCACTTAACTATATCCCGGAAATATATATTCCGCCAATCACTGAAGATCCGGAAACTGTAGCAGGAACCGCTGGGCCTGAAGGTTACAAACTTCGGGAAAGCGAAGATTCCAGGGGCATGACAGCAACTCCTGAAGGTTACAAACTTCGGGAGAGGGAAGTAACGAGAGTCTCAGCCGTAATGACTATACCACCACCCGTGGTACACACTGCCCCAGAAGGACAGATTTCCCAGATACCGTCTGGTGGAAACGAAAGTATGGACGAGAGAATGAGGTAGTTCCAAGAACAATTCCTGAAGATGCAGAAGGAACTGTAAGCCATTCGCGGTCAGGATCTATTTGGAAAGGACGCCGCAGACCTTTGCCTGGTCCCCATTGTGAAAGTTCCGTACAAGTTCAAAGTGCCTGAATTTGAAAAGTACAAGGGTAACTCTTGCCCTCAAAGTCACCTGGTGATGTACGCTCGGAGGATGTCAACTCAGACAGAGAACCAATAGCTACTGATCCATTACTTCCAGGATAGTTTAATCGGTGCCGCACTCAAATGGTAAATGGGATTAAACCCCACTAAGATCGTCACTTTCCGAGATCTTGGCGCAGCCTTTGTTCAACAATATAAGTATAATCTGGACATGGCACCGGATAGAGATCAACTGAGAGCCATGTCGCAGAAAGATAAGGAAACCTTCACGGAGTATGCTCAGAGATGGCGTGAAATTGCCGCTCAGATCTGTCCCCCTCTTGAGGAAAAAGAGATGACAAAGATCTTTTTGAAAACCTTGAGCTCATTTTACTATGACAGAATGGTCGCCAGTGCGCCCAGTGACTTCACTGAGATGGTAGGCATAGGAATTCGTCTTGAAGAAGAAGTTCGAGAAGGATGTTTGGTTAAAGACGCTGGATCATTAAGCAGTACCAAAAGATACGGTAGTGCTCTCCCTAAAAAAAAAGAGCAGGATATTGGCAATCTCTCTCTCGGAAAGCAAAGTAGACGGTACCAACCAGTAGCAGCTATAACTCCTGTTATCAACCCTGCGCCTGTTCCTACGTATCAACCTCAGGTTGCTCAGATCCAACCGAATCAACAACAATATCAGCAAAGGACGCAACAGTCTCTTCAGCAGGCTCGTCCTTAATACAACAACAACCGTACAACGTGACCAACAGGGTTCGACCCTATACCAATGTTGCCCGCGGAACTGTTTCCACTATTACTAGTCAAAGGGCACGTCCAAACCAGGGCTCCTCTTACAATACCGGAAAATCTGCCTTTTTGGTTCAAAGTGGATCAGACTTGCCCTTACCATCAAGGAGGACCAGGGCATAACATAAAAAACTGTCTCAGCTTCAAATCCGATGTATAGAAGCTTGTTAGGAGCGGGGTCTTATCCTTCAAGGATACTAATCCAAATGTTCAGACAAACATGCTGCCTCAACATGAGAAAGCTGCAGTAAATTTGATAGAAGGAGAGTCTAATCACAACTATCAAATTCATGATGTACTCTTATTAAGGGCCAACCTAGTCAAAATGCATCGCATACAGAGCGGATATGGACACGTACCATCTCATAACTATCACTAGTGTGATATCTGCTCCAAGAACAATCAAGGATGTTTTGTGGTGCAATCAGCTCTACAGGAACAGTTGGATCTCCGATGGATCCAAGATCACCGAATTCGTGAAGTCAACATGACTTGTACGAATTCCAACATCATTCAGAACCACGACATCTGTGTAATGAATGTCAACTTGGTGGCAATGCACTCAAGGCAAAGCCAACATCATGATCTGCCACGGCACGATTATGATTCCTGTCTGATTTGCTCAGTAAACAATCAGGGATGCTCTTTTGTACAAGAGGCCCTCCAGCGTCAGATGGATCTTGGATAGATTCAGGATTACCGCGATAGAAATCAGTATCAAGTGAATATGATTCAAATCTTTGATATTCGCTTGATAAATACCAGCTTGGTGGAGTTACATGCTACACAAGTCCAACTCAGTTTTCTGACTTCGCATAATTATCAGAACTGTACATTATGCCGTGAGAGCGACCAAGGATGCGATCTCGTTCAAAGAACTTTGCAGCACTTGTTAAACCACTGGTGGCTTCCGATCTATTTAGACGAAGACACACAATAATTATTATAATTAATGGGAACCCTACTAGGCATCAAAGTCAGGATGTTGGATCAATGGGAACATATCTAGTGAGGTTACACTGCATACAAAGCGGACGTGGCCAGGTGCCACCACACAACTATGAACGATGTTGAGTTTGCTCTGAAGATAATCAAGGATGTTACCTCGTGCGAGCAGCCCTTCAAAGTCAGTTGGACCACAAAGAGATTCGACTGTGTCCAAGTCATGGGTCAATCAACTTGATGCCCGACTATGTCGCTGATCAAATCAAGGACGTTGTCGTAATCTCTGATCATAAGAAGACAAATGATGTTTGTACCATCATCCCTTTACTTGACGAATCAAAACATCCTAACCAGGAACTGATTGAAATTACTTATAATGGTCAGAAGAATCAGAAGGGTCCTGTAGTTATCTATCAACCGAGACCGTTACCATATGAATCGACTAAGGCTATCCCTTACAAATACGGTGCAACAATAATTGAGAATGGAAAGGAAATTCCATTATCCTCCATCGTGAATATTACAGACATCAGTTAAGTAACACGGAGTGGTCGAATCTTCAACCGAGGAGTTGGAGAACCTACCAGAGAAAAGGAACCTCAAACAAAAATTCCTGATCAACCAGTCGATCAGTCTAGTGATCCCGACCTTTTAAAGAACAATGATGAGATGCCGAAGCTCATCCAGAAGAGTGAATACAACATTGTTGATCAACTGTTGCAAACTCCCTCAAAAATCTCAGTGCTATCACTTTTACTCAGTTCCGAAGCTCACAAGGAAGCTCTACAGAAATTCTTAGAGCAAGCCTTTGTGGAACAAGATGTGTCAATAAGACAATTTGACAGCATCATCTCCAACATCACTTCCTACAATAACTTGGGATTCAATGATGAGGAACTGCCAGAAGAGGGACCAAATCATAACATGACACTCAATATTACAGTCAACTGCCAGGACAATGCTTTAGCCAGAGTATTGGTAGATACCGGATCGGCTCTAAACGTGATGCCAAAGTCCACTCTAATGCGACTATCCTTCAAAGGATCTCCGATGAGAGGCAGTGAGGTCATCATCAAAGCATTTGACGGATCCTGGAAAATAGTTATCGACGAAGTCGACCTTCCCATAACTATCGGTCCTCACACTTTCCTTGTCACTTTCTAGGTCATGGACATCCGAGAAACATACAAATGTTTATTTGGAAGACCTTGGATACACGAGGTTGGGGCAGTCACTTCGACACTTCACCAGAAGCTGAAGTTCGTCAAGAACGACCAACTTGTCACAGTATGCGGAGAGCAAGCCTTGATCGTGAGTAACCTATCGTCGTCCACTTGTGTAGAACCAGAGGAGGTTGTTGGAACCCAGTTCCAAGAACTTTCAGTGAGTAATGACAATCAATCAGAAAAGGGAACGTCAATTTCCTCGTACAAAAATGCTCTCGAAGTGATTAAAAGTAACAATGCAAAAGGACGGGGACAACTTGTCATTCCTACTGACAATAAGAAAAAGAAAGGTCTTGGTTTTTATTCAAATTATGCCCAGACAGCTTCTAATGATGAAAGTCTTCATCCCATTCAGAACTTCTTCCATAATGGAGGTTTCCTTCACCTAGTGTCTCAAGAAATACATACCATCAACAAGGGTGACTCCTTCGATACGGATGAAGAATGGAAGTCATATCTTAACGAGGATGGTTATATGCTCAGGAAGAGGTGCCTACGCCATTTTGCTATCCCGCACAGAGCCCAAGATTTATACCAAGGTCTGATGTCGAAATGATATACGGAGATTGTAATCCATAAGGATGTTGTGCTCCACCCAACTCATTAGAGGAAGACACTTTGATGAAAGACAACTTTGACCACGAATACTATGGCCCAATGGATGGCTTTCCTATCTGGCAGCCATACCCAGGAGACTCGGGGCAAAAGAGTCAGCCCAACGATACATATCAGCTGAGCATCATTGAAAATAATACCTGCGTCCCCACCATGTCATGGGATCAACACTCAGGGCATTCTGAAAGTATCCAATACGACAATGAATTTGTAAAGCTTGCAGGACTAGAGTTCATCAACTACACTTTTCCTGAGGTCAACGTCATCGAGAGAGATGACTCCTCCAGTTCCAAAGAAGTGTGGAACACCTTAGGACAACGAAGTGGCAAATTCGACTTCCAAGTGAAGTACACCGCTCCTGAAAGCTCTCGTATTAGGCTCGAAGACATCCAGCCAACTGGATGGGGAGATCTGCCTGAGAGTGCAAACACTATGCATGATACGGCTGAGGAATCCTTCTGCGACAACTCTGCCTGGGAGAGAGATTCCAACGATCCTGCTCCACCAGAAATCAACATTATTTCTGAAGATAAACCAAGAAAGAAGGTACCAGACTTTGTGATTCACCGAGGAGTTTGCCGCCAATGGGTTGCTGTCAACGTTCCGAAAGTTGTTCATAAGTCGAAGTAATTGTCGTCTTTATCTTAACCTTTCACCCTGCCCAGGTGAAACATATGTTTTGATAGGGCTCACTTTCTGTAAATGTCTCTCTTCGCTTCTCCCAAAGCGATAAAGTTTTGTTTTATAGGGCTGTAGTTTCAAGAATTGACAAAATCATAAATAAAATAAACGTCGTTCTGTAATTTTCGCATTTATTGTTGTTTTCTCTTTTCGCTTTTTCAGAAAATGGTAATCCTAAAAAACAACTTAAATAATAAAAACAAGCATTTTTCAAAAATTGCACTGCACCACACTCTTGCATTCTCTATCTCTTCTAAAACAAAATCATCACGTCATGCAGATTGCTTGTTTTAAACCTCATTGAAACATACGATCCAACCTTTTCCCAACTTTAAGTTCCCGGTATTTGAGGCTGAAGAAGAAGATGGCAAAGGAATTCCATAAGAGATATCCCGATTACTCAGACGAGAGGAAAGATCCATTGAACCTCACAAAGAGCCGTTGGAAATAGTCAACTTGGGTTCAGAGGAAGAGAGAAAAGAGGTCAAGATTGGGGTGCTGCTCAGTCCAACTGTCAAAGAAAGTTTGACAAAGCTTATCAAATAGTTTCCTGATGTATTCGCTTGGTCCTATCAGGATATGCCAGGATTGGATACCAGCATCCTGGAACATCATCTACCGTTGAGATCAGAATGTCCTCCAGTAAAACAAAGGTTGAGACGGACTCATCCAGACATGGCCATCAAAATCAAAGAGGAAGTACAGAAACAGATTGACGCGGGTTTCCTCTCCACGTCAGAATATCCTCAATGGATAGCCAACATAGTACCAGTTCTGAAAAAGGACGGAAAGGTCAGAATGAGTGTAGACTACAGGGATCTGAACAAAGCAATTCCAAAGGATGACTTTCCCTTACCGCACATTGACATGATGGTATACAATACAGCAAAGTTCAAAGTATTCTCCTTCATGGATGGATTCTCGGGCTATAACCAGATAAAAATGCCTCTGAAAGACATGGAGAAAACTTCGTTCATCACCCCATGGGGCACTTTTTGTTACAAAGTAATGTCGTTCAGTTTGAAGAACGCCGAGGCAACCTATCAAAGGGCCATGACTACTCTATTTCATGACATGATACACAAAGAGATCGAATTATATGTCGATGATATGATTGCCAAATCTAAAACAGAAGAGGAGCATGTGACCCACCTGTCAAAGTTATTCTAGAGACTGAGAAAATAAAAACTCTTAAATCCTAATAAGTGCACATTCGGTGTCTGTTCAGGGAAACTTTTAGGGTTCATCGTCAGCCAGAAAGGAATTGAGGTTGATCCTGATAAGGTCAAGGGGATTCCTGGGATGTTTGAATTACAATTCCATATTTATATTCCTCATGACCGCGACATGCGCGCCAATCTTTAAATTACTCAAAATGAATCATGACTGCGTTTGGACAGAAGATTTCCAAACCGCCTTCGACAGTATCAAGGAATACCTGTTAAACTCACCGATTCTATCCCCTCTAGTGGAAGGAAGACCACTGATCATCTACTTAACAGTCTTGGAAGACTCAATGGGCTGTGTACTTGGCCAACAAGACGAAACAAAAAGGAAAGAGTCTGCCATTTACTATTTGAGCAAGAAATTCACCGACTGTGAGACTCGGTACACTATGCTTGAGAAAACTTGTTGTGCTTTGGCTTAGGCAGCCAAACGTCTTCGCCAATATATGATTTGTCACACTACTTGGTTAATCTCCGAAATGGATCCAATCAAGTACGTCTTTGAAAAGCCTGCTCTCACGGGAAAGATTGCCCGTTGGCAGATGTTGTTATCAGAATACGACATTGAATGTCATGCTCAGAAAGCCATGAAGGGAAGTATTTTAGCCGATCATTTGGCTCATCAACCGATTGACGATCAGGAATCAGTCGGATTTGACTTCCCAGACGAAGATGTCATGTATTTGAAAATGAAAGATTGCGATGAACCGCTTCCTAGTGAAGGGCCAGAACAGGTTCCCAATGGGGACTAATCTTTGACAGAACTATCAATCATTATGGAAATGGAATTGGGGCAACCATCATAACACCTCAGGGTACCCACATTCCTTTCACCGCCCGACTGACATTCAAGTGTACAAACAACGAGGCCGAATACGAAGCTTGTATCATGGGTCTCGAAGAAGCAATTAACTTAAGGATCAAGAACTTGGATGTATATGGCGTCTCATCCCTGGTTATCAATCAGATCAAAGGAGATTGGAACACATAGCAATCAAGACTGATCCCTTACAAAGATTATGCGAGAAGGTTGTTACCCTTCTTCAACAGAATCGAGTTTCATCACATCCCTCGTGAAGAGAATCACATGGATGATGCATTAGCCAATCTCTCTTCCATAATTAGTGTAGGTCAATGGAATGACATACCTAAGATTGACATAATACGCCTTGAACGGCCTACTTACATATTCACGATCGAAGCAGTCATAGACGACAAACCTTGGTATCACGACATCAAATGCTTCCTTCAGAAACAAGAGTACCTGCCTGGGGCATCTAGAAAACACAGAAAGACCCTCAGAAGGCTAGAAGGCTGCTTCTTTTTGATCGGTGATACACTTTATAAGAGGAACTTTGACATGGTCTTGCTTCGATGTGTAGACAGACCAGAGACAGGCATACCGATGAAAGAAATCCATGAAGGATCCTTTGGCACTCATGCCAACGGACACACAATGGCGAGAAAAATTCTGAGGAAGTGTCACAAGTGTCGGATATACTCAGAGAAAATCCATGTACCGCCAACGCATCTCAAAGTTCTTTCTTCCCCGTGGCCTTTTTCCATATGGGGAATCGACATGCTTGAACCCAAAGCTTCAAACAGACATCGGTTCATTCTGGTGGCCATTGACTATTTTACCAAGTGGGTCGAAGCAGCGTCGTTCGCCAATGTTACCCGACAAGTGGTGGTCTGATTTATCAAAAACAATATCATTTACCGTTATGGTGTTCCAAGCCAGATCATTAATGATAATGGATCTAACTTGAACAACAAAATGATGAAAGAGTTGTGCACTGAGTTTAAGATCAAACACCATAACTCATCTCCCTACCGACCCAAGATGAACGGAGCGGTAGAAGCGACTAACAAAAACATCAAGAAGATCGTTCAAAAGATGGTTGTAACCTACAAAGATTGGAACGAGATGCTACCCTTTGCTCTTCACGGTTATCGCACATCTGTCCGCACTTCAACAGGGGCAACCCTATTCTCTCTAGTATATGGCATGGAAGCAGTGCTCCCCATAGAAGTAGAGATCCCACCAATCCGGGTATTGATGGAAGCTAAGCTAACAGAGGCTGAATGGTGTCAAAGTCGACACGACAAAAAGCGGATAACGGCTCTATGCCATGGTCAGTTGTATCAGCAAAGAATGAAGAAGGCGTTTGACAAAAAGGTCTGACCTCGCATCTTCAGGAAAGGATACCTCATGCTCAAAAAGATACAATCATTCCTCACTGATTCCCGGGGCAAATGGACTCTGAATTATGATGGCCCATATGTGGTCAAGAAAGCATTCTCAGGCTGTGCCTTGATACTCGCAACCATGGACGGAGAGGAATTTGCCTACCCGACAAATGTTGACGTAGTCAAGAAATACTTCGCCTAAATAAATAATAAAAAACGTCTCGGTGGATTGAAAACCCGAAAGGGAGGTCCAAGCAAAAATTAGAGACATAATCAAAAAACATCCCGATGGATTGGAAACCTTAGAGTATAATCCAGGCAAAAGTTAGGGATAATGGCAAGTAACTACGTTTGATCAAGGTGAAATTCTCAGCAGCAGTTACACCATCCATCAGGAAGAACTACAGTCAAGGTCATCTTCGACGGAAGCTCAGGATGTCCAGAATTCAAAGTTGGTAGAAGGATAGTGGTCGTTATGTTTCAATGTAGCCCTTTTCCCTTAAATTACCATTTTTTAACTTTGTAAATACTCTATGGAATCACGCGCTTGGCTGATGTCCATCCTATCAATAAAATTTAAGCCCTAGTGCTTTTGTTTGCAATTATTATTTGTTTTAGCTTTATAGAACGACATTTTAACATGATCAACGATTCTTGAAATAAAACAAAAATGAATTTACTTGTTAACTTTTTATGCTTTTAAAATAAAGATGGCAATTTCTTTTGACTGTTGAACATCGAAAGAACGTCGATCGCTTCTCCAGAAGTAATCGAACTTCAAAGTGAAGAGTCAAAGTACTCCTTCTAAACTAGTGCGCCTGAATGAAGGACCAGCTATCTCAGAGACCATGTTTCATCTGACATCCCCGATAGAGTTCTCATCTCCTAAGCCCGACCAAAGGTTTTCCCCACAGGGACTATCTCTCCTATGCAAGGCAGAATTGCTACTTTTGGACCATTGATACTTTTCATCCCCTACAGTGGCCGAGTATCTAGTCGTGTTCATCCACTAGTCTGTATGTAGCATCAGTATTGTCAGCATATACATACATTCATCATGCATTATTGATTTACATTCATATTCATATTGCATCACTATCACTCTAGTCGGTCTTACCCCCTAGTGATAAAAGTCATCTCAATCGAGTTGTTAGTTCTTTCCTCGTCAGAAAATGTTGCGTCTGGACAATCTCTCCTCCAGTTTATTTCTGGATTGGAGTTGGTCCCTTGACCACTTTGATAACTTGAACCTCTGAAAAACAAGAAAACTCTCGACAAACATCACTCTTCTCCATTGAAGATGATATCTTTGCTTTCCCGGATTAAGGAAAATCCTAGAGAGAGCCTCGCAACTAAATACTCTCAGCAACATAGTGGTTCTTCTCTCCAAAAAATAATGTTAATGAAGTCATCAGCACCTCAAAATTGGGATACATTGTATGGCATTTCTTCGAGAAGGTCTTGAAGAAAAGTATGATGTAGTATCCCCAAGCAGAAAAAAGTCATTCAAGAAACTCGTTTTCCCCAGTAGAGTCAACAAATGGCGTCTCCAACAGAGAAGTTTAAACACCTCTACAGCTCAGACAAACGGGTTTCCCCAGCAAGTCTGACATCGAAACCTTTTCCATCAAATGGCATCTCCCCAGGAAAATTTGGCGAGAAGTTTGAAGAAAACCGCTACAAACAGCATCCCTTGTCAAGAAAGTTTATTGACAAAAGAAACTAAGACCAGTTCCTTGGTAGGAAACCAGGATCGAGGGGAAGTTTACATCAGAAATTGAGACCAGTTCCTTGGTAGGAAACCAGGATCGAGGGGAAGTTTATTTCAGAAACTGAGACCAGTTCCTTGGTAGGAAACTAGGATCGAGGGGAAGTTTATTTCAGAAAACTGAGACTAGTTTCTTGGTAGGAACCCACGATCGAGGGGAAGTTTATTTCAGAAACTGAGACCAGTTCCTTGGTAGGAAACCAGGATCGAGGGGAAGTTTATTTCAGAAATCTGAGACCAATTCCTTGGCTGAAGACCTGGATCGAGGGGAAGTTTTTACCTTTTCTAAGCATCATCGCTTAGCAAAAGAAGATGGATGAGCAACCTACCATTCATAACCACCATTAAAATTTCGGGAATTCCGATATTTAATCATCTTGCACCCCGAATGCCCGAATACCTTCGCCATTCACACCTTCGGGTCCAAGAAGATTAAATAGGGGCATCTGTCATACCCCAAATTTTGACCACTAAGATTTCCCATCATTGTGCAAATCATCATCACAATATGGAAGTACCTTTATGCCTCATCAATCTCCTCAAGGATTGTTGAGCATTCACTACGATCAAAGATTAGGGTTTTAAGCCCTCTTAGAGCCTTAGACAAAAGATCAATCAAGAAATGACATGATCTTCAACTTTTCTAACCTCTCAAACACCCACAATGGATCAAGAGGACTTCCACATCAAGAATCAAGCACAAAATTGAAGCATTCTAGGTGGATTAAGCCTCAAGATCGCTAGTGTCACCAAATTAGGGTTTTGGTCGACTGGGGCCTCCAAATGGAAATTTTCCTCTGGGCATGAGCCAATGCTCTCAAGCACAACCCAAGATACTCTAAAGGACCCCATAAACCCAATCATCAAGTCAATTTGACCTCAGGGGATGCATTCACCAAAAATTAGGGATTAGGGTTTCTTGACCTAATTCACCCCTAAGTTGACTTTTGGGGAAAAACATGAGCCAAGACCTCAAGACATGATTTGAGGGTCTCTAATAAACTACATTGATCCATTTACAGCAATGTTTTGATCCAAGAAGCTTGGTGCACAAGTTTCAATTTCATCTGGACCACAATTAGGGTTTTAGGGAAAAAGTCAACTGTACCTTTGACTTTTGACCAAGACATGCTCCCAAACCCTGGGACATGATTTAAAACACCCTATAACACCTATGGAACATATCCATCAAGTTTGATTTAGGTCAAGGACTTGATTTCATAAAGGATCACACAGTTTGGAATTTATCTGTTAAAAAGTCAACTGTGCACAAAAGACAAGTTTGACTTTTTGAGGTTTTTCACAATTATGGTTCTTTGACCCTAAAATGATGTTAATGTGTGATTGGAATCATCATTCATCAAGAAAAATCAAAGAAAGTGGTGTAACTTGTAAAAGGGGTAACCATAAAAACTTAGAATTTTTCTAAGTTATGAAACAAAGTGGCTAGGGTACCAACTTCCAAGGATCATAACTTAAGATCCAAGCAACCATTTTAGATGGTTCAAAGATGGATTTATAGCTCTCATGGCATACTTTAAAAGTGTCAACTACACCTCATTCAAATTCTTCATGGATTTTTAGTTATGGAGTGATCAAAATGGCTGAAAACATGAAATGTCACTTTTTCCAACACAGTGAAATTTTCACAAAGTTAGAATTTGTCTTGCTTTTTTTAAAAATGTAGGGGCATTTTTCACTTGAATCCAAAAAGTTTCAAGACAAACTATGATCACACATGTGTTGTGTCACAAAAGGGCTTTCCAAAATGTCCAAGAACTCCATCAAACTCCACTTGAGCAAGGAGTTATGAGAGCTGCAACATGCCTTGCTGCAAACTGTCTTGGCAAGGCAGATTGTGTATTAGGGCACGATTTGGTTAATTTGAGCAAATGACAAACAAGTTTATCCATCTGCACACCTCAGGGGGAGACCAAGGAGGAATAAACACTGATCCATAAGCCTCCTAAGTCTTTGGAACTACATATAGGTTTGGCACCCCTAAAAGCTAAAGATGCCTCAAGACTCCAATTTTGTTTTGAGGCATTCAACAGATGCTTAGAGGTGGTATGTATCAGAGCAAAAATGAACAGTCCAGTCAAGCCTTATCCTTGAATCAAAGAACCATAGGCCTGTGCCCTAACCTCTAGTCAATGGCTAGAGGAGACTTGAGATTCCATTTGATCACCATTGGCCAACAGCCTGCTGCAATCACCATTCACTATTGCTTGCAAAACAAACTTGCTCTACTATAAATAGAGCTCATTTGTGCTTAGTTTAAGTACACCAAAGGCCTACAACACTTGCCTTTCTCAAAATCACTCCTTCACTTCCAAATTTACCTTCTAAAGCAAGTCACTATCAGGTTTTGAGTTTGAGAGCAATTCCAACCAACCCAATCACACACACACCTCATAAACATCATATAAAAGTGATCCAAACACTTAAACAACATCGAGAACACCAGATTCTCAAAATCACCAGCCATCTGCACAAGCCTTTGACAGATTTGGAGTTGAGGTGCCAAATCAAGTTCCAGCTCACTTCAATCCACTCCAAGCATTCAGACACACTCCATTGCACCTAGGGAAGATGTCTAAATCATTGGAACCAAGCTATAACACATCTAACCCAAAACACGATCACCAGCTGCAAGAGGTAAGCCTCAACTTGGTCATCTCATGATTCATGCATATTTCCTCGCACAATAATTTTTCCATATGTTCATTATCATGTCTGGAATGTTTCCCCTCAATTAATTGCTTTGTATGAATCGTGTGTGGAATTTTTGAGCCTTCATGCAGAATCTAGGGTTCTTGAGGTTTCTCTTTGATTTCTTATTCCATGCTTAAAATAAATGAAATTAAAGACCATAGACATGATCGTGAGGTGAAAACGAGTAGATTGATAGGTGGTGTAACACCTCAAAATTTTCCCTCTTGTTTCTAACTCTAACTGGCTTATGTTTCAATTCATTTGCATCGCCATTTTTGCATTGGCATGTTTCTTTTGGGCATGGGATCAAGGTATTTTTCAGTAGCTCACAGCATTATCAGTTCCAGTACTACTTTCAGTAGCATTCAGAGCCAAGCAGATAATTTTCAAGGTCTTTTAGAGCTTTTATTTTGCTCATTAGACGTTTTGACAATCAGAAGCTTCAACAGCCATTTTCTAATCAAGCAACCCGGCATCAGACATTATTAATTCAACAAGGTATTCTGGGCTGTCAGCAAGAATTTGTGATTCATTCCAGGTGTTATTCAATAGCAACATCAAGTCTTGAGTTTCAGAGGCTTAACGGGTTCAAAACAACTGCCAGAAGTCACTTTTCCAAGTTTCCCTCCAAAAGGCGCCAAAATTCAAAATTTGAACTGAGTAACCGGTTACTCACCATGCGTTAACCGGTTACTCCTTTGTTTTTCTGCGCACCATTAGCAGATTTGAACTAAGTAACTGGTTACTCACCGTTTGTTAACCGATTACTCTGAGCACATTTTGAAAAAAATTAAGTTTGCATCATTAGTGATCATGTGCTTGACTTGTGCATGTGTGGGGGAAGGATCTAGAATTGATTCAATTTCATCATTTTCCATCCAAAATTCAAATCCCTTCCAAGACTTTCCACTTTAATTCCTCTTTTCCTTTCCTAATTCATTTTTCACCCACTAAACCTCACTCCAAACCCAAACTTAACTCCTAACCTAGGGGTTATTTAAATTAATTCATCCCAAACCACACGAGACCTAGATCATTTTTCAAAATTTGCTCTCAATTCTCTCTCACTTTTTCATTCTCCATCTTCATTTTCAACCTCTCACCAAAGCTCCAAATCCATAGATTCACAAATTCTTCATTGGAATTTGTGAATTCTTGAGCTAAACCTCCATCACATCCTCATTCTTAGTTCAATTCTGCAGTAGCAACAAGTTTGGATCTTGGATTAAGCTGTTAGAATCACTTTTGGAACAGCTTTTGCTTATTTGGAGTGTTCTTGCTTGGATCTTCAAGTTTTCTTGATAAAGCTTCATAGATCTCTGGTTTTCTTGTTTGGATCCATCAATTTTTGTTTACAACACTTACCAAAGCAAATCTTAGCTTTGTAGGTTGGTTTTCTTTAGATCCATACTTGATTTGGCTTAATTGCAACTTATACAATGTAGATCCATGACTTTTGATGTGTTTTGATTCATTTTCTTCAATTTGATTATGGATGTTGTTGTTTGTTGGATTCAATTGATGTTTGATGACTGTGATTCAATGTAATTTCGTTCTTAATTGATTGCATGTTCATTTAGATGTTTGGAGAAGTGATTTGCTGCTGAAAAGTGCTTTTGAAACAGTTTTTTTTTGCCACGGTCCCAGAGTAACCGGTTACTCACCGTTTGTTAACAGGTTAAAATGTTGTATTTTTGTGTAAATTGTTTGATTTTATACTAAGTAACCGGTTACTCACCATTTGTTAACCGGTTACTCTGGGATAGAATGCGTATTTTTGTGCATTTTCTTGTTTGTTTGGGATCCTTTGCATGCCTAAACTTCATGGATTAATATGTTGATGATTTGTGGATTATTCTTGAGCTGTTTCACCTCACATTATTGCATGAACACAATTCTTCGACACGCGTTTTTTGGTTTCTTAATGTTGGATGTTCATGTTTCCATTGATGTTTTCTTGATGTGATGAACACTTTGCACACATTCCTTGAGCATGTTAGTTGTGAATTATTGCTGGTGTTGCTGGAGTTGTTGTGTTGTGCAATCTTGTTTGCATTTAACTTCATGAGGTGTATGCTTGAATTAATTTGATCAAATGACAAATAATGTGCGTTCTTTCATGATGATTCCAAGAATTGTTTACCATGGTTTGTGGTTTGATTATGATCATGTTTGATTGAAAATGTATAATGGTTGATGCATGTTCATTATGCCATGTTTGAATCATTGTGAATGAACGGTGTGCTGCCCTGTTTCTACTGCTGTCTATATGTATACATACTATTGAATGCGCTGCTGTTTGCCTTTCTACACCTCCTTTTTGTGCTAAACATGAGCTATTGAATGTTGTTTGGTGTATTGGCTGGAATTTACCGTTGTGCAGGTGCTGGAGCGCTGTTGTAGCCGCTGTTTTTGTTTTATTGTTTTGATTTTTGTTTTGCTTTTGCTTGTTCCCTTAGGCTCCTAGTCTGACTTAATTTCCGATTAAGCTCGGAGTAGGATAGACATTAGGATTCGAACCATGCATGCTAACTTAGGTAGATGTTCCCCCTTTGACCTCAACTATAGGGCCACTTTTGCATGACAACATTAGGGTAGATTTCCCCGTAATCTTTTCTTTTTGACTTGAGTCTTCTCTTCTCATCTCATAACACTTCTAAAACACTTAATAAATATAACATATATTGCGCTCGAGCCTTAAGTGTAGGAAATAAAGAACGAGGGGTCTCCCCTCCTCTTCTAGAGTGTTTAGCATACATCCCATTTGGGGACGACCATGCGACTCACTCGTTCCCGCATGGTAGACGTTGGTGCAATGTAAGTTACGAACTAACTTCAATCCACTTCTGTCTAAAAATTACAAAAGAAAATTCAAACCTTTTTTTATCCTTCGGGATTATTAAGTTTCAAACCGTTTTCAGAAAAGAGCTCGTCGCTCACGTAAAAAAACAATTATCGACCTTGTTAGGTCAAACTACGACTGCTCTGATTTCCTCCTTCTCGTCCGATTGAGGATACGTAGGCACAAGATGCGATATATTTGCGAGCAACCTCCCCCCGTAGTCCGTCGAACTACGTTGACTCTGATTCTTCGTTCGTCCACGAAGATACGTAGGCATCGGATTTCGAATAAATCCTTGTGAGTCTGTCTTAGTCTCCCCCTCCCTGTTTTTTTGTTCAGCTGTAGACTTTAGGATAACTCACCCTTTGTTTAGACAACAAGCGTGGATCCCATCGAGTACGATGGACGCGTGGGGGTGCTAATACCTTCCCCTCGCGTAACCTTTCCATGCGTTGGGATAAATAACGTTCGGTGGCGACTCTTCTGTTTCAGTTTTTCTCACCGGTTGTTTTTCGCAGGTTGCGACAGCTGGCGACTCTGATGGGGACTAGTTGACCTCTTGCTGGTCCATCCCTTTTGCAAGTCAATCCTAGCGCTTGTTTGTTTATTTTCATTGGGTGTTTACTGTTGTGCTTTATTTTGTTGTATATTACTATATTTTACTGCATTTTATTGCATTCGTGATTATTGTTATCATACTGTTCTACTGCTGTTGTTCTGTTGGGTGGGTTGGATTCATGAGAGATAAGCCCAATACCAGGGCTTGAGCATACACCTATGATTTGCGTGGAAAGTAGTGTGACTTGTGTGGCATTTGGCCAGACGTAGTATATATGAAAACTCCACATCCAGACTAGGTTTTCTTTGGTAATATTCTATCATGCGTATTTGGGGCAGACGATGGAATGTAACCTAGAAAATTGTCGACTCTGGAAACCATCTCCCGAGGACTCAGTTACGGAACTCCTCTCGAGAGGTGATAATGGCAGACCAGAAATGGCAAACCCATTATACTTCTTGATCTGAGGACCCGAAGCTGGGAACTTATGTAGGATGACCTTTTTGAGGGGAATCAGTTGAGGCCTCCTCGATTGATGATGATGCCAAACCAGAAATTTTGAACGTATCATCATTTCTCGACCTGAGAGTCTGTGATATTGAGGATCCTCGGTTTTATAGAACCCACATGTGAGAGGGGATGGGTGTTTACAGGTTTGCAGGTAACCTTGACCTCCAACCAACCTGGTATTCTGGTTTTTTATCAGTATGGACTTATCAGCATGGTATTCTGGTATTCTGGTTATTCCGATATTCTGGTATTTTGATATTTTCTTCAGAGCAGACCTATGAACTTATCCAGTCATCAGCATAGCAGTTATTTAGAATATGTGGAAGCCTTGATCCCATGTTTGTTGCATCTGCATCATCATTTTGGCATACATGTTCTTGTATTTCTAAGGATATTAACTTTGAGACTCGCTGTTGAGCATTTCCATTTATTTCTTGTGGTTCTTTTGTGAAAAACTTGAATCAAAGCAGAATGATTCCTTGGAAATATTCAAACATGGCATTTGAATTGCATTTCCATACTCATTTGCATAACAGGTGCTCAGGAGCAGATTCCTCATTCTGATTTGGTCTTCTCTTCAGAATTGACAACTTGAATTCTTCCCACTACTCAACTTCCGACGACCAGAGTTCAATTATGGAACAGATCAGTGCAGAAGTGACTGAAATGAAGGTTCAAATGGGGCAGATCATGGGAGACATTCAAGCTTTGATCCAAGACCAGAAAGTGCTAAGAGAGGAAGTCAATCAGATGAAGACTCAGATGGGTCTAGTCATGGAAATTTTGAAAACGGTGTTAAAGAAGGAAAACAGTCATGTGCTCGCTTCCGCAACATAAGTCCTTAATCCTCCCATCTCTTTGGAGTCTTCGCTAGATCACAGATTGCCTCGTGAATCCCCTCCACAACCCAAGGTTCCAGAACTTTCCCAACAGCAGCCAGGCCTTGTCTCCCAAGAGAAGCCCAAGAGTAAAAAGCGTACACAGAGACATAAGCAGTTTGAAAGAGTTTTTCATCCGCTCCCTATGCCATATTCTCAGCTATTGCAGCATCTTCTTCAGTTGCAACTGGTACAGAAAAGGACTTTGGCTCCTCTTACTGGTAATCCCCCACTAGGCTACAATGCAAGAGCCCATTGTGATTTCCATTCTGGGGCACCAGAGCATACTGTGGAGAAATGTAGGGCCTTTCAGTACCAAGTCCAAGATTTGATTGATGCAGGGGCAATTGAATTCACTTTGGGCGGCGTGAGCATACAAGGTGATTTTACCCCAATTGTTGCAAAGGAAGTAGAGACTGCTTCCCTGTCCGTAGGATCCACCTCACGTCATGGATCTCTTCCACAACCTCATGCTTTAGAAGCTCTACGTCAGCAACCCTGGTTTGTGCCTCAGTCGAATGTGGAAAGGAAAGTACAGGGGCAGTTTGGGTGCCCGAACCAGCATCGGCAACAAAATTTTCAGCAGCTGGGGCAACTCATACCAATAAGACCCAAGAGGATATTTGATCATATCCCTATTCCTTGTAGTCAGTTGCTTGCTCGTCTGCTCAAAAGCTCTCTGATTCAACTGAGGAATACCACGCCAGTGTCGTGCCCTATTCCTCCGGACTATGTCATGAATGCTAGGTGCGAGTTCCACTCAGGAACGTTTGGACATACAATTGATAACTGTAACGTGTTTAAACACCAGGTGCAAGATTTGATAGACTCAAAGGTCATCACCCTAGATGGTACCCCCATGGGTTGAAGCCTCCTTGTAAGAGTAAGCACTGAATCGCAAGAGCGTCATTAGAAGCAATAAGTCCAGACGGAGTCAAGCCTCCTCAACAACGGTAATCTTCGGCTTCTTTACTGCATTTTCATGTGTAATTTTTCATTGTTTGTTAGTAAAGTGTTTGCATGGAAAAAACTTGTTTGTTTTGAATGATGATTTTAATATAATGAATGTGTTGTTCTTGAAGTACTTTACTTTTATGCACTCATATCGTGTTTATATGAACTGCAATACCAACTTTTTTGCTTTAAACTCTTGAGGGAGGATGATGTTTTGAAAACGCAAAATCTTTGGTTGTGTGATTTTGGATAGAACCCTGTTGAGGATGTACGGGCATTGTTTCAAATCCCTAAACACTGGAGATATAAGGGACATAGACCCTCGTTAACCCCTTTTAGCCTTGAAGTAGGACTTTCTTTTCGTACGAAAAACCCTCACATTTAACCTAGGGACAGGGTAGGCGTCAGTTAGTTCGACCGAGCATTCAAATTTCAAAAGGAGTGCGCATCTGAGGACCATTACCTTCTGTTCCACCATCAAGAGGTTAAAAGACGTGAAACCACAATGGTTACCCATCAATGATCAAGAAGTGAGGCAGTCACAACCCTTTCAAGCAAGTCAGACAAAACGGTGTCACACGATTTGTTCAAAAAAAGAGAAAAAAGAAATATATAAAGCCCGCTAAGTCAAAACTTGAAAACAAGCGACTTAGGCAGAAGTTAGGGCATCCCGTTGGACTTTAAAATTGAAAACTCAAAAGAGTCAGTCCAGGCAAAAATTAGGGAACAAAAAGCAAAAGAATGAGAAAGAGAAAAGCTAAAAGGATTATAAAGAAAAATCCACGACAAGAACAAAGTCGTGTGGCTACAGACACCAAAGACAAAAGGGGTGACTGTTGCTCCAAAACCTCATCGGGTCTCAAACCATCAATTGCATGGGTTCCCTAAGGATCATAAAACCTTTTGAGAAATGAGTGCTTGTGTCAGGTTAGCTGAACGCAGGACTGGAGAACATCATGAAGAGTGGGTGGGCACCGATAAACTTTGAGCCTTAAATCCTTTTTTCTCAAAACCGTGAACCAGGCCATGATACAACCCTCAAAATTCCTAATTGAAACAGGGTTTATTTCAAGAGCTTACTCCGATGAGATAGAGTTCCTGACTCCCATGTGTGGTGCTAAAAGATCTTGTTGGTATTGCATGTGCATTCAAAAAAATCAATGTTGTATTCTAAGCAGTGATTCGCTCACGTGGCCTTGCGACATCTTTTCAATAAAAGACTTCGAGATTAACATGTGTGTTGCATTAGAATTGTCATTTTCACAGTAAACATTTTCTGCTTGCATGTGTTTGACATCAAAAAAGCTTACAAAATGAATGTCAGTCGAGAAGCTCGATCACGCCAAGTGTAGATGGTGAAAACTCTGAAGGACAGTCATGTCAAGGGGTATGTGGACAAGAGGCTGTGCGTAGCCCAGACGTTCCCGATAAATGGTGATAAGATGCAGCCAATCTGGAGCAGTCACATTGAAAACTCTCCCTGAAGCAGCTAAAAGGGAGCAATCACGTCGAGATTTGACAAGTCTCTCGAAGACCATTCGGTCAGGGGAAAATTCACTTCAAGGCTCATACTGGGGCAGGCCACCTCTAGAACGTAAGAAGTTGTCTACTCCTGAAGACAGTTAATTGAAAACATTTCTTCAAGGTTCAAAATACTAGGGCATAGTATTTTTAAGTCATTACAAATCCTTTCGAGGCAAGTTACTTCATGGATTATGAAGTATGGGGCAGTTATGTCGATATCTGATAAATATCTCCAAGAGTTTGAAGACCCGGGGCAGTGTGAACGCCCGGTCTTCTATAAAATCCTCTTGAGATAAATTCTTCCATTAGGCCTGGTGGTCTAGGGCAAGTGGAAAGTTCAAAGGGCCGTTTATGACCATAGAGACAGGTCAGGTTGGGTGGCAAGATTGTTCCTCCTCAGTAGAGTAGTTCTCCCCAGCACTGAAATTTCATCGTCCTCAGCAGATTGTTGCTCTACCCAGCCAGAGTACAAAGGATCATTTATCCAGCCAAAGTCATATTTGGATTATTATTCCCCAGCAAGCATTTAGGAGTTGATGTTGTTGTATCTCCAGCGGGAGATTTGTAGAATATGTTCCTTGGACAAAGGTGTTATCATCCCCACAGAGTCTTAGTGTCTACTTTCCCCAGTCGATCGGAAGTATAGTCTCGTCGATGACAGTTTGAGCTAATCCCTAGCAGGGTGAGGGTAAAGTCATTTCCCCCAGCAGTAGGTTAAGTTCAGTGATATCCCCCAAGCATGTTAGGTATTATTGACTCGTCTCCTCAAGCAGAGTTTGGTGGTAATCCTCGCAGCGGTTTGTTCAACAGTGGTTTACATCCCCGGCAGGTTTTAAGTCCAAGTGGTCATTGGCGCCTTTTCTGTAACAGATTTTTGGGTCCCATCTTCAGTAGTTGTTATTCCTCATCCCCAACAGAGTGGAAGCTCTCTTGGAGTTTTTATCTCCAGCAGAGTTTGTTATCAGGAAAGTTGTTCAGTATGGTTTTCCTCAACAGGGTCCTTGATTCAGAGGACAAATTTGGTTTGTCATCTCAGGTGGAGTTGCCTTCGTCTTCAGCATTTATTTTGCTGGAGCGTTTCTTTTGCATTGCATAAGCATCATTTGCATGGCATCCTCCCAAAAGCGTAGCATTTCCATTTCGTATGGAGCATTACGCCATAGAAAAATTCAAACATATGCATTCGAAGCATAAGCCAGGTTTGATATCCTCGTTTACCAGGCGTTTCCCCGACAGGAAGAGTCGTAATTCAGGAGATATCTTCCAACTTTATTCCCCCAAGCAGTGGACTTGGTCATTTGGAGAGACTATTTGATTTATCCCTTCAGAGTTGTTAGCGTTACACTTGTCCATGTTCTTTTCCATTGCCTCAATACTTCGTCCGTATTGATTTTAAACACTCGTCAGTGTTCCCTCAAACACTCGTCCGTGTTCTTTTTCATTGCCTCAATACTTCATCCGTATTAATTTTAAACACTCGTCTGTGTTCTTTTAACTCTCATCCATGATCTCTTTCATTCCCTTCAATACTTCGTCTGTATTGATTTTTGACACTCTTCCGTGTTCCCTCGTCACTCGTTCGTGTTCGGTTTAGTATTTATGTCCCCAGTAAAGTCGCCTTTTGACGTTTTATTTCAAAACTCGTCCGTATTGACCTTTGACACCCGTCCGTGTCCTTTCAGCACCCGTTTGTGTCTGAACTTTTTCAATACCCGTCCGTATTGACCTTTGACACCCGTACGTGTCCTTTCAGCACCCGTCCGTGTTTGAACTTTTTAGCAAATACCCTTCCGTATTGACCTTAGACACCCGTCCCTGTTTTTTCATTACCTGTCCGTGTCTGAACTTTTTCAATACCCGTCCGTGTTGACCTTTGAGACTCGTCCGTGTTCTTTCATCACCCGTCCGTATTGACCTTTGACACCCGTCCGTGTCCTTTCAGCACCTGTCCATATCTGAACTTTTTCAATACCCGTCCGTATTGAGCTTAGACACTCGTCCGTGTCCTTTCAGCACCCGTCCGTGTCTGAACTTTTTCAATACCCGTCCGTATTGACCTTTGACACCCGTCCGTGTCCTTTCAGCACCCGTCTGTGTTTGAACTTTTTAGCCAATACCCGTCTGTAGTGACCTTGGACACCCGTCTGTGTCCTTTCAGCACCCGTCCGTGTCTGAACTTTTTCAATACCCGTCCGTATTGACCTTTGACACCCGTCCGTGTCCTTTCAGCACCCGTCCGTGTCTGAAATTTTTCAATACCCATCTGTATTGACCTTTGACACCCGTCCGTGTCCTTTCAGCACCCGTCCGTGTCTGAACTTTTTCAATACCCGTCCATATTGACCTTAGACACCCGTCCGTGTTCCTTTCATCACCCGTTCGTGTTCGAACCTTGAAACACCTGTCCGTGTTCTTTCAGCACCCGTCCATGTCTGAACCTTTTAGACACCCGTCCGTGTTCTTTCAGCACCCGTCCGTGTTTGAACCCTTTAGACACCCGTCCGTGTTCTTTCAGCAGCCGTCCGTGTTTGAACCTTTTAGACACCCGTCCATGTTCTTTCAGCACCCGTCCGTGTTTGGCCTTTTTGGTACTGGTCCGTATTTTGATGCGTGTTATCCGCAAGTGTACGGATTGCGTCAGAGTAATATAAAAGATTTATCGTTCCCACAGAGACCAATGTCAATCTATCGATTACTATCGTTACGTTGTTTATCTAAGGCTAATGAATATCGGGGTAAAAGCTTTCTACTGAACGAAAATAGAAATAAATCAGATAAATACTATACTGGAATGTAATTCACATCAATCAAACAATACTCCTATCATCTAATTAATAATACTTATGGGGCAATGTTTTCTTCTTTGAAAAAGAGTTAATTAAAAAGGATCTGCCGCGTTAGCGAGATCGAAACCAGACCTAACCTTTAATCTATACCAGCCGCTCACGCTGCACCGGTCGCTCCTTGCGTTAAAGTGATAAAGTCCTTTTTTATGTAATTACCTCTAAGACTTATTTAAAAAGTGCTTTCGATTGAAAATATTTTATACCAAAGGGTTTCCGGCATATGCTCGGCCAACCGGATCCTAAATCTATAAACACGTCCAAAAATAGTTTTAAAACCTCTTTCTAATAATATAAAACTTTCCTAGTTAATCAATAAAGTGCTTCCGCTGTATTTATCAATTAACAACTAACAAACTCTTTTCTAAAGTGTCGGACGACTTTCGATCTTACCCGATCTAGTCACAGTCATTACCCAAACAAAAACACGGTCTCATTTACGGAATGACCGATCAATTAAAGTTTAGAAGAGTTTAATTAAAATAAAAAACAGCCCCTAAAGTATTTCTAAAGAGATGTTGTGTGGAGCACCGTCCGAACGACGATCCTCACATCCCAGCAAAAGGGATTTAGCTAGACATAGTAATAGAGAACATAAAAAAAAATCGATTTGCAAAGTAAGACATATTTAAAATAAAAACGTGCGAAGTGTGAGAGTGTATTTCGAGAGAGTGAACACAAGTGTCACGCTTAAGTTCAGTTCCAAAAGACACAGATCACACAGATAAATAAAATAATAAGGTAATGGCAGAGACGAAAAAATAAACGAATATAATAAGTTCGGAAAAATAAATAATATAAAAGCGATGCGGATAAAATAAATTGTATTTTATAAAAGAAACCTGCTCCAAAGCGGAGACTGAATCTGGTACAGATGCTGGAAAATAAATTGTAGGAAAGTAAATAGCTCCTAACTATGATTGCTCCAATCCAACTAACAATTATAGTGCAACAACCCCTCGATGTGAAGGATTATTGCTTTACAAAGTGAACTCTATGCCTATGTTGAAAAACTAAGATTGGATATCTAGAAAGTGAAAATACAAGTCCTTATATAGGAAACTCGAAGTTGTAACTGCCTCTAATCATAATGAAAAAACATTTTAGAAACTAAATTCTTCAGGTGTAACTGCCTTAAACGTTTCAGACCGTTTCCCCTTTATAACTGTCGGCGCCCGCTGACCCCTCCTCCGCATCCGCCGAGTGTGGTTTGGAAGGTGAAACATCTTTTGTGACCGTTGGCGTGTGAGTGAAGTCATTACGTAAACGGCGTCCTCCTTGGCGTCCGCTGAGTGAAACGGCTAGTGTACAGTTTACACAAGAAATTTTCATTTTAGCTCTGTTTTGCCTTGTTTTCTTACTGTAAGCTCGAATCAGGCAATGTATCTGAAAGTAAAACAAAATACCATAATAGCAAAGGAAAATAACAAATAAACAACTAAAATCATGTAAAATCGGAGCCAAATATACAATGTATTTTAGTGTTATCAAATTCTCCCACACTTAAACCTTTGCTTGTCCTCAAGCAAACTCTGATAAGTAAACAAAAGAAAAACAGCAAACATGCACGTATCCGATCTGGGCTAAGAACTTAATTTTGATCAATAATACATCAGTAGGTACTAACTCATGAACCAAGGGTATCGTAATGACACTTTCTGCGATTTGCGGGCATAAGTTTCTCTCCTATACAAACCAATCCAAACTATGATATTATACTTAGGCCTATCTTACTCATTCCTTTCTTACCCCTTTTCATTCAAGCGCAGTCACATTAAGCCCATTGTCTTTCACTCGCATGGTGAACATAATCTGTGGTAATCCTGATCCTTTTTATCAATGATTTGATACTTTTTGCCAATTCTTTTTATGTACTTTTTCTTGCAAAATTTTTTCTGAAGATACTTGAACATCTTCTTGAAATAATTTATTTTTTATTTTTCATTTTCTTTGGCAGGATCTTACCTATTTGCATCGGTTTGTCACTTAGCGGTGGTTAAGATGGTGTTGACTGCTAAAATAAACTACTTAAGGGTTAGTGATGAAGGGTGAGGTTTTAAGGCCACTGTATAATAAAAATCTAGATAAGCTCATATAATTGAGAAACTTACGGTGTAAACACGATATCGATTTTTCAAATAGCTTTCCCAAGCCTTTGCAATTGATCTTACTTGTCCTAATAGCCCAAATTATCAAAATTAATGATGTTTCTTTGTTAAAAAATTTTTTGTTAAGGCTTAAGAATTGGAAGAATAGATAAACTACACAAAAATGACGCGTAAAGCACATTTTTAAAACAAACTAAACTATACTAGAAAACATTAAATAAAACAACTAAAAACAGTAAATATCTTCTCCCACACTTAAACCGAACATTGTCCTCAATGTTTCGATAAAAGTGAGAAAGGGATAGGTGAAACCTAGTACTCAATCATGTCGGCCACTGGGACCATCTCCACCATGCTCTGGATGTCTGGGACGACGGCTCCTACTGCGGTGTCGGGTAGTATGTGACAGCTCCATCTGCTCAATCCTCTCGATTAGAGAGGCATTTTGATCTCTAAGTGCTTGGAAACCTTCAAGAGTGGATTTCTGTGATTCCCGCATAAAATCCATCATCTCTTGCTGTTGTTGGTACATGGCATAGAATAGGCCATCACGCTCTTCTTCTCTGGCTTGTTGTGCTTGCCACATTTCTTGAGTGATGTAAAATCCGTAAGAGGTACCTGCAGGATGATCAGTAATAGGTGGGGTGTGTGCAGGTGATACACAAATAGGGGACTGCTCCATATGGTCATATTCATCATCTGTCTCATTTCCTTCGTCCTCGGGGACGTTTGGAAGTAATGGGCCTAAAATTGGAGCAGCCTTCAAATCATAGAGCCAGTTTTCTCTTTTGCGCACATCAGTGCGTGTTGAACAAGGTAAGGCGACACTTGGGATGGCAGCATTGCGAACCATGAGGATATAGCCTCCTTCCGGCCTCGTTTTGCATAAAAGCATATCTTGCAGAAATTTTAAATCAATGGTGCGAGGAGGAAGTGGTTCCAATGTGGCCAACTCAGTGTCCAGGTGGAGGGCTCGTGCAATGAAGGTAATCAACCCTCCAAATGACATGGTGTTGCCCTTTTTCTCAATTGCCCTCATATGTGATATCATAAATGGTACAGGATTTAATCTTCTTCTAAGTAAAGCAGCCTGTAAAAATATAAATTCTTTGGAATTCATCTTGTTAGAGTTTTCACGAGCAAAAATAGTACCAGCTATTAAAAGGCGGAATACCCGTATGGCCGGGTTATGAATGTCAGAAGCCAAATTTCCATCAAAGGAGCAAGTGGTTTGGCCTGAGATGTTTTTCCACAGTTGAAAGGCTTCAGTTGACCAATTTGTGTCTATGGGTGCCTCACAGGCTGCACCATTCCCAAAATGGAATCCTAATAACTCAGCAAGTGCATCAGTGGTATAAATGTATTCAACATTGAACATCCTAAATCTCACTGTGCCTACTGTGCTGGCAGTGTTTTCTCTGACAGTGTACTCCAAAGAACTCAAAAATTCGCGGGTTAGCCTTTCGTAGGTAGGCTCCTTGTGAATAAAAATATTCTCTAATTTCAAATTTTGTAACAGATAAAATACGCTAAATCTTATACCAAGGTTATACAGACAAATATCATTAACGTACCTCGTTGCAAGAATGTTGCGTGTCCGCAATTTCTCCCATTTCTCCCATTGCTTGACTCCGCCATTTCCTTCTCGAAAAATGATGTTTTCTTGGTTCTCCGCTGCCATTGTTGAAGTGAAATGAAGGTTTGGTGATGGAAAATGGGTAATTTTTGTTTTTGTAGATTTTGGTGAAATCTATGGTTTTTATAGAGATAATGTGTAATGGAAGGTGTAATGGTAGTGGGGAAGTTATGAAATGGGGGATTTTAATGGTTTAATGGGGTTTTATGGTGATTGAAATCGGAATTTATGGAGGTAGAAGATGAAGAGAGTGGCAAAAATGGGGGTTTTCTTATTCTGGTTCGTTTTAGAACTCAGAACGCCTCCGCGTTCGCCGAGAGGGGGTTCGCGTCCGCGGACTGTGAAAATTGGGCTGGCACGGATTTGGGCTTTGGTTGGTTCATGAATCTCTCCTTGGTGTGTTTATAGCATATTGGTACATGAAAGAAACATAGAGAATATTTTGTTTATTCATTATTTTATATATTTGTAAATGTAGGATTTAACAGTTATTTTTATTTTTATTTTTATTTTTAAAATGAATAAATGAAAAGAAAAAAATTAAATATAACCAATAGATTGTAATGATGTAGATATTTATTATAACTTGGAATAATATAACACTCGCAAAAAGCATACGGTTGCCATGATTCTAGTAACCATGGAAAATAAAATCTACTAATAGTCTGATAATAAAGATAATAACAATAAAGATAGAAATGCGGTAAAGGTAAAGATAAACGATCATAACAAGCATGTGGTAATTCTCCTCCACACAAAGTGCGAGTTATGCCCCAGAGCTCCTGAATATCTCCTAGGAAGACTGACGACGGACACCCTGAGCCATGTGAGGACAAGGTGCCCGTGCCTCTGCAAGCTGGCATTTGAGATCGCAAATCTCCTGCTCAAAAAGATCATATGGTGAAGCGTTTGTTGCGCCTGAGATCTCTATCTGTAAGGTAAGCTCGGCGCATTCTTCGCGAAGAGAAATGATCTCCTTGCGCATAGCGTCAAATTCAGAATATATGTTCCTGCGTTGCAGATTAACGTTAGAGGAATAAACGGTAGTCCTTTCAGGATAGGGTGTAGGGTGGTACTCAGACACAGGGTGGTTCCTTGGTTTGACGGGTGTCTCGTCTTGGCCTTCCAAAGCGTATGACCAGTTAGCTCTATCATGGACACTTGTTCGGGTATGGTTTGGCAAACCAAAGTAGTGAATGACTTCGTTGTCTATTAGGAGCTTAAAGTTATCTGCACTAAAGAATGCTCTCCTGATAAGACCACGGTCAAGGCAATGATGAATGTCAATCAAGGTATACCCACAATGAGAGGTGAGATGAGTTAGCTTATTGGCTAAACCTAGGGCATAAGCTATGTGTGTAATAGTACCGCCGACATGGATGGGTCCTCTGGAAGATGCAGCATTCAAATATAGGTTATACGTCAGAAAATTACCACTGGCTAATGGCCGTGATTCAGCAGTACAAAAGAGCATCAGAATCTCTTCTGCAGTAACTTGGTTCTCAGTTTCACTTCTACCAAAGAAAGTCTCAGCTAGGATCATTTGGAAATAACGGAAAGCTGGGTTGTGGATTTTGTTTGCTAATTGGGTGGAAGGACCAGGTCCTCCTCCACCGGTGATTTTGCTCCAGAATAGGTCAAGCTCATCTTGCATAACATTGGTTTCATGCATAAAATGGATTGCATCCGAGCTATATTGAAAACCAAGTATTCTAGCAAAATCTCTGTGGTTAAGGGCATACTCATTTCCAAATAGTCTGAATCTTATGCTTCCGCTGTTGTAACCTCTTCCACTATAAGGGTCATAAATGAGTGAACTGAGGAACTCTAAGGTCAGATGCTTATAGGTTACATTCATAGCTTCAGAATACTCATCCCACTGGAGCTGGTGACAGAGGTACCTCACACTAGCCTCAATACCTAAAGCTGTTAGACAGTTTGGGTCAGGGTACCTAGTGGGTAGGATTTGTCTCTCAGAAAGGACTACGTATTTCTTCCTCTGTTCGTCATCTCTGAACACAATGTGCATGTCATCATAGCTCTGCATCCTGCAAAGAAAGTTAGTGTGGAATGTCTGAGATGATGTGATTTGTAACCTGTAAACATAGATATTGCAAAAGTCAATCACGTTAGAAAAAAAATAATATAAATAATAAATCTTTTTTTTCTGAAATAAATTCTATGCATAAATAAGAAAGATAACGAAAAGAAAATCGTGGGTTGCCTCCCACGCAGTGCTTGTTTAACATCGTTAGCTTGACGACTGAAGAACTTACATTGTGGAAGTTGCTATAGGTGGGTCTATTAGAGTGTGACCAGGGTAGTAAGTAGGGATGTCACCTCCATAGTAGGGTTTCAATCTTTGTCCATTCACTAGAAAGGGACTACACGAATGATTTGCAATTTCAAATGCTCCAGATTTCAGGACTTTGGTGACCTCATAGGGTCCAGTCCATCTTGAGCGTAACTTACCTGGAAACAATCATAACCTAGAGTTGAAAAGAAGCACAGGATCGCCTACGTTGAACTCTTTTTTTATAATCCTTTTGTCATGCCATGCTTTGGTTCTCTCTTTATATATTATGGCATTTTCATAAGCATTTCGGCGTAATTCTTCTAATTTATGAATATCTAGAATTCGTTTGTCTCCGGCTGTTAAGTAATCCATATTAAGGGTTTTTATGGCCCAGTAGGCCTTATGTTCAAGCTCAAAGGGTAAATGGCAAGATTTTTCGTAGACTAATTGATATGGGGTTGTTCCTATAGAGGTTTTGAAAGCGGTCCTATAAGCCCACAAGGCTTCTTGTAGTTTTAAGGACCAATCTTTTCTAGAGATTGATACGGTTTTCTCTAAGATTTGTTTTATTTCCCTATTTGAGACCTCAACTTGTCCACTAGTCTGTGGGTGGTATGGTGTGGCTACTAGGTGTTTCACTCCGTATTTCTTTAATAGGTTCACAAATATCCTAGATATGAAACGTGATCCTCCATCGCTTATAACCAATCGAGGTACTCCAAACCTAGGGAAAATATAGTTTTTAAATAGTTTAATGACTACACGAGTATCGTTGGTGGGTGCAGCTATGGCCTCAATCCATTTGGATACATAATCAACGGCTACTAAGATATACTTGTTTCCCATCGAAGATGGAAAAGGTCCTATAAAATCTATACCCCAAACATCGAAGATTTCCACCTCCTGGATATTTTTCAAAGACATTTTGTCTCTCCTTGAGACGTTCCCAATGCGCTGGCCTCTGTCATATCTTACAATGTAGGTATGAACATCGCGCCATAACGTTGGCCAGAAAAGACCTGCTTAAAGTATTTTAGCGCATGTTTTGGACGAGCCTAGATGTCCACTATATGGTGAAGAGTGACAATGTTTAATTATATTTTCAACTTCTTCTTCAGGGACACAGCGACGGAAAATGCCATCTGCGCCTCTCTTGAATATAAGGGGTTCGTCCCAATAGAAGTGTTTTACGTTATGAAAGACCTTCTTCTTCTGTTGGTAATTTAGATCAGGGGGTATGATATCTGTTGCTAGATAATTAACAAAATCCGTATACCAAGGTACGGTTGTCATTGCGAATGCTCTTTCAATGTCTACTTCTAAATAAGGGTCAGGATCATCATCGTGGATGGTTCTAACTGCTCCTACTAATCTATCGTATCCGAAATCATCATTGATAGGAACAAGATTTGGTTTTAGATATTCAAGCCTTGAGAGGTGGTCAGCGACCACATTTTCAGTGCCTTTCTTGTCTCGGATTTTCAAATCGAATTCTTGAAGTAAAAAGATACAGCATAGTAATCTAGGCTTAGCGTCCTTTTTGCTTAATAGATATCTTATCGCAGCATGATCAGTGTAGACTATGATTTTAGCTCCTACTAAATAGGATCGGAATTTGTCGATTGCAAAGACTACTGCCAGGAGTTCCTTCTCAGTTGTGGCATAATTTAGTTGAGCCGCATCCAAAGTTCTACTGGCGTAGTAAATTACGTGGAGTTTCTTATCCTTCTTTTATCCCAAAACAGCGCCTATAGCGTAATCGCTAGCATCACACATAATTTCAAAAGGTTGATTCCAATCAGGTGGTTGAATTATAGGTACGGAAATCAGTGCTTGTTTTAGGTATTTAAAGGCTTCAAGACATTTATCATCGAATTTGAATTCGGCGTCTTTCATAAGTAAGTTGGTTAATCGTTTAGTTATTTTGGAGAAGTCTTTAATGAAGCGTCAGTAGAAACCGGCGTGTCCAAGAAAAATTCGAATTTCTCTAATGGTTTTGGATGGTTGAAGGTTTTCTATTACTTCTATTTTAGATTTATCAACCTCAATGCCTCTTTCGGACACTATGTGTCCCAGTACTATGCCTTCAGTCACCATAAAATGGCATTTTTCCCAATTTAGAACAAGGTTGACTTCTACGCATCTTTCCAGGATTTTCTCGAGGTTTGTTAAACAGTTTTTAAAACTGGATCCACATACCGAGAAATCGTCCATAAATACTTCCATGATCTCATCAAGGAAATCTGCGAAGATTGACATCATACAGCGTTGAAAGGTAGCTGGGGCATTGCAAGTCCAAATGGCATTCGTCTGTAAGCAAATGTTCCATAGGGGCATGTAAAGGTTGTTTTCTCCTGATCGTCAAGGTGAATGGGTATTTGGAAAAATCCTGAGTATCCGTCTAAATAACAAAAGTAAGAATGCCTAGCTAAACGTTCAAGCATTTGATCAATGAATGGAAGCGGGAAGTGATCTTTCCTAGTTACCTTATTGAGTTTTCTGTAATCGATACACATCCGCCAACCATTTTCTACACGTTTGGCTATTTGTTCTCCTTTTTCATTTTGTACAACAGTGACACCTCCTTTCTTAGGTACCACATGTACGGGGCTTACCCATTTACTATCAGATATTTGGTATATTTTTCCAGCCTCAAACAACTTTAACACTTCCTTTTTTACAACGTCACTCATTATAGGATTTATCCTTTGTTGATGTTCTCTGGAGGGTTTAACGTCCTCCTCCAGCATAATTCGGTGCATACACACAGAAGGACTTATTCCTTTGAGATCGTAAATTTTATAACCCAGAGCTGAGGGATAATTTCTTAAAACATCTAAGAGTTGATTGGTTTCAGGACCATCTAACGTGGCACTGACTATGACTGGGCGATTTAATTCTTCATCTAAGAACTCATATCTTAAATTCTTAGGTAGCTCCTTAAGCTCTATTGATGGTTTTTTCGAACATGGCATATGATCTGGGGTAAGTGCCAAGCATTCGTAAAGATTGTTATCAATGTAAGGTTTAGATAATCGTTCAAATCCATCGTCCTCCATAATGGGGATCGAAGGTAGTTTGATGATTTCCACAGGATCTTCTTTATCTAATTCTCTTATGCATTCATCAATTATATCAATGACATAACATGAGTCATCTATGGCTGGTGCATTTAAGAATTGGGATAGTATGAATTCTACTTTCTCATTACCTACCTCGAATGTCATTTTTCCTTTTTTGACATCAATTATAGCTCCAGCTGTTGATAAGAAGGGTCTACCTAAAAGGATTGGGATCTCATCGTCTTCTTTAATGTCCATTACTACGAAATCTGTTGGAATATAAAGTTGACCAAGTCTAACTGGGACGTCTTCCAAAATGCCAATTGGATATTTAACTGATCTGTTGGCTAATTGGAGAGACATCCTAGTTGGTTGTATTTCTCCAAGGTTTAACCTTTTACAAACGGCTAAAGGCATTAAGCTTACACTTGCTCCTAAGTCCAGAAGTGCTTTATCTATAACTTGGTTTCCCAAAACACAAGGTATAGAAAAACTTCCTGGGTCTTTCTCTTTCTTAGCAAGCTTATTCTCAGCGATCAAATTGCATTCTATAGGTTTAGGATCTTCTAATCTTCGTTTATTGGTTAGAATGTCTTTAAGGAATTTGGAATAAGATGGTATTTGGGTAATAGCTTCGGTGAATGGAATCTCTACATGGAGTTTCTCAATCACTTTTATGAATTTCTTATATTGGTTATCCAATTTGGTTTGTGGGTATGGAATCGGAGGTTTGTAAGGAGGAGGTGGTACATAAACTTTTTCATTCTCTTTTCTTTCCTTCTCCTTAACTTCCGTATCTTTAGATTTCTCAGGTTCCACCGATTTCTCAATTTCTTTTTCAGGTGTGGTCACAACTTCTTTCCTGGGAGGTTCCAGATTATTCAACCTAGGGTTTATAGGCCCATTGTAAGTGGTCCCGCTCCTTAGGGCTATAGCATTAGCATGCCCTTTAGGGTTAGGTTGAGGTTGTCCAGGGAATTGCCCTCCAGGTGTAACATGAGTAGATTGTTGTTGTGCTACTTGAGAGATTTGGGTTTCAAGCATTTTGTTATGAGTAATTACAGAATCGCGTTTAGTACCCAACTGAGTAATTAGTCCATTTATGTGAATATTTTGGTTCATGAACTCCTTGTTCTGTTGTAATTGAGCTGAGATGAATTCGTCCATCTTTTTCTCAAGATTTGACTTCTGAGGAGCATATGTTGTAGATTGGTTGGGCCTTTGAGTTTGGAAACCAGGTGGTCTTTGAGGTGTTGAATTCTGAGTGGGGTTATTATTCTTATAGGAAAGATTTGGGTGATTCCTCCATCCAGGGTTATATATGTTTGAATAAGGGTTTCCTTGGGCGTAATTAACCTGATCTGTGGCACTCTCGGCTAGCAGGTTGCATTCATCCATGGTATGTCCTAGGGTTCCACAGATTTCACATCCGGGTTGTATTGCTGCTACAGTTTCTGTGGGGTTGATAGTTAGGTTTTCTACTTTTTGGGCTATAGCGTCCATTTTTGCGTTCATATGGTCAAAACAACTTACCTCATACACACCTCCTTTGGTCTCTTTCTTCTCTACTTGTGCTCGTTCGGTCCCCCATTGGAAATGGTTTTGTGCCATATCCTCAATGAGAGCGCTAGCTTCGGCGTAGGGTTTGTTCATTAGAGCACCACCAGTGGCAGCGTCTATGGTCATCTTGGTGTTGTACATGAGTCCATTATAAAAGGTATGGATTATGAGCCATTGTTCTAAGCCATGATGTGGACATGCTCTTAATAGCTCCTTATATCTTTCCCAAGCGTTGAAAAGTGATTCTCCCTCGCTTTGGGTGAATCGGGTTATTTGGTTTCGTAAGACAGCAGTTTTACTTGGTGGGAAGTATCTAGCAAGGAATACTTTCTTTAGGTCATTCCAAGTGGTTATAGAGTTGGCTGGAAGGGAATCTAACCATGATCGGGCTCTATCTCTGAGAGAAAATGGAAATAGTCTTAGACGTATTGCCTCAGGAGGAGCTCCGTTCGCTTTTAAGGTATCGGCTAGTTGAATAAAGACTTTAAGGTGTTGGTTCGGGTTTTCTGTAGGAAGACCTGTAAACTGGTTCTGTTGTACTAATTGTAACAGAGATGGTTTTAATTCGAAATTATTGGCTGGTATAGTCGGGTTAACTATACTAGAATGTGGTTCTTCGTTAGAGGGTAAGGCGAAATCCTTAAGAGGTTTAGCGTTTTCTTCTTCTGCCATTGCTCTTTTAAGTTTTCGAAGTAAAAGACGAGCTCGGGTGTAACGTTCAGGTTCTTCTAATGGATCAACTAAGTTTCCAGTACTGCGAGTTCTTCGCATTTACCGGCTAAAGGATGCCTTAGTCTAGACGGTGTAACAATAGGGTACGAAATTTTGACGTAATTGGTCCCCGGCAACGGCGCCAAAAACTTGATGCGTGTTATCCGCAAGTGTACGGATTGCGTCAGAGTAATATAAAAGATTTATCGTTCCCACAGAGACCAATGTCAATCTATCGATTACTATCGTTACGTTGTTTATCTAAGGCTAATGAATATCGGGGTAAAAGCTTTCTACTAAACGAAAATAGAAATAAATCAGATAAATACTATACTGGAATGTAATTCACATCAATCAAACAATACTCCTATCATCTAATTAATAATACTTATGGGGAAATGTTTTCTTCTTTGAAAAAGAGTTAATTAAAAAGGATCCGCCGCGTTAGCGTGATCGGAACCAGACCTAACCTTTAATCTATACCAGCCGCTCACGCTGCACCAGTCGCTCCTTGCGTTAAAGTGATAAAGTCCTTTTTTATGTAATTACCTCTAAGACTTAGTTAAAAAGTGCTTTTGATTGAAAATATTTTATACCAAAGGGTTTCCGGCATATGCTCGGCCAACCGGATCCTAAATCTATAAACGCGTCCGAAAATAGTTTTAAAACCTCTTTCTAATAATATAAAACTTTCCTAGTTAATCAATAAAGTGCTTCCGCTGTATTTATCAATTAACAACTAACAAACTCTTTTCTAAAGTGTCGGACGGCTTTCGATCTTACCCGATCTAGTCATAGTCATTACGCAAACAAAAACACGGTCTCATTTACGAAATGACCGATCAATTGAAGTTTAGAAGAGTTTAATTAAAATAAAAAACAGCCCCTAAAGTATTTCTAAAGAGATGTCGTGTGGAGCACCGTCCGAACGGCGATCCTCACATTCCAGCACAAGGGGTTTAGCTAGACATAGTAATAGAGAACATAAAAATAAATCGATTTGCAAAGTAAGACATATTTAAAATAAAAACGTACGAAGTGTGAGAGTGTATTTCGAGAGAGTGAACACAAGTGTCACGCTTAAGTTCAGTTCCAAGAGACACATATCACACAGATAAATAAAATAATAAGGTAATCCCAGAGACGGAAAAATAAGCGAATATAAAGCAGTGCAGGAAAATAAATAATATAAAAGCGATGCGGATAAAATAAATTGTATTTTATAAAAGAAACCTGCTTCAAAGCGGAGACTGAATCTGGTACAGATGCTGGAAAATAAATTGCAGGAAAGTAAATAGCTCCTAACTATGATTGCTCCAATCCAACTAACAACTATAGTGCAACAACCCCTAGATGTGAATGATTATTGCTTTACAAAGTGAACTCTATGCCTATGTTGAAAAACTAAGATTGGATATCTAGAAAGTGAAAATACAAGTCCTTATATAGGAAAATCGAAGTTGTAACTGCCTCTAATCATAATGAAAAAACGTTTTAGAAACTAAATTCTTCAGGTGTAACTGCCTTAAACGTTTCAAACCGTTTCCCCTTTATACAGTTTACACAAGAAATCTTCATTTTAGCTCTGTTTTGCCTTATTTTCTTATTGTAAGCTCGAATCAGGCAATGTATCTGAAAGTAAAACAAAATACCATAATAGCAAAGGAAAATAACAAATAAACAACTAAAATCATGTAAAATCGGAGCCAAATATACAGTGTATTTTAGTGTTATCATGGTTATCCCCAGCATAGTCAACACTCGTCCGTAATTTCTTTCAATCCATGTAAATACTTCGTCCGTATTGATCTCTGACACTCGTCCGTGTTATGATCTTACATCTTTCATTGCTTGTTCCCCAGTTGAGTCGTCTCTCCTTTTGCAGGATGCAAATTTGTGCGGTTATTTTTGGTATTCAATCGCCGTGTATCCCGATTGTCTGGAAGCCTTTGCTTCCATACCCTCGGATCCAAGAAGTTTGAATAGGGGCAGCTGTAACACCTCAAAATTTTCCCTCTTATTTCTAACTCTGACTAGCTTCTGTTTCATTTCATTTGCATCGTCATTTTTGCATTGGCATTTTTTTTTTAGGCATGGGATCAAGGTATTTTCCAGCAGCTCACAGCGTTATCAGTTCCAGTACTACTTTCAGTAGTATTCAGAGCCAAGCAGATAATTTTCAAGGTCTTTTGGTGCTTTTATTTTGCTCATTAAACGTTTTGACAATCAGAAGCTTCTACAGCCATTTTCTGATCAAGCAACCCGACATCAGACATTATTAATTCAACAAGGTATTCTGGGCTGTCAGCAAGAATTTGTGTTTCATTCCAGGTGTTATTCAATAGCAACATCAAGTCTTGAGTTTCAGAGGCTTAACGGGTTCAAAACAACTGCCAGAAGTCACTTTTCTAAGTTTCCCTCCAAAAGGCGCCAAAATTCAAAATTTGAACTGAGTAACCGGTTACTCACCATGCGTTAACCAGTTACTCCTTTGTTTTTCTGCGCACCATTAGCAGATTTGAATTAAGTAACCGGTTACTCGCCGTTTGTGAACCGGTTACTCTGAGCACATTTTGAAAAATATTAAGTTTGCATCATTAGTGATCATGTGCTTGGCTTGTGCATGTGTGGGAAGGATCTAGAATTGATTCTATTTCATCATTTTCCATCCAAAATTCAAATCCCTTCCAAGACTTTCCACTTTAATTCCTCTTTTCCTTTCCTAATTCATTTTTCACCCCAATTTCCACCCACTAAACCTCACTCCAAACCCAAACTTAACTCCTAACCTAGGGGTTATTTAAATCAATTCATCCCAAACCACACGAGACCTAGATCATTTTTCACTCTCATTTTTCAGAATTTGCTCTCAATTCTCTCTCACTTTTTCATTCTCCATCTTCATTTTCAACCTCTCACCAAAGCTCCAAATCCATAGATTCACAAATTCTTCATTGGAATTTGTGAATTCTTGAGCTAAACCTCCATCACACCCTCATTCTTAGTTCAATTCTGCAGTAGCAACTGGTTTGGATCTTGGATTAAGCTGTTAGAATCACTTTTGGAACAACTTTTGCTTATTTGGAGTGTTCTTTCTTGGATCTTCAAGTTTTCTTGATAAAGCTTCATAGATCTCTGGTTTTCTTGTTTGGATCCATCAATTTTCTTTTACAACACTTACCAAAGCAAATCTTAGCTTTGTAGGTTGGTTTTCTTTAGATCCATACTTGATTTGGCTTAATTGTAACTTATACAATGTAGATCCATGACTTTTGATGTGTTTTGATTCATTTGCTTCAATTTGATTGTGGATGTTGATGACTGTGATTCAATGTAATTTCGTGCTTAATTGATTGCATGTTCATTTGGATGTTTGGAGAAGTGATTTGCTGCTGAAAAGTGCTTTTGAAACAGTTTTTTTTTGCCACTGTCCCAAAGTAACCAGTTACTCACCGTTTGTTAACCGGTTAACATGTTGTATTTTTGCGTAAATTATCTGATTTTTAACTAAGTAACCGGTTACTCACCGTTTATTAACCGGTTACTCTAGGGCAGAATGCGTATTTTTGTGCATTTTCTTGTTTGTTTGAGATCCTTTGCATGCCTAAACTTCATGGATTAATATGTTGATGATTTGTGGATTATTCTTGAGCTGTTTCACCTTACATTATTGCATGAACACAATTCTTCGACACACGTTTTTTGGTTTCTTAATGTTGGATGTTCATGTTTCCATTGATGTTTTCTTGATGTGATGAACACTTTGCACACATTCCTTGAGCATGTTAGTTGTGAATTATTGTTGGTGTTGCTGGAGTTGTTGTGTTGTGCATGCTTGTTTGCATTTAACTTTATGAGGTGTATGCTTGAATTAATTTAATCAAATGACATATAATGTGCGTTCTTTCGTGATGATTCCAAGAATTGTTTACCATGGCTTGTGGTGTGATTATGATTAGGTTTGATTGAAAATGTGTAATGGTTGATGCATGTTCATTATGCCATGTTTGAATCATTGTGATTGCACGGTGTGCTGCCCTGTTTCTACTGCTGTCTATATGTATACATGTTGTTGAATGTGCGGTTGTTTGCCTTTCTACACCCCTTTTTGTGCTAAACATGAGCTATTGAATGTTGTTTGGTGTATTGGCTGGAATTTACCGTTGTGCAGGTGCTGGAGCGCTGTTGTAGCCGCTGTTTTTGTTTTATTGTTTTGATTTTTGTTTTGCTTTTGCTTGTTCCCTTAGGCTCCTAGTCTGACTTAATTTCCGATTAAGCTCGGAGTAGGATAGACATTAGGATTCGAACCATGCATGCTAACTTAGGTAGATGTTCCCCCTTTAACCTCAACTATAGGGCCACTTTTGCATGAAAACATTAGGGTAGATTTCCCGGTAGTATTTTCTTTTCGACTTGAGTCTTCTCTTCTCATGTCATAACACTTCTAAAACACTTAATAAATATAACGTATATTGCGCTCGAGCCTTAAGTGTAGGAAATTAAGAACGAGGGGTCTCCCCTCCTCTTTTAGAGTGTTTAGCATACGTCCCATTTAGGGGCGACCATGCAACTCACTCGTTCACGCATGGTAGACTTTGGTACAATGTAAGTTACGAACTAACTTCAATCCACTTCTGTCTAAAAAATACAAAAACAAATTCAAACCTTTTTTTATCCTTTGGGATTGTTAAGTTTCAAACCGTTTTCAGAAAAAGCTCGTCGCTCATGTAAAAAACTATTACCGACCTTGTTAGGTCGAACTATGACTGCTCTGATTTCCTCCTTCTCGTCCGATTGAGGATACGTAGGCACAAGATGCGATATCTTGGCGAGCAACCTCCCCCCGTAGTCCGTCAAACTACGTTGACTCTGATTCTTAGTTCGTCCACGAAGATACGTAGGATTCAGATTTCAAATAAATCCTTGCGAGTCCGTCTTAGTCTCCCCCCTCTCCATTTTTTTGTTCAGCCGTAGACTTTAGGATAACTCACCCTTTGTTTAGGCAACAAGCGTGGATCCCATCGAGCACGATGAACGCGTGGGGGTGTTAATACCTTCCCCTCGCATAACTGACTCCCGAACCCAGACTATGGTTGCGATGACCATGTCTTTCCCTCTTCAGGTTTTCTTCGATCGTTTCCTTTCCCTGCGTTGGGATAAATAACGTTTGGTGGCGACTCATCTGTTTCAGTTTTTCTCGCCGGTTGTTTTTCGCAGGCTGCGACAGGTGGATTGTGCGATTTCATCAAGTATTCAGTGAGATTGATGAGAAAACGCAAATCTGGGCAAAACCTAAGTGTTCTTGGCGCCCTTTTTCAAATATTTGAATATTTGAATTTTGTGTTTTTATTTAATTGATTCAAAAATTAATTTCTCTCTGAATTTTAATGATTTTGAGTTGATTGTTTTTTTAATAATTCACAAAAATGTTAAAATATTTTATTTTACAAAAATTCCACAAAAATATTATTTATTTTATATACTTGATATTTTTCCAAAAGAATTAATTTTTATTTGTTTTTGACATTTAAAATATTTTTTCTTTCTTGATGTTCCAAACTTAAATGGTTTTCAATCATTTTGTGGATAAAAACATGATTTTTGAAACATTGATCCAAGATCACAACTCATTTCTCACATGTTTTCAATAATTTTTATTAATTTTTAAACAAAATTAATTCCATTTTAGACAAAATTAGGGTTTTTGATTAATTCCACCCTCATCAATCTTTTTCAAATACTCATGAGCCTCTTGAGAGAGTGTAAGACCCAACCCTTTGAAAATACAAAACCATTTGGGCCTCGATCATCGTATAAGACCCACTGTGTTTTCAAACCTCGGCGCGATCGCCATTTTCAAGCAAATAATCATCTAGGCCTCTCCTCGAGCTATAAGTCCCATTCCTTTTCTTAAAAACACTTTGGGCCTCTAATAGCGTATAAGACCCAACCCTTTTGTAAATAAAACATTTTTTGGGCCTCACATATTGTATAAGTCCCTTTATATGTTTTCAAAAGTTCGGCGCGATCGTCGCCTTTTTAAAATCAACTGGGCTTCTCCTTGAGCTATAATACCCATCTTTATTCATTTTCAAACTCTTTGGGCCTTTCCTTGAGCTATTAAATAGCATGGAAGCTCTACAACGGGTAAGTGTTTATCAGCTTTCTTTTATCTGCTTTCATATACATAACTGTATTGTGGGAAACTGCGCATGGTTAGTCTTCTTTCATACTCTTTTAAATACTCGTCATATATCAACTGTATATATACTAGTATAGTTATTTAGAGTTTTCCCCGACAACTAGGTCTAGAACAAGATAAAGCCCTGTTGGTCGCTCTTAAATACAAACAAAACTAGATCCCCATAGGATTTCCAGATACAGTCTTCCCTTCTCTTGGGGTTAAACAATATGGAACAAAGAGAAAGGCAGTATTCTCGGTGAACCTTTTCTCAGACTGTCACCCCTAGAAAATGTCAAAGAAATTCTACTCCCCGGAGTTGATCTATTCTCCGTGAATAGTATCTCTTGAGTTTCTTCCAAACCCTCGAACTTTTCTGGAATGATCTCTTCTCTGTGAATTGCATTTCTTGAACTTCTCTTGGTTTGGGGACCCACAAGTTTCCTAAAAGCATCCCCGCCTCCTCTTGGGCTTTGTACAAGGACCCGCCGGCTTTTTAGAAGTTCTCATGCCTTTTCTCGGGCTTAATACAAGGACCCTGACGACCTCTTAAAGGTATAAGACAAAACTTAGTCATCCTTTGCTAAGAGCAGTATTTCCATGTGTCAAACCTCGGGCCACTTTAGGGTTGATTCTCATCCCTTAATACCCTTGCCCTCTTTTGGGCATCCTACAAAAGATAAAACTCTTCAACACCAGTAGACTTGGACATTCTAAACCTCCTTGAGTCTCAAAGACATTCTCAAGTTCCCTACTAGCGTAGGAGGAACCCTGATCATCCGATCAATTCCAAGCTGAATTAAAACCCGGTCTCTCTCCTAAAAATTCCCCGACCAGGGTCAAAACTATCTTAAATCAGAACCTCAAGGCATCTGATACCTCAACTCTTCTGTAATCCTTAGCAAGAGTTGATTCCCCGACTTGGACCTGCCTAGGGATCTCAATTATCCCCAGCAGTAAGATAGCCTCCTCTTAGGCTTTGTATAATGATCCTTCCTCAGCAAAGTCAGCCTCCTCTTGGGCTTCGTACAATGATTCTCCCCAACGGAGCTAACCCTTTTAGACTCTCTTGTTGAGTCAACACCCTTTTTTAGCCTCAATCTCGGACTTCATACGAGATAACAAATCACTCTCTTGTTGAGTATAAAAGACTCTCTTATTGAGTCAATCGACTTTCAGACTCTCTGGTTGAGTCAATAACTTTTTTTAGACTCTCTTGTTGAGTCAACCTTTTTCAGCCTCCGTCTTGGGCTTTGTACAAGACAGATAAAACACTCTCTTCTTGAGTTAGCCCTTTTAGCCTCCTCTTAGGCTTTGCATAATGATTGTCCTCAGCAGACACCCATACAAGCACTCTCTTGTTGAGTCAAACCCCTTTTTAGCCTCAATCTTGGGCTTTGTACAAGACAGATAAAATGCTCTCTTGTTGAGTCAAACCCTTTTAGCCTCTATCTTGGGCTTTGTACAAGGTATAAATCTCCCTCTCTTGAGCTTGGGACAAATATCTTCCCAAGCAGAGTCATTTCGTCCCAGCCTCCCTCTAGGCTTTGAGGACTGATTTTCCCCAAGTAGAGTCAAAACGTTGTTCAACCTCCGTCTTGGGCTTGGTACAAGACACGTAAAATATCCTCAACAGATTCAGATAAATTTCCCATTTCAGCCTCCGTCTTGGGTTTTGTACAAGACACATACAAATTCTCCTCCATAGGAGTCAAAAAGCTCTGCATAAGCATTTCCCGAACGGAGCCCATTCTTCTTAGCTTCCTTTAAAGCTTTGAGAATTGAATTCCCTTTAAGCAGAGTCAACCTCTTTTAGCCTAAATCTTGGGCTTTGTACAAGACAGACAGAACATTTTCCCCGGAGAAGTTAAACTTCTAGCCTCCTCTTATGTTTTGTATAATGATATCCCCAAAGAGTCAGTCTCTTTTTTGCCTCAATCTTGGGCTTCGTACAAGACATCTATATCTACACTTACTTGTTGAGTCGGTCTTATCCAGCCTCCTCTTAAGCTTTGTATAAAGAAATCCCCTAGCGGAGTCAATCAACCTCTCAGCATCAAACTGGTGCTTTGATCAAGGCATACAAAAATCTACAATTCCTCAGATGACAAATTCTCTCTCAGCCAAAACCCTTTAGCTTCATATCTTGGGCTTTGAACGAGATACAAATCACCCTTTAGCTTCATATCTTGGGCTTTGAACAAGATACAAATCACCTTCAGCTTCAACCTTGGGCTTTGAACAAGACACCAAAACATCTTTTTCCTCGCTTAGAATAGAGGGAACTACGATTGCTCTGATTTCCTTGTTTCATTTAAACGGGAATACGTAGGCATAAGATTATGAAATCTTAGCGAGCATACTAATCAAAAACTTTAGGTCCAGTACCTTCATACCAATCAAACTTAGGTCTAGTACCTTACCAAAAACATCAACAAAAACTCACTCACTCTTCTTTCCCAAGAAAATTTCCCAACCCATCAGCAGATAAACACTATCAATTACAAAACGAAACCTAAAAGCTAACATCCTGTGGATAACCACATATAGGATGGGTAATTGACAACTACCCATTGTATAACCTGACCCCGGACCCCCCAATCTCTTTTAAGCGTGTGTTTAATTAAACATTTGCGTGCAAGGTTAGTTTTAGATACCTTTCCTTTCCCTTCCAGCTTCACGGGATAAATAAGAAATCAGAAAGTAGCACCCTTTCTCCTCGAGGAGAAAACACAAACTTCAGCAATAAGGTGGTTACGTCACCGACAAAAATCACTCGCTACACAATTTTCTTTCTTGCTTTCTACTTGATGGTGTTTATCTGTTGATGGGAAAATTTCTTCTTTGGGAATGTTTGAGAAAGAGAGAGTTTTTGTTGATGTCGGGCTTGCCGATGTTTTTTTATGAATGTGTGAAGGTACTGGACCTAAAGTTTTTGATTGGTATGAAGGTATTTGACCTAAGGTTTTTTATTGGTATGCTCGCTAAGATTTCGTAATCTTATGCCTACGTATTCCCGTTTAAAAAAACAAGGAAATCAGAGCAATCGCAGTCCCTCCTATTCTATGGGAGGAAAAAGATGTTTTGGTGTCTTGTTCAAAGCCCAAGATTGAAGCTAAAAGGTTTTTTTTTGTCTTGTTCAAAGCCCAAGATTGAAGCTAAAGGTTTTACTGAGAGAGAATTTGTCATCTCTAAAGGGAGACATCTTGTCTATTTATCACAACTGTTGGGTGACTAATTATGAAGGGTAATTACTTTAACTGGGATATGAGAATCCAGCAATACCCTAATTTGCTTTATAGGGGATTTATCCTGAAGGAGAAAACTTTAACTCAGTGTTGAGCAATTCCATTTTTCCTTAGGAATCTTTCATGCTAAAAGAGGGACATTGGCTTGGATGTAAATAATCCAGAGGCTTGCCACTTACAGCAATTAGATGAAAGAAGGGTGTTTTACCAGGATAAGAGATGGACTACAGCTCGGATGTTTCAATCAACAAGTGTGCCACTTATAGCAGTTATCTGGGATTAGGGTTTGTTTTAATTTTTGTTCTGATGTGTGATATACAGAGAAATATCTTCCTACAGAGAGGTTTTTGATTTTCTCTAAGGGGGGGTTTTGGTTTTTGTATGTGCCTTGATCAAAACCCAAGGTTGAAGCTAAGAGATCGATTGACTCTACTGAGGAAGTCCTTATACAAAGCCTAAGAGGAGGCTAGAAAAGGCTGACTCAACGAGAGAGTGTTTATCTGTCTTGTATAAAGCCCAAGATTGAGGCAAAAAAAAGAAAAAAGGGACTGAATCTTTTGGGGACATCATTATATGAAGCCTAAGAGGAGGCTAAAGATTGACTTTTCAGGGGAAATATTTTGTTTGTCTTGTACAAAGCCTAAGATTGAGGCTAAAATGGAAAATGACTCTACTAGTGAGAGGTTTTATTTGTCTTGTACAAAGCCCAAGATTGCGGCTAAATTGGGATTGACTCAGCTGAAGAAAGATTATATATGTCTTGTACAAAGCCCAAGATTGAGGCTAAAGGGACTGACTCAACTGAGGATATTTCAGGTGTCTTGTACAAAGCCCAATATTGAGGCTGAAAGAACTGACTCAATAAAAGAGTGTTTTTTATCTGTCTTGTACAAAGCCCAAGATTGAGGCTAAAAAAGGTTAACTCAACAAGAGAGTGCTTTTGAGGCTAACTCTACTGAGGAAAATCATTATACAAAGCCTAAGGGGAGGCTGAAAAGAGAGTATTAACTCTGCTGGGAAGATATTTATCTAGAGTTTAAGAAGAGGTTATGAAGATTTTTACTTTTTTGGAGAAAGTTTATATATGTCTTGTACAAAGCCAAAGATTGAGGCTAAAAAGAGAATGACTCAATAAGAGAGTGTCTATGGTGTCTTGTATAAATCCCAAGATTGAGGCTAAAAAAGCTGGGGAAAAATCATTATACAAAGGCTAAGAGGAGGCTGAAAAAGGTCGACTCAATTAGAGAGTGCCTTAAGGTGATTGACTCAACAAGAGAGTGTTTTTGAGAAAGAAGATTTACTCAATAAGAGAGTGTTTTTGAAACTAAATCTGCCGAGGAAAATCATTATACAAAGCCTAAGAGGAGGCTGGCTACTACTGAGGAAAATTGAGATCCAGAAGCAGGTCCAAGTTGGGGAATCAACTCTAGCTGAGGGTTTACAGAAGAGTTGAGGTATCAGATACCTTGAGGTTCTTATAGGCTAGTATGGTATTGATGATGAGATGAACCTAGCTGGGGGAATTTAGGATAAAGATTGAGTTTTAGATCCTGTGAGGGTTTTAAACTCTACTGGAGATTGATTAAATGATTAGGGTTTCTCCTGTGTTTGTAGGGAACTTGAGAATGTCTTTGAGATACAAGAGGAAATTAGAATGTCTTTGTAAAAGAAAGCTGATAAAACATACAGGCGAGCAAGCTTCCATTGTAACATCTGTATGGTTAGTTGTTCAAGAAATTAAAGAATGTTTTGATAACAACTATAAGTTTGAACCTAAATCAAAAGGGGAGTTATTTTGAAAATATTGTTGGGGCTTATACTCAAGGAGAGACCCAGATGAAAAACAGTAATCGTACCGTTGTTTTGTAAACTGTACTGGGGCTTATATAATGACTGAGGGCCAAATTATTGTATTTACAAAGAGGGTTGGGTCTTACACTCTATTATAGGCCCAAAAGTTTATTTTTGTACAAGAGATGGGGCTTACAACTCAAGGAGAGGCCCAGAAATAACAGTAATCGCACCGTTGTATTGAAAACTGTATCGGGACTTATACAATGACTGAGGCCTAAATTATTTATGTACAAAAGAGGGTTGGGTCTTACACTCTATTAGAGGCCCAAAAATGTTTAAAAAAGAAAAGAAATGGGAATTACAGCACAAGGGTAGGCCCAATTGATTTTGTTTTGAAATGGCGATCGCGCTGAGAATTTTGAAAACACAGTGGGACTTATATAATGACTGAGGCCCAAATTATTTTGTATTTACAAAGGAGATGGGTCTTAAACTCTATTAGAGGCCCAAAAGTTTATTTTCAAATAAGAAAAATGGGACTTACAACCAAAGGGAGGCCCAGAATGATTTTTGAAAACGGCGATCGCGCCGAGATCGTATCAGGACTTATACAATGACTGAGGCCCAAAAAAGTTATTTATTTAAAAGGAATGGGTCTTACACTCTATTAGAGGCCCAAAAGTTTTCGAAAATTTAAAATCGAGAGGAAACCCTAATTTTAAATTAAAATGTCATTTTTCAAAGGAAATTAAATGAAAAAAATGATATAAAATACCAAATATATTCAAAAACAAGTTGTACAATTTGAAAAATATTTTGAAAAATCATGTTTAATCACATGAAAGTTTGAAATTCAATTGGTTTTGAAATATCAAAGTGGGAATTTCATTTTAAAATGTTTAAAAACAAATAAAATGAAATTAATTACAAAAATTCTAACTATATTAAAAAATAATATAAATTGGATTTTTTTGTAAAATAAAATATTTAAACATTTTTGTGAATTTTTAGAAAATGAATCAATTCAAAAAAACAAATATTCAGAGAGAAATTAATTTTTGAATCAATTAACAAAAATATCAAAATATTCAAATATTTGAAAATTAAAAAAAAGGCGTCAACGGTTAAATGAAGAACACGCGCGACCCTGTTTTCTGCAGATTTGCGTTTTCTCAATTTTCTCCATGATTTCTCAATGGTTTTGCACGATTCAAGTACCAATCTTGTTCGTTTTTGAACAAGGATCACAACCATATAGATTAATTACATTTATATTAAGTATGGAGGAAGAAATCAACAGAAAACCTCAATAACCCTAATTTCAGCATGAACACAATGAAATTCTATACACGATGGATTCATGGCAATTGGTTGAGGGTTATTACTCTACAAACATGCATAAACAAAATGGTAACTCAAAAATTCATTCATGATGTATGGATCATAGAGTTTGAAGGGTTCAGGCCTACCTCTTGCAGCTGGTGATCCAGTTGGATGATGGAGGTGTTGCAGCTAGGTTCCAATGATCTGGACATCTTCCTTAAGTATGGAGGGTTGCAGCTATTTTGAAAATATTGTTGGGGCTTATACTCAAGGAGAGACCCAGATGAAAAACAGTAATCGTACCGTTGTTTTGTAAACTGTACTGGGGCTTATATAATGACTGAGGGCCAAATTATTGTATTTACAAAGAGGGTTGGGTCTTACACTCTATTATAGGCCCAAAAGTTTATTTTTGTACAAGAGATGGGGCTTACAACTCAAGGAGAGGCCCAGAAATAATAGTAATCTCACCGTTGTTTTGAAAACTGTATCGGGACTTATACAATGACTGAGGCCTAAATTATTTATGTACAAAAGAGGGTTGGGTCTTACACTCAATTAGAGGCCCAAAAATGTTTAAAAAAGAAAAGAAATGGGACTTACAACACAAGGGTAGGCCCAATTGATTTTGTTTTGAAATGGCGATCGCGCTGAGAATTTTGAAAACACAGTGGGACTTATATAATGACTGAGGCCCAAATTATTTTGTATTTACAAAGGAGATGGGTCTTAAACTCTATTAGAGGCCCAAAAGTTTATTTTCAAATAAGAAAAATGGGACTTACAACCAAAGGGAGGCCCAGAATGATTTTTGAAAATGGCGATCGCGCCGAGATCGTATCAGGACTTATACAATGACTGAGGCCCAAAAAAGTTATTTATTTACAAGGAATGGGTCTTACACTCTATTAGAGGCCCAAAAGTGTTCGAAAATTTAAAATCGAGAGGAAACCCTAATTTTAAATTAAAATGTCATTTTTCAAAGGAAATTAAAGGGAAAAAATGATATAAAATACCAAATATATTCAAAAACAAGTTGTACAATTTGAAAAATATTTTGAAAAATCATGTTTAATCACATGAAAGTTTGAAATTCAATTGGTTTTGAAATATCAAAGTGGGAATTTCATTTTAAAATGTTTAAAAACAAATAAAATGAAATTAATTACAAAAATTCTAACTATATTAAAAAATAATATAAATTGGATTTTTTTGTAAAATAAAATATTTAAACATCTTTGTGAATTTTTAGAAAATGAATCAATTCAAAAAAACAAATATTCAGAGAGAAATTAATTTTTGAATCAATTAACAAAAATATCAAAATATTCAAATATTTGAAAATTTAAAAAAAGGCGTCAACGGTCAAATGAAGAACATGCGCGACCCTGTTTTCTGCAGATTTGCGTTTTCTCAATTTTCTCCATGATTTCTCAATGGTTTTGCACGATTCAAGTACCAATCTTGTTCGTTTTTGAACAAGGATCACAACCATATAGATTAATTACATTTAAATTAAGTATGGAGGAAGAAATCAACAGAAAACCTCAAGAACCCTAATTTCAGCATGAACACAATGAAATTCTATACACGATGGATTCATGGCAATTGGTTGAGGGTTATTACTCTACAAACATGCATAAACAAAATGGTAACTCAAAAATTCATTCATGATGTATGGATCATAGAGTTTGAAGGGTTCAGGCCTACCTCTTGCAGCTGGTGATCCAGTTGGATGATGGAGGTGTTGCAGCTAGGTTCCAATGATCTGGACATCTTCCTTAAGTATGGAGGGTTGCAGCTATTTTGAAAATATTGTTGGGGCTTATACTCAAGGAGAGACCCAGATGAAAAACAGTAATCGTACCGTTGTTTTGTAAACTGTACTGGGGCTTATATAATGACTGAGGCCCAAATTATTGAATTTACAAAGAGGGTTGGGTCTTACACTCTATTATAGGCCCAATAGTTTATTTTTGTACAAGAGATGGGGCTTACAACTCAAAGAGAGGCCCAGAAATAACAGCAATCACACCGTTGTTTTGAAAATTGTATCGGGACTTATACAATGAGTGAGGCCTAAATTATTTATGTACAAAAGAGGGTTGGGTCTTACACTCTATTAGAGGCCCAAAAATGTTTAAAAAAGAAAAGAAATGGGACTTACAACACAAGGGTAGCCCCAGTTGATTTTGTTTTGAAATGGCGATCGCGCTGAGATTTTTGAAAACACATCGAGACTTATATAATGACTGAGGCCCAAATTATTTTGTATTTACAAAGGAGATGGGTCTTAAACTCTATTAGAGGCCCAAAAGTTTGTTTTCAAATAAGAAAAATGGGACTTAGAACCAAAGGGAGGCCCAGAATGATTTTTGAAAACGGCGATCGCGCCGAGATCGTATCAGGACTTATACAATGACTGAGGCCCAAAAAAGTTATTTATTTACAAGGAATGGGTCTTACACTCTATTAGAGGCCCAAAAGTGTTCGAATATTTAAAATCGAGAGGAAACCCTAATTTTAAATTAAAATGTCATTTTTCAAAGGAAATTAAATGAAAAAAATGATATAAAATTCCAAATATATTCAAAAACAAGTTGTACAATTTGAAAAATATTTTGAAAAATCATGTTTAATCACATGAAAGTTTGAAATTCAATTGGTTTTGAAATATCAAAGTGGGAATTTCATTTTAAAATGTTTAAAAACAAATAAAATGAAATTAATTACAAAAATTCTAACTATATTAAAAAATAATATAAATTGGATTTTTTTGTAAAATAAAATATTTAAACATCTTTGTGAATTTTTAGAAAATGAATCAATTCAAAAAAACAAATATTCAGAGAGAAATTAATTTTTGAATCAATTAACAAAAATATCAAAATATTCAAATATTTGAAAATTTAAAAAAAGGCGTCAACGGTCAAATGAAGAACATGCGCGACCTTGTTTTCTGCAGATTTGCGTTTTCTCAATTTTCTCCATGATTTCTCAATGGTTTTGCACGATTCAAGTACCAATCTTGTTCGTTTTTGAACAAGGATCACAACCATATAGATTAATTACATTTAAATTAAGTATGGAGGAAGAAATCAACAGAAAACCTCAAGAACCCTAATTTCAGCATGAACACAATGAAATTCTATACACGATGGATTCATGGCAATTGGTTGAGGGTTATTACTCTACAAACATGCATAAACAAAATGGTAACTCAAAAATTCATTCATGATGTATGGATCATAGAGTTTGAAGGGTTCAGGCCTACCTCTTGCAGCTGGTGATCCAGTTGGATGATGGAGGTGTTGCAGCTAGGTTCCAATGATCTGGACATCTTCCTTAAGTATGGAGGGTTGCAGCTATTTTGAAAATATTGTTGGGGCTTATACTCAAGGAGAGACCCAGATGAAAAACAGTAATCGTACCGTTGTTTTGTAAACTGTACTGGGGCTTATATAATGACTGAGGCCCAAATTATTGAATTTACAAAGAGGGTTGGGTCTTACACTCTATTATAGGCCCAATAGTTTATTTTTGTACAAGAGATGGGGCTTACAACTCAAAGAGAGGCCCAGAAATAACAGCAATCACACCGTTGTTTTGAAAATTGTATCGGGACTTATACAATGATTGAGGCCTAAATTATTTATGTACAAAAGAGGGTTGGGTCTTACACTCTATTAGAGGCCCAAAAATGTTTAAAAAAGAAAAGAAATGGGACTTACAACACAAGGGTAGCCCCAGTTGATTTTGTTTTGAAATGGCGATCGCGCTGAGATTTTTGAAAACACATCGAGACTTATATAATGACTGAGGCCCAAATTATTTTGTATTTACAAAGGAGATGGGTCTTAAACTCTATTAGAGGCCCAAAAGTTTGTTTTCAAATAAGAAAAATGGGACTTAGAACCAAAGGGAGGCCCAGAATGATTTTTGAAAACGGCGATCGCGCCGAGATCGTATCAGGACTTATACAATGACTGAGGCCCAAAAAAGTTATTTATTTACAAGGAATGGGTCTTACACTCTATTAGAGGCCCAAAAGTGTTCGAATATTTAAAATCGAGAGGAAACCCTAATTTTAAATTAAAATGTCATTTTTCAAAGGAAATTAAATGAAAAAAATGATATAAAATTCCAAATATATTCAAAAACAAGTTGTACAATTTGAAAAATATTTTGAAAAATCATGTTTAATCACATGAAAGTTTGAAATTCAATTGGTTTTGAAATATCAAAGTGGGAATTTCATTTTAAAATGTTTAAAAACAAATAAAATGAAATTAATTACAAAAATTCTAACTATATTAAAAAATAATATAAATTGGATTATTTTGTAAAATAAAATATTTAAACATTTTTGTGAATTTTTAGAAAATGAATCAATTCAAAAAAACAAATATTCAGAGATAAATTAATTTTTGAATCAATTAACAAAAATATCAAAATATTCAAATATTTGAAAATTTAAAAAAAGGCGCCAAAGGTCAAATAAAGAACACACGCGACCCTGTTTTCTGCAGATTTGCGTTTTCTCAATTTTCTCCATGATTTCTCAATGGTTTTGCACGATTCAAGTACCAATCTTGTTTGCCTGCTCAAAATCTCTTTGATTCAGCTGAGGAATACCACGCCAGTGTCGTACCCTATTCCTCTGGACTATGACATGAATGCTAGGTGCGAGTTCCACTCAGGAACGTTCGGGCATACAATTGATAATTGTAACGCGTTCCAACACAACGTGCAAGATTTGATCGACTCAAAGGTCATCACCCCAGATGGCACACCCGTGAATTGAAGCCTCCCGAAGGGGGTACTTAGACTGCAAGAGCGTCATCAGAAGTAATCAGTCCAGATGGAGTCAAGCCTCCTCAACAACGGAAATCTTCGGCTTCTTTACTGCATTTTCATGTGTAATTTTTCCTTGTTTGTTAGTACAGTGTTTGCATGTAAAAACTTGTTTTTACTTTGAATGATGATTTTAATGCAATGAATATGTTTTTCTTGAAGTGTTCTATTCGTGTTCGGTCATTTTAATGTTTGTATGCACTGCAATACCAACTTTCTTGCTTAAACTCTTGGAGGGAGGATGATGAAGTGAAAAACGCAAAATCTTTGGTTGTATGCTTTTGGATAAAACCCTGTTGATGATGTACAGGCATTTCTTCAAATCCCCAAACACCAGAGATATAAGGGAGATAGACCCTTGTTAACCCCGTCGAGCCTTGAAGTAGGAGTTTCCTTTCATTCGAAAAAACCCTCAATCTTAATCTGGGGCAGGGTAGTTGTCAGTTGATTTGACCGAGCGTTCAACTTTCAAAAGGATTGCGCATCTAAGGATCCATTACCTTTCTTTCCTCACATATCAGGAGGTCAAGGGGCGTGAAATCACAATGGTTACCTCTCACCACAAGGAGTGAAGCAATCACAATCCTTTCAAAGAAGTTAAGACAGCCAGTGTCACACGATTTGTTCAAGAAAAAAAATAGAGAAAGAAAGCCCGCTAAGTCGATAGTTGGAAAACATGTGACTTAGGCAAAAGTTAGGGCATCCCGCTGGACTTCAATATCGAAAAATTCAAAAGAATCAGTCCAGGCAAAATCAAGGAAAATAAAAGAGTAAAAAGCAAGAAAAAAAAAAGAAAAATCCTAGATAAAGAACAAGTCGTGTGACTACAGACACCAAAGACAAAAGGGGTGACTGTCACTCCGAAAACCTTGTGGGTTCCTTAACCATCACTTTTATCATCCATTAATAATTTTGAAAGGTGACCTGTTATGCTGAATTAACTGAACGTAGGACTGGAGAAGATAAAGGAGAATGGGTGGGTACAAACAAAACTTTGAGCCATAAATCCTTTTTTCTCAAACCGTGAACCAGGCCACGTTATAACCCTTAAAAGTCCTAATTGAAACAAGGTTTATTCTGAAGTTGTTCTTTAATGGGATAGCGTTCCTGACTCCCATGAGTTGTGCTAATAAGATTTTCGTTGGTATTGCATGTGCGTATTATTTTCCGTTCAAAAGTCAAGGTCGTAAGTAGTGACTCGTTCACAAGGTTTTGCGACATATTTTCAATAAAAAACTTCAAGGCTAATATATGTGTTGCATTAGGAATATCATTCTCACAATAAACATTTTCTGCTTGCATACATGTGCCTAAGCATCAGGGGAGCTTACATAATGAGCGTCAGTCGAGAAGCTCGATCTTGCCGAGTTGAGATGCTTGAAAATTCTGAAGGATATTCATGTCAAGGGGCATGTGGCCAAGAGACTGTGCACAGTCTGGGCATTCCCGGTGAGTGGTGATAAGATGCAGCCAATCTGGAGCAGTCACACTAAAAACTCTCCCTGAAATAGCCAAACGGGGGCAATCACGTCGAGATTCGGTAAATCTCTCGAAGACCAGTCGGTCAGAGGCAAATTCACTTCAAGGCTCGTATTGGGGTAGGCCACCTCAAGATCACGAGAAGTTATCCACTCCTGAAGACGGATATTTGGAAGCACCTCTTCAAGGTTCAAAATACTGAGACAGAGTATTTCAAGGCATTTCGAATCCTCGCGAGGCAAATTACTGTGCAATCTGGGACCTGTCATACCCCAAATTTTGACCACTAAGATTTCCCATCATTGTGCAAATCATCATCACAATATGGATGAACCATCATGCCTCACCAAATGCCTCAAGGGTTGTTGAGATTCCACTACAATCAAAATTAGGGTTTCAAGCCCTCTCTGAGCTTTAGACAAAGGCTCAATCAAGAAATGACTTGATTTTCAACTTGTCTAATCTCTCAAACATCCTCAAAGGATCAAAAGGACTCCCACTTCAAGGATTAAGCACAAGGTTGCTCCCTTCTAGGTGGATCAAGCCTCAAGATCGCCAGTGTCACCAAATTAGGGTTTTGATCACCCAGGGCCTCCAGATGAAAATTTTCATTTGGGCACAAGCCATTGATCCAAAACATAACCTAATATACTTCATGGAACCTCATGAACCCATGCATCAAGTCAATTTTGCCTCAAGGGATGCATTCATCAAAAATCAGGAATTAGGGTTTCTTGACTTAATTCACCCCTAAGTTGACTTTTGGGACAAATCATGAGCCAACACCTCAAGAGATGATTTGAGGGTCTCTAATATACCATATTGATCCATTTGGGACAATGGATTAATCCAAGAAGTTTGAGCAACAAGTCTCAATTCCATCTGCACCACAATTAGGGTTTTAAGGGAAAAGTCAACTGTAACTTTGACTTTTGACCAAGACATGCTCCCAAACCCTAATACATGATTGAATATACCCTATGACACCCGTGGAACATCTCCATCAAGTTTGATTTAGGTCAAGGACATGATTTCCTGAAGAATTGCACAGTTTGGAATTCATCTGATAAAAGGTCAACTGTGCACAAAAGTCAACTTTGACTTTTTGAGATTTTTCACCAAAATGGATTTTTAACCCTAAAATGATGTTAATGTATGATTTGAATCATCATTCATCAAGAAAAATCAAGAAAAGTGAGATAACTTGTAAAAGGGGTAACCATAAAACTTAGAAATTTTTCTAAGTTAAAAATAAAGTGGCAAGGGTACCAACTTTGAAGGACCATAACTCCTAAACCACAAGGCCATTTTTTTCTCATCCAAAGATGGATTTGTAGCCCTCATTATCACCTACAAAAACTTCAACTACAAGTCATTCCAATTCATTAAGGATTTTGAGTTATGGAGTGATCAAAGTGGCTGAAAAGTGAAAATGTCACTTTTTCCAACACTTAGTGAAATTTTCACTAAGTCAGATTCTGCCACACTTTTTGCCAAATGTAGGGGGATTTTTCACTTGGAATCAAAAGAGATCAAAACCAAACTTGTTCAAACAGTTGTTGTATCATGTAAGAGCTTTCCAAAATGGCCAAGAACATTGCCAAATTAAACTTACACCATGAGATATGACATTGGCAAGTTGCCTTGCTAAAATCTGTCAAGGCAAGGCAGAATTTGCAACTTTGGTCGATTTGCCAAAATCAGCCAAATTCAATTGCTCCTATCCACTTGGACACCTCAGAGGATTGAATCTAAAGGGGACAATCACTGAGCCAAGCCTCCAAAGTCCATGGAACAAGAAATAGCATGTTGAACCTAGAATGGCCAAAATAGGGACAAGACTTCAAATTTGGATTGAAGCATTCAATGGAACCATCAAGGTGGCATGGACTGAGCCATTCTCATCTGAAATCAGTCAAGACTTATCCAAGACCAAGGGGACCATAGCTCTGTGCCCTAACCTCTAGTCAATGGCTAGAGGAGACTTGCATTTCCATTGGCCAACATTGAGGAAACACCTGCTGCAGCTGCCATGCACTATTCCTTGCAAAACAAACTTGCTCTACTATAAATAGAGCTCAATTGTGGTCAGTTTGAGTACACCAAAGCCATCTAACAGATGCTTTCCTCAAAATCTCTTTCTCTTGGCAAAAATGCCTTTCTTAGCAAGGTAGCTATCGGGTTTTGAGTTTGAGAGCAATTCCAATCAAACCAATCACTCACACACCTCACATACATCACATATGAGCTGATCAAACACTTAGATTACTTCTGAAACATCAATTTCACAAAATCACCAGCTGGTTGCTCAAGGTTTTAACCAAAGTGCAGCTGAGGTACCACAAAATGATCCAGCCAATTTCAATCAAGTCCAACCATCCAAACACAATCCATAGGGTGTAGGGAAGCTGTTCAGATCATCACCACTCATCTGTAACACCTCCAAATCAAAAATCACATTGCACTTGCTGTCACGGCCTAGAGGTGAGCACATACTTGGCCATCTCTCAATCTATGCATATTTCCTCGCACAATAATTTGGCCATATGTTCATAATCATGCATGGAATGTTTTCCCTCAATTAATTGCATTGTTTGAATTGCGTATCAAAAATCCTAACCTTCATGCAGAAATTAGGGTTCTTGAGGTCTCTTCGTGATTTCTTGTTGTATGTTTAATTTAAATGAAATTAAAGTACATAGACATGATCGTGAGGTTGAGACGAGCATAATGATATGTGGATTGCATGATATGATTACGTATTCATGGAGATTGGATAGAAAATGCAAATCTGAGAAACCAAAAACACGCGCGTGTTCTTCAGCTTGTTCTTGGCGCCATTTTTAGAAATTCAAATATTTGAATTTTGTGATTTTGTTTAATTGATTCAAAAATTAATTTCTCTCTGAGTTTTAATGATTTTGAGTTGATTCTTTTTTTAATAATTCACAAAAATGTTAAATTATTTTGTTTTAACAAAAAATCCCAAAAATATTATTTATTGCATATAATTGATATTTTTGCAAAGAATTAATATTTTAATTGTTTTTGACATTTTAAATATTTTTTCTACATTGATTTTGCAATTTTTAATGATTTCTAATTATTTTGTAGGTCAATACTTAATTTTTGAAGCATTAATCCAAGATCATAATTTGTTTTCCATGTGTTAAACAATTTTTGATCATTTTAATTGAATTTTTATTCAATTAAATACATTTTTGAAAACAAATTAGGGTTTTGGATTAATTCAACCCTCATAAATCATTTTCAAATCATTTTGGGCCTCTTGAGAGAGTGTAAGACCCATCCCCCCTTGTACAAAAACCTTTTGGGCCTCATTCATTGTATAAGTCCCTCTGTACAAGTAAACGGCGCGATCTTCGCCTTTTTTAAAATAAACCTGGGCCTACCCTCGAGTAGTAAGACCCATTTCTATTTTTAAACTTTTTGGGCCTCTAATAGAGTGTAAGACCCAATCCTTTTTTTGACCAAATCATTTTGGGCCTCAGTATATTGTATAAGTCGCGATACCGTCAATAACAAACGGCGCGATCGTCGCCTTTTCAAAACAACCCTTGGGCCTCTCCTTGAGCTACAAGACCCATTAAAAACACTTTGGGCCTCTATTAGAGTGTAAGACCCAATCCCCCTTTTAACCAAAACAATTTTGGGCCTCACTTATTGTATAAGTCCCTCCGCGTTAAAAGAAAACCTCGGCGCAATCGCCATTTTTTGAACGAAAAATTATTTGGGCCTACCCTCGTGTTATAAGCCCCACTCTTTTTCCTTTAAACCTTTTTGGGCCTCTTGAGAGAGTGTAAGACCCATCCCTTTGTACAGAAAACCATTTTTAGGCCCCAGTCACATGTATAAGTCCCTCTGTACAAAGTCAAACAGTGCGCTCACTGATAAAACCCTGGGCCTCTCCTCGAGCTGTAAGCCCCAAATCTTTCTTTTTCAAAGCACTTTCTCCTTTAATTTTGAATATACTGTTGTTTTCAATCTTTCTTTGTTGAACAACTAACCAAACAGCATGGAAGCACTCCAACCGAGTAAGTGGTTATCGCTTTCGTTTACTGCTTTCATATTATAAACTGTATTGTGGGGCTGCTCACTGTAAGTCTCCTTTCATAAACTCATATCTACTGTGTAATAATAGTATAGATATTTCGAGTTTCCCCGGCAACTACGTCTAGAACTAGGTGACGCCATTTCATTTATTCGTAGAAATAGACGCATAGATCCCCAATAGGAGCACCAGATACAGTCTTCTCTTCGGCTGTCCTCCTTAGGAATCGTCAAGAAGCTCTACTCCCCAAGATGAATGTATTCTCCGTAAATGGCATCTTTGAGTTTCTTCCAAATTCTCGAACTTTCCTGACTTGATCTATTCCTTGTGGATAGCTTGCCTTGAATGTCTCGGGGTTTGGGTACCCACTACGGTCATAATCTTGGACCTTAACTAAGGAACCCTCTTTAAAAGCTAAAAGTCGCTGGGTAGTAAACCTCGCACGTTTACCAGTGGTTTTTATCTTTAAAAGAGTTATCTCTCCTAATGGAAAGGAGATGATAAGACCCACGGGCTTCTTAAAAGCATCGACCTCCTTTTGGGCGTTATACAAGGACCCACAGGCTTCCTAAAAGCAACCCCGCCTCCTCTTGGGCTTCGTACAAGGACCCTACGGCTTCTTAGAAGTATTCACAGCCTCCTCTTAGGCTTCGTAAAATGATCTCTTCCCCCGGGAATGATAGCTTCCTCTTGGGCTTAGTACAAGGACCCGTCGGCTTCTTAAAAGCTTCTAGCCTCCTCTTGGGCTTCGTACAAATTGTCCCGACGACCTCCTAGAGGTATAGGAACATAACTTAGTCATCTGCATAGAACAGTCCTTTCGTAGAGTCTACTACTGTTTCTCAAAGCATAGTACAAAAGATGAAACTCTAGACACGGACAGTCTAACTTCCTTGAGTCTCAAAGACATTCTCAAGCACTCTTCAAAAATAGGAAGGAAACCCGCAGACTCGGACAGTCTCAATACCCTTTGGATTTCCCGTTTCCTCAAAGGAAAGGAAACCACCTTGATCCTCAGATCTAACCTATGAGTACAGTGATGCTCATATAAGAACTGATTTTCTCTTTCAAAATCAGTATACTGGACCTGTCACTTAAGTGACACAGTAACCTTAGCCTTCTCTTGGGCTTTGTACAATGATTCTCCCCAGCGGAGTCAAACAACGTTTTAGCCTCTCTCTCGGGCTTCGTACAAGACACACAAAGACTCCATCGTCGGGTCAAAAACTTTTAGGCTCCATCTCGGGCTTCGTACGAGATACAAAAAACTCTATTGTTGAGTCAAATAGCCTCCATCTCGGGCTTTATACGAGATATCAAAACATTCCACCGTCGGGTCAAAAACTTTTAGCCTCTCTCTCGGGCTTTGTACGAGACACAAAATAGCCTCCTCTTAGGCTTTGTATAATGATTTTCCTAGCGGAAATTAGCCTCCTCTTAGGCTTTGTATAAAAAAACCACTGGTTGATCCAATCAACCTTTTAGCATCAAAGTTGTGCCTCGTTCACAGTACACAAACATCAACAACTCCTTTCCCTCCATCTAATCGCTGTAAGCGGCAAGCCTCTGGATCATCTATATCCACGCCAATGTCCCTCTTTTAGCATGAGAAATTCCTAAGGAAAGATGGCATTGCTCTACACTGAGTTAAAGTCTTCTCCTTCAGGTTAAAACCCTTTCTTCGGAAATTATGGCATTGCTCGGATCCGCGTATCCCAGTTAAAGTAATTCTCCTTCTCCCCTCTTTAGAGATGACAAATTCTCTCTAAAACCGAGGTCTTTCAGCTTCACGTCTTGGGCTTTGAACAAGACACAAATAGACCTTTCAGCTTTACATCTTGGGCTTTGAACAAGATACAAACTACCTTTCGCTTCACGTCTTGGGCTTTGAATAAGACACCAAAAACACCCATTTCCTCCCATAGAATAGGAGGAACTACGAACGCTCTGATTTCCCTGTTTCGGTAAACGGGAATACGTAGGCATAAGATCGAAAGAAAAGATCTTAGCGAGCACAATCAACAAAAAACCCAAATCCCATATCTCCATCAATCAAAAGCAGTAATTCAAAAACATCAGTCCTAACATCCTAATCCTTGTTCCCCGCCAGAAACCTTCTGCCCAGATAAAAAGAAAGAAACCGTATTGGCGAAAATACAAATAACCAGTACAAAGGCCCCCCACATTGATAGCATTCGTAACCTAACAGACCACTGTTTAAACTCAGTATGCAAGCAGGGTTAATTGGAGACATCTATTTCCCTTCCTTATTCAGCTCACAATAGGATAAAAAATGAATCGACCTGTAGTTTTAAGCTCAAACCGCAGAGAGCGACCAGCGCTTAAGAACCGCGTCCAAAATCGCTCGCTACAGAAAAAATGGCGCCCACCGTGGGGCTTTTCAAAGTTAGATCTAGGCACGGTCTTCCTTCTCTTCACTTGTGTGATTACCACAGATTGGGGCTTCCGCCGGGGAACCCATTTTCTGTCAGGAACTTAGGATTCTTAGCTTTATAAGTCTAGGATGATTAGGACAAATATATATACTGCTTTTCCTAATTGTTATATGTGTTTATTTTTCTGCTACTGGAAATGCGTGTGATGCCGCATGTGGTGAGAATGAGTATACACTTAAGATAAGTGATGGCGACGGGGTCGACCATCAACCTCAGTGGAGGCTGACCAACGCAACCCATTCACTCTTCTAGCCAATGGGCCGGTTGTTAAGTCTGAGAAGCTGAGGAGCCAAACCCTTTCGTAGTGCGGAAACTATCGGAAATAGTTGTTACGCGATACTACCCTCATTTGAGGCTGGTGATCTATTCTCGGTGAATTGCACTTACTCTAAGATTGCTCTACAACTCGCTGGAGATCCGCTTGTTGTCTTGCTTTCCTGGGAGGAGCTGATGATAATGAGTACAGGTACAAAAAATCACCCTAGTATAAACTTTTGGGGATGGGTAGAGCCTTGACTTCATGACAACGACCCTTTGACCCCATGTTTTTTCTATGTTTTTGTGTGCTGCATTCATGCATTCATTTAATAAAACATTAAAACATTAAAAAAAAAACTTCTCTTCTAGTCTCTCTGTTTTTCAAATTAAACTAAGACTGTGATTGCAAATATCAGAGAAAAAGATTGCATTAATGGATTTCGGTAGAAGGAGAACTCACCAGTATACCTTCAAGGTTCCAAAGCTAGAGGATTTGAGAAAGTTAGCGAGGATGATCGTTAACCCAGAGGCTTTCAGAGCCAAGCACGGTGGTTTGCTACCACTGTTAAGAGTCCATGTGATTAAGGGGATCATGGACGCGCTCATTCAGTTCTACGATCCAGTTTATCATTGTTTCACATTCCCGGATTACCAGCTATCACCAACGCTGGAGGAGTATTCTCATCTGACTGATTTACATATCACTGATCGAGCTCCATTTTCTGGACTGGAAGAAATTCCGAAGAATCAGACTATTGCAATAGCAATTCATTTGGACGAGTCTGAGGTCAGGACTCACATGACCACTAAGGGTGGCATCCAAGGTTTGCCAGCCCAGTTCTTGACAAAGAAAGCCCTGTACTTCGCTAGTATAGGGAACACGACTGCTTTTGAAAGCATCTTTGTCTTGCTCACCTACGGGTTATTTTTGTTTCCTAACATCAATAACTTCGTCGATATCAACGTTATTAAGGTTTTTCTCATTGGAAACCCTGTGTCGACTTTGCTCGCAGATGCGTATCATTCTGTACACTTGGGAAATTTGTACAGCGGAGGGGAGATCACATGCTGTGTACCTTTGCTCTACAAATGGTTTATCTCTCACTTGCCCAAGTCTGCTGCTTTTTGGGATTGCAAGAGTGTCTTACGTTGGTCGCAGAAGATCATGTCTCTCACCAATTCTGATATAGATTGGTGTAATAGGATTTATGAGGGAATCAGAATCATTGACCGTTGTGGAAACTTCCCCAGCGTACCCCTCATAGGAACTAAAGGAGGAATCAACTATCATCCGACATTGGTTCTTCGTCAATTTGGATACCCGATGAGACACATCCCACTGGGTGTTCATCTGGAAGGTCTTTTCTTCAAAGAAGGAGAAAATGACAGAGCACTAAAGATGGAAATAATGCAAGCTTGGAAACATGTTCATAAGAAAGGACGAGAGTCTCTGGGAAAACCGGAATGTGTCTCGGTGGAGCCTTATCTCCATTGGGTACAAACTAGAGCTCTCAAGTTAAAGATGCCTTATCCCCGTTACAGAATTCTTCCATCGAGGGAAACTGTCATGTACTTCATGACGGAAACTGAAAAGCTTCAGGTTACTCTCAACAAAGTTCAAAAGGAAAGAAGATCTTGGAAGAACAAGTACCGCACCCTCGACGTAGAGTGTATCCAAATACAACAACTACTAAAAGAGAAAGATGCTCTGATTGAAATTTTGGAGCAGCATGCTGTAGAGAATCAAGATGACCCAAGGAATTTGCTCGCTCCTTTCACCTGGCAAAGGAATGACAACCCGACAACGGCCCAAGCGCCCCGATCAAAGAAGAGGACTCGGGACCCATTAGTTTAGGTTTCTGTTTCTGCACTTTGTAATTTACTGTATTTCCATTTCTATAATCCTTTGGAATTCAATAAAAAGGGGTTTCCCCACTGTTTGATATTTGCAATCTAATTGTCGAAGTTTATTTTGATTAAACCAAAAACAACAATTAATATAATCATTGCATTCATCATTCTCACATCGCGTATTCTTCTTACCTATGAATCTCACGTTTGTATCTCGATTCTAGAGTCAAACTGTCTCATTCGTATAATACTCGGGCCAATCGTCAGAAAAAGATGGATGATCTTGAGGAAGAAAACAGAGAGTTGAAAGAAGAGATCGACGCTCTAAGAGACGATATGAGAAAGCTTCGTAACGACATACAAGCCATGGCAGAAGCTCAGCTACAAAGAATTGTGATCTCAGAGATCACCTCAACGCCCATCATAGAAAAGTATGATCCTAGGTATCAGATGCCGAAAGATCGTCCGTGGGGCATGCCTGTTAACTATATCCCGGAAGGATATGTTTCGCCGATCACTGAAGATCAGGGAATCGCAACAGAAGCCGTTGGGCCTGAAGGTTACAAACTTCGGGAAAGCGAAGATGCCAGGGGCATACTGAAGACTGCTGAAGGTTACAAACTTCGGGAGGCGCCAAGACTTACTGCCGTAGTCACGGTACCACCCCCTGTGGTGCACACTGTCCCGGAAGGACAGATTCCACAGACACCTTCTGGTAAGAAGGAAGCCATGTTTGACAGAATGGATGAATTCCAGGAGCAGTTCTTGGAAATGCAGAAAGAGCTGCAAGCCATCCGCGGTCAGGATCTATTTGGAAAGGACGCCGCAGACCTCTGCTTGGTCCCAAATGTGAAAGTCCCGCACAAGTTCCAAGTGCCCGACTTTGAAAAATACAAGGGTAACTCTTGCCCTCAGAGCCATCTGGTGATGTACGCTCGGCGGATGTCAGCTCAGACGGAGAATCAGGACCTGCTAATTCACTACTTCCAGGATAGTTTAACCGGTGCCGCACTCAAATGGTACATGGGTTTAAACCGTACTACGATCAGTACATTCAGAGATCTTGGTACTGCCTTCGTCCAACAATACAAGTATAATTTGGACATGGTAACCGACAGAGATCAACTCAGATCAATGTCGCAAAAGGACAAAGAAACCTTTAAGGAGTACGCTCAGAGGTGGCGTGAAATTGCCGCTCAAATTTGTCCACCTCTTGAGGAAAAAGAGATGACAAAAATCTTCTTAAAGACCTTAAGCTCATTTTACTATGACCGAATGGTTGCCAGTGCGCCTAGTGATTTCACCGAAATGGTCGGAATGGGTGTACGTCTTGAGGAAGCCGTCCGAGAAGGACGTTTGGTAAAAGACACTGGATCAACGAGCGGTACTAAAAAATACGGTAGTTCTCTCCCTAAGAAAAAAGAGCAAGATATTGAGAATATCTCTCTCGGAAAGCAAAGGCGACGTTATCAGCCAGTAGCAGCTGTAACTCCTGCTATCGGCCCCGCGCCTGTTCCTATATATCAACCTCAGGTTGCGCAGAGCCAACCTGACCAACAAAGGACACAACAGCCTCTTCAGCAGGCTCGTCCTCCATATAACAACAACCGTACAACACGGCCATCAGGGTTTGATCCTATACCCATGTTGTATGCAGAATTATTTCCGTTACTACTGGCTAAGGGGCACATTCAGACTAAGTCTCCTCTTACAGTTCTGGAAAATCCGCCTTTTTGGTTTAAGGCGGATCAAACATGCCCTTATCATCAAGGAGGTTCAGGGCATAACATTGAGACTTGTCTCAATTTCAAATCCGACGTGCAAAAGCTTGTTAGGAGCGGGCTCTTATCTTTCAAAGATACGAATCCTAATGTTCTTACGAACCCGCTGCCTCAACATGAGAAAGCTACAGTCAATCTGATTGAGAAAGAGACTAACAATGTCTATCAAATTCACGATGTACTCTTGTTGAAAACCAATCTGGTCAAGATGCATTATAGACAGAGTGGATATGGCCATGTGCCACCTCATAACTATCACCAGTGTGATATCTGCTCTAAAGATAACCAAGGATGTTCGGTAGTGCAATTAGCTCTACAGGAACAGATGGATCTCGGATGGATCCAAGAGCACCGAGTTCGTGGAGTTAACATGGTTTACACGAATTCTAACGTCATTCAAAACCACGACATCCGTGCAATGAATGTCAACTTGGTGGCGATGCACTCAAGGCAAAGCCAGTATCATAATCTGCCGCAACACGATTACAATTCCTGTCTGATTTGCTCAGTAAACAAACAGGGATGCTCTTTCATACAAGAGGTCCTCCAGCGTCAGATGGATCTTGGATGGATCCAAGACTACCATGATAGGAACTCCTATCAAATCAACATGGTTCAGATCTTCGATATCCGCGTAATGAATACCAACTTGGTAGAGTTACATGCTGAACAGGTCCGACTTGGATTCTTAGTATCACATGACTATCAAAAGTGTAAAGCGGGTTGCGAAAATGATCGAGGTTGTACCCTTGTCCAGGAGGCACTTCAGCACTTGTTAAATCACTGGTGGATGCCAATCTACATGGATGAAGATACTCAGCAGATTAGTATCAATAACAGGAATCCTACTCGTCGTCAAAGTCAGGATGTCCGATCAATGGAAGGTAACCTAGTGAGGTTACATTGTATTCAAAGTGGGCGTGGCCAGGTGCCTCCACACAACTATGACAGTTGTAGCGTGTGTTCGGAAAGTAACCAAGGGTGTTACCTTGTGAGAGCAGCTCTTCAGGGTCGGGTCGATCATGGAGAAATTCGTCCATATCCAGGTTCTGGACCCATCAACTGGGCGCCGAACTACCTTGCCGATCAAGTTGAGGATGTTGTCACAATCTCTGGTCATCATAGGACCAGGGATGTTTTTGCCATCATTCCTCTACTTGACGAATCTAGAGTTCCCAACCAGGAACGGATCGAGATTACTTATGATGGTCAGAAAAATCAGAGGGCTCCCATAGTCATCTATCTACCGGGACCACTACCGTATGAATCAGCTAAGGCAATCCCTTACAAATATGGTGCAACAATAATCGAGAATGGAAAGGAAATTCCATTACCCTCCGTCGTGAATATTACAGACATCAGTCGTGTAACACGGAGCGGTCGAATTTTCAACCGAGGGGTTGGAGAATCCAACAAAGAAAAGGAAATTCAGGAAAAAATTCCTGATCCGCCAGTCGGTCAATCCAGTAATCCCGACCTTTCGAAAAATAATGATGAGATGCTGAAGCTCATCCAAAGGAGTGAATATAACATTGTTGATCAACTGTTACAGACTCCTTCAAAGATCTCAGTATTATCACTGTTACTCAGTTCAGAAGCACACAGAGAGGCTCTACAGAAAGTCTTGGAGAAAGCCTTTGTGGAACAGGATGTAACCATCAGACAGTTCGATAGCATTGTCTCTAACATCACTTCCTGCAATAATTTGGGATTTAGTGATGAAGAATTACCTGAAGAGGGTCGCCGTCATAACATGGCGCTCAACATTACAGTTAACTGTCAGGGCGATGCTTTAGCCAACGTACTGGTAGACACAGGGTCAGCCCTGAATGTTATGCCGAAGTCCACTTTGATGCAATTATCATTCAAGGGCCCTCCGATGAGAGTCAGTGAGGTCGTCGTCAAAGCATTCGACGGATCCAGAAAAACAGTTATCGGCGAAGTTGATATTCCCATAACTATTGGTCCTCACACTTTCCAAATCCCTTTCCAGGTCATGGACATGCGGTTACTTCGACCCTCCACCAAAAGCTAAAGTTCGTCAAGAACGATCAACTTGTCACGGTTTGTGGGGAACAAGCCTTGCTTGTGAGTAACCTATCATCATCTACTTGTGTGGAACCCGAGGAGGTTATTGGAACTCAGTTCCAAGCACTATCGGTGAGCAAGGACAATCAGTTCGAAGAAGGAACTTCAATTTATTCATACAAAGATGCTATCAAAGCGGTCGAGAGTACCGATACGACAGGATGGGGACGGCTTGTCGTTCCTATTGACAAAAAAACAAAGAAGGGTCTTGGTTTTTCTGCAACCTGTACCCAGACAGTTGCCAACGATGAAAGTTTTCATCCCCTTCAAAGCTTCTTCCACAGTGGAGGTTTTCTTCACCCAGTGTCTCAGACAGTTCATGCTATCAATGAGGAAGATCCCTCTGACACGGATGAAGAATGGAAGTCCTATCTTAACAAGGATGGGTACATGTCTCAGGAAGAGGTGCATATGCCTTTTTGCTTTCCTACAAAAAGTCCGAGATTTATACCAAGATCAGATATCGAAATGATCTACGGAGATTGTGATCCGGAAGGATGTCGTGCTCCGCCAAATTCATTAGAGGAGGACACTCTGATGAAAGACAACTTTGACCACAATTACTATGGCCCGATGGATGGCCTGCCAATGTGGCGGCCTTACCCCGGAAACTTGGGGAAAGAGAGGCAGCCGAACAATGAAACTCAGCTGAGCGCCATTGAACAGAATACCTATGTCCCCACCATGTCATGGGATCAACACTCAGGTCATTTCGAAATTACTCAACATTACGATGAATTCGCAACGTTTGCAGGACTAGAATTCATCAATTATACTTTTCCCGAGGTTAACGTCATCGAGAGGGATGACTTCTCCAGTTCCAAAGAAGTTTGGGACACTCTGGGACAACCAAGTGGAAAATACGACTTTATGGTCAAGTACACTGCTCCCGAAAGCTCTCGTATCAAGCTCGAAGATATCCAGCCAACTGGATGGGGAGATACAGCTGAGAGCACAAATGCTATGCAAAATACGACAGAGGAATTCTCCTACGACAATTCTGCTTGGGAGACAGATTCCAATGATCCTGCCCCACCAGAAATCAGAGTCATTTCTGAAGACATATCAAGGAAGGTGCCAGACTTTGTGATTCACCGAGGAGTTCGCCGCCAATGGGTTGCCGTCGAGGTTCTGAAGGTCGTTCATCAGTCAAAGTAATTGCCATCTTTAACCTTTCACCCTGCCCAGGTGAAACGGATGTTTTGATAGGGCTCGTTTTCTGTAAATATCCCTCTTCGCTTTGCCCGAAGCGACATAGTTTTGTTTTATAGGGCTGTAGTTTCAAGAGTCGACTTGTTCATTAATAAAATAACGTCGTTCTGTAATTTCCGCATAATTGCTGTTTTCTCTTTTCGTTTTTCAGAAAATGGTAATCCTAAGAAACAATTCAAAAATAAAAACAAGCAGTAAAACAAATACACTGCACACACTTGCATTTTCTCTATCTCTTCTAAACATGAATCATCACGTCATGCAGATTGCTTATTTTAAACCCAGTTGAAACATACGATCCGATGCCTTCTCCCAACTTTGAGTTCCCGGTATTCGAGGCTAAAGAAGAAAATGACAACGAAATTCCAGAAGAGATCTCCCGACTACTCAGACAAGAGGAAAGGTCCATTGAACCTCATAAAGAACCGTTGGAAACGGTAAACTTGGGTTCAGAGCAAGAGAGAAAAGAAATCAGGATTGGGGCACTGCTCAGTCCAACTGCCAGAGAGAGTTTGATAAAGCTTCTCAGAGAATTTCCCGATGTATTCGCTTGGTCCTATCAGGATATGCCAGGGTTGGATACCAGCATCGTGGAACATCACTTACCGTTGAGATCAGAATGTCCGCCAGTAAAGCAAAGGTTGAGACGGACTCACCCGGACATGGCTATCAAAATCAAGGAGGAGGTACAGAAACAGATTGATGCGGGTTTTCTTGCTACATCTGAATATCCTCAATGGTTAGCCAACATCGTACCCGTTCCCAAAAAGGATGGAAAGGTCAGAATGTGTGTTGATTACAGAGATCTAAACAAGGCAAGTCCAAAGGATGACTTTCCTTTACCACACATTGACATGCTGGTTGACAGCACAGCAAAATTCAAAGTATTCTCCTTCATGGATGGATTCTCGGGCTATAATCAGATCAAAATGGCGCCAAAAGACATGGAGAAAACTTCGTTCATTACCCCATGGGGTACCTTTTGTTACAAGGTAATGCCGTTCGGTTTGAAGAATGTCGGGGCAACCTATCAAAGGGCCATGACTACTCTGTTTCATGACATGATACACAAGGAAATCGAGGTATATGTCGATGATATGATTGCAAAATCAAGAACAGAGGATGAGCACGTTGAACATCTGTCAAAATTGTTCGAACTTCTAAGAAAATTCAAGCTCAGCTTGAATCCCAACAAGTGCACCTTCGGTGTCCGTTCAGGGAAACTACTAGGGTTCATCGTCATCCAGAAAGGAATTGAGGTTGATCCTGACAAGGTCAAGGCCATTCAAGAATTGCCTTCTCCGAAAATTGAAAAAGAAGTCAGAGGATTCCTGGGACGTTTGAACTACATCTCCAGATTCATATTCCTTATGACCGCGACGTGTGCGCCAATTTTCAAATTACTAAAAAAGAATCAGGATTGCGTTTAGTCAAATGATTGCCAAACCGCCTTCGACAGTATCAAGGAATATCTGTTGAATCCTCCGATTCTGTCACCTCCAGTGGAAGGAAGACCACTGATCATTTACCTCACAGTCCTAGAGGACTCAATGGGATGTGTACTTGGCCAACAAGACGAAACTAAACGGAAAGAGTCTGCCATTTACTATCTAAGCAAGAAATTCACCGACTGCGAGACTCGGTACACAATGCTTGAGAAAACTTGTTGCGCTTTGGCTTGGGCAGCCAAACGTCTTCGCCAGTACATGATTCGTCATACTACTTGGTTGATCTCATAAATGGATCCAATCAAGTACGTTTTCGAAAAACCTGCTCTCACGGGAAGGATTGCCCGTTGGCAGATGCTGTTATCAGAATATGACATAGAGTACCACGCTCAGAAAGCCGTTAAAGGAAGTACTTTAGCCGATCATTTGGCTCATCAACCGATTGGCGATCAAGAATCAATCGGGTTTGACTTCCCAGACGAAGATGTCATGTATCTAAAGATGAAAGATTGCGATGAACCACTACCCAGTGAAGGGCCAGAACCAGGTTCCCAGTGGGGACTTATCTTTGACGGAGCAGTCAATCATTATGGAAACGGAATTGGGGCAATCATTGTTACCCCTCAGGGTTCCCACATTCCTTTCACTGCCAGACTTACGTTCAAATGTACGAACAACGAGGCCGAATACGAAGCATGTATCATGGGTCTCGAAGAAGCGATTGATTTAAGGATCAAAAACTTGGACGTAGACGGCGATTCAGCCTTGGTTATTAACCAGATAAAAGGAGATTGGAACACATACCAATCAGGATTGATTCCTTACAAAGACTATGCAAGAAGGTTGTTACCCTTCTTCAACAGAGTCGACTTTCATCACATCCCTCGTGATGAGAATCACATGGCTGATGCATTAGCCACTCTCTCTTCCATGATTAGTGTAGGTCGATGGAATGACATACCTAAGATCGACATCATGCGCCTTGAACGGCCCGCTTACGTCTTCACAATTGAAGCAGTCATAGATGACAGACCTTGGTATCACGATATCAAATGCTTCCTTCAGAAACAAGAGTACTCATCTGGGGCACTCAGAAAAGACAGGAAAACCCTCAGAAGATTGGCTGGAAACTTCTTCCTGAGCGGTGACACTCTTTATAAGAGAAATTTTGACATGGTCTTGCTCCGATGCGTCGACAGACCAGAAGCAAACATGCTCATAAAAGAAATTCATGAAGGATCCTTTGGCACTCATGCCAACGGACACACAATGGCGAGAAAAATTCTGAGAGCAGGGTATTATTGGTTGACCATGGAATCTGACTGCTACAAGTACATGAGGAGGTGTCACAAGTGTCAGATATACTTCGACAAAATTCATGTACCGCCATCACATCTCAAAGTTATTTCTTCCCCGTGGCCTTTTTCCATATGGGGAATCGACATGATTGGCATGATTGAGCCCAAGGCTTCAAACGGACATCGGTTCATCCTTGTAGCCATTGACTATTTCACCAAGTGGGTCGAAGCAGCGTCATTCGCCAATGTAACCTGACAAGTGGTGGTCCGATTTATCAAAAACAATATCATCTGCCGTTATGGTGTTCCAAGCGAGATCATTACTGATAATGGATCTAACTTGAACAATAAGATGATGAAAGAGTTGTGTGCATAGTTCAAGATCGAACACCATAACTCATCTCCCTACCGACCAAAGATGAACGGAGCGGTAGAAGCGGCTAACAAGAACATCAAGAAGATCGTTCAAAAGATGGTTGTAACCTACAAAGATTGGCACGAGATGCTACCCTTTGCTCTTCACGGTTATCAAACATCTGTCCGCACTTCAACAGGGGCAACCCCTTTCTCTCTAGTATATGGCATGGAGGCAGTTCTCCCCATAGAAGTAGAGATCCCATCAATCCGGGTATTGATGAAAGCTAAGCTCACCGAAGATGAATGGTGTCAAAGCCGACACGACGAATTGAACCTGATCGAAGAGAGGCGAATCACGGCACTATACCACGGTCAGTTGTATCAACAGAAAATGAAGAGGGCGTTTGACAAAAAGGTCCGACCTCATGTCTTCAGAAAAGGAGACCTCGTGCTCAAGAAGATACAATCATTTCCTACTGATTCTTGGGGCAAATGGACCCCAAATTATGATGGCCTCTATGTGGTCACGAAAGCTTTCTCAGGCGGCGCCTTGAGACTTGCAACCATGGACGGAGAGGAATTTGCCTACGCCACGAATGTTGATGTAGTCAAGAAATACTTCGCCTAAAAAGAAAAAAAACGTCTCGGTGGATTGAAAACCCGAAAGGGCGGTCCAGGCAAAAGTTAGAGACATGAAAAAAATCATCCCGATGGATTGGAAATCTCATAGTACAATCCAGGCAAAAGTTAGGGATAATGGCAAGTAACTATATTCAACAGAGGCAAGTCCCTCAGCAGCAACAACAGTTACATCATCCATCGGAGGAAATCTCCCGTCAAAGGTCATCTTCGACAGAAGCTCAGGATGTCCCGAACTCAAAGTTGGTAGAAGGATAGTGGTCGTTATGTTTCAACGTAGCCCATTTCCCTGTAAATTACCATTTTAAAACTTTGTATATACTCTTTGGAATCACGCGTTTGGCTGATCTCCATCTTATCAATAAAATTTGAGCCCTTTTGCTTGTGTTTGTAATTCTTTATTTGTTTTAGCTTTACAGAACGACGTTGTTTAAACTTAATCAGCGATTCTTGAAATAAAACAAAAATGAATTTACTTGTTAAACTTTTTCTGCTTTTAAATTAAAGATGGCAATCCTTTTGACTGTTGAACATCAGAAGAACATCGATCACTTCTCCCGAAGTAAGCGAACTTCAAAGTGCAGAATCAAAGTACTCCTTCTAGACCAGTACTCCTGAATGAGGGGTCAATAATGTCAGAGACCATGTTTCGTCTGACATCCTCGGCCGAGTTCTCATCTCCTAAGCCCGATCAACATAGCTCCCAACAGGACTATCTCTCCTAAGCAAGGTGGAATTTCTATTTTGAATCAACGGTACTTCTTCGCCCCGCGATGGGCGAGTATCCAATTGTGTTCATCCATTAGTCTGTATGTCGCGTCTGTTTTGTCAGCATATACATACATACATCATGCATTTTTTATTTGCATTCACATTTCATATTGCATCACTATCACTCTAGTCGGTCTTGTCCCCTAGTGGTAGAAGTCCTCTCAATCGAGTTGTCAGTTCTTGCCTCGTCAGGAAATACTGTGTCTGAACAACCTCGCTTCCAGTTTAATTCTGGAAAGAAGTTGGCCCTTGACCACTTTGATAACTTGAACCTCTGAAAAGTCAGAGAAAACTTTCAATAAACATCACTCTTCGCTATTGAAGATGATATCCTTGCTTTCCCGGATTAAGGAAAATCCACAGAGAAAGCCTCGTGATCAGAGATTCGGCAGCACGCCAGTTTTGCTCCGAAAAACCACTGATGAGAAGGTCATTGGCACCTCAAAATTGGATCCCATCATATGGCATTTCTCTGGGAAGATCCCGAGAAAAGTATGATGTAACCCCAAACGAAAACAGTCTCTCAAGAGACTCGCTTTCCACAGTAGAATCGACAAATGGCGTCTCCAAAACAGAGAAGTTTGTGTACCTCTACAATTCAGACGAATGGGTTCCACAGCAAGTCTGACATCAAAACTTTTTCCACTCAAATGGCATCTCCCCAGGAAAATTCGGCGAGAAGTTTGAAGGAAAGCCGCTACGAATAGCGTCCCTTGTCAGTAAAGTTTATTAACAAAAGAAACTAAGACCAGTTCCTTGGTAGGAAACCAAGAACGCGGGGAAGTTGACAAAAGAAACTAAGACCAGTTCCTTGGTAGGAAACCAGGATCGAGGGGAAGTTTACCTTTTCTAAGCTTCATCGCTTAGCTAAAGAAGATGAATGCGTAAGCTACCATTCATAACCACCATCAAAATTTCGGGTATTTCGATATTTAATCCTCTTGCACCCCGAATGCCCGAACACCTTCGTCATTCACACCTTCGGGTCCAAGAAGATTAAATAGGGGCATCTGTCATACCCCAAATTTTGACCACTAAGATTTCCCATCATTGTGCAAATCATCATCACAATATGGATGAACCATCATGCCTCACCAAATGCCTCAAGGGTTGTTGAGCATCCACTACAATCAAAATTAGGGTTTCAAGCCCTCTCTGAGCTTTAGAAAAAGGCTCAATCAAGAAATGACTTGATTTTCAAATTGTCTAATCTCTTAAACATCCTCAAAGGATCAAAAGGACTCCCACTTCAAGGATTAAGCACAAGGTTGCTCCCTTCTAGGTGGATCAAGCCTCAAGATCGCCAGTGTCACCAAATTAGGGTTTTGATCACCCAGGGCCTCCAGATGAAACGTTTCATCTGCGCACAAGCCATTGATCAAAAACATAACCTAATATACTTCATGGAACCTCATGAACCCATGCATCAAGTCAATTTTTCCTCAAGGGATGCATTCATCAAAAATCAGGAATTAGGGTTTCTTGACCTAATTCACCCCTAAGTTGACTTTTGGGATAAATCATGAGCCAAGACCTCAAGATATGATTTTAGGGTCTCTAATATACCATATTGATCCATTTAGGACAATGGATTAATCCAAGAAGTTTGAGCAACAAGTCTCAATTCCATCTGCACCACAATTAGGGTTTTAAGGGAAAAGTCAACTGTAACTTTGACTTTTGACCAAGACATGCTCCCAAACCCTAATACATGATTGAATATACCCTATTACACCCATGGAACATGTCCATCAAGTTTGATTTAGGTCAAGGACATGATTTCTTGAAGAATTGCACAGTTTGGAATTCATCTGATAAAAAGTCAACTGTGCACAAAAGTCAACTTTGACTTTTTGAGATTTTTCACCAAAATGGATTTTTAACCCTAAAATGATGTTAATGTATGATTTGAATCATCATTCATCAAGAAAAATCAAGAAAAGTGAGATAACTTGTAAAAGGGGTAACCATAAAACTTAGAAATTTTTCTAAGTTAAAAATAAAGTGGCAAGGGTACCAACTTTGAAGGACCATAACTCCTAAACCACAAGGCCATTTTTTCTCATCCAAAGATGGATTTGTAGCCCTCATTATAACCTACAAAAACTTCAACTACAAGTCATTCCAATTCATTAAGGATTTTGAGTTATGGAGTGATCAAAGTGGCTGAAAAGTGAAAATGTCACTTTTTCCACGGGGGATTTTTCAAATGGAATCAAAAGAGATCAAAACCAAACTTGTTCAAACAGTTGTTGTTTCATGTAAGAGCTTTCCAAAATGGCCAAGAACATTACCAAATTCAACTTACACCATGAGATATGACATTGGCAAGTTGCCTTGCTAAAATCTGTCAAGGCAAGGCAGAATATACAACTTTGGTCGATTTGCCAAAATCAGCCAAATTCAATTGCTCCTATCCATTTAGACACCTCAGAGGATTGAATCTAAAGGGGACAATCACTGAGCCAAGCCTCCAAAGTCCATGGAACAAGAAATAGCATGTTGAACCTAGAATGGCCATAATAGGGACAAGACTTCAAATTTGGATTGAAGCATTCAATGGAACCATCAAGGTGGCATGGACTGACCCATTCTCATCTGAAATCAGTCAAGACTTATCCAAGACCAAGGGGACCATAGCTCTGTGCCCTAACCTCTAGTCAATGGCTAGAGGAGACTTGCATTTCCATTGGCCAACATTGAGGAAACACCTGCTGCAGCTGCCATGCACTATTCCTTGCAAAACAAACTTGCTCTACTATAAATAGAGCTCAATTGTGGTCAGTTTGAGTACACCAAAGCCATCTAACAGATGCTTTCCTCAAAATCTCTTTCTCTTGGCAAAAATGTCTTTCTTAGCAAGGTAGCTATCGGGTTTTGAGTTTGAGAGCAATTCCAATCAAACCAATCACTCACACACCTCACATACATCACATATGAGCTGATCAAACACTTAGATTACTTCTTAAACATCAATTTCACAAAATCACCAGCTGGTTGCTCAAGGTTTTAACCAAAGTGCAGCTGAGGTACCACAAAATGATCCAGCCAATTTCAATCAAGTCCAACCATCCAAACACAATCCATAGGGTGTAGGGAAGCTGTTCATATCATCACCACTCATCTGTAACACCTCCAAATCAAAAATCACATTGCACTTGCTGTCACGGCCTAGAGGTGAGCACATACTTGGTCATCTCTCAATCTATGCATATTTCCTCGCACAATAATTTGGCCATATGTTCATAATCATGCATGGAATGTTTTCCCTCAATTAATTGCATTGTTTGAATCGCGTATCAAAAATCCTAGCCTCCATGCAGAAATTAGGGTTCTTGAGGTCTCTTCGTGATTTCTTGTTGTATGTTTAATTTAAATGAAATTAAAGTACATAGACATGATCGTGAGGTTGAGACGAGCATAATGATATGTGGATTGCATGATATGATTACATATTCATGGAGATTGGATAGAAAATGCAAATCTGAGAAACCAAGAACACGCGCGTGTTCTTCAGCTTGTTCTTGGCGCCATTTTTAGGAATTCAAATATTTGAATTTTGTGATTTTGTTTAATTGATTCTAAAATTAATTTCTCTCTAAGTTTTAATGATTTTGAGTTGATTCTTTTTTTAATAATTCACAAAAATGTTAAATTATTTTATTTTAACAAAAAATCCCAAAAATATTATTTATTGCATATAATTGATATTTTTGAAAAGAATTAATATTTTAATTGTATTTGACATTTTAAATATTTTTTCTACAATGATTTTGCAACTTTTAATGCTTTCTAATTATTTTGTAGGTCAATACTTAATTTTTGAAGCATTAATCCAAGATCATAATTTGTTTTCCATGTGTTAAACAATTTTTGATCATTTTAATTGAATTTTTATTCAATTAAATACATTTTTGAAAACAAATTAGGGTTTTGGATTAATTCAACCCTCATAAATCATTTTCAAATCATTTTGGGCCTCTTGAGAGAGTGTAAGACCCATCCCCCCTTGTACAAAAACCTTTTGGGCCTCATTCATTGTATAAGCCCCTCTGTACAAGTAAACGGCGCGATCGTCGCCTTTTTTAAAATAAACCTGGGCCTACCCTCGAGTAGTAAGACCCATTTCTTTTTTTAAACTTTTTGGGCCTCTAATAGAGTGTAAGACCCAATTCTTTTTTTGACCAAATCATTTTGGGCCTCAGTATATTGTATAAGCCCCGATACCGTCAAAAACAAACGGCGCGATCGTCGCCCTTTTCAAAATAACCCTTGGGCCTCTCCTTGAGCTATAAGACCCATTAAAAACACTTTGGGCCTCTATTAGAGTGTAAGACCCAATCCCCCTTTTAACCAAAACAATTTTGGGCCTCACTTATTGTATAAGTCCCTCCGCGTTAAAAGAAAACCTCTTGAGAGAGTGTAAGACCCATCCCTTTGTACAGAAAACTATTTTTGGGCCCCAGTCACTTGTATAAGTCCCTCTGTACAAAGTCAAACAGTGCGCTCACTGATAAAACCCTGGGCCTCTCCTCGAGCTGTAAGCCCCAAATCTTTCTTTTTCAAAGCACTTTCTCCTTTGATTTTAAATATACTGTTGTTTTCAATCTTTCTTTGTTGAACAACTAACCAAACAGCGTGGAAGCACTCCAACCGAGTAAGTGGTTATCGCTTTCGTTTACTGCTTTCATATTATAAACTGTATTGTGGGGCTGCTCACTGTAAGTCTCCTTTCATAAACTCATATCTACTGTGTAATAATAGTATAGATATTTCGAGTTTCCCCGGTAACTACGTCTAGAACTAGGTGACGCCATTTCATTTATTCATAGAAATAGACGTCTAGATCCCCTATAGGAGCACCAGATACAGTCTTCTCTTCGGCTGTCCTCCTTAGGAATCGTCAAGAAGCTCTACTCCCCAAGATGAATGTATTCTCCGTGAATGGCATCTTTGAGTTTCTTCCAAATTCTCGAACTTTCCTGACTTGATCTATTCCTTGTGGATAGCTTCCCTTGAATGTCTCGGGGTTTGGGTACCCACTATGGTCATAATCTTGGACCTTAACTAAGGAACCCTCTTTAAAAGCTAAAAGTCGCTGGATAGTAAACCTCGCACGTTTACCAGTGGTTTTTATCTTTAAAAGAGTTATCTCTCCTAATAGAAAGGAGATGATAAGACCCGCGGGCTTCTTAAAAGCATCGGCCTCCTCTTGGGCGTTATACAAGAACCCACAGGCTTCCTAAAAGCAACCCCGCCTCCTCTTGGGCTTCATACAAGGACCCTACGGCTTCTTAGAAGTATTCACAGCCTCCTCTTAGGCTTCGTATAATGATCTCTTCCCCCGGGAATGATAGCCTCCTCTTGGGCTTAGTACAAGGACCCGTCGGCTTCTTAAAAGCTTCTAGCCTCCTCTTGGGCTTCGTACAAATTGTCCCGATGACCTCCTAGAGGTATAGGAACAGAACTTAGTCATCTGCATAGAACAGTCCTTTCGTAGAGTCTACTACTGTTTCTCAAAGCATAGTACAAAAGATGAAACTCTAGACACGGACAGTCTAACTTCCTTGAGTCTCAAAGACATTCTCAAGCACTCTTCAAAAATAGGAAGGAAACCCGCAGACTCGGACAGTCTCAATACCCTTTGGATTTCCCGTTTCCTCAAAGGAAAGGAAACCACCCCGATCCTCAGATCTAACCTATGAGTACAGTGATGCTCATATAAGAACTGATTTTCTCTTTCAAAATCAGTATACTAGACCTGTCACTTAACTGACACAGTAACCTTAGCCTTCTCTTGGGCTTTGTACAATGATTCTCCCCAGCGGAGTCAAACAACGTTTTAGCCTCTCTCTCGGGCTTCGTACGAGACACACAAAGACTCCATCGTCGGGTCAAAAACTTTTAGCCTCCATCTCGGGCTTCGTACGAGATACAAAAAACTCTATTGTTGAGTCAAATAGCCTCCATCTCGGGCTTTATACGAGATACCAAAAGATTCCACCGTCGGGTCAAAAACTTTTAGCCTCTCTCTCGGGCTTTGTACGAGACACAAAATAGCCTCCTCTTAGGCTTTGTATAATGATTTTCCTAGCGGAAATTAGCCTCCTCTTAGGCTTTGTATAATGATTTTCCTAGCGGAAATTATCCTCCTCTTAGGCTTTGTATAAAAAAACCACTGGTTGATCCAATCAACCTTTTAGCATCAAAGTTGTGCCTCGTTCACAGTACACAAACATCAACAACTCCTTTCCCTCCATCTAATCGCTGTAAGCGGCAAGCCTCTGGATCATCTATATCCATGCCAATGTCCCTCTTTTAGCATGAGAAATTCCTAAGGAAAGATGGCATTGCTCTACACTGAGTTAAAGTCTTCTCCTTCAGGTTAAAACCCTTTCTTCGGAAATTATGGCATTGCTCGGATCCGCGTATCCCAGTTAAAGTAATTCTCCTTCTCCCCTCTTTAGAGATGACAAATTCTCTCTAAAACCAAGGTCTTTCAGCTTCACGTCTTGGGCTTTGAACAAGACACAAATAGACCTTTCAGCTTCACATCTTGGGCTTTGAACAAGATACAAACTACCTTTCGCTTCACGTCTTGGGCTTTGAACAAGACACCAAAAACACCCATTTCCTCCCATAGAATAGGAGGAACTACGAACGCTCTGATTTCCCTGTTTCGGTAAATGGGAATACGTAGGCATAAGATCGAAAGAAAAGATCTTAGCGAGCACAATCAACAAAAAACCCAAATCCCATATCTCCATCAATCAAAAGCAGTAATTCAAAAACATCAGTCCTAACATCCTAATCCTTGTTCCCCGCCAGAAACCTTCTGCCCAGATAAAAAGAAAGAAACCGTATTGGCGAAAATACAAATAACCAGTACAAAGGCCCCCCACATTGATAGCATTCGTAACCTAACAGACCGCTGTTTAAACTCAGTATGCAAGCAGGGTTAATTGGAGACATCTATTTCCCTTCCTTATTCAGTTCACAATAGGATAAAAAATGAATCGACCTGTAGTTTTAAGCTCAAACCGCAGAGAGCGACCAGCGCTTAAGAACCGCGTCCAAAATCGCTCGCTACAGGGTCGTTACGTCGAGATCTGATATCGTCAGTGGCTATGATGAAAGCCAGGTTTTCTGTAAAATCCTCTTGAGACGATTTCTTCCATTGGACCCTATAGTTTGGGGCAAGTGAGGAGCTCAAAGGGCCATTGGTTGCGTATGAGAATCAGCACGCAGTCGATCAACAGAAGCATGAAGTGCCAAAGTAATCCCCAACATGGGGTTTCTCTTCCTCAGCAAGGTGCCAAAAGGCATTTTTTCCCAACAAGGTTTTAAGATCGTCATCCGGCCTCAGCAAAAATAGTTAAAGTTTTATCATTCGTGGCAGAGTATCATGGAAATTCTGATTATCTTCCCCAACAAGAGTTCAGAAGATTACTCTCCCCCGGTCAGGTTGGTGAAGTTTATTGCTTGTTAGCTCGAATTCGTATTCCCCGTACAAGTCTTGAGTGTTGGGTTAGTGTTTCTCAAGCTTGCGGTGAAGTGGTTTTCGTCTCCCCAACGGAGTAAGGGTAGAATGTTGTCCCCTAGTAGAGCTGATATCGTTAATCGTCGTTCCCCAAGCAGATTTGTGGGTGTTGTTTAGTTGTCCCCAGTGTCATACCCCAAATTTTGACCACTAACATTTCCCATCATTGTACAAATCATCATCACAATATGGATGGACCATCATACCTCATCAATCTCCTCAAAGATTATTGAGCCTTCACTACAATCCAATTTAGGGTTTCAAGCCCTCTCAGAGCTCTTAGACAAAGGATCAATCAAGGAATGACATGATCTTTAACTTGTCTAGCCTCTCAAACATCCCCAATGGATCAAGAGGACTCCCAAAGCAAGAATCAAGCACAAGGTTGCAGCATTATGAGTGGATTAAGCCTCAAGATCGCCAGTGTCACCAAATTAGGGTTTTGGTCGACCAGGGCCTCCAGATGGAAACTTTCCTCTAGGAATGAGCCAATGCTTCAAAGTATAATCTAAGATGCTCTAAGGGACATCATGAACCCAACCATCAAGTCAATTTAGCCTCAGGGGATGCATTCATCAAAAATCAGGAATTAGGGTTTCTTGACCTAATTCACCCCTAAGTTGACTTTTGGGACAAAACATGAGCCAAGACCTCAAGGGAGGATTTGAGGGTCTCAAATACATCACATTGATCCATTTGCAACAATGGATTGACCCAAGAAACTTGATCAACAAGTTTCAAGCTCATCAGAACCACAATTAGGGTTTCGCGGGAAAAAGTTAACTGTATCTTTGACTTTTGACCCAGGCATGCTCCCAAACTTTGGGACATGATTCAATACACCCTATAACACCTATGAAATCAATCCATCAAGTTTTATTTAGGTCAATGACTTGATTTCATAGAGGATCGCACAGTTTGGAATTCATCTGACAAAAAGTCAATTGTGCACAAAAGTCAACTTTGACTTTTTGAGATTTTTCACAATTATGGTTCCTTAACCCTAAAATGATGTTAATGTGTGATTGGAATCATCATTCATCAAGAAAAATCAAGAAAAGTGGGATAACTTGTAAAAGGGGTAACCATAAAAACTTAGAAAATTTTCTGAGTTATGGAACAAAGTGGCTAGGGTACCAACTTTGGACCATCATACCTCCTAAACCACAAGGCCATTTCTCCCCATTCAAAGTTGGATTTGTAGCTCTCATGGCCCTCTACAAAAGCTTCAAACACAACTCATTCCAATTCCTCATGGATTTTAAGTTATGGAATGATCAAAATAACAAAAAGTGAAAATGTCACTGTTTTCCAACACAGTGAAATTTTCACTAAGTCAGAATCTGCCTTCACTTTTTCCAAATGTAGGGGCATTTTTCACTTGGATCCAAAAGGTATCAAAACCAATTATGATCAAATAGATGTTGTATCATATGAGGGCTTTCCAAAATGGCCAAGAACTCCATCAAATTCCACTTGAGCCATGAGATATGACAATGGCAATATGCCTTGCTGAAGACTGTCAAAGCAAGGCAGATTTGTGCATTTTGCTCGATTTGCCAAATTTGTGCAAATGGAAAACACACTTATCCATCTGAACACCTCAGGGGGAGACCAAGGAGGGACAAACACTGATCCATCAGCCTCCCAAGTCTTTGGAACCAAAAGTAGCATGCCAAACTTAGAAATACCTAAAAGAGGGACAAGACTCCAATTTTGTTTTGGAGCATTTAATGGATGCACCAAGGTGGCATGGACTGAGTCATTTCCAATTGAATTCAGTCAAGACATATCCAAGACCAAGGGAACCAGCAGCTTGTGCCCTAACCTCTAGTTAATGGATAGAGGAGACTTGGATTCTCATTGATCAACATTTGCCAAACCTCTGCAGCAGTTGCCAATCACTATTGCTCCCAAAACAAACTTGCTCTACTATAAATAGAGCTCATTTGTGATCAGTTTGAGTACACCAAAGCCATCAAACAGATGCTTTCCTCAAAATCTCCTTCTTCACTCCAAAATTGCCTTCCAAAGCAAGTCACTATCGGGTTTTGAGTTTGAGAGCAATTCCAATCAAACCAATCACACACACACTTCATAAACATCATATAGAATTGATCCAAACACTTAAACAACATCTGAAACACTGATTTCACAAAATCACTAGCCAACTGCTCAAGGTTTTAACCAAGTTGCAGTTGGGATACCATCTTCAGTTCCAGCTTGTTTCAAACCATTCCAAGCACTCAGGCACATCACTTGGCACCTAGGGAAGCTATCTACATCATTGGAACCTAGCTGTAACACCTATAACACAAAACACGATCACCAGCTGCAAGAGGTAAGCATGAGCTCTTCAAACTCTATGATCCATGCATTTTTTACTGCACAAGAATTTGGCCATATGTTCATAATCATGCATGGAGTGTTTTCCCTCAATCAATTACTTTGTTCGAATCGTGTATGGAATTTCTGAGCCTTCATGCAAATTTTAGGGTTCTTGAGGTTTCTCTTTGATTTCTTATTCCATGCTTAAAATAAATGAAATTAAAGACCATAGACATAATCGTGAGGTGAAAACGAGTAGATTAATATGTAGATTGCATGATATAATCAAGTATTCAGTGAGATTGATGAGAAAACACAAATCTGGGCAAAACAGAGCACGCGGGCAAGGCCAAGATGTTCTTGGCGCCCTTTTTCAAATATTTGAATATTTGAATTTTTGTGATTTTATTTAATTGATTCAAAAATTAATTTCTCTCTAAGTTTTAATGATTTTGAGTTGGTTCTTTTTTTAATAATTCACAAAAATGTTAAAATATTTTATTTTAACAAAAAATCCCAAAAATATTATTTATTTCATATATTTGATATTTTTGCAAAGAATTAATGTTTTATTTGTTTTTAACATTTGAAATATTTTTTTTCTCCCTTGATTTTCCAAACTTAATTGATTTCCAATTATTTTGTGGGTATAAACATGATTTTTCAAACATTAATCCAATACCACAATTTGTTTTTCACACATGTTTAACAATTTTGATCATTTTTAATTGAATTTCTATTCAATTAAAATATATTTTGAAAACAAATTAGGGTTTTGATCAATTCAACCATCACAAATCTTTTTCAAACATTTTGGGCCTCTTGGTAGAGTGTAAGACCCAACCCTTTGTAAAACCAAACCTTTTTGGGCCTCAGTGTATTGTATAACTCCCGATCCCATCAAAAAGTTCGGCGCGATCGTCGCCTTTTTAACAAAAACAAAACCTTGGGCCTCTCCTTGAGTTGCAAGCCCCATCTTTTCCTTTAAAATCATTTTTGGGCCTCTAAAAGAGTGTAAGACCCAACCCCCTTTTAACCAAAACTTTTTGGGCCTCAGACATAGTATAAGTCCCTCCGCGTTAAAAAAGAAATCTCGCACGATCGCCAGTTCAAAAACAAATCATTTGGGCCTACCCTCGTGTTATAAGCCCCATTCTTTTTCTTTAAACACCTTTGTGCCTCTTGAGAGAGTGTAAGACCCATTCCTTTGTACAGAAAACCTTTTTGGGCCTCAGTCACTTGTATAAGTCCCTGTACAAATTCAACAATGCAATCACTGATAAAACCTTGGGCCTCTCCTTGAGCTGTAAGCCCCAACAATCTTTTCAAAGCACTATTTCCTTTGATTTAGAATATAATATTGTTATCAAAGCTTTCTTTGTTGAACAACTAACAAAACAACATGGAAGCTCTACAACCGAGTAAGTGTTTACCCGCTTTCTTTATCCGCTTTCATATATATATATATATATATATATATATATATATATATATATATATATATATATATATATATATATATATATATATATATATATATAACTGTATTGTGGGGCTGCTCACTGTAAGTCTTCTTTCACAAACTTTTATATAATCGTCAAATATCCACTGTGTAATACTAGTATAGTTATTTAGAGTTTTCCTCAGCAACTACGTCTAGCACTAGGTAAAGCCTTGTTGGTCACTCTTAAATACAAACAAAACTAGATCCCCATAGGATTACCAGACACAGTCTTCCCTCCTCTTGGGGTTAAACAATATGGAGACGTGAAAGCCAGCATTCTCGGTGAACCCTTTCTCAGACTGTCACTCTTAGAAATCGTCAAAGAGACTCTACTCCCCGGAGATGATCTTTTCTCCGTGAATGGCATCTCTTGAGTTTCTTTCAAATTCTCCGACTTTCCTGGCTTGATCTATTCTCGGTGAATGGCATGTCTTGAACTTCTCGGGGTTTGGGGACCTACAGGCTTCTTAAAAGCATCCCCACCTTCTCTTGGGCGTTGTACAAGGACCCTTCGGCTTCTTAAAAGCTCTCATGCCTTCTCTTGGGCTTAGTACAAAGACCCAGAGACCTCTACAGGTATAGGAACAGAACCTAGTCATCAATTTGCTAGAGCTGTCTTTTTGAGTCAAGTGTCAGACCAGTTAATGGGTTGACCTTCATCCCTTAACATACCAGCTTTCTCTTGGGCATCATACAAAGATCATTTACTATCTGAGAATCAATTTCTCAGAACACCAGTAGACTTGGACAGTCTCAATACCCTTTGGATTTCCCATTTCCTTATAGAACAGGAAATAACCCTGATCCTCTGATCAGTGCCAAGGCACAACCATACCTTTAATCTTTCCTCTCATAAGAACTGATTTTCTCTTTATCCAACATACTGGACCTGTCACTAAACTGAAATAGTCACCAGCATCAATAGCCTCCTCTTGGGCTTCGTACAATGATTCTCCCCAACGGAGCTAAACTTTTCACACTCTCTTGTTGAGTATAAAAGACTCTCTTGTTGAGTCAAACCTGTTTAGCCTCTATCTCGGGCTTCGTACGAGATACTAAAACACTCTCTTGTTGAGTATAAAAGACTCTCTTGTTGTGTCAAACCTCTTTTAGCCTCCATCTCGGGCTTCGTACGAGATAAAAATCACTCTCTTGTTGAGTATAAAAGACTCTCATGTTGATTCAAAACCTTTTAGCCTCCGTCTTAGGCTTCGTACAAGACACATAAAAGCACTCTCTTATTGAGTCAACCCTTTTAGCCTCTCGCTTGGGCTTCGTACGAGACACATAAAAACACCCTATTATTGGGTCAATAGCCTCCTCTTAGGCTTTGTATAAGAAAACCCCGGTTGAGTCAATCAACATTTTAGCATCAAAATCTGTGCCTTTCTCACAGTATACAAACATCAACAACTCCTTTTCCTTCATCTAAATTGCTGTAAGCGGCAAGCCTCTGGATTATTTACATCCACGCCACTGTCCCTCTTTTAGCATGAGAAATTCCTAAGGAAAGATGGCATTGCTCTAAACTGAGTTAAAGTCTTCTCCTTCAGGTTAAAAATCCTCTATAAAGGAAATTATGGCATTGCTGGGTTCACATATCCCAGTTAAAATAATTCTCCTTTATAATCAGTCAACCAACAGTTGTGACAAACAGACCAAATATCCCCTTTTAGAGATGACAAGTTCTCTCTTATCAATAAACCCTTTAGCTTCACATCTTGGGCTTCGAACAAGATACAAATAGACCCTTCAGCTTCACATCTTGGGCTTTGAATAAGATAGAAACCACATTTAGCTTCACGTCTTGGGCTTTGAACAAGACATAAAAACAACCTTTTTTCCTCCCATAGAATAGGAGGAACTATGATCGCTCTGATTTCCCTGTTTCATCAAACGGGAATACGTAGGCATAAGATTGAAAAAATCTTAGCGAGCATACCAATAAAAAACCCAAAACCCAGTATCTCCACCAATTCAACCCAAAAGCAGCAGATTTAAACACATCGTCAAAAACCTCACAAATAATCCAGACACTGTGTTCTTAACGAAATAACCGAAGATTAGGCCCCACATCCACATAGCATTTGTAACCTAACAAACCGCTGTTCAAACTCAGTATGCAAGCAGGGTTAATTGGAGACATCTATTTCCCTTCCTTAATCAGCTCAATAGGATAAAAAATGAATCAAACTGTAGTACCCCAAGCGATAGTGACTCAGGATCACAAAAATCGCGCTACACCAAGCAGGTCAAAAAGCCAATTGTCATTGGTATTTCTCTTCAGTAGAGCCCTGGGGCATTTCCAGCAGAGGTTGGTGATAGAATGGGGGTTTGGTTTGATTTTCAAGCAGAGCGTATGAACATAGAAACAGTTCAGTTTGTCGCGTGTTTGCGGGATGGCATGATTTATTCTCTCTAGTAGAGTTTCTCTCCCCAGCACTGAAATGTCATCATCCTCAGTAGAACATATTCTCCCCAGCAAGAGTGCAGAGGACTGCTTTCCCAGGTCAGATTGGTTTATTATCTCCCCAACAGGTAGTCAGAGGTTGGCTATCCCGGATAAGATAATGTTACATCTCTAGTATGAGACTTGTTGGATGTCACTCCATGGAAGAAGATTGTTTCCCCAGCCGGAGTCGTATTTTGATTAGTACTCCCCAGCAAGCATTCAAAAGTTGATTGCCCTAGGTTGGACAGTATTGTAATTCCAGCAGAAGACTTGTTGGGTATCTTTCTCGGGCAGAGATATTATCTTCCCCACAAAGTCTTGGTATCTACTTTCCTCGTTAGGTCAGAAGGTGTAATTTCGCCAGTAATGGTATAATCTTATCCCTAGCAGGGTAAGCTTGAAGGCATTTCCCCAACAGGAGGTTAAGCTCAACGATATTCCCCAACAGGTTTGGTAACATTGACTTCCCTCCCCAAGTAGAGCCTGGTGTTAACCTCGCAACGTTTTGTTCAACGGTGGTTGACATACCCAGCAGGTCTTAAGTCCAATGGTTATTGGCACTTTTCAGTATCATGTTTTGGGTTCCTTCTTCAGCAGTTGTCATTCTTAATCCCTCAGCAGAAGGGAAGTTCTCTTTGGGTTTCATCTTCAGTAGAGGTTGTGGTCAGGAAAGTCGTTCAGTGTGACATCCTCGACAGGGTTTATGACATAGGAGATAATTTAGTTTGTCATCCCCGGTGGAGTTGCCTTCATTTTTAGCGTTTATTTTTCTGAAGCGCCTTTCTTGAATTGCATAAGCATTTTTGCATTGGATCCTCCTAAACGCGTAGCATTTCCATTTCGTATGGAGCATTACACCATAGAAAAATTCAAACATATGCATCTGAAGCATAAGCCAGGTTTGATATCCTTTGCCAGACGTTTTCTCAGCAGAGAGTGATGTATTTCAAGAGATTCAATCTTAAATGGTCCCTGTTGAAATTGCCACTAATTCGTTCATCTTACTGGTGTTCCCCGGCAGAGTTGTCTGGTTAAACTTCTATTTGCCCCAGCGGAGTCATTTTCCCTTCAGGTCTTAAATCTGTTAAGTCTACTTCTTGCATATCCTTTCCCAACTATTGGTTGGTATCCTTCGTTGTGAGTTTGACTTTGGTCGGCGTTCTTGTTTATCCTAACTATTGGTTAGTATCTTCTACCTCAACTATTGGTAGGTATCCTTTATTGTGAGTTTACCTTTGGTCGGCGTTCTCGTTTATCCTAACTATTGGTTAGTATCTTCTATCCCAACTATTGGTTAGTATCCTTCGTTGTGAGTTCGCCTTTAGTTGGCGTTCTCGTTCATCCCACCTATTGGTTGGTACCCTTTGTTATCCTAACTATTGGTTGTTATCCTTTGTTATCCCAACTACTGGTTGGTACCCATTGTTATCCCAACTACTAGTTGGTACCCTTTGTTATCCCAATTATTGGTTGGTAGCCTTTGTTATCCCAACTATTGGTTGGTACCCTTTGTTATCCCAACTATTGGTTGGTACCCTTTGTTATCCCAACTATTGGTTGGTACCCTTTGTTATCCCAACTATTGGTTGGTATCCTTTGTTATCCCAACTATTGGTTGGTACCCTTTGTTATCCCAAATATTGGTTGATACCCTTTGTTATCCCATATATTGGTTGGTACCCTTTGTTATCCCAACTATTGGTTGGTATTCTTTGTTATCCCAACTATTGGTTGATATCCTTTGTTATCCCAACTATTGGTTGGTACCCTTTGTTATCCCAACTATTGGTTGGTATCCTTTGTTATCCCAACTATTGGTTGGTACCCTTTGTTATCCCATCTATTGGTTGGTAAGCTTTGTTATCCCATCTATTAGTTGGTACCCTTTGTTATCCCAACTATTGGTTGGTACCCTTTGTTATCCCAACTATTGGTTGGTACCCTTTGTTATCCCAACTACTGGTTGGTACCATTTGTTATCCCAACTATTGGTTGGTACCCTTTGTTATCCCAACTATTGGTTGGTACCCTTTCTATCCCAACTATTGGTTCGTACCCTTTGTTATCCTAACTATTGGTTCGTACCCTTTGTTATCCCAACTATTGGTTGGTCCCCTTTGTTATCCCAACTATTGGTTCGTACCCTTATTTATCCCTGGTGTTGGTTGGTCCCTTTTCTATCCCAACTATTGGTTGGTACCCTTTTTTATCTCAACTATTGGTTGGTATCTTGTATCCGTTTGCTATCCCAACTGTTGGTTTGTATCCGCTGTCTCCAAGTCCACCTTCGGTTGGTAAACAATTTATTGTTATCTCCCTGCAGTTTGCAAATTTCTGGGATCTTTTGGTATTCAATCTTTGTGTACCTTGAATATCTGAAAGCCGTTGCTATCATTCCTTCATGTCCAAGTTGATTGAATAGGGGCAGCTGTTGCACCCCAAAATTTCCCTCCTGTTCTTAACTCTAAATGGCTTGTGTTTCTTTTCATCGGCATCGTCATTTTACATTTGTATGGTTCTTTTGGGCATGGGATCATGGTTTTTCTTGCACCTCTGCATTTCATCCAGTTCAGAGGACATTTCAGCAGTATACAGAGCTAAGCTAATGGCTTTAAAGGTCTTTTCGAGCATTTATTTTGCTCCCTGGATGATTTGATTATTAGAAGTTCTGACAGTCATTTTTGCTCAGGGATTCGACACTGGACAGTATTACTTCAGCATGATATTTTGAGGTGTCAGGATGAATTTGTGTCTTATTTCAGGTGTTACTCAGTAGCAATATCAGTTATTGAGTTTTGAACGCTTAACAGGGTTCAGAACAGCTGTCAAAGGCTACTTCTCCAGGTTTCCTTCCAAAAGGCGCCAAAATTCAAAATTGGGACTAAGTAATCGGTTACTGCATATAGGGTAAGCGGTTTATCTGAGCGAAGTTTGAAAAAATTAACTTTCAGCAATTGTGATCATGTGATTTCCATGTGCATTGTAAAAAGGATCTAGAATTGATTCAACTTTGGTTCATTTCCACCATTTCCTTCCAAAGTTCAAATTCCTTCCAATATTTTCCACTCTAATTCCACATTCCCTTTCCTAATTCATTCTTCACTTCCAATTCCACTCACTAAACCTCATACCCAAACTTAACTCCTAACCTAGGGGTTATTTAACCAAATTAATTCCAAATCTCAAAGGAGAATCATCATTTTCACACATAATTCACTCTCAATTTTCAGAATTCTCTCTCAATTCTCTCTCATATTTTCACTCCCAACCTCCATTTTCAACCTCACTTAGAGCTCTTCCATAGAGGTTAACAAGTTATTCATTGGAACTTGTTAATTCTTGAGCTAAACTCTCTCATTACCACTCCATTACTTGATTTCATTGGTGATTTTTGTTTGGATCTAGATCTGAATTTTGGAGGTGCTTATTGGAAGTGATTTTGAAGCATTTCTAGCTTATTACTTGGATTTTCAGCTTTTCTTGCAAGGAGATCTTGGAGTTTTGGTTTTCTAGCTTGGATTCATTGATTGCAGCTTTACAACACTTGCCAAAGCAATTCTCGGCTTTATAGGTTGGTTAATTTCAGATCTACACTCGATTTAGCTTAATTTCAACTTATGCAATGTAGATCCATGGGTTTTAATGTGTTTTGATCCATTTGCTTGATTTTAATTGTTGGTGTTGTTGTTTGGTTGGATCTAATTGATGTTTGATTGCTGTAATTCAATGTAATTTCGTGCTTAATTGATTGCATGTCCATTTGGATGTTTGGATAAGTCATTTGCTGCTAAAAAGTGCTTTTGAAACTTGTTTTTTCTGCTACTGTCCCAGAGTTACCGGTTACTGCATATAGGGTAACGGGTTACTCTGTTGTTGTTCTGCGTGTTTTAGCTGATTTTGAACTAAGTAACTGGTTACTACATATAGGGTAACCGGTTACCCTGTTGTTTTTCTGCGTTTTGGCTGATTTTGAACTGAGTAACCGGTTACTGCATATAGAGTAACCGGTTACCACTGTTACAGAATGTGATTTTCATGCATTTTCTTGCTTGTTTGGGTTCCTTAACATCTCTAAACTTCATGGATTGATATGATGTTGATTTTTGGATTATTCTTGAGCTGTTTCACCTCACATGAGGGTTTGAATGTGATTTTCCAACACGCGAGTTTTGGTTTCCGTAATGAATATGCATGATCCTTTGAGTTTGCATTCTTGATGTGTTATTCATATTGCATAATCATGTGTTTCATTGCCAATACATGATCTTGATGTTTGCATTGCTGAATGGATGACCCGTGTTCATGTTTGCATTCGATTCTATGATTGCATGTTCATTCTAAATGATTAAGTGTTGATTTCTTGGATCATCCATGTTGCTTTTGAAATATGTTAATGTATGCAATGTCTTTGGTTTGTTCACGCCTATTTGTTGGATGCTTAATTGGATACATGCTTAACATGATTGTGCATTATTGAGATCTTTCCATGAGCATTTGGATAGATGCATTGTTTGCTGCCTGAGTTTTCACAGCTGCTCTCTTGGATTGTCATGTGCTGTCAATTGTATATCCTTGCTGCCTGCTGCTTTTTACGCTCGTTTTGTGATAGAAACTTAAGCTATTAAATGATGTTTGGTGTATTGGTTGGATTTTACTGCTGCACATGTGCAGGAGTGCTCTACAGTTTTTAGCTTGTTTCTCTTTGTTTTGTTTTGCTTTTGCATGTTCCCTTAGGATTCCCTAGTCCAACTTAATTTCAGATTAAGCTTGGAGTGGGATAGACATTAGGAGCTAATATTTGCATGATAACGTTAGGTAGAATTTTCCCCTTCTTACCTCAACCTTAGAGCCATTTTGCATGACAACATTAGGATAAAGTTCCCTTAGTGCTTTTTCCTTTCACCTTTGAGTCTTCTCTTCTCATCTCAAAAACAAGTCCAACACCCTTAATAAATGCAACGAGCATTGTGCGCCACGAGCCTTAAGTACCTAGGAAATGAAGAATGAGGGGTCTCCCTTCACTCTTTTAGATTGTTTAGCATACGTCCCATTGGGAGCGACCATGCGACGCATTCGCTCTTATGTCATAGACTTTAGTGCAATGTGAGTTTCAAACTAACTTCAATCCACTTCTGCCTAAAAAGCATACAAAAATTCAAATCTTTTTTATCCTTCGGGATTGTTGGGTTTCAAATCATTTTTAGAAAAGAGCACGTTACTTCCGTTCAGTCGCAAACAGGCATCGTCCCTAAATATCGGACGCGAACCTAACGTCGCTCATAAAAAAAACACATACCGACCCGTAGGTCGAACTACGACTACTCTGATTTCCTCTCTCTGGTTAGATTGAGGATACGTAGGCATGAGACGGCGATGTCTCGGCGAGCAACCTCCCCCTCTAGTGCGTAGTCCGTCGAACTACGTCGACTCTGATTCTTCGTTCCTCCACCAAGATACGTAGGTATAGGGTTGCGATAATCCTTGCGAGTCCGTTTTTGTTTTCCCTTTTCATTTTCCATTTCCGTTTAGCAGTAGGCTTTAGATAACTCACCCTTTGATTAGACAACAAGTGTGGATCCCATCGAGTATGGTGGACGCGTGGGGGTGCTAATACCTTCCCCTAGTGTAACCGACTCCTGAACCCGGACTATGGTTGCGATGACCATGTCTTCTGCCTTCTTCAGGTTTTTTTCGATCGTTTCCTTTCCCTGCGTCGAGATAAATAACGTTCGGTGGTGACTCTTTTGTTCTGTTTCCGCCAGTTTTTTTCCGCAGTTGCGACACATATCAATCCATGGAAGTTAGAGGAGGAAAGAATGTCAAACAAGCTTGAAAAAACTCAAAAATGGCATTTTGTTACAGTGGTAATCGATTACCACATGCAGGTAATCGATTACCTGCTTGAAAATAGCAGAATTTGGTGAAAAAAGTGCAGAGTAATCGATTACCCTCATATGAGTATTCGATTACCACTATAACAGTGGTAAAAAATAGCAAAAACAGCTTTTCAAAAAGCAATTTTCATCACTTAATCACTTATCCAAACTACCACATGCTTATAGTATGAATTTGTGCACGAAAATTACATCATGTATGAGCAATTAATCACAAATTAAAAGCATTAGACATGAAGATCAAAGATCCAACAAACACATGATTCATCGAACCGAAAAGCTATCGAAACTGCATCGTAAATGCGCGAAAATGATGGAAACAGTAAATTGAGTGAGAATTGACCAACCTACAAGCCGGAGAATCGGCTTGGTGATTGTTGCAAGTGAAATGTAGAGAGAAGAAAGCAAGAAAACCAGAGAATTATGCACTTGCACTTCGAATCGTAGCGAAACTGAGCAAAAAACGCAAAAATGCACAGAGATCGAATTTGCACCGAATTGATTGATATGAACACTTGAGTTGAAGTAGAATTTGTTGTGATTTCAGAAATCCAAACACAATTGAAGTTGAATGAAGGCTTAAGCTTAAGAGAAAGCAATTTCAATGTGAAATTTGCTACTCTTTAATGGTGATAATGGAGCTTTAGTGTGGTTTGAAGAAGAAGATGAAGATGATGGTGTAGAAATTGCAGAAAAATGCAGAGAGAAATGAGAGAATTGAGAGTGAAAAGTGTGAGGAATTTTGAAAATGATTGTGGATCCTTGTCAAAATAGTGGAGCTTTGTTTATATAGAGTTTTGGTTTGGAGTTGCTAGGTTTGGAATGTGCTTTGGAGTTAGCTTTGGAGCTAGCTTGGGAGTTAGTTACACTTAACTCACCGAGTCGGAAGTTGACTCGGTTAGTTAGTTAGTTAACTCGGTGGAGCAATCCCAATGTAAATCCAAATCAAAGGCTCACATACTTGGAAATTAAGGAACATGGTGCACTTAATCCAAAGTGATGCATTGGAATAAATGTAAGGGGAGTGACTTGAATGGTCTTGAACTGTCTAAAATATTCAACACAATGCTAGAACCAAGTCGAACACAAGTGAAAAGAGAGTGCAAAGTTGATATCCTGAAAATGTAGCAGAAACTGTAATTTGCACAGGGTAATCGATTATCCTATTTTGCCTAGCAAAATGGTAATCGATTACCACATGCAAAACTTGCCCAAATTGCTTAAAACAATTGTTATGGCCCCGGTTTCGATTTTCCACCTCTCTCTTTGATGAAAAGGCATGGAACCCTTGTTTTGTGCCTGTTTTGATGATGTGATGACTTTGTGAGGATGCGATTAATCGGGCTTGGAAAACTTGAATATTCCTGCAACAAAATCTTAAAGAAAAAATGTGCTAGTACGTATGCCAGCGATGCGAATGCACATTCTAATGCAAAAGGAAAAAAGGGAGGTCAAATTTAGGGTTACGACAGATCTCACGCAAGTGGTTCTATAAATAGAACCCTTATTCAAAAGCATACACTCTTGATGAAAATTCAGACTGTGAAACCCTAGTCGTATTTTTCCTTTTCTCTTTCTCTCTCACTCACTCACTCAAAGCCTTTAATCGTAGTAGCTAGCATTGAGATTGAAGGAATATGTTCGTGGGGACTGAGTAGAGACGTTGTTGTTCATCATTCAATGTTCGTGATCACTCATTCGATTCAGCATCAAAGGTTTCATCATCACAAGAGGTAACAGTTTCTATGACTGATCATGCCCATTCGTAAGGATCAGTAAAGGGAAAATTTTAATTTCCACTGCATTTTGGATCGCGATTTCCCTTCATATCTAACCGTTATTTTGTTTTGCTTCAGAATCAAATGCATACAAGATCCGTATAGAATAGTCTTGCACCCAACATATTATCTTCTCCAAGATTCAATAATTCGAAGATCTAAAATCTAGATCTTTAGGGAATTTGATTTTTATCTAGATCTCTAGGAAATTTGATTTTTATTTTAATATTATGTGTAAACAATGTATTAATATGGGTAAATAATGTAATATTCTGGGTAAACAATGCAATAACTTTTTTTCATAAATAACCTTACCCACCCCCCTCGGTTTTCAAGATAAACTGAGATATAAGATATGTTAGTTTTGAAAATAATAAAAGTGATGTTGTTGGGGTTCGAATCTTTGTACATAAAGCTTTACCTCTTAGTCTTAATTCCTCCCAGGAGATAAGTTGCGAGTTTTCATGTCGCCCTTCGCTACCTCACTTCTTTAGCCGAGATATTATGCATTTTGCGTCCGTGGTAAAAAGCGTTTTCTGTAGTAGTGTTTACAATAAACACATATGAATATTAATACATGGAAAACAGAAAGACTATGTTCATTACCATGCCTACTCAAAACAAACAAATGTTTGTAAGGAAAAACTTACATCTTTTTACTTTACACACATTATGATTTACTTGCTACTACCAGATGAAATCGAAATATGACATACTTTTGTCTTCATTGTACTTTTCCTTTTTTGCCTAGCCAAACCAACCTTATTTCCATTAGCGGTTATTTGTTCATATTCACCGAGGGGTGCTTCAACTTTATGTACTGGTCATTCATCTTCGACTAGTGGTGCATCATTTTCTGCCACTGCTGCTTCATCCCTTGCATGTCGTGCTTCATCATTTTGCTTCTCAATTTCTCTATTCATTTTACGATACTCGTTTTTCACCTTCTGAGCTTCGGCATAATGAATTAAGTTTACGTTGGATCCTTTTTGCACCTCCGCCGGACTCGGATGATGATCTGCAACACAAACAACATACATGCAACTTCAACAACATCATAAAAATTTGGGAAATCTACATGCAACATCATATGTATATGAATCTATGTCAGCCTTTTACAACCATAATACCAACGAAACACTTCATACCTGCTGCCTAAAGATATGGATATGTGGAACGACATTGTTAGGTAAAAATTTTTTTTTTCACAGCCTTAAAAAATAAACTGCATTCTAGAGACAAATATATACCGAGATTATCTTTAACATGCCTTGGAACCCTAAAGCTATTTATAAATCAAACTATGAGCTCGGTTCTATTTTTCAAAAACATGACCCATTATAAGTACAAATAGAATGTTTCTTTCTCTATACATGTGTGATTTTTGTTCCATTCTTATTTCAAGTTTGTCTTATTCATACCTAAACTTTAATTTTTTTTCTTCTTTTTTCAATAGAAACTTTCTTTTCTATATTCATTTCTTTATTTAACATTATATCTTACTTTTTTTCATAGTACCATTATTTCCAATTGATTATTTTTAAAACATTTCAGTTTAGAATTATATTTTTAAAATGGTCATTCTTTTACTCTTTTATGTATTGACCAATTATTAATTTTAATTTATTTATTTTTAAAATATTTTTTTACAACATTTTCACATTCCTCTAATCTATGTATAACACATTTCTTTTATTTTTATTTTAAATAATTATTTAAAATATTGTTGGCTTTATTTTTCATTTCATCAACATGTCTTATTTCGATAAAATTTTCATTTTCTTTTTCATGTATTTTTTCAAATTTGCAAATAACTGGTGAAAATTTCACATACCACACCATTACCTACGCGAACGCACATATATTTCACTAGTTCACAATAATATCTTTTCACTTTATTTAAATAACACCTTTTCAATTTAATTATTTGAATAACATCACTTCAAATGTTATTTAAATAACAACCCATGTTATTTAAATAACACATATGCATATTATTTGAATAACACTCTTTATAATACCTATTCACATAAATCATATTATATATTTAATAGGTTTAAATAGTTTTTTGGTCCTTGTAAGTTGACGTGTTTTTGTTATTCGTCTTTTTTTTTTCCTTCTGAATAAAGTTTTTAAATGGTGAATTTCATTTGGTTTGTTCCTAAAGTTAAAATTTGAAAAAAAAATCTACGGATTTTTCTTTGAATTTTTTAACAGATTTTAACTTTAGAAACTAAAATTGAAAAAAATTAACTTTCAGAAATTATTTACAAGAAAAAAATATACATAAACAAAAATAAAAAACATGTCAACTTACAGAAAAAAAATTAAAGTTAATCAAGACCAAAAAATAATAATAACATGCATAAATAAAGAATAAAAAAATGAATTAATTAGATAAAACTAAATTTGAAATTATTTATTACTATTACCAAACAAGAAATAACATGGATAAATAAAAAAGAAAAAAATTAAAAAATAGATTCGACATACTCCCTCCGGTAACTATTATAAGCAAACAAAACACCTTAAATCTTGGTCACTATTATAAGTAAAAGTTATTAAATTTTAGACTAATTAATGCTTGTATTACTATTATACCCTTAATTTATTTCAAAAGCATTTAATGTCGGTAGTTGATTCATTAAATAAACTAAGGATATTATAGTAAATTTTATTTTGATTGTACATGAAATCAAGAAAATTAATTACACTTAACTAACTTTCTTAATACGTGTGAAAGTAGTTATTTTGACTTATAATTGTGATCAGAGAGAGTAACATATTGATACCTGTCACCAATCGCAAATAAATGATACTGTATTATCTTGGGGATGCATTGTTAAGTTGTCTGTGGATTTCACAACCATTTGTCAATCAACACCTTAGTGTGTCATACCTTTCTGAGACGCTTAACTTGTTTCTAATCGGTGATAACCTCGAACTATATAAATATCATAATTCACATATGATATTAGGATATAGTCATGGTTTAATGGGAATGGCGATACTGAGCAATCATTGCATAAGCTCTTCAAACTGGTGGAGGACCCAATGTCTATGATGTTAACTCAATTAATGAACTTTTAGAACTACTCCATCCTTCCCACAATGAGTGACCAATTTGAAATAAAATAGTGTCCCAAAATGAACCACAAATAAATGATACTGTATTATCTTGGGGATGCATTGTTAAAGTTGTCTGTGGATTTCACAACCATTTGTCAATCAACACCTTAGTGTGTCATACCTTTCTGAGACGCTTAACTTGTTTCTAATTGGTGATAACCTCGAACTACATAAATATCATAATTCACATATGATATTAGGATATAGTCATGGTTTAATGGGAATGGCGATACTGAGCAATCATTGCACAAGCTCTTCAAACTGGTGGAGGACCCAATGTCTATGATGTTAACTCAATTAATGAACTTTTAGAACTACGCCATCCGTCCCACAATGAGTGACCCATTTGAAATAAAATAGTGTCCCAAAATGAACCGCAAATAAATGATATTGTATTATCTTGGGGATGCATTGTTAAAGTTGTCTGTGGATTTCACAACCATTTGTCAATCAACACCTTAGTGTGCCATACCTTTCTGAGACGCTTAACTTGTTTCTAATCGGTGATAACCTCGAACTATATAAATATCATAATTCACATATGATATTAGGATATAGTCATGGTTTAATGGGAATGGCAATACTGAGCAATCATTGCACAAGCTCTTCAAACTGGAAGAGGACCCAATGTATATGATGTTAACACAATTAATGAACTTTTAGAACTACTCCCTCCGTCCCACAATGAGTGATCCATATGGAATAAAATAGTATCCTAAAATGAATGATCCATTTCAATTTTTAATACACTTTTTCCAATTCTACCCTCTAATTAATTAAACTTTCATCATTTTCAATACATAATTAGGGGTACTATAGTAAAAATATTATTCTCTCTCTTACTTTTTTACACTTTTCTTAATATGTATGAAATGGTGTGTTGGGTCACTCATTGTGGGACGGAGGGAATACTTTACAATTGCTCTGCTAAAGGTATCAAATAAACACATGCTTTTGGCATGCTCACGTATCTTGGTTAAGGACAACACTCTATAGTCCTCTTCTTCCTAAGGAAATGTTCAATATACTTTTACAAAACCTCAAATAGAAGTTCCTATTATATATATATTTTTAGGGAAAAATACAATATATTAATGAATGGCACAAGAAATGCCATAAAAAATACAATAAATCACCCACAGCAGCAAATGAACAACAGGAAAAAGCACCAAAGAAAAATACTAAGTTGCACCCACTACAAGTCTACCAACACCAAAGGTGAAAACCTCTGCCATGTCGGTAAGTACAAAAGAATAATAATACAAAAATACCACCACTAAAATGAAATCCTCTGCTATGCCAGGATGAACAAAAGTAAACTAAGGAAGTCCTAAAAACTCCAAATCAGACAATAAGGAAGTCAAAAACACAGCAGCATCACTAAAGCTCGGACCGGCGGGAGCGAAACAGAACGACCAAAAAACCAATGCACTACTAAGGATAGCAATACAACCAGTAGAAAACTGAACAAGCAATGCACCAAACACGCCTCCAAGAATAGACCAATGTGATTCCAAACAATTAAAATAGAACAAGCCTTGCCTAGAGGCTCAAAATAGCAATGTAACTCGCAACAGACAAAATAACAGACTGCACCTGCTAAAGCCGGAGAACCGAAAACTAGAGGAACAAAATGATGATAGAGCCCCTGGACTAAATACCAGCACTAGTACCAACAAAAAGGACATATTACATTGTAATGCCTAAGTTGGCTCTTGGATCTACATGCCATTGAGTTGTATTAATCTTTAAATTGATTGACTTTATTGATAGCCATCTCCACGAATAATCCTTTGCATCCTCGAATAGTTTTTCGAATTGAATATCCTTGTTACGAAACAATTTGTCATTCCTTGCTTTTCAAATACTCCACACACATGCGAACCAAATTACTCCTACGTTTGAGTACGACTCCCTTCCGCCTCCAACCAGCCCTCCGAGTTGAGTTAAGTGCACCAATCCTTCCCTATACAGGATCATGTTTATCCTCAGCAAATTGAAAATGATCCGCCACAGTCCTGCAAAAAACGGGCACTCAAAAAACAAATGAGAAATTGTTTCGATACTCCTGCATCCTCCGACACAGTTGAGCACATCTCCCCCAATTATACCCCTTCTGAAGAGGTTATCTTTTGTAGCTATTCTATTTTGGAATATCCTCCAAGAAATCCTCCAAGCAAGGCAGGACACTTTCAGAGGGATCTATTTGTGTTATGCCTTAGACCATGTTGGATTAGTGATTATAGGAGAAGTAGGCAGTAAATCCTTGTATGATTCTTTAACATCATAGGAACTTGCATTTTCCCACTCACCTAATTCTATACCTTGTACATCATTCAACCACTTAGATATTTTATTATTATCAACACAACCAAAATCCTCCAGTCTGCCATATTTGTTGATCAACGCTTTATACCACAAACCCCTCCTTTCTGATTTAATTTTTCAATTCCATTTACCCAAGAGAGCCATATTGAAGAATTTCAGGTTTGTAACCCAACCCCTTCATCTAAAGGCCTGCACGCTTTCTCCCATTGAACCCAATTAATTTTCCTTTCCGTGCTCACTACCACCACACAAAAACGATTTGAAAAGAGATTCGAGCTTTGTGATAGCACCCGTTAGAGCTTTGAAGATTGAAAGAAAGTAGATCGGAATCGCGTGAAGGACAGATTTAAGAATCACCACTCGGCCTCCAATCGATAAATGTTGGTTATTCCATCTTGAGAGTCTAGCTCTAACAGTTTCTGTGACAGAATTTCATGTTGCTAATCTCTTAGAATTAGCTCCGATTGGGAGACCGAGGTATTTGAAAGGAGTATGACCCTTCTTATAGTACAACATGTTAGCTACGGCTTCAATCAACCTTTGCTGGATATTAATACCCACCAACATACTCTTGTTAAAGTTTACCGTAAGACCTGACATAATTTCAAAAAGCAATATGTTCGCCTTTATTAATCGAATGTTTGGCCAACTTTATTCCCCTATGAATAGAGTATCATTTGCATATTGTAAGTGCGAAAACTGATCTTGTTCATTCTTGAATTTAAAACCGCTGAATTTACCGCTATCCAGCGCTTTTTTCATTAACAAATTAAAACCTTCAGCAACAATGAGGAATAAGAATGGTACAATAGGATCTCCTTGTCGAAGTCCTCTCCCCATTCTCACTTCCTTAGTCGGGCTGCCATTTACTATCATTGAAATGGATGAAGTTCTGAGGCATTCCATAATCCACCTTCTCCATTTGTCGTGAAATCCCATCTTTAACATCACAAAATCGAGAAAGTTCCAATCCACCAAATCGTAAGCCTTCTCGAAGTCTACTTTAAACATTAAAACTTATTTTTTCCTTCTCCTAGCTTCATCAATAATTTCATTTGTGATTAAAATCCCGTCCAAAATCTTCCTGCCAGATATGAAAGTTGATTGAGGCTCCGAAATCACCGTGCCTATGACTTTTTTACGTATGTTAGAAAGAAGTTTAGAGATGACCTTATAAATATACCTTATCAACGAGATAGGCCTGTAATCCGAAATTTGCACCGAGTTTCTCTTCTTTGGAATCAAAACTATTAAAGTCCTGTTTGATATCATCCCAAAATTATTCTTCCGTAACTCTCATGAAGTCATGTTTGATATCATCCCAAAATTCCGTTTTCATGGAATTCGGTCATAACTCTCATGAAGTCCTATTTGATATCATCCCAAAATTCCTTCACAAAACCAAAGTTCACTCCATCAGGGCCAGGACTTTTGTCGCTATCACATTCCCACACAGCTCTTCGGACTTCCGATTCAAACAATTCTCGCACCATCTCTTCTTTGTTCTCTGCTCCAATACTTTTAAAATTTAAATTCTTCGGCATCACTTTAGCTCTACTTCCTGAATATTGACGACTAAAGTGATCAAAAATCACATTTTTAATCTCCTTCGCCTTCGTTACCCTTCTTCCATTCATGACAAGCCTAAAATCTCATTATCTTTCCTTCTCTTGTTTATGCGACGATGAAAGAACTTAGTGTTTGTGTCTCTGTCCTTTAGCCATCTTGAACGTGCCTTTTCCCAAAGGATTTTACAATTAAGGCTCGAAAGGTCATGAATTTTCAAAGATATATCTCTCTTAAATAACAAAACCTCCTTCGATAGTATAGAATTCTCCGCCCGAATTTCAATTTGATTTAACTTTTCCTTTGCCTCTAGAATCCTTTCTTCCAAATTTTGGGTATAATTGTTGTGCCATTCCTTGAGCATTTTGAGCTTTTCTTTTAAGACGAACATTCCCCAGCCCTCCACTTTTATGTTTTGCCAGTTTTCTTTTATGAAATTATGGTAGCCTTGCACATCCTTCCAACATTTCAGCATACGAAATGGTTTTGGTCCCCAATCTTGGACTAAGTCGCACAACATGATGGGACAGTGATCGGATAATTCCTTATCTAAGCACAATTGGTTACAATTCGGCCAAGTTGACATCCACTTGATAGAGAAAAGAAATCTATCTAATCGGCTCATCACAGAACCCCCAGATCTCGACCACGTGAACCTCCTGCCATGTGACGGAAGATCTACCAACTCTGCCTCTACTATAAACTCATCAAAATCTACTATCTTGTCCCTTCTGATTGCTTCACTACCACCTTTTCTTTCTGGCTTTTCTCTTATAGCATTGAAATCACCCATTAGACAAACGGTTTCTTCTTTCTTCTTTTCCAATCTAGACGATAACTCCTTCCAAAGGTTAGCTTTTCTTCTACCATCGCATGGGGCGTATACACTAACAAGGTTTACTTTTGTTCTGTCTTCCCCCCATTCCCCTTCTAACCAGAGCACATGATCCATCATATGTGCTCTCCGCATAGAAAAAATATTTCTATCCCAAATCACTAGAAGCCCTCCAAACCTGCCTTCAGAAGGTTTGAACGCAAAATCGAAATTGTTAAACCCCCACATCGAATAACAAACAACTTTGTCGATAGAATCTAACTTAGTCTATTGAATGCACAGGAGATTAGGTTTCTATTTACGAATTAAGTTTTGCACCTCCTTCTTCTTTGCCAACCTTCACAAGGCTCTAACATTATAACTAATCAACTTCATAAGCACTAACCAAACTAAAGCACCCTATCCAAGGCACCATCCGACTTATTAAGTTGTTCCCTTCTGTAGCGTGCGATTTTTGTCGGTGACGCGACCACCTTATTGCACATGGTGATCCTCCTCACCGCAATGGTAAGAGGAAGAGTGGAGTGCTACTTTCTGATTTCTTATTTATCCCGTGAAGCTGGAAGGGAAATGAAAGCTATCTAAAACTAACCTTGCACGTGAATGTTTAACTGAACAAATACTTAAAGAGATTCAGCGAGTTTGGGGTTAGGTTATACAATGGGGAGTTGTCAGTTTCCCATCCTATATGTGGTTATCCACAGGTTGTTAGTTTTAGGTTCTTCTTTGTACTTGATGGTGTTTATCTGTTGATGGGTTGGGAATGTTTCTTTTTTGGGAGATATGATAAAGAGTTTTTGATGATTTTGGTGAGGTACTGGACCTCAGTTTTGATCGGTGTGAAGGTACTGGACCTAGAGTTTTTGATTGGTATGCTCGCTAAGATTTTGCAATCTTATGCCTACGTATTCCCGTTTAAAGAAACAGGGAAATCAGAGCAATCGTAGTTCCTCCTATTCTATGGGAGGAAAAGATGTTTTGGTGTCTTGTTTAAAGCCCAAGATTGAAGCTAAAACATTTAGTATTTGTGTCTTGTTCAAAGCCCAAGATTGAAGCTAAAAGTTTGACTGAAAGAGAACTTGTCATCTCTAAAGGGAGACATCTAGTCTGTTTATCACAGTTGTTGGGTAACTGTTTATAAAGGAGGATTACTGTAACTGGGATATTTGAATCCAACAATGCCATAATTTCCTTTATAGGGGATTTATCCTGAAGGAGAAAACTTTAACTAAGTGTAGAGCAATGCCATTTTTCCTTAGAAGTTTTTCATGCTAAGAGAGGGAAAAGTCAGAATGTGTGTAGATTACAAGGATCTGAACAAAGCCAGTCTGAAGGATGACTTTCCCTTACCGCACATTGACATGCTGGTAGACAGTACAACAAAGTTCAAAGTATTTTCCTTCATGGATGGATTCTCGGGCTATACTCAAATCAAAATGGCGCTGAAAGACATGGAGAAAACTTCATTCATCACCCCATGAGGCACCTTTTGTTATAAGGTAATGTCGTTCGATTTGAAGAACGCCGGGGCAACCTATCAAAGGGCCATGACAACTTTGTGTCACGACATGATACACAAAGAAATCAAAGTGTACGTCGATGACATGATCGCCAAATCTAAAATAGAAAAGGAGCATGTGATCCACCTGTCAAAACTATTCGAGCGTCTGAGAAAGTACAACTCCGCTTGAATCCCAACAAATGCACATTCGGTGTGCGCTCAGGAAAACTGCTAGGGTTCATCGTTAGCCAGAAAGGAATTGAGGTTGATCCTGACAAAGTCAAGGCCATTCAAGAAATTCCTTCTCCAAAGATTGAGAAAAAAGTCAGAGGATTCCTGGGACGTTTGAATTACATCTCAAGATTCATATTCCTCATGACCGCGACATGCGCACCAATCTTCAAATTACTTAAAAAGAATCAGGATTGCGTATGGACAGAAGACTGCCAAACCGCCTTCGACAGTATCAAAGAATACCTGTTGAACAACCCACCAATTCTATCACCTCCAGTAGAGGAAAGATCGTTAATCATCTATTTAACGATTTTGGAAGACTCCATGGGCTGTGTACTTGGCCAACAAGACGAAACAAATAGAAAAGAGTCTACCATCTACTATCTGAGCAAGAAATTTACCGACTATGAAACTCGGTACACTATGCTCGAGTAAACTTGTTGTGCTTTGGCTTGGGCAGCCAAACGTCTTCGCCAATACATGATTTGTCATACTACTTGGTTAATATCCGAAAGGGATCCGATCAAGTACGTCTTTGAAAAAACTGCTCTAACGGAAAGGATCGCCCATTGGCAGATGTTTTTATCAGAATACGACATCGAGTACCATGCTCAGAAAGACGTCAAAGGAATTATTTTAGCTGATCATTAGGCTCATCAACCAATTGACGATCAGGAATCAGTCGGATTTGATTTCCCAGACGAAGATGTCATGTATTTAAAAATGAAAGATTGCGATGAACCACTACCTAGTGAAGGGCCAGAACCATGTTCCCAATGGGGACTAATCTTTGACGGGGCTGTCAACAATTATGGAAATAGAATTGGGGCAATCATCATAACACCTCAGGGTACCCACATTCCTTTCACTGCCAGATTGACATTCAAGTGTACAAACAACGAGGCCGAATACAAAGCTTGTATCATCGGTCTCGAAGAAGCATTTAATTTAAGAATTAAGAACTTGGATGTGTATGGAGACTCAACCTTAGTTATCAATCAAATCAAAGGAGATTGGAAGACTTACCAATCAGGACTGATTCCTTACAAAGATTACGCAAGAAAGTTGTTACCATTCTTCAACAGAATCAAGTTTCACTATATCCCTCGTGAAGAGAATCACATGGCTGATGCATTAGCCACCCTATCCTCCATGATTAGTGTAGGTCAATGGAACAATGTACCTAAGATCGACATAACGCGCCTAGAACGACCCGCTTACATCTTCACAATTGAAACAGTCATAAACGACAAACCTTGGTATTACGATATCAAATGCTTCCTTCATAAACAAGAGTACCCGTCTGGGGCATCAAGAAAGGACAGAAAGACCCTCAGGAGACTGGCTGGAAACTTCTTCCTGAACGGCGACACACTCTATAAGAGAAACTTTGACATGGTCTTGCTCCGATGTGTAGACAGACTAGAAGCATACATGCTGATGAAAGAAATTCACGAAGGATCCTTTGGTACTCATGCCAAAGGACACACAATGGCGAGGAAAATTCTGAGAGCAGGGTACTATTGGTTGACCATGGAATCCGATTGCTACAAGTACATGAGGAAGTGTCATAAGTGTCAGATATACTCAGACAAAATCCATGTACCGCCAACGCATTTCAAAGTTCTTTCTTCCCCATGGCCTTTTTCCATATGGGGAATCGACATGATTGGCATGATCGAAACCAAGGCTTCGAACGAACATCGATTCATCTTGGTACCAATTGACTACTTCACCAAGTGGGTCGAAGCAACGTCATACACCAATGTAACCCGACAAGTGGTGGTCCGATTTGTCATGAACAATCTCATCTGCCGTTATGGTGTTCCAAGCCAGATCATTACTGATAATTGATCTAACTTGAACAACAAGATGATGAAAGAGTTGTGCGCTGATTTCAAGATCAAACGCCATAACTCATCTCCCTACCGACCTAAGATGAATGGGGCGGTAGAAGCGGCTAACAAGAACATCAAGAATATCGTTCAAAAGATGGTTGTAACCTACAAAGACTGGCACGAGATGCTACCCTTTGCTCTTCATGGTTATCGCACATCCATCCGCACTTCAACAGGGGTAACCCCTTTCTCTCTAGTATATGGCATGGAGGTAGTGCTCCCCATAGAAGTAGAGATCCCATCAATCTGGGTATTGATGGAAGCTAAGCTAACAGAAGCTGAATGGTGTTAAAGTCGACACGATGAACTGAACCTAATCAAAGAAAAGCGAATAACGACTCTATGCCATGATCAGTTGTATCAGCAAAAAATAAAGAACGCGTTTGATAAAAAGGTCCGACCCCGTGTCTTCAGAAAAGGAGACCTCGTGCTCAAGAAGATACAATCATTCCTCACTGATTCCCGGGGAAAATGGACTCCGAATTATGACGGTCCTTATGTGGTCAAGATAGCCTTTTCAGGCGGCGCCTTGAGACTCGCAACCATGGATGGAGAGGAGTTTGCCTACCCCACATAATCCACCGACAAATTTTTTTTATTTAGGCGAAGTATTTCTTGACTACATCAACATTTGTGTAGTAGGAAAACTCCTCTTCATCCATGGTTGTGAGTCTCAAGGTGTGGCCTGAAAAGGTTTTCTTGACCACATAAGGGCCGTCATAATTCGGAGTCCATTTGCCCCGGGAATTAGTGAGGAATAATTGTATCTTCTTGAGCACAAGGTCTCCTTATCTGAAGACACGGGGTCGAACCTTTTTGTCAAACGCTTTCTTCATTCTTTGCTGATACAACTGACCATGGCATAGAGCCGTTATTCGCTTTTCTTTGATTAGGTTCAGTTCATCGTGTCGACTTTGACACCATTCAGCTCCTGTTAGCTTAGCTTCCATCACTACCCAGATTGATGGGATCTCTACTTTTATGGGGAGCACTGCCTCCATGCCATATACTAGAGAGAAAGGGATTTCCCCTGTTAAAGTGCGGAAGGATGTGCGATAACCGTGAATAGTAAAAGGTAGCATCTCGTGCCAGTCCTTGTAGGTTACAACCATCTTTTGAACGATCTTCTTGATGTTCTTGTTAGCTGCTTCTACCGCTCCGTTCATCTTAGGTCGGTAGGGAAATGAGTTATGGTGTTCGATCTTGAACTCAACGCACAACTCTTTCATCATCTTGTTGTTCAAGTTAGATCCATTATCAATAATGATCTGGCTTGGAACACCATAGCGGCAGATGAGATTGTTCTTGATAAATCGGACCACCACTTGTTGGGTTACGTTGGTGTATGACGCTGCTTCTACCCTCTTGGTGAAGTAGTCAATGGCTACCAAGATGAACCGATGTCCGTTCGAAGCCTTGGGTTCGATCATGCCAATCATGTCGATTCCCCATATGAAAAAAGGCCATGCGGAAAAAATAACTTTGAGATGCGTTGGCGGTTCGTGGATTTTATCTAAGTATATCTGACACTTATGACACTTCCTCATGTACTTGTAGCAATCAAATTCCATGGTCAACAAATAGTACCCTGCTCTCAGAATTTTTCTCGCCATTATGTGTCCGTTGGCATGAGTGGCAAAGGATCCTTCGTGAATTTCTTTCATCAGCATGTTTGCTTTTGGTTTATCTACACATCGGAGCAAGACCATGTCAAAGTTTCTCTTATAGAGTGTGTCGTCATTCAGGAAGAAGTTTCCAGCCAGTCTCCTGAGGGTCTTTCTGTCTTTTCTTGATCCCAGGCGGGTACTCTTGTTTCTGAAGGAAGCATTTGATATCGTAATACCAAGATTTGTCGTCTATGACTGTTTCAATTGTGAAGATGTAAGCGGGCCGTTCTAGGCGCATTATGTCGATCTTAGGTACGTCGTTCCATTGACCTACACTAATCATGGAGGATAGGGAGGCTAATGCATCGTCCATGTGATTCTCTTCACGAGGGATATTGTGAAACTTGATTCTGTTGAAGAATGGTAACAACCTTCTCGCGTAATCTTTGTTAGGAATCAGTCCTGATTGGTATGTGTTCCAATCTCCTTTGATCTTATTGATAACCAAGGCTGAGTCTCCATACAAATCCAAGTTCTTAACTCTTAAATCAAATGCTTCTTCGAGACCCATGATACAATCTTCGTATTTGGCCTCGTTGTTTGTACACTTGAATGTCAATCTGGCAGTGAAAGGAATGTGGGTACCCCGAGGTGTTATGATGATTGCCCCAACTCCGTTTCCATAATTATTGACAGCTCAGTAAAAGATTAGTCCCCATTGGGAACCTGGTTCTGGCCCTTCACTGGGTAGCGGTTCATCGCAATTTTTCATTTTCAAATACATGACATCTTCGTCTGGGAAGTCAAATCTGGCTGATTCCTGATCGTCAATCGGTTGATGAGCCAAATGATCGGCTAAAATACTTCCTTTGACGGCTTTATGATCATGGTACTCGATGTCGTATTCTGATAACAACATCTGCCAACGGGCGATCCTTCACGTGAGAGCAGGTTTTTCAAAGACATACTTGATCGGATCCATTTCGGAGATTAACCCAGTAGTATGAGAAATCATGTATTGGCAAAGACGTTTGCCTTCCCAAGCCAAAGCACAACAAGTTTTCTCGAGCATAGTGTACCGAGTTTCACAGTCGGTAAATTTCTTGCTCAGATAGTAGATGACAGCCTCTTTTTTTTCTCTTGTTGGCCAAGTACACAGCCCATGGAGTCTTCCAAAACTGTTAAATAGATGATTAGCGGTCTTCCCTCAATTAGAGGTGATAGAATTGATGGGTTCAACAGGTATTCTTTGATATTGTATAAGGCGGTTTGGCAGTCTTCTGTCCATACCAAATCCTGATTCTTTTTTAGTAATTTGAAGATTGGTGCGCATGTCGCGGTCATGAGGAATATGAATCTTGAGATGTAATTCAAACGTCCCAGGAATCCTCTGACTTATTTCTCAGTCTTTGGAGAAGGCATTTCTTGAATGGCCTTGACTTTGTCAGGATTAACCTCAATTCCTTTCTAGCTAACGATGAACCCTAGCAGTTTTCCTGAGCGGACACCGAATGTGCATTTGTTGGGATTCAAGCGGAGTTTGTACTTTCTCAGACGCTCGAATAGTTTTGACAGGTGGGTCACATGCTCCTTTTCTGTATTAGATATGGCGATCATGTCATCGACGTACACTTCGATTTCTTTGTGTATCATGTCGTGAAACAGAGTTGCCATGGCCATTTGATAGGTTGCCCCGACGTTCTTCAAACCTAATGGAATTACCTTGTAACAAAAGGTGCCCCATGGGGTGATGAATGAAGTTTTCTCCATGTCTTCCGGCGCTATTTTGATTTGATTATAACCCGAGAATCCATCCATGAAGGAGAATAATTTGAACTTTGCTGTACTATCTACCAACATGTCAATGTGCGGTAAGGGAAAGTCATCCTTCGGACTAGCTTTGTTCAGATCCCTGTAATCTACACACATTCTATTTCTGTACTTCCTCTTTGATTTTGATGGCCATGTCTGGATGATTCCGTCTCTTTCTTTATTTTACTGGCGGACATTCTGATCTTAACGGTAAATAATGTTCCACGATGCTAGTATCCAACCCTGGCAAGTCCATATAGGACCAAGCAAATACATCGGGAAATTCTTTGAGAAGTTTTATCAAGTCTTCTTTGACAGTTAGACTGAGCAGTGCCCCAATCTTAACTTCCTTTCTCTCTTCTTCTGAACCCAAGTTTACTGTTTCCAACAGATTTTTGTGAGGTTCAATGGACCTTTCCTCTTGTCTAAGTAATCGGGAGATCTCTTCTGGAATTTCTTCGTCTTCTTCTTCTTCAGATTCAAATACAGAGAATTCAAAGTTGGGAGAAGGCATTGGATCGGATGTTTCAATGGGGTTTAAAATAAGCAATCTGCATGACGTGATGATTGTTTTTTAGAAGAGATAGAGAGAAATGCAAGAGTGTGTGCAGTGTATTTTTTGAAAAATGCTTGTTTTTGTTATTTTTGAGTTGTTTTTAGGATTACCATTTTCTAAAAAAGCGAAAAGTGAAAACAGGAATAAATGCGGAAATTACAGAACGACGTTATTTATTTATGATTTTGTCGATTCCTGAAAGTACAGCCCTATAAAACAAAACTCTGTCGCTTTGGACGAAGCAAAGAGAGACATTTACAGAAAGTGAGCCCTATCAAAACATCCATTTCACCTGGGTAGGGTGAAAGGTCGAAACAAAGACGACAATTACTTAGACTTATGGACGACTTTTGGGACATCGACAGCAACCCATTGGCGGCAAACTCCTCGGTAAATCACAAAGTCTGGTACTTTCCTTCTTGGTTTGTCCTCAGAAATGACGCTGATTTCTAGCGGAACAGGATCGTTGGAGTCTTCCTCCTAGGCAGAGTTGTCGTAGACGAACTCTTTTGTTGTATCTTGCACAATATTTTCACTCTCAGGCGGGTCTCCCCATCCAGTTGGCTGGATGTCTTCAAGCCTGATACGAGAGCTTTCAGGAGCGGTGTACTTGACCAAGAAGTCGTACTTGCCACTCGGTTGTCCTAAAGTGTCCCATACTTCCGTGGAACAGGAGGAGCCATCCTTCTCGATGACGTTGACCTCAAGAAAAGCATAGTTGATGAATTCTTGTCCTACAATCTTTGAAGATTCATTATTGTGCTGGATATTTTTTGAATGCTCTGAGTAATGATCCCATGATTTGGTGGAGATGCATGTATTCTTTTCAATGATGCTCAACTGATATGCATCGTTGGGCTGACTCTTTTGCCCCAAGGCTCCTGGGTACGGCTGCCAGATAGGAAAGTCATCCATTGGGTCATAATAGTCATAGTCAAAGTTGTCTTTCATTAGAGTGTCCTCCTCTAATGAGTTTGGCAGAGCACGACATTCTTCCAGATCACCATCTTTGTACATCATCTTGACGTCTGATCTTGGTATATATCTCTGACTTTGCGTGGGATAGTAAAATGGCGTATGCGTTTCTTCCGGAGACATATAACCGTCCTCATTGAGATATGACTTCCACTCTTCATCTGTATCAGAGGAGTCATCCTCATTAATGGTATGTACTTCTTGAGACACTGGGTGAAGGAAGCCTCCACTGTGGAAGAAGTTCTGAATGGGATGAAAACTTTCATCGTTAGTAGCAGTCTGGGTACAGGTTGAGGAAAAACCACGACCTTTCTTTGTCTTGTTATCAGTAGGAATTATGACCTGTCCCCATCCTTTTGCATTGTTACTCTCGATCACTTTGAGAGCATCTTTGTATGAGGAAATCGATGTTCCTTTTTCCGGTCAATTCTCATTGCTCACCGAGAGTGCTTGAAATTGGGTTCCAACAACCTCCTCTGGTTCTACACAGGAAAACGATGATAAGTTGCTCACGATTAAGGCATGCTCTCCACAAACTGTGACTAGTTTGTCATTCTTGACGAACTTCAGCTTCTGGTGAAGTGTCAAAGTGACTGCCTCAGCCTCGTGTATCCAAGGTCTTCCTAACAAACAGCGGTATGCTGCCCGGATGTCCATGACCTGGAAAGTGACTTGGAAAGTGTGAGGACCGATAGTTATGGGAAGAGCAACTTCACCGATAACTATTTTTCTAGATCCATCAAAGGCTTTGACGATGACCTCACTGCCTCTCATCGGAGATCCTTGAAATGGTAGTCGCATTGGAGTAGATTTTGGCATAACATTTATAGTTGATCCGGTATCTACCAGTGTAGCGCGATTTTTGTGGTTTCGAATCACTATCGCTTTGGTACTACAATTCGATTCATTTTTTATCCTATTGAAGCTGATGAAGGAAGGGAAATAAATGTCTCCAATTAACCCTGCTTGCAAACTGAGGTTAAACAGTGAAAATTGTTGATTTACAAATGCTATCAAAATAGGGGGTTCGCCCTTTGGGGTTATTTTGTTGAAAACAGTGTCGGGGTTGGGTTTGGAGACCGATGCTATTCGGTTGATATATGGGATTTTGGGTTTTTGATTAGTGTGCTCGCTAAGATTTTTCAATCTTATGCCTACGTATTCCCGGGATAGGGAAATCAGAGCGATCGTAGTTCCTCCTATTCTATGGGAGGAAAAAGGTTGTTTTGGTGTCTTGTTTAAAGCCTAAGACGTGAAGCTAAAGGTGGTTTGTATCTTGTTCAACGCCCAAGATGTGAAGCTGAAGGGTCTATTTGTATCTTGTTTGAAGCCCTAGATGTGAAGCTAAAGGGTTTCGACTTCAGAGAGAATTTGTCATCTCTAAAGAAGGGTCTGTCTGTCACAACTGTTGGGTGACTGATTATAAAGGATAATTACTTTAAGTGGGATCTGTGAATCCAGCAATGCCATAATTTCCTTTATAGGGGATTTTCAACCTGAAGGAGAAGACTTTAACTCAGTGTAGAGCAATGTCATATTTCCTTAGGAATTTCTCATGCTAAAAGAAGGACAGTGGCGTGGATGTAAATAATCCAGAGGCTTGCTGATTACAACAATTAGATGAGGGAAAAGGAGTTGTTGATGTTTGTATGATGTGACCAAAGGATGATTTGATGCTAAAAGGTTGATTGAATCAAACGGGGTTTCCTTATACAAAGCCTAAGAGGAGGCTATTGGCCCAACAAGAGGGTGTTTTTATGTGTCTCGTACGAAGCCCGAGATAGAGGCTAAAAGAGTTGACTCAACAAGAGAGTGTTTTTGTATGTGTCTTGTACGAAGCCCAAGACGGAGGCTAAAAGGGTTTTACTCAACAAGAGAATCTTTTATACTCAACAAGAGAGTGTTTTTATATCTCGTACAAAGCCCGAGATGAAGGCTATTGGAAGATCGACTCAACAAGAGAGTTTTTTTATACTCAACAAGAGAGTGTTTTGTATCTCGTACGAGGCCCAAGATGGAGGCTAAAAAGGGGTTTAACTCAACAAGAGAGTCTTTTATACTCAACAAGAGAGTGTTTTTGTATCTCGTACAAAGCCCGAGATGGAGGCTAAAAGGTCTGACTCATCAAGAGAGTCTGAAAAGGTTAGCTCCGCTGGGGAGAATCATTGTACACGGCCCAAGAGGAGGCTAACTTCACTGAAGAAGGATCATTGTACAAAGCCTAAGAGGAGGCTATCTTTCCTGAGGAAAGGATCATTATACAAAGCCTAAGAGGGGGTTATGGTTACTGTTTCAGTTGAGTGACAGGTCCAGTATATTGGTTAAAAGAGAAAATCAGTTCTGATATGGGTAACGTCGTACTCATGGATTTGATCTGAGGATCGGGATTATTTCCTGTTCTCTAAGGAAAGAAGGAATTTAAAGGAGCTTTAGACTGTCCTGTAATACCTCAAAATTTGCCCTCTTATCTCTCTCCAATAATTGGCTTATGCTTCATTCATTTGCATTTTAGCTAGTTCATGCATATCATTGGGTTCGTTGGTTATGGGATCAAGGTTCTTTGATATTTGACAGTTAGAACTATCTTGGTATTTTCTGGAACTTTTATGTTCGGCTCAGAAGCCAATTCATCAAGGGAAGTGGCAGAAATTAATTGTTTCTGGAATTTCGGTTTTTGCTGGTTAACTATGTCGGTGGTGTTCAAAGTTCACAACTTCTGATTGGATCAACATTTTTGAGTGATTCCTATTCCAAAAGTTTCGTCTTGATATCCTCTCCAACTTTCGTGTTTTGGCCAAAAGTTAATTCTTTGAGGAAGATCTCCGAATACGCGAATTCTCTGAGTCGATACAGCAGAAGAACAGTGAAAAATAGTGTTGAACCGGTGTATTTCGGACACTCAGTTCGTTCGTTGGATTGATGCCATTCTGGTGCCAAAAATTATGTTTCAATGCCATCTTCGTGTCGAATTTTCAGTAGGAAACAGTTCCGAGCGGAAGGACTCCAAAAGTGCGAATTACCAATGGAATTTATTGATGCGGTTCACTGTCTGTCAGATTTTATAAAAATCATAACTCCATCTTTGAAGCGCCGGTTCACAAATTTTATCCTCTTAAAGTTCAAAGAAAAGCTCGGGTTTGAACAGTCCTCCGAAGATCATCGTTTTTGTTTATTTCGCAAAACGGAAATGTTGAACCGAAGAAAAAGGTTGAAAGTTGTTTCACGGGAAAATTCATATCTCACTCGTTTTTTGTCCGATCAAGCTCATCTTTTGACACAAGGTCACTGACTCGTAGATCTACAAGTTTTATGACAAAGTCGAGTCGAGATTCTGCTCCGAAAGACATGATCTTATCACGTTTCTGAGTAACAGACGGTAAATAAGCTGAAAAAACTGTTAGCTCTTGGATTGGCTGGAATTTTGGTAAAACAAAGTATATTCAATGTTGATGTAAAGTACTGATGTTGCAACATTGAAGTCTTAACACTAGGCTGTGTTAAGTAAGTTAATGCTGAAGTTGGATGTCTGATGTCACATAGGCGATGTTGTGACATTAGATCTGCAGAATTAATAACATCAGGTTGTGATGTTGTTAGGGTTGCGTGTTAGCTGGAATTGTGGAGAGCAAGTTGTCTCATTGGATGCGAATATCTTGGGATAGATATTTACTGCTGCATAGGAGATCTGCTGCAGATTTGTAGGAGATTTAAAAGGTTGAAGATTTAAAAAGATTTTAGGAGAAAATCTATTTTAATATTCAGTTTTAAATAACAAATCTGGGAGATATTGTAGCAAGTCCAAGACTAATTCAAGGAGCTATATAAAGCGCACAAGACCAAAGGAAAAAGCGACAGAAAACATTCAGAAGATCAGGAGCTGGAGGCTTAGTGTCTAGAGTTTGCTTAGAGTGCTTGTATTTACACTATTCTAGGGCTTGAATAGGTGTTGTGTTTCTGTCCTCTGTAGAAGCTGTGAAGCAATAGAGAGTGGTTGATTGATCGAAGCTGTGAAGTAAGATCAAGGTTACTCAAAGTGGTTTCTTTGAGTGTTTGTAAGGGATTGAGTAGTGTTCTCATACCTAAGTGGGTTCTAAGGTAGGAAGTCATTAGTAGAGTATAAGTTTAGGAGATTGTCAACGGGTTGTTGAGTCTGTAAATTATATCTACAAGTAGTGAATTCCATCCCTGGCTTGGTAGCCCCCAGAGTAGGTTCGTTGTAACCGAACTGGGTCAACAATTCTTGGTGTTATTTTACTGTTATTGCTGTCCATTATGCAGAGTGTGTTGTTGTGACATCACACCTTAACATCACACGTCTGATACCAGAATTTCAATTGGTATCAGAGCAGGCATCCTGTCTGTCTCTGGGTGAGATCTAGGGAAGTTACTTTCTGGTGTAAAGATGGACAAAGAAGTTAGAGGATTCGTCAACAGACCCCCTATTTTGGATGGATCAAATTATGATTATTGGAAGCCAAGGATGACCACCTTTTTAAAATCCTTGGACAGCAGGGCTTGGAAGGCTGTTATTAAAGAATGGAAAGCACCTGTCATATGTGAGAAAGATGATGCTGGCAAAGATAAAGAACGCACCTCTAAGCCAAAGCCTGAAGAAGAATGGACCAAGGAGGAAGATGAGCTCGCCCTTGGAAATTCCAAAGCTCTAAATGCCATCTTCAATGGAGTGGATAAGAATATCTTCAGGTTAATCAATACCTGTGAAGTTGCTAAGGAAGCATGGGATATCTTGCAGGCTACTCATGAAGGAACATCTAGAGTCAAGATGTCAAGACTTCAGATTTTAAAATCAAAATTTGAAAGCCTGAAGATGAAGGATGATGAGACTATTCATGACTTCCACATGAATGTTCTGGAGCTGGCTAATGCATCTGATGCTCTTGGTGAGAAGATGTCAGATGAAAAGCTTGTCAGGAAGATCCTTAGGTCCCTACCTAAGAAGTATAAGATGAAGGTAACTGCCATTGAAGAATCACAAGACATCAGCAAGATGAGAGTTGATGAGCTCATTGGATCTCTTCAAACCTTTGAGCTTGGGTTGAATGAGGAAGAACCAGAAAAGAAGCCAAAGAGTATAGCCCTGGTGACAAATGGTGAAGAAGAGAAAGGGAAGAGTTCTGAATCCTAGGAGGATCTATCTCAGGCCATAGTGATGTTGGAAAGACAGATCACCAAAGTATTCAAGAGAATGAATAATAACTCCAGGCCTAATGTCAAGAACATGACTTCTGACACCAGCAAGAAGGATGAAGAGAAAACTGCCCAAGATAAAGGAGTGCAGTGCTTTGAGTGTGAAGGGTATGGACATGTCAAGAAAGAATGTCCCACCTTCTTGAAAAAGCAGAAGAAGGGCATGACAGTTTCCTGGTCTGACTCAGATAGTGAAAGTGAAGGTGAGTCAGCAAAGCATGTTAGAGCCCTAACAGGAGTTGTTGTTTCTGATGATGATTCTAGTGATGGAGAAGTAACTTATGAGGAGTTAGCATCTACTTATCAAGAGATGTGTTTAAAAAGTGCTGAGATTTGTCAAGAAAACAAGTGCCACAAGCAACAGATCACTTAGCTAGAGAATGAAAAGACTGATCTTGAAAATGAAGTTGTGCTAGTTAGAGCTCACCTTGATAAATGACCAAGTCTGTTAGGATGCTGAGCTGTGGTACAGACACACTTGACAAGATCCTTCAGACTGAAAAGGTTGCAGGTGATAAGACTGGTATAGGATATGTGGCAAGCACCTCAGGAGCAAAGGAGGAGGTGTCCCAACTTATGTCTCAAACAAAGAGACAGGATTCTACTCCTAAGAAGACTGTTCAGCCTCAGAATGCTGAGAAAAAGGATAGTCCCCAACAGAGGAAGATGCAGCCTTAAGGAGCTAGTCAGTATATGCCCCCACAATACCACAAGAGCATGCAAGCTGCAAGGCTCAAACAGAACATGTCACATCAGGTGTCTCAACATCAGGACAACTGGTATAGTTATGGGTATGATTACACCAATGTTGTTCCTCACATCTATGGAAGAAGAAGGTCACACCATCATGGGAGACAATCCAGGAAACATCATTCTCAGTTTGGTTATGGGAGAAGATACCGACACAATAGAAGGCAGGCCAGTTATGGTAGGAGAAGACCACAGTATGGATGGCAGCCTAAGCAATCTCATATTGGGAGAAGATTCAGAGATGAAAGGATGAGATGTTATTATTGTGGAAGGGTTGAACATATGCAGTCCTCGTGCTACAAGCTGCATGGATAACCTCAGCCTCAAAACAGATGGAGAGAGTACAGGCCCAAAGTTGTTAAACAATGGGTACCTAAGGAGAAGGTGAAGTGCTTATTGGCTGACTTGGCTGACAAAGACGCTAAAGAAGGAACATGGTATTTTGACAGTGGGTGTTCCAAATACATGTCTGGATGTAGATCCATGTTTGCTGAACTTAGACCTTGCCCCTCTCATGAGGTTATATTTGGAAATGGAGAAAGAGGTGTTGTTGCAGGAATTGGGAAGGTGCAAGGAAATGGCAGACCTAAACTTGACAATGTTCTGTTTGTCAATGGTTTAAATGCAAATTTGATCAGCATAAGCCAGTTGTGTGATGAAGGTTACAAGGTAAACTACACCAAAGATGATTGTGTGGTGTCTGATGAGCATGATCAGGTCGTTATGAAGGGTGCCAGAACCAAAGACAACTGCTATCAGTGGACCTCTCTTGAAGGAGATTCAACTAGTGATGGTCTAGTTGATGTTATAACATCAGAGAATGATATCAGGATGCTGAAAGGTCACTCAGAGTTAATAAGTTCTGATGTGAATGTTTTAAAAGGAAAGTCTTTATGGAGGGAGAAAATTAGTAATTGGTCTTTAAAGAGTATTCAAAATCAGGCGCCTTACCATACTGATACTACATCAAGACTTACCAAAGCATTCTCATCGCAACGTTTCATCTCCCTAAATCTCAACAGAATAGAAAGTTCTTCTCCAAACCTTGTTTGCTGCAAAGGAATGATGTCTTTCCCGTCCAAGAACTCTAAGCAAGTACGAACTAGGGTTTCTTCGGAAGAACACATTTCTATTGCTCTTCCCGAGTCAGGTAACCCTAAACCCTCAACCACGGTGAATGAACCTAAAGCTAGGTCATCATCCTCTCAAGTTGTTGTGGAGAAGTTTGATGTAGACATACATTTGGAACAGCTTGCCACCAAAATCCTTGAGAAGGGGATACGGGTGAAAGGGATTTCTGTCCCTCTAAGGCAAATGCCTGCTGAACAAGTCAACTCTCAAGGTGAGGACAAAAATCTTCAAAGACAGGCCCTGAGTCAAGAAGCTGAAGATGAAGATCCTGATGACACTGATGTCAGTCTTGATGTCAGAACATCGTCCCCTAGGAATGAAAGCCATAGGGGTAAAGGAAAGGAACAGGTTGAGGTTATAGAGATTGAGGACTCATCCGATGATGATAGAATTGGAAGAAGGAAGGATAAGAAAAGGACTCCAGTTACAGACTCTCCCAAGTCGTGGAGCAAAGGTGCTAGGTCTGGCAAGAAGAGGAGAATCAGGGAAGAGTCAGATTTTGAGTGTGGTGCTCAAGACATCAACCCTGCTACAAATCAAGTGCCTGATAACATCTCATCTCACAGTGCCAGAAGTGCATCCTTATGGAAGTGTGTGAGCCTAAGAAAGATAGCTCTGGAAAGAGAGGTAGTAGCAAAAGACTTAGAATTTACTGAAATTACAGACCTAATTAAGCTTGCTAGTCTCATAAGGACTGTGTCAGGGTTGGCTAATTGTTATGATAGACTGGTCAGGGAATTCATAGTTAATATACCTGAATCGATAAATGACAGCAAGAGCCAAACTTTCATAAGAGTTACCATCAGGGGTAAGTGTGTCTGGTTTTCTCCTGAGGTGATCAATGCCTACTTAAGAAGAAATGAGGAAGATTACGGGGAATTAGAAGCCTCCAACAATGTTATATGCAAAGAAATCACTGCTGGTCAGGTAGATGTTTGGCCCGTAGAAGGAAACCTATTATCCAGTTTGTTGAGTATCAAATATGCTATTCTGCACAGAATAGGTATTGTAATTGGTTTCCTACTAGTCACAAGACCACAATTTCTGTTGAATTGGGGAAGATAATTTATGTCGTTGGGACAAAGCAAAGAATTGACTATGGCTCCTACATCTATGATCATACTATTAAGCATGCTGCTACAAATGATGTGAAGATGCACATTGCTTTTCCCTCTCTCATTTGTGGGATTATCTTGTCTCAACATCCTGGAATTCTACAGCATTCAGATGTTGTTTGCAAAAGGAAGCCTGCCTTGTCACTCCATTACACGTTGAAACATGTTCCTAACAGTGTCAAGACATCTACTTCAACATCACAACAGTCACCAGCCAAGACTGGGTTGATTACAGAACTAGAGGAGGCTTGCAAGGAGTTAGATGAAGTCATAAGAGTTAGTACTGAAAGGAAACAAAAATTTGAAAGATTTGTCATGTCTCTGAGATTGGCAACAAAGGAAGGTGAAGCTGCCAACACAAGGAAGGATGTTGTTGATGGACCTAGTGATGAAGACGATAATGATGATCTCAGCTCAGAAGATTCAAGCTTTTAATGGTTGCCTTCTATTTTAGTAGGGTTAGCTTTATTTTCTGTCTTTGTTTTAGCACTTAATGTGCTTGGTTATGTAATTTGAATATTGTGCTGGTTTATGCACTGTTTATGTCTTTAGTTTCCTTCTATGATTTGTTTTGCCTGTTTGCTAACTGTGAGGCTAACAATGAGAGCTAGGGTGTACTGACTATAGTTAATAGGGCTTCTATAGAAGCTTGCCTAATTGTGGCTAAAAAGGGGGAGAAAATAGCCAAGAGAGTCTAGAGTGTCATGGATTGCCAAATGCTGCCAGTGTGATGCAGATATTAAGGGGGAGTTATTGACAGTTGCTATGCTGGAGTGGGTGCAACATTGTTGAAAGTTGTTGCTGCATTAAGGGGGTGTTTTGACTAAGCTAGTGAAGATTTCATAGCATTTGAAGAGTGCAGCCAAGCAGACATCAAGGGGGAGAGAAGTGCTGCACATTGTGAGCTACTGAACAGCTGTGATGCTGGTTCATATTTTTTAGGGGGAGCACCAATTGGCTGTTGTCAATAATGAAGATGGTGCTGCAGCAGACCAAGTGATGAAGACTATGAAAATTGTCAAACTGCTGCTGATAGAAGTTTCAAGACTTGTGTTTGAAGTTTTTTTCCGCTGCTGAAATCTCTGAAGGTGCAGAGTGCAGAAGTTGATTGCAGAGTGCAGAGATTGTTTTAGCCAAAATTAGCCAAAGGGGGAGATTAACAAAGTATATTCAATGTTGATGTCAAGTGTTGATGTTGCAACATTGAAGTCTTAACACTGGGCTGTGTTAAGTAAGTTATTGTTGAAGTTGGATGTCTGATGTCACATAGGCGATGTTGTGACATTAGATCTGCAGAATTAATAACATCAGGTTGTGATGTTGTTAGGGTTGTGTGTTAGCTGGAATTGTGGAGAGCAAGCTGTCTCATTGGATGAGAATATCTTGGGATAGATATTTGCTGCTGCATAGGATATCTGCTGCAGATTTGTAGGAGATTTAAAAGGTTGAAGATTTAAAAAGATTTTAGGAGAAAATCTGTTTTAATATTCAGTTTTAAATAACAAATCTGGGAGATATTGTAGCAAGTCCAAGACCAATTCAAGGAACTATATAAAGCGCACAAGACCAAAGGAAAAAGCGACAGAAAACATTCAGAAGATCAGGAGCTGGAGGCTTAGTATCTAGAGTTTGCTTAGAGTGCTTGTATTTACACTATTCTAGGGCTTAAATAGGTGTTGCGTTTCTGTCCTCTCTAGAAGCTGTGAAGCAATAGAGAGTGGTTGATTGATCGAAGCTGTGAAGTAAGATCAAGGTTACTCAAAGTGGTTTCTTTGAGTGTTTGTAAGGGATTGAGTAGTGTTCTCATACCTAAGTGGGTTCTTAGGTAGGAAGTCATTAGTAGAGTATAAGTTTAGGAGATTGTCAACGGGTTGTTGAGTCTGTAAATTATATCTACAAGTAGTGAATTCCATCCCTAGCTTGGTAGCCCCCAGAGTAGGTTGGTTGTAATCAAACTGGGTCAACAATTCTTGGTGTTATTTTACTGTTATTGCTGTCCATTGTGCAGAGTGTGTTGTTGTGACATCACACCTTAACATCACACGTCTGATACCAGAATTTCAAAAATGACTTTTGATAGTGACGTCTCGCCGCTTAAACGTATTGAACTCATTTAATTTTGATTGAATGACATCCGTTCTTTTTGTATTGCATCCGTGACTCAGGCGCGGACAATTTCGTAAGAGGCCCAGAGTCAAAATTTTGTACCGAGCAAGGTGTTATTTCCACTTAAGTTGCCGATAAGCTAGAATTTTACCATTTTACCTCATTTTTCCACCACACTATATATTCAAAACTCTCTCTCATTTCCCTCCAACTTCATTCATAATTCACAAACACCAAAAATTCTGATTTGACTCTCTCAAAGATCAAATCAAGTTCTCTCAACTTTTTTCTTAAGAACACAACAACAACTTCATCAATCTTCAAGAACACTCAAGAACGCAAAGTCTACGATCGAGCTCTGACCACCACCGATCAACCGCGATCTCCTCCCCCACTCCCGCCGGACCACCGCGCCGACCTCCCACTTCCGGCCAGCCACCGCGCGCCGGTAAACTCCGTCCTCTCCACAGATTCTTCATCAATTGCTCCTCCGATCTACTTTCCGGTAACAATTCTTGAATCTTTCTCCTCATTATTTGTTAATTGTTGAGCTTTGGATTGAATTAAAGTGAATTTGATATTTTTGTAGCTTAGGTGTTTGATAAAATGCTTAGGTGAATACTTGAATTCAAGAATTGTGATAATTGTTGAGTGAATTAATTGTTTGATCATTGATTTGAGATTGATATTGTGGAGATTTGTTGAATGTTCTTGAACAATAGTTGTTGAATTAATTGATTCTTGAAGTAAGTTGATTATGAGCAAACGTGGAATTGGATGATTTCATTTGAATTGTTGTGTTCCGCGTGTCGAGACTAACCCGGTTCCACAAATGTTGATATTCAATTTGCATCAAGAATAGATTAGCCGTGGAATTGTTTGATTGTTGTGTGTTAATGGTTCGCGTGTCGAGAATTATTGATTCGCATGCTTAATGGATGATTTTGCTTGGTCTACATGTTTGAAAGTCGCGTAATCGATGTGCATTAATTGTGTATGATCGTTGGCTTGAGCTTGATGCATGTTTGCTTGAGAAATAAAAGTTCAGTTGTGTAGGAACGTTAATGTGTCGCTTTCCCATAAAAATGTGTTTTGGTCATAACTTCCTAACCGTGGCATGTTTTTGCGAATCCGAATAATGTAACTTGACTTTGTTGATGATTCCGGAGCTGTTGGTGGACTTTTTAGTTGATTTCTGACAACTTTTTTCTACTGTTTCGCTACTGCCAGCCGACGAAATCGGGCTAAAAGTCCCACTTCCTAGTGGAATTAATTCAAACCGAGTTCGTTTTTGGGTCCGTTGGCACGTTTGCGGTCAACCATGCAATTTTTGTTCAATTCCGAGTCGGTGATTTTTGACCCGTTTTTTTCCGATTTGACGCTTTTAAGCCCCGTTTCGTGCGAATTTTTCATGTTGACTTGTATTTGATGTGCACTTGTGCTTACTTGCTCATACATTATCATTGTCATTGGTTTCGCTCTTTTCTGGATCGACTTTGTGTGCATTTTATGATGTTGTGGCGGTGCTGCCCCGTTTTGAAACTTTGTGTTCCGATGCATGCTCATTACTCGTATGCTTATCATTGTGCTTGATTTTGAGTTATGATGCATGGGTGCAACTTCCGGTTGCATCTCCTTGTGGTTTCTAACATGTTTATTGAGATTGTGCAAGGTTTCCGCTAAGATTATGGCGGTGGTTATTCGCTCGGTATTCCACTTTATTTGTGGGATACTACCTTGCTTCCGATGCGATGGATTTTATCTCATGTTATGAGATGCATTATGTATTGCATGCGTGGTTGTCTGGATTGTGTTTTCATGCAGGTTGCCTATGTGGCCGTGTCCGATACGCACACCACGTGTCGGTTGTGATTTATTTTCACACCGACAATGTTTTGACGCTTGTGCTTGTACCGGATTTCTGACTCGCTTTTGTTTGCCTGATGATAGCTTGCTCTCCGAATTTCTTATTCTACTTGTGTTGCTATTTACGAATTGCTATCAGTTGGGTATAATTTCTTGAACCGATTAATCTCTTTCCGCATTTTTTCTTTTGATGCCATGAGAAGTAGGATTGGGAATCCGTGCCACTTGGCCGACAATGCTGGAAAGTCCTCAAAGGAGGCTCTGATTGTGTTTGTTTACATTTGTTCCTAAGACCTCCAAAGAGGCATCCCATTCTCGTATCCCCTTGTAAGACCTCCAAGAAGGCAATTGACGGAAGGTAGGGTTCGCAATCGACCCTCATTATTCTAGTCGAGTCGTTCTTAGCTCTCATTACATGATTGAAGCTTTGAGCATCACCTGCTCCTGTTATCGAGTCAGTCAAGTGGAAGATATGGTTTGTAACCAACCCCCACGATTTATCTTTAGCTCGCATTGACTAATGCTGATGCTTATGTGATCTGATTCACATCTTTCTTCCTTACTCTGCTCTCCATGGTTCTCGATACCATTGGATGAGCACCCCTATTTCACACAGCTAGCTTGTCTGCGTCGGTTGATATGACCCCTTGGCTAAAGCTCCCCCTTTTCCTTATTTTGATTGTTTGACATTATTATTGACTGACATTGTTTACTCTTTCGTTGCTTCTAGTTCATTTTGCGATTGATTTATCCTGTGTTTACTTGTCTGATGACATGATTGTAATACCCCAAAATTTTCTCTCTCTTTTGTCATCATAGCATAGCATTACCATATATCACATCATATCCATCTCATTAGCATTGCATTGCATATTTAACATAGAAAATGAAGCATGGCATCCCTCTTACCATCAAGGCATGTGATCAGGGGAAAAATGGACAATCAAGGAATCATTCAAGGCACAAAAGGGTAAAAAAGTTGTCTCAAGGCAAGCCAATAGGTCTTTCATTGTCTCATACTATCTCAATTGATCATCCAAAACCTCAGGAAAGTGAGATTCAATATGAGATTGAAGCAATACATCTTTCACTATGCAAGAGGTCCAAAAAACTGAAGGAAAACCCTCAAAAGAGATGGTTCATTGGTTCAAAATCACCCTCAAGTGGCATATCTCATCATCCTTTAAGAGGATACACAACATACTCTGAGGAATTTGGAATTGAAGACTGCACATTTTTCCCTTAGGAGGTGGGTACCAAAATTAGGGTTTCCAATTAAATCAGGTCATCTATGATTTTTTGGACAAAACTTGATGTCATGGTATTCTACATGTCTTTAAGTGTATGTGTGTGGAAAATTGCCTCTCAATTGGTTTTAGAAGTGGTTCAATTGGAAGAAAGATAAAAAATCAGGAAAATTGGGGCTAAGTCAAATAATCAGAGAAAAAAGTCAACTCTTAAATTTTTGAGGCCAAATTCATGAAATTCATGTTACATGTGACCAATGTGCAAAATTTGATCAAGAAATTCCAAAAGGATCATGAAAAATCAAGATTTGAAAAGTTGCCATTTTTGGAAGAAGTAGGGTTTCCAAAAATAGTAATTTTGGGCCATTTTGCACCAGACTTTGAACCAAGGCCATTCAAAATTGAACATCAAATGAAAATTCCACCAGGCCACAACAAAAGATATTGTTTCAAGCTTCAAATCCATGTGTAGAACATCTCCATTGGATAAAAATTGAGTGAGATATGATTGATCAAAGTTTGAGCAAAGTAGGTCCAAAATCAGGTCATGACCAAGGATTCCTAAGCCCACGCGCCATCATTTTTACAAACAGGTGGTGTGCCAAATGTTCACCCATTTTTCTCATGGTTAGAAGCTTCATATGAAAAATTTGTCAACATCAAAATTATTCCTTGCAATGCCCTCTTTAATGTTCATGTTGGACAAAATTTCATTTGATCAAGTTATTAGGGAGTTATGTTGGTCTCAAGATAGGGTGATCATGCTGAAATTCCATGCCATGCTTGCCTTGCCAATCAACCACTTGATACGCCCATCAACCAGTCTGGGATCCTTGAGTTCATAGTTATTTTTAAGCATGTTTGAGGCATCAATTCAACTCAATTATCATACCAAACATGCTCTCCCATATTCCCTCTTTCCAATGACTCCAAAACCTCATCAAACCGTCCACAATGCATGGAGAATTTCATCTTCAAACACCCATTGATGCATCAAGTGTGTTGCTGCTAACAAAGCATGAAAATTCATGGTTAATGTTGAAACTCTACAGCAGTTTGCACACACTATCCAACCATTTCCACATTAAACCAAACATATTTCTCATACACTTGCCATAACACGTGCCATACATGAGAATGGAAAGAACTAAACTTGTTGAACAAGTTTCTGCTACAACAGTCATGCCATTTCAAGTTCATCTCCACCATAGTTCACCATAGCACACCATGAACCATCTCCACCATATCATTGCTCTCCCTAACTAACTTGACTCAGTTAGTTAGGGATGACTCACCTAAACCATCATGACTCAGTTAACCAACTCAGGTTAACCATGGTTAGAGCAACTTATAAATAGCAAGCTTCACTCACATTTCCACTTTCAACTTCATTTTTTTCAATCTCTCTCACTTTCTCACGATTCACCTACAATAAACTCTCTTGTTTTCTCTTGGAATTCTTCAAGAACTCATCCATTGTTCTTCAGTTCTTCAGGGCTTTGCATCAAGACTATCCATCTCCATCCCTAATCCATTGAAGTTGCTTAGATCTTCATCGTGTTCTCCAACTGTTTCAATCAATTTCTCACGGATTCAAAGCTTTTCTCAGCCTTTATTTGGCCAATAGATACTTAAGGAAGCAGCACATTCCTCTGGTATTCTTGTGTATTCAAAGCCTCATCAATTTCAGGTTTGAGTTCTTGAACTTTGATTGCATGTTTTTTCTTCAGTGTCACTTGTTTCTTGTTGATTTGAGCTCACTAGGAGCATTTGATACTCCGGCTGGTTGATAGGCCTTGTAGAGGCTTAGATCCAAAAGTTAGGGCATGTTTTAATCCTCTATGTTCTACATGTACGTGCTTGTTATGTGAAAAATGGTGGTGTATTCATGATCTCCATTATCTCAGCTTCATTTTGGTATGCACATTGTGTATTTCGGTGAACATGTAAGATTTGCTGGTGGAGGTTCTCGCCGGAGAAGGTGACTGGAGGTCCCTCTCCGCTCGGTGATCATTATTCTAGGGTTTTGTTTGCAGTTTTAATCATAGCCGTTGATTTGTTTGCATCGTGTGGTTAAAAATGTGCCAGCACATTAAAATGCACATGCACCTCACGTGTTCTATTTCTGATCTCACTTAATCAATGTGTGGTGCAGTGCATGGTAGTGTGTGTGTGCCTCCTTGCGCGTGTTTTGAATTTGGATACTTTGACTATTGTGTTGACTGGACTTGATCCAAGGGTGTGGATTGTTTTGACTTTATTTGACTGAAAGTGCATGATAGTTAGTGTGTATTGCGCGTACATGGACTGGACCAAATTTCTATTTACACCGTGTGTTTTAAAGCCCAAACAATTTTAAACTGATGGTTTGCTATGCATGCACCCCCTATTTGTTTTCAATTTCTTTTTATTTTCTTCATTTTATACACGTTTCCTTTTTAATTTTTAAAATTACAAAACCACATTAGAAAATTCTGGAAAAATTCATGAGTGTTATCAAGACATTTAGGAAATATTTGGTATTTTCATTTCATGATTTTATGACATTTTTACCCCTGTCTCATAATTTTATTTGAATTTCCATTTGTATGCATTCCAAATGTGATACATGAATTTGTGGAATTTTGTTCTTGCTCATTACAAATTGTTTTGATTTGATTCTTTTTGAATTGATTCACTAATACATTGAAGCATGTTACGTGATTTTTGTTTGGTTTTTTAGGTCAATTTATGACATGTTTTGATGCTTGTCTTTGCACTACTTTGCATGATGTTTTGACTTGACCTAATTGCATTCTTTGAAGTCATTTTGCTTTGAATTTTGACATGCTATCTTGATGTATGATTCACTTCTGACTTAGACCATCCAATACCATGCTTGTAAAATTTTCATAAGTCCATTTGATTTTTGTTTGATGCATTACATTTGATGCATAATAACATGTCATATCATTCTAATTTTAGTGCATGTTTGATTCACTAATTGTTCACTAATCATTTTAGAATTAGAAATTAACTTTAGACTAATTGACATTGACATAGTTTGTATTGATTTTGTTTTTACATTGACTTTACTTAGATTTTAATGATAACATTGACTAATCATTTTAATGTTTCATTTGGTAACTTTGTTAATAGTCTTTAATATGTTTTGCATAGATTTTTGACTAATTGTTGGTTACATTTAGTATTGATTTCAATTACTTCTTATTGATCTTTCCATTTGAAGTTTGACATACCTTTGAGTTTGTTTTGTAGTGTTTTACACTTGATTAGTAAAATGTAGAAGTTGCTGCCACATATACAGCTGCTGTGCACAAAGTGTGCTGTAAAATGTTACTATTCTGCCTGATTGTATACACACCTATCTTGTTAAGGAAATAGTAGTTGTTATAGGCTGTTTTTACTTGTTGCTGGTTTTTACAGTTATGCGGGTGCTGGTGCGATGTTGTTGTTGCTGTTTATGGCTCATTGCCTTGTTTTGTCTTAAGGACTTTAATTTGTTTTACCTTAGCCGTTGGTGGATGTTTATAAGATGTGTGCACACTTCTAACATGAATTCAATTCTGGTTTTGGTTTACTTTCATGTCTTTTGCCTATACTTGTAACCCTTAGATGTTTTCTTTTGTTAGTTTACCTTTAACTTCAAAGTAGATTAGTCTTGTAGCATAGTGGTAACTTGACTTGTAATTTCATAATCCTTTTAGGTCTTTTAATTTGACTAGTGTGACTCAAATGTACATAGGCATTAGACTTAGGTTTCATGTTGTACGTACACTCTCTTGTTACTACTAATGTCTTTGGTTCACGTGTGCAAGGTACATAAAGGAGACATTCCAAAGGTGGTGTGACCATTTCATTTTGTAAATAAAAGCTTGTTTCTAACTTGGTTTGCTATATGTTTATAGGTGCTTTCATGACTTGCTTTCGTTGCGCTTTTGTTGCTTTGCTACGGATCCATATCCGTTTGGTAGGACCTCTTATCTCTTCACTTCTCTTTAATGCTTTCAAATGCCATGAGAAGTAGGAATAGTCGATGCCATGATAAGTAGGATTGTATGGAAAGCCCTCAAGTGAGGCCATGATTGTGCTTCTTTGATATTGTGCTGAAGACCTCTAAGGAGGCAATTGACGGAAGGTAGGGTTCGCAATCAACCCCCGTTATTTTAGTTGAGTCGTTCTTAGCTCTCAATACATGATTGAAGCTCTGAACATTACCTGATCTTGTTGTCGAGTCCGCAAGTGGAAGAAGGGTTTAGTAATTAAACCCCCAAGCCTTGTCTATAGCTCGCATTGACCAATGCTAATGCTTACGTGATCTGATTCACATCTTCCCCTTTCTTACTCTGCTCTCCATGGTTCTCGATACCATTGGATGAGTACCTACTTCCCACAGCTAGCTTGTTTGCCTCGGTTGATATGACCCCTTGGCTAAAGCTCCCCCTTTTTATACTTTGATTATGTGACGTTATTGTTAACCGACACTGTTTACTCTGTTATTGCTTTTAGTTCATTTTGTGATTGATTTATCCTGTGTTTACTTGTCTGATGACATGATCCCTTACGATTCCTCGTTCCACTTAATTTTTGATTAAGTCGGAGGTAGGAGAGACATTAGGATAGCAATCCATGTAAGCTAACATTAGGTAGACTTCCTTCTTTCTCTTTTAGGATTAGATTCCTTAAACCACATTAACCATAGGATCTCCGCGCATGCTAACACTAGGGTGTGTCTTAGTCTCCCCTTAGTTTTCACCTTTACCCCTCTCTTGAGTCTTCTTCTCATCTTATAATAAAAGTAAAAAACACTTAATAAAGGCATAACAAATATTGTATTTAGGCCTTTCATGTGGGAACAAGGAGGTGAGGGGTCTTCTCGGATTTCTTCGGGAATGTTTAGCATACATACCGTCTGGGGACGATGTGTGAGGCATTCAATCTCACATGAGGGACTTAAATACAATGTGAGTTACTAAACACCAATAAGCAAAACATTTCTTTCTTAAAAGACAAAAACAAACAATAACGTCTTTCCTTCGGGAACTTTTTTCTCAGCTCACTCATTCTCAACATACGAACGTGCTTCTTCTCGTTCTCTTGCAAGATGGTAACGCACTCGGACCAGCGAGCCTGCAACACCTGAGCTAAAACGTTAGCCGTTCCCTAAAAAACACAAACAATCCATCCCTAGTGAGGGGAACTACGTCGCTCTGATTCTCATGTTCCCGATGAGATACGTAGGCAGTGGGGTAGGGCCCATTCGAGCACTTCTTTTATTTTCCCTACATTTGTTTCTCTTTTTCTCTCCTTTCCTTTTCCAGTTCTCTTCCAGTATCTTTCCTACACCCATTGATCGAGACAAGCAAGCGTGGATCCCATCGGGTACGATGGACGCGTGGGGGTGCTAATACCTTCCTCTCGCGTAACCGACTCCCGAACCCAGTTCTTTTGGTCGCAAGGCCATGCTCTTTCCTTTTCCCCAGGTTTATGCGGTGTTTCCTTTCCCTCACTTGGGATAAATACACATTGCTGGCGACTCTGTTTCGGTGCCACTTTCGCGTTTGTACTAGGATGAAAATCCCGGGTGCGACAATTTGTATATTTTATGAGCCATTCATGTGATATTATAGGGCTTTGGTACACATTATAGGTCATCTTTACATGTTCATTTCAACTTGAACATTGTGCATCCTTAACATGTATTGTTTGCACTTTCCTTTTGAACTTTCACTTCACTTATTCTTACATTACTTCTTTAATGTCTTGATGTTGATTCATGAACACTTTTGAGATGTTTATAAACCATGTTTCATTTAGTTTCAATTCTGGTTGTTGATTTACATGTCCATTTATGCATGTTCCTTTCTTTTCTTTTCATCTTTCATCTATCATTTCTTATGAAAACATGTTTGAATGCTATGGATGATGATTGTTGCTTATTCATTTGAACTTGTATGATGATGATCACTTGTTGTCCATATGATTCACATTCTGATTATGATATTAAGACTTGAGTTTCCATCTTATTCTTTTGAGCTTTAATGTGTATTAAGTACTTTTTACTTCTTATGCATGTTTCCTTGTTTACTAACCATGTAGGGGCTTTGGTAAGTTGAAATTGAGTGTGGATAAGGAATCCACATTCAAACCTCTTTCCTTTCATCTTTTACAATTCAATCTTGTGTTTTGTTAAGCACTTATGTGCTTTCTTTGATTAACTCATTACTTTCCCTTTTGAGTTACAATTCATCTTCTACTTTAGAAGTGAATTGTTTAATTCATTCCTTCTTTAGACTTTAGGTTTTGCAACCTCACAAACCTTTAGGATCACTCCCTTAACTAATCAATTAGGATTGAGTCTTAGCTCACATAGATTTTACCTTTCTCTCTCTTTTGAGTCTTTCATCTTCTCATCTCAAAGAAAATTTAAAATATATAATAAAGGTAGGCATTTATTGCATTTAGGCCTTTCATATAAAGAAAAGATTACAAAGGGGTCTTCTCTTATAATCTTAGAATGTGTAGCATATAGCCCATCTTGGGTCAATGTATTAAACATTTGATCTTGTATGAGGGACTTAAATGCAATACTTGTTGAAGATACAAATAAAAAACACTTCTTCATAATCAACAAAAACACTTAATAAACACAAGTATGCTAGTGTGTTTGAAACTTAGTAATTGGAACTAAGTGTGAGGGTCTTCTTCACCCTTAGTGTACTTTCTCAACCATTCCATCTTGGAATGTGAGAATGTATACACTCCAGTGACCAAGATTTAGATACACTATCATATGCAAACAAAATAACAAAACTTTTAAAAGACAAAACATACAATAACGTCTTTCCTTCGGGAATTCTTTTCTCATCTCATTCACTCCTTCCGCAAGGATGCGTCATTTCCGTTTTATCGCAAACAGGTAACGCCTAAGTCTCCCTACAGCGAGCTGCAACACCTAACTGCTGGAACGCGAACGCTGACGTATTCCACTAAAAAACGCAAACAATCCATCCCTAGTGAGGGGAACTACGTCGCTCTGATTCTCATGCTCCCGATGAGATACGTAGGCAGTGGGGTAGGGCCCATTCGAGCACTTCTTTCATTTTCCCTACATTTGTTTCTCTTTCTCTCTCCTTTCCCTTTCCAGTTCTCCAGCTAGCTGTTCATTTTCCAGTATCCTTTTCTTATACCCTTTGATCGAGACAAGCAAGCATGGATCCCATCGGGTACGATGGACGCGAGGGGGTGCTAATACCTTCCTTTCGCATAACCGACTCCTGAACCCAGTTCTTTTGGTCGCAAGACCATGCTCTATCCTTCCTCTCAGATTTATCCAATGTTTCCTTTCCCTCTCTTGGGATAAATACACATTGCTGGCGACTCTGTTTCGGTGCCACTTTCGTGTTAGTACTTGGATGAAAATCCCGGGAGCGACAGCTGGCGACTCTGCTGGGGACAGGTTGACCTATTGCTGGTCCATCCTAAGCGAGTCAATCCTAGCGCTTGTTTGATTTTCTTTCATTGGGTGTTTACTGTTATCTTGTATTTGTTGTTTACTGTATTTTATTACTTGTACCATATTTACAGCATGTTTAGCATTTACATTTCATATATTATACTGTGTTGCACTATTCTGTCTGTTTGGCAGGATGGGATTTCTGAGGGATGAGCCCAGTACACAGGCTTGAGTATACACTTAGATTTAGAGTGGAGAATAGTGGGACCTACGTGCCATCTGTGTACGTTGGGTAATCACGAAATTCACAGCTAGACGAGGCTATCATGGGACCCATCATGGCGTACGCATCTTGCGTATTCTAGGATGTCGATCTAGAGAGCTGTCCACTCTAGTGACCGATCAGGAGGACCTTAGTGGAAACATCTCTCTTTAGTGGTGACAGTGGCAGACCACATTCTGTGGCAAACCCACTCGCACCCGAGGGCCCACTTTGGAACTTGCGTAGGATGGCCTTTATTTTCTTAGGTGAGTCAGTGGACGACCTCTTTGATTGGCATAGCATTGTATCCTACGGGCTGAATGTGCTATCGTTTCTCAAACCTCCGAAGCTGACAAGCCTTGTTTTCTAGGAACCACATGTGAGTATGGGTGGGATGTTTACAGGTTTGCAGGTAACCTAGCCTCCTACATACCTTACTTGTGATTCTAAGATTGTTTCAGATAGTGTATCTTATGACAGTGGTTTGAGTATTCATCTCAGATATATTGCCAGATTCAGTACGGAGACACAGTGCACACAGTTTAACATAGACACAGACACTTGGATACCTGATCACATGCCTTTTGCATTTGCATACTCATATCATAACAAGTTATGTTTATCATTTTCAGGTACCTACCATATTGTCTGATTCCAATCATGAGTTCCCAAGAAGTTGAGGTTAAAAGGAAGAACAATGTGTCATATAAATTCCCTAATCCTAAGCTGGATTTATTGAACAAGATGATAGGCATGGCTGGTTCTGGCGTTCTCAGCACTTTTCAGAAGGAATATGGAGAGTTGATTAAAATGGTATGTGCATTCACAAAGTATGAAAAGGATGGGTTGCACACTTTCTTATAGTTTTATGAACCATCAATGAGATGTTTCCTGTTCCCTGATTACATTTTGACGCCCACTTTGGAGGAATTCTCATTTATTTTGGGAATTCCAGTCATGTCTTCTATACCGTATTTTTCTGGAGATGCTCTTACCCCCGAAGTAATCGCTGTTATTCTACATCTGGATCTGTTTGTTGTGAAAAGTGGCCCGAGTAGACTTAAAGAAGACGAAGGAATTCATTTGGAGTTTCTTTTTCAACAAGCTCAGGAAGCTGCCAAGGCTAAAAACTGGACTACTTACAATGTTGTGTTAGCTCTTTGTATCTACGGTTTGGTGCTTTTCCCCGATCAACCTGACTTTGTTGATATGCAGGCGATGAAAGTGTTCGTTTCGAAGAATCCGATTCCTACCCTACTAGGGGATTTTTATTACTCAGTACACTACAAAAATGAGAAGGGAAGAGGAAGTCTGGTTAGTTGCTGTACCCAATTGTTATGTCGTTGGCTCTTCAAACATTTACCTCGAACTGGTGCTTTGGTAGAAACTGCTGAGACAATGAAATGGTCCAAGAGATTGATAGGTTTGACTGCCAATAACATAATTTGGTTTGATCCCAAATTACTGACCATAGAGCTTACTGTTAAATGTGGAAGCTTTCCGAATGTGCCTCTACTTGGAAGAAGAGGTGGGATTAATTACAATCCGGTGTTGGCTGTTAGAAAATTTGGTTATGCTTCGAGAAATCCTCCTGCTGATGAAGAGATTAGTGCTTCTCTGTTTTTCATGGGAACCAAGAATGAAAGAGTTCCAGAAGTAATAAATGCCTAGAAATTTAGGCAAAGAGAGGGAAAGTTAATTTTTGGCAAAGGAGACTGTAGATCATACCCTGATTACGATGCCTGGATTGAGATGAAGGTCAAAGAGCTGTTGCTACCCTTTTCAAGAGAGATTCTCTTATGTCCAGATCAACACTCCATGGTACCGGCTGAAGAGTGCGAGAAATGGAAGAAAATAGTTAGAGAGTTGCAGATAGAGAACTCTGGAATGAGCAGATGTCTTCAGAAAGCTTTGGCTGACAACAAAGACTTGGAGAAGAGAGCATTGAAAGCGGAGAAAATCTTAGCAGACAAAGAAGAAGATTTTGACGATAGAGCTCGGTACTTCCGGAAACTTACTTTGGGAGCAGATGATACTAGTCAAGCTCACAAGACAACAAAGCAGGCGTTAGCCCGAAGCAGGGATTCATTAGCTAAACTTCGTCAAGCTTGGGATGAAGTCAGAATTGAAAACTCTGAATTGCTGACCTAGTTAAAAGATAAAGATGAAGAGCTAAAGAAAGCACGTGTAGAAAGAAGAAGGTATCGGGAGGACCTTGGCAAAAGTCAAGAACAGACAAGGAATGCTGAAGATAAGCTGAAAACTGCCAACAAAGAGCTTGAAGATGTCACGGAAGATCTGAAGCTGGTTAAAATTCAAGCTGGAATCAAGAGGCGCAAAGGAGCCAATGAAGATGAAGCCTTGCTGATGCACATGGGCTCATTATCTGATGCATTGGAAAAAAGGGACGTCGTAATCAAAGAGTTGATTGAAAAGCCACATCATCAGCGTACCCGCATCCTGTTCGAAGAGATTAAGTATTCCAGCCAGAAGCTAAAGTACGTAGAGCTATCAGATTAATGATTTTTTTGTCATTTCTTTGTAATTTGCAATGGTTACCATCAGAATTGTTGATGGATCCATTTGCCTACTTGTTTCTTTTTCTGTTGCTGAAACTATGATAAATGTGCTTGAAACTTTTGGGAATTTGTATGAAATGAGCTATTTCTGTTCACAATTTCTGGTCTTCAGATATATGTGACGTGATAAGATATCTGCACATTGGCACACTACAAAATCACTATTTCTGGTCATCAGATATTTGTGATTGGCATATATGAATATCTCTGCAAGGCAAAACTCAATAATCATGATTTCTGGTCGTCAGGAATTCGTGGTTGCGATTGGAATCAGGATATGAAAAGTATCTTGAAATGACAAACATAACTTTGCATTTGCATAGCCTATCATTTTTGCATTGCAGGTTTTCTTTTTTGTAGGCGCCTGCTAACCTTTATTTGGTTTTCAGGCACGATAGCTGATACCCCAGTTCACCGATATTCTACCCGACGCAATCAAGCCAGAGTCATGGAAGAAGTTCAGACTGAATTAGCTGATTTGAGGGGCAGGATGGAATAGTTCATGAACCTTATGCAGGGGATTGCTCAAGGTCAGCAGGAGCTGAGGGCCGGTCAGGAAACCATGAGGGTTGGTCAAGATGCTATGAGAGTCACTATTCAGAGGCTGGAGACTGAAATCCCAAATTGCAATGTGCGCACTCCTCCTGTTGGCAACATCCCCACTGGTGGGGTACATCTGGGATTTGATAATGGTGGTTTAGAGGACGGTCAAGATGACCAGTTTACTGCATTCAACAATGACATGGGTTTCTACAATGACCACCGGAAGTATGAAGGGTTAGATGAAAGACTCAAGGCTATTGAGAGCCAAAATCCTCTGGGAATTGACGTAGAGGACATGGGTCTCGTGCAGGGTGTGAGAATCCCTCCCAAGTTCAAGCTCCCTACATTGGATAAGTACAATGGCAGTACCTGTCCCAAAACACATTTGCAAGCTTACAATCGCAAGATTGTCGCTTATACTGAATACCAAAAGCTCTGGATGTATTTTTTCCAGGATAGCCTGTCAGGCGCCTCCCTGGAATGGTACGTTAAGCTGGACAGGGTTCATATAAAGAGCTGGAAAGTTTTGTGCGCTGCATTTCGGAAGCAGTATCAATATAATTTGGATATGGCACCCAATCGTACTCAGCTGCAAAGTATGACTCAGGATCACAAGGAGGGCTTTAAGCAGTATGCATAGAGATGGAGAGAATTGGCTGCTCGAGTTCAACCACCTTTGGCTGATCGTGAGATGGCTGATATGTTCATGAGCATACTCCAAGGGCCGTATTTGGATAGATTGGTTGCGTGTCCTTCCACAGGGTTTGCCGACATTGTTATTGCTGGGGAACGAATAGAGAGTCTGCTGAAGTTGGGTAAGATTCAAGACGTCAGTGGGACTGGTGCTTCGAGTTCGAGGAAACCCTTTGCTAATGGACCAAGGAAAAGAGAAGGGGAGTCCAGTGCTGTGCATAGAGGAGGGGGCAGAGGTAGGACTCAGTCCTATCATCAGGTGGATGCTGTAACCATTCTGGTTCCAGCAGGACAGCAAGCTCCAGATCAGCAAGCTAGACCCCGATTCCAGACTAATAGGCCAAGGGACCGTAAGTTTGATCCCTTGCCGATGACATATGCTGCTTTGTTACCACAATTGCTCAGAGAGAAGTTAGTTGAACTTTGGACTATGAGGCCGCTAGATACTGGAAAATTGCCTCAAGGTTATGATGCTAATGCTCGATGTGAATTTCATTCTGGTGCGCCAGGTCACTCGATAGAAAAGTGTTGGGCTTTTCAACATAAGGTTCAGGACTTGATTGACGCAAAAGCTATTAATTTCTCTAAGCCGCCGAATGTTCGTGATAATCCAATGCCCCATCATGGAGGTGCAAGCATGAATGCTATTTCTGATGGTGAGAAATTGAATCTGATTACTGATGTTAATTTGGTAAAGACTCCGCTGTTGATTGTAAAAGAGCGTTTGTTAAAAGGAAAGGTATTTCCTGGATGTGGTTCTGATTGTGAGGATTGTTCAAGACAAATTAATGGCTGCAGTAAGTTGAAGGTTGGACTGCAGGATCTTATGGACGAAGGAAGCCTTCAGTTTGATAAGGTAGAGAAGGAAAAAGATGTTTCTGCCGTTACCATCTATTATAATCCAGTTGAGATACAGGTGCCTGTTGAAGCTCCTGTTGCTATCATCGTGCCCGAGAGGCCGAGACCAGTTACGATTATGGTTCCTGAATCTGCTTCTTATGTGTCTAATAGAGCAGTTCCATGGCAATATGGAACTAATACTCATCAAGGAGGAAGTCAAAAGAAGGCAGAGGCTGTTGGTACCAGTGTTGAGAATGTCAGTGGACTAAGTGGTTTTATTAGGAGTGGTCGACTGTTTGCTCCCCAGACTCTTAGGAGTGATAAAGAAGCTGAAGCCGCTGTAAGAACAAAAGGAAAACAGGTTATTGGTGACGAGGTGCCTGTTCAGGAAGAGGACCCTAAAGTCAATTTTGATAGTGATGTTGAGGAATTTATGAGGATTATCAAAAAGAGCGATTACAAGATCATTGATCAGCTCAATCAGACACCATCTAAAATCTCAATATTATCCCTGTTAATGAGTTTAGATGCACACCGGGCTGCTTTGTTGAAGGTTTTGAATATGGCATACGTTCCCCAAGAGATTACTGTGAATCAGTTGGAAGGAGTAATTTCTAATGTCAATGTGAGTCACGGGTTGGGGTTTACGAATAGGGATTTGACTCCAGATGGACGTAATCACAACAAGGCGTTGCACATCACACTTGAATGCAAAGAAGCTGTTTTGTCGCATGTGCTGGTCGACACAGGTTCTTCCTTGAATGTGTTACCCAAAAAGGCCCTGATGAAAATTGAAGTAGATGGATTGATTCTTAGACCCAACGATCTGATTATGAGAGCTTTCGATGGATCCCAAAGATCGGTGTTTGGAGAGGTAGAATTACCAATACAGGTTGGTCCACAGATATTCAAGACAATCTTTCACGTTATGGACATTTAGCCTGCTTATAGCTGTTTGTTGGGCCGACAGTGGATTCACGCAGTAGGCGCAGTTATCTCCACACTACATCAGAAGCTCAAATACGTGTTTGAGGGTCAAGTGGTCACGGTTTACGGTGAGAAAGACATATTTGTGAGTCATCTATCCACTTTCAAATATGTGGAAATGGATGGAGAGATTCATGAAACCCTGTGCCAGTCTTTTGAAGCCATGAATATCAACAAATCCCCAGAATCTGCTTCAACATCAGTGGTGTCAAATGTGCCAGTTGGGCCGAGTGCATCAATTGTGTCCTACAAGCAGGCCAGAGAAGTGGTTGAAAGCAGAAATGCCCAAGGTTGGGGTAAAGCTATTGACGTGTTCGTGAAAGAAGATAAGTTCGGCATTGGATACCAACCAGGCCGGACGCCAGTTCCCTGATTCCGTGGGCCAATCAATTTCAAAAGCAGAGGAATTATCAACCCTAATCAGTCCTGCTCAGTAATAGAAGATGACGCTGAAAGCTCAGATTATCTAGACAGATGGGTGTATTCACTGGCTCCAGGCGAGGCATTGCAAAACTGGTCTAGTGAAGAAATCATTCGTGTTGTACACCATTCAGAGTAATAATTCTTGTCTTTCATAATGCATAAAATCCCACACTCTCCCCAAGGTGTGAGGATCCATTTGTAGGGCCACCATATTTTATCATATAATGTTCAAATATCAATAAAAAGGACGTTTTTGTTTACAAATTTGTGTTCCTTTATTCCTTCTTTATTTTTTATTTTTGCACAAAGAAAATTAAAAATGATAATGCCCTTTCTTTTCTTTTGTTTTCAAGCAAAAATAATCTAAAATAAAACATCAATCCAATCATGCAGACTTGATTTTGTGAATTCCTCTGAAAATGATTATGTTATGCCCACGTATGATTTCGACAATCCGATCTATCAAGCTGAGGAAGAAAGTGATAAAGACTATGAACTCCCAGAAGAGTTGGCTAGATTATTGAAACAGGAAGAAAAGACCATTCAGCCTCATCAGGAAGCTCTTGAGGTTATCAATATTGGTTCAGAGGAAAGCATGAAAGAGATCAAGATCGGTGCAAGTCTGCGGGCTGATGTAAAGCAAGTGCTGATAGTCATGCTACGTGAATACGTTGACATCTTTGCTTAGTCATATCAAGATATGCCAGGTTTAGATACAGACATAGTTGTGCATAGACTACCATTGAAGGAGGACTGTCCACCGGTCAAGCAAAAGCTGCGCAGAACAAAACCAGAAATGGCGTTGAAGATCAAGGAAGAGGTATAGAAACAGTTGGATGCAGGTTTTCAGGCAGTAACCAACTATCCTCCCTGGGTGGCCAACATAGTACTGGTGCCTAAGAAAGGTGGCAAAGTCAGAATGTACGTGGATTACAGGGATCTCAACAGGGCGAGCCCTAAAGATGACTTTCCACTCCCTCATATTGATGTGCTGGTTGACAATACTGCTCAGTTTTCAGTGTTCTCATTTATGGATGGATTCTCCGGGTACAATCAGATAAAGATGGCGCCTGAAGACATGGAGAAGACGACATTCATTACCCCGTGGGGTACCTTCTGTTACAAAGTAATGCCTTTTGGGTTGAAGAACGCAGGGCCAACTTATCAAAGAGCAATGGTGACGTTATTCCACGATCTAATTCATAAAGAGATTGAGTGTCATGTGGATGACATGATTGCTAAATCAAAGACAGAAGAGGAACATCTGATCAACTTAAAGAAGTTGTTTGAGAGGTTGAGGAAATTCAGGTTGAGACTGAATCCTAACAAGTGTACTTTCGGCGTGCGGTCCGAAAAATTGCTTGGTTTCATTGTCAGTGAAAAAGGAATAGAGGTTGATCCTGCTAAAGTGAAAGCTATACAAGATATGCCTGTACCGAGAACTGAGAAAGAAGTTTGCGGATTTCTAGGGAGATTGAACTACATTTCAAGGTTCATATCTCACCTAACTGCCACCTGCGAACCAATATTCAAAATGCTAAGAAAAGATCAAACGGTCAGGTGGAATGATGATTGTCAAAATGCATTCGATAAAATAAAAAGATATTTGCAGGAACCTCCGATTCTGATACCTCTAGTTCAAGGGAGACCACTGATTATGTACTTGACAGTGCTCGAAGAATCCATGGGTTGTGTTCTCGGTCAACACGACGAGACAGGTAGGAAAGAACATGCAATCTACTACCTGAGCAAGAAGTTTACAGATTGTGAATCGCGTTATTCAATGCTTGAGAAGACATGATGTGCACTCGCATGGGCTGCCAAGCGATTGAGACAATATATGCTCACACATACAACCCTGTTGATCTCAAAATTGGATCCGGTCAAGTATATTTTTGAGAAACCAGCACTTACAGGCAGAGTTGCAAGGTGGCAGATGGTACTGACAGAGTACGATATTCAATTTACTTCGCAAAAAGCAATCAAAGGAAGTATACTGTCAGATTATCTTGCGCAACAGCCTCTTGATGATTACCAGCCCATGAGGTTTAATTTCCCTGATGAGGACATCATGTTTCTCAAAGCGAAAGACTGCGAGGAACCACTTCTGGAGGAGGGGCCTGACCCTGAATCCAAATGGAGTTTGATGTTTGATGGGGGAGTTAATATGAATGGGTACGGAGTTGGTGCAGTTCTCATTACGCCAGAAGGTGTTCACATGCCCTTCGCTGCCCGAGTAACTTTCGGGTGTACCAACAATGAAGCAGAATACGAAGCTTCTCGACCTCAGTGCCAGAAGCTGAGGACCTTTCATTTTGGAGAATCAGTTGAGGCCTCCTCGATTGATGATGATGCCAAACCAGAAATGGTGAACGTATCATCATTTCTCGACCTGAGAGCCCGGGATATTGAACATCCTAGCACCCACATGTGAGAGGGGCGGGTTGTTTACAGGTTTGCAGGTAACCTTGACTTTCATCCTACCTGGTATTCTGGTTCTCTTATCAGTGTGGACTCATCAGCCTGGTATTATGGTATTCCGATTATTCCGGCACCCTGATTATGTCGATATTATGGAATTCTGGTATTCTGATTATGCCGAGATCCCGACATCCTGGTATTCTGATTAGTCGGATATTCCGATATTCCGGTATTTTCTTCAGAACAGGCCTATGAGTTTATTCAGCTATCCGCACGGCAGTTATCCAGATTATATGGAAGCCTTGATCCCATTTCTGTTGCATCTGCATTATCATATTCGCATACATGTTCTTATATTTCCAAGGGATATTAACTTTGAGATTTGCTACTGAGCGTTTCCATCCATTTCTTGTGGTTTGTAAGAAAAATATTTGAATCAAAGCGCAATGATTCCTTGGAAATATTCGAACATGGCATTCTGCATTGCATTCTCATACTCATATGCATAACAGGTGTTCCGGAGCGGATTTCTCATTCTGACCTGGTATTCTCTTCAGAAACGGCCAACAGGACTTCTTCCAACTACTCGATTCGCCACAATCAAGGTTCAGGTATAGAACGACTCCGAGCGGAGGTGACTGAATTGAAGGCCCAGCTGGGGCATTTTATGGTGGACATTCAAGCGTTGTCACGAGGTCAGGAACTGCTGAGAGAAGAAGTCAACCGGATAATGACTCAAATGGGCCGGGTTATGGAAATTATGAATGAAGTATTAAGAAAGGAAAACAATCAAGTGCCCGCTTCCGTAGCAAAGGTTCTCACTCCTCCTATCTCTTTGGGGTCTCCTCTAGACCATGGATTGCCTCGTGAATCCTTTCCACCGTCAGAGATTTTTCATCACCAACTATTTCTTGAGGGTTTTAAGCCAGAGAAGACTGAGAAGAAGTTTGATCCGATCCCGATGCCATACGCTCAGTTGCTTCGGCACTTGCTCAAGTTTCAGCTAATTGAATTGATTGCTGGGGAATCTCCACACACCAAGCTTCTTCTGGGACCTAATGCTAATGCTAGATGTGAGTTCCACTCAGGGACACAGGGGCATGCCATTGAAGATTGTAAGGTGTTCAGGTATAAAGTGCAAGATCTGATTGATGTTGGGATCATTATTTGCACTGCAGATGGTTTGTACGTCAACTAAAGCTTCCCAAGCTTCCTCAACAAAGAAAAAAACATCATCAGAAGCAATAAGTCTAGACGGAGTCAAGCCTCCTCAACAAGGACAATCATTTAGCTTCTTTACTGCATTCTCGTGTGTAGCTTTTTATGTTTGTCTTAACATTTGTATGCATGCATGAAATTTGTTTTTCTTTTTATGTTAATCCTAATGAAGCGTGCATGTTTTTCCTGAAGTAATCCATTCGTATTCACTCATAAGTTTGTATATGTGCATTGCAATACTAACTGTCGTGCTTAAACTCTTGAGGGAGGATGATGAGTTGAAAACGCAAAAATCTCTAACTGTGTGCTTTTGGATAAAACCCTGTTGAGGTTGTACAGGCAATGTTTCAACTTCCCAAACACTGAAGATATAAGGGAGATAGACCATCGTTAACCCCTTTGAGCCTTGAAGTAGGAGTTTCTTTTCGTACGAAAAAACCCTCACATTTAACCCCGGGGCAGGGTAGGAGTCAGTTAATTTGACCGAGCGTTCAAATTTCAAAAGGAGTGTGCATCTGAGGATCCATTACCTTCTATTCCACCATCAAGAGGTCAAGAGATGTGAAACCACAATGGTTATCCATCAGCAATCAAAGAGTGAGGCAGTCACAACCCTTTCAACAAAGTCAAGACAAGCTAGTGTCACACAACGTGTTCAAAAAAAAAAAAAGAGAAAAAAAAAAAAAGAAATGAAAAATCCCGCTAAGTTGAAACTTGAAAACAAGCAACTTAGGCAAAAGTTAGGGCATCCCGCTGGACGTCAAAATCTAAAGATTCAAAAGAATCAGTCCAGGCAAAAGTTAGGGATAAGCAAAAGAATTCGAAAGCGAAATGCGAAAAGGATTACAAAAGAAAATCCTCGAGCAAGAAAAAAGTCGTGTGACTACGAACAAAAGACAAAAGGGATGACTGTCACTCCAAAGCCTCATTGGGTCTCAAACCATCAGATGCATGGGTTCCTTAAAGATCACATAATCTTTTTGAGAGATGAGCGCTTGTGCAAATTAACTGAATGTAGGACTGGAGAATATCACGAAGAGTGGGTGGGCACCAATAAATTTTGAACCATAAACCATTTTTCTCAAAACCGTGAACCAGGCCACGATATAACCCTCAAAAGTCCTAATTGAAACAGGGTTATTTCGAAAGCATACTACTAAGAGATAGCGTTCCTGACTCCTATGAGTTGTGCTAAAAAGATCTTTGTTGGTGTTGCATGTGCATTGCATTCTTTCATCCAAAATTAATGTCGTATTCTAACCCGTGATCCGCTCACAAAGGGTTTGCGACATCTTTTCAGTAAAACTTCAAGATTAACATGTGTGTTGCATTAGAATTTTCATTCTCAGATTAAAACATTTTCTGCTTGCATACATTTGTTTGACATCAAAAGAAGTTTACATATGGAAATTCAGTCCAGAAGCTTAATCTTGCCGAGTTGAGAATCCTGAAACTCCCGAAGGGCAGTCATGTCCAATGGTACTTCCTCAGGAAACTTTGTTGAGCAGGAGCTTTCCCAACAAGTTGTGCTAAGACGTCGTCGATCCGGGGCAATCACGTCGAACCATCTCTTTAAGGTGTAGCCAATTTGGGACAATCACATCGAGAAATCTCTTCAGAGTTCAGCCAAACTAGGGCAATTACTTCAAGACTCAAATCCCTACAAATGCAGGCATTCTTGGTCTTCCTTCGAAGATCAGTGGTCAGGGGAAAAACTACTCCAAGGGTCATACTGGGGCAGGCCATCCCAAGAGCATGAGAAGGTAGTCCATTCAGATGATTGATCAGCCTATCCAGGGTTCTGAGTATTGGGGCAGAATATCTCACGGTGATATGAGATTGTTCATGAATCTTCTCAAGGCGAATTCCTTTGTAGACCATACAATCTGAAGCAGCTAATTTGAGATGCATTGAATCTCTCCAAGAGTTTGAAGACACTGAAGCATTGAGCATGCCAAGTCTTCTATAAAATCCTCTTGAGATGACTTCTTCTCTGTAATCCATACAGTCTGGGGCATTTACGTCGAGATCTGATAAATCTCTCCAAGAGTTTGAAGACCTTGGGGCAGTGTGAACGCCCGGTCTTCTATAAAATCATCTTGAGATGATTTCTTTCAATGGACCCTGTGGTCTGGGGCAAGTCGAGAATTACGGAACCATTGTTCACTCTTGACAATCGGCATGCAGTCGATCAGCAGAAACTTGAAGTATTGAGTCTTTTCCCCAACAAAGAGCCAGAAGGTATCTTTTCCAGCAAGGTGTTGGAATTGATATTCTTCCCCAAGCAGAGGATTGTTCTCACATCGAAAGGGGTTCTTTATGAAGATTCCATACCCCCAGCAGTATAGGGGGATTCCTCATTCTCAGCAGGATAAGACGATGGGATATTCTCAAGCAGTTTGAAGATGGTGAGAAGTCAGAGTACTCTTTTCCTCAACAGTCAAATTTGGTATTTCCTCGCAAGTCAAAGTCCAACGATTATTGACATTCTCAGCGGTTCAAAGTCCATTCTTTATTGGCATCTCCCCAACAGAGTTCGCAATTCAGCTTGTAGTTCCTCGACAGGGTTGGCATCACCAGTGGTTATTGGTGGAACAGTTGGTTATCTCCCCACAGGAGATCGGATATTGATGATCCTTTCCTTGGTGAGGTTTGCTTGTTCTGTTCTACACATTCCTCGGTGGAGTGTCCTATCATTCTTGCATATAGTAATCATCATAGCATTGCATCCTCAAAATGCGTAGCATTTCCATTTCGTATGGAGCATTACGCCATAGAAAGAAAATTCAAACATGCATCGAAGCATAGGCCAGATTTGGTACCTTGTACGAAAGCCCAAATCAACCCTCAATCAAAACAGTGCTCCCCAACCTCAGAGTTGACGCCCTTTATACCAACTTCAAAGTTGTTGTATACCTTTTCTCAACCTCAGAGTTGATGAATGTCTTTTTCTTTCCCAACCTCAGAGTTGTCGTACCTCTTTTTCTCAACCTCAGAGTTGATGAATATCCTTTTCTCCAACTTCAAAGTTGTTGTATACCTTTTCTCAACCTCAGAGTTGATGAATGTCCTTTTCTTTCCCAACCTCAGAGTTGTCGTACCTCTTTTTCTCAACCTCAGAGTTGATGAATATCCTTTTCTTCCCCAACTTCAAAGTTGTTGTATACCTTTTCTCGACCTCTGAGTTGATGAAAATGCTTATTCTTCCCTAACCTCAGGGTTGACGCCAACATTACCAACTTCAAAGTTGTTGCGTACCTCTTCTCAACCTCAGAGTTGATGAACGTCCCTTTCTTCCCAAAACTCCTAGTTGACGCCTTTCGTCCCCGACCTCAGAGTAGACGTATTGTGGCATGTCTCCAATCTCAGAGTTGACGTATATTCTTCTTTCGACCCCAGAGTTGGAGTTATGGTTTTTCTCAACCTTAGAGTCGATGTCTACCTTTTCCTCAAACATTCAAAGTTGGTGTTTACTCCAAATTTCTTTTCAATCTCAGAGCTGACGTCTTATCCCTCAACCTCAGAGTTGATGGTCTACCCTCTTATCCCCAACGGAATCGTCAAGCGGAAAGCTCGCCTAACATGGGGCGTTGTGGTACTTATCCTAAGCTTGACAGTCGTATTCCTCAGCAGATTACAGTGGAGTTGCTTTGGGTTTCCCAGCAGATTTCTAGGGACTATTTTCCAGCAAGTTGCAGTGAAATGTCCTAGCCAGGATTTGCATATCCCCGGCAGAGTAGCCCTGATTCCCAATAAGATCGTATCTCTTATAGTGGTATCCCCACAAAGTTCGACATTTTGACAGTAGTTTCCCCAGCAAGGTCTAAATAGATCGAGGGAATCTCTTCTTCAGCAAAGTGTCAGCATATGATATTACCAAGCCGATGGTGTAATTCTCAGCATTGCTCATTTACGACTCAAAGTCCAATTTATTTTTGGCATACAGATAGTTTGTTCATATTATTCCAGCAGGTGGGATAGTATTGCAGATGGTTGTTCCAGCAGGTGGGATGATCATACAAACAGTCGTACATATTATTCCAGCAGGTGGGATAGTATTGCAGATAGTTGTTCCAGCAGGTGGGGTGATCATTATATACAGTTTTTTCATGTTATTCCAGTAGGTGGGATAATATTACAGATGGTTGTTCCAGCAGGTGGGGTGATCATTATATATAGTTTGTTCATGTTATTCCAGCAGGTGGGATAATATTGCAGATGGTTGTTCCAGCAGGTGGGGTGATCATTATATACAGTTTATTCATGTTATTCCAGCAGGTGGGATAATATTGCAGATGGTTGTTCCAGCAGGTGGGGTGATCATTATATACAGTTTATTCATGTTATTCCAGCAGGTGGGATAATATTCCAGATGGTTGTTCCAGCAGGTGGGGTGATCATTATATACAGTTTGTTCATGTTATTCCAGCAGGTGGGATAATATTGCAGATGGTTGTTCCAGCAGGTGGGGTGATCATTATATACAGTTTGTTCATATTATTCCAACAGGTGGGATAGTATTGCAGGTGGTTGTTCCAGTAGGTGGAGTGATCATTTGGCAAAGATTCTAAAGCCGGTTTGGTAAGCACCAAAGTCCAACGTTAGTTTGGCAATGCTGCAAAAAGTCCATCTGAATATGGCAATTTTGAGATTCCAAAGCTGGTTTGGTAATCATTGAAGTCCAACGACAGATTGGCAGAAATCCAACACGAATTGGTAAAAGTCCAACGACAGATTGGCAGAAATCCAACACGAATTGGTAAAAGTCCAACGACAGATTGGCAGAAATCCAACACGAATTGGTAAAAGTCCATTGTTTAGAGTGGCAGAGCAGCTAAAGTCCATCGACAGTGTAGCAAGCCAGTAGTCATCTGGCGTCGTTCAAAAAGACATTGTTGAAAGTCCATCGACAGCATGGCAAGCCAGTAGTCGTCTGGCGTCGTTCAAAAAGACATTGTTGAAAGTCCATCCATAGTATGGCAAGCCAGTAGTCGTCTGGCGTCGTTCAAAAGACAGATCTCTCCTACAACGTTTCATTGAAGATTCAATCCAGCAGTCTCGTTGAGTTTATATCCCTTTTCTTCTTCTCCACAGTGGGCAAATTTTGCGGTTCTGTTTGTATTCAATCACCTTGTACCTTAAATGTCTGAAAGCAGTTGCTATCATCCTTTCAGGTTCAAGCTGATTGAATAGGGGCAGCTGTAGTACCCCAAAATTTGCCCTACCTTTTTCTGGCTTTTGCTTCGCGTTCATCTGCATATCCATTAGGTTATAACTCATATTCATTCATTTTCATGTGTTCCTGAGGCGTGGGATCATGGTTTCTTATCTTCTGTGTCACTTGGTTGATATTCATCAATTGGAGACGGTGGTTAAGGTTGCCTGACAAATGCGTCTTGGTATTCATGGTTAGCAAAGTTTATTGATTGAAGTTGGAGATTGGTTAAGAATACGAGTTTGCTTTGGATTTAGAATTTGGGGAGAATTAAACATGTTAAGACTGGTTATGCGGATCTCTTGGAATTCATATTTCATTATCCATCTTTTCTATCCATTTCAACCGTGAACCATCTAATCCATTCCAAAACCACTTTCTAACCCATATCCATTTTTAGACCACTTTTATCCATTCTTTTTTTTTTCATAAATATCCATTCCATTTTTACCATTTTTGTCCAAATCCATTCCAAGCTAAATCTAAATTCCATTTTATTAAGTTTAGTTCATATCCAAAACCAATATCCATTTTTTACTAATCCATATTAAATCACCTTTAATATCCATATCCACTTATTTCAATTCTATATCCATAAAAAACCATTTTTGATATCCATGTTTATCCATTTTTTAGCTAATTGTCCATTTTCATAAACTCATATCCATATCCCTTTTTAATTCAATTTTCAAATAATAATCCAAATTTTGAAATACAAGGCAAATGTCCCATTCTCGCAAACCAAGTCCACGTCAGCTTTTAGCAAAAGAAAAATACACAATTCATTGATGGTAGGCGATGGTACAAAAGCTTACCGCAGAAAATATTCACAGCAGGGAGAAAAGAAATTACATAACACCAGAAACTCTTAACAGAAAACTACCATAACCAATCTCTAACAGTTACCATTCCCAACTTCTAACTAACAGAAAACCTTAACAAAATCCCTAACTTCTCTAACTGTATCCTAAGGGAACCTAACTGAAAAACTGAAAACTCTCCTTGATCCTCCTTCTTCTCCGATTTCGAAGCCTTCAATCTTCATCAACCAATCTTCACCATGAAACCTCTGCAACAACCTACAGAAATCACAATCAGCAAGAATTCTGAGAAATTATGAATGGCAATTCAATAGCAAATTGAAGCCCTCACAGAGAAAAAAAAGAAGAATGCGGTAACGGCAACATCATCGACTTACGATTTCGGTTTCGCAACAACACAAAAAAGCGATAACAACTTAAAGAGAGAAGAAGGTGAGGAAGATGCAGATTCATAACGTACTAGGGAGGATCGAAGAACGTGAAATCATATCTGAATTTCGTTGCGAGGTTGCGTCGAAACTCCATTCAACAGCAACGGGAATGGCAACGTAACCACTGTCTGCGATTCGCATCATCTTCATCAGCGGTCCTCAATTCTCGCAAACTCTTCATCATCTTCAATGTCAAACTGGCAATAAAATCACAGCAATCTTCTGCAAATCGGCATCTTCGTCAATCTACATACGATATCCATCTCCCACAAGAGAATCATCAAACATCAACGAATCGTTGAACTTTCAGCAACATCGCCAAATCCACAATGATAATTTGAACGCAACGATGCAAGTTCAAGACTCTGCATCAACCAAATTTGCAAAGGAATTCAACATCAACAATGATTTAAAGCGTAACGAGAATCACAGCAATCAAGGAGAAGAAGAAGCGAGGAAGGGAAGTAGGAACGATACCTTTTAAGCTGAAGACAACGCCAATTTCAGAGTATTAACACGTCGGAATTCCGGTTCGGTACGTGTTCGTCGATTTCTCTCTTAATTTCAACGCACCCTTCATCACTCCCTCGTCCCGGTTTCACACCTCGAGTTTGGGGATTTCAATTTTGAATCGAAGGACAAATCGCTTGAATCGAAATTAGTCGAAGAAAAGCGATTAACGTTGCGAGGTCGTGTGAAGAACATCAGCGCATCCTTGAGAGGCAGAAACCATTTATTGCCATCAAGTTTGGGAAGAAGGAGGTGGAGAACTATGAGAGGGCGAACAACATTGAACGAAGATGATGTAATTACCGTCGGTGAGGGTTCTTGAGTGAGGAAGATCGCCGGCGGAAGAAGGGTTTGTGAGAAAGGAACGGCGCATGAGGCGTGCTGATGATACTCTAGGTTTTAAGGAGACCAATTCCTCTCCATGCCTTGATTCAAGCTGAACCGGGTTTGGGCCTCGACCCCATGGATCTTCTCTTCATACCCCACTCTCACTGAAGGCACCCCCTTGTTAAGGTTTTTTTCATAACTAAATTCTATGCTTTTGGTTAATTAATTAAGTTGACTAATTAGATTAGATATTGCTTAATTGTTTTTTGGCTTAATTGCTTAATTGAATTTTTGCCTTAATTGCTTTGTTAATTGAGTTGTGGATTAATTATTTTTAACTAGATTGATTCTAGTTGATTTTAGAATTAGAATTAGAGATTTTAGGAAATTAACGAGTAATTTTGGTTAATCGATTTAGGATCTTTAGAATCAATTCATGACATTAGAATTAGTTCAATTTGGCATTGAGATTAACTTGTAATCCTAAACCTTACTTAGCTTTTCCTTTTAATTAGAGCTAGATTTTCTAGAGCTAGTTTACCGTTAGATTTTGTTTCAAAATAGAACATAATTTTGACTTTAATTGACTTTCAACATGGTTTAGTGATTTAGGCTAATTAGGTTAAGACTCATTAATTGATCTTTTCATAATCACTCTTTAAATGATTTTTGCTTAATCACACTAATCATTTTTAGCTCAATTGCTCACTAATTGATTTTTAGCTCAATTGCTCACTAATTGATTTTTAGCTTAATTGCTTGATAGTTGTTTTGTAGCTTGATGACTTGATAATATGTTTTTGGCTTAATTGGCCACTAATTGTTCACTAATCATTTTAGAATTAGAAATTAACTTTAGACTAATTGACATTGACATAGTTTGTATTGATTTTGTTTTTACATTGACTTTACTTAGATTTTAATGATAACATTGACTAATCATTTTAATGTTTCATTTGGTAACTTTGTTAATAGTCTTTAATATGTTTTGCATAGATTTTTGACTAATTGTTGGTTACATTTAGTATTGATTTCAATTACTTCTTATTGATCTTTCCATTTGAAGTTTGACTAACCTTTGAGTTTGTTTTGCAGTGTTTTACACTTGATTAGTAAAATGTAGAAGTTGCTGCCACATATACAGCTGCTGTGCACAAAGTGTGCTGTAAAATGTTACTATTCTGCCTTATTGTATACACACCTGTCTTGTTATGGAAATAGTAGTTGTTATAGGCTGTTTCTACTTGTTGCTGGTTTTTACAGCTATGCGGGTGCTGGAGCGATGTTGTTGCTGCTGTTTATGGCTCATTGCCTTGTTTTGTCTTAAGGACTTAAATTTGTTTTACCTTAGCTGTTGGTGGATGTTTATAAGATGTGTGCACACTTCTAACATGAATTCAATTCTGGTTTTGGTTTACTTTCATGTCTTTTGCCTATACTTGTAACCCTTAGATGTTTTCTTTTGTTAGTTTACCTTTAACTTCAAAGTAGATTAGTCTTGTAGCATAGTGGTAACTTGACTTGTAATTTCATAATCCTTTTAGGTCTTTCACTTTGACTAGTGTGACTCAAATGTACATAGCCATTAGACTTAGGTTTCATATTGTACGTACACTCTCTTGTTACTACTAATGTCTTTAGTTCACGTGTGCAAGGTACATAAAGGAGACATTCCAAAGGTGGTGTGACCATTTCATTTTGTAAATAAAAGCTTGTTTCTAACTTGGTATATGTTTATAGGTGCTTTCGTGACTTGCTTTCGTTGCGCTTTTGTTGCTTTGCTACGGATCCATATCCGTTTGGTAGGACCTCTTATCTCTTCACTTCTCTTTAATGCTTTCACATGCCATGAGAAGTAGGAATAGTCGATGCCATGATAAGTAGGATTGTATGGAAAGCCCTCAAGTGAGGCCATGATTGTGCTTGTTTAATATTGTGCTGAAGACCTCTTAGGAAGCAATTGACGGAAGGTAGGGTTCGCAATCAACCCCCGTTATTTTAGTTGAGTCGTTCTTAGCTCTCATTACATGATTGAAGCTCTGAACATTACCTGATCTTGTTGTCGAGTCCGCAAGTGGAAGAAGGGTTTAGTAATCAAACCCCTACACCTTGTCTATAGTTCGCATTGACCAATGCTGATGTTTACGTGATCTGATTCACATCTTCCCCTTTCTTACTCTACTCTCCATGGTTCTCGATACCATTTGATGAGTACCTACTTCCCACAGCTAGCTTGTTTGCCTCGGTTGATATGACCCCTTGGCTAAAGCTCCCCTTTTTTCTACTTTGATTATGTGACGTTATTGTTAACCGACACTGTTTACTCTGTTATTGCTTTTAGTTCATTTTGTGATTGATTTATCCTGTGTTTACTTGTCTGATGACATGATCCCTTAGGATTCCTCGCTCCACTTAATTTTTTGATTAAGTCGGAGGTAGGAGAGACATTAGGATAGCAGTCCATGTATGCTAACATTAGGTAGACTTCCTTCTTTCTCTTTTAGGATTAGATTCCTTAAACCACATTAACCATAGGATCTACGAGCATGCTAACACTAGGGTGTGTCTTAGTCTCCCCTTAGTTTTCACCTTCACCCCTCTCTTGAGTCTTCTTCTCATCTTATAATAAAAGTAAAAAACACTTAATAAAGGCATAACAAATATTGTCTTTAGGCCTTTCATGTGGGAACAAGGAGGTGAGGGGTCTTCTCGCATTTCTTTGGGAATGTTTAGCATACGTACCGTCTGGGGACGATGTGTGAGGCATTCAATCTCACATGAGGGACTTAATTGCAATGTGAGTTACTAAACACCAATAAGCAAAACATTTCTTTCTTAAAAGACAAAAACAAATAATAACGTCTTTCCTTCGGGAAATTTTTTCTCAGCTCACTCATTCTCAACGTACGAACGTGCTTCTTCTTGTTCTCTTGCAAGATGGTAACGCACTCGAACCAGCGAGCCTGCAACACCTGAGCTAGAACGTTAGTCGTTCCCTAAAAAACACAAACAATCCATCCCTAGTGAGGGGAACTACGTCGCTCTGATTCTCATGTTCCCGATGAGATACGTAGGCAGTGGGGTAGGGCCCATTCGAGCACTTCTTTTATTTTCCCTACATTTGTTTCTCTTTTTCTCTCCTTTCCTTTTCCAGTTATCTTCCAGTATCTTTCCTACACCCTTTGATCGAGACAAGTAAGTGTGGATCCCATCGGGTACGATGGACGCGTGGGGGTGCTAATACCTTCCTCTCGCGTAACCGACTCCCGAACCCAGTTCTTTTGGTCGCAAGACCATGCTCTTTCCTTTTCCCTAGGTTTATGCGGTGTTTCCTTTCCCTCTCTTGGGATAAATACACATTGCTGGCGACTCTGTTTCGGTGCCACTTTCGCGTTTGTACTAGGATGAAAATCCCGGGAGCGACAATTTGCATATTTTATGAGCCATTCATGTGATATTATAGGTCTTTGGTACACATTATAGGTCATCTTTACATGTTCATTTCAACTTGAACATTGTGCATCCTTAACATGTATTGTTTGCACTTTCCTTTTGAATTTTCACTTCACTTCTTCTTACATTACTTCTTGAATGTCTTGATGTTGATTCATGAACACTTTTGAGATGTTTATAAACCATGTTTCATTTAGTTTCAATTCTGGTTGTTGATTTACATGTTCCATTTATGCATGTTCCTTTCTTTTCTTTTCATCTTTCATCTATCCTTTCTTATGAAAACATGTTTGAATGCTATGGATGATGATTGTTGCTTATTCATTTGAACTTGTATGATGATGATCACTTGTTGTCCATATGATTCACATTCTGATTGTGATATTAAGACTTGAGTTTCCATCTTATTCTTTTGAGCTTTAATGTGTATTAAGCACTTTTTACTTCTTATGCATGTTTCCTTGTTTACTAACCATGTAGGGGCTTTGGTAAGTTGAAATTGAGTGTGGATAAGGAATCCACATTCAAACCTCTTTCCTTTCATCTTTTACAATTCAATCTTGTGTTTTGTTAAGCACTTATGTGCTTTCTTTGATTAACTCATTACTTTCCCTTTTGAGTTACAATTCATCTTCTACTTTAGAAGTGAATTGTTTAATTCATTCCTTCTTTAGACTTTAGGTTTTGCAACCTCACAAACCTTTAGGATCACTCCCTTAACTAATCAATTAGGATTGAGTCTTAGCTCACATAGATTTTACCTTTCTCTCTCTTTTGAGTCTTTCATCTTCTCATCTCAAAGAAAATTCAAAATATATAATAAAGGTAGGCATTTATTGCATTTAGGCCTTTCATATAAAGAAAAGATTACAAAGGGGTCTTCTCTTATAATCTTAGAATGTGTAGCATATAGCCCATCTTGGGTCAATGTGTTAAACATTTGATCTTGTATGAGGGACTTAAATGCAATACTTGTTGAAGATACAAATAAAAAACACTTCTTCATAATCAACAAAAACACTTAATAACCACAAGTATGCTAGTGTGTTTGAACCTTAATAATTGGAACTAAGTGTGAGGGTCTTCTTCACCCTTAGTGTACTTTCTCAACCATTCCATCTTGGAATGTGAGAATGTATACACTCCAGTGACCAAGATTTAGATACACTATCATATGCAAACAAAATAACAAAAATTTTAAAAGACAAAACAAACAATAACGTCTTTCCTTCGGGAATTCTTTTCTCATCTCATTCACTCATTCCGCAAGGATGCGTCATTTCCGTTCTATCGCAAACAGGTAATGCCTAAGTCTCCCTATAGTGAGTTGCAACACCTAATTGCTGGAACGCGAACGCTGACGTATTCCACTAAAAAACACAAACAATCCATCCCTAGTGAGGGGAACTACATCGCTCTAATTCTCATGCTCCCGATGAGATACGTAGGCAGTGGGGTAGGGCCCATTCGAGCACTTCTTTCATTTTCCCTACATTTGTTTCTCTTTCTCTCTCCTTTCCCTTTCCAGTTCTCCAGCTAGCAGTTCATTTTTCAGTATCCTTTTCTTACACCCTTTGATCGAGACAAGCAAGCGTGGATCCCATCGGGTACGATGGACGCGAGGGGGTGCTAATACCTTCCTCTCGCGTAACCGACTCCCGAACCCAGTTCTTTTGGTCGCAAGACCATGCTCTATCCTTCCTCTCAGGTTTATGCAGTGTTTCCTTTCCCTCTCTTGGGATAAATACACATTGCTGGCGACTCTGTTTCGGTGCCACTTTCGCGTTTATACTTGGATGAAAATCCCGGGAGCGACAATGATCCCGTAGGATTTCTCGCTCCACTTAATTTTTGATTAAGTCGGAGGTAGGAGAGACATTAGGATAACAATCCATGCATGATAACATTAGGATAGAATTCCCCTTAGTGTTTTCTTTTTCAACTTGAGTCTTCTCTTCTCATCTCTTAACCTTTCAAAAACACCTAATAAAGGTCAACATGTATTATATGCCATGAGCCTTAAGTACATAGGAAATGGAAGGAGAAGGGTTTCCCTTCGCCTTTCTAGAGTGTTAGCATACGTCCTGTTAGGACGTCCATGCGACGCATTCGTTCCTATGTCATAGACTTTAGTGCAATATGAGTTACAAATACAATAAATCAAAACACTTCTTCTAAAAATCAATAAACAAACAACAATTCTCTTCTCATCTTCCTCACTCTAGTCATAAAGGATGCGTCACTTCCGTTCTACCGCAAACAGGTAAATGCCTAAGACTCCGTACAATGAGCTGCAACACCTAACTGCTGGAACGCGAAGCTTGGCGTCTTCCGTTAAAAAAACACAAACAAAGCGAAGTCATCCCTAGTGAGGGGAACTACGTCGCTCATATTCTCGCGTGCGAGCGGGATACGAAGGCAGGAGATTGTGCGAGATCTCTCCGAGCACAATCCCTTCTCTTTACGCCCAAACCGTAGTCCGAACTACGTTGACTTTAACTTTCCCATTGCATGAGGGAATACGTAGGCCTAGGATGGCTATGTCCTATCGAGTCACTTCTTTTTCTTTTCTTCCCCGTTTCTTCGTTTTTTCCCGTACCTGTTCCTTCTCGTGTCCAGTAGCAGTGGGGCTCCAGACGACGACACCCTTTGATCGAGACAACAAGCGTGGATCCCATCGAGTACGATGGACGCGTGGGGGTGCTAATACCTTCCCCTCGTGTAACCAACTCCCTTACCCATTTCTCTTGGTCGCGAGACCATGCTCTTTTCCTTCCCTTCAGGTTTACGCAGTGTTTCCTTTCCCTCTCTTGGGATAAATACACATTGTTGGTGACTTTGTTTCAGCGCCACTTTCACGTTTGTACTTGGATGAAAATCCTGGGAGCGACAGCTAGCGACTCTGCTGGGGACAGATAAACCTCTTGCTGGTCCATCCTCTACGCGAGTCAATCCTAGCGCTTGTTTGTTTTCGATTATAGGGTGTTTTATCTGTTTACTTTACTCGCTTTATTTATGGCATTGTTGCATGTTTACTATTTTACTATATTTACATGCTTTTCATTTACTATTGTCATATATTATATTGTGCTGGACTGTGCTGGATTTTTCTGTTTGGTGGGCAGGACGTTCTGAGAGATAAGCCTACTTCCTAGGCTTGAGCATACCCATAGAATTTAGAGTGGATAGTCGATTGCTTGCGTGGTGTTATCACGTTAAGTCTTCGCAAGATCCACAGCCAGACGAGGCCCATATAGGTGGTATCTGATACTGCATGTTATGCAGGCCATTAGATATCCATGTATGAGTTGTCGACTCTGGTGACCATTCCCGAGGACTTAGTAACGACACTTCTCCCAAGATGTGATAATGGCAGACCAGAAATGGCAAACCCATTACACTTCTCGATCCGAGGACCCAATGCTGGGAATTCATATAGAATATCCTTTTTTAGGGGAATCAATCGAGGCCTCCTCGATTGATGATGATGCCAAACCAAAAATGGTGAACGTATCATCATTTATCGACCTGAGAGTCCGTGATATTGAGGATCCACGGTTTTCTAGTACCCACATGTGAGATGGGCGGGTGTCTACAGGTTTGCAGGTAACCTTGAATTTCATCCTACCTGGTATTTTGGATTTCTTATCAGTGCAAACTTATCATCCTGGTATTCTGGTATGTTGAATGAGCCGTTACTCTGGATTTCTGGGTTTATGATATTTTGGGTCTTATCCATTCAGTAGCACAGCACTTATCCAGAGTTTGTGGAAGCCTTGATCCCATGTCTCTGCACCCTGTAGCACCCCATAATTTGCTCTCCTTATTTAGTACTAACTGGCTTATGTTTCATATCATTATGGATTATCATGTGTGAATATCATTGGTTCTTAGCATGGGGTCAAGGTGCCTGAGGCAGTTCAAGAGGAGAAGATGTTCTTCAAGCAAGAGTCCTTATATTGTCCAAGAGAGCTCAAGTGGACCACTCTCTCCTAACCAGTGCAGAAACTAGGGTTTTGAGATTCTTGGGTTTATTGCTCCAATGGGCAAGTTTCTTGGGTTTTTATCATCACCAAATGGCATATCTTATCTTTGTTGGAGAGGATACACATCATATTCAGAGGAATTTGGATTTGGAGACTGTGTTATTTCCTCCTAGACTGAGGGTACCAAGATTAGGGTTTGCTATAAAGTCAGTTTATTTCTGATTTTTTGGGCAAGACTTGATTCCATGGTATTCCTTGGGTCCCTAAGTATCCAGGAATGGAAGATTGTCCATCAGTTTGGTTCAGGAGAGATTCAATTGGCCATTGGATTGGGAATCAGGAGAATTAGGGAAAAGTCAACAGTGAGAGGGGAAGTCAACTGTGGAATTTGGAGGTTCTCTTCAAAATTTTCAAGGTCTCACATCCTCATATGGTCTTTGAAGGGTCAAGTTCCATACCATTTATCAAGAATCAAGGGTTGGTACAAAAGTTACTAAATATGGAAATGACCTATAATTTGAAAGTTTCCATTTTGGGCAAGTTCTTACACTACTTTCAACTTGTCTTTTCATCATCATAGAAGCTTCAAGTACAAGATGGTCTCCATATCATTTGTGAAACTCAAGTTATGATCAAAAGAAGGCAAGGTGGTTTTTAGGGTTTTCTCATGGTTCCCTTTTGCATTTTGGGACATAGTGACCTATAATTGATTCCTTTGTTTCAAGCCACATTCTAACATCAAAGAACATTCCTTAAGGATCATTTTGGGCCTTTGAACCAAGAAATTTCGTGACTTATTCATTACTTATTTCACATGGTGCAAAATTGCAAGATCACTGAAAACTCATGAACCAATACATCTCAAAGCCCAAATCCAATTCAGGTGTGATTAGCAATTGTTAAATAAGTGATCCATCATCAAGGGTTTGGATATACATGCATGGAGGAGGGTGTATTTCACTTTATTCAAATTTCCAAAATCACTCTAAACTCATTAAGTGAAGAATTAACAAGGCCCAAGTAATTATCAGTGGATTAACCCTAGGTATTTAAGATCACTCATGCACTGGTTAGGAGGGAACACACGTGACTTTGAGGAGAACAAAGTGTGAACCCTAAAAACTTCAATCATTCAAATCTCACAATCCACAAGGGCTCTTCACAAGATTCCTTCACAACTTTCATCCTTGGCATCTATAGAGTACAAATCACCCATCACTTGAAGCTAATAGCAAGGGAACAGGTTGCGTGATCTCAGGTTGGTAACACTTTCCATGATCCTAAAACTCTATTTTTTGACATGCATAATGATCTGTGGTTGTTGCTGAGCATGATGATATATTTTATTTTGAAAGTGGACGTGTAATTTGGTTGCTGCGTGAGTTTCAAGTTTTGGAACCCTAAGTTGTTCTGTTCGATTCTCTTTATGTGTGGATTATTTGTGATTTTTGATGGGATATTATTGATCCTTATGAATTTCTGATCAGTTAAGTGTACTCACATGTCTGTTCTGGGTTTTTTTTGGGTAGTGGTCAACGGAGATGACGACAGGAGCTAGGGCTCCGGCGTCTGGTTCTTTCTCCGGCCAGGCTAGGGTTTGGAGGTAGAAGATGGAATCATGACCGTCCATCAGCCAGATCGTGCGGTCCCTAGCTTGCCACGCATTTTAAAAATATGTTTTATTTTATGGGTTGTATGCGTGACATCTTATAATAACTATCGTGTTCCACAAATCTCAGCCATTCCTTTTATTAATTTTTTGTTTTGATGGTTTGATCTGGTACGTCCGATGAATCCATTGGCCATTAGAGTGACAACACATTAAATTACCATGTGCCTTACCACGTGCCATCTTTTTGTTTTATTTATTTTCTGAACAATTACATGCGTGAATGTGCACCATTATTAACATGGACGTGCCAATCATATCCCTTTATCATGTTTACTTGGAATTTGCGTTGACTGATTTTATGACGTTAGATTGATCCTAAGGTGAGTATTTAGTCTGACCGTTGACTGGGTCTCATGTGGACTTCTTTTTTTATTTTTATTTCGCAGATGAGTTTTAAGTGTTGGGCTTTCTTTTCACACCCCCTCCTTTAGGCCTTTTTCCAATTCCAACGTGATTCTTTTGCTGATGCACCCCCATGCTTATTTCTTTATTTTTATTTTTATTAATTATTGCATTTCATTTTAATTTTTTTTAAATAGTTTCTTGCATTAAAAAATTCCCAAAAAATTCATGAATCATATTTATAGTTTTATAAAATTTTCCCAAATTTTATTTTATTATTTTAGTTTATTTTTATCATCTTAATTAATTATTTTAATAATTTCTTGTTTGAATTGTTCATATTATGCATACCATGACTTGTTTATTTTATTTCTCACCATCCATAAAACATTTTGAACTCATTCTTTTTGCATTGTTTCACCAACACATTGAATTGCATTAAAATATTTTTCTCTCATTTTTAAAATCATTTCATATTGCATTTTAGTCCTTTCCTTTTGCATATTGAGTCATGTGTCTTGTCTGAATTTACATAATTGTTTGAGTGACCTATCTGAGGAATTTTGGCATTAGCTTTTGACATGTTGTTTGCTTCTGGTTGAGATATGTTGATAATTAATTTGGAGATTTTAGAAGGTGTTTTCCTAATTGTTTGATCGCTTTTTGTTTGAGGTCTTCTTGTATGCATATTTTTGACCATGTCTAATTACTTGTTTGAGAAGGCACTTGTGCCATTGTTTGAGACTGCTTCTTTGGCTTCATAAACCATGCATGGATTGTTATTGGTCACTTGATTACCGTTACATGTCATTTCTTGGGTTTCACTAGTCTTATTGTTATTTATGTCTGTTTTGTACTAACCTTTTATGCAGGGGATGTGGTAAGTTATTTGAGGGTGTGGATAAGTATCCATGTCCACTCTCACTCTTTCTTTCTCTCATCTTTTCTTTTCTTTAGGCTTAGGTTGTTGTCAAACCTCCCCTTAGGGCCATCTTTGCATGATAACATTAGGATAAATTTTCCCCGTAGTGTTTCTTTTATTTTGAGTCCCTCTTCTCATCTCATAACATCTCTAAAATACTTAATAAGGTCAACTTGCCTTGAACACGAGCCTTAAACATAGGAAATGAAGATTTAGGGGTCCCCCTCATCTCTTCTAGAGTGTTGAGCATACGTCCCATTGGGGGCGACCATGCGACATATTCGCTCCCGTGTCATAGACTTTGGTTCAAGTTGAGTTACAAACTAACTCAAGTCACTTCAGTCCTAAAAAATTAAAACAAACTTCAAACATTTTTATCCTGCGGGATTGACAAACTAAAGGCTATTTTCAAAAAGGGCACGTTACTTTCCGTCTAAGTCGCAAACAGGCATCGACCCTAACTACCGGACGCGAACTTAATGTCGCTCATAAAAAACACAAAAAGAACTTGGTCCGAACTACGTTGACTCTGAATTTCCCATTGCACAAAGGGAGTACGTAGGCCTAGGACGTCGACGTCCTACCGAGTCTGTCTTAGTTTCCCCTCCCCAGTCTTAGTACAACCATAGATGATAGGATAACTCACCCTTAGAATAGACAACAAGCGTGGATCCCATCGAGTACGATGGACGCATGGGGTGCTAGCACCTTCCCCTCGCGTAACTGACTCCCTTTCCCTCTCTTGGGATAAATTTACACGGCTGGCGACTCTGTTTTCCGCACCACTCTCGCATTTGTACCTGGATGAAAGTCCTGGGAGCGACAGCTGGCGACTCTACTGAGGACTCTGGTTGACCTATGCTGGTCCATCCCTAAGTGAGTCAATCCTAGCGCTTGCTTGTCTTTGTTCCCTTTGGGTGTTTTTGTTTTTGTTTTGCTTTATTTGTTGTATTTTTTTGTTACCGCATTTACTGCCCTGCATATTATTATCATCTGCTACACTGTTCTTCTATTTGGCGGGTTGGGAGTTCTGAGAGATAAGCCCAATACCCAGGCTTGAGCGTACACGTAGGATTAGCGTGGCAAGTAGTGTGACTTGTGTGGCATTTGGCCAGACGTAGTATACATGAAAACTCCACATCCAGACGAGGTTTTCTTTGGTAATGTTCTATCCTGCGCATTGGTGCAGATGATTGAATGTAACCTGGAAAACTGTCGACTCTGGCGGCCATTCCCGAGGACTCAGTAACGGCACTCCTCCCGAGACGTGATAATGGCAGACCAGAAATGGTAAACCCATTACACATGTCGATCCGAGGACCCAATGCTGGGAACTTGTTATAGGGTTTCCTTTTGGTAAAGAATCAGTGGAGGCGCTCCTCGATTGGCGATAGTACTGTACCCCGAGGGATGAATGTACTATTGCTTCTCGACCTCAGTGCCGAAGCTAAGGACTTGCCATAGGATGTTTTCTTTTGAGGGGAATCAGTTGAGGCCTCCTCGATTGGTGATGATGCCAAACCAGAAATGGTGAACGTATCATCATTTCTCGACCTGAGAGCCCGTGATATTGAGGATCCTCGGCTTTCTAGTACCCACATGTGAGAGGGCAGGGTGTTTACAGGTTTGCAGGTAACCTTGACCTTCAACATACCCGGTTTTCTGATCAACAGATTTATCAGTGTGGTACTATGGTTATGTTTGTATTCTGGGTATTTGGGTAGATCCTTGAGATTATGCAGTTGTTCAGTGTAGCAGTTGTCCAATCTGTGTGGCGTCCTTGATCCCATGTGTGCATTTGCATCATCATTTTGCATCCTAACATGTTTATTCATTTGCAGGGCTGCATCCTAACTTTGATTCTGGTTTCTGAAGACTATTAAGGATGAGTACTGAGAAGAGAAAGAACATTATAATGTACAAGTTCCCATCACTTATTCTGGATCTTGTTCAAAAGATTGTGTCTATGGCAGAGCATGGGGTATTGGCAGACTTTAGAGGAGAGTATGGAAGAATTCTGAATTTTTCTCGCAACATCACTAAATACGAGTATATGGCTTTGTACGCTCTGGTGCAATTCTATGACCCTCACCTGCGTTGTTTCCTATTCACTGATTATCTTTTGGCTCTGACATTGGAGGAATTTGCTCTCATTCTGGATGTTTCTATTAAAGAAGAGGCTCTTTTTTATCCTTCTAAAGAACTTCCTGATTTGGGAAAGGTTTCCGAGGCTTTGCATTTGGATTTGTCTTTGTTGAAAAATAACGTTGCCAGTAAGGGAGGGTGTAAAGGCTTTCATGTGAAATTTTTGATAGAACAGACTGCTGTGTATGCTAAAGCTAGATGTTGGTCAGTTTTCAATGCCATCTTGGCTATGTGTGTCTATGGAACAGTGTTATTTCCAAGTATGAAGGATTTTGTGGACATGCACGTTGTTCGGATATTTACCATGAGTTGCCATTTTTGGATGAAGTAGGGTTACTAAAAATAGCAAGTTTTGGCCATTTTGCATCAGAGTTTGAACCAAGGCCATTTAAAATTGAAGCACCAAATGAAAATTCCACTCGGCCACAACAAAAGATCTTGTTTTAAGCTTCAAATCCATGTGTGGAACATCTCCATTGGATAAAAATTGAGTGAGATATGATTGATCAAAGTTTGAGCAAAGTAGGTTCAAAACTAGGTCATGACCAAGATTTTCAGGTCACGCGCGCAGTCATTTTAACAAACAGTTGGTGGGCCAAATGTCCACTCATTTTTCTCATGGTTAAAGGCCTCAAATGAAAAACTTTTCAACATCAAAGTTGTTCCTTGTAGTGTCATCTTCAATACTCATGTTGGACAAAATTCCATTTGATCAAGTTATAGTGGAGATATATTGGTTCAAAGTCATGTTGATTGTGCTGAAATTTAGTGTGCCAGGTTGCCATGCCATGACTTGCTTGCCACGCCCCATAACCAGTTCCCAAACTTGTGTATTCCAAGTTGCTTTTCACCAATTTCCAAGCCTCAATTCAATTCAATTTTCACCCCAAACTTGTTCCATGATATCTCCTCTTCCATTTGGCATCAATACCTCTTTGTTTCATTCACAAACTAGAGATAAATTCTTGGTCAAACCATTAAACCTTGGGCTGCTAAAAACCAGAAAAAATGAATGTTGTTGTTGTTGTCTCAGCTTGCTCGTGCATTGCTCACCCTCCAACTCTTTCTTCATTTAACCAAACACTCATCACATGTCCATGCACATGAGCACGTATCATGCACGAAAATAGAAAAAAGCAACTTGCTGAACAAGTTTGGTGAGACAGCCGTGCAATGTCAGCTCATTTTCACTTCCACCATAACACCATGGACCTCCACCACTATAGCACAACCACAGCTGACTCGCCCTAACTAACTTGGCTCAGTTAGTTAGAGGCAGCTCAGTTAACTCAACTTGGACTCAGTTGACTCACTCACTTAACCACCTCTGGTTCATTTCTAACTCACACTATAAAGCCAAATTTCACTCACATTTCTAAACAGAACACTCATTTTCTCACATTCACTTCAGAATTCTCCTCTCACTCTCTCTGATTTTTCTCATCTTCTTCTCCACGATTTCAACTCCATTGTGCTTCCATTAATCGTTGCTTGGTGTGGTTGAATCAAGAGCAACAAGAACAACTCCATTTCTGCAAGTTCAGCATCATTGCAAGCTTCAACATCCTTCATCTATTTACGAATCCATAGCATTTATTTTGCTAAGTTTGAAGATCTAGAAGCTCAGCATATCAAGCTTTCCTCTGGTTTTTCTCAACATCTCCAATTGCTCCACATTTTCAGGTTTCATCATTCAACTTTGCTTCAGTTGATTTTCATTAATTTTAGCTTGTTTTTGTTAATTTAAGCTTAATAGAAGCTCTGCTTACTCCGGCTAGTTGATAGAGCTTCTTAGAAGCCTAGATCCAAAACTTAGGGCATGATTTAATCTCCTCTGTTCTCTATGTGTGTGCTTGGTATGTGAAAAACAATTGTGAATTCTTAATCTACGTGAGCTCAGCTTCATTTTGGTATAATATTTGTGCATTTTTGGGACATGTGAGAGTTGCAGACGGTGGTGCATGGCCGGAGAAGGTGACCGGAGGTCCCTCTCCGGCCGGTGATCATGTGTTAGGGTTTGGTTTGCAGTTTTAATCGTGACCGTGGATTTACTTGCATCGTGTGGTGTAGGATTGGCCAACGCATTAAAAAAGGTGTGCACCTCACGTGCTCCATTTCTGATTTCACTTAAACAAAATGTGGCGCAGTGCATGTTAGTAATTGTGTTCCCTCACGTGTGTGCATTGATCCTGCTTACTTTGACTATTGTTTGACCTTGACTTGATCCAATGGCCATGAGCGAGTCAATTTTGTTGACTGAGTGTACATGGTAGTTAGTGTGTGCTACGCGTAATTGGACCTATGGCAGATTGCTTTTCGCACCTCCTTTTTAAAAAAGCCCAAACACTTTGAACTGTTGGTTTACTATATTTGCACCCCACTCTTGTTTTCTATTTCCTTCTATTTTCTTTATTTTATGCACGTTTACTTTTTAATTTTTAAAAATATCAAATAGCATCATAAAATTCCATAAAAATTCATGAGTATCACTAAAACATTTAGGAAATTTTCCATGATTTTATTTCTTGATTTTATGACCTTTTTACCCCTGGTCCATAATTTTCTTTGAATTTCCATTTAGATGCATTCTAAGCATGATACATGAATTTGTTTAATTTTGTTCTTGCTCATTACAAACTGTTTTGACATGATTCTTTTTGCATTGATTCACCAATACATTGAAGCATGCTAGATGATTTTTGTTTGATTTTTTAAGTCACTTCATGACATGTTTTGATGCCTATATTTGCACCACTTTGCATGATGTTTCAATTTGACCTAATTGCTTTGTTTGAAGTCATTTTGCTCTGAATTTTTACATGCTATCTTGATGTATGATGCATTTCTGACTTAGGCATTCCAATAATATGCTGGCATAATTTTCATGAATCCATTTGGTTTTTGTTTGATGCATTACATTTGAAGTATAATACATGTCATGTCATTTTAACTTTAGTGCATGTTTGCATGAATTCTTTTGTGCATATTTGTATGAGCATTTGCATAGTCGTATGAGTCATTCAAGTGATATTATAGGTCATTGTTGCACATTATAGGTCATCTTCACATGTTCATTTCAACTTGAACTTTGTGCATCCTAACATGTATTGTTTGCACCTTCTTTTTGAGTTTTCATCTCACTTCTTCTTCTATTACTTCTTGAATGTCTTGATGGTTGATTCATGGATACTTTTGAGATGTTCATAAACCTTTTTTTATTTAGTTTCAATTCTGGTTGTTGATGTACATGTTCCATTTATGCATGTCCTTTTCATTTCTTTCCATCTTTCATCTATTCCTTCTTCTTGTAACATGTTTAAATGCTAATGGGTGATGATTATTGCTTATTCACTTGCACTTGTATGATGATATTCACTTGTTGTCCATATGATGCTCATTCTGGTTGTGGTTCTAGGATTTGTTTTCTCATTTAATTCTTTTGAGTTTCATGATGCATTACATGTTCTTTTACTTCTTATACTTCTTATACATGTTTACTAACCATGTAGGGGCTTTGGTAAGTTTCAATTGAGTGTGGATAAGGAATCCACATTCAACTTCTATCCTTTCTCTTTTACAATTCCATTTTATGTTTTGTTAAGCACTTAGGTGCTTTCTTTTAATAACTCATCACTTTCCCTTTTTGAATTACAATTCATCTTCTACTTTAGAAGTGAATTGTTTAATTCATTCTTTCTTTAGACTTTAGGTTGAAACCTCACGAACCATTAGGATCACTCCCTTTAATCTTCAATTAGGATTGAGTCTTAGTCCACATAGGTTTTACCTTTACCCTCTCTTGAGTCTTTCATCTTCTCATCTCAAAGAAAATTCCAAACATATAATAAAGGTAGGCATTTATTGCATTTAGGCCTTTCATATAAAGAAAAGATTATAAGGGGTCTTCTCTTGTAATCTTAGAATGTGTAGCATATAGCCCATCTTGGGTCAATGTGTTAAACATTTGATCTTGTATGAGGGACTTAAATGCAATACTTGTTGAAGGTGCAAATAATAAAAAACACTTCTTCATTTCTTAATTAACAAAAACACTTAATAAACACAAGTATGCTATTGTGTTTGAACCTTGACAATTGGAACTGAGTGTGGGGGTCTTCTTCACTCTCAGTGTGCTTTCTTACCCATTCCATCTTGGAATGTTAGAATGTACACATTCCAATAACTAAGATTCAGATACACTATCATATGCAAACAAACGGGAAAAACTCTTAAAAGACAAAAACAAACAATAACGTCTTTCCTTCGGGAATTCTTTTCTCACCTCATTCACTCTCAACGCACGAACGCGCTCCTACTCGTTCTCTTGCAAGATGGTAACGCACTCGGACCAGCGAGCCTGCAACACCTGAGCTAGAACGTAAGCCGTTCTCTAAAAAACACAATCCATCCCTAGTGAGGGGAACTACGTCGCTCTGATTCTCATGCTCCCGATGAGATACGTAGGCAGTGGGGTAGGGCCCATTCGAGCACTTCTTTTATTTTCCCTACATTTGTTTCTTGTTCTCTCTTTTTTTTTTTTTCCTTTTCCTTTTCCAGTCCCTTTTCCAGTATCTTTTCCTACACCCTTTGATCGAGACAAGCAAGCGTGGATCCCATCGGGTACGATGGACGCGAGGGGGTGCTAATACCTTCCTCTCGCGTAACCGACTCCCTTACCCAGTTCTCTTGGTCGTAAGACCATGTTCTTTCCTTCCCTTTAGGTTTATGCAGTGTTCCCTTTCCCTCTCATGGGATAAATACACATTGTTGGCGACTCTGTTCGGTGCCACTTTCGCGTTTGTACTAGGATGAAAATCCCGGGAGCGACAGCTGGCGACTCTGCTGGGGACAAGAGGTTGACCTATTGCTGGTCCATCCTAAGCAAGTCAATCCTAGCGCTTGTCTGTTTTTCTTTCATTGGGTGTTTACTGTTGTGCTATATTTACCATTTTATTGTATGGTTATTTACTGCTTTACTGTACATTACTGTATTTACTGCTTTTTAGCATTACATATCATATTATTACTGTTGTGTTGGACTGTGCTATTTTCTGTTTGGCGGGATGGGATTTCTGAGAGATAAGCCCATTACACAGGCTTGAGTATACACTTAGAATTAGAGTGGAGAGTAGTGGGACCTACGTGCCGTTTGGAGTGCGTTGGGTGTTCACGAAATTCACAGCTAGACGAGGCTATCTTGGGACACGTCGTGGCATGCGCATCTTGCGTATTCCAGGATGTAGATCTAGAGAGCTGTCGACTCTAGTGACCGATCATGAGGACCTTAGTGGAAATATCCCTCTTTAGTGGTGACAATGGCAGACCACATTCTGTGGCAAACCCATTCGCACCCGAGGGCCCACTTTGGAACTTGCATAGGATGACTTTTATTTTCTAAGGGGAGTCAGTGGACGACCTCTTTGATTGGCGTAGCATTGTATCCTACGGGCTGAATGTGCTATTGCTTCTCAAACCTCCGAAGCTGACAAGCCTTATTTTCTAAGAACCACATGTGAGTATGGGCGGGATGTTTACAGGTTTGCAGGAAACCCAGCCTCCTACCTACCTTATTTGTGATTCTATGACGATTTCAGACATTGTATCCTATGACAGTGATTTAAGTGTTCATCTCAGATATTGCCAGATTCAGTACAGAGACACAGTGCACACAGTTCAATACAGACACCGACACTTGATTACCTGATCACATGCCCTTTTGCATTGCATTATCATATCATAACAGTTATGTTTGTCATTTTCAGGTGCATAATACATTTCTGATTCCAATCCATGGGTTCAACAGAGATCGTTGCCGAGAGAAAGAACAATGTGTCTTACAAGTTTCCAGATCCTGTCTTGGATTCATTGCTCAAAGTTATAGATATGGCTGGTCCGGGTATTCTTGATAGGTTTCAGAAGAGCTACGGGAATTTGGTTGGGATGGTCCGTACAATCACCAGGTATGAACATGATGCTTTGCACACTCTGCTGCAGTTCTACGAGCCTTCGTTGAGGTGCTTTCTTTTTTCAGATTACATTTTGATGCCAACACTGGAAGAATTCTCATTTATTTTGGGAATTCCGATCACGTCGGCAATACCATTCTTCTCTGGTAGTTCTCCCAGCGTAAAAGAAATTGCTGCTGCTTTACAAATGGATCAGGCAGTGATAAAGAGTGGTGTGAGCAGTAAAAATGGAGTTAGAGGATTTCATTTAGAATTTCTGTCTGGACAGGCCCAAGAGGCTGCAAGTGCTAAAAATTGGACGGTTTACAATTCCATTCTGGCTCTCTGCATATATGGCCTAGTTTTCTTTCCCAATCAGCAAGACTTTGTGGATATGCAAGCGACAAGAGTTTTCGTTCTTAAAAATCCAGTCCCTACTTTGTTAGGAGATTTTTATCATTCCGTGCACTATAAGAATGAGAAAAGGAGGGGAGGATCTGTCAGTTGTTGTACTCCACTGCTGAGTCATTGGTTTTTCAAACATTTGCCTCAGACAGGTGCCTTTGTGGAAACCAAAGATGTGGCGAAATGGTCTAAACGATTGATGAGTTTAACTGCTGATAACATTGTATGGTTTGACCACCGGTTATTGAGAATAGAGCTTGTCACAAGATGCGGAAATTTTCCAAATGTGCCTTTGATTGGCAGAAAAGGAGGGATCAATTATAATCCAGTTTTGGCCATCCGACAGTTTGGGTATGCTTCCAGGGATCCTCCTACAGAGCAAGATGTGGAAGAATCTTTATTCTTTACAGGAACTAAAGATGCGAAGGTGGTAGAAGTAGTGAATGCTTCGAAAGATAAGCACAAAATTGGAAAAGCAGTTTTTGGAAAAGGAGATTGTAGATCTTATCCTGAATATGGCAGGTGGATTGAGACAAAAGTAAAGGAATTGGTTTTACCCTTTTCAAGGGGACCTCTTTTATGTTCAGCACAGCCAGAACAACCCACTATGGTGGCTATTGAAGAATGTGAGAAGTGGAAGAAAATGGTCAGAGAGTTGCAGATAGAGAATTCTGGAATGAGCAGATGTCTTCAGAAAGCTCTAGCTGACAACAAAGAGTTGGAAAAGAGAGCCTTGAAAGCGGAAAAAACCTTGGCTGACAAAGAGGAAGATTTTGATGACCGAGCTCGGTACTTTCGGAAACTTACTTTGGGAGCAGATGACACTAGTCAGGCTCACAAGATTACAAAACAGGCTTTAGCCCGAAGCAAGGTTTCATTAGCTCAACTTCGTCAAGCTTGGGATGAAGTCAGAATTGAAAATGCCGAGTTAAAGGATCAGTCGAAGACTAAAGACGAGGAGCTTAAAAAGGCACATGAGCAGAGGAGAAAGTATCGGGAAAGTCTCGATAAAAGTCAAGAGCAGTTAGAAGAAGTTAGAAGCCAGTTGAAGAATACCAAGAAAGAGCTTGAAGAAGCCATGATAGAAAGAGAGATACTTAAGACGCAAGCTGGCATAAAGAGACACAAAGGAGTGCATGATGACGAAGCTCTTATGCTGCATATGGGTTCTTTAACTGAAGCTCTTGAAAAAAGGGATGTCTTGATCAAAGAAATGATTGAAAAGCCGAATCACCAGCGTACCCGTATACTTTTTGAGGAAATCAAGTATTCAAGTGATAGGCTGAAGGATGTGGAATTGTCAGGTTGATGTTCTTTTCCCTGTATTTTGTTGTTAATGGCTACCATCAGGCTTGTTGATGGATCCATTTTTTTTCCTTATATTGCATTTGCGGTTGAACCTTTCTTAAATGTACTTGAATATTTTATTGAATGAGTATGAGCAGTTTTATTCAGGATTATTTCTTATCAGATAGCTGCACACAAGCATATGACCACGACACGTCTCTTCATATCACAATTTCTGGTCTTCAGATTTCTGTGGTTGGATTGGAATCAGGGTATAAAAGCACCTAGGAAATGACAAACATGGCACCGCATGGCATTGCATATCATTTTGCATTTTTGTTACTTGCTTTTCAGGTACTCGTTGCAGGGTCTCTAACCTTTATTTGGTTTCAGGCAGTATAGCGGAGAATCATATTCACCGATATTCGACGCGAAGAAATCAAGTAAGAATTATGGATCAAGTGCAAAGTGATTTAGCCGAAATGAGGGCGCGTATGGACCAGTTCATGACCCTCATGACTGGCATGGCGCAAAATCAGGAGAGGTTGAGGCTTCTGGTCGAGCGTCCAGACAATGGGCCCGAAGGTGATCAACATGACAATTCACAGGGACATGGCATCCCTCCTCCCGGTGGCAACCCTCCTCCTGGTGGTAACAATCGGGGTAATGGAAATGGTAGGCATGCTGGTGTTACTCTTGAAGATACTCTGGAAGACCAATTTACTCTACTAGATGCTGATGTGGGTAATCAAGGTGATCGAAGGTAGAGTTAGCAGAAAAGATCAGGGCCATAGAATGCAAGAACTCTATGGGTATTGATGTTACCAGCTTGGGGCTGGTCTCAGGAGTCAGAATTCCCCCTAAATTCAAACCTCCCACTTTTGATAAGTATCACGGCAATGCGTGTCCCCAAACGCATCTTCAAGCTTACTTTGGGAAGATTTCAGCCCATACGGATGACGAGAAGCTATGGATGCACTATTTTCAGGACAGTCTGGCTGGGGCGTCCTTGACCTGGTACATGAAGTTGAATAGAGCTGCTGTGAAGAATTGGAAAGATCTGGCAGAAGCGTTCCTGAAGCAATACCAGTATAATATCGACATGGCGCCCAACCGCACCCAATTGCAGGGATTGTCCCAGAATGCCAAGGAGAGTTTCAAAGAATATGCACAGAGGTGGAGGGAAATGGCTGCTCAGGTCCAACCTCCCTTGTCAGACAGAGAAATGGCAGATATGTTCATGGGCACCTTGCAAGGGGCCTATCTGGATAGATTAGCTGCTTGTCCGTCAACTGGATTTGCTGATATTGTGATTGCGGGAGAAAGAATAGAAAGTCTGTTAAAGCTTAGAAAGATCCAGGATGTGAGTGGGGCTGGCTCTTCGGGGACGAAGAAACCGTTTGCTAGTAACCAGAAAAGAAGAGAAGGTGATACGAATGCTGTGTTTAGAGGACGAGGCAGAGGGCGTTCTCGAGCTTATTATCAGGTAGATGCTGTAACAATCCCCACACCGTCTGTTCAGAAACAACAACCCCAACAACAAGTTCAACAGCAACAACCTTTTTTCCAGCAAAGGTCTAGACAGAGGGATCGTAAGGTGGATCCTCTCCCTATGACTTATGCCGCGCTGTTGCCCCGGCTACTCGAGTTAAAGTTGGTAGAACTCCGTACTATGAAAGCTCCGGTTGCTGGAAACCTGCCACCTAACTTCGATGCTAATGCTCGTTGTGAGTTCCACTCAGGTGCTCAGGGGCACTCCATTGAAAAATGCTGGGCTTTCCATCATAAAGTACAAGATTTGATTGATGCTAAAGCCATCAATTTCTCTCCCACTCCTAATATTACTCAGCATCCCATGCCTGATCATAGTGCAGCAAATGTGTACGCTATTGAAGATGGGAGGAGATTGAATTTGGTGTTAGACGTTCATCAAGTGAAAACTTCTTTGTTGGTTGTAAAAGATCGTTTATTGAAGGGACAGGTGTTCCCGGGCTGTAATCAAGATTGCTCTGAGTGTATGAATCAGGAGAACGGCTGTGATAAGTTGAAGATGGGTTTACAGAATCTGATCGATGAAGGATGTCTACAGTTCGACAGAGTCGTGAAAGACACTGATGAGATATCAACCGTGACCATCTATTACACTCCCGCTGAGATTCAAATGCCGGTCAATGCAGTTCCCGTGGCGAGTGTTGCGCCAGAAGGGCCCGGTCCTGTCACTATCACGGTGCCAGGACCAATTCCGTTCACGTCTACGAAGGCTATCCCATGGCACTATGGGGCAGATGTATATTACGAAGGTAAAAAGCAGGAAGTTGAGCCGTCAGTCAGCCCAAACATTGATAATGTAGGGGGTGTAGGGGGCTTTACAAGGAGTGGAAGGTTGTTCGCTCCCCAAACCTTGAGAAGTGATAAAGAGGCAGAAGCTGCAGCAAAGGCTAAGGGTAAACAGGTGGTTGAAAGTGCGCCTACACCTGAAGCAGAGACAAAGATTACTTTTGATAAGGAAATGGAAGAATTTATGAAGATAATCAAGAAAAGCGATTATAAGATTGTGGACCAACTGAATCAGACCCCTTCAAAGATTTCAATCTTGTCACTATTGATGTGCTCTGATGCGCACCGGCAGGCGTTGTTGAAAGTGTTGAAGAGTGCATACGTGCCACAAGAAATTACTGTTAATCAGCTCGAGGGCGTAATCTCCAATGTTAATGTTAGCCATGGATTGGGCTTTACAAGTAGAGATTTGACTGTCGAAGGAAGAAACCATAATAAGGCTTTGCATATCACGATGGAGTGTAAGGGCGCAGTGTTATCTCATGTACTGGTAGACACTGGTTCATCACTCAATGTCTTGCCCAAGAAGGCATTAATGAAGCTGGAAGTTGACGGTTTGATCTTAAGGCCTAGTGAATTGGTGGTCAGAGCATTCGATGGAACGAGACGATCTGTGTTTGGTGAGGTGGAATTACCCGTACAAATTGGACCACAGGTATTCAAATCCACGTTCCATGTAATGGACATACAACCTGCATATAGCTGCCTATTGGGACGCCCTTGGATTCACGGAGCCGGGGCTGTTACTTCTACTCTACATCAAAAGCTGAAGTATGAGTTTGAAGGGCAGGTTGTGACAGTGTGTGGGGAAGAAGACATCTTTGTGAGTCACTTGTCTACGTTCAAGTACATTGAAATGGATGGGGAAATTCATGAGATGCTGTGCCAATCATTTGAAGCAGTCAACATTGACGATGCACCTGAGTCTTCTTCTGTACCAACTGGGGCCGGTACCTCCATTTCATCTTACAAACAAGCTGTCGAAGTCGTCAGGGCAGGCAACGCCCAAGGTTGGGGCAGGTTGATAGAGACCCCAATGAAGGAAGACAAATTTGGTATTGGTTATCATCCCTCTACAACTTCAGATGCGGGGAGCAGGGGACCCATTACTTTCAATAGTGGGGGAATTATCTACACGGACCAGTCTTGTGCAGCCACAGAGGATAGTGTTGACAGTAATTGTGACCTGGACAACTGGGTACGCCCTCATGCTCCGGGACAACAAGTGCAAAACTGGTCCGTTGAAGAAGTCATCCGGGTTACTCTTCAAACAGAGTAATTTTTCTTTGTTTTTTCTAACCATAATGCATGTCAAAATCTTGCGCTCTGCCCAAGGCGTATAGATTCATTTGTAGGGCCACCATGGTTGCATTTGCAATGTTTAATCATTAATAAAGGACGTTTTGCAATCAAATTTTGTTCTCTGTCTTTCAGTTTTTATTTTTGCACAAAAAAAATAAATAAAATGGCAATGTTTCATTTTCTTTTGTTTTGCTTAAAAATAAATTCTAAAATAAGGCATGAACCCGTTCATGCAGACTTGATCCTCCGGATACCACTGATAACGATTTTGATATGGCTATGTATGACTTTGACAATCCGATTTATCAAGCCGAAGAAGGGGATGAGAAAGATTGTGAACTCCCTGAAGAACTGGCCAGATTGTTGAAACAAGAGGAAAGGGTCATCCAGCCTCATCAGGAGACTGTAGACATCATCAATATTGGTACCAAGGACGCCAAAAAAGAGATCAGGATTGGTGCCAGCTTGCAAGCAGATGTGAAGCAAACTTTGACGGAAATGTTGCGCGAGTATGTTGACGTCTTCGCCTGGTCGTATCAAGACATGCCGGGGTTGGATACGGATATTGTCGTGCACAGGCTACCATTGAGAGAAGAATGTCCGCCAGTCAAGCAGAAACTCCGTCGGACTCACCCCGACATGGCTTTAAAGATTAAGGAGGAAGTCCAGAAGCAGTGGGACGCTGGTTTTCTTGCTGTGACAAAGTATCCTCCATGGGTAGCCAACATCGTGCCAGTACCGAAGAAAGATGGAAAAGTGAGAATGTGTGTGGATTACCGAGATCTTAATAAAGCTAGCCCGAAAGATGATTTTCCACTACCTCATATTGATGTGCTGGTCGATAATACAGCTCAGTTTTCAGTGTTCTCATTTATGGACGGTTTCTCCGGGTACAACCAGATCAAGATGGCACCTGAAGATATGGAAAAGACCACGTTCATTACTCCGTGGGGTACTTATTGTTATAAAGTAATGCCTTTTGGTTTGAAAAACGCAGGGGCAACGTACCAGCGGGCGATGGTGACATTGTTTCATGACTTGATTCATAAGGAGATCGAATGTTATGTAGATGATATGATTGCCAAGTCGAGAACCGAAGAGGAACATCTGATTAACCTGAAAAAGCTGTTTGAAAGGTTGAGAAAGTTCCGTCTGAGATTAAATCCAAACAAGTGCACGTTTGGGGTACGTTCTGGAAAGTTACTGGGTTTCATTGTGAGCGAAAGAGGAATCGAGGTTGATCCTGCCAAGGTGAAAGCAATACAAGAAATGCCTGAACCGAGAACAGAAAAAGAGGTTCGTGGTTTCTTGGGTAGATTGAACTACATTGCGAGGTTCATATCTCACCTAACAGCCACGTGTGAACCAATATTTAAATTGTTGAGGAAAGATCAAACGGTCAGGTGGAATGACGATTGCCAATTGGCATTCGATAAGATAAAAGAATACTTGCAGGAACCTCCGATTTTAATGCCTCCAGTTGAAGGGAGACCGCTGATAATGTATCTGACAGTGCTTGAAGGTTCCATGGGTTGTGTTCTCGGTCAACATGACGAGACAGGTAGGAAGGAGCATGCTATTTACTACCTGAGCAAAAAGTTCAATGATTGTGAGTCCCGATACTCAATGCTTGAAAAGACATGCTGTGCGCTTGCATGGGCCGCTAAGCGATTGAGGCAATATATGGTTAGGCACACAACCTTGTTGATTTCAAAAATGGATCCTATCAAGTACATTTTCGAGAAACCAGCATTGACAGGCAGAGTTGCACGGTGGCAAATGGTCTTGACAGAGTATGACATTCAGTACACTTCACAAAAGGCCATCAAAGGAAGTATCTTGTCTGACTATCTTGCGCAACAGCCGATTGATGATTACCAACCCATGAAATTTGACTTCCCTGATGAGGACATCATGTTTCTCAAAGCTAAAGACTGTGAGGAACCACTCCCGGAGGAGGGGCCAGACCCTGAATCCAAATGGAGTCTGATGTTTGATGGGGCTGTCAATATGAATGGGTGTGGAGTTGGAGCAGTTCTTATCACGCCGGAAGGTGTTCATATGCCTTTCACTGCACGAATAACTTTCGGATGCACCAACAATGAAGCAGAGTACGAAGCTTGTATAATGGGGATCGAGGAGGCGATTAATCTACGGATTAAAACCCTTGATATATTCGGTGATTCAGCTTTGGTAATCAATCAAGTGAAAGGGAGTTGGTACACGCACCAAGCAAATCTAGTGCCGTATAGAGATTATACGAGGAGATTGCTGACATTTTTCACAACAGTGAAACTGTACCATATTCCTCGAGATGAGAATAGGTTCGCGGATGCCTTGGCCACTTTGTCTTCCATGATCAAAGTGCAAGGATGGAACCATGTACCTAAGATTGAGGTATCTCGCCTTGACAGACCAGCATTTGTGTTTGCGGTCGATGCAGCGTCTGATGACAAGCCATGGTTTTATGACATTAAGTGTTTCTTGAAAAGTCAAGAGTACCCGCCCGGGGCATCGTCCAAAGACAGGAAGACGTTGAGAAGGTTAGCCGGTAGTTTCTTCTTGAACAAAGATGGCGTGCTGTATAAAAGAAATTTTGACACGGTCCTGCTTAGATGTGTGGATAGACATGAAGCAGACTTGTTGATGATTGAAGTGCACGAAGGCTCTTTCGGTACCCATGCCGGAGGGCATGCAATGGCTAAAAAGTTGTTAAGATCGGGATATTATTGGTTGACTATGGAGTCAGATTGTTGCAAATATGCCCGCAAATGCCATAAATGCCAGATCTATGCAGACAAGGTGCATGTGCCTCCAAATCCGTTGAGTATCATGTCGTCGCCTTGGCCGTTTGCCATGTGGGGCATTGATATGATCGGAAAGATTGAGCCTACAGCTTCCAATGGTCATCGTTTCATCTTGGTGGCAATTGATTACTTCACCAAATGGGTTGAAGCCGCATCCTATGCCAATGTTACAAAACAAGTGGTCGCTTGTTTCTTAAAACGGGATATCATTTGCCGATATGGAGTTCCCGAAAGAATCATTACTGATAATGGTTCTAATTTGAACAATAAGATGATGGCTGAGTTATGCCGGGACTTCAAAATCGAACATCACAATTCTTCTCCGTACCGCCCAAAGATGAATGGCGCGGTCGAAGCGGCCAACAAAAATATCAAGAAGATTGTGCAGAAGATGGTTGTCACGTACAAAGATTGGCATGAGATGTTACCATTTGCTTTGCATGGGTATCGAACGTCGGTACGCACGTCCACTGGGGCAACCCCATTCTCACTTGTATATGGTATGGAGGCAGTGCTACCGGTTGAAGTAGAGATTCCGTCCCTCAGAGTTATGATGGATGTTAAGCTAGATGAAGCTGAATGGGTACGAGCCAGATTTGATCAGCTGAGCCTTATTGAGGAAAAGCGATTGGCGGCTGTATGTCATGGGCAATTATACCAGCGCAGAATGAAACGGGCATTTGACCAGAAGGTGCGTCCTCGGGTTTATAAAGTCGGAGATGTGGTACTCAAAAGGATCCTTCCTCCCAATACAGATCACAGGGGCAAATGGACTCCTAATTATGAAGGTCCATTCGTGGTTAAAAAGGTCTTTTCGGGCGGAGCTTTATTGCTTACAACCATGGATGGCGAAGACTTTTCATCCCCTGTCAACTCGGACGTAGTCAAAAAATACTTCGCATGAATAGACCCGCTGGATAATAAAAATAAATAAAAAATCCAGGAAAAAAAGGGCATCCCGGCGAACCAAAAACAGAATAAGGTTCGGGCAAAAATTAGGGATATAATTGAAAAATTGTACACCCGGTAAGTTGAAAACCCGAAAGGGCAACTTAGGCAAAAAAGGGTATCCTGGTGGATCGAAAACCTGAAAGGGCGGTCCACACAAAAGAGGGATTTAAGCGAATGACTACGGTCTGAGTTATCTGTACCCCATCATCGTTTGAACAACTGACATTCTGAAAGATAGGAATCGGTCTGATCATTCCTCAGAAGGCAAGGTCGGGGAGTTTTGAAGACATACTGGTCATAACAGAATGGAAACTCAGTGGAAGTCCGTTTTCACATTGCCATTAGGATAGTTCTTTTCTCAATTTTCAGCGATCACCTCTTTCCATGGATTGCTTCCGGATGTAATTGCCTATTCTGGGCTCTCAGTCAATAAATTGAATTTCAATATAAAGCTTTCTATTTTTGTTTTATTGCTTTGTTTGCAAAAACGTCTTAATTTTTGATAAAACATTGCATTTGAAAACATGGCAGCCTTGCAATAACATGCGCAGAAAAAACATTTGAAATTACTTCGAATGTTGAATACTCCCGGATGGTGGATTCTAGCCACGCGATATTCGGGGCATGTGGGCATATTCTTTTGTTGTAGGTAGCAGGTGCAGATGATTTTAAGCACAAGACCAGCAATAAATCACCCCACGCAAAAGACTGGGGCAATTATGGGTAAGGAGATCGACGTTCATCGTTCGGTCGACGATTGTGCATAACGGGTCGATATCAGTGAATTAAGTTCAACTGGGTACCGTTGCATCTTATTAAGTCGATTCTCTTATTCAGTCCTTCCAACAGCTACAAGCTTTTCTATGTCGATAACAGTCACAGGTTCCCCAAAAGAGTAGTCTCGTCGACACCGAAACTGATGGTCATTATCCCCAGCGAAGTCACAAGAGTTTGAAGAGGCTAGATCTTCTGTAAAATCCTCTTATGACATCCTCTTCGGGGACGAATTGTTGTTTTGTCCAAGCATGGGGCATGTTTGTTTCCCCAGCATGAAGTGTTGGTCATCCCCAGTAGAGTTTGAGGACAGTTGGTCTTCTGTAAAATCCTCTCAAAAGGCATTCACCAGCACGAGATGTTTTAAAGCAGTTTCCGCCAGCAGAGTTTGTTATAAACTCGTCATCCCTAACGGAATTGTCTAAAGGGAAGCTCGCCTAACATGGGGCATTGTGGTACTTATCCTAAGCTTGACAGTCATATTCTTCAGCAGAATACTGTGGAGTTGCTTTGGGTTTCCCCAACAGATCTCTAAGGACTCTTTCCTAGCAAGTTGCAGTGGAATGTTCTAACCAGGATTTGCATATCCCTGGCAGAGTAGCCCTGATATCCAGCAAGATCGTATCTCTGGTCATGGTATCCCCACAAAGGTCAGCATCGAATCTTGCCAGCAACTCCCAGCTGAGTTGTTGTTCTTCCCGCAGAGGTTTATCAGATCGACAAAATCTATTCCTCAACGAGGATGGTACAGCCTTTCCCCAGCCGGGTCAGAAAGTGGATAACCCCTACAAAGGGTCTTGGTTTGGACAGATCCCCAAGCAGAGTTTTCATGACTTCTCTCCCCTAGCAAGACGCCGTGCAAAGAAATTCTCATCCCCAGCGGAATCGCTGTGACCAGAATTCATTCCCCTAACAGATGAAGTGGCTCCTGGCAGATTTATTATTCTTCAAGTCCAATTTATTTTTGGCAAGCTTGACAATTCGGAGCAGACGGATTGTTCATTCATTCTCCAGTGGAGAGGTTATCCTTTCAGGAGTCTCCAAAGTCAAATCATGGTCTTTGTTCCTCAGCAAAGTCGGCAGAGATGTCTGACACGGATGCAGAGTGTAATCCAGTATGGGAATTTTGCGAAAGTCCACCTGTAGTGTGGCAAGCCAGTAGTCGTCTGGCATTGTTAAAAGACGTTAGCAAAGTCCAACAGTGGATTGGCGAAAGGTCCATCTAAGGGTGGAATATTCCAAAAGTCCAACAGTGGATTGGCAAAAGTCCATCTTCGGGTGGCAAAGCAGCTAAAAGTCCAACAGTGGATTGGCAAAAGTCCGTCTTCGGGTGGCAAAAGTCCAACAGTGGATTGGCAAAAGTCCGTCTTCGGGTGGCAAAAGTCCAACAGTGGATTGGCGAAAAGTCCATCTAAGGGTGGCATATTCCAAAAGTCCAACAGTGGATTGGCAAAAGTCCGTCTTCGGGTGGCACGAAGCTGCAAAGTCCACCAGTAGTGTGGCAGGCCAGTAGTCGTCTGGAATTGCATAAAAGACATCATTAAAGTCCACCAGCATCGTGGCAAGCCAGTAGTCGTCTGGCGTCGTTCAAAAGACATTATTAAAGTCCACCAGTAGTGTGGCAGGCCAGTAGTCGTCTGGAGTTACATAAAAGACATTATTAAAGTCCACCAGCAGCGTGGCAAGCCAGTAGCCGTCTGGCGTCGTTCAAAAGACAGATTTTTCCGACGACGTTCATTGAAGATTCAATCCAGAAGTCTCATTGGGTTTATATCCCTTTTCTTTTTCATCATCCAGAGCAAATTTTTGGTTACATTTGGTATTCAATCACTATATACCTTGAAAGTCCGAAAGCAATTGCTTTCAGGCATTCAGGTCTACAGCGCTTGAATAGGGGCAGCTGTAATACCCCAAAATTTGCTCTCCCTCTTTGTCATCATAGCATGGCATTATCATTTATCATATCATATCCACCTCATTAACATTGCATTGCATTTAACATAGAAAAATGAAGCATGGCATCCTCCTTACCATCAGGGCATGTGATCAGGTGGGGGATGGACAATCAAGAGATCATTCAAAGCACAAAAAGGTCAGTCAAGTTGCCTCAAGGCAAGACAAGAAGCCTTTCATGTCTCATACTATCTCAATTGATCATCCACAACCTCAAGAATAAGAGATACAATAGGAGATTGAGGCATTACATCCTACACTATGCAAGAAGTCCAAAAATTGAAGGAAAATCCTCAAAAGAGATAGCTCATTGATTCAAAATCATCCTCAAGTGGCATTTCTCATCATCCTTTAAGAGGATACACAACATACTCTGAGGAATTTGGATTTGGAAGATGTGCAATTTCCTCCTAACCAAAGGGGGTCAAAACTAGGGTTTCCCATTAAATCAGGGAATCTTTGATTTTTTGAACAAAACTTGATGTCATGGTATTCCATATGTCCTTAAGTGTATGTATGTGGAAGATTGCATCTCAATTGGTTTTAGAAGTGGTTCAATTGGAAGAAAGATCAAGAATCAGAGAAATTGGGGCAAAGTCAAATAATCAGAGGAAAAAGTCAACTCTTGACTTTTTGAGGCCAAATTCATGAAATTCATGTTATATGTGTCCAATGTGCAAAATTTGGTCAAGAAATTCCAAAGGAATCATGAAAAATTCAAGATGTAGAAAGTTGCCATTTTTGGATGAAGTAGGGTTACTAAAAATAGCAAGTTTTGGCCATTTTGCATCAGAGTTTGAACCAAGGCCATTTAAAATTGAAGCACCAAATGAAAATTCCACTCGGCCACAACAAAATATCTTGTTTTAAGCTTCAAATCCATGTGTGGAACATCTCCATTGGATAAAAATTGAGTGAGATATGATTGATCAAAGTTTGAGCAAAGTAGGTTCAAAACTAGGTCATGACCAAGATTTTCAGGTCACGCGCGCAGTCATTTTAACAAACAGTTGGTGGGCCAAATGTCCACTCATTTTTCTCATGGTTAAAGGCCTCAAATGAAAAACTTTTCAACATCAAAGTTGTTCCTTGTAGTGTCATCTTCAATACTCATGTTGGACAAAATTCCATTTGATCAAGTTATAGTGGAGATATATTGGTTCAAAGTCATGTTGATTGTGCTGAAATTTAGTGTGCCAGGTTGCCATGCCATGACTTGCTTGCCACGCCCCATAACCAGTTCCCAAACTTGTGTATTCCAAGTTGCTTTTCACCAATTTCCAAGCCTCAATTCAATTCAATTTTCACCCCAAACTTGTTCCATGATATCTCCTCTTCCATTTGGCATCAATACCTCTTTGTTTCATTCACAAACTAGAGATAAATTCTTGGTCAAACCATTAAACCTTGGGCTGCTAAAAACCAGAAAAAATGAATGTTGTTGTTGTTGTCTCAGCTTGCTCGTGCATTGCTCACCCTCCAACTCTTTCTTCATTTAACCAAACACTCATCACATGTCCATGCACATGAGCACGTATCATGCACGAAAATAGAAAAAAGCAACTTGCTGAACAAGTTTGGTGAGACAGCCGTGCAATGTCAGCTCATTTTCACTTCCACCATAACACCATGGACCTCCACCACTATAGCACAACCACAGCTGACTCGCCCTAACTAACTTGGCTCAGTTAGTTAGAGGCAGCTCAGTTAACTCAACTTGGACTCAGTTGACTCACTCACTTAACCACCTCTGGTTCATTTCTAACTCACACTATAAAGCCAAATTTCACTCACATTTCTAAACAGAACACTCATTTTCTCACATTCACTTCAGAATTCTCCTCTCACTCTCTCTGATTTTTCTCATCTTCTTCTCCACGATTTCAACTCCATTGTGCTTCCATTAATCGTTGCTTGGTGTGGTTGAATCAAGAGCAACAAGAACAACTCCATTTCTGCAAGTTCAGCATCATTGCAAGCTTCAACATCCTTCATCTATTTACGAATCCATAGCATTTATTTTGCTAAGTTTGAAGATCTAGAAGCTCAGCATATCAAGCTTTCCTCTGGTTTTTCTCAACATCTCCAATTGCTCCACATTTTCAGGTTTCATCATTCAACTTTGCTTCAGTTGATTTTCATTAATTTTAGCTTGTTTTTGTTAATTTAAGCTTAATAGAAGCTCTGCTTACTCGGGCTATTTGATAGAGCTTCTTAGAAGCCTAGATCCAAAACTTAGGGCATGATTTAATCTCCTCTGTTCTCTATGTGTGTGCTTGGTATGTGAAAAACAATTGTGAATTCTTAATCTACGTGAGCTCAGCTTCATTTTGGTATAATATTTGTGCATTTTTGGGACATGTGAGAGCTGCAGACGGTGGTGCATGGCCGGAGAAGGTGACCGGAGGTCCCTCTCCGGCCGGTGATCATGTGTTAGGGTTTGGTTTGCAGTTTTAATCGTGACCGTGGATTTACTTGCATCGTGTGGTGTAGGATTGGCCAACGCATTAAAAAAGGTGTGCACCTCACGTGCTCCATTTCTGATTTCACTTAAACAAAATGTGGCGCAGTGCATGTTAGTAATTGTGTTCCCTCACGTGTGTGCATTGATCCTGCTTACTTTGACTATTGTTTGACCTTGACTTGATCCAATGGCCATGAGCGAGTCAATTTTGTTGACTGAGTGTACATGGTAGTTAGTGTGTGCTACGCGTAATTGGACCTATGGTAGATTGCTTTTCGCACCTCCTTTTTAAAAAAGCCCAAACACTTTGAACTGTTGGTTTACTATATTTGCACCCCACTCTTGTTTTCTATTTCCTTCTATTTTCTTTATTTTATGCACGTTTACTTTTTAATTTTTAAAAATATCAAATAGCATCATAAAATTCCATAAAAATTCATGAGTATCACTAAAACATTTAGGAAATTTTCCATGATTTTATTTCTTGATTTTATGACCTTTTTACCCCTGGTCCATAATTTTCTTTGAATTTCCATTTAGATGCATTCTAAGCATGATACATGAATTTGTTTAATTTTGTTCTTGCTCATTACAAACTGTTTTGACATGATTCTTTTTGCATTGATTCACCAATACATTGAAGCATGCTAGATGATTTTTGTTTGATTTTTTAAGTCACTTCATGACATGTTTTGATGCCTATATTTGCACCACTTTGCATGATGTTTCAATTTGACCTAATTGCTTTGTTTGAAGTCATTTTGCTCTGAATTTTTACATGCTATCTTGATGTATGATGCATTTCTGACTTAGGCATTCCAATAATATGCTGGCATAATTTTCATGAATCCATTTGGTTTTTGTTTGATGCATTACATTTGAAGTATAATACATGTCATGTCATTTTAACTTTAGTGCATGTTTGCATGAATTCTTTTGTGCATATTTGTATGAGCATTTGCATAGTCGTATGAGTCATTCAAGTGATATTATAGGTCATTGTTGCACATTATAGGTCATCTTCACATGTTCATTTCAACTTGAACTTTGTGCATCCTAACATGTATTGTTTGCACCTTCTTTTTGAGTTTTTATCTCACTTTTGAGATGTTCATAAACCTTTTTTTATTTAGTTTCAATTCTGGTTGTTGATGTACATGTTCCATTTATGCATGTCCTTTTCATTTCTTTCCATCTTTCATCTATTCCTTCTTCTTGTAACATGTTTAAATGCTAATGGGTGATGATTATTGCTTATTCACTTGCACTTGTATGATGATATTCACTTGTTGTCCATATGATGCTCATTCTGGTTGTGGTTCTAGGATTTGTTTTCTCATTTAATTCTTTTGAGTTTCATGATGCATTACATGTTCTTTTACTTCTTATACTTCTTATACATGTTTACTAACCATGTAGGGGCTTTGGTAAGTTTCAATTGAGTGTGGATAAGGAATCCACATTCAACTTCTATCCTTTCTCTTTTACAATTCCATTTTATGTTTTGTTAAGCACTTAGGTGCTTTCTTTTAATAACTCATCACTTTCCCTTTTTGAATTACAATTCATCTTCTACTTTAGAAGTGAATTGTTTAATTCATTCTTTCTTTAGACTTTAGGTTGAAACCTCACGAACCATTAGGATCACTCCCTTTAATCTTCAATTAGGATTGAGTCTTAGTCCACATAGGTTTTACCTTTACCCTCTCTTGAGTCTTTCATCTTCTCATCTCAAAGAAAATTCCAAACATATAATAAAGGTAGGCATTTATTGCATTTAGGCCTTTCATATAAAGAAAAGATTATAAGGGGTCTTCTCTTGTAATCTTAGAATGTGTAGCATATAGCCCATCTTGGGTCAATGTGTTAAACATTTGATCTTGTATGAGGGACTTAAATGCAATACTTGTTGAAGGTGCAAATAATAAAAAACACTTCTTCATTTCTTAATTAACAAAAACACTTAATAAACACAAGTATGCTATTGTGTTTGAACCTTGACAATTGGAACTGAGTGTGGGGGTCTTCTTCACTCTCAGTGTGCTTTCTTACCCATTCCATCTTGGAATGTTAGAATGTACACATTCCAATAACTAAGATTCAGATACACTATCATATGCAAACAAACGGGAAAAACTCTTAAAAGACAAAAACAAACAATAACGTCTTTCCTTCGGGAATTCTTTTCTCACCTCATTCACTCTCAACGCACGAACGCGCTCCTACTCGTTCTCTTGCAAGATGGTAACGCACTCGGACCAGCGAGCTTGCAACACCTGAGCTAGAACGTAAGCCGTTCTCTAAAAAACACAATCCATCCCTAGTGAGGGGAACTATGTCGCTCTGATTCTCATGCTCCCGATGAGATACGTAGGCAGTGGGGTAGGGCCCATTCGAGCACTTCTTTTATTTTCCCTACATTTGTTTCTTGTTCTCTCTTTTTTTTTTTTTTCCTTTTCCTTTTCCAGTCCCTTTTCCAGTATCTTTTCCTACACCCTTTGATCGAGACAAGCAAGCGTGGATCCCATCGGGTACGATGGACGCGAGGGGGTGCTAATACCTTCCTCTCGCGTAACCGACTCCCTTACCCAGTTCTCTTGGTCGTAAGACCATGTTCTTTCCTTCCCTTTAGGTTTATGCAGTGTTCCCTTTCCCTCTCATGGGATAAATACACATTGTTGGCGACTCTGTTCGGTGCCACTTTCGCGTTTGTACTAGGATGAAAATCCCGGGAGCGACACCATGAAGAATTCGGTACCTACTTTGCTTGGAGATTTGTATTATTCAGTGCATTATAAGAATGAGAAGAGGAGGGGAGGACCCCTTTATTTTTGTGTGCCAGTCTTCTACAAATGGTTTGCTGATCGTCTTCCCACATCTGGGGCATTTGTAGATACTCAAGGAACATTGGATTGGTCTAAAAGATTGATGGGCTTGAGGTAAAAGACGAGGAGGTCCAAGAATATTTATATCTGAGTGGGGAAATCAATCCAGAACTATTAAAAGAAGCTACAAATACTTGGGAAGATAGTCATAAGAAAGGGAAGACTTATTTTGGGAAGAGCAACAATAGAACATTTCTTGCATATGAAGATTGGATTCAGAAAAGGGTAGAGGAGGAGCTTCTGCCAATCTCCAGAGAACCACCGTCTTACCCCTTGCTGATTGAGCCTCCTACCACAGTTGAGATAGAGAAGTTTAACAAGTTGTGGGCTGAAAAAGAAAAGTTGCGAGAAGAGAACAGTGAGCTACAAAGAGAGATTTACCAGTTGAAACATGAGCGGGGTGAAGCTGTTCATATCACCAAGTTGAAGACAGAGCTCCTCGCTAAGGCAGAAAAAGAGCTAGCTGACAAGGTCACGTCCAGACAAAGGATGAAACAAGCTTTAGATGGTATCAGTAAGGTGCTCGAGTCTAAGAAGGAGGAATTAGATAAGGCTTTGTTGAAAATTCACAGGTTCGATGCTCACCGAGACACTGCAATGGATGAGAATAAGAGAAAGAAAGACGATTATCTAGCTCAGATTGATCAAATGAGGATGAAGCTCAAGAGAAAAGACGCTGAGATCCTATCAGGGGTATTCTAGAGACAAGCAGTCGAGGGTCGACTCAATGAAGCCATAGCCTCCATAGAGGAACTGAAGATCCAAGCTGAAGTGAAGAGACCTAGAAATGAAGGTCCCAACATGGATGGTGTTTCTGGAGAAGACGCTTGGGAGTTGCATTGCCGATACTTGGAAGGGATCATGCATAGGAGAGACGTTCTCATTCAAGAGCTAATTCAGAGACCGAAGCATCCCGACACCAAAAAGTTGTTCAAGGAAATTCAAGACTGGAGCAAAAAGCATAATGGATGGGGGGATTGACACTTGTTGACTTTGATAACATGCCGTAGTTTTCTATTTTCTTTCATTGTTTGGACCACCGCCAGGCTTGTTGGTTGGGATCTATGATTATTGTGTTCAGACTTGTTATCTTGGATCTGTGATTGTTGACATTTCGTTTTCCTCTGGTTTTCTTAAAATATGAGCAGAAGTTCTGTTCTATCTTATTGTTAAACTGGAATCAAGGGGTGAACCGCCCTGTGAATATTCAAACATGTTCATTTGCATTTGCATATTCATAATCTTTTTGGCATAATCATTCTGCATAACAGGTGTTTACCTCTGGTGTTCTTACTTTGCTCTCCTCCGCATTACAGGATTGATCAGCCAGTTCATCAGTATTCTACTCTGTCTGTGATAACCAGGATAGCCATGGAACAACTCCGTGCAGAGATGCTTGAAATAAAGGTTCAGATGAGGCAGTTTGGGGAAGACATGATGGTCATGTCGCAGGAGCAGAAGATGCTGAGGGAGGAGGTCAATCAGATGAAGACTCAGATGGGTTTGGTCATGGAAATCTTGAAAACAGTGTTGAAGAAGGAAAACAGTCATGTGCTCGCTTCCACAATAGAGGCCCTTACTCCTCCCATATCTTTGGGATTTGATCGTGGATTGCCCCGTGAATCTCTCCCACAAGCTGAAGTTCTAGGACTTTCCCAACCGCAACCAGGTTGTGTCTCCCAAGATAAGCCTAAGAATAAAAAGTGTGCACAGAGACCGAAGCAGCCAGAAAGAGTTTTTCACCCACTCCCTATGCCATATTCTCAACTATTGCAGCATTTCCTTCAGTTGCAACTGGTACAGAAAAGGACTTTGGCTCCTCTCACTGGTAATTCCCCACCAGGCTACAATGCAAGAGCCCATTGTGATTTCCATTCTGGGGCACCAGGGCATACTGTGGAGAAATGTAGAGCCCTTCAGCATGCTGTCCAGGATCTGATTGATTCGAGGAAAATCGAATTCACACTGAGCGGCGTAAGTATACAAGGTGGTCCCACTCTAGCTGTTGAAAAAGAAGTGGGTATCCCCGTTGCTTCTCCCAAAGCCAGATCAGGTTAGGGGCATTTCTTACAGTCCTTGGTCTTAGAATCCCCACATCCGCAAATGCTGTCTACGCCTCGACCAAGTCTGAAGAGAAATGTGCCTAAAAAGATTATGCGCTCGAATCGGGGTCAACAAGAGAACTGCTCTTGAAGGAGACAACAAAGATCACGAAGGCCTGAGAGAAGATTTGATCCACTCCCTGTTCCTCACAGCCTTGTTCTTGCCCGTCTACTTGAAAGTTCTTTGGTTCAACTAAGGGATGCCAAGCCTGTTCCCGACCCTATTCCTCCTGATTATGATCTGGATGCCAGAAGTGAATATCACTCAGACACACTGGGCCATTCAATTGAAAATTGCAATGTATTCAAGCACAAGGTGCAAGACCTGGTAGATTCAGAGATCATTGCATTCACTGAAGATGATATGTACATCAATTGAAGCCTCCTTTCTCAAATGAACACTCAGTCTACAAGTACGTCCAGACAGAATCAAGCTTCCTCAGCAATGGCAATCTTCAGCTTCTTTACTACATTTTCATTTGTAGTTTTTCATTTCTTGTTAAAGCATCATATGCATGTAAGACTTGTTTGTTTTTTTAATGATGATATTAATGCAATGAGTATGTTTTTCTTGAAGTAATCCATTCGTGTTCACTCTTAAATGTTTATATGCACTGCAATACCAATTTTCTTGTTTAGAACTCTTGAGGGAGGATGATGAGACGAAAACGCAAAATCTCTGGTTGTATGTTCAAGGATAGAACCCTGTTGAGGATGTACAGGCATTGTTTCAAACCCCTAAACACTGGAGATATAAGGGAGATAGACCCTCGTTAACCCCTTTTGAGCCTTGAAGTAGGAGTTTCTTTCGTACGAAAAAACCCTCATACTTAACCTAGGGGCAGGGTAGGTGTCAGTTAGTTTGACCGAGCGTTCAATTTTCAAGGAGAGTGTGCATCCGAGGAACCATTACCTTCTATCCCACCGTCAAGAGGTCAAGAGATGTGAAACCACGATGGTTATCCATCAACAACTAAGGAGTGAGGCAGTCACAACCCTTTCAAGCAAATAAGACAACCAGTGTCACACGCTTTGTTCAAAAAGGGGAATAAAAAAAAAGAGAAAAAAGAAAAGCCCGCTAAGTCGAAACTTGTAAACAAGTGACTTAGGCAAAAGTCAGGGCATCCCGCTGGACTTCAAAATTGAAAAAACTCAAAAGAGTCAGTCCAGGCAAAAATTAGGGATCAAAAAGGCAAAAGAAAGAAAAAGCGAAAAACGTTACAAAAGAAAATCCCCGATAAGAACAAATTCGTGTGATTACAGACACAAAAGATAAAAGGGGGTGACTGTCACTCCAAAAATTCCTTAGGCGTCAAACCATTAGTGGCATGGGTCCCTTAAAGATCGTAAACCTTTTGAGAGATGAGCGTTTGTGTCAGATTAACTGAACATAGGACTGGAGAACATCACGAAGAGTGGGTGGGCACCGATAAATTTGGAGCCATAAATCCTTTTTTCTGAAACCGTGAACCAGACCACGTTATAACCCTTAAAAGTCCTAATTGAAACAGGGTTTATTCCGAAAGCGTACTTCAATAGGATAGCGTTCCTGACTCCTACGAGTTGTGATAATAAGATTTGTTGGTATTGCATGTGCGCATTATTTTGCCATTCAAAATCAAGGTCGCATCCCAGCTAGTGATTCATTCATAGGGCTTGGTGACGCATCTTCAATAAAAACTTCAAGGTTAACATATTTGTTGCATTAGAATTATCATTCTCATAAATAACTTGTTCTGTTTGCATACGTGTGCCTAAACATCAATGAAGCTTACACAGTGAACGTCAGTCAAGAAGCTTAATCCTGCCAAGTTGGGATGCTCGGAAATTTTGAAGGACAGTCATATCAAGGGGCATGCTGCTAAGAGACTCAGTGTAGAGTGGGCTCTCCCCAGTAAGTTGTGTTAAGATAAAGCCAAGCTGGGGCATTCGAGTCGAGAAAGTCTTTTCAGAGTTCAATCAATTATGGGCAGTCACGTCGAGAAATCTCTCTGAAATTCAGTTATTCTAGGGCATTCATTGTAAGATCAGGGGCAAAGTCACTTCAAAGCTCATATTGGGGCAGGCCACCTCTAGAGTGTGGGAGATTGTCCACTCCTGGAAATGGTTAATTGAAAACACCTCCTCAAGGTTCAAAGATACTAAAGCAAAGTATTTTTACAATCCCTTTCGAGGTAATGTACTTCATGGATTATGAAGACTGGGGCAGTTATGTCGAGATATGATAAATCTCTCCAAGAGTTTGAAGACCCTGGGGCAGTGCGAATGCCCGATCTTCTATAAAATCCTCTTGAGATGATTTCTTCCATTAGACCTGGTGGTCTGGGGCAGGTGAAAAGTTCAAAGAGCCGCTTATGACCATAAAGACAAGTCAGGTTGCAGGGCAACAGGATTGTACTCCCCTAGTAGGGTTGCTCTCCCCAGCATTGAGATTGCACCTTTCCTCAGCAGAGCAGACCTTCCCCAGCAGGAGACTTGGGAAGTATTTTCTCCGGATCAAGACGTTATTTCCCCACAGAATCGGGGTGTCCACTTTCCCCAGCCAGGCAGGAAGCGCACTTTCGCCGACAACGTTATGTTCTATTCCCCAACAAGGTAAGGGTAAAGTCATTCTCCCCATCAACAGGTTAAGTTCAGCAGTATCCCCAAGCAGGATGGTATTATGGACTATTTTCCCCAAGCAGGGTCTGGTAGCAATCTGCGCCGTTATTTGTGCAGTGGTGGTTGGCGTGCCCAGTAGGTTCTAAGCCCAATTGTAATTGGCAATCCTCAGTAACAGACTTCCGGTTCCGTTATTGGCATTCATTCTCAACTCCCCCAACAGAGGAGGAATCTCAGGTTTCGGATGTGACCTTTGTAATACCCCAAAATTTGCTCTCCCTCTTTGTCATCATAGCATGGCATTATCATTTATCATATCATATCCACCTCATTAACATTGCATTGCATTTAACATAGAAAAATGAAGCATGGCATCCTCCTTACCATCAGGGCATGTGATCAGGTGGGGGATGGACAATCAAGAGATCATTCAAAGCACAAAAAGGTCAGTCAAGTTGCCTCAAGGCAAGACAAGAAGCCTTTCATGTCTCATACTATCTCAATTGATCATCCACAACCTCAAGAATAAGAGATACAATAGGAGATTGAGGCATTACATCCTACACTATGCAAGAAGTCCAAAAATTGAAGGAAAATCCTCAAAAGAGATAGCTCATTGATTCAAAATCATCCTCAAGTGGCATTTCTCATCATCCTTTAAGAGGATACACAACATACTCTGAGGAATTTGGATTTGGAAGATGTGCAATTTCCTCCTAACCAAAGGGGGTCAAAACTAGGGTTTCCCATTAAATCAGGGAATCTTTGATTTTTTGAACAAAACTTGATGTCATGGTATTCCATATGTCCTTAAGTGTATGTATGTGGAAGATTGCATCTCAATTGGTTTTAGAAGTGGTTCAATTGGAAGAAAGATCAAGAATCAGAGAAATTGGGGCAAAGTCAAATAATCAGAGGAAAAAGTCAACTCTTGACTTTTTGAGGCCAAATTCATGAAATTCATGTTATATGTGTCCAATGTGCAAAATTTGGTCAAGAAATTCCAAAGGAATCATGAAAAATTCAAGATGTAGAAAGTTGCCATTTTTGGATGAAGTAGGGTTACTAAAAATAGCAAGTTTTGGCCATTTTGCATCAGAGTTTGAACCAAGGCCATTTAAAATTGAAGCACCAAATGAAAATTCCACTCGGCCACAACAAAAGATCTTGTTTTAAGCTTCAAATCCATGTGTGGAACATCTCCATTGGATAAAAATTGAGTGAGATATGATTGATCAAAGTTTGAGCAAAGTAGGTTCAAAACTAGGTCATGACCAAGATTTTCAGGTCACGCGCGCAGTCATTTTAACAAACAGTTGGTGGGCCAAATGTCCACTCATTTTTCTCATGGTTAAAGGCCTCAAATGAAAAACTTTTCAACATCAAAGTTGTTCCTTGTAGTGTCATCTTCAATACTCATGTTGGACAAAATTCCATTTGATCAAGTTATAGTGGAGATATATTGGTTCAAAGTCATGTTGATTGTGCTGAAATTTAGTGTGCCAGGTTGCCATGCCATGACTTGCTTGCCACGCCCCATAACCAGTTCCCAAACTTGTGTATTCCAAGTTGCTTTTCACCAATTTCCAAGCCTCAATTCAATTCAATTTTCACCCCAAACTTGTTCCATGATATCTCCTCTTCCATTTGGCATCAATACCTCTTTGTTTCATTCACAAACTAGAGATAAATTCTTGGTCAAACCATTAAACCTTGGGCTGCTAAAAACCAGAAAAAATGAATGTTGTTGTTGTTGTCTCAGCTTGCTCGTGCATTGCTCACCCTCCAACTCTTTCTTCATTTAACCAAACACTCATCACATGTCCATGCACATGAGCACGTATCATGCACGAAAATAGAAAAAAGCAACTTGCTGAACAAGTTTGGTGAGACAGCCGTGCAATGTCAGCTCATTTTCACTTCCACCATAACACCATGGACCTCCACCACTATAGCACAACCACAGCTGACTCGCCCTAACTAACTTGGCTCAGTTAGTTAGAGGCAGCTCAGTTAACTCAACTTGGACTCAGTTGACTCACTCACTTAACCACCTCTGGTTCATTTCTAACTCACACTATAAAGCCAAATTTCACTCACATTTCTAAACAGAACACTCATTTTCTCACATTCACTTCAGAATTCTCCTCTCACTCTCTCTGATTTTTCTCATCTTCTTCTCCACGATTTCAACTCCATTGTGCTTCCATTAATCGTTGCTTGGTGTGGTTGAATCAAGAGCAACAAGAACAACTCCATTTCTGCAAGTTCAGCATCATTGCAAGCTTCAACATCCTTCATCTATTTACGAATCCATAGCATTTATTTTGCTAAGTTTGAAGATCTAGAAGCTCAGCATATCAAGCTTTCCTCTGGTTTTTCTCAACATCTCCAATTGCTCCACATTTTCAGGTTTCATCATTCAACTTTGCTTCAGTTGATTTTCATTAATTTTAGCTTGTTTTTGTTAATTTAAGCTTAATAGAAGCTCTGCTTACTCGGGCTATTTGATAGAGCTTCTTAGAAGCCTAGATCCAAAACTTAGGGCATGATTTAATCTCCTCTGTTCTCTATGTGTGTGCTTGGTATGTGAAAAACAATTGTGAATTCTTAATCTACGTGAGCTCAGCTTCATTTTGGTATAATATTTGTGCATTTTTGGGACATGTGAGAGCTGCAGACGGTGGTGCATGGCCGGAGAAGGTGACCGGAGGTCCCTCTCCGGCCGGTGATCATGTGTTAGGGTTTGGTTTGCAGTTTTAATCGTGACCGTGGATTTACTTGCATCGTGTGGTGTAGGATTGGCCAACGCATTAAAAAAGGTGTGCACCTCACGTGCTCCATTTCTGATTTCACTTAAACAAAATGTGGCGCAGTGCATGTTAGTAATTGTGTTCCCTCACGTGTGTGCATTGATCCTGCTTACTTTGACTATTGTTTGACCTTGACTTGATCCAATGGCCATGAGCGAGTCAATTTTGTTGACTGAGTGTACATGGTAGTTAGTGTGTGCTACGCGTAATTGGACCTATGGTAGATTGCTTTTCGCACCTCCTTTTTAAAAAAGCCCAAACACTTTGAACTGTTGGTTTACTATATTTGCACCCCACTCTTGTTTTCTATTTCCTTCTATTTTCTTTATTTTATGCACGTTTACTTTTTAATTTTTAAAAATATCAAATAGCATCATAAAATTCCATAAAAATTCATGAGTATCACTAAAACATTTAGGAAATTTTCCATGATTTTATTTCTTGATTTTATGACCTTTTTACCCCTGGTCCATAATTTTCTTTGAATTTCCATTTAGATGCATTCTAAGCATGATACATGAATTTGTTTAATTTTGTTCTTGCTCATTACAAACTGTTTTGACATGATTCTTTTTGCATTGATTCACCAATACATTGAAGCATGCTAGATGATTTTTGTTTGATTTTTTAAGTCACTTCATGACATGTTTTGATGCCTATATTTGCACCACTTTGCATGATGTTTCAATTTGACCTAATTGCTTTGTTTGAAGTCATTTTGCTCTGAATTTTTACATGCTATCTTGATGTATGATGCATTTCTGACTTAGGCATTCCAATAATATGCTGGCATAATTTTCATGAATCCATTTGGTTTTTGTTTGATGCATTACATTTGAAGTATAATACATGTCATGTCATTTTAACTTTAGTGCATGTTTGCATGAATTCTTTTGTGCATATTTGTATGAGCATTTGCATAGTCGTATGAGTCATTCAAGTGATATTATAGGTCATTGTTGCACATTATAGGTCATCTTCACATGTTCATTTCAACTTGAACTTTGTGCATCCTAACATGTATTGTTTGCACCTTCTTTTTGAGTTTTCATCTCACTTCTTCTTCTATTACTTCTTGAATGTCTTGATGGTTGATTCATGGATACTTTTGAGATGTTCATAAACCTTTTTTTATTTAGTTTCAATTCTGGTTGTTGATGTACATGTTCCATTTATGCATGTCCTTTTCATTTCTTTCCATCTTTCATCTATTCCTTCTTCTTGTAACATGTTTAAATGCTAATGGGTGATGATTATTGCTTATTCACTTGCACTTGTATGATGATATTCACTTGTTGTCCATATGATGCTCATTCTGGTTGTGGTTCTAGGATTTGTTTTCTCATTTAATTCTTTTGAGTTTCATGATGCATTACATGTTCTTTTACTTCTTATACTTCTTATACATGTTTACTAACCATGTAGGGGCTTTGGTAAGTTTCAATTGAGTGTGGATAAGGAATCCACATTCAACTTCTATCCTTTCTCTTTTACAATTCCATTTTATGTTTTGTTAAGCACTTAGGTGCTTTCTTTTAATAACTCATCACTTTCCCTTTTTGAATTACAATTCATCTTCTACTTTAGAAGTGAATTATTTAATTCATTCTTTCTTTAGACTTTAGGTTGAAACCTCACGAACCATTAGGATCACTCCCTTTAATCTTCAATTAGGATTGAGTCTTAGTCCACATAGGTTTTACCTTTACCCTCTCTTGAGTCTTTCATCTTCTCATCTCAAAGAAAATTCCAAACATATAATAAAGGTAGGCATTTATTGCATTTAGGCCTTTCATATAAAGAAAAGATTATAAGGGGTCTTCTCTTGTAATCTTAGAATGTGTAGCATATAGCCCATCTTGGGTCAATGTGTTAAACATTTGATCTTGTATGAGGGACTTAAATGCAATACTTGTTGAAGGTGCAAATAATAAAAAACACTTCTTCATTTCTTAATTAACAAAAACACTTAATAAACACAAGTATGCTATTGTGTTTGAACCTTGACAATTGGAACTGAGTGTGGGGGTCTTCTTCACTCTCAGTGTGCTTTCTTACCCATTCCATCTTGGAATGTTAGAATGTACACATTCCAATAACTAAGATTCAGATACACTATCATATGCAAACAAACGGGAAAAACTCTTAAAAGACAAAAACAAACAATAACGTCTTTCCTTCGGGAATTCTTTTCTCACCTCATTCACTCTCAACGCACGAACGCGCTCCTACTCGTTCTCTTGCAAGATGGTAACGCACTCGGACCAGCGAGCCTGCAACACCTGAGCTAGAACGTAAGCCATTCTCTAAAAAACACAATCCATCCCTAGTGAGGGGAACTACGTCGCTCTGATTCTCATGCTCCCGATGAGATACGTAGGCAGTGGGGTAGGGCCCATTCGAGCACTTCTTTTATTTTCCCTACATTTGTTTCTTGTTCTCTCTCTTTTTTTTTTTTCCTTTTCCTTTTCCAGTCCCTTTTCCAGTATCTTTTCCTACACCCTTTGATCGAGACAAGCAAGCGTGGATCCCATCGGGTACGATGGACGCGAGGGGGTGCTAATACCTTCCTCTCGCGTAACCGACTCCCTTACCCAGTTCTCTTGGTCGTAAGACCATGTTCTTTCCTTCCCTTTAGGTTTATGCAGTGTTCCCTTTCCCTCTCATGGGATAAATACACATTGTTGGCGACTCTGTTCGGTGCCACTTTCGTGTTTGTACTAGGATGAAAATCCCGGGAGCGACAACCTTCAGTAAAGGACAGGTGTAATCCCCGGTAGTGTGGATGTTCTGTTGGGATTTCACCCCCAGTAGAAGTTGTTGATTCAAAGGGTCGGTCAGCATGATCCTTCTCAGCAGAGTTCTTGGATTCAGAGGACAATTTATTTTTGTCATCCCCAGCTGAATTGGTCTTTTCTCTCCAGCATTTATTTTGCTGGAGAGACCCCTTTTGCATATCATAAGCATTTGGATTGCATCCTCAAACGCGTAGCATTTCCACTCCATGTGGAGCATTACGACAAAATTCAAACATTTGCATTCGAAGCATAAGCCAGGTTTGATACTTTCCTTGCCAGTTCTCTTTCTCAGCAGAGATGGCGTAACTCAGGAGATTTTGGAGGGATGCGTTCCTCATATTTGTGCTCCCCGGCAGAGTCTTTTATTTAGACTTCTCCTTTCCCCAGTGGAGTCATCTTATCTGTGGATCGTGAGTCCGTTAGAAGTTTGCCTTTGTTTGGCCCTTCTCTTTTGTGAAATCCAGTTCTCGCCTGGTAGTCAGTTCTCGCTTGACATATTTTGTTTGCCAGTTTCCCTTCCTCAGTAGGGGTGGTATAAACCTGAAGTTTTATTTCACGTTATCCCCAGCGAAATCCACTTTATGTTGGTTATCATTTGCGGGTACGATTGAGGTTGTATTCGTTTTGTGGGTGCGATTGAGGTCGTATTCGTATTTTCTTTGTGAGTAGAGTGATTGAGGTCAGTCTTCCTTTGAGGGTACAATTGAGGTTGTATTCGTTTTGTGGGTGCGATTGAGGTCGTATTCGTATTTTCTTTGTGGGTAGAGTGATTGAGGTCAGTCTTCCTTTGAGGGTACAATTGAGGTTGTATTCGTTTTGTGGGTGCGATTGAGGTCGTATTCGTATTTTCTTTGTGGGTAGAGTGATTGAGGTCAGTCTTCCTTTGAGGGTACAATTGAGGTTGTATTCGTTTTGTGGGTGCGATTGAGGTCATATTCGTATTTTCTTTGTTGCTAGAGTGATTGAGGTCAGTCTTCCTTTGCGGGTACAATTGAGGTTGTATTCGTTTTGTGGGTGCGATTGAGGTCGTATTCGTGTTTTCTTTGTGGGCAGAGTGATTGAGGTCAGTCTTCCTTTGAGGGTACAATTGAGGTTGTATTCATTTTGTGGGTGCGATTGAGTTCGTATTCGTATTTTCTTTATGGGTAGAGTGATTGAGGTCAGTCTTCCTTTGAGGGTACAGTTGAGGTTGTATTCGTTTTGTGGGTGCGATTGAGGTCGTATTCGTATTTTCTTTGTGGGTAGAGTGATTGAGGTCAGTCTTCCTTTGAGGGTACAATTGAGGTTGTATTCGTTTTGTGGGTGCGATTGAGGTCGTATTCGTATTTTCTTTGTGGGTAGAGTGATTAAGGTCAGTCTTCCTTTGAGGGTACAATTGAGGTTGTATTCGTTTTGTGGGTGCTATTGAGGTCGTATTCGTATTTTCTTTGTTGGTAGAGTGATTGAGGCCAGTCTTCCTTTGAGGGTACAATTGAGGTTGTATTCGTATTTTCTTTGGTGGTAGAGTGATTGAGGTTAGTCTTCCTTGGAGGGTACAATTGAGGTTGTATTCCTTTTGTGGGTGCGATTGAGGTCATAGTCGTATTTTCTTTGTGGGTAGAGTGATTGAGGTCAGTCTTCCTTTGAGGGTACAATTGAGGTTGTATTCATTTTGTGGGTGCGATTGAGGTCGTATTCGTCCTTTTCTTTGTGGGTAGAGTGAATGAGGTCAGTCTTCCTTTGTGTGTGCAATTGAGGTTGTATTCGTTTTGTAGGTACGATTGAGGTCGTGTTCGTTTTTTTTGTGGGAGTGATTGAGGTCAGTCTTCCTTTGCAGGTACGATTGAGGTCGTATTCGTCTTATTTTTGTGGGTATGGTTGAGGTCGTACTCCTTATCTTTCAGCACGCTCCAGTTCGTTATTCTCATCGTTAGCAAATTTCAGGTTTCTTTTGGTATTCAATCCCTGTGAATCCCTTGAACGCATGACAGCCGTTGCTATCATACCTTCAGGACCAAGTTGATTGAATAGGGGCAGCTGTAGCACCCCAAAATTTGCTCTCCTTACTTTAGTACTAACTGGCTTTTGTTTCATATCATTTTGCATTATCATGCGTGCATATCATTGGTTCTTAGCATGGGGTCAAGGTGCCTGAGGCAGTTCAAGAGGAGAAGATGTTCTTCAAGCAAGAGTCCATATATTGTCCAAGAGAGCTCAAGTGGACCACTCTCTTCTAACCAGTGCAGAAACTAGGGTTTTGAGATTCTTGGATTTATTGCTCCAATGGGCAAGTTTCTTGGGTTTTTATCATCACCAAATGGCATATCTTATCTTTGTTGGAGAGGATACACATCATATTCAGAGGAATTTGGATTTGGAGATTGTGCTATTTCCTCATAGACTGAGGGTACCAAGATTAGGGTTTGCTATAAAGTCAGTTTATTTCTGATTTTTTGGGCAAGACTTGATTCCATGGTATTCCTTGGGTCCCTAAGTATCTAGGAATGGAAGATTGTCCATCAGTTTGGTTCAGGAGAGATTCAACTAGCCAATGGATTGGGAATCAGGAGAATTGGGGAAAAGTCAACAGTGAGAGGGGAAGTCAACTGTGGAATTTGGAGGTTCTCTTCAAAGTTTTCAAGGTCTCACATCCTCATATGGGCTTTGAAGGGTCAAGTTCCACACCATTTATCAAGAATCAAGGGTTGGTACAAAAGTTACTAAATATGGAAATGACCTATAATTTGAAAGTTTCCATTTTGGGCAAGTTCTTACACTACTTTCAACTTAACTTTTCATCATCATAGAAGCTTCAAGTGAATTTTCCTCAAACATTAAAGTTGAATATCTTTTTCTCCTCTTTCCAACAAGTACTAGATGGTCTCCATATCGTTTGTGAAACTCAAGTTATGATCAAAAGAAGGCAAGGTGGTTTTTAGGGTTTTCTCATAGTTCCCTTTTGCATTTTGGGACATAGTGACCTATAATTGATTCCTTTGTTTCAAGCCACATTCTAACATCAAAGAACATTCCTTAAGGATCATTTTTGGCCTTTGAACCAAGAAATTTCGTGACTTATTCATTACTTATTTCACATGGTGTAAAATTGTAAGATCATTGAAAACTCATGAACCAATACATCTCAAAGCCCAAATCCAATTCAGGTGTGATTAGCAATTGTTAAATAAGTGATCCATCATCAAGGGTTTGGATATACATGCATGGAGGAGGGTGTATTTCACATTATTCAAATTTTCAAAATCACTCTAAACTCATTAAGTGAAGAATTAACAAGGCCCAAGTAATTATCAGTGGATTAACCCTAGGTATTTAAGATCACTCATGCACTGGTTAGGAGGGAACACACGTGAATTTGAGGAGAACAAATTGTGAACCCTAAAAACTTCAATCATTCGAATCTCACAATCCACAAGGGCTCTTCACAAGATTCCTTCACAACTTTCATCCTTGGCATCTATAGAGTACAAATCACCCATCACTTGAAGCTAATAGCAAGGAAACAGGTTGTGTGATCTCAGGTTGGTAACACTTTCCATGATCCTAAAACTATATTTTTTGACATGCATAATGATTTGTCGTTGTTGCTGAGCATGATGATATATTTTATTTTGAAAGTGGACGTGTAATTTGGTTGCTGCGTGAGTTTCAAGTTTTGGAACCCTAACTTGTTCTGTTCGATTCTCTTTATGTGTGGATTATTTGTGATTTTTGATGGGATATTATTGATCCTTATGAATTTCTGATCAGTTTAGTGTACTCACATGCCTGTTCTGGGTTTTTTTTGGGTGGTGGTCACCGGAGATGACGACCGGAGCTAGGGCTCCGTTGTCTGGTTCTTTCTCCGGCCAGGCTAGGGTTTGGAGGTAGAAGATGGAATCATGACCATCCATCAGCCAGATCGTGCGGTCCCTAGCTTGCCACGCATTTTAAAAATATGTTTTATTTTATGGGTTATATGCGTGATATCCTATAATAACTATCGTGTTTCACAAATCTCAGCCATTCCTTTTATTAATTTTTTGTTTTGATGGTTTGATCTGGTACGTCTGATGAATCCATTGGCCATTAGAGTGACAACACATTAAATTACCATGTGCCTTACCACGTGCCATCTTTTTGTTTTATTTATTTTCTGAGCAATTACGTGCGTGAATGTGCACCATTATTAATATGGGCGTGCCAATTATATCCCTTTATCATGTTTACTTGGACTTTGCGTTGACTGATTTTATGACGTTAGATTGATCCTAAGGTGAGTATTTAGTCTGACCGTTGACTGGGTCTCATGTGGACTTCTTTTTTTATTTTTATTTCGCTGATGGGTTTTAAGTGTTGGGCTTTCTTTTCACACCCCCTCCTTTAGGCCTTTTTCCAATTCCAACGTGATTCTTTTGCTGATGCACCCCCATGCTTATTTCTTTATTTTTATTTTTATTAATTATTGCATTTCATTTTAATTTTTTTAAAAATAGTTTCTTGCATTAAAACATTCCCAAAAAATTCATCAATCATATTTATAGTTTTATAAAATTTTCCCAAATTTTATTTTATTATTTTAGTTTATTTTTTCATCTAAATTAATTATTTTAATAATTTCTTGTTTGAATTGTTCATATTATGCATACCATGACTTGTTTATTTTATTTCTCACCATCCATAAAACATTTTGAACTCATTCTTTTTGCATTGTTTCACCAACACATTGAATTGCATTAAAATATTTTTCTCTCATTTTTAAAATCATTTCATATTGCATTTTAGTCCTTTTCTTTTGCATATTGAGTCATGTGTCTTGTTTGAATTTGCATAATTGTTTGAGTGACCTATCTGGGGAATTTTGGCATGAGCTTTTGACATGTTGTTTGCTTCTGGTTGAGATATGTTGATAATTAATTTGGAGATTTTAGAAGGTGTTTTACTAATTGTTTGATTGCTTTTTGTTTGAGGTCTTCTTGTATGCATATCTTTGACCATGTCTGATTACTTGTTTGAGAAGGCACTTGTGTCATTGTATGAGACTGCTTCTTTGGCTTCATAAACCATGCCTGGATTATTATTGGTCACTTGATTACCGTTATATGTCATTGCTTGGGTTTCACTAGTTTTATTGTTATTTATGTCTGTTTTGTACTAACCTTTTATGTAGGGGCTGAGGTAAGTTATTTGAGGGTGTGGATAAGTATCCATGTCCACTCTCACTCTTTCTTTCTCTCATCTTTTCTTTTCTTTAGGCTTAGGTTGTTGTCAAACCTCCCCTTAGGGCCATCTTTGCATTATAACATTAGGATAAATTTTCCCCGTAGTGTTTCTTTTCTTTTGAGTCCCTCTTCTCATCTCATAACATCTCTAAAATACTTAATAAGGTCAACTTGCCTTGCACACGAGCCTAAAAAATAGGAAATGAAGATTGATGGGTCCCCCTTCTCTCTTCTAGAGTGTTGAGCATACGTCCCATTGGGGGCGACCATGCGACGCATTCGCTCCCGTGTCATAGACTTTGGTTCAAGTTGAGTTACGAACTAACTCAAGTCACTTCTGTCCTAAAAAATACAAACAAACTTCAAACATTTTTATCCTGCAGGATTGTCAAACTAAAGGCTATTTTCAAAAAGGGCACGTTACTTTCCGTCTGAGTCGCAAACAGGCATCGACCCTAACTGCTGGACGTGAACATAACGTCGCTCATAAAAAACACAAAAAGAACTTGGTCCGAACTACGTTGACTCTGAATTTCACATCGCACAAAGGGAGTACGTAGGCCTAGGACGTCGACGTCCTACCGAGTCTGTCTTAGTTTCCCCTCCCCCGTCTTAGTACAGCCATAGATGATTGGATAACTCACCCTTAGAATAGATAACAAGCGTGGATCCCATCGAGTACGATGGACGCGTGGGGTGCTAGCACCTTCCCCTCGCGTAACCGACTCCCGAACCCAGGTTATGGTTGCGATTACCATTTATTTCCCTCTTCCTCAGGTTTATACGGTGTTCCCTTTCCCTCTATTGGGATAAATTTACATGGCTGGCGACTCTGTTTTCCGCGCCACTTTCGCGTTTGTACCTGGATGAAAATCCTGGGAGCGACACACCCGTACCATCATAACATGTTTGCATACATGTTCTGGTATTTCCAAGGATCTTAACTTTGAGACTCGTTGCTGATCATTTACATCTATTTCTTGTTGTTCTTATGTGGAAAACTTGAATCAAAGCAGAATGATTCCTTGGAAATATTCGAACATGGAATTTGCATAGCATTTTCATACTCATTTGCATAACAGGTGTTTGAAGCTGGTTATTCTCATCCTGATCTGGTCTTCTTCAGAATTTCAGACTTAACTTTTCAAAGAAGGAGGAAGTTGACCATGGATCAAGTCCAAGCGGAGCTGAGGGAAATGCGAAGCCAAGTGGGGCAGTTTATGAGGGACATGCAAGCTTTGACTCAAGACCAGGAAATGCTGAAGGAAGAGGTCAATCAACTGAAGACTCAGATGAGCTTGGTTATGGAGGTCGCGAGGAATGTGCTCAGAAAGGATGGCAATCCCGTGCCTGAGGCTGCAGCAGAAATTGTCATTCCGCCCTTGCCTGTGGAATCTATCCCAAAGTGTGATCTACCTCATGACTTTTCTGCAAAATCTGGGGTTCAGGAGTTTCCTCGTCAGCAGCTACTTCCTGCCTCCCAAGATAATCCCAAGGCTACGCAGTACGAACAGAAGCTGAAGAAGCCTGACCGGCATTTTGATCCACTACCTATGTCTTATGCCATGTTGTTTTAACAGTTGCTCAAACTGAATCTGGTAGAACCTCGTGCAATGGGTTCCCCTCCAATAAAGCTCCCAGCTGGATATGATGTTAGCGCCCGATGTGAATTTCCTTCAGGTGGCCCTGGACATACTATTGAGAGGTGTCGAGCCTTTCATCATAATGTGCAAGATTTAATCGAGGCTGGGGTCATTACATTCACTGCCGTTAGTTTGTACATCAACTGAAGCTTCTCGAGTGAGCACTCAGACTGCGAGTATGTCGTCAGAAGTAATAAGTCCAGACGGAGTCAAGTCTCCTCAACAATGGAAATCATCAGTTTCTTTACTGCATCTTCATATGTAGCATTCATTTGTTTGTTTAAACATTGTCTGCATGTAGAAACTTGTTTGTTTTTTTGAATGACAATCATAATACAATAAGCATGTTTTTCTTGAAGTCATCCATTCATGATCAATCTTAAATGTTCATGTGCATTGCAATACTAACTTTCTTGTTTAAACTCTTTGATGGAGGATGATGATTTCAAAACACAAAAATCTCTAGGGGTGTGCTTTTGAATAGAACCCTGTTGAGGATGTACATGCATTGTTTCAAACCCCCAAACACTGGAGATATAAGGGAGATAGACCCTCGTTAACCCCTTTGAGCCTTGAAGTAGGAGTTTCTTTTCGTATGAAAAAAACCCTCACACTTAACCCAGGGGCAGGGTAGACGTCAGTTAATTTGACCGAGCGTTCAAATTTTGAAAGGAGTGTGCATCTGAGGATCCATTACCTTTTATTCCACTGTCAAGAGGTCAAGAGATGTGAAACCACAATGGTTATCCATCAACAATCAAGGAGTGGGGCAGTCACAACCCTTTCAAACAAGTCAGTCAACCAGTGTCGCACGATTTGTTCAAAAAAAGGAGAAATAAAACCCGCTAAGTCGAAACTTGAAAACAAGCGACTTAGGCAAAAGTCAGGGCATCCCGCTGGACTTCAAAATCTAAAGATTCAAAAGAATCAGTCCAGGCAAAAATTAGGGATTAAAAAGCAAAAGAATGAGAAATTGAAAAACAAAGGGATTACAAAAGAAAATCCTCGAGCAAGAACAAAGTCGTGTGACTACGAACAAAAGACAAAATTGGTGACTGTTACTCCAAAACCTCATTGGGTCTCAAACCATCAGTTTCATGGGTTCTTTAAAGATCACAAAATCTTTTTGAGAGGCGGGCGCTTGTGCAAATTAGCTGAATGTAGGACTGGAGACCATCACGAAGAATGGGTGGGCACCGATAAACTTTGAGCCTTAAATCTTTTTTTCTTAAAACCGTGAACCAGGCCACGATGCAACCCTCAAAAGTCCTAATTGAAACATGGTTTATTTGAGAGCGTACTCCGATGAGATAGCGTTCCTGAATTCTATGAGGTGTGCTAAAATACGTTTGTTGGTATTGCATGTGCATGTTTTCTTTCATTCAAAAATCAATGTCGTATCCTAAACAGTGGTTCGTTCACATGGCTTTGCGACAACGTTTCAATAAAGACTTCAAGATTAACATGTGCGTTGCATTTGAATAATCATTTTCAGAATAAATATTTTCTGCTTGCATACATTTGGGTGACATCAAAGAAGCTTACATGATGAACATCAGTCGCGAAGCTTGATCCTGCCAAGTTGAGATGCCTGAGACTCCAGAGGACATGTTGCTGAAAGATTATGTGGGGCAAAAGCGTTCCCAGCCAGTTGTGTTAAGATGTAACTAATTAGGGGCAGTCATGTCGAGAAATCTCTTCGAGGCTCAACCAATCTGGGTCAATCACGTCGAGATTCGATAAATCTCCCCAAAAGCAATGTAATCATGGGCAGTCAAGTCGAGAAATCTCTTCAAAGTTCAGCCAAACTAGGGGCAACCACATTGGGATTCGTTGAATCTCTCCAAAAGTGTTTAAATTGGGGCAATTATGTCGAGATCCGATAAATCTCTCCACAAGCGGGTAATATGAGGCAATCAGGTCGATTTGACAAATCTCTCTAAGATCATTCAGGGGAAAAGCTTCTTCAAGACTCAAGGCAGGCCACCTCAAGAGTACGAGAAGTTGTCCTTTTCAAAAGATGACTAGTCAGAAGCACCTCTCAAAGAATTTGAAGACACTAGGGCAGTTTGAATGCTACGTCTTCTGTAAAATCCTCTCGAGGCGAAATTAGTTCATAGACCTTGCATTCTGAGGCAAATGGAGAATTGAATGAATCGTTGTTCACTCATGACGATCAATGGGCAGTTGATCAACTCAGCAGCTTGAAATAGAGGTCATTTCCAGCATGAGGTGTCTTTGATCTCTTTTCCCCAGCAGAATGCAATGGAGTTCCTCTCCCCAACAGAGTATATGAATATCCCTCTTCCTGACAAGACATCGGGAAGTTTGATTTCCCCAGTAGAGTCCATGGTCATGGCTCTCCCCAAGCAGAAGTGGGTCCCACAATAGGAAAGTTCTTCCTTGAGGTTGTCTTCCCCAGCAGTATAGAAGAAATCCTCACTCCCATGCAATGTGAAATGATGGAATGTTCCCAAGCAGTTTTGAAAATGGTGGAAAGTCGGAGTGTTCTCCTCCTCTAGCATATCAGATCTGTGATGTTGCCAGCAATTAAAGTCCAATGGTTATTGACAATTCAGACCCATCGGTTGTTCATAGGTTATCCCCAACAGGAGTTTTGGTTGATTTCAGTCCCCTACCAAGTGTTTCTTCCCCTAGCAAGAAATATGGTTGATCTCAGTCCCTTAGCAGGTATTTCCTTCCTCAACAAAAGTTTGTTTGATCTCAATTCCCCAGCAGCCATGCCATAAGGTTATCATTTCCCCAGCGGAGTTCTATGGTTATAGTTTTTCCCCAAGTAGATTGGTTCAGATGATACCTCCCTAGCAAGGTCATCATTCCTTACAGCGATCCTCATCAAGCTTGGCAGTTCAAAGACCACATTGTGTCAATGTCCTCCCCAGCTGAGTTGATTTTTTTCCCACGGGATGTTAGAAGATCAGATTGATGTTTATTTCCTCAGCTCGGTTTGCGACCACAAGGACAATCCAGTTTGTTATCCCCAGCGGAGTTGACTTCATGTCCTCAGCATTTATTTTGCTGAGGGGCCTCCTTGCATTTTGCATATAGTGATCATTGAATCCTCAAAACGCATAGCATTTACATCGAGATGGAGCATTACGCCATGGAAAAATTCAACCATATGCATGCGAAGCATAAGCCAGTTTTGGTGCCTCGTGCGAGAGCCCAAAGCTATTTCTCTTCAATCACATCGACAAAGCAAAAGAATGCCTCTTTCATTCCCCACCGAACATTTCAAAGCAGTACAAGGGTTTCACTACTTTCCTCCCCACCAGAGTCCCAGTTTCTCGGTTTGTAAATCTTTTGATCTTATATCTTAACTACGTTTTTCTGGAGCCATTCCATATAGGATTCTTTAAGCCATTCCCGATAAGCAAACCGAAACCATTCCCGATAGGATTCCTTCCGCAATTCCCGATAGGCACCTTCTAAGTTTTGAACCTTAGTCATTCCCGATAGATGTATAGGTCAACCTTGTTTCTTCAGGAACCATTCCTGATAGGATTCCCTTAGTCATTCCCGACAGGCGACCCTTTAAGTTTTAAACCTAGCCGTTCCCGACAGGTCCATTTACCATTCCCGATAGGTATGCCATAGGTTTTCAACCTTAGTCGTTCCCGACATGAGCCCTTTAAGTTTTAGACCTAGTCGTTCCCGACAGGCCCATTTACCATTCCCGATAAGTATGCCATAGGTTTTTAACCTTAGCCGTTCCTAACAGGCGCCCTTTAAGTTTTAGACCTAGTCGTTCCCGACAGGCCCATTTACCATTCCCGATAAGTATGCCATAGGTTTTCAACCTTAGCCGTCCCCGAAAGGCGCCCTTTAAGTTTTAGACCTAGCCGTTCCCGACAGGCCCATTTACCATTCCCGATACGTAACCCATAGGTTTTTAACTTTAGCCGTTCCCGACAGATCACCTTTGAGTTTTAAACCTAGCCGTTCCCGACAGGCCCATTTACCGTTACCGACGGGTAAGCCATATGTTTTCAACTTTAGCCGTTCCCGACAAGCGACCTTTGAGTTTTAAACCTAGCCGTTCCCGACAGGCCCATTTACCATTCCCGATAGGTAACCCATAGGTTTTCAACTTTAGTCGTTCCCGACAGGTGACCTTTGAGTTTTAAACCTAGCCATTCCCGACAGGCCCATTTACCATTCCCGATAGGTAACCCATAGGTTTTCAACTTTACCCGTTCCCGACAGGTGACCTTTGAGTTTTCAACCTAGCCGTTCCCGACAGGCCCATTTACCGTTCACGACAGGTAAGCCATAGGTTTTCAACTTTAGCCGTTCCCGACAGGCGACCTTTGAGTTTTAAACCTAGCCGTTCTCGACAGGCCCATTTACCGTTCCCGACAGGTAAACCATAGGTTTTCAACTTTTACCATTCCCAACAGGCGACTTTTGAGTTTTAAACCTAGCCGTTCCCGACAGGCTCATTTACCGTTCCCGACAGGTAAGCCATAGGTTTTGAACCTTAGTCATTCCCGATAGATGTATAGGTCAACCTTGTTTCTTCAGGAACCCTTCCTGATAGGATTCCCTTAGCCGTTCCCGACAGGTGACCCTTTAAGTTTTAAACCTAGCCGTTCCCGACAGGTCCATTTACCATTCCCGATAGGTATGCCATTGGTTTTCAACCTTAGCCGTTCCCGACAGGAGCCCTTTAAGTTTTAGACCTAGCCGTTACCGACATGCCCATTTACCATTCCCGATAAGTATGCCATAGGTTTTCAACCTTAGCCGTTCCCGACAGGCGCCCTTTAAGTTTTAGACCTAGTCGTTCCCGACAGGCCCATTTAGCATTCCCGATAAGTATGCCATAGGTTTTCAACCTTAGCCGTTCCTGAAAGGCGCCCTTTAAGTTTTAAACCTAGTCGTTCCCGACAGGCCCATTTACCATTCCCGATAGGTAACCCATAGGTTTTCAACTTTAGCCGTTCCCGACAGGTGACCTTTGAGTTTTAAACCTAGCCGTTCCCGACAGGCCCATTTACCGTTCCCGACAGGTTAGCCCTAGGTTTTCAACTTTAGCCTTTCCCGACAGGCGACCTTTGAGTTTTAAACCTAGCCGTTCCCGACAGGCCCATTTACTGTTCCCGACAGGTAAGCCATAGGTTTTTAACTTTAGCCGTTCCCAACAGGCGACCTTTAAGTTTTAAACCTAGCCATTCCCGACAGGCCCATTTATCGTTCCCGACAGGTAAGCCATAGGTTTTCAACTTTAGTCGTTCCCGACAGGCGACCTTTGATTTCATTTGTTCCGGACTCTTTTCCACCAACATCCATCACCACCACTGCTGTGTTCACGCATATACTTCTCTTTCACCCACAGAGCGCAAATTTTCTGGTTATTTTTGTATTCATTCCCTATGTACCTTGAATGTCTGACAGCCGTTACTCTCATCCTTTCAGGTCCACAGTTGATTGAATAGGGGCAGCTGTAAAACCTCAAAATTTGCCCCCTTATCTCTCTCCAATAATTGGCTTATGCTTCATTCATTTGAATTTTAGCTAGTTCATACATATCATTGGGTTCTTTGGTTATGGGATCAAGGTTCTTTGATATTTGACAGTTAGAACCGTCTCAGTATTTTCTGGAACTTTTATGTTCGGCTCGGAAGCCAATTCATCAAGGGAAGTGGCGAAAATAAACTGTTTCTGGAATTTTGGTTTTTACTGGTTAACTATGCCGGTGGTGTTCAAAGTTCACAACTTCTGATTGGATCAACATTTTTGAGTGATTCCTATGCCAAAAGTTCCGTCTTGATATCCTCTCCAACTTTCGTGTTTTGGCCAAAAGCTAATTCTTTGAGGAAGATCTTCGAATACACGAATTCTCTGAGTCGATACAGCAGAAGAACAGTGAAAAATAGTGTTGAACCGGTGTATTTCGGACACTAAAAAAATTCATAACTCTCAGTTCGTTCGTCGGATTGATGCCATCCCGGTGCCAAAAATTCCGTTTCAATGCCATCTTGGTTTATTTCGCAAAACGGAAATGCTGAACCGAAGAAAAAGGTTGCAAGTTGCTTCACGGGAAAATTCATATCTCACTCGTTGGCGCCATAATTCAAATTTTCAAATATTTGAATTTTTGAAATTTTATTTAATTGATTTCAAAAATTAATTTCTCTCATTTTTTTATCATTTTTTTTTTGTTCTTTTTTTAAAAAGTCACAAAAATGTTAAATTATTTTATTTTACAAAAAAATCCAATTTATATTATTTATTTAATATAGTTAGAATTTTTGTAATATATTTCATTTTATTTATTTTTAAACATTTTAAAATGAAATTCTCAATTTGATCTTTTCATTCCATATGAATTTCAAGCTTTCATGTGATTAAACGTGATTTTTCAAAATATTTTTCAAAGTGTACAACTTGTTTTTGAATATATTTGGTATTTTGTATCATTTTTTATTTAATTTCCTTTGAAAATTATATCTTTTAAATTCAAAATTAGGGTTTTCTCTAATTTTTTATTTTTTAAACTTCACAAGAACACTTTAGGCCTATAATAGATGGTAAGACCCATCCCTTGTAAATAAAAACCTTTTTTGGGCCTCAGTCATTGTATAAGTCCCAGTACGTTAAAAAATATCAGCGCGATCGCCGTTTTCAAAACAAAATCATTTGGGCATTCCCTTGTGTTGTAAGTCCCATTTTTCTTCTTTTTTCAAACACTTTGGGCCTCTACTAGAGTGTAAGACCCATCTTTTTGTATATAAATAAATTTGGGCCTCAGTCATTGTATAAGTCCTAATAAAGTTTTCAAAACAACGGTGCGATCACTGTAATTTTTGGGCCTCTCCTTGAGTTGTAAGCCTCATGTCTTGCATAAAAATCAACTTGAGGCCTCTAATAGAGTGTAAGACCCAACCTCCTTTGTACATAAAACATTTTTGGACCTCAGTCATTGTATAAGTCCCAATATAATTTTCAGAACAACGGTGCGATCACTGTTATTTCTGTGCCTCTCTTTGAGTATAAGCCCCAATCTTCTTTTCAAAACAACTTTCCTTTTTGATTTAGATTCAAATTCATAGTTGTTATCAAAACTTTCTTTAATTTCTTGAATAACTAACCATACAGCTATAACAATGGAAGCTTGCTCACCTGTAAGTTCTAACAGCTTTCTTTTACATACTTGTTTATAATGCTGGAAGATTGCTCACCTGTAAGTCCTACTACACTTTTCAACATACTTGTTTATATAATTCATATATATATATATATATATATATATATATATATATATATATATATATATATGCCTGTATATCTGCTTAGAGTTTTCCCCGACAACTAGGTCTAGGATTAGATCAAACCAACAGTCACTCTTTCAACACAGTCAAAACTAGTTCCCCATAGGAATTTCCAGATACAGTCTTGCCTCCTATTGGGCTTATACAATATGGAACAGAGAAAGCCGTTATACCCGGTGAAACTTTTCTCAAGACTGTCACTACTAGAAATTTGTCTAAGAAATTCATTTCCCCGGAGAGGATTAATTCCCGGTGAAACCTCTCTTAAATTTCTTCAAACCCTAGAACTGTTCACTAAAGAAAAGATTATTCCTGGTGAAACCTTTCTTGAACTTTACATAGGTTTGGACCCACAGGCTTCCTAAAAGCATCCTCAACCTCCACTTGGGCTTTGTACAAGGACCCTCGGGCTTCTTAGAAGTTCTCATGCCTCCTCATGGGCTTGGTTTAAGGACCCAAAGACCTCCTACAGGTATAGGACAGAACTTAGTCATCCTTTATTAGAGCAGTCTTCCAAAGAGTCAAAATATCAGACCAATTTAGGGTTGATTCTCATCCCTTAAAATACCAGCCTCCTCTTGGGCATCATACAAAGATAAACCTCTCCATACCAGTAGACTTGGACAGTCTCACCTTAATTTGGATCTCAAGAAACCCACAAGTTTCCTAAAAACACAGGAAAAACCCTTATCATCTCATCAACTTCCAATAGAGTTAAAACCTCCATATGTTTCAAAACTCAATCTTTAAAACTCTCACTTTAAATTTCCCCAGCTAGGGTCAGATCACTATCAATAAACACTAAATTAGAACCTCAAGGCTTCTGATATTTCAACTCTTCTTTAATCCTCAGCAAGAGTTGATTCCCCACTTTGGACCTGCCTCTGGATCTCAATAATCCTCAACAGAGGATAGCCTCCTCTTAGGCTTTATATAAGAAATTCCTCAACCAGCCTCCTTTTAGGCTTTGTATAATGATCGTCCCTCAACACCTTTTAGCATCAATCTTGGGCTTTGTACAAGACACCTATAAATATTCTCCAGCTGAGTTAGTTAACCCCTTTTTGCCTCATTCTTGGGTTTTGTACAAGACACACATGGAACCTCCCCAGTGGAGTCAATTCTCTTTTAGACTCAATCTTGGGCTTTGAACAAGACAGATAAAACCTATCACCAGTATAGTCAATCCTTTTTAGCCTCAATCTTGGGCTTTGTACAAGACAAACAAAATATTCCCCAGAAGAGTCAATTCCTTCCAGCCTCCTCTTAGGCTTTGTATAATGATTTCCCCAAAAGAGTCAGTCTCTTTTCAGCCTCAATCTTGGGCTTTGTACAAGACAGATATAAAACTCCCTAGTAGAGTCAACCTTTTAGCTTCAACCTTGGGCTTTGATCAAGGCACACAAAAACCAACATCCTCTCAGAAGAAATAAAAAATCTCTCTGTAGGAAGGCATTTCTCTGTACATCAAACAGCAAAACAAACAATCGAAACAAACCTTAATCCCAGATAACTGCTATAAGTGGCGCAGTTGTTGATTCAAATATCCAAGCATTATTCCATCTCTTATCCTGGTAAATTCCCTTCTTTCATCTAATTGTTGTAAGTGGCAAGCCTCTGGATTATTTATATCCAAGCCAATGTCCCTCTCTTAGCATGAAAGATTCCTAAGGAAAAATGGCATTGCTCAACACTGAGTTAAAATTTTCTCCTTAAGGATAAATCCCGTATAAAGGAAATTATGGCGTTGCTAGATTCACATATCCCAGTTAAAGTAATTCTCCTTTATAATCAGTCACCCAACAACTCTGATAAACAGATGAGATATCTCCCTTAGAGATGACAAATTCTCTCTCAGTCAAAACCTTTAGCTTCAATCTTGGGCTTTAAACAAGACACAAATACTTAACCCTTTAGCTTCAATCTTGGGCTTTAAACAAGACACCAAACATCTTTTCCTCCCATAGAATAGGAGGAACTACGATTGCTCTGATTTCCCTGTTTTCTTTAACGGGAATACGTAGGCATAAGATTATGAAATCTTAGTGAGCACACATAACAAAAACCTTAGGTCCAGTACCTTACCAAAAACATCGGAAAACCCAAAAACAACAAAAATACTCTCTCAACATTACCAATGGAGAAACTTTTCCAATAAACAGATAAACACCAGTAAATAGAAAACAGTAGAAATTGCTAACGATCTATGGATAACCATATATAGGATGGGTAATTGACAACTCCCCATTGTATAACCTGACCCCGGACCCCCCAATCTCTTAAGCATTTGTTAAAGAAAACATTTGCGTGCAAGGTTAGTTTTAGATAGCTTCTGTTTCCTTTCCAACTTCATAGGGTAAATAAGAAATCAGAAAGTAACACCTAATTCCAACCAATGGAGATAAGGTGGCCGCGTCACCGAAAAAAATCGCACGCTACAAGTGGTACACGATTCGAATCTTGGCATCACTATTTTTTCCATTTTTTCATATTACAAAAAGCGTGCGTCACTTAATTCATAAAAAAAAAACAAAAAATTGAAGATTATTTAATCACATATTTAATAACAAACCGTTGTAATATTATTTATACAACCTTTGTCATTGCCTAAAGAGAGAAACACTCTTTACAACTATAATGATGATTGAAAATTTTCTTCAGTTTTCAAGACGGTCACAATGTCATTTAAGAATATCAACCACTGGATGTAATCATTTCAAGCATTAAATCATCAAATCTTTCATCTTCAACCTCCTCTATAAATGCACAGTTTCATATAATGAATTTCCACTTCTTCACAACTATTCTTCTTAACTACATATAGCAACATGAGTTCTCCATCTGAAAATGCTAACAAAAATATCTCAACTAAAGTCACCACAGTACAACACTATGATTAACAGTCAACTGAGGAGGTTTAGCCATCTGAATTGATTGATGTCAGGGATACTCTTAGGGTTAGGAAGGCCAAGAAGAAGAAAAAGAAGAAGCTGAAGAAGAAGAAGAAGAAAAAGGTGCACAGGAAGTTTTGTTACTATGATTCTAACGAGGGTAGTGAGGAGAGAGTCATAGATTATGAATATTCCTTTGCTGCTAGGGGTTATTGTTCCGACATTGACAATATGTAATGAAGTAATTTATGTACTCCGCCCTCTTGGCCTTCTTAAAGAATTTTTTTATTATTGTTATATATACTCTTTCATTTATATCACTATATATTATTGTTTTACAAAAAAATAGTACAAGCCAACAAAAATAAAAACAATAATCGCAACAGTATTGAAAAATAACTATAACAATAATTAATAACTCTCTAAAAATTGTGTTCATAAATAATAAATAAATAAATTGTGAGAGATTTAACTACGGTTTTAGTAAAGAAACATTGTAAACGTTTAAATTTATATCACGGTTTTTCTTTCTAACCGTGATGAAAAGTGATATATTATATCGCGGTTTTTCTTTCTAACCATGATGAAATTTGATATTTTTTACTATATAATAAGAAGTATCTATCTTTCAGTACATACTAATCCTTTTTCTCAAATGAAAACCCTAACATTTTTCACTATTCTCTCTCATACCATAACCCTAACATCCATGTCACTCGTTAAACTTTCTTAATCCTTCGAATTCGTCTTCACCTATCTTTATGATACTCTTTTATCATATTTCAGGTTTGTTCATTAAACTTATGCTTCGATTTCATTTACATTTCTTGTTAAAAATGGGTTCTCATTTTTTTATATGGTGAATGTTCTCATTTTTTAAGATCTGCCTTCACCACCTTAGCAAAGTGTATACTTTGGCTATGGTACACATGGTTTGTGTAGCTATGAATAAAAATACAAGAGTATGAAGTTATTGTGTTAACTTCATTCACCTTGTACTCTTCTTCTTCATAGTTTCATAAACTAGATGAAAATCATAATATGTTCAAGATCCACGATTACTTTAAAAAAATGTGCGTTCTTTTAACATTACATAATACCTTATGTTGTTGTATGCTGTTGTATGTTGCTATTGTTGTCCCTGAACCTTACTTTGTTGTATGTTGTTGATAAATGTTGTTGTACGTTGTTGATTAATGTTTTAAGAATTTAAAGAACAAAACATTGCTAAGTCACAAGAAAGAAGCTTCTTGTGACTTAACAATATTTTGTCATTATTAAATTCTCAAAACATTACATAATATCTTGTGTTTTTTGTATGATGTTGTATGTTGCTATTGTTGTCCTTGAACCTTATTCTTTTGTATGATGTTGTGTTGATGATAAATGTTGTTGTATGTTATTGATTAAAGTTTTAATAATTTAAATAACAAAACATTGCTAAGTCACAAGAAAGAAGCTTCTTGTGACTTAGCAATGCTTTGTTCTTTATAAAATTCTAAAAACATTACATAATATCTTGTGTTGTTGTATGATGTTGTATGAAGTTGAGTTTATTATATACTATGTAGATTGTTTACTTCACTAACCCTTCACTTAAAATACATTTCATTTAAATTGACAAAGAAACTTATAATCTGAAAATTAAGTTGTATTTGAAAATAAACTTATATCAATCAATGTTTTCTTAATCACATTCATCTCACCATTCATCTCCCGTTCTTTAGCATAGAGTATCTGGTTCAATGACCTGATTCCTTCAACACATCCATATCTTCTCTTATAGTTTATTCAAATTAAACTAGAATGGATGGAATTGATGTGATGAAGGAATTAGACCATTGAACCACATTCTATATGTTAAAGAGCGGGAAATGAATAATGAGACACATGCAATTTGGAAAACAGTGGGTTGTGTAAGTTGGTTTTCAAGAATAGTTTAATTTTCATATTATATACTTCTTCATCAATTTGAATTGGTGTATGTAGTTGTGAGGCTTATTGAAAAACAAGCAATCTACATATTATATAAAAATGTCGGGGAACTTTCAACAACAGTTATGTATAATAACCGTTATAAAATGTGATTTTCCTAAAGGTATATACCACCACGGTTAATGAAAGAAACAATGATCATATATAGCGCGCATTCAAGTTTTCTATAATGGTCGTAAGACCGTGATTGTAAGTTGCGCATATACAACCACACCCTACGTAAGAACAGCAGGTCATGCATGATGTTATCCCATTTCCAACCGTTGTTGTATATGTTTTCCGTAGTAGTGATTATTGCATTATCGACAACCAAAGCATAGAACATTGCAGCCTCTAGATGCAGCGCTCAGATCCTCTGGATGAAAAGTCAGCTAAAATATTATGAGCTAAGTGAATGTAACATTACTATCTTTTGTGATAATATTTCTGTTATTTGTTTGTATAAGAATCTCATTTTACATTCTAGAGCAAAGCATATTGAGATCAAACATTATTTTATCAGAGACTATTGATACGAACAATCAATGGGCTTATATCTTTACTAAACCACTTCCTGAGGACATATTTGTTTCTATTATGAGAAATTTGAAAATGGTAATTTGTCATGATTAAAATCCTAATATGTGCAAACTTTGAGGAAGTAAAGATGCGACTTTAAGACTTTGTGTGTTTTTTATGTAACACTGAAACAATCGGCCCTCTTATAGTGAGATGACTTTCTAACTCAGAATGTCCAAGCTAGATTCCCTTCGGGTTTCTCTATTTTTTAGACTCTGACACATATTAATGCTTTGTTTAAGCCATTTTTATTAAAATGTTTTAATTTTTTTTGCTTACAAAATCGTTGGGAAAAATCTTTATTGGGTAAAACAAAATCTTACTTTAATACTCCCTTTTTCTTTCCTGTTTCCAAAGTCGTCTAGTCTTTTTGTCTCATGTCATATCGTGTAGTCTTGTATAAGTTATTTCTTGGGTTCCCAAGATAACTTTTAAGTTTTCACTATTATAAATATTTTTTTATTCGTCAAAACCCTGCCTTTACTCTTTTTTCACACTTTTTAAACACAACTTTCCTTTCATATTTGTTCCGAACTCTTCTATTCCTTTCATCTCCTTAGTTTTTCCAACCCCTCACCTCTCTCCAGATCGTACAACTTCCTGACCAATGTCTATCAAAACTAGAAGATTTTCTTTGTAAGGAGTTTTGAAGACAAGTTGGTCAAGGAGTTTAACAGCTTGTGTTTGAGTTAATCAGTTGTGCGATGAAATTGATTCACTCGTCTTGGAGTCATCACGGGAGCCTAACTTCCTAGTCTTTTTTAAAGCACATGTTATTGTTCATGTGTAGTTTATTTCCCTTCTGAGGGTCCTTTCCCCAACCTTCTCTTCATTTTTCTTCGTCTTTTACAAGTTTTTTCTTGTTTTCCCCTTGTTTTTTCCCTTCATGTATCTCCGTCCTTTTCCCCTTCATTTCTTGTCATTTTTTGTGGATGACAAAGGGGAAGAAATAGGGATTATGAGTCTTGATAGCAGTCTAGGGTCTTGAGTCTAGGTCTATGTCTTTAGTGTCTAGGGAGTAGTAGGGATTTGATTTTGATCATTTTTATCCAATGATCATTCCTGAACATCCATAAATCACTACTACATAAATACCAATTATCAACGGTTGGGAAATGCATATAATGACACTGGCGTAGGCGTTGTAATGTAGAATTTCGTTGTACATTGATACTTATAATCACGGCCTAGTAAACCGTTGTAATAACCTGGAAACAATGCGCCCTATCACAACAGTTATTCAAATGAACCATTGTGATAAATATAATGGCCCTAGGTTCGATTCCCAGCAGCGCCGTTTTGATATTTATTTTTTTCTGTGCAGGGCGCGAGATATTATGACGGCTGTATTATACAACCATCATTATATATTTTGCAGACACAAATATAAAACCACGGCTAGGATTTACAACCGCTGTCAAAATGTCATATGTTTTAAATATGCATTTCTCAGCAATTCAAATTCATCCCATTTTTGAACTTGTAACCATTGTAACCATGACAGATAAGGTATACATGCATAAAGAGCATAAAATACTTCCTATGTTTTAAATATGCATTTCTCAGCAATTCAAATTCATCCCATTAACCTGTAACCATTTTAACCATAACAGATAAGGTATAAGGTATACATTCTGTAAGTATTGTAATTATTATAAACATATTTACACAACTATTATAACCTAAAATATAGCTAACAGATAACGTATACATGCATAAAGAGCATAAAATACTTCCTATGTTTTAAATATGCATTTCTCAGCAATTCAAATTCATCCCATTTTTGAACCTGTAACCATTTTAACCATAACAGATAAGATATAAGGTATACATTCTGTAAGTATTGTAACTATTATAACCATATTTACACAGCTATTATAACCTAAAATACAGCTAACAGATAAGGTATACATTCTATAAGTATTGTAACTATTATAACCATATTTACACCAAACACTATACTCATGTCATCAATACAGAAAAATGTTATTCACATCATCTCTACAGAAAAGTTTCATTGACATCATCAATCAACAGGACCCTTAAGAACATTGTGGATATATGCCCAACGTTTCCGAAGATCTACGAAGTCCTCAACGGGGAATGGGGTTTCGTCGTTAAACATCTACATAAGAAAGAGGCAATAACATGTATGATAATAATTCAATAGTCAACTTATATATTAATATATGTAAACATTTTATGACATGTATACCTTATCCCATGAATCAACAATGCCGACAAGGACAATGTTTAACATGTGTTTCATGACATAATAACCACACTCGTAATTCCCGGGTTGCTTCCTTGTCTACAAATTTAAGCCAAAATGACATGAATACAACCACAAATGAATGTAAATGAAAGAAACATAATCGTGCCACATACTTTAGGACAAATCGAACTAGGCTTTCTTCTAACACTGTTCGTCATATTCACTTGCTCCACAACACTGTACATTGAATTTGAATTTAACATATTACATGATAAACTAATTACAATCTCAAAGAAAATGAATTAAGCATACACTTATGAATTAATCGTATCTTTCATTTTGTTTTGCAGTGGATCATGCAAGGAACACAGAAAAGTTATCGTATTCGTCCTAAATGATATGATGATCAACTGCCAATGACCACTGAATAAACAAGAGCATACATAAGTTAATGGTATTTGTTAAAACAAAACTAAATATAGAATACATAAACATCAATTCCAAAAATACTTACGTGCAACATTCTTTTCCTCTCTCATTTAACCGTGTTATCAAGTACTCTTGGATATCTTTTGGTTCATTAAAAGCCCAACGAATAAAAAGTGTATCCAAGATTCCATAAGTACTCGATTTATTCAACTCTATACAATGACGGTGAATGTACCTAAATGGTTAAAGAAAATGAGTAAATTAGGGGTGATATTCTATAAATGATAATGTTCTATAATGACATGTATATTAAACTATATATACTTACGTGCACCAAACTTGCAATATCCCGATGTCCAGTCACTTATACCCACCAAGAAAATCCCTTACATCATCAGGATTAAAATAGAATAAACCCAAACGTGGACAATGTTCTAGTGGGAGATGTTGCGCTTCATTTATCACCGTAACTTTCAAGTATAACAATGTCATTTCATTTGGATTAGGGTCAATTATATCTTTGTGGTTACTCGCAGGGGGGATGGGCTGAACAATTACTTCCTTTTGTAGAAGCATGATGTACAACACTTCTACTAAGAGTTCGATCATTATCATCACCATCAACATTATGGTGATCTTCATTTGTCCGTTGTTCCAAGTTTTCACTTAATCTCTACATCATAATATTCAATTAAACCATAAAACAAAAACATGCACAATATATATCATACATTTCCGATAAAACACTAACATCTCAAGTAAAGTACATATCGAATATAACTTTTGGAACCTTTCCATATCTTTCTCCATTTTTTCCTTCTCCTCTTCTAACATTCTCCGTTGTTCTTCAAATTGCTTCTCAAAATTTTCAATCTTTTGTCGTTGTGCAATAATTTCCGGGCTTTTAGTACTTTTTCTTTGAGACCCAAAGAATGACCTCATGCCGACACTTTCTCCAACAGCACGGACACGCCCACCATGCTCATCTGTTCCAATAGCTTCTACTAATATGTCATGTCGTGCTTGTGGAACAAATGTGCCTTCACGGGCTGCCTCAACCAACTTATCCTACACAACATGAGAAACATACATATATTGTTACCAACACATTTAAATAAAAAATAACATAAGCACCACAAATCATACTTACAATTTTTTCGGCAATTACTCTTGACGCCTCAGAGGTGTACTCTCCATCTGGTATTAATCGAGCCCTCTTCTATTTCACATGTCTTGAAGGTGGAGATGGGATGCGCTCATCACCTATTTCTGATTGTCTTTCAAGCATGATTTTTTCCTCAAGATTCCTATAACCCCCACGAGACAATCTATGGGGGTACATGTTCTTGGCCTTATTGAGTATTCCGACTTCGCTTTTAACCTGTTATGAACATAGTGAAAAAATATATGATTAGTATCTATAACTCATTAGCATAACATTATCGGTTACATGAGAATAATACTAACCTTAAATTCCTCAGAACGACGTATCTTTGCAATCCTTTTCCATTGCTTCTTTGATATAAAACTATATTGAATCCATGGATGAGCAAGACCGCTCTTAGGCCTCCTAATGTAGTCAGCCCTGAGCTGTGCCTTAAATCCCTTCCAAAGAGTACCAGCTTATGATATCCACTTTTTTTTTCAAATTTGAGTCAGCGGTAAACTCAAAATTCAACTACATTTAAATCAATATATAAGTATGTATTAGAAATTATATATATTGATATCGGCGATATATGAAAATTATAGTATGTATTACCTTAACATCAGTCCATATGCTTTCTTTGACCTTATTATCAACTTGTTTCCAATCATCAACGATGGTGTTTTGGATGAAATCGTGTAACGTTTCACAGTATTGAACGTTAGGGTTTGGGTTGAAATCGTGTATTGTTTCGTCTGTTTTCTATTTGCAATGGAAAAAAGGATACTGAAGAGATAAGCTAACTAGGCGTGTATAATATTATCACGCTATCACAACGACCAATAGTTGCAACCCTAGTGATATTTTACTTTCATGGTGAAATTTCATAAAAAAGCGCCAGAGTATTAACAATTAAAAATTTTAAATAAAAAACAAAATATATCACAACGGTTGTAAACATCAACTGTAGTCATAAACTTTAAATTTATTTATTTAAAAATAATTAAAAATGAATAGGCGCGACTTAACAACGGTTGGCTCTTCAACCGTCGTCTTAAACTTTTAAGTTTTTTATTTAAAAATAAATAAAAATGAAAAGGAGTAACTTAACAATAGTGGAACTCTTGAACCGTCTTCATAAACTTTTAAGTTTTTTATTTAAAAATAATTAAAAAAGAAAAGCCGTCACTTAACATTAAAGAAATAACATATATGATGCCCTGAGGTTCGAACCCATGAAAGCTTGAGGTTAATCACAACGGTTGGTTCCTAAACCGTTGTTATATACAAATCATTTTTAATCAAAAAATAATAATATTATGATAACGCCTAAGTTTAGAGATGTCACAACGGTGTAGGGAATAAGCGTGGTTACCATGGCGTTGTTGTTTACTCCTTTTGTAGTAGTGAATTTGAATAAAATTTCTTTGTAATTTCGATGTTAAATTAAATGAATCAAATTTCCTTCTGATTTATTTGTGTTTTGTTTTTATTTTATTTTTATTTTGTTTGAATGAATATCTTGAATGTTTTGTTATATCTTTGTATCTTGTTGTGTTTGTTCTTCTATATGAACTTTTTTGTTGTGGTACAAGCTAATGGTTAAGAGTAAAAAAAATTTTAGACTTCAATGAGTATCAAGTTATCCTTGACTTGACTTTACTACAATAAAATAAAATTTTTATTCCAATTAACTCTTCCACTCTATAATTAACTCAAGTTAGTTATATGTAACAATGGTCACATCATTATTAAAAAAACAATAGTAATCATTACTCTATTATCAATCAACATCACTTAAGATCAAATATATGAAATTTAAAAGATTTTTTAGACTTTGTTTGAATGTTTGGATAAAGGGAAGAGATGGTTTTAGAGTAGTGAATTTTTTATTATTTTTTAAAAGTATACAGTATTTCAAAATGAATATATTATTAATATATTTATATAAATTTATCTCTATTAGACAAATTTTGAGTTTTATACTTTAAAAAAAGTTTCTATTATAAATAAATACAAAAACTTCAAAATCTTGAATATCAAGTTAACCTTTACTTGACTTTACTACAATTAATTAAAATTTTTATTGCAGATAACTCATCCACTCTATAGTTAACTCAAGTTAGTTATCAATAACAATGGTCACATAATTCCTTAAAAAACAATAGTAATTATTACTCTATTATCAGTCAACATCACTTAACATCAAATATATCAAATTTACAAGACTTTTTTACTTTGTTTGAATGTTTGGATAAAAATATTTGGTTAAGCCTAAAAAATGGTTAAACCTAACTCTGATATTTAAAACTAAGAATAATTGTTAAGCCTAAAAAATTTTGTTAGTCTAGAATTTAGGGGGAGCATATAAACCTAACTCTGAACTTTAGATGATTGTCAACAGAGAGCTTTCTAACCTCACTCTGAATAATCAAGCTAAGAAAATTTTTGAAGTCTAAAACTCAAGGGGAACTTACATACCTAACTATAAAATTTATCCTGCTTATATGTTTTGAGACCTTATTGAAAACAAAATTATTTTGAGTCTTAAATTCAGAAGGATCTTGCAAAACTCATTTTGTAGATTTAAGTTCAAGAAATAACTTTCAAAGAATAAAACTAAGAGAAAGCTTGCAAACCAATATCTGAAGTTTTAAAAAATTTGTTAAAATTATTCATCAAAATACATGAATTTTTCATTATGAAAAAAGGGGATATTGTTGGAACAAGTTTGATTCTACAACTCTCTTTAAGTTTTAATGATAACAAAATGCAAGAGAATATGTTGTACGTGAACCAGTTTGTTGAGTGTGCAAAAAATATTGGATCAGTTTCTGACTCGGAAGATGTCAAGACTATAAACCAAAGAAAGGAAGTGTTCAAAAAAGACACCTTTGATCTATCAAAGTCAACGTTCTAAACATAAGTTCTCAAGACTAACTCTGATATAAATAACTTCGACTATCTTCTTGTGAAGTCTTAGAACCCAACATCCAAAGACTATGAAGTTCACCAAAGGTTCTGAAGAAAACCCTTGGAAACGCTACTCAAGCTTCAATAACAAATATTAGAAACCTCTAAATGGAAGGTGTCCAAAATTCAACAAAATATTTGATGTGACAGAAGCACAGAAGACAATATACTTTTTCCATAAAGTATTGTACTTTGTGTAAAAGAAGTCTTCCGCATCCAATCATCTTCACCAACTATAGGCTACAACGCCACTCTAGTATTTTGTTTGAAGTATTCTTCTCCAACGAATAAGTAGAGGATATTTTCATCTTCACCTCCAATGGATCTATTTTGCATCTATTTGAAAGGACTTTGAAGATAAAAGAAGGTGACGAACAGACTTGATACGCGCACTAAACAACATCAACCTCACACTCAAAAACAAGTAAGAAGTGATGCTTACACTTATATACTTAGAACAAAGATCATTGTATATTCTTGTTAAGTGTAGAACTTGATTGTAAACTTGTGTATATGCTTTTGAGAAGCATTTATAAACACAAAAACTGTTATTACAATTGTAATCCTAAAGCGGTTAGGTTATGTCAGGCTCTTAAGAAGTTAGTAACAGGTTGTTATTGAGAAATCTTGTTAAGTGACCAGGTAGGTCAAGTCTTAAGGAGTCAGTGACCATCAGTTTTCTTAGGAGGCCAGTTGGGTCAGATTCCTGAAGAAATCCGGGACAGATTTTCACTGATTTGTAATCAGTTTTGAATATTGGATTAATCATTGTCGAAGGCAAATCACCTAGGTGGGTGGATGGGAGGTAGACTTGTTAATGGCGAAGTAGGGTAAAAATTCTTATGTTCTTTATCATTCAGTTTTTTGTTTTAAGGTGTTATTTTTGGTTGCGAAAAACTATCATTCTTGAAGCCCAATTCAACCCTCCCCCGTTCTTGTTTCTTGAACCTTCATAATCCACATCATGTAAGTGCATTTTACTGACATGAAGGATAACATAAGTAATAGGCAGATACACAATTTTAGAGGAAGAATGGGGACTTTCACTAATGGGGAATTGCTCGATGAAAGGCAACTCTTTCCTTCTGTGTTGTTGATAGGATGACTTTCACGCTCAAATCCTTAAATAATGATTGCTTTGCTCGATTAGTTGTTGACACGTAGAGTCGGGAACAATGTCAGTAGGTAGCTACAAAAGCTAGAGAATACTGCATCATAACTCTGGTAGTTTTAGATAAGGATGCATTTTCTTCAGCTAAGGGTTCGATCATTGCTTTTGACATCTCAAATTGATCTACACATGATCATTTGGTAGTTTAGTTTTTGCTTTTGTTATATTTCCTGGTTTTTCCACCGTTTCTTGGAAATTAATTCTAATGTTCTATTAAATAAATTTTTGCAATTTTATTAGTCGTGTATGCTATTGCGTTCTATTGATAATTAATCCTTCTATTTTATCTTTGATGAATTTATCTGCCTCAAATTGCATATATGCTTTGCGTATTTCCATAATTGCTTAATTGTTGTATTTTGTGTGTATCATATTTTTGGAATCTATTAGTCTGAATGCATGTCTGATGTTTATGTTGTTATATGCATATTTAGTCTTATTTTTTATTCTTTCCTTTTTATCTTTGTCAAAGAGGGAAGTTTATGGGATATATTAAATGTTTACTAACGTTAAATGTTGAATGTAAGGGGGTTTAAGAGTTTAAGTTATCTTGTGTGCCACTTTATGAAGAATCAAAATATCTAAAATATCTCAAAATTTTCCTAACATAAAAATGGTGGAGACTGAAATTGCTACATCGCTAACAATGTGATTTTATATGGGATTTGATGTTTTGCCACATTTTTAGATACTTTATGATTTGTCATTTTATCGTAGTCAGTGGCGGAGTCAGGAACTTGGGGCATGGGGTGCAAATTTTATAAATTAATTATTTAATATTTATTTAAATATTTAAATATTTAAATAATTATATTTTATTATATTTTTCAAATATAAAGCAATATGTAAATTATTTTATCATTTTTTTATTAAAAATATTATTTTAAATCAGATAAATTTGTTTTTATCAATTGATTATTATAAAGGAGTACCAATTTTAAAAAGAGGCATACAAAAATAAATTAATAATTAATTATTAAATACAATTTTCATACATAAATTGATTTCCTTCCCTAACAGTTATATAAGATAGATGGTGTGGTGGAAACATCAATGGATTTGTCTTACCCAATTTTGGATCCGAATCTCAAATTTGTCCATCCATAATAATAATAATAATAAATAGTTAATTTATAACCAAAAAGTGAATATAACAGCAGTCTTGCATAGTACATCACTTCATAGCAGCAATATTGTTGCAGACATTTCTGTTCATTGCAGAACAAATATATTTTAAGGGTGCAAAGTAAACGAATTCAGGGGGTGCAAAAAGAAAAATAATTGAGTTATTGGTACAAAATTTCAAAATCCAGGGGGTTCACTTGCACCCCCTCAGCTATAGCTGGGTTCGCCCCTGATCGTAGTTGGTGTAACTCACAGATACCGTTGATTCTCGCTTAGGTTAAAACCATTTACAAAGTTAATTTTCAAAATGGAGCGATTGATCAAAAGTCAACAATACATGACTTGAATCACAAGTTAGAATACTTGAAGAAAAATGTTTTTTAAGCTTGATTTGAGTTACAACTTTGTTTGACTCGGTAATGAGTAAATATGGAAATTTGGATTTTTGCGCTAACTGGCTTGATTCGATTCAAGGTATTTCCTGACCCGAATCAAAAGACACACTGACTCAAGGCATAACCATGTTAAACTGGAATCATGAATGAAATTCAAGTTTTGGAATTTCATTTGATAAATGTGACTTTAGTCACAAATTTTCCTAACTTAAATCGTATGATTCAAGGCATGACTTGAATTAAACTTGATAAATCATGATTTTATCAACGTGATTAAAGTATTTCAATATTTTATTCAAATCTTTATTTTGGGTTCATCTTGCTAGGTTTTAATCTATTTTTATGCCTATTTTTGTGCGTTCTGTCATAATCTTTGAACATCAAAAAGCGTTTTGTCAATCACACAAATAGTCTTTCAAGTCAACCTTGAATAAAAACTTATTTAGTGATTTCATATCTTGAGTGTAAACATGTTGTGTGTGTGATTCTTCTAAAAAAGCTTTATCTTTAACCTTTAACCAAAAACCTCATTGTTGTGGTTACTTAACTTTAAGTAAGATTGTGAGTGATAGTTATAAGGTACATTAGGAATTGTAATATTACTGTGAAATTTAATTGTGCTTTTAGATTGAAGGATTAGATTGTGTTTATGAATTCTCGATAATGACATCCAGTGAAGAAAAAGAAGAATTTTCTTCATCAAGGGAATTTTGGCAGGATCTCATAAATATTGTGGTAGAAGAAATCTTAAAGTTTCTTGCACTCTAATAAGTTTAAAGTCTCGGACAAGGGAATTTTGGGAGGATCGAGTGAAGATTGTTAGGGATGAAATGTTAAAATCCTTAGTTCTAACAAGGTGGTTGGTTCAAGTTCGAGTGAAGATCTTGAGGTATTTGCAACCTCTTGAGTCAAGGTCATTACTGACCCATGACGGACGATAGAAAACTCCAAGGAGCGAGGGGATACCTCCCTTTGAATGACACTCATCCATCGCCTCTCCTTAGGTCATATAGAGGTATCGCCCTAGACGAGTCCCTCTGTTATTATAACACTACAAATGTATATGCTTAGATATGTGTTAGATCTTATTTCCTAAACACTCTTTTGGGTGATTATTATGGAAACATGTAATTGCAGGTTATTCAACTAATTCATTTAATTTTATATAAACCTCTTGTTTGAATCAAATTAGATTAATTATTCTCTATGCCAAAAAAAGACCTTTAGCAGCGCTATTTTGGCCTTTAGCGGTGCTTAAAAGCGTTGCCAAAGGTGGCGCTGCTGCAGGTAAAGGCAGCGCTTTTTTTCCTTTGAAAAGCGTTGTCTTAGGTCCCCCTTAGGACCCCCTTTAGCAGCGCTTTTAAAAGTGCTTTCGTAGGACCCCCATATAGAAGCGCTTTTTCAAAGAAAAGCGCTTTCGTAGGACTTCCTTTAGCAGCGCTGCTAAAGGTCCCCCTTTAGGCAGCGTTTTTTCAAGGAAAAGCGCTTTCGTAGGGGGACCTTTAGCAGCGCTTTTAAAAGCGCTGTGTTATGTATACGTTAGGGCCCCCATTAGGCATCGTTTTTTTAAAAAAAGCGATGTCTTTTCTAAAAGCGCTTTTTAAAAGCATTTTTTCAAAAATCAATTTTTTTAGAGCGTTTTTTTGCTAAAGCGCAGTCTACTCTAGATTTTTTCTATAAGTCATATTTTTTAACAAAAACCTGTATAATAAACCTGTATAATTCAACACAAACCTTTATTTCAACACATAGGTCTTGTATACTATTATAATTCAACACATAGGCCTTGTATACAATTATAATTCAACACATAAACCGTAATAACCATTATATATATTTCAACACAAACCTCATACACCAAAATAACCATTATATATATAACTCAATACAAATCTCATACATCCAAGTAGGCATCCAAAATTCTAATAACAACTTCCAAAACTAATTAAACCAAACATTCTAAAGATGCACCAATTCTAAACCTTATACACCATTTCCATCACCTATACATCAACTTCCAAAACTATTCAACAATTTCCAAAACTATACAACACCTTCCATAAACCTAACACAAAAAGAAAGAAAACAATAATATACCTCATATAATTCTCATTTCAACCATGTATTGACACCATTCCTCCTTTATTTCTTCCAATTTATCTTTCGTGTAGGTGGCACACTTGAATTCATCAAAGTACTACATAATATAACATAATATGCATGATTTAGTTAAAAGTAATTAATTAGATGAAATATCCGATAATAAGTCTTAAAATAAATCATAACTTATAAATCCATACCATGATTGGAATCTCTATTTGTTCCAAATGAATAATCTCTTTCATGAATCTCAATATAAAATAACCACAATCTATACCATTACGCTGCCGAGGACACTACACATAGAAAAAAAATATGCATATGTATCAGGATATATAGTTTAACTTGTGTTATCAAGTAGCATCACTATTATAATAACAAATGTGAAAATATACATGCACTCTTATCCATGTAATGTTGTTTGCTTTGCTCTTTGGTACTCGAGCTTGTCGTTGTGATCGAAATATTTGTATGGCTCTATCATAATGTAAACGAATATTTAGAACAATCTCACATAAATAAATAAATACACACGCGAATATTTAGAACAATCGCATCACTTACAGATCAATCATCTTCTTCATCTCTGGGTATTTTGTTTGATCACCATCTAGCGAATCCAGATAATAGACTATTTCTTTTATCGGATTAATCGCAAGCAACAACCAGTGTCCACTGTAAAATAAAACAAAAGTTTAGATGGAAATGTTATACACAACGTAAAAATGCGAAAGATTATAATAAAGGAAGTTAGAATGAAAATCTAACTCATAGCCAGTATTATATGGTAAAAGACACAACTTCTCTGTATCTTTGTTGGGCATAAATACATCTACTAAGTGATCTTTGACCGCATTTGCAGCTCGATTGATTAGATTTGCGTTGACACAGCTGGGAGACAAGAAACAGAATCTATCTGTCAATTGACCCGGGAGCATCAATTTTTCATACAAGTACCTGAAATAAAAACATAATCAACATTCGAATATTCATTGAAATGAGTAAATAAATTGATCAATTTATTAAATAAAATCGATGGATTACCTAATGTATGAATTCAAAACACCGATGCCTAATTTAGCATGCTGAAATATCTGATCCAAGTCTTCTTTAACAATTGTTTCTGAATAGGAAAACCCAAAAATACCTTCTTCCATAGGTATTTCACGGATACCACCCTCCATCAAATCCGTTGTGCCTACAATTGTTTCAAGGCACAACCGAAATCGAGGAATAGAAGCTTTTTTTGGCTTGGCTAATTCTGGCTTCTTGTTCTTGCTCCCTTGTTGCACCTCTTGTGTAGGAATCTGAAAATCATGTAAGTCATAAAGTATAAAATCATGAAGCTTTTGAATTCGGATCATTATGTAGGAAGATGATCTACTTGTCTCTTAACAACACGGATGGATGGATTGATCCAAATTCCCTCATTATGATCATTTCTAATATATGATTAATTCACTCCAACATTCTCATCTTGATCACTTATAATATACGATTCATTATCAATATCAATATCACCTTGATCTCCAATGTTATCATCAATTACTTTGTTAGATAAAAGCACTATAGACCATTTCGTACTTGTTGGATCAGTGACATAAAACACTTGTCTAGCTTGAGAGGCTAGAATAAAAGGCTCATCTTTGTACCCCACCCTATTAAGATCCACTTGCAAAAATCCTGACTTATCCATTCGTATGCCACTATTATTTTCAACCCACTTGCAACCAAAGATAAGAATCTGAAACTTCTCATAATCAAAACCCCAAATGCGCTCGATAACCCCAAAATATGACATATTTGCATATTTAGGGTTTAAGTCCTTCACACTTGAAAAGTTCCATTATAACATGGCAATCATGTGTCTTCAAACTCTTTTACTTAAGGTCTTTCATAGACACAAGTCTTCTAATATCTGAAGAGTATCCTTCTGGAACTTTAACATCACTCAGAAACTTACACAATATCTTTTTCTTCTTTCTAGATAGAGTATAAGCAGCAGGTGGTAGATATGTTCGTTTTCCTTTCTTCATGGGTCCTAATTCATTTCTTATTCCCATCGCCACCAAGTCCTTTATTGCTTTAAGGCCATCCTTCGACTTTCCTTGTATATTGAGTAAAGTACCAATAACACTTTCAAATACATTTTTTTCAATATGCATAACATCAAGAAAATGTCTTACCTATAACGACTTCCAATATGGCAATTCAAAAAAAATTGACCTCTTCTTCCACCCACGTTTGCCAAGCGTATGTGCAAAAGGCTTTCCAAACTGAGTAGTCACATCTTTCACCTTTTAAAAAATTTGGTCACCTATCAATGTAGGTGGAGCTCTACCTTGTTCTGGATTTCCATTGAATGCTTTTCTCCATCCACGGTAGTGATGATTAGAATTTAAAAATCAACGATGACTGAGAAAGACATTCTTTTGACAAAACTCCAAACGCGTCCAATCTGTATTTTCTTCACAAATAGGACACGCACATTGACCTTTAATGCTATTCCCTGATAGATTTCCATATGCTGGAAAATCATTAATTGTGCCAAACAACAGCGCCCTCAAATTAAAACTTTCTTTCCTATATCCATCATAAACCTCCACACATTCTCCCACAAAATCTTTAAGTCTTCGATTAAAGGTGTCAAGTATACGTCTATGTCATTCCCTGGTTGTTTAGGCCCGGAGATTAACATAGATAACATCATGTACTTACGCTTCATACATAGCCATAGAGGTAGGTTATAAATCATAATAATCATAGGCCATGTGGTATATGAGATACTTTGAAGACCATGTGGGTTCATTCCATCAGTAGATAATGCCGAGCGAAGGTTTCTTGCTTCTTCTTTAAAATCAGGATAATCATTATCAATTTTCATCCACTGCGGTGAATCTTCCGGATGCCGAAACTTTCCTTATATAATTCTTTCACTTGGATGCCAAGTCAAGTGCTTTGCATCGGTTTTGTTGCACCCCAAAGTTTACCCTCAGATCCTCTGATCATCATTATATCATGTTTAGGACATCTGTCTTAGCATTTGCAGTCATGTAGTCCTTTAATCATTAATCATGCATTCTTTTTATTCTGCGTCGTCCTTGATATTTATCTTGAATTATTTAGAATTAAGTTGGTTAATTTTGTTTTTTTAGTTTAGGTTATATTTTTAATTAAGTTTCAATATTAAGTTAGTTCATTTTTTATCTTAGTCTAAATTTATTTTAATTAGTTTAATTTATTAATTTAGTTTAATTTTAGGTAATATAAATTGAATTTTAATTTAAGTTTTTTAGTTCATTTTACTCTTAGTTTAACTTCATTAATTTTCATTATCTGTTTTCTTTTATTTAAAAAAAATCATGATTCACACATACAGCCTCAACAACACATCTAAGGATAAAATCAGCATGTGCCTCAAACCATTGCTACTAGCAGCCTGCGGTACGTACATCACACTGCTATCGTGCTGCAACTTGAACAACAACAAGTCCATGATACCTCTGCAGCCATCACTACACGCCACTGTACTCTCCTGCAGCACTCTGCATCAACAACAAAACAGCCCCTACTGCCTCACTACAAGACAAACCGCCTGCTACCTTGGACAATAGCTTGACCCTGCAACACGCTACAACAACAACTCAATAACCGTAGCCAAGACTGCCACTCCAAGACAAGAAAAAAGGCAGTGAAAGCGATAACTCAAATGGAAAGAATTGAGAAGAAACTTTGGGGGAGAATGGTTTTAAAAGGAAGGAGAAAACGATAAAAAAAACCCACAAAAAAAAAGGGAACTAACCTTCAGGCTCTTCACCACTCGCCTACACTTCTGCACCTTCATCTAGTGTAACCACCATTTTTGTTTTATCGACAACCAACACAAAAAACTCTATATCTTTCACTTAATATAACCATCCAAACCATCATTCGCAACACCTTTTACATTTCAAAAACTCAGTTAAAAAAATAAGAAAAAAACTATCACTGCAACCTCACCTTCAACAATCATGACCAAGCTCACAAAACACCTCCTCACTATGCAATAACCCTTTTCATTCACCAATCAAACCAGCCGCCGTGCACACCAGATAATGCAACCACTCAACCTCCACACCTTATTTCAACCGCCACTGTTGCGATAAACCTCCATCCATACACAACACACATACCACAGAAAATTCTTCCACGCTTCCTTCATCGTAACACCGACGCGACTTCCCCATTAACCACCAACAACCCATCATCAATCCCTTTTCAATTTTCTTTCAACCACAAAAACCCCTTTTCAAAACCCAACCAAAACCAAGTTTCGATTCCAAGTCGTGACTCAAAGAAAGAAGAAGGAGAAGAGTGAGATGAGTAGAAAATCGAATCCAAACCCATTTTCTCATTTCCATAACAACCTATCAAAGAACCCGAACAGAAGAGAAGATGAAGAGAGATCCGCGAGGGAGATGGATTCGCGAGCGAACAAGATCGTAACGCGAACGACGAAATCAAACCGGACTCGTAACGGAGATCGGACGAGAAGAAGGTTGGACGGCACAGCGCTCTTGTTGTTTCTCACGACTTTGTTTTTTTGTTTCTAAGCTTTCATTTCGATGATTTCATCTCGCCTTTTGGGAAGAAAATTGGAAACTGGTGTTTGTTTTTGTCGTATTCCATGGCCGTTCCCATCCCGTTTTGGTTTTGAAGCGAGGAAGCTTGTTTACTGTCTCTGTTCTTTGACTTATTTTTCTTTTAGATTTTTTTGTGTGGAAGGCATGTGTATGGGCTGTAAAGCCCGTGTTGATTCCAAGGTCCCCCTTATGTCTTCATATACCGTTTGTTTTTTTGGTGGATGATGGGCTAAGGCCCAAGTGATTCCACCTTATATTATATCCTCTTCAAAGTTCTAAACCCCTGCCATTTGTTCATTTTTCTAAAAAATTTCTTTCTAGTTTATTCAAAAAAGCTTTTTTAAATAATTAATCTTTGGATTTCGATTTTATTTCTCTTTTTGTTTCGATTTCATTTTCGATTCTATTTCAAAAACCTAATTTGGGCCTATGACATAAAAAACTTCTTGATTTTGTTGATTTATTCAAGTCACAAATATCATGATTCATATGAGGACATTTTTCAATTTATTTTTATTAGTCAATGAAAATCTTATAGAAAGGTATTCGATTTATCGATCTAAATCCTTATTTAGATGAGACCGATGTTATTTTCATTTCGAGCCCGTTTCTTTATTTTTGGGCCGATGATATTACAGAAATCACGACTTAGTCGATTTATCAAATTACTAAAAGTCGTGATATGTATGAGGCCATCTTAATTATTTTATCGGTCGATGAAAGTCGAATATCATAGATTATCGGTTTCTCGATTAAATCATGATTAAGACGAGACCGACGTTATTTCTACTTCATTCTGTATTTTCTTATATCTTCATTTTCATTTTTGACCGATGAAGTCTTTCTATTCACGAACGTTGTTAGCGAAGCGATGAACCTTCATTATTTCAAATCTGTAGTGAGTGATCATTGAGATTTCTTTCTATACTTTGAGATCGTGATAGGTTACCTTCGACTAATCAACGAGAGCTTGTGACTCAAGACGAGGTCTCCACCTTTTCTTTTCGTGTGGCACGATTTCATCGGAGAATGATCTTCTATATCATTTCTCTATCGTGTCTTAACACAAAGATCAAATTGTGCATCCTCCTATAGTATGGTCTTCCTCATAGACCGTACTACGACAGATCAGCAATACATTGGACCCGATTCATCGATCCAATAAATTAATCAATAATCACTAATTTACTTTCAGTCAATATATATATATATATATATATATATCTTGGTTTATTCTTTATGTCGATTATTATCCTTGTTAATATTATCATTGTTCATATTTATATCTTGTGTATATTGTTCATTTTATGTGTTCATTTAAAATACACTAATAAATATCGAAACCCTAAAAAACTCAATTGACCGGACTGTGGTTACTATTGTGTTTTGGACTGAGGACTTAGATTTAGGACTTTTACCCTATGCTCTTGGAGTTGGTATTCTGGTCTTCGGATCTTGCTTGGCTGGTCAGTGGCCCATCAGTGGGAAGTGTTTATGCACTATTCAGGTCAGATCTTTCTATCTCTTGCTCATTTACATTGATGCATTTTTTTTAAGTCTGCATGTATATATGTTTGCCTGACATTGTTTTTTAGCATGTTAACATGATACTATGTGGATACTATCAGTCTTTGATTTATTATCACTTGACTTTGATGTCACTCTATATACCATGTTCATATCTTGTTCATTCTATCTTGATCATATCCTGTTCATATTATCTGGATTATATCTTTGTTCATATTCACACTGTTTATATCATATTCATGATTATTCACACTTGACCCTCCTTCCAAAGGAAAGATCTTTACTTTGACTCCTAAGTCACAAACCTTTCCCATTTCATCCTTGGCCTCATAAGAGCCATTTCCCTCATAGTTTAGTAATAGGATGGAGTTATCATGAACTCCACGTGATTCTCACTATCATGAGAACTCACTTTACCTTTTACTCAGACTTACAGAGTTATCATGAACTCTGTGTGGTTCTCACTATCATGAGAATTCACTTCCTCCCTTCATAACGTAGACTTAGAGGGTTATCGTAGACTCTACGTGAGCTTAAGCTCATTCCCTTTGGAACATTGGCCATAGTCAATATTTCCTTTTCTTTCACCCTTAGTTAGGTGAACTACGGTTGCTCTGATTCTTCAGTCAGATACGTAGGCACAAGATGCGACGTCTTGGCAAGTAAACTTAGTGTATATACATTTAGGGTTTTACCTTAGTACAGATTTCCCTTAGCAAGCAAACATAACATAACACTAACATTAACAAGAGGTTTCTGTAGAGTACTACAAATACTTAGGGTGCTAATACCTTTCCTTTGTATAACCAACCCCCGAACCTTAGATCTCCCCCTTTTAGGTTTTCTTCGATCTTGAACCTTTCCTTTGGATAAATCAAAGTCGGTTGTAAAAGAAAATGATGCAAGTTAATTAATATCTTGTTATCCAATTTTCACCGCAACAGAAATGGCGACTTCACTGAGGATTCTTATTTTTTAGGGTTAAGCCTACCTTGTTTTTTGCTTGTGTTATTTATGTCTTGCTTGTTTACTTGTACACATCTATGATATCTGTATATCTGTATATATCTGTATATATCTCTGTCTGTACTGGATTTTCTGTGTGCAGGGTACTACTATTGAGTGGTGAGATAAGTCCTAACCCGGACTTGAGAGCATATTTGTTTAGGAACCGTGGATATAGTCAAGGAAACTTTGAGGAAGTTGAATTCCAAAAGAGTTGACTTGAGATTCCACACTCAGTTGAGGCCCTCTCGTAGTTGGTATATGTTGAACGAGCAATCGTGAAACCGTAGTTACCCTTACCCTCACTTGGCCTTTTTAGGATGTAGTGAGGTGACCATGAGGGAGTCTATTTCTGAAATGGTTGTCACGCGATACTACACTCAGACGAGATTCTCTTGAGAATATTGTTGACTACCAAGTTAATTGGGAAGTCAATAATATCCGAAAGATGGATTGTCGACTCTGGGAACTTTATAGAACCCTATTCTGCAGATGAAAACCCATAGTACACACCTTTTGGGACGGGTAGACCATGGCTCCATGCTTGTGATCTTCAAACTTAGGCCCTCTCTTGTTTGTGTGTGCATATTTGTGAATATCTATATATGTTTGTTTGTGCATATCTGTGAATACCAGTGTACATATGTTTGTGCTTGTGTGCTTTTGCGTGTGTATATATCTATGTTTTGTGTGCCTGTGTTTGTGCATTGCATACATCTCCTCGCATCCATTAATGATTTCAAAGAACTCAGAAGTTCTTTTCTTTGCGAAGATCCTTAGAGATCATGGATTTTAAAACAAAACTCTTCAGTTTCCAAAATGTTCGCAGTTGGCCTTTGAGTTCCTTGAAACCATTTGGCTTGCATTAGCATTGCATTCTTATTGCATGTCATTTGCATTGCATTTGCATTTCTCAGCCTTGAGTCTTGTCCGTCCTTTGTCTGTAACCCAGGCGGCTTCCTGAAGCCATCATTGGACTTGAAGTAGCTTTTGAAGTTGCCTTTTTCAGACTCGTCCGTTGTGACCACCATGCTGGGGCACAGAGGCATTCAGCTGAAGACTTTGGGTACTCAGAAGTCAGGTTCAGACTTTGTTTGACTCTGATATGTTCTCATTCACGCCTCAAGGCGTCCAAATCAGAAAACCTTCGCCTAATCAGGCAGGTTCATCAGACTCTGAGGTGGAAGAATTTTCTGAGAGTATGTATGAAGATGATTCTTAAGCGGATCTCGACAATCAACTCTGAAGATGACTATCTTAGCTTGGCAGATTAAGAAGGAAATTTCAATTCCCTAAAGCTGGCAATCATTTGGCTGTTTAGCATTTTTGTTGTATTTTTTTTGCATGTTTGAATTATATTTGCTTATAAGCATTGTTGTACTATCAAATTGGCAAGATTAATGAAATGTTTGTGCATCTTTTGATTAAGTCCATTCGTTTCACTCATTTACTTTTGTGTTCATAAAGACAAAAAACAAAAAAACAGACAAATTTTTTTCCCATATCAATCCTTTTGTTCAAGCAAAGATTGGGGAGGATGATGAAAATATTATCCATAATTGTTGTGGTATGCTTTCAATTAAACCTCGCCGAGGATGTAAGGCATTGTTCAATCCCCAATCACTGGAGAAATAAGGAAGATAATCCCTCGTTAACCCTTCGAGCCTAGAAGTAGGAGTTTTCTTTCTTTATACAAAAAAACTCTTAAAATCTCAACCTTGGGGCAGGGTAGTTCTCAGTTTAACTTGGTTACGCATTCGAACACAAGCGCTTCATGCAAGACACCAGTCAGCTCTCTCAAATCAAATGAGTTAGCGTTGTACAAGTTGTTAATCCAAGCAACAATAGGGAAGGATAGCTGAAAAATCCTTAATCAAAGGATGAGCCGAGTCCCTTTCAAGGCAAAAGCCAAGAAAGATGGGAAGCCCAAAACTTTGCCTTATATAAAAAGAACTTGCACAACAGCCAAAAAAGGAGTTTCAAAGCAACAATCAAACAAAAAGGAGGCCCTAACTGCAAACAAAGAGAGGTATCGTGACCTCAATCAAATCAAAAGAAGAGGTATCGTGACCTCAACCAGCAAAGACAAGGAGAAGTCTCAAAGTCTCAAAGATTAACCAAATTCTGCGAGGGAGTACTGACTATCCAAGGTGTCTATATCATCATCAATGATCATCAGTTCGTTCCTAGTCTGTAGGAACCTGAATGTATAGCTTAAGTTAACTGAGCTTAGGATTGGAGTTCATCATGAAGATGGGGTGGGTACCAAACAAACTTTGAGCCTTTATCTTTGTTTCATAAAACCGTGAACCAAGCCACGTTACAACCCTTAAAAGACCTAATTGAGGTAAGGTTGTTTTGAAAGCATACTACAACAAGGTTGATTAACCTGACTCCTAATGATCTTTGCTAGTTGTGCGTGTTGATCACTTCATCTGTCATTTTGTAAATGACCAGATCCACTTTGTTTTTTATTACTTAATCATTCCACTGTGCGTGTTTCATCAATAAAACTTGATTTCAAAAGCTTGCATGAATTTTTGCACTGAAATTGCCAATTTTAAATGAAGAATACTTGTTTGTGAAATGATTCAACATCAAAGGAATCTCGACAAATGCAGTCAGCTAGGGAATTTGATTTGATAAAGGAAGCTCAGTCAAGGGGAAACTAAGCGGATGGTCCTGCCGATCCATCATTTCAAGAATTGTTGAATCAGGGGCAAAACTCTTCAAAGTTTGGAATATTGGGGCAAGCCTTCTTGAGGTCATTTCATGACAAGTTTGGACTCCGATGACCCATCAACAGGGGCAAGTTGGTTCCCCAGTTGTTTCTACCATAGTTTAAAGGACTTTATATTGCGAATACAGTTAATTTAGGGCAGTTATGTTAGGACTCATGGATCTCTTCAAGAGTTTGAAGACATTGAAGCATATGGCATTTCAATTCTTCTGTAAAATCCTCTTGGTGACTTATCATCACAAGACCAGTTAATCAGAAGCAGTCAAGTCGAGATTCAAAAAACCTCTCAAAGGTCAACTAGTCTGGGACATCTTCTTCACAGATTAACCAAGCTGACATGGGCAAGTTTATTCCCCAGTTGTCAATAACCAGACTGGATAATTAACTCAAGGATTTTGTTGTGCAGACGTTGTTAATATAGGCTTTGTACAAGACACTCCGGGATGAGTATAAACTATCAGATTGCCTCCACTTAGGTTTTGTGTAATGATTTTTCCCCAAGTAGAATCCAGCCTCCTCTTAGGCTTTGTATAATGATTTTCCCTAGCGGAACCCAATCAATCTCTCAGCTTCAACCTGGGGTTTCGATCAAGACACATAACTAGTTCACGGGCTCTGTCGTGCAAAGCAGTAAATCAGGGGCAGTTATGTCTAGATTCGGTAAATCTCTCCAAGAGTTTGAAGATATTGAAACACCTTGTATGCCAATTCTTCTATAAAATCCTCTTGATGTATTCTTCTGACAGACCATGTGCCCTGGGGTAGATGAGTTATGCAGAACTACTCAGCTTTTGTGGCGTCTCTGCCGGCTCCCAGTAAGTTGTCTCTTCAGCTTATCTTGGCACTTCCCAATGGATCTCTTCTCTCCAATGAAGAAATTAAACTCATGATGGTATTCCTAGTGAAGTCAAGATGCTATATCATGTGGAGTACTCTTTCCCCCAGAGAAGGACATAACCTTGAAGTAAAGCTACTTCACCCCCAGTGATGGTCCAACCTTTTGAGTTTGGCTGGGTAACCTCGTCGAGATGTTTATTTCATCTCCAATTTTGCTTCTTGTCTGTTTTGTCAGCATAAGCTTAAGCATGGCATAAGCACTCATATGCATAACATATTATCATTTTTACTACATGTTTCTGGTGTTTACCTGTGTTGTTCACTATGGCGTTTATCTCCCCAAGTGATTGGGTTTATCTTTTCTCTCCAATAGAGGTGTCAGCCCTAGGCATAAAGTGCTCATTCCTTCTGAATTCCCCACAGAGTTTTATCCTCGTGGATGATGGTTGCTTCAGTTATCTTTTTCCACATTCGGATAAGATAAATCCCCAGTTGAGTTCATTCCTCAATTGGAGTCTTGTTTGGCCGTTTCTTTCTAGCTTGCTCCTAGACTGAACCTTGGTCCCTGGCAGGTGTAGTTTCTGAACCCACTTTCAAGTGCATTTATTTTGCATTGTGTCTCACAGGAAGAATCTTTTACAGATCCCCATTGAAGACATGTTTATTTTCTCCAACAGTGTTGTAATACCAATATCTTTTTGGAAGTTATGCCCAACGACAAATTTCAATCATCTTGAGAAGTTTGTTTTGCAATCATTACCTCTACAACGATAAGTGGTCATCTATCTCACGAGAAGCTTATCCTTCCTTGATTTCACCTTCAATCAATCATTTTCCATCAACCCGTTTGACGTGATCCCTAGTTAAGGTGTTTTTTTTCTGTCAATCTTTTTGATAAAGTGTTCAAAAGTCCAGCTTATACTGGTACGCAGAGTTGTTTCTGCCTTTTATGGTTTCGCTTGAAGATCCCGTTTGAACTCTTCATTATAAGAATCTCCAGGAAATCTGTTTATCCTTTTGTTTCACATTGATCCCCAAGTGGAGATCATGTCTTCTTCCTGTCTTCATACTCGTTGACAATGTGAGCCTTTATTTCACCAGTAAAGTGAAGACATTCCCGGTTTATCTTAAACCTTTGGCTAAGCTAGACTTATGTCCGATCTTCACCTTTGAGTGTCAGATCTTGATTCTTTGTGCAGTATTCCCCAAGAAGTCTAACCTTAAGTCTAGTCATCGCTGGCATCTTTCCTGTAGTTTAAAACCGTTCCTGCTTGAATCGTGTCAAGCTTGAACCTAAAGTCCAATTATCGTTGGCACCGTCTTTGGTTTGAATCGAGTCACCTTAGGCTTTTAAGATCTTGTTCTTGTTTGAATCGTGTCAAACTTGAACCGAGTCCTTGTTCGAATCGTTTCGAACATTGTCTCTTGTTTTAGGATCTTGTTCTTGTTTGAATCGTGTCAAACTTGAACCGAGTCCTTGTTCAAATCGTGTCGAACATTGTCTCTTGTCTTAAGATCCCGTTCCTGTTTGAATCGGGTCAAACTTGAACCCAAAGTCCAATTATCGCTGGCCCCGTCTTTGGTTTGAATCGAGTCACCTTAGGCTTTTAAGATCTTGTTCTTGTTTGAATCGTGTCAAACCTGAACTGAGTCCTTGTTAGAATCGTGTCGAACATTGTCTCTTGTTTTAGGATCTTGTTCTTGTTTGAATCGTGTCAAACTTGAACTGAGTCCTTGTTCGAATCGTGTCGAACATTGTCTCTTGTCTTGAAGATCCCGATCCTGTTTGAATCGTGTCAAACTTGAACCCAAAGTCCAATTATCGTTGGCACCTTCTTTGGTTTGAATCGAGTCACCTTAGTCTTTTATTTCAGTTTGTTCCTGCTTGAATCGTGTCAAGCTTGAACCTAAAGTCCAGTCATCACTGGCATCCTCCATAAACGGAATCATATTTGTTATCTCAACCAGTTCTGGTACATTTTTGATTCATTAACCTCATTCACAGCCAAAAAGTCCAGTCAACTTTCATCATCTGACGCAGAGTTTACCTCTGTCTTTTCTGGCTTTTCTTGAAGATCCCATTTGAACTCTTCAGTATAGGAAATCCCCAGAAAATCTTTGTAGGATGTCTATCCTTTTATTTCAAACTGATCCCCTATGGTGATCATGTCTTCTTTCTGGTTTCATGCCCAGTAAGAATGTGTCTTTTCCCCAGTATCGTCCGGTTACTTTTGAACTGCGTCGTCTACCTCCCTGGATCTTTCCCCAGTGGAGATCACCTCTTTGGTGTCCTATCTCCAGTAAGAACTTGTAGGGTTTCCCCTCAGTTTTTCTATCCCCAGTGTTTCCTTGGAGTTTCCCCAGTAAGTCTCTTTCGTCTGTTAGCTTGTATCCCCAGTGAGTTTACCTCATGGATACTAACCTTCATCCTTCCCCGGTGTTATCCACCTGTGTGTGTTTGCTTTCGTTGTTGATTGCATTTTTGCACCATCATGGCATCATACCATCATACTAGAAGTTCATGGCACGTCCGCATCCTAGACTAGTTTGGTTCATATCATTACATATCAGCGTATCTAAGGGCAAAATTTTCGGTTATCTATATTTAAATATCTTTCACCATCTTTCCATATCCCTTGTCATCCAGTGAAGATATTTAAATAGGGGCAACTGTTGCACCCCAAATTTTACCCTCAGATCCTCTGATCATCATTATATCATGTTTAGGTCATCTGTCTTAGCATTTGCAGTCATGTAGTCCTTTAATCATTAATCATGCATTCTTTTTATTCTGCGTCATCCTTGATATTTATCTTGAATTATTTAGAATTAAGTTGGTTAATTTTGTTTTTTTAGTTTAGGTTATATTTTTAATTAAGTTTCAATTTTAAGTTAGTTCATTTTTTATCTTAGTCTAAATTTATTTTAATTAGTTTAATTTATTAATTTAGTTTAATTTTAGGTAATATAAATTGAATTTTAATTTAAGTTTTTTAGTTCATTTTACTCATAGTTTAACTTCATTAATTTTCATTATCTGTTTTCTTTTATTTAAAAAAAATCATGATTCACACATACAGCCTCAACAACACATCTAAGGACAAAATCAACATGTGCCTCAAACCATTGCTACTAGCAGCCTGCGGTACGTACATCACACTACTATCGTGCTGCAACTTGAACAACAACAAGTCCATGCTACCTCTGCAGCCATCACTACACGCCACTGTACTCTCCTGTAGCACTCTGCATCAACAACAAAACAGCCCCTACTGCCTGCTACATTGGACAATAGCTTGACCCTGCAACACGCTACATCAACAACTCAATAACCGTAGCCAAGACTGCCACTCCAAGACAAGAAAAAAGGCAGTGAAAGCGATAACTCAAATGGAAAGAATTGAGAAGAAACTTTGGGGGAGAATGGTTTTAAAAGGAGGGAGAGAATGATAAAAAAAAACCCACAAAAAAAAAAGGAACTAACCTTCAGGCTCTTCACCACTCGCCTACACTTCTGCACCTTCATCAAGTTTAACCACCATTTTTGTTGTATCGAAAACCAACACAAAAAACTCTGTATCTTTCACTTAATATAACCATCCAAACCATCATTCGCAAGACCTTTTACATTTCAAAAACTCAGTTAAAAAAATAAGAAAAAAACTATCACTGCAACCTCACCTTCAACAATCATGACCAAGCTCACAAAACACCTCCTCACTATTCAATAACCCTTTTCATTCACCAATCAAACCAGCCGCCGTTCACACTAGATAATGCAACCACTCAACCTCCACACCTTATTTCAACCGCCACTGTTGCGATAAACCTCCATCCATACACAACACACATACCACAGAAAATTCTTCCACGCTTCCTTCATCGTAACACCAACGCGACTTCCCCATTAACCACCAACAACCCATCATCAATCCCTTTTCTATTTTCTTCCAACCACAAACACCCCTTTTCAAAACCCAATCAAAACCAAGTTTCAATTCCAAATCGTGACTCAAAGGAAGAAGAAGGAGAAGAATGAGATGAGTAGAAAATCGAATCCAAACCCATTTTCGCATTTCCATAACAACCTATCAAAGAACCCAAACAGAAGAGAAGATGAAAAGAGATCCGCGAGGGAGATGGATTCGCGAGCAAACAAGATCGTAACGCGAATGACGAAATCAAACCGGACTCGTAACGGAGATCGGACGAGAAGAAGGTTGGACGGCACAACGCTCTCGTTGTTTCTCACGACTTTGTTTTATTATTTCTAAGCTTTCATTTCGATGATTTCGTCTCTCCTTTTGGGAAGAAAATTGGAAGCTGGTGTTTGTTTTTGTTGTATTCCATGGCCGTTCCCATCCCGTTTTGGTTTTGAAGCGAGGAAGCTTGTTTACTGTCTCTGTTCTTTGACTTGTTTTTCTTTTAGATTTTTTTTTGTGGAAGGCATGTGTATGGGCTGTAAAGCCCATGTTGATTCCAAGGCCCCCCATATGTCTTCATATACCGATTGTTTTTTTGGTGGATGATGGGCTAAGGCCCAAGTGATTCCACCTTATATTATATCCTCTTCAAAGTTCTAAACCCCTGCCATTTGTTCATTTTTCTAAAAATTTTCTTTCTAGTTTATTCAAAAAAGCTTTTATAAATAATTAATCTTTGGATTTCGATTTTATTTCTCTTTTTGTTTCGATTTCATTTGCGATTCTATTTCAAAAACCTAATTTGGGCCTATGACATAAAAAACTTCTTGATTTTGTTGATTTATTCAAGTCACAAATATCATGATTCATATGAGGCCATTTTTCAATTTATTTTTATTGGTCAATGAAAATCTAATAGAAAAGTATTCGATTTATCGATCTAAATCCTTATTTAAATGAGACCGATGTTATTTTCATTTCGAGCCCGTTTCTCTATTTTTGGGCCGATGATATTACAGAAATCACGACTTAGTCGATTTATCAAATTACTAAAAGTCGTGATATGTATGAGGCCACCTTCATTATTTTATCGGTCGATGAAAGTCGAATATCATAGATTATCGGTTTCTCAATTAAATCATGATTAAGACGAGACCGACTTTATTTCTACTTCATTCTGTGTTTTCTTATATCTTCATTTTCATTTTTGACCGATGAAGTCTTTCTATTCACGAATGTTGTTAGTGAAGTGACGAACCTTCATTATTTCAAATCTATAGTGAGTGATCATTGAGATTTCTTTCTATACTTTGAGATCGTGATAGGTTACCTTTGACTAATCAACGAGAGTTTATGACTCAAGAAGAGGTCTCTACCTTTTCTTTTTGTGTGGCACGATTTCATCGGAGAATGATCTTCTATATCATTTATCTACCGTGTCTTAACACAAAGATCAAATTGTGCATCCTCCTATAGTATGGTCTTTCTCATAGACCGTACTACGACAGATCAGCACTACATTGGACCCGATTCATCGATCCAATAAATTAATCAACAATCACTAATTTACTTTCAGTCAATATATATATATCTTGGTTTATTCTTTATGTCGATTATTATCCTTGTTAATATTATCATTGTTCATATTTATATCTTATGTATATTGTTCATTTTATGTGTTCATTTAAAATACACTAATAAATATCGAAACCCTAAAAAACTCATTTGACCGGACTGTGGTTACTATTGAGTTTTGGACTGAGGACTTAGATTTAGGACTTTTACCCTATGCTCTTGGAGTTGGTATTCTGGTCTTCGGATCTTGCTTGGCTGGTCAGTGGCCCATCAGTGGGAAGTGTTTATGCACTATTCTGGTCAGATCTTTCTATCTCTTGCTCATTTACATTGATGCATTTTTTTTAAGTCTGCATGTATATATGTTTGTCTGACATTGTTTTTTAGCATGTTAACATGATACTATGTGGATATTATTAGTCTTTGATTTATTATCACTTGACTTTGATGTCACTGTATATACCATGTTCATATCTTATTCATTCTATCTTGATCATATTCATGTTCATATCCTGTTCATATTATCTGGATTATATCTTTGTTCATATTCACACTGTTTATATCATATTCATGATTATTCACACTTGACCCTCCTTCCAAAAGAAAGATCTTTACTCTGACTCCTAAGTCACAAACCTTTCCCATTTCATCCTTGGCCTCATAAGAGCCGTTTCCCTCATACTTTAGTAATAAGATGGAGTTATCATGAACTCCATGTGATTCTCACTATCATGAGAACTCACTTTACCTTTTACTCAGACTTACAGAGTTATCATGAACTATGTGTGGTTCTCACTATCATGAGAATTCACTTCCTCCCTTCATAACGTAGACTTAGAGAGTTATCGTGGACTCTACGTGAGTTTATGCTCATTCCCTTTGGAACGTTGGCCATAGTCAATGTTTCCTTTTCTTTCACCCTTAGTTAGGTGAACTACGGTTGCTCTGATTCTTCAGTCAGATACGTAGGCACAAGATGCGACGTCTTGGCGAGCAAACTTAGTGTATATACATTTTGGGTTTTACCTTAGTACAAATTTCCCTTAGCAAGCAAACATAACATAACACTAACATTAGCAAAAGGTTCCTGTAGAGTACTACAGATACTTAGGGTGCTAATACCTTCCCTTTGTATAACCTTCCCCCGAACCTTAGATCTCCCCCTTTTAGGTTTTCTTCGATCTTGAACCTTTCCTTTGGATAAATCAGTGTCGATTGTAAAAGAAAATGATGCAATTTAATTAATATCTTGTTATCCAATTTTCACCGCAACAGGTTTCACTACGAAACATGCATCTAAATCTCGAAATTATGGGAAAATACCATAAGACTTTTGCTGGAGACATTTTTTTCTTATATCGAGAGACACTGCATTTAGGGCACTCATTTAACCATGCATATTCATACCAAAACATAATGCAATCATTTCTACAAGCATGTATCTTATCATAACTCATACCAATAGAGCACAACATTTTTTTGGCCTCATAGGTTCGATTGGGTAGAACATTATCCTCCGAAAGCATATCTTTCATACGGGCTAATAACTCCGTGAAACTTTTATCCGACCATCCATTGCCCGCCTTTAAGTTGTACAATTTTAATACCGCAGACAATCTTGGGAATTTAGTGCAACCTTTATACAACGGTTTCTCTGCATCGCTTACCAACCTCTCAAACATTTTGGGACAATCCTGAAGATTTTTTTCAAGTGCTTCTGCAATCTCTTCGACTCGATCCCAATCGTGTGTATCTGTGCCATTGTCGTTTGAAGCATAGGTCGTATTATCCCCCGGTTCAACATTCTCGTTACTCTCACCATGTAATATCCAACATGTATAACTTCGATCAATTCCATGCCTCATTAAATGCGATTCCAACTGCACTGCGTCAATCCGACGACCATAACAGCAACCTAAGCAGGGACATGTGATTCGACTGGGGTATTTGGCGTCTTCAACCGCAAACTTAACGAATTATGATACCCCAGTTTCTTATTCTTTTGACAATCGATTGGAAGACATCATTTTTCGATCCATGGTTTTACTAAGTAAGCTAAACAAATACAAAATAACTACTAATTATAAGTACCTATATAGAAGTCAGCAACTTCTGGACTTAACCACAAAGTGTAAGATTCTTGAAAACGATTTGAATTTCACTCTTCTCGGGTAACCCCTATAGGAAATTCACTAAGTTAGTAACTGATGATGTATACCAAATATAACAAGACAAATTTAGTAGGTTGCAACAATTAACAAAGTAATCATCTTCAACCTCAACAAAGAATCATCAATTCGAGCATAAATCAATCACCAAAATTATCAATTCCACATTTAAACTCAATAGCAACTTCAACTTCAACAATTAACAATTAACTTCATCAATATTCATCATCTTCAACCTTAACAATTAACATAGTAATCACTAAAAATTATCCGTCAACAATGTCATTATCATCAATTAATTCCAAGAATTCATCACTAACATTCAATATCAACTTACAAAATTAACACCAATTCTCAAAATAAGTTCACGAAATATCACAATTCATCATCTTCAACCTTACTACAACAACAATTTCAAAATCAAATGCTAACAACCACAACAGCACTACAATTATTTGGCAAAAACAAATGCTAACAACCATAAGAAACAAAATGAAATGCGAAACAAGAAATGGAAATGAAGAATATCTTGCTCAAACGACCGGAGGAGCAGCGACGACGGCGGAACAGTGACGCAAAAATGGTCGGAACTGGGATGGTGACGAACAGTGACGGAGGAACAGGGATGGTCGCGAATAGTGACAGATGAACAGGGACGGTCACGAACAGTGACGGAGGAACAACAGCGGTTGCCAAGAATGGAGAGAGTCGTGATAGTGAAAGCGCAAATGTTAGGGTTAAACAGTAGAAATGATTTGTTACTGGTTTTCTGCGTTTTAATTTTTACTAACTAAAGCACCTTTAGCAGCGCTTTTAGAAAGCGCTTTCGTAGGCTGAGCTTTAGCAGCGCTTTATGGGAAAAGCGCTTTTTAAGGTGTGTAGTGAATTGGGCCTTTAGCAGCGCTTTCCTAAAGTGCTGCCTAAAGTATGGTATACCTTGGGCCTTTAGCAACGCTTTCCAAAAGCGCTGTCTAAGGTATGGCTTACGCAGGACCTTTAGCAGGGCTTTCCTAAAAGTGCTTTCTTAAGGGTAGCCTTAGTTTGGCTTTTAGCAGCGCTTTTTGAAAGCGCTTTCTGAAGTCCACCTTTAGCAGCGCTTTTTTGAGCGATTTTTTTGTTTTTTTTTATAAAACGTATTGCAGCGCTTTCTTGAAAAAGTGCTGTCTTTGTAGTGCTGCCAACATTTTTTTGACGTAGTGATTGTATTGTTAATTGTTTGATTGAACATTTGTTTATCATTATATTTTTTCTTCTATAAACACATGCTCAATTGCATAATTTTCTTTGTTAAAAGCTTTTAAACTATTGCTCCCACGCACTTTCTTAACTCTGATATTTAAAAATCTTTTTAAAATAATTCTAGAGAAATGGCTATTCAACCCCCTCTAGACTATTATACACATATATCCAACCCAACATAGTTTGTATAAAAAATAGTTGACGATAGTTACAATTTCGAAAATCAAATTATCCTTTTAAAATTCAAAAGAAAGTGCATGCAAGAAACTTTAAAGGGAGGAAGATTCCAGCCAAACGCAAACGAGCTCCCAAATTCTAGACGTGAAAAGGCAGTTAAATAACAGGTGAAATAAATATTCTTTGGGAGAGAAGCACGATATGCACATGAGGTCTACCGGATTATGAATAATCCCCCTCTTCTCTAATTCCACCTTAGTAGGTAGTCTATTGATAAATAACATCCAACTGAAAACTTGAATACTAGATTGAACCTTAGCCTTCCACAATCTTCGAAGCAACACCAAGATATCCGCTTTGCACCCGCTATCATCCTGTACGAACAACATGGTCTTATAACACGAACTTACAAAAACTAATCCTGACGAATCACCCTTCCACACAAGTATCTTTCGCTGATCTGCACATTGAAACTGACGACAAAAGGGACCGAAAAGAATGCAATTGCTCCGCATTTTGCACAACAGAACCAGATAAAAGCTCCCAACTCCAATTCGACACTCCCTCAACCCACCTCCCATATTGATAAGTAGACCAGAAATTAAGACGGTGAATGGCAAAAACATCCGGGAAAGAAATACACAGAGGTTAACTACCACACCAACTGCTCCTCCATAAATCTAGAACTTAAGCGTCACTGATTTTTCCTTCGATATGTTTCCGAAATTAATCTTCTGCATTGCCGTTATTAACATCTAACGAAAGCAAGTCCCTCCACCAGAAGGAAGACTTTTTGACAGAATTGACAGAACTAGAAAACATAACTTCCTTAAATAGACAACCATACCTAAACTCCAAAATCTTCCTCCATATCGCACTCCGATCCGAGATAAACCTCCATTTCCAATTTGAAAGTAACTCCGTGTTGACTATTGAGATATCGTTCACACCTAGGTCCCCCTCTTCTTTCTGTTTACAATCGTTTTCCTGATAACCCAATTAACCCCACTCTTTTCTTTATTCCCATGCCACCGAAATTTAGACTGAAACGAAAAAATTGACTTCAAAATAACATAACTCTTCCTCCGAATGAGAGAAACCTACCTTTCCAACTTGAAAGTTTCGACTTTAAATAAACAATAACTTCTTTCCAAGAAATCACCCTCCGAGGATTAGCTCCAACTCTGATTCCAAGAAATTTAAACAGAGTAGAATCCAAACCGCAACACAGAAAATCAGCAGCTGCAGTTAACACAAAATCTGCCAAGTTTAAGCCATACACCTTACTTTTGCCGAAGTTCACTCTAAGGCCAAAAACCAGCTCAAATCCTCTAAAAATAGCCTTCAAAACCCATAAGTTCTTTCAACTGAACTCCCCCATAACTAACGTATCGTCCGCGAGCAGAAGGAATCATAAACACAATTGTCCCTGTACTTGAAACCCTTAAACAACTCACTCGAAACAACCTTAGACACCAATCCAGCCAGTCCCTCAGCTACTAAAGCGAAAAGAAAAGGCGATAATGGATCACCTTGTCAAATTCCCTTGGATCCGATAAAGTCTTTAGTGGGACTCCCATTTACCAAAACAGAAAAAAACGTGTCAAAAACGCTGGCTTCCATCCACATCAACCATCTTGAGCCAAATCCAAATCTTGAGAATATGTACTTAAGAAAATTCCATGAAACACATTCGTAAGCTTTCTCGAAGTCCACCTTCAAAATCAGACACTCCTTTTTGAATCTCGAGGCATAATCAACCACTTCGTTCACCACCACCATGCCATAAAAAAATTGACGCCCCAGGATAAAAGTCGTCTGACTATCCGGAATGATTTTACCTATCACCTATTTCAACCTCCCCGCTAGAATTTTTGACAGAATTTTGTACACACTAGATATCAAGCAAATGGGACGATATTCACCTAAGTATTGAGGAATCTCCACCTTCGGGAAAAGGGCAATGAAGGAGGTTAACATTGCTTTTGTAAGTTTACCATAAACAAAAAATTCATTCTGGAAATCCATCAAATCTGACCTAAAAAAATCCCAACCTCTTTTGAAAAATTCAAGAGAAAACCCAACTGGCCCCGATGTCTTGTCTCCACCGCAATCCCAAATCGCTTATTTCAATTCTTCGACTGAAAAAGGTTTCTCCAAGAATCTGCTATCTTCAGAAGGCAAGACTTTAAACTCCATTCTGCTCAGCACCGGCCGTTGAAAAAATGATTCTTTGTAGCTCTTTTCAAAGTAATTCAGAATGCTATCTTTAATCTGAGATACCCCTCCCTTCTACCTTCCTTTGTTTCAATATGAACTATATTCCACTTTAAGTAACGAGAACCCACCATTCTATGAAAAAATCTCGAATTCGTATCTCCTTCTTTAATCCATTAACCCTAGATTTTTGATAAAGAAAACTCTCCCTCCTACTTAACAGATTCCAAAAGTAATTGTTCAAGTCTTTGTGCTTCACCAATTCCTCTTGAAAGTTACCTCCTTCACCCTTATCCCACCTGTCTTCAATAAAATTCATCTCCGCTACAGCTTGGTCAAGATTCAAATCCACCCAACCGTACACTTCTTTGTTCCACCATCTAAGTCTCTCCTTCAACAACTTGAGTTTCTCTTTAAGGATAAACGCTTTATTACCACGGATCTGAAAATTACTCCACTTTTTCTTGGTGAACTCGAAGAAATCTACGTGATCAAACCAACCTCGAATAAACCTGAAAGGTTTTGAACCCCAGTTCAGAACCTCACATTTCAACGACACTAGGCAATGATCTGAAATGTCACGCTGCCCCATTTCCAGACCTAAAAGTTTCCAACCAAAAACTAAACCACTCGACACCAAAATTCTATCCAATCTACTGCTAACACTGCCATCAACATTCCTCCATGTAAATTTACTACCAATAACTAGTAATTCCTCCAAATCTAATCTGTCAATGAATTCAGAAAACTCCTCCATTCTTTTGAAAAATTCGCTTCAGATCTGTTGCTCCTTTCGTTAGAGTTTTTGATAGCATTAAAGTCTCCGCCAATACACCATTCTCCTCTATCTTCTTATCAATAAGATCACTCCAACATTTCTACTTCTTAGAATAAAGACATGACGAGTATATGTTCACAAAATAAAAAATCTTATTAGACTAATACGCACACAAACCTACGAATCCTTCACCTTGAAAACTAAATAAAGGGGAAATAAGACCCGTTCTCCAAAGAATCAACATACCTCCTGATTGACCAACAAAGTTTTTCTCCATCCACTCAACATCTTTGTCGCCCCAGATAGTTTAAACCATGGCGAGGTCCATAACTTTCAGTTTCGTTTCCCGCAGAAAATGCATGTCGGCTTTCCCTTTGCGAAGAATTTGTTGAATCCGCTTCCTCTTCAAAGAATTTCCACACCCTCTCACATTGAAAGAAACTAAATTCATTGAAAACCTTTGATCGTGTTCACTCTCTTGCTCTTTGCCAGATTATCTCTCTGCTCCATGACGCGTAATTGCCCTTTGTAAACTTCCTCCTCTTCCACCTCTTCCACGCCTAGTTCTAGGGCTGTTCAAAAAAACTATGAACCAAACTGAACCGCCAAACTGAACCGAACTGAAGTTAAAATAACCAAACCATTATATTTGTTTAGTGAACCGAACCGTTATTTTACTAACGATTCTAAAACCGAGCCAAATTAAAAATAACTAAACATTAACCAAAACTGAACCATTAAATTATTAACACTACACTAAACTTGCAAACTCCAAATATGAAAATCTCTTGAAGCTCTAAAGATGAAGAACCCTAAATTCCCAAATTGTTGAAGTTCCCAAAATCGAAATTCATTCTCACATTCTTGTGCAACTGTTTGCTTCTCTCTCATTTCTCAATTCCACATCTCATTCTTCCATTTCATTTCATCTTCTGTAAGTTTCTTTAGATCTATCATCTTAGTAATTCTGATTTTAGATGCTCCAAATCCTTAGGTTATGATTGGTTCTGCTATGGTGAAAATTGATTTTGTATCTTTTTGTATGAATCATTTATGGGTGTATGTTTGATTTCTCAATTGGGTAATAAATGGTTAGTGAAAGCTTTAATGAAACCCATTAAATTAGAACCAGCTTTACTTAAAGCAAGATTTGGTGTATCATGAAAATGTTGCTATGAATTGTGGTTTTGTGAGTTGAAATCTAAATTTTCTTAAATGGGAAATGTTGGGGCTAGTACTGTTGCTTCAGGTATGGTGATTGTATCTATTATGTTTACATTCTTAATCTTGCAATGTTACCTCTATAATATTTACTTGTTTGAATATACTAAAATGTTGCTTGCTGTGTGTATTTAAATTCATCTTGTGTATGTTTGGTTCCATTTTGAATCATAGGATAATTGATTTTGAAATGCTTGCTATAGCGACTATTTGACAACATTGTTATGAAAGTACATTATGCACTTTGTTATGGAATGAATGCAGTGCTTATGCCATAACTATGATTCTTGGAATTCAGATAAACTATGGAATGGAGGGTAATTAACTGAGTCATTATGGCACAATGAGCTCCTTGTTGTTTGAATAATTGCGGGAAAAAAGCTGGATAGTATCTTGTCTTTTTCTAAATGAAATAGTTTTTGGATGGTCTATGTAAGTTTTACAGGGACATCTACTAGGTTGTTTTTTCCTCAGCTCGCAACCAACAATGACTCTAACATCTCTGAGTCATGCTTCCCCTACTAGTAAAAACCACCTAGATATCGTTTAGTAACTATGAAGTACGGACACCTCTAGGAGTAGGCGTGTCGCGGTGTTCGATACGCGTCGGTGTCCGACATAGTGTCGGAAAAGTCAAACAAGTGTCGGAAAAATCAGACAAGTGGCCACTAAAAAATAATTTTTAAAAGCTTTACTTATTCAAAAGCTTATTCTCTTATGAATTAACTTAGTGCATGTTGAATTGTCTTTAAAACTTTAAAGCATTTTTGCACATTCATGTATGCTCTATTCTTGGCTTTAGCATGATGCAGTAATTTGAAACAAAATACACTAGTAGTAAATATTCAGATCTAATACATAAAGAGAACAAGTAATACATTGCATAATATATCATCATATAGTTGAAGACAATTTAAAACACACTGGTTCTTAGTTTTAACCTTATTTAAAATATAATTGAGAAAAATTAGAAGTTTTTCCCTTGTTCAAACACTTCCTTTGATGTGAGAACTATATTTAGATGTTATATCATGAAACCTATCCCATATCATCACACCTCCATACTTAGGTGACCTAACAATAGGCAGCAATTGATTTATGAGATCTGATGGTGGCACAAAACCATTATGAGAAGCATTTGTTGAGGCAGGAAGTCCAACAAAAAAGTTCTTAGCAGTGATAGAATTGATCCACTAGCTCCATGAATTCTTAAAGGTAGTTGGATTGTTTGCATCAAAGTTGCAAACAGGATTGTTGTAAAATTGAACCCAAGCATAGTAAAAAAAGCCAGTAGAAAGTGCCCTCTGAAATATATTATCTTGAAAGGAACACATTGGTGCAGCAGTTAAGTAATACTTTTTTCTAGAATCTGAATTATAATGACCATGTAGGTTTTTAGCAAGTGTTGCATAGTGGAGGTTACTACCTCCTTCAATATCAAAATTCACTCCATCTAATATAGCATCACCAAAAGGTCTAGAATCTGAATTGCATCCCAAAAAGTTGTTCCAAATGTAGTCTGCAAGTTGCATAGCATCTTCTGGTGATGAGAAAGAGTATGTGTTTTTATATTCACCACCAATGGAAAGCATAATCTTAATGCCTTTATTTTGACAGTTCTTTATGTTGTTTCTCAAATTTGGCATTTGTTTGGGACACAATGGCCAGCTAGAAGAAAAACAGAAGATTATGGAGTTGAATCCAGTAAAAGAAACTACGAGATGTGAGATGGTAGAGAAATGTAGCTTAGAAGTCCAAGTTGCATGCATGTTCGGCGATTTGTCGACGTGTCCATTGCCATTGCAGTTTGCACTTTAGAAAGTCTGCAACAAAGAAAATTAGAAAATTGGAATTCAGAGCTCTACTAGTTTAAATACAGCTCCAAAGAGGGAATCCTAGTTTTACCATCATTCACTCTTGAAATTTTGAACTTGTTAACTGTGACTAAGAATATTAATGGTTTGTCCCAAACAGAACATGTATTAAAGTTTGACTCACCGGTTTTATGGTTCCAAACCGAATCTTTACAATAAAACCAAACTGATTCTTTGCAAACCGAACTATATCAAATTGCTATTATCAATCATGACTCAGTTTTTTTCAGCGCGGTTAAGTTTGGTTTAACTGTTTCAGTCCTAGTTTGTGACTATCCTGAAGCATAAGCATCCTATGGTATAATATTTAAATGTTCTGTAACTCTTTCTGTTTGTACTTTGTAGAAGCTGAGGGGAACTAGTGTGAATGCTTCATCCACGTGCCTCACTATCATATATGAGAAACATAAGCTTGTATCATCTCATCTGCATTTCAAATTATCTTACCATTATTTTGTTCACAACAAAAAAATGAGCTTTATTGAATTGTGTAGTAAAAGTAGTGAATTGTGTATGATGATCCCAAAATGAAGGCATAAGTATTCATTATAGGAAATTTTCTTACAATGTCATTGTTTTTATGTAGGTAGTTCTGGTTTGGTTCAGATACATAGGCAGTGTCTTGTTGAGTTCCATTTCTGGGACTCTATATCAGTTTAGTTTGTTGGACTAACCATTAACAATTTGGTTAAGTTTTTACCAATCTATTGTAACAGTTTCTATTAGGTTCTGTCCTTTTTCCCACAAGCAAAAAAAATGCTAAAATTAAGTTTAAAATGATTTTTTATTGAAAAAATAAAATTAAAACAAGTATAACGGTTCAGTTCTTTAACAAATGGTTCGGTTTGGAAAAAATTGTCTTCTAATGGTTTGGTACGGTTCGGAGTTCCGAACCATTATGCTAAACCAAAAATTTTGGTTCAGTTCGGTTTTAGGAAAATGAAAATGGTTCGGTTCGTTTCAGATGATTTTATATAATGGTTTGGTTCGGTTCGGTTCAGTTTTCTTACCGAACCATACCATGAACAACCCTACCTAGTTCTTTGATAGAGAGCCACAACTTTCTAATCAAAGAATCATCCTCAAGAGCTAAAAATCTACGGTTAACCTGTCTCAAGTCAGAATCTGTCATTTCTTCACAACCAAGAACATAACCACCCGAGAAAACCAAGTCAGAATCTGAAGAAGAAGTGGGCTTGGATTTTGTCACCACTGGTAGAGATAAAGCCAAAGGAAGACTTGGAGTTTTCTTTTGAGGTAACAGGAACGGAGCAAAAAGAACAGGAAATTTAGAAGACGTCCCCTTCTTGGTGTTGAAACATACATATTTGACCAACGCTTTAGAAGAACATTTGGGCGGCCTCGGAACTAAGCCCAATCCCACCAATTTTTTTTTTAACGTCTCTTAAACTGGGCCTTATTAAAATCTTTCTTACCTTTCTTCAATTCCAACAGAGATTGGGCCTGATTTACATCTAACCCAACAAAACCACCAACAGACTTAGGATTATCTTTTTCTTTGACAACTCCATAGTGATTTTACCGATATGATTCAACACTATTAAATCTAAAAGCTCATCAGAAAAATCCTTTAGATCAGAGAAAAAACCACCTCTTTTGGTACTAATACCTGCTACTTTAAAACAGTCATCCTATAACCTATTTTTCACCATACATTCTAGTTCCTCTTTCTCACTTTCTTCCATGACACCTACACAGTTGGAATCAAGCGAAACCGCTGGATTCTCCTCCTCACCAGAGCTGCTATCGAAATCTGAACCTGTCTTCTCCTCCCCCTTACCTATAACATTCTTCTCCGAAATAACAATTCTCAGATGACCTAAACTATCCTCCATGATTTTGATACGAAACTCCAATCTGTTGATATCGACCTTCAACAACTTGTTAATCACCATGGCATAACTCGATTAGATCATAACCCTGGCTATGTCGAAAGAATTCTATTTCATCGTTTCTTCGTCGGCACTAACATAATTCCCAAAAGGCTTCACTAAAAATTCAAAAAAATCTGGATTCTAGGAAAAACAAGGGATACCAAAACACCTCAACCAAGCAACTCTTTCTTTATCAATAGCTTCCTCTTTCCACGTCTTGATAACTTTGAACCATTGACTCAACCAATTACCACCATCTTCTTATAAGGTTTGGATCTCCCCTTCGACCAATTCTTCAAGTAAGCACACATTGGCCCCTAAAGGAGTAGCTTTCAAGGAAAAATAACCTTCCATGTTGAAGTATTGTTGTATATTGTATGTTGTTCCTGGATTCCACACTTCTCTAACAATAGCCTTCTTGAAACGACACAAACTCTCTGGTTTCACCACGAACGTCCTGGACATAGAGGAATCCAAAGAGGACTTAGGGTCGCGTTTCTCATTAAAATGCACCGCTCGTGCGTACGATAATATCTTATTGACTCCTACGAAAAGACCTTCCTTCTGCTGTCTGAACTCTTGACCTATCCTTACCATCCATTGACCTCGACAGCCTTCCCCTTAACAACAGAAGACAGAACACCCTTACCCCCTTATCCCATGTTCTAAGAAACCTAGGTAAATTAGCATGAAGTTTCTTTGAACCAAAGAAAATGTTATCCAACTTTGTGCCCAAGACCCTACCTTCCTTCACATTACTGAATCTCGCGAAGCCGTATCTTCTGTCTCTTTTATCCCTTTTGAAAGGGATGAAAACCTCTTCAATGTCACCATACCCCTTGAACTTCTCAAAAAGATCTTTTGCCCTAAGGGTGTGTTTGGTTCGGAGTAGATGGAGGGGAGGGGAGGGGAAATTTTTAATTAAATATGTTTGGTTCAAATTTTAGGAGGGGAGGGGAGGGGAGGGGAGCAAAATCCCTCCAAAACACATTTTTTGATTCCCTCCGAATTGGGGGGATTTGGAGGGGAGGGGAGGGAAAGTGAGTTTTGATATTTAAAATATTATTATATTTACTAAAATATCCTCAATTTAATTTTATTATTTCACAATTATTCGTTTTTTTCGTGTTACTATTTCTCTTCTGTGTGATTTTTTCGATGTCTTCCATTAATTTATTATAATTACTCTCCAACTTCAGATTATTTATAGCTTTTTACTTAATATAAATCATAATCATTATTGTTTTTTTTGTTTTTTTATAAAAAAAATTATGTTTAGTTATATTCGTTTTTTCTTCTAATTTTATTATGTATCATATCATATTTTCTTTTATATCAAATTTTAAACCATTTATTTTATTAAACATTTTTAACCATTAATATTTAATAATAATTTATTTTATGTATTTGTTTTGTTAGATGATTCATCACGATTTAAACGTTGTTATTAGCATATAGTTTAATTTATGTTAGAGAGTTATAATCTGAATTAAGTGTACTCAATTTTTTTAATGTTATGGAATAAATAAATAATTTTTTAGTCAATTAATATTAGAAATTTTATCACAAAAAAAAACATACATGAATTTTTCACATTTGAATATCATATCACTTATATAAGATCATAAGGATAAAAATGTAAATTATTAATAAAATCCCTCCCTTCCCCCTCCTGAACCAAACACATTTTTAATTAAAATCCCTCCCTTCCCCTCCCCTCCCCTCTTTTGAACCAAACACTTATCTGATTAAGAAAAACCCCTCCCCTCCCCTCCCCTCCCTTTCCCTCCATTAAAAACCCTCCCCTTCCCTCCCCCTCATTTGAACCAAACAGACCCTAAGTCTTTCTGGGAACTCAATTATGAAATAAGAGACAACTGTCTTTGAAAGGTTTACTTCCTCCGTTTCATTAAACTTACCTTCCTCTTTGTCCCAACAGAATCGTTGTTTACTAAAACTAGCAGCCTTCTTTCCCTTCTTCGAACGCTTCTTCTCTACACTAGTCCATTCCTCCTCCCCCTTGTTATTACTGGAATGTCTCTCGACTTGTTCTTCGTTAACTGTCTTTAGTTCTTTATTCGAACACATATTTTTGTCTATATATATATATATATATATATATAGACGTTGTGGTAATGTCCTGCTTCGAGACCGTTCTGGAACTCCCCCATAAACAACTATTGGTTTTGGGGGACGTCCCTTATAGTAGCCTTGTTGAAATGAGCGAGGTATTCTCTAAACCACTTTAAAGGGCATTGTCGTATTAATTATGTGTTGGTAAAATTTCTAAAAAATATGTGTTGGTAGCTCATGTTCACGAAGGGTTTGGTTATTGATGATTGGGGCTAGTTGACAAGAAAATTATCAGAAGTCGTGATGTAGTATTTCTTAAAGACTAAACTATTGAATATTTTTATAAAGTTGAAAAGTTAAAATTTAATTCTAGAAGTTACATTTATGTTGTGCCTAATCCTCACAGTGGAAATGATAATGATGTGGGCGATATATAGGTAGATAATGAGAATGTAACTAATGCCCGATAACCTTATCATGATGAGCTTGTTGATGAGGCTCCACCTAAACCACTAGTTGAGATTAAGTTATGATAATCTACAAGAGAGTGCAAAGTTTCTCAAAGATATCTTTCATATGAGTATGCGATAATCAGTTATGAAATTCTGGTATCAGACGTGTGATGTTAAGGTGTGATGTCACAACAACACACTCTGCACAATGGACAGCAATAACAGTAAAATAACACCAAGAATTGTTGACCCAGTTCGGTTACAACCAACCTACTCTGGGGGCTACCAAGCCAGGGATGGAATTCACTACTTGTAGATATAATTTACAGACTCAACAACCCGTTGACAATCTCCTAAACTTATACTCTACTAATGACTTCCTACCTAAGAACCCACTTAGGTATGAGAACACCACTCAATCCCTTACAAACTCTCAAAGAAACCACTTTGAGTAACCTTGATCTTACTTCACAGCTTCGATCAATCAACCACTCTCTATTGCTTCACATCTTCTAGAGAGGACAGAAACGCAACACCTATTCAAGCCCTAGAATAGTGTAAATATAAGCACTCTAAACAAACTCTAGATACTAAGCCTCCAGCTCCTGATCTTCTGAATGTTTTCTGTCCACCTTTCCTTTGGTCTTGTGTGCTTTATATAGCTCCTTGAATTGGTCTTGGACTTGCTACAATATCTCCCAGGTTTGTTATTTAAAACTGAATATTAAAACACATTTTCTCCTAAAATCTTTTTAAATCTTCAACCTTTTAAATCTCCTACAAATCTGCAGCAGATCTCCTATGCAGCAGCAAATATCTATCCCAGGATATTCGCATCCAATGAGACAGCTTGCTCTCCACAATTCCAGCTAACATGCAACCCTAACAACATCACAACCTGATGTTATTAATTCTGCAGATTTAATGTCACAACATCGCCTATGTGACATCAGACATCCAGCTTCAGCAATTAATTACTTAACACAACCCAGTGTTAAGACTTCAATGTTGCAACATCAGCACCTAGACATCAACATTAACTATACTTTGTTTTACCAAAATTCCAGCCAATCCAAGAACTAACAATCTCCCCCTTTGGCTAATTTTGGCTAAAACATTCTCTGCATTCTGCACACAACCTCTGCACCTACAGAGACTTCAGCAGCGGAAAAACTTCAATCAACAAATCATTTTGATACTCTCATCAGCAGCAGTTTGACAATTTTCATAGTCTTCATCACTTGATCTGCTGCAGCACCATCTTCATAATTGACAATAGCCAATTGGTGCTCCCCCTCAAAAATATGAACCAGCATCACAGCTGTTCAGTAGCTCACAATGTGCAGCACTTCTCTCCTCCTTGATATCTGCTTGGCTGCACTCTTCAAATGCTATGAAATCTTCACTAACTCAGTCAAAACTCCCCCTTAATGCCGCAACAACTTTCAACAATGTTGCTCCCCCTCCAGCATAGCAACTGTCAATAACTCCCCCTTAATATCGGCATCACACTGGCAGCATTTGGCAATCCATGACACTCTAGACTCTCTTGGCTATTTTCTCCCCCTTTTTAGCCACAATTAGGCAAGATTCTATTAGAAGCCCTATTAACTATAGTCAGTACACCCTAGCTCTCATTGTTAGCCTCACAGTTAGCAAACAGGCAAAACAAATCATAGAAGGAAACCAAAAACATAACCAGTGCATAAAACAGCACAATATTCAAATTACAAAACCAACAAGAGCAAAACAAAAAAAAATTGTAGGTCCAAAAACAAAAGTTACTGGAGGCAGAAGTAAATAAGCTAGTCTTCTTCTGAACTTGTTTCATCTACACTATCTTGTCCTTCATCATCAGAGTCAGCATGATTATCTTGTTCCAAACCTTGGATCATTTTCTCAATCTTTTCTTTTCTAGCCAGACTGGTATTAACCACAACATCCAAGTCTTTGCGAGTTGCCTTCAGCTCAGCTAGCAAACCAGCCTTGGAAGTTTTCTTCTTGATACCTGCATTTGATGTTAACACAATATCTGCAACATGGCTTCCCATAAACAATTTCTGATGCAAGGATAATGGAGACTTCCTCTTGCATGCTTTATCTGCACAAGCCAATATTCCTGGTTGTTGACTCAGAATGACTCCACTAATGAGAGAAGGAAATTCTATGGGAATTTTAATAGCATTTGTTGTTGCATGTTTTACAGTCTGATCAAATATGTATGTGCCATAGTCAAACTTTTTCTGAGTACCAACAACATAGATAAGCCTTCCTAATCCAACAGCTATGTTGGTTATGTGATTCGTGGGCACCCAGTTTGCAGCTCCAATTCTGTGTAGTATAGCATACTTCACACTCAGTTTGTTAGTTGGTAGTTTTCCTTGTAATGGCCATACTCTAACCTGTCCAGCAGTAATTTCCTTGCACACTTCATTATCTGTATCCTCCAGTTCTGTATACTTGGCATCCTCTCTTCCTAAGTAGCTGTTGACAATCTTAGGTGAGAACTCAACACATTTTCCTCTGACAAAGACCTTCATATAATCTGGACTGCTCTTGTCAGAGATATTTATAGGAAGATTTACTATGAATTCCTTTACCAAGTCATCATAGCACCTTCAAAATCCACACACAGTTTTCATTAACCCAGCCGATTTAATTCCTTCCATCACCTCTTGAATCTCCATGGCTTCTTTGCCAATCTCTCTTTCAAGAGAAATCCTCCTTTGGCAAATGAACTTCCACATATAGGTATTGCTTGCACGGTGGAAGGAGATGTTATCCACAGGTACATCTGGGACTTTGTCTGCAATCCTTTTTGTAATAGATTTTCTGACATGAGTGATGTTCTGAACATCATCCTCATCATCATGCTCAGACTCAGATTGTTCCACAATCTTCCTCTTTCTTGGAGTCACCTCAACCTTACTCCAGGCTTTTGTTGGCCCAACAACAGACTTTTTCTTCTTAACATCTGAAGCCTTCTTAGGATAAGATTCACCCTGCTTCTCTTTCCTTGTCCTTAGTCTCTTAGCTAGACCAGGCACTGCTCTTCCAATGACTTCATCATCAGATAAGTCATCAACATTAATCACATCAGTACTCTTGTCTCCTCCAGGAGTAGCCTCATCATCCCTACTAGGCGATGTTCTGACATCCCCTTCAACATGAGTATCATCTGCTTCAGCATTAACTTCAACTTCCTTCTCAACATCTTCGATTACGGAGACAACCAATTTATGAAGATTTGAATCAGTAGATAGCATGTCACCCTGGTCAGCAGCCATTTGTCTCAGGGGTCTAGAAATACCCTTAATAGGAAGTCCCTTCTCAAGAATTTTGTCAACAATCTGCCCCATGCACTTATCAGTATCTACCCTTTCCTCAGCCGTTTGTGGACGAGGGTTAGTAGTTCTAGGTTTGTCCCCAAACAACACACTAGTAACAACTTTCTTCGTTTCAGGATCCTTAAAGATAGTACCAGGTCTCTTGGGAGTTAGTTTGGTGGGTCTCGTAGTACCTGATTTAGGAAGAATGGTTGAGAGGGGCTCAATGTCCATAGTATCGGATGCTGAACCTTCGTCAGTGGAAACCCTAGCTTTTCCTTTTGTGGAACTTTGACACTCAGATTTATTAGAAGGAGATGCCATGAATCCTTTTAGAGAAGGTTGATTCTTGAAGGCGAAGAAGTTAATTTGTTGCGAGAACAGGGCTTTGAAGAAGCGTGATGTTGCAGTACCGGGAAAGGGGGTTCTGAGGCTAGGAGCTTGATTTGGAGTGTCAATGACTTTTTCCCTCCATAAAAACTTTCCTTTTAAAACATTCACATCAGAACTTGTTAACTCTGAGTGACCTTTCAGTAACCTGATATCATAGTCTAATGTTATAACATCAACTAGAACATCACTAGTTGAATCTCCTTCAAGAGAGGTCCACTGATAGCAGTTGTCTTTGGTTCTGGCACCCTTCATAACAACCTGATTATGCTCATCAGAAACCACACAATCATCCTTAGTGTAGTTTACCTTGTAACCTTCATCACACAACTGGCTTATGCTGATCAAATTTGCATTTAAACCACTGACAAACAGAAGATTGTCAAGTTCAGGTCTACCATCACCTTTCATTTTCCCAACTCCTACAACAACACCTTTTTCTCCATTGCCAAAAACAACTTCAAGAGAGGGGCAAGGTCTAAGTTCAGCAAACATGGATCTACATCCAAACATGTGCTTGAAACACCCACTGTCAAAATACCATGTTCCTTCTTTAGCCTCTTTGTCAGCCAAGTGAGCCAACAAGCACTTCACCTTCTCCTTGGGTACCCATTGTTTAACCACTTTGGGCATGTACTCTCTCCATCTGTTTTGAGGCTGAGGGTATCCATGCAGCTTGTAGCATGAGTACTGGATATGTCCAACCCTTCCACAATAATAACATCTCACCTTTTTATCTCTGAATCTTCTGCCAAGATGAGATTGCTTAGGCTGCCATCCATATTGTGGTCTTCTCCTACCATTACTGGCCTGCCTTCTATTGTGTTGGTATCTCCCCCCATAAGTAAACTGAGAATGTTATTTCCTGGATTGTCTCCCATGATGGTGTGACCTTCTTCTTCATAGATGTGAGGAACAACATTGGTGTAATCATACCCATACCTATACCAGTTGTCCTGATGTTGAGACACCCGATGTGACATGTCCTGTTTGAGCCTTGCAGCTTGCATGCTCTTGTGGTATTGTGGGGGCATATACTGACTAGCTCCTTGAGGCTGCATCTTCCTCTGTTGGGGACCATCTTTTTTCTCAACATTTTGAGGCTGAACAACCTTCTTAGGGATAGTATCCTGTCTCTTTGTTTGAGACATAGGTTGGGATACCTCCTCCTTTGCTCTTGAGGTGCTTGCCACATATCCTATACCAGACTTATCACCTACAACCTTTTCTGTCTGAAGGATCTTGTCAAGTGTGTCTGTACCACAGCTCAACATCCTAACAGACTTGGTCATTTGATCAAGGTGAGCTCTAACTAGTACAACTTCATTTTCGAGATCAGTCTTTTCATTCACTAGCTGAGCAATCTGTTGCTTGTGGCACTTGTTTTCTTGACAAATCTCAGCACTTTTTAAACACAGCTCTTGATAAGTAGATGCTAACTCCTCATAAGTTACTTCTCCATCACTAGAATCATCATCAGAAACAACAGCTCCTGTTAGGGCTCTCACATGCTTTGCTGACTCACCTTCACTTTCATTATCTGAGTTAGACCAGGAAACTGTCATGCCCTTCTTCTTCTTTTTCAAGAAGGTGGGACATTCTTTCTTGACATGTCCATACCCTTCGCACTCAAAGCACTGCACTCCTTTATCTTGGGCAGTTTTCTCTTCATCCTTCTTGCTGGTGTCAGAAGTCATGTTCTTGACATTAGGCCTGGAGTTATTATTCATTCTCTTGAATACTTTGGTGAACTGTCTTCCCAACATCACTATGGCCTGAGATAGATCCTCTTGGGATTCAGAACTCTTCCCTTTTTCCTCTTGATCATTTGACACCAGGGCTATATTCTTTGGCTTCTTTTCTGGTTCTTCCTCATTCAACCCAAGCTCAAAAGTTTGAAGGGATCCAATGAGCTCATCTATTCTCATCTTGCTGATGTCTTGTGATTCTTCAATGGCAGTAACCTTCATCTTATACTTCTTAGGTAGGGACCTAAGGATCTTCCTAACAAGCGTTTCATCTGACATCTTCTCACCAAGAGCACTGGATGCATTAGCCAGCTCCAGAACATTCATGTGGAAGTCATGAATAGTCTCATCATTCTTCATCTTCAGGCTTTCAAATTTTGATGTTAAAATCTGAAGTCTTGACATCTTGACTCTAGATGTTCCTTCATGAGTAGCCTGCAAGATATCCCACGCTTCCTTAGCAACTTCACAGGTATTGATTAACCTGAAGATATTCTTATCCACTCCATTGAAGATGGCATTTAGAGCTTTGGAATTTCCAAGGGCGAGCTCATCTTCCTCCTTGGTCCATTCTTCTTCAAGCTTTTGCTTAGAGGTGCCTTCTTTATCTTTGCCAGCATCATCTTTCTCACACATGATAGGTGCTTTCCACTCTTTAATAACAGCCTTCCAAGCCCTGCTGTCCAAGGATTTTAAAAAGGTGGTCATCCTTGGCTTCCAATAATCATAATTTGTTCCCACTTAGGTATGAGAACACACTCAATCCCTTACAAACTCTCAAAGAAACCACTTTGAGTAACCTTGATCTTACTTCACAACTTCGATCAATCAACCACTCTCTATTGCTTCACAGCTTCTAGAGAGGACAGAAACGCAACACCTATTCAAGCCCTAGAATAGTGTAAATATAAGCACTCTAAACAAACTCTAGATACTAAGCCTCCAGCTCCTGATCTTCTGAATGTTTTCTGTCCACCTTTCCTTTGGTCTTGTGCGCTTTATATAGCTCCTGGAATTGGTCTTGGACTTGCTACAATATCTCCCAAATTTGTTATTTAAAATTGAATATTAAAACAGATTTTCTCCTAAAATCTTTTTAAATCTTCAACCTTTTAAATCTCCTACAAATCTGCAGCAGATCTTCTATGCAGCAGCAAATATCTATCCCAAGATATTCGCATCCAATGAGACAACTTGCTCTCCACAATTCCAGCTAACACGCAACCCTAACAACATCACAACCTGATGTTATTAATTCTGCAGATCTAATGTCACAACATCACCTATGTGACATCAGACATCCAGCTTCAGCAATTAATTACTTAACACAACCCAGTGTTAAGACTTCAATGTTGCAACATCAGCACCTAGACATCAACATTGACTATACTTTGTTTTACCAAAATTCCAGCCAATCCAAGAACTAACAAGTTATAATGGAGATTCAAAGCACCACCATAGGCAATTGTAAATGTTGGTAACTATAAATGGTTAAAGGTCATGTAAGTAGAGATGCATTCCTTGCATGATAATCACACGTTTGAGTTGATTAAATATTTTAAATGAAAAAGAGCACTTAAGAACAAATATGTATACAAGACAAAGTCTAAAAAGAATAAATCCAAACCAAGATACAAATGAATATCTTATATGAAATTTTTTAACTTGAGAAATAGTATTAATTTTGATGAATTTGTCTTACTTATAGTGAATATGACTTCTATTCAAGTTGTGCTTGGATTAATAGCTAGTTTAAATCAAGAGGTTGAACAACTTGATGTGAAGAATATTATCATTCATGGTGATTTGGAGGAAAATATCTACATGGAGAAACCTGAAGGATTCAAATTCAAAAGCAAAGAAGAGTTTGCTTGTATATTGAAGAAAAATTTGTCTAGTCTCAAGCAAGCTCCACGACATCAATACACTTTTTTTATTCTCTCATGAAAAGAAATAGTTATGGTAAACCTATTGTTGATCATTGCGTGTTTCAGAAGAAATGATCTAATGGTGAATTTTTATTTTACTTTTTTTTATTTTTTAATGACATGTTTATTGTTAGTCATGACACTAAGAAGATTCAAAGCCTGGAGAAAGAGTTAAGAAAGTACTTAGCAATGGAGGACTTGGAAGCTGCACAATAAATCCTTAACATGATAATTTATCGTGACATGAAGAAAGGAAAATTGTGGGTGTCTTAACATAATTATGCAGTGAAGGTGTTAGAAAGGTATAACTTGAGCAATTCAAAACTTAAGAGGACTCTACTTGTCATTTCAAATTAAGTTCTGAACAACTTCCTACAAGTTAAGAATACAAATAAGATTTGAATAAGGTTAATTATGCATCCATAATTGATAGTTCAATATATGTTAGGGGATGAACAACCTTATATTTCTCATGTTTTTGGTATTGTCAATCGGTTTCTCTTTAATAATGGGAAAAATCATTGGCAAGAAGTGAAATGGATTCTTGGATATCTGAGAAGTACTTCCAGAGTATACTTATGCTCTAAGAGTAGTGATCATATGTGATATTAATACACAAATGCAGATATGGATATTGATATTTATTATAGAAAATCTACTTGTCGATACATGCATACTTTTCCAAGGGATAAAGTGTCTTAGTAGTAGAGGTTACAAAGTGTATTTATTTATATATTACTGAAGGTGAGTATATTTTATTAACTAAAACGTCTAAAGAACTTTTTTGGATGAATAAATTCCTATAATATTTAGGTTATGAATGAGGAAATTGTGTTCTTCAATGATACTCAGATTGCAAGTCATCTTGAAATGAAGTTAACGTTTCATTCCAGTTCAAAGTCCATTGAGGTGTGCTCTCATTGCATACAATATGTGTTGGAGATGAAGCCATTTTCACTTATAAAATCTATATTGATGAGAATGGTACATATATGATGACAAAGACTTTGACTGTGACAAAGATAATTAATTGCAAAAAGAAGATGGACATGGTGGAGCAACTCCTTCTTATTTGAGTCATGAGAGATAGTTATATTAGGTGGATCACATCTAAGTTGTTCAACAGTAAGTAAATAATAAAAATAAAAATATAAAAAATGTAAAATAAAAAAAAAAGGATAGGTTATCTGGTGGCCCGTGCACTTATTATTATGTTTTAAAAGGAATTTGATATCCTTAATACATAAAGTTAACAAACTGAGAGAGAGAGAGAGAGAGAGAGAGAGAGAGGAGAGAGAGAGAGAGAGAGAGGAGAGAGAGAGAGAGGAGAGGAGAGAGAGAGAGAGAGAGGAGAGAGAGAGAGAGGAGAGAGAGAGAGAGAAGAGAGAGAGAGAGAGAGAGAGAGGAGAGAGAGAGAGAGAGAGAGAGAGAGAGAAACCAAAATGCTAGAAAAATAATTAAGTTGAAAAATGATGCCTGAGTCATTGAGCGGTGGTCCTACATGAGGGTTGGCGGAAGGAGGCAGTATGTGGGCGAATTTCGGAGTATGGCAGCAATCCTCTGGCAGCAGGTCCGACCCAGGTGGTTTACAAATATCATGCTTAGTCTTTTTGTTTTCAATTATTTTGTTAATGGATCGTGTTTTGGGCTCGTTATGGATATGTTAGATTACAACAATTATAAATATGTATTTTTATCACTATAATTAGTGGAACTTGAAGGAAAATTTAGGGAAAATATGATAATTTAGTAGGGAAACATATAAAGGAAAAGAGTAGAAATTATTTGAATTTCTTGGAAATTTTGGGAAATATTTTGAGATATCTAGAGGGTTTTGAAAGCACTACTATAAACCCTTGGCTTTCTATGGTTCATATATAGAGAGTTGCAGAGATTGCAAAACACTTAGGTAGTAATTATGGTTTGTTCTTGAGAACTTGGGTGACAAGTTTCTTGTACCTTTTTGTTATCTGTTATTATAATTTCCGAATTATAATGAGTCCAGAGTTTTGATATCTACCCAAAGTTGATCAATTTTGATCAAACTCAATAATCAAGTTCTTTGTATCTCTTCTTTTATCTTCATTTGGATTGATGTGAATTTTCCTACATTGGTTGTAAGTTATTTCCTTGCTTGAAGACACTTATTTTGGTTGACATTTCTCTTTATCCCATACGTCTTTATTATCAATTAAATTAATATTATTGTTAGATTTCAAAGATAGATTAGTGTGGTTGAACCTTTTAATTTCACAACAAGTGGTATCCAGTATGAGGAATAAATATTAAGTTTGCAAGTGAACACCGTGAGTTCTAAATGGAAGATAAAGAAGATTTCTTGATATAATTATTTGGCGTTGTGGAAATTGAATATGCAAGCAATGTTAACTCATTAGATATGTGTTAAAGAATTGAAGGAAGAGACGTCAGTGCATGCACTCCTAACACAAGCATAGAAGACCGAGATGGTGGATAAGGAAAGGAATTCCATTTTTGTTACCTCGAGGATAAAGTTATAATGAAAATTTCTAGTGAGAAGACTCTGACTTTGATGAGGGAAAAATCTTGAATCGTTGTATATGACCAAGTCTTTAGCTCATAAGTTATGTTTGAAATAACAAATCTATTTATTTATAATGGTAGAGAACAAAAAACATAATTGAGCATTTGATATAATTTCACAAGATCATTCATGATCTTGAGATTATTAAGGTGAAGATTGATGATGAGGACACGACTCTACTCTTATTAAGCTCATTAACCAGATCCTTTAAGCACTTAAATAATGCCATTCTTATGGGAAGGAAGGTACTATTACTTTGGATGAAGTCAAAAGACGGTGAGATCCAAGGAACTTTCAAAGGTGAAAGATTTGAAGAATGACTATAGTAGTGAAGGTTTGAGTGCCTCAAGAGGAGGAGGTTGTAGATATTTGTGCTTGTAGGTATGAAGATGATAATCTTGCTAATAACCTTCCAAATGTTTTAATGACGATAATGTTAATAATTTCTAAAGTTGATGATAATAACTTTCCAACTCGTTGATGACAGTGATTATCTGGAAGAAATATTAAGCCTCATCCATAAAGATTAGAGTGAAGTTCTCATATGTTTGATATATCGGGAAAAAGAACTTGAAGATTAGATTATGAAATAGAGGAGATATTAAAGCTCATTGATAGTGTTTTTCAAAGTGATCAGTGTTTTTGTAAAAACACAAGGGTAATTATGGAAGCATTATGTCTAACACACACACACACATAATAAAGAATGTTTTTTAAATTCCAGAAAAGGGAAGCTACTGAACCTGCTAAGGGTTATGAAGCTGCTTAAGCTATTGAAGCTGCCAGAGCTGTAGAAGTTGCTAAAGCTGAAGAAGATGCTAGAGCTGTGAAGTTGTTAAAGCTACTGAAGCTGAAAAGGCTGTTAAAGTTGCAAAGGATGCTGAAGCTGTATATGCTGTTGTGCCTGATATAATTGCTGAGGAATCAAGGCATCAGACTAAGGAAGCTGAAAAAAGAATCTGCTGAAGCCTCTCCTCATCAGAATACGGGTAAGTCTTCTAATGTTGAGACCTCCACTATTTCTGATTCTATAATTGTTGATACTTCATCTGTCATTTTTTTCAATCACAACCATCCATCAAATTAATCTTCAACCACTAATAATATAGAAACCACAAATACACTTTAAACAATCAAACCAAAAAACACAACCACAAATGAACAAACTCCAAAAAACATAATTCCACACCAACATACATCTCCATCTCTATCATAGCCTCCATTTTCACCTCAACAAGCATGACCCATTCAACAAACAACAAACTCAACCAGCTAAACTGAAATAACAACAACCATTGAATTAAAACAACAACATCCTCAATCACCACCTTCATCTGAACATACCATTTCTTACATCCAACCATTTCCGAGGCCACACCCATAAACATATCACCTCCACCATCCAATCAAATTTATACATCTATTCCTGACCCAATTCTTGAAGGCTTATCGCTAACACATGATTCCTCTATTGAGAGAGATTTTCTCTAATAAGGATACATATGTTATTAGACTTTCCTCTTCCTCATTTGAAATAGAAGTTAATTAAGAGACAAGAATCCCCACCATTAGTTCTAAACATACTTGTCCTGAACTCTCATTTGGTGAAGAAATATTGAATAAAAATAGTTCAAAGTCTGAGATTTATGAGGCAGGTTATCACAAAGTGTGTTTAGCCCTGCTGAATGCAGTGTATTATGGACCGGTACATGGAATAGTTTATTTACTGCTTCACTTTCCTCAAGAATCTTTCGTATAAGGATGTTTTGGAGAAGTTCATTCCCAAATTCACTGAAGTAATGATTCTAATTCTGAAGATAAAGAAATATGCTGATGAATAAATAGCTAGGTATATAGGTTTTGGCACTCCCTGCACCTGAACAAGTTCTTACTTGGATTGAAGCCAAAATTCCCCCTGCTCATCTTTTAGTGATTCTACAAGATACTGAAGAAACTCATGGGATTTCTATTCCTGAACAGAACTTAGTTGGTCCATCTAATTTTGGTGCAATTTCTGGGACTACTCAAAACTTAGACTCTCATAATGAATTTGGATCAAGTATTGGGGTTGCATCTTCTGAACCTCCCTGCTTATAAGGCTATTACCTCTGTGATTATAAAGATTCTAGATAAGTTGAAGAAAGGGAATGAAGTTGTAAGGACCAGACTGGAAAGTTAGGAAGAGACCAACAATCATATTTTAGAACATGTTGTGAATAATCCTCTCTAGACATCCACCCCAAGCATAAAATCTTGTTTAATTTTTTTTTACGGTGTTATCCTTTGTTTCAAATTTATAAAAAGTTTGGTTCTTATTTTATCATGTTCTTTTTGAATAATGACAAAGGGGGAGAAAAAAGATACCGATTTTGACTCTTGCTTTCCGAAGATTGATATGTCTAGATTTATTGATTAATTTATTATGAATCAAAATTTTCTAAGTCTTAATCCCAGAGGGGAGCTTGCAAACCTCACTCTCAAATGATAAGCTAAGAAAATCTTGATGTCAAAAACTCAGAGGGATCTTTCAAACCTAACTCTGATTTTGAGTTTCTTATCTATTTTGTTAAAACATCAAAGATTGTTCATCAAAATACATGGATTTGTCATCATAAAAAGAGGGAAGATTTTTGGAACAAGTTTAGTTCTACAACTATCCTTAAGTTATGATGATAATAAAGTAAAAAAGAAACAATTTTGTTTTCTAACGATTTGTGAAGCGTGCAGACTCTGAGCAAGCATGAAGTTAAGAGAAGATGACTCTGATCTAATCAACCTATGAACTTTGGTCCTTAGCGAGACGGAGACTCTAAATATATAGGCTATGAGCTCAGGACATCATCAGAATCTGAATCAATGCTATCCTTGAAGAACTTTTGAAGATTATGTCAACTTTGGCTATCACCAGTAAACAATTCTAAAGAAGGCGCATCTGATCCACTATGTGTCATTCTAACCTTATCTAGTCATCAAACTTTAATAGGTTCTAAACTCTGAACTTGTTCTATCACTCGTATGCTATGACATTGTTCTAGAGTATTTTTATGGGAAAAAAGTTACTATGTATTGTGCCAATCAAACTTCAAATCAATTGTACTACTTGAAACGGCTATAAAATATTTTCTACCCCACCCAAGATTTTTGCTACACCTACCTACTCAACAAGAAAGGTGTACCTTGAAGAAAGCTCCAATCCTATCCTCTAATGGATCTAATTTTTTCCTATATAAAGAGGTCAAATGATTTATGTAAAATAATGATGATGGATGACAAAAGAAAATAAAGCTCTTTCTCAGAAAACTCATGATGAAGAAATTTCGTTAAAAGAAAATCATCACCAAAAAGAAGAAGATTAAAGAATCATTTAGAGCTCTATTTCAAATATTCTCAAGTGTATAAAATGAATTACATTGTGTGTAATCTTCTTCTTAAAATGCACTCTTGTAAACACAAAACTTATTGTATTAAATTTGGTTAATTTCCTTGAGAGACTAAGTTTAGGTTAGAATTTTCAAGAAGTCATTGACGGTTAGTCTTTGAGTTGTAATTCCTTGAGAGACTAGGTGTATAATCTATAATTCTAAAGAACTCTTAGACAATTAATATTTGAGGTATAATTAAATTGATTATTGGATTAAGTCCTTTTTGAAGGCGAAATCACTCAGGCGGGGGGAATAAACATAGCTTCGTTAACAAAGAACCGGGATAAAAATACTTGTGTTCTTATCTTTATCTTAATACTTTCTATTTGATATATTGGGCGGCAAAAAGTTTTAAATCCAAAAACCCAATTCAAACCCTCATTTCTTATGTTTCTCGCACCTTCATGTTACACATATCAAATGGCATTCGCTGGTAGGAAAATGTACCATAAGGGCATGTGAAACTAGCCTTCTTTTGGTCATTAAAGTGAATTGGGATTTGAAAGAATCCTGAGTAACCATCCAGGTAGCAGAAGTGTGAGTGCTTAACTAAGCGCTCAAGCATTGATTAGTGCATCTTCATGCACATTCTTCTATTGTTATACTTAGGCATTCCTACATTTTATTTGAGTATTTTTACTATTTTAATGTGTTTTAAATATTTAAGTTTGTTTCTACCTTTATTTTAAATTCGTATTTTATTTTCAGCATTAACGTTTATTTGGTACATGTTCACCGTGCAGACCATAACTTGAGCTATGAGATCTGTTTTGCACGTACTAACATGCATTGAAAACTAAGACAAAGACCTACAAGTTTTTTGTTGAGGTCGAGAGCTGATTCGGAGTGAAACAATGTGGAATAATGTGTTGAAGTTTGAGATTTTAGAAATATTTTGTTTTGGGTCGGATTTTTTTATGTTTTTCGACCCAGTTGGGTTAGAAACCAAATTTGATGTTTCCCTATACCTAGTAGCAGCCGAGCTACTGTTCACGAACCTTCTTTTCACTATTCACATATTTTACTTTGACTTTTTACGAATTTCATGGAGAACTGAAACAAAAGATTAACTTATTTTCATAATCACTTATTTTTATCACTTTTTCTCCTTATTTTGGTAATTGAACTGAACCCTAAACAACCCCCTTAATCGTTGTTAGTTGGTTAATAATCATACAAGAGTCCTTGCGATATGACATCTGAGTGTCGCTTTCCGTTACTACTTTTAAAAACTCGTTCTTGATCCACGTGCGACAGCGGATCAAATTGGCGCCGTTGCCGGGGATTCTTGTTGATTTTTGCCAATTTTAGAGTTTTTTTTAGTGTTTTCTGTTTTTTGTTTTTTTGTTGTTTCTTGTTGATTTTCAGGGTTTCAGTATAGTGGTAAGCTGTTCCGGACTACTTAATGACTAGGCATGATCCAATCCACTTCTGCTCCCAGAACGGCCCAATTGCCTAAGTCCAGCCAATTGTAGGGCAGCATTTACCTTTCTGCCCCTCCACCGGGCAAAGAGGGTTGGATGACCCCAAGGGTCACCTGCTCCTCCTCAGTAGTTCATGCCCGTCATGCACGGTTCCACCATCCAGAAACAGTCACGACACCCGTGCTCGCAACTGCGCCTCTTCTCATGGCAACGGCTAGTTTTAGGCACCTCTGCCCATCCCAACAGCTAGTTTCTGGCAGTTACCTATTTTCCGGGAAACGGTTATCTTGCCTCGAAAATAGGGATCGGTGGCCAAGCGCTAGGGAAACTATAAAAACCCTCTCATTTGAGAGGGCCAGGTATTCCAAATCACCCTACGAAATACATACTTTGTACTTGCCTTTCTCACTCTCTCTCTCTCTCTCTCTCTCTCTCTCTCTCTCTCTCTCTCTCTCTCTCTCGATTCTCACTTTAGCATGGGAGTGCCTTGCAGGTACACCCCCTCCTCATCTTTCACACCCAGCATCGCAGACATCATCTTTGGCCCACTTTAGGTTCTGATCAGCTGTCAAGATCAGTGGCGCCGTCTGTGGGAACTTTTGTTATCCCTGTCTAACATCTCTCATAGATTCATGACTAAAACAACCTTTTCTTTCTCTAAGATTTCGATCATGGCAAGCCAAAATCAAGTTCATGATGCTCGCAATTCTGCTTTCCTCTTCGTCAGCAAGATTGATACTGACGGAGCTATACTCTTCCTCGGGGGCGACACCCATCATCTGAGAGATGGGGCCACCGCGTCTCCCTCCCCTACTCGTGCTGATCATATTGAGGATCAGCCATACCTGGATCACCAGCCTGTTCCTGTTCCGCCCAACGCCGACCCGACCGTGGCGGACCTTCTTGAAGCTCTCAACAAAACCAACCTCTTAATCCTTCAACAAAACGCGAGGATTGGAGCCCTAGAGGAGTCTGCCCATCCAAGATCTCCTCCGTCAAGGAGAGAGTGCAAACGATCTTGAAGCCCGCCTCCCGACGTGAAAGAGACCGATGGGCACAACCTAAACTATAACCCCATGCCATCAAGAATCGTGACCACATCTCCCCACGGAGCCAGTACTCCCCCGAAACCAAGGGTCGGGCACGAACCCGGTCTCCATGTAGAAATCAGTGTCATGTTATTGAGCGAGGCACCCGCTCCCCGTCATGTACCAGTAGCAACAGCGATGAAGAGTCTCGCGGCTCGTTGTCTTAGGAGATCATGGACATACGCCTCCCCAAGGGACTGGAGAAACCACCGTCTTTGGGCACCTACGATGGTACGACGGATCCTGACGAGCACATCAAAAATATCGATTCTCTGCTCGTCTATCGTGGTGTCTGGGGCGCCATAAAATGTCAAATGTTCTCTACCATGCTCAGGAAGAGAGCAATGACCTGGTATAAGAAACTCCCCGATGAGTCCATCACCTCGTGGAGACAGTTGGGGAGAATATTCTCCAAATAGTTCACGGCATCCCGCCGCCACCGAAAGACCGAAGCCTCCCTTGAGGCCATAATCCAAGGGAAGGACGAGCCTCTCCGCGCCTAAATCGAGAGGTTCAATAAAGATGCAGTGCAGGTCTCAACGACCGATGACATGAAGAAGTTCTTGCTCGAGCGAGGACATCGTCCCCGTACAGAATTCGCCAAAGCTGTGGGAATCGAAACTCCAAGGACTCTGGACGCCTTCCTCCTCAAGGCGTAAGCATATATCCAGTATGAGGAGAAAGAAGTGACCAGCTCCACCATGGTCTCACGCCACCAGGAAAGTGCCCAGACATCCAAGAACAATGAACCCTCTACATCTCGTCGGGGAAAAAGAAGATGGGAAGTTCGCCCCCGGGAGTCCCGAGACAACAAAGGACCCTCTAGCCGCTTCCATGAGTATACTCCCCTGACCGTCTCTAGGGATTAAATCCTCTCCAAATGTACTAACTTGGAGTTCAAGAAAGCAGGGGTTCGATTCCCTAAGCAGATACCGCCCAAGCTGAATGCTGATAAGTTGAAATACTACCGTTTCCACAAAAGTCACGGCCACACAACCGACGACTGCATCCACCTAAAGGATTCCGTCGAGATATTGATCAGGGACGGTCACCTGAAACAGTTTACCAAGAAGAGGGAAACTCCTCGGCAGGACGCCCAAGAGTTGAAGAAAGTCGAGGAAGAGATGCCTTCCTCGGAAGAGACAAACCTTTAGGTCGCCATGAGTGTATCGCAGCCTGAGGACTTCTATGTTCCTGAGGGGTTCGGCGCTCCCCCCTAATTCGCAGCACATAGTCCATGGGAAACTTTTCCCTCTACCATGATAATCTCTTGATGGGGCTTCAACAAAGTTACTGTGGGCTCCGTTAAAAGGAAGTTCGAGCATCTTCTCAGCACGGGCTCCAGCAGGAGTACCACGCTCGACAAAGTCTGGGGAGAGTCGGTCCTCATCTCTTTCTACCGCGAGGAACTCGACGGTGAGGCTCTTAACTCAATCATTCAGCTGCTCATGAGAGCCCAGACGGATAAATTTGTCATTCGTCGAATCTTAGTCGACCAAGGCAGCTCAGTCGACATCATGCACTCGTAGCTATTTTCCACCCTCCAGCTAGATGAGTCGCACCTAACCCCCAGGTAGCGTGCGATTTTTGTCAGTGACACAACCTCCTTATCGCCAGGTTTTCTCCTCACAATGAGGGGAGTGGGGTGCTACTTTCTGATTTCTTATTTATCCCGTGAAGCTGGAAGGGAAAGGGAAGCTATCTAAAAATAACCTTGCACACGAATGTTTAACTGAATAAACGCTTAAGAGATATTCAGGGAGTTCGGGGTCAGGATATATAATGGGGAGTTGTCAATTAACAATCCTATATGTGGTTATCCACAGGTTGTTAGCAATAGGTTCTGCTTTTATACTTGATGGTGTTTATCTGTTGATTGGGAAAGTTTCTTCTTCGGGAGATATGAGAGAGAGAGAGAGAGAGAAAGTTTTTGATGATTTTGGTGAGGTACTGGACCTAAAATTTTTTATTTGTGTGAAGTTACTAGACCTAGAGTTTTTGATTGGTATGCTCGCTAAGATTTCGCAATCTTATGCCTACGTATTCCCGTTTAAAGAAATAGGGAAATCAGAGCAATCGTAGTTCCTCATATTCTATGGTGTCATACCCCAAATTTTGACCACTAAGATTTCCCATCATTGTGCAAATCATCATAACTGTATGGAGGAACCATCTTGCCTCATTAGTCTCCCCAAAGATGGGTGAGCATCCACGGCAATCAAATTTAGGGTTTCAAGCCCTCTCAGAGCCTTAGACAAAGGATCAATCAAGTAATGACATGATCTTTAACTTGTCTAAACCTCTCAACGTCCACAAGGGATCAAAAAGGACTCCCACTCCAAGGGTGCTCCCTTCTAAGTGGATCAAGCCTCAAGATCGCCAGTATCAGCAAATTAGGGTTTTGGTCGACCAAGGCCTCCAAAGGGAAATTTTCCTCTGGGCATGAACCAAGGATCCAAAACACAACCTAATATACTCCATGGAACCTCATGGACCCATTCATCAAGTCAATTTTGCCTCAGGGGATGCATTCATCAAAAATCAGGAATTAGGGTTTCTTGACCTAGTTCACCCCTAAGTTGACTTTTGGGGCAAATCATGAACCAAGACCTCAAGACATGATTTGAGGGTCTCCAATGAACTATAGTGATCCATTTGTAACAATGGATTAATCCAAGAAGCTTGAGCAACAAGTTTCAATTTCATCTGCACCACAATTAGGGTTTTGCGGGAAAAGTCAACTGTAACTTTGACTTTTGACCAGGACATGCTCCCAAACCCTAAGACATGATTCAATATACCCTATGACACCCATGGAACATGTCCATCAAGTTTGATTTAGGTCAAGGACATGATTTCATGAAGGATTGCACAGTTTGGAATTCATCTGATAAAAAGTCAACTGTGCACAAAAGTCAACTTTGACTTTTTGAGATTTTTCACCAAAATGGATTTTTAACCCTAAAATGATGTTAATGTATGATTTGAATCATCATTCATCAAGAAAAATCAAAGAAAGTGGGATAACTTGTAAAAGGGGTAACCATAAAAACTTAGAAAAATTTCTAAGTTATGGAAAAGTTACACTAATGTGCCAACTTTGGAGGACCATAACTCCTAAACCACAAGGCCATTGTTCCCCATTCAAAGCTTGATTTGTAGATCTCATTGCCCTCTACAAAAGCTTCATACTGACCTATGTCCAAATTCCTTATGGATTTTGAGTTATGGAGTGATCAAAATCAAGAAAAGTCACTTTGTTCCAACACTTAGTGAAAATTTCACTAAGTCAGATTTTACCCTACTTTTTGCCAAATGTAGGGGGATTTTTCACTTGGATTCAAAAGAGATCAGAACCAAACATGTTCAAACAGTTGTTGTATCATGTAAGGGCTTTCCAAAATGGCCAAGAACATTACCAAATTCAATTTGAGTCATGAGATATGACATTGGCAAGTTGCCTTGCTGAAATCTGCCAAGGCAAGGCAGATTTTGCAATTTTGCTCTATTTGCCAAAATCAGCCAAATTCAAATGCTCCTATCCACTTGGACACCTCTGAGGATTGAATCTAAAGGGGACAATCACTGAGCCAAGCCTCCAAAGTCCGTGGAACAAGAAAAAGCATGTTGAACCTAGAATTGCCAAAATAGGGACAAGACTCCAATTTTGGATTGGAGCATTCAATGGAAGCATCAAGGTGGCATGGACTGAGCCCTTCTCAACTGAATTCAGTCGAGACTTATCCAAGACCAAGGGAACCAACAGCCTGTGCCCTAACCTCTAGCCATTGGCTAGAGGAGACTTGGATTTTCATTTGCCAACATTGGCCAAACCTACTCAGCAGTTGCCATTCACTATTCCTTGCAAAACAAACTTGCTCTACTATAAATAGAGCTCAATTGTGATCAATTTAAGTACACCAAAGGCCTACAACACTTGCCTTTCTCAAAATCTCTTTCTCTTGGCAAAAATGCCTTTCTTAGCAAGGTAGCTATCGGGTTTTGAGCTAGAGGGCAATTCCACTCAAACCAATCACACACACACCTCATATACATCACATATGAGCTGATCAAACACTTAAACAACGACTGGAACACTGATTTCTCAGAATCACCAGTCAATTGCTCAAGGTTTTAACCAAAATGCAGTTGAGATGCCATGAAGTGATCCAGTCAATTTCAATCAAGTCCAAGCATTCAAACACACTCCATAGGGTGTAGGGAAGCTGTTCAGATCATCACCACTCATCTGTAACACCTCCAAATCAAAAATCACATTGCACTTGCTGTCACGGCCTAGAGGTAAGCATATACTTTATCATCTCTCAATCTATGCATATTTCCTCGCACAATAATTTGGCCATATGTTCATAATCATGCATAGAATGTTTCCCCTCAATTAATTGCATTGTTTGAATCGTGTATCAAAAATCCTAGCCTTCATGCAGAAATTAGGGTTCTTGAGGATTTTTCGTGATTTCTTGTTATATGTTTAATTTAAATGAAATTAAATGCCATAGACATGATCGTGAGGTTGAAACGAGTTGATTGGTATGTGGATTGCATGATATAATCAAGTATTCAGTGAGATTGGATAGAAAATGAAAATCTGGCCAAACCCAGAACACACGCGTGTTCTTGGTGTGTTCTTGGCGCCATTTCTTTCAAATTCAAATATTTGAATTTTGTGATTTTATTTAATTGATTCAAAAATTAATTTCTCTCTGAGTTTTAATGATTTTGAGTTGATTCTTTTTTTAGTAATTCACAAAAATGTTAAAATATTTTATTTTATAAAAAAATTGAAAAAATATTATTTATTTTGTATAATTGATATTTTTGCAAAGAATTAATGTTTTAATTGTTTTAAACATTTAAAATATTTTTTCCACCTTGATTTTGCAACTTTTAATGCTTTCTAATTATTTTGTAGGTCAATACTTAATTTTTGAAGCATTAATCCAAGATCACAATTTGTTTTTCATATGTTAAACAATTTTGATCATTTTAATTGAATTTTTATTCAATTAAATACATTTTTGAAAACAAATTAGGGTTTTGGATTAATTCAACCCTCATAAATCATTTTCAAAAAACTTTTGGGCCTCTAATAGAGTGTTAGACCCAATATTTTTTTGACCAAAACCTTTTGGGCCTCAGTGTATTGTATAAGTCCCGATACCGTCAAAAACAAACGGCGCGATCGTCGTCTTTTGAAAAATAACTTGGGCCTCTCCTTGAGCTATAAGACCCATTCAAAACTTTTGGGTCTCTATTAGAGTGTAAGACCCAACCCCCTTGTACAAAAAACATTTTGGGCCTCATTCGTTGTATAAGTCCCTCTGTACATTTTCAAATAAACGACGCGATCGTCGCCAGTTTAAAATTAACCACTTGGGCCTCTCCTTAAGCTATAAGACCCATTCAAAACTTTTTGGGCCTCTAATAGAGTGTAAGACGCAATCCCCTTTTAACCAAAACCTTTTGGGCCTCACTTATTGTATAAGTCCCTCTGCGTTAAAAGGAAACCTCGGCGCGATCGCCATTTCAAACGAAAAGTCAACTGGGCCTACCCTCGTGTTATAAGCCCCACTCTTACTCTTTTAAAACTTTTTGGGCCTCTTGAGAGAGTGAAAGACCCATCCCTTTGTACATAAAACTTTTTTTTTTGGGCCTCAGTCACTTGTATAAGTCCCTCTGTACAAATTCAACAGTGCGATCACTGATAAAACCCTGGGCCTCTCCTTGAGCAGTAAGCCCCAAATCTTTCTTTTTTAAATCGCTTTCTCCTTTGATTTTGAAATATACTGTTGTTTTCAATCTTTCTTTGTTGAACAACTAACCAAACAGCATGGAAGCTCGACAACCGAGTAAGTGGTTATTGTTTTCATTTACCGCTTTCATATACATATAACTGTATTTTGGGGCTATTTCGCTGTAAGTCTTCTTTCATAAACTCATATCAACTGTTTAATAATAGTATAGATATTTAGAGTTTCCCCGACAACTACGTCTAGCATTAAGCCCGTTGATCGCTCTTAAATAGTCTAAACTAGATCCCCATAGGATTACCAGACACAGTCATCCCTCCTCTTGGGGTTAAACAATATGGAGACATGAAAGGCAACATTCTCAGTGAACCCTTTCATAGACTGTCACTCATATAAGTTGTCAAAGAAACTCAATTCCCCAGAGATGATCTTTTCTCCGTGAATCGCATCTCTTGAGTTTCTTCCAAATTCTCGGACTTTCCTGGCTTGATCTATTCTCGGTGAATGGCATGTCTTGAACTTCTCGGGGTTTGGGGACCCACAGGCTTCTTAAAAGCACTTGTCAAGAAACTCTACTCCCCAGAGATGATCTTTTCTCCGTGAATGGCATCTCTTGAGTTTCTTCCAAATTCTCGAACTTTCATGGCTTGATCTATTCTCTGTGAATAGCCTGTCTTGAATTTCTCGGGGTTTGGGGACCCATCGGCTTCTTAAAAGCATCGGCCTCCTCTTGGGCATTGTACAAGGACCCACAGGCTTCCTAAAAGCAACCCAGTCTCCTCTTGGGCTTAGTACAAGGACCCACCAGCTTCTTAGAAGTATTCACAGCCTCCTCTTAGGCTTCGTATAATGATCTCTTCCTCCGGGAATGATAGCCTTCTCTTGGGCTTCGTACAAGGACTGCTCGGCTTCTTAAAAGTTTCCAGCCTCCTCTTGGGCTTCGTACAAATTATCCCGACGACCTCCTAGAGGTATAGGAACAAAACTTAATCATCTGCATAGAACAGTTCTTTCAAAGAGTCTACTACTGTTTCTCAAAGCATAGTACAAAAGATGAAACGCTAGACATGGACAGTCTAATATCCTTGAGTCTCAAAGACATTCTCAAGTGACCCCTTCGTTAAATAGCTAGAAAATCCGTAGACTCGGACAGTCTCAATACCCTTCGGATTTCCCACTTCCTTAAAGAACAGGAGTAACCCGGATCCTCGAATCAAATCCTTGAGTACAACATTGCTCATATAAGAACTGATTTTCTCTTTCAAAATCAGTATACTGGACCTGTCACTCAACTGAAATATTCACCATAGCCTCCTCTTAGGCTTTGTATAATGATCCTTCTCTAGTGAAGTCATCCTCCTCTTGGGCTTTGTACAATGATTCTCCCCAGCGGAATCAAACAACATTTAGCCTCTCTCTCGGGCTTTGTCAGAGACACATAAGAGACTCCCTCGTTGAGTCAATCACCCTTTCGTCTCCATCTCGGGCTTCGTACGAGATACAAAAAAACTCTCTTGTTGAGTCAAATAGCCTTCATCTCGGGCTTTATACGAGATACCAAAAGACTCCATCGTCGAGTCAAAACCTTTTTAGCCTCTCTCTCGGGCTTTGTACGAGACCTATATTAGCCTCCTCTTAGGCTTTATATAAGAAAACCACTTGTTGATCCAATCAACCTTTTAGCATCAAAGTTGTGCCTCATTCACAGTACACAAACATCAACAACTCCTTCCCTTTCATCTAATCGCTGTAAGCGGCAAGCCTCTGGATCATCTACATCCATGCCACTGTCCCTCTTTTAGCATGAGAAATTCCTAAGGAAAGATAACATTGCTCTACACTGAGTTAAAGTCTTCTCCTTCAGGTTAAAATCCCCTATAAAGGAAATTATGGAATTGCCGGATTCACACATCCCGGTTAAAGTAATTCTCCTTTATAAACAGTTGTGACATACAGACCCTCTTTAGAGATGACAAATTCTCTCTAAAGTCAAACCCTTTCAGCTTCACATCTTGGGCTTCGAACAAGATACAAATAGACCCTTCAACTTCACATCTTGGGCTTTGAACAAGATACAAACTACCTTTAGCTTCACATCTTGGGCTTTGAACAAGATACAAATCACCTTTCGCTTCACGTCTTGAGCTTTGAACAAGACACCAAAAACACCCATTTCCTCCCATAGAATAGGAGGAACTACGAACACTCTGATTTCCCTGTTTCGGTAAATGGGAATACGTAGGCATAAGATTGAAAGAAAAATCTTAGCGAGCATACTAAACAAAAACCCAAAATCCCATACTCTCATGTATCTATCAAAAGCATCAGTCCTAACATCCTAATCCTTGTTCCCCGCCAGAAAATCCCAGAAAGAAAGAAAACAGTATTGGCGAAAATACAAATAACCAGTACAAGCCCCCCCCCCCCCACATTGATAGCATTCGTAACCTAACAGACCGTTGTTTAAACTCAGTATGCAAAGCAGGGTTAATTGGAGGCATCTATTTCCCTTCCTTATTCAGCTCACAATAGGATAAAAAATGAATCGACCTGTAGTAAACTCAACCGCAGAAAGCGACCAGCGCTTAAGAACCGCGTCCAAAATCGCTCGATACAGAAAAATGGCGCCCACCGTGGGGCCTGTCTTTCTTTTTCCTTCTTCCTTTTCATCTCTTGTGAGAATACCACAGATTGGGGCTTCCGCCGGGGAACCCATTTCTGTCAAGAACTTAGGATTCATAGCTTTAAAGGTCTAGGATGTTTAGGACAAATATATATACTGCTTTTCCTAATTGCTATACGTGTTTATTTTTTTGCTAATGGGAATGCATGTGATGCCGCATGTGGAAAGATTGAGTATACACTTAAGATAAGTGATGGCGACGAGGTCGACCATCAACCTCAGTGGAGGCTGACCAATGCAATCCATTCTCTCACCTAGACAATGGGCCGATTGTGATGTCTGAGAAGCTGAGGAGCCAAACCCTTTTGTAGTTCGGAAACTATCGGAAATAGTTGTCACGCAATACTACCCTCATTTGAGGCTGGTGATCTATTCTCGGTGAATGGCACTTACTCTAAGATTTCTCTACAACTCGCTGGCGATCCGCTTGTTGTTTTGCTTTCCTGGGAGGAGCTGATGATAATGAGTACAGGTACAAAAATCACCTTAGTATAAACCTTTGGGGATGGGTAGAGCCTTGACTTCATGACAACGACCCTTTTACCCCATGTTTTTTCTATGTTTTTGTGTGCTGCATTCATACATTCATTTAAAAAAACATTAAAACATTTCTCTTCTAGTCTCTTTGTTTTTCAAATTAAACTAAGACTCTGATTTCAAATATCAGAGAAAAGGATTGCACTAATGGATTTCGGTAGAAGGAGAACCCATATGTACACCTTTAAGGTTCCAAAATTAGAGGATTTGAGAAGGTTAGCAAGGATGATCACTAACCCTGAGGCCTTCAGAGCCAAGCATGGAGGTTTGCTACCACTGTTAAGAGTCCATGTGATTGAGGGAATCATGGATGTGCTCATTCAGTTCTACGATCCGGTTTATCACTGTTTCACATTCCCGGATTACTAGCTCTCACCAACGCTGGAGGAGTATTCCCATCTGATCGATTTACATATCAAAGATCGAGCTCCATTTTCTGGACTGGAAGAAATTCTAAAGAATCAGACCATTGCAAGAGCAATTCATTTGGATGAGTCTGAGGTCAGGACTCACATGACCACTAAGGATGGCATACAAGGTTTGCTAGCCCAGTTCTTGACAAAGAAATTTTGCTAGTATAGGAAACGTGACTGCTTTTGAAAGCGTCTTTGTCTTGCTCACCTACGGGTTATTTTTGTTTCCCAACATCAATAACTTCGTCGATATCAACTCCATTAAGGTTTTTCTCATTGGAAATCCTGTGCCGACTTTGCTCGCAGATGCGTATCATTCTGTACACTTGGGAAATTTGTACAGCGGATGGGAGATCACATGCTGTGCACCTTTTCTTTACAAATGGTTTATCTCTCACTTGCCCAAGTCTGCTGCTTTTTGGGATTGCAAGAGTGCCTTACGTTGGTCGCAGAAGATCATGTCCCTCACCAACTCTGATATAGATTGGTGTAATAGGATCTATGATGGAATCAGAATCATTGATCGTTGTGGAAACTTCCCCAACGTACCCCATATAGGAACTAAGGGAGGAATCAATTACCATCCAGTTCTCGTTCGTCATTAATTTGGATACCCGATGAGACACGTCCCACGGGGTGTTCATCTGGAAGGTCTTTTCTTCAAAGAAGGAGAAAATGACAGAGCACTAAAGATGGAAATAGTGCAGGCCTGGAAGCATGTTCATAAGAAAGGACGAGAGTCTCTGGGAAAACTAGACTATGTCTCGGTGGAGCCTTATCTCCATTGGGTACAAACTAGAGCTCTCAAGCTAAAAATGCCTTATCCTCGTTACGGAATTCTTTCGCCAAAGGAATCTGTCATGTACTTCATGACGGAAACGGAAAAGCTTCAGGTTACACTCAACAAAGTTCAAAAGGACAGAAGGTCTTGGAAGAACAAGTACCGCACCCTCGACATAGAGTGCATCAAAATACAGCAATTACTAAAAGAAAAAGATGCTCTAATTGAAATTTTGGAGCAACATGCTGTAGAGAATCAAGATGACCAAAGGAACTTGCTCACTCCTTTCACTTGGCAAAGGAATGACAACCCGACAACGGCCCAAGAGCCCCGGTCAAAGAAAAGGAAAAAGTCAGCACCCGATTTCTCTTCAGAGAGGACTCGGGACCCATTAGCTTAGGTTTCTGTTTTTGCACCTTGTAATCTACTGTATTTCCATTTCTGTAATCCTTTGAATTCAATAAAAAGGCTTTTCCCCACTGTTTGATATTTGCAATCTAATTGTCGAAGTTTATTTTGATTAAACCAAAAAAACAATTAATATAATCATTGCATTCATCATTCTCACATCACATATTCTTCTTCCCTACGAATCTCATGTTTGTGTCTCGGTTCTAGAGTCAAACTGTCTCATTCGTATAATACTCGGGCCAATCGTCAGAAAAAGATGGATGATCTTGAGGAAGAAAACAGAGAGTTGAAAGAAGAGATCGACGCTCTGAGAGAGGATATGAGAAAGCTTCGTAACGACATGCAAGCCATGGCAGAAGCTCAGCTACAAAGAACTGTGGTCTCAGAGATCACCTCAACGCCCATCGTGGAGAAGTATGATCCTAGGTATCAAATGCCGAAAGATCGTCCTTGGGGTATGCCTGTTAACTATATCCTGGAAGGATATGTTCCGCCGATCACTAAAGATCAGGGAATCACAACAGAAGCCGCTGGGCCTGAAGGTTACAAACTTCAGGAAAGCGAAGATGCTAGGGGCATACTGAAGACTCCTGTAGGTTACAAACTTCGGGAAATGCCAAGGTTCACCGCTGTAGTCACGGTACCACCCCCTGTGGTGCACACTGTCCCGGAAGGACAGATTCCACCGATACCTTATGGTAAAAAGGAAACTATGTTCGATAGAATGGATGAATTCCAGGAGCAGTTTCTGGAAATGCAGAAAGAACTGCAAGCCATCTGCGGTCAGGATTTATTTGCAAAGGACGCCGCAGACCTCTGCTTGGTCCCCAATGTGAAAGTCCCGCATAAGTTCCAAGTGCCCGTCTTTGAAAAATACAAGGGTAACTCTTGCCCTTAAAGCCATCTGGTGATGTACGCTCAGCGGATGTCAGCTCAAACGGAGAATCAGGACCTATTGATTCACTACTTCCAGGATAGTTTAACCGGTGCCACATTAAAATGGTACATGGGTTTAAACCGTACTACGATCAGTACATTCAGAGATCTTGGTAGTGCCTTCGTCTAACAATACAAATACAATTTGGACATGGCACCCGACAGAGATCAACTCAGATCAATGTCACAAAAGGACAAGGAAACCTTTAAGGAGTATGCTCAAAGGTGGCGTGAAATTGCCGCTCAAATTTGTCCACCTCTTGAGGAAAAAGAGATGACAAAGATCTTCTTAAAGACCTTAAGCTCATTTTACTATGACCGAATGGTTGCCAGTGCACCCAGTGATTTCACCGAAATGGTCGGCATGGGTGTACGTCTTGAGGAAGCCGTCCGAGAAGGACGTTTGGTAAAAGACACGGATCGACGAGCGGTACTAAAAAATACGGCAGTGCTCTCCCTAAGAAAAAAGAGCAAGATATTGGGAATATCTCTCACGGAAAGCAAAGGCGACGTTATCAGCCGGTAGCAGCTGTGACTCCTGCTATCAACACTGCGCCTATTCCTACGTATCAACCTCAGGTTGCGTAGAGCCAACCTGATCAGCAAAGGACACAACAGCCTCTTCAGCAGGCTCTTCCCCAATACAACAACAACCGTACAACACGGCCACCAGGATTTGATCCTATACCCATTTCGTACGCAGATCTGTTTCCATTACTGCTAGCCAAGGGGCAGATTTAGACTAAGTCCCCTTTTACTGTGCCGGAAAATCCGCCTTTTTGGTTTAAGGTGGATCAGACGTGCCCTTATCATCAAGGAGGATTAGGGCATAACATAGAGACTTGTCTCAGTTTCAAATCCGACGTGCAAATGCTTGTTAGGATCGGGGTCTTATCCTTCAAGGATACAAATCCTAATGTTCTTACGAACCCGCTGCCTCAACATGAGAAGACTGCAGTCAACCTGATTGAGAAAGAGACTAATAATGTCTATCAAATTCACGATGTACTCTTGTTGAAAACCAATCTGGTCAAGATGCATTGTAGACAGAGTGGATATGGCCATGTGCCGCCTCATAACTATCACTAGTGTGATATCTGCTCTAAAGACAATCAAGGATGTTCTGTAGTGCAAGCAGCTCTACAGGAATAGATGGATCTTGGATGGATCCAAGAGCACTGAGTTCGTGGAGTTAACATGGTTTACACGAATTCCAACATCATTCAGAACCACGATATCCGTGTAATGAATGTCAACTTGGTGGAAATACACTCCAGGCAAAGCCAGTATCATAATCTGCCGCGACACGATTACAGTTCCTGTCTGATTTGCTCGGTAAACAAACAGGGATGCTCTTTCATACAAGAGGCCCTCCAGCGTCAGATAGATCTTGGATGGATCCAAGACTACCATGATAGGAACCCTTATCAGATTAACATGGTTCAGATCTTCGATATTCGCGTGATGAATACCAGCCTGGTAGAGTTACATGCTGAACAGGTCCGACTTGGATTCCTGGTATCACATGACTATCAAAGCTGTAAAGCAGGTGGCGAAAAAGATCAAGGTTGTACCCTTGTCCAGGAGGCACTTCAGCACTTGTTAAATCACTGGTGGATGCCAATCTATATGGATGAAGATACTCAGCAAATTAGTATCAGTAACAGGAATCCTACTCGGCTCAGAGTCAGGATGTCCGATCAGTGGAAGCTAACCTAGTGAGGTTACATTGTATTCGAAGTGGGCGTGGCCAGTTGCCACCACACAATTACGACCGTTGTAGCGTCTGTTTGGAAAGTAACCAAGGGTGTTACCTTGTGAGAGCAGCTCTTCAGGGTCAGGTGGATCGTGGAGAGATTCGTCCATATTCGGGTTCTGGACCCATCAACTGGACGCCGAACTACCTTGCCGATCAAGTCGAGGATGTTGTCACAATATCTAGTCATCACAGGACCAGGGATGTTTTTGCCATCATCCCTCTACTTGACGAATCTAAGGTTACCAACCGGGAACGGATCGAGATTACTTACGATGGTCAGAAAAATCAGAGGGCTCCCGTAGTCATCTATCTGCCAGGACCACTACCGTACGAATCAGCTAAGGCAATCCCTTACAAATACGGTGCAAAAACCATTGAAAATGGAAAGGAAATATCATTACCCTCCGTCTTGAATATTACAGACATCATTCGTGTAACACGGAGTGGTAGAATCTTCAACCGAGGGGTTGGGGAACTTAACAAAGAAAAGGAACTTCAGACGGAAGCTCCTGATCTACCAGTCGGTTAATCCAGTAATCCCGACCTTTCGAAAAATAATGATGAGATGCTGAAGCTCATCCAAAGGAGTGGATACAACATTGTCGATCAACTGTTACAAACTCCTTCAAAGATCTCTGTGTTATCACTTTTACTCAGTTCAGAAGCGCATAGGGAGGCTCTACAGAAAGTCTTGGAGCAAGCTTTTGTGGAACAGGATGTAACAATCAGACAAGTCGATAGTATTGTCTCTAACATCACTTCCTGTAACGATTTGAGATTTAGTGATGGGGAATTACCCGAAGAGGGTCGCCGTCATAACATGGCGCTCAATATCACAGTTAACTGCCAGGACGATGCTTTAGCCAGCGTACTAGTAGACACAGGGTCAGCCCTGAATGTTATACCGAAGTCCACTTTGATGCAATTATCATTCAAAGGCCCTCCGATGAGAACCAGCGAGGTCGTCGTCAAAGCGTTCAACGGATCCAGAAAAGCAGTTATCGGCGAAGTTGATCTTCCCATAACTATCGGTCCTCATACTTTCCAAGTCACTTTCCAGATCATGGACATCCGAGCAACATACAGTTGTTTATTAGGAAGACCTTGGATACATCAGGCTGGAGCGGTTACTTCAACCCTCCACCAAAAGCTAAAGTACGTCAAGAACGATCAACTTGTCACGGTTTGTGGGGAACAAGCCTTGCTTGTGAGTAACTTGTCATCATCTACTGGTATAGAACCCGAGGAGGTTATTGGAACTCAGTTCCAATCACTATCGGTGAGCAAGAACAATCAGTTCAAAGAAGGAACTTCCATTTCTTCATACAACGATGCTATCAAAGCGGTCGAGAGTACCGATACAACCGGATGGGGACAGCTTGTCATTCCTTTTGACAATAAAACAAAGAAGGGTCTTGGTTTTTCTGCGACCTGTACCCGGACAGCTACAAACGATGAAAGTATTCATCCCCTTCAAAACTTCTTCCACAATGGAGGTTTTCTCCACCCAGTGTTTCAGACAATTCATGCTATCAATGAGGAAGATCCCTCTGACCCAAATATAGAATGTGTTAGTTCCTAGATTGGCTGGAATTTTGGTAAAACAAAGTATAGTCAATGTTGATGTCTAGGTGCTGATGTTACAACATTGAAGTCGTAACACTGGGCTGTGTTAAGTAATTAATTGCTGAAGCTGGATGTCTGATGTCACATAGGCGATGTTGTGACATTAGATCTGCGGAAATAATAACATCAAGTTGTGATGTTGTTAGGGTTGCGTGTTAGCTGGAATTGTGGAGAGCAAGTCGTCTCATTGGATGCGAATATCTTGGGATAGATATTTGCTGCTGCATAGGAGATCTGATGCAGATTTGTAGGAGATTTAAAAGGTTGAAGATTTAAAAAGATTTTAGGAGAGAAAATCTGTTTTAATATTCAATTTTAAATAACAAATCTGGGAGATATTGTAGCAAGTCCAAGACCTATTCAAGGAGCTATATAAAGCGCACCAGCACTAGAGAAAAACGACAAAGAAAAGGGAGCCAAAGACTGAGAGTTGTGTTGTGTCTTCGTGCATGTTTTGTAAGCCATTCGAGAGTGAATTGGCATTGTGATTTTAAGTTGTTCTTGATCAAAGCTGTGAAGCAGAATCAAGTAGTGGTATTCAAAGTGTGTAATCTTTGAAGTGTTTTAGGGATTGAGTAGTGTTCTCATATCTAAGTGGGTTCTTAGGTAGAAAGTCACTAGTAGAGATTAAGTTTAGGAGATTGTCAACTGGGCTGTTGAGTCTGTAAATTAATTCTACAAGTAGTGAATTTCATCCCTGGCTTGGTAGCCCCAGACGTAGGTAGTTTGACCGAACAGGGTGAACAATTCTTGGTGTTACTTTACTGTTATTGCTGTCCATTGTGCAGAGTGTGTTGTTGTGACATCACACCTTAACATCACACGTCTGATACCAGAATTTCAATTGGTATCAGAGCAGGCATCCTGTCTGTCTCTGGGTGAGATCTAGGGAAGTTACTTTCTGGTGTAAAGATGGACAAAGAAGTTGGAGGATTCGTCAACAGATCCCCTATTTTGGATGGATCAAATTATGATTATTGGAAGCCAAGGATGACCACCTTCTTAAAATCCTTGGACAGCTGGGCTTGGAAGGTTGTTATTAAAGAGTGGAAAGCTCCTGACGTGTGTGTAAAAGATGATGCTGGAAAAGTTAAAGAAGGCACCTCAAAGCCAAAGCCTGAAGAAGAGTGGACCAAGGAGGAAGATGAGCTCGCCCTTGGAAATTCCAAAGCTATAAATGCAATCTTCAATGGAGTGGATAAGAACATCTTCAGGTTAATCAATACCTGTGATGTTGCTAAGGAAGCTTGGGATATTTTGCAGGCTACACATGAAGGAACATCTAGAGTTAAGATGTCAAGACTTCAGCTGTTAACATCAAAATTTGAAAGCCTGAAGATGAAGGAAGATGAGACTATTCATGACTTCCACATAAGTGTTCTTGAGCTGGCCAATGCTTCTAGTGCTCTTGGAGAGAAAATGTCTGAAGAAAAGCTTGTAAGGAAGATTCTTAGATCCCCTCCTAAGAGGTACAAGATGAAGGTGACTGCTATAGAAGAAGCTCAAGACATCAGCAAGATGAGAGTAGATGAGCTAATTGGATCTCTTCAAACTTTTGAGCTTGGTTTGAATGAAGAAGAACCAGAAAAGAAGCCCAAGGATATTGCCTTGGTTTCCACTCTTGCAGAAGATAAGGAAGTCATAGATTCTCAGGAAGATTTGTCTCAAGCCATTGCAATGTTGGGAAGGAAGTTCAACAAAGTGTTAAAAAGATGGAACACTAACTACAAGCCTGGTGTCAAGAACAGTTCTTCTGACATCAGTAGGCCAAAAGATGAAGAGAAGACTGCCCAAGATAGAGGTGTTCAGTGCTTTGAATGTGAAGGGTATGGACATGTCAAGAAAGAATGTCCCACATTCTTGAAGAAGCAGAAGAAGGGCATGTCAGTTTCCTGGTCTGAATCTGATAGTGAAAGTGAAAGTGAGACAGCAAGGCATGCTAGAGCCTTAACAGGAACTGTTGTGTCTGATGATGATAGTGATGAAGAAATAACTTATGAGGAGCTAGCTTCTACTTATCGAGAGCTATGTTTAAAAAGTGATGAGATTTGTCAAGAAAACAAGTGTCACAAGCTACAGATTGCTCAGCTTGAAAATGAAAAAGATGATCAGGAAAACGAAGTGGTTCTAGTTAAGTCTCAACTGGATCAGATGACAAAATTAGTTAGGATGATGAGCAGTGGTACTGCTAATCTTGATAAGATTCTTCAGTCAGAGTAAGCTGCTGGAGATAAATCAGGCATAGGATATGTGGCTAGCACTTCAGGAACAAAGAGGGAGATGTCTCAACCTTTGTCTCAACATCAACCTAAGAGACAGGATTCTACCCAAAGAAGGCTGTTCAGCCCCAAAATGTTGAGAAAAAGGATGGTCCCCAACAGAGGAAGATGCAACCTCAAGGAGTTAGTCAGCAAACGCCTCCCCAATATCACAAGAGCTTGGAGGCTGTTGGGTCCAATCAGAACAGGTTTCATCATCAGGGTAACTGGAATGGAAATGAATTCAACAAAGCTGTGCCTTATTACTATGGAAGAAGGAAGCCTCATCACCATAGAAGACAGCCTAAGAGACAGCATCATCAGAACAGGAGAAGACAATTCAACTATGGAATAAGGAGACAACATTATGGGTGGCAGCCACAACATTATCAAAGTGGAAGAAGAGTTAACCACTTTAAAAACGACAAAGTCAGATACTTCTATTGTGGCAGGATTGGGCATATGCAGTTCTCGTGCTTCAAGCTTCACGGTTATCCTAATTCTGCTCCTCAACCCACACAAAAAGAGATAAGGCCTAAAGTGGTGAAGCAATGGATACCTAAAGTTACCAGCTTGATAGCCCACACTTCCTTGAGGGTGTCTACCAAAGATGACTGGTATTTTGACAGTGGGTGTTCAAGACACATGACTGGAGTAAAGAATCTGCTTGTTGATGTGAAACCTCAAACTTCTGGCTACGTTACATTCGGTGATGGAATCAAAGGAGAGATAAAGGGGATTGGTCAACTAAACTGTGCTAGTGCTCCCAGACTGGAGAATGTTCTTCTTGTTAAAGGACTAGCAGCAAATTTGATTAGTATTAGTCAACTTTGTGATCAAGGATTCAAAGTAGACTTCACAAAGTCTGAATGTATGGTCAAAGATGATAAAGGAGAAGTAATCATGAAGGGAGCCAGGTCGAAGGACAATTGTTATCTTTGGGTGCCATAAAACTCAGATTCCTCCACGTGTGTGCTTGCTAAAGAAGATGATGTCAAAATCTGGCATTAGAAGTTGGGACATCTTCACCTAAAGGGAATGAAGAGAATTATCTTCTCCGAGGCAGTCAGAGGGATTCCCAAACTTAGTATTGAGGAAGGAAAGGTGTGTGGAGACTAACAAAAAGGAAAGCAAACAAAGATGTTTAATCTGAAGCTTCAACATGACACCACCTCCAAGGTATTGGAACTCCTTCATATGGATTTGATGGGACCCATGCAGGTTGAAAGTCTGGGTGGAAAGAAATATGCTTATGTTGTTGTGGATGACTATTCAAGATACACCTGGGTGAATTTCATCAAAGACAAATCTGAGGTGTTTGATGTCTTCAAAGAGATCTGCCAGAGATTACAAAGATAAAAGGAGAGTAAGGTCATCAGAATAAGAAGTGATCATGGAAGAGAGTTTGAGAACAGCAAGTTTGAAGAATTTTGCTCAGCTGAAGGTATAAGTCATGAGTTTTCATCGCCTATCACGCCTCAGCAAAATGGAGTAGTTGAGAGGAATTACAGAACTATACAAGAGTCGGCTAGAGCAATGATTCATGCCAAGAAACTTCCTTCTCACTTCTGGGTTGAAGCCATGAACACTGCCTGCTACATTCACAACAGAGTTACCATAAGAAGAGGCACTTCATCCACTCTATATGAACTATGGAAGGGAAGAAAACCTAATGTTAAGTACTTCCATGTGTTTGGTAGTAGATGTTACATCCTGGAAGATAGAGAGCAGAGAAGGAAATTAGATTCCAAAAGTGATGAAGGGATATTTTTGGGGTACTCCATCAATAGAAGAGCATATCGGGTCTTAAACTCCAGGACCAAAGTAATGATGGAGTCAATCAATGTTGTGATTGATGATGAAGAGAAGCATGAAGTTGAGGATGTCATAGAAGATGTTGGAACAACAGCTGATGAAGTTTCTGTAGAAGTTGAAGAAAGAAATCCATCTCCTGGTGCTGCTGATACTGAGCCTGAGCAACCTCAGAAGGATCCTTCTATCAGAATTCAGAAGGATCATCCTAAGGAGCTAATTATAGGTGATCCACATTCTGGAGTAAGGACTAGGTCCAGAGAAATCATAGCTAGCTCGTGCTTCGTATCCAAAATTGAGCCTAAAAATGTCAAGGAAGCTCTGACAGATGAGTTTTGGATAAATGCTATGCAAGAAGAACTAGAGCAGTTCAGAAGAAATGAAGTCTGGGATCTTGTGCCAAGACCAGAAGGGGTGAATGTTATTGGAACAAAGTGGATCTACAAAAACAAGTCAGACGAGCTTGGAGTGGTTACAAGAAACAAAGCGATACTTGTTGCACAAGGATATACTCAAGTTGAGGGAGTTGACTTTGATGAGACGTTTGCTCCAGTGGCGAGATTAGAATCCATCAGACTACTCTTGGGTATGGCTTGTAACCTAAGATTCAAGCTGTTCCAAATGGATGTGAAGAGTGCTTTTCTAATTGGCTATCTGAATGAAGAAGTCTATGTAGATCAACCTAAAGGATTCACTGATCCAAACTTCCCCAATCATGTGTTCAAACTGAGGAAAGCACTGTATGGCTTAAAACAAGCTCCAAGTGCCTGGTATGAGAGGTTGACAAAATTCTTAGTAGCAAATGGGTATAGAAAAGGAGGAATTGACAAAACTTTGGTTGTCAAGGAAGAAGGCGGAAAATTAATGGTTGCCCAAATTTATGTGGATGATATTGTATTTGGGGGGATGTCAGATGCTATTGTAAAACAGTTTGTTCAACAAATGCAATCAGAATTTGAAATGAGTTTGGTTGGAGAACTTAGCTACTTCCTTGGATTACAAGTCAGACAAATGGAAGATTCTATCTTTATTTCTAAAAGCAAATATGCTAAGAGCATAGTAAAGAAATTTGGTCTGGAAAATGCCAATCACAAAAGGACACCTGCTCCCACCCATTTGAAGCTATCCAAGGATGAGAATGGAGTAAGTGTGGACCACAGCTTGTACAGAAGTATGATTGGGAGTTTACTGTATCTCACAGCAAGCAGACCTGATATTTCCTTTGCTGTTGGAGTGTGTGCTTGATATCAATCTAATCCTAAGGTGAGTCACTTGAATCAAGTGAAGAGGATTCTGAAATATGTGAATGGCACAAGTGACTATGGGATGCTATATAGCCATGAATCTGGGACTGATTTAAAAGGATATTGTGATGCTGATTGGGCTGGAAGTACAGATGATAGAAAAAGCACTTCAGGAGGGTGTTTCTTTCTAGGAAACAATATGATTTCCTGGTTCAGCAAGAAGCAGAATTGTGTATCTCTCTCAACTGCTGAAGCGGAGTATATAGCAGCAGGAAGTAGTTGTTCTCAGCTAGTTTGGATGAAGCAGATGTTGAGTGAATACAATGTTAAACAAGATGTTATGACACTATACTGCGATAATCTGAGTGCAATTAATATATCTAAAAATCCTATATAGCATAGTAGGACAAAGCACATAGACATAAGGCATCACTTCATAAGGGATCTGGTTGAAGACAAAATTGTTACCTTGGAGCATGTAGCCACAGATAACCAGCTGGCTGACATATTCACTAAAGCCTTAGATGCAAACCAATTTGAAAGGTTAAGAAGCAAATTGGAAATCTGCATTTATGAAGACTAAATCTGCTAGAAAGGGTTGTGGGCAGTTGGAGTTTTTCTGAATTTGTGTCGTCAACTGTCAGGTGAAGGTTGCCTAATTGTGGCTAAAAAGGGGGAGAAAATAGCCAAGAGAGTCTATAATGTGATATTAAGGGGGAGATAAATTTAAATTGATGCTGCTAAAAGTAAAAGGTGAAAAGTGCTGATGCAGATATTAAGGGGGAGTTTTGACTGAGCTAGTGAAGATATCATAGCATTTGAAGAGTGCAGTCAAGCAGACATCAAGGGGGAGAGAAGTGCTGCACATTGTGAGCTACTGAATAGCTGTGATGCTGGCTCATATTTTAGAAGGGGAGCACCAATTGGCTGTTGTCAATAATGAAGATGGTGCTGCAGCAGATTAAATGATGAAGACTATGAAAATTGTCAAACTGTTGCTGATGAGAGTTTCAAAATGATTTGTTGATTGAAGTTTTTCCGCTGCGGAAGTCTCTGAAGGTGCAGAGTGCAAAGATTGTTTTAGCCAAAATTAGCCAAAGGGGGAGATTGTTAGTTCCTGGATTGGCTGGAATTTTGGTAAAACAAAGTATAGTCAATGTTGATGTCTAGGTGCTGATGTTGCAACATTGAAGTCTTAACACTAGGCTGTGTTAAGTAATTAATTACTGAAGCTGGATGTCTGATGTCACATAGGCGATGTTGTGACATTAAATCTGCAGAATTAATAACATCAGGTTGTGATGTTGTTAGGGTTGCGTGTTAGCTGGATTGTGGAGAGCAAGCTGTCTCATTGGATGCGAATATCTTGGGATAGATATTTGCTGCTGCATAGGAGATCTGATGCAGATTTGTAGGAGATTTAAAAGGTTGAAGATTTAAAAAGATTTTAGGAGAGAAAATCTGTTTTAATATTCAGTTTTAAATAACAAATCTGGGAGATATTGTAGCAAGTCCAAGACCTATTCAAGGAGCTATATAAAGCGCACCAGCACTAGAGAAAAGCGACAAAGAAAAGGGAGCCAAAGACTGAGAGTCGTGTTGTGTCTTCGTGCATGTTTTGTAAGCCATTCGAGAGTGAATTGGCATTGTGATTTTAAGTTGTTCTTGATCAAAGCTATGAAGCAGAATCAAGTAGTGGTATTCAAAGTGTGTAATCTTTGAAGTGTTTTAGGGATTGAGTAGTGTTCTCATATCTAAGTGGGTTCTTAGGTAGAAAGTCACTAGTAGAGATTAAGTTTAGGAGATTGTCAACTGGGCTGTTGAGTCTGTAAATTAATTCTACAAGTAGTGAATTTCATCCCTGGCTTGGTAGCCCCCAGACGTAGGTAGTTTGACCGAACTGGGTGAACAATTCTTGGTGTTACTTTACTGTTATTGTTGTCCATTGTGCAGAGTGTGTTGTTGTGACATCACACCTTAACATCACACGTCTGATACCAGAATTTCAGAATGGAAGTCCTATCTTAACGAGGACGGTTATATGTCTCAGGAAGAGGTGCCTACGCCATTTTGCTATCCCGCACAGAGCCCGAGATTTATACCAAGGTCAGACGTCGAAACGATATATGGAGATTGTGATCCGAAAGGATACCGTGCTCCGCCAAATTCATTAGAGGAGGACACTTTGATGAAAGACCAATTTGACTACAACTACTATGGCCCAATGGATGGTCTGCCAATGTGGCAACCTTATCCAGGAAACTTGGGGCAAGAGAGTCAGCCGAACAATGAAAATCTGCTGACCGTCATTCAACAGAATACCTGTGTCCCCACCATGTCATGGGATCAACACTCATGTCATTCAGAAGCTACTCAACATGACAATGAATTTGCAACATTTGCAGGACTTGAATTCATCAACTATGCTTTTCCCGAGGTCAACATCATCGAGATGGATGACTCCTCCAGTTCCAAAGAAGTGTGGGGTACCTTGGGACTACCAAGTGGAAAATACGACTTTATGGTCAAGTACACTGCTCCCGAAAGCTCTCGTATCAGACTCGAAGATATCCAGCCAACTGGATGGGGAGATAAGCTGAGAGCACAAATACTATGCAAAATACAACTGAGGAATTCTCCTACGACAATTCTTCCTGGGAGACAGACTCCAATGATCCTGCTCCACCAGAAATCAGCGTCATTTCTGAAGACAAATCAAGGAAGGTGCCAGACTTTGTGATTCACCGAGGAGTTCGCCGCCAATGGGTTGCTGTCGAGGTTCCGAGGGTCGTGCATCAGTCAAAGTAATTGTTGTCTTTTAACCTTTCACCCCGCCCAAGTGAAACGGATGTTTTGATAGGGCTGGCTTTCTGTAAATTTCCTCTTCGCTTTGCCCAAAGCGACAGAGTTTTGTTTTATAGGGCTGTAGTTTCAAGGATCGACTTGTTCATAAATAAAAAACGTCGTTCTGTAATTTCTACATTAATTGCTGTTTTCTCTTTTTGCTTTTCTCAGAAAATGGTAATCCTAAAAAAAAATAATTCAATAATAAAAAAACAAGCAGTAATAAAAGAAATACACTGCACATACTTGCATTTTCTCTATCTCTTCTAAACACGAATCATCACGTCACGCAGATTGCTTGTTTTAAACCCCCGTTGAAACATACGATCCGATGCCTTCACCCAACTTTGAGTTCCCGATATTTGGGGCTGAAGAAGAAGTTGACAACGAAATTCCAGAAGAGATCTCCCAATTACTTAGACAAGAGAAAAGGTCCATTGAAACTTACAAAGAACCGTTGGAAACGGTAAACTTGGGTTCAGAAAAAGAGAGAAAAGAAATCAGGATAGGGGCACTGCTCAGTCCAACTGCCAAAGAGAGTTTGATAAAACTTCTCAAAGAATTCCCCGATGTATTCGCTTGGTCCTATCAGGATATGCCAGGGTTGGATACCAGCATCGTGGAACATCACTTACCATTGAGATCGGAATGTCCGCCAGTAAAGCAGAGGTTGAGACGGACTCACCCGGACATGGCCATCAAAATCAAAGAGGAGGTAAAGAAATAGATTGACGCAGGTTTCCTCGCCACATCAGAATATCCTCAATGGTTAGCCAACATCGTACCCGTTCCCAAAAAGGACGGAAAGGTCAGAATGTGTGTTGATTACAGGGATCTGAACAAGGCTAGTCCAAAGGACGACTTTCCTTTACCACACATTGACATGCTGGTAGATAGCATAGCAAAGTTCAAAGTTTTCTCCTTCATGGATGGATTCTCAGGCTATAACCAAATCAAAATGGCGCCGAAAGACATGGAGAAAACTTCGTTCATCACCCCATGGGGTACCTATTGTTACAAGGTAATGCCGTTCGGTTTGAAGAACGCTGGGGCAACCTATCAAAGGGCCATGACTACTCTGTTTCATGACATGATACACAAAGAAATCGAGGTATATGTTGATGATATGATTGCAAAATCAAAAACAGAGAGTGAGCACGTTGAACATCTGTCAAAATTGTTCGAACGTTTAAGAAAATTCAAGCTCCGCTTGAATCCTAACAAGTGCACCTTCGGTGTCCATTCAGGGAAACTACTAGGGTTCATCGTCAGCCAGAAAGGAATTGAGGTTGATCCTGACAAGGTCAAGGCCATTCGAGAAATGCCTTCTCCGAAAACTGAAAAACAAGTCAGAGGATTCCTGGGACGTTTGAACTACAACTCTAGATTCATATTCCTTATGACCGCGACCTGCGCGCCGATTTTCAAATCACTAAAAAAGAACCAGGATTGCGTTTGGACAGAAGATTGCCAAACTGCCTTCAACAGTATCAAGAAATACTTGTTTAACCCACCAATTCTATCACCTCCAGTGGAAGGAAGACCACTGATCATTTACCTCACAGTTCTAGAAGACTCAATGGGGTGTGTACTTGGCCAACAAGACGAAACTAAAAGGAAAGAGTCTGCCATTTACTATTTGAGCAAGAAATTTACCGACTGCGAAACTCGGTACACGATGCTCGAGAAAACTTGTTGTGTTTTGGCTTGGGCAGCCAAACGTCTGCGCCAGTACATGATTCGTCATACTACTTGGTTGGTCTCCGAAATGGATCAAATCAAGTATGTATTTGAAAAACCTGCTCTCACGGGAAGGATTGCCCGTTGGCAGATGTTGTTATCAGAATATGACATAGAGTACCACACTCAGAAAGCCGTTAAGGGAAGTATTTTAGCCGATCATTTGGCTCATCAACCGATTGACGATCAAGAATCAGTCGGGTTTGACTACCCAGACGAAGATGTCATGTATCTAAAAATGAAAGATTGCGATGAACCGTTACCCAGTGAAGGGCCAGAACCAGGTTCCCAATGGGGACTTATCTTTGACGGAGCAGTTAATCATTATGGAAACGGAATTGGGGCAATAATTGTTACCCCTCAGGGTACCCACAATCCTTTCACCGCTCGACTTACGTTCAAATGTACGAACAACGAGGCCGAATAAGAAGCTTGTATCATGGGTCTCAAGGAAGCAATTGATTTAAGGATAAAAAACTTGGACGCATACGGCGACTCAGCCTTGGTTATCAATCAGATAAAAGGAGATTGGAACACATACCAATCAGGACTGATTCCTTACAAAGACTACGCAAGAAAGTTGCTACCTTTCTTCAACAGAGTCGAGTTTCACCACATCCCTCGTGATGAGAATCACATGGCTGATGCATTAGTCACCCTATCTTCCATGATTAGTGTATGTCAATGGAATGACATACCTAAGATCGACATCATGCGCCTTGAAAGGCCCGCTTACGTCTTCACGATCAAAGCAGTCATAGACGACAAACCTTGGTATCACGATATCAGATGCTTCCTTCAGAAACAAGAGTACCCATCTGGGGCACTCAAAAAAGACAGAAAAACCCTCAGAAGATTGGCTAGAAACTTCTTCCTGAGCGGTGACACTCTCTATAAGAGAAATTTTGACATGGTCTTGCTCCGATGCGTAGACAGACCAAAAGCAGACATGGTTATGAAATAAATTCATGAAGGATCCTTTGGCACTCATGCCAACGGACACACAATGGCGAGAAAAATTCTTAGAGCAGGGTACTATTGGTTGACAATGGAATTCGACTGCTACAAGTACATGAGGAGGTGTCACAAGTGTCAGATATACTCCGACAAAATTCATGTACCGCCATCACATCGCAAAGTTCTCTCTTCCCCATGGCCATTCTCGATATGGGGAATCGACATGATTGGCATGATCGAACCTAAGGCTTCAAACGGACATCGGTTCATCTTGGTAGCCATTGATTACTTCACCAAGTGGGTCAAAGCAGCGTCATTCGCCAATGTAACCCGACAAGTGGTGGTCCGATTTATCAAAAACAATATCATCTGCTTTTATGGTGTTCCAAGCGAGATCATTACCGATAATGGATCCAACTTGAACAACAAGATGATGAAAGAGTTGTGCGCAGAGTTCAAGATTAAACACCATAACTCATCTCCCTACCGACCCCAGATGAACGGAGCGGTAGAAGCGGCTAACAAGGACATCAAGAGGATCGTTCAAAAGATGGTTGTAACCTATAAAGACTGGAATGAGATGCTACCCTTTGCTCTTCACGGTTATCGAACATCTGTCCGCACTTCAACAGGGGCTACCCCTTTCTCTCTAGTATATGGAATGGAAGCAGTGCTTCCCATAGAAGTAGAGATCCCATCATTTCGAGTATTGATGGAAGCTAAGCTCACCGAAGCTGAATGGTGTCAAAGCCGACACGACGAACTGAATCTGATCGAAGAAAAGAGAATAACGGCACTATGCCACGGTCAGTTGTATCAACAGAGAATGAAGAGGGCGTTTGACAAAAAGGTCCGACCTCGCATCTTCAGGAAAGAGACCTTGTGCTCAAGAAGATACAATCATTTCTCACTGATTCCCGGGGCAAGTGGACTCTGAACTATGACGGCCCCTATGTGGGCAAGAAAGCTTTCTCAGGCGGCGCCTTGAGACTTGCAACCATGGACGGAGAGGAATTTGCCTACCCCACAAACGTCGATGTAGTCAAGAAATACTTCGCCTAAACTAAAAAAAAAATGTGTGTCTCGGTGGATTGAAAACCCGAAAGGGTGGTCCAGGAAAAAATTAGAGACATGAAAAAAAATCATCCCGGTGGATTGGAAACATCATAGTACAATCCAGGAAAAAATTAGGGATAACGACAAGTAACTATGTTCAACAGAGGCGAATCCCTCAGCAGCAACAGTTACATCATCCATCAGAGGAAAAATCCAGTCAAGGTCATCTTCGACAGAAGCTCAGGATGCCCAAAATTCGAAGTTGGTAGAAGGATGGTGGTTGTTATGTTTCAACGTAGCCCTTTTCCTTGTAAATTACCATTTTCTAACTTTGTATACACTCTTTGGAATCACGCGCTTGGCTAATTTCCACCCTTTTCCTTGTGCTTTTGTTTGCAATTCTTACTTGTTAAAACTTTTTCGGCTTTTTAATAAAGACGACAATTTCTTTTGACTGTTGAACATTAAAAGAACATCAACCGCTTCTCCAAAAGTAAGCGAACCTCAAAGTGCAGAATCAAAGTACTCCTTCTACGCCAGTACGCCTGAATGAAGGGATAGACTGTGTCAGAGACCTTGTTTCGTATGACACGCCACGGCCGAGTTCTCATCTCCTAAGCCCGACCAACATAGCTCCCAACAGGGACTATCTTTCCTAAGCAAGGTGGAATTGCTATCTTGAACCAGCGATACTTCTTCGCCCCGTGATGGCCGAGTATCCAGTCATGTTCACCCGTCAGTTTGTATGTCGCATCAGTTTTGTCAGCATAAACATACATACATCATGCATTATTGATTTGCATTCACATTTCATATTGTATCACTATCACTCTAGTCGGTCTTGTCCCCTAGTGATAGAAGCTCTCTCAATCGAGTTGTCAATTCTTTCCTTGTCAGGAAGTGAATCATCTGAACAATCTCTCTCCTCCAATTTATTTCTGGAAGGAAGTTGGCCCTTGACCACTTTGATAACTTGAACCTCTGAAAAACCAGAGGAACCTTCAGTCAGCATCACTCTTCGCCATTGAAGATGATATCCTTGCTTTCCCGGATTAAGGAAAATCCACAGAGAAAGCCTCGTAATCAGAGATTCGGCGGCACGCCAGTTTCGCTCCGAAAAGATTGCTGATGAAAAGGTCATCGGCACCTCAAAATTGGACCCCATCATATGGCATTTCTCTGGGAAGATCCCGAGAAAAGTATGATGTAAGAACCCAAGCGACAACAGTCTCTCAAGAGGCTTGCTTTCCCCAGTAGAAACAAATGGCGTCTCCAACAGAGAAGTTTGTGCAACTCTACAACTCAGACGACTGGGTCCCCCAGCGAGTCTGACATCAAAAAAATTTCCGTCAAATGGTATCTCCCCAGGAAAATTCGGCGAGAAGTTTGAGGAAAACCGCTACGAATAGCATCCCTTGTCAATAAAGTTTATTGACAAAAGAAACTGAGACCAGTTCCTTGGTAAGAAACCAGGATCGAGGGGAAGTTTAAATCAGAAACTAAGACCAGTTCCTTGGTAGGAAACCAGGATCGAGGGGAAGTTTAAATCAGAAACTAAAACCAGTTCCTTGGTAGGTAACCAAGAACGAGGGGAGGTTGACAAAATAAAACTGAGACGAGTTCCTTGGCTGAAGACCAGGATCGAGGGGAAGTTTACCTTTTCTAAGCATCATTGCTTAGCAAAAGAAGATGAATGCGCAAGATGCCATTCATAGCCGTCAAAATTTCAGATATTCCGATATTTAATCCTCTTGCACCCCGAATGCCCGAATACCTTCGTCATTCACACCTTCGGGTCCAAGAAGATTAAATAGGGGCATCTGTCATACCCCAAATTTTGACCACTAAGATTTCCCATCATTGTGCAAATCATCATCACAGTATGGAGGAACCATCTTGCCTCATTAGTCTCCCCAAAGATGGGTGAGCATCCACTGCAATCAAATTTAGGGTTTCAAGCTCTCTCAGAGCCTTAGACAAAGGATCAATCAAGGAATGACATGAGCTTCAACTTGTCTAAACCTCTCAACATCCACAAGGGATAAAAAAGGACTCCCACTCCAAGGGTGCTCCCTTCTAAGTGGATTAAGCCTCAAGATCGCCAGTATAACCAAATTAGGGTTTTGGTCGACCAGGGCCTCCAAAGGGAAATTGACCTCAAGGGATGCATACATCAAAAATCAGGAATTAAGGTTTCTTGACCTAATTCACCCCTAAGTTGACTTTTGGGGAAAATCATGAACCAAGACCTCAAGACATGATTTGTGGGTCTCCAATGAACTATATTGATCCATTTGGAACAATGGATTAATCCAAGAAGCTTGAGCAACAAGTCTCAATTTCATCTGCACCACAATTAGGGTTTTGCGGGAAAAGTCAACTGTAACTTTGACTTTTGACCAGGACATGCTCCCAAACCCTAAGACATGATTCAATATACCCTATGACACCCATGGAACATGTCCATCAAGTTTGATTTAGGTCAAGGACATGATTTCATGAAGGATTGCACAGTTTGGAATTCATCTGATAAAAAGTCAACTGTGCACAAAAGTCAACTTTGACTTTTTGAGATTTTTCACCAAAATGGATTTTTAACCCTAAAATGATGTTAATATATGATTTGAATCATCATTCATCAAGAAAAATCAAAGAAAGTGGGATAACTTGTAAAAGGGGTAACCATAAAAACTTAGAAAAATTTCTAAGTTATGGAAAAGTTACACTAATGTGCCAACTTTGGAGGACCATAACTCCTAAACCACAAGGCCATTGTTCCCCATTCAAAGCTTGATTTGTATATCTCATTGCCCTCTACAAAAGCTTCATACTGACCTATGTCCAAATTCCTCATGGATTTTGAGTTATGGAGTGATCAAAATCAAGAAAAGTCACTTTGTTCCAACACTTAGTGAAAATTTCACTAAGTCAGATTTTACCCTACTTTTTGCCAAATGTAGGGGGATTTTTCACTTGGATTCAAAAGAGATCATAACTAAACATGTTCAAACAGTTGTTGTATCATGTAAGGGCTTTCCAAAATGGCCAAGAACATTACCAAATTCAATTTAAGTCATGAGATATGACATTGGCAAGTTGCCTTGCTGAAATCTTCCAAGGCAAGGCAGATTTTGCAATTTTGCTCTATTTGCCAAAATCAGCCAAATTCAAATGCTCCTATCCACTTGGACACCTCTGAGGATTGAATCTAAAGGGGACAATCACTGAGCCAAGCCTCCAAAGTCCTTGGAACAAGAAAAAGCATGTTGAACCTAGAATTGCCAAAATAGGGACAAGACTCCAATTTTGGATTGGAGCATTCAATGGAAGCATCAAGGTGGAATGGACTGAGCCCTTCTCAACTGAATTCAGTCAAGACTTATCCAAGACCAAGGGAACCAGCAGCCTGTGCCCTAATCTCTAGTCAATGGCTAGAGGAGACTTAGATTTTCATTTGCCAACATTGGCCAAACCTACTCAGCAGTTTCCATTCACTATTCCTTGCAAAACAAACTTGCTTTACTATAAATAGAGCTCAATTGTGATTAGTTTAAGTACACCAAAGGCCTACAACACTTGCCTTTCTCAAAATCTCTTTCTCTTGGCAAAAATGCATTTCTTAGCAAGGTAGCTATCGGGTTTTGAGCTAGAGGGCAATTCCACTCAAACCAATCACACACACACCTCATATATATCACATATGAGTTGATCAAACACTTAAACAACAACTGGAACACTGATTTCTCAGAATCACCAGTCAATTGCTCAAGGTTTTAACCAAAATGCAGTTGAGATGCCATGAAGTGATCCAGCCAATTTCAATCAAGTCCAAGCATTCAAACACACTCCATAGGGTGTACGGAAGCTGTTCAGATCATCACCACTCATCTGGAACACCTCCAAATCAAAAATCACATTGCACTTGCTGTCACGACCTAGAGGTAAGCATATACTTAATCATCTCTCAATCTATGCATATTTCCTCGCACAATAATTTGGCCATATGTTCATAATCATGCATAGAATGTTTCCCCTCAATTAATTGCATTGTTTGAATCGTGTATCAAAAATCCTAGCCTTCATGCAAAAATTAGGGTTCTTGAGGATTTTTCGTGATTTCTTGTTATATGTTTAATTTAAATGAAATTAAATGCCATAGACATGATCGTGAGGTTGAAACGAGTTGATTGGTATGTGGATTGCATGATATAATCAAGTATTCAGTGAGATTGGATAGAAAATGCAAATCTGGCCAAACCCAGAACACGCGCGTGTTCTTGGTGTGTTCTTGGCGCCATTTCTTTCAAATTCAAATATTTGAATTTTGTGATTTTATTTAATTGATTTAAAAATTAATTTCTCTCTGAGTTTTAATAATTTTGAGTTGATTCTTTATTTAATAATTCACAAAAATGTTAAAATATTTTATTTTATCAAAAAATCCCAAAAATATTATTTATTTTGTATAATTGATATTTTTGCAAAGAATTAATGTTTTAATTGTTTTTAACATTTAAAATATTTTTTCCACCTTGATTTTGCAACTTTTAATGCTTTCTAATTATTTTGTAGGTCAATACTTAATTTTTAAAGCATTAATCCAAGATCACAATTTGTTTTTCATATGTTAAACAATTTTGATCATTTTAATTGAATTTTTATTCAATTAAATACATTTTTGAAAACAAATTAGGGTTTTGGATTAATTCAACCCTCATAAATCATTTTCAAAAAACTTTTGGGCCGCTAATAGAGTGTAAGACCCAATCTTTTTTTGACCAAAACCTTTTGGGCCTCAGAGTATTGTATAAGTCCCGATACCGTAAAAAACAAACGGCGCGATCGTCGCCTTTTGAAAAATAACTTGGGCCTCTCCTTGAGCTATAAGACCCATTCAAAACTTTTGGGCCTCTATTAGAGTGTAAGACCCAACCCCCTTGTACAGAAAACATTTTGGGCCTCATTCGTTGTATAAGTCCCTCTGTACATTTTCAAATAAACGACGCGATCGTCGCCAGTTTAAAATTAACCACTTGGGCCTCTCCTTGAGCTATAAGACCCATTCAAAACTTTTTGGGCCTCTAATAGAGTGTAAGACCCAATCCCCTTTTAACCAAAACCTTTTGGGCCTCACCTATTGTATAAGTCCCTCTGCGTTAAAAGGAAACCTCGACGCGATCACCATTTTAAATGAAAAGTCAACTGAGCCTACCCTCGTGTTATAAGCCCCACTCTCACTCTTTTAAAACTTTTTGGGCCTCTTGAGAGAGTGTAAGACCCATCCCTTTGTACAGAAAACATTTTTTTTGGGCCCCAGTCACTTGTATAAGTCCCTCTGTACAAATTCAACAGTGCGATCACTGATAAAACCCTGGGCCTCTCCTTGAGCAGTAAGCCCCAAATCTTTCTTTTTCAAATCGCTTTCTCCTTTGATTTTGAAATATACTATTGTTTTCAATCTTTCTTTGTTGAACTACTAACCAAACAGCATGGAAGCTCTACAACCGAGTAAGTGGTTATTGTTTTCATTTACCGCTTTCATATACATATAACTGTATTGTGGGGCTGTTTTGCTGTAAGTCTTCTTTCATAAACTCATATCAACTGTGTAATAATAGTATAGATATTTAGAGTTTCCCTGGCAACTACGTCTAGCATTAAGCCCGTTGATCGCTCTTAAATAGTCTAAACTAGATCCCCATAGGATTACCAAACACAGTCTTCCCTCCTCTTGGGGTTAAACAATATGGAGACTTGAAAGGCAGCATTCTCGGTGAACCCTTTCATAAACTGTCACTCATAGAATTTGTCAAAGAAACTCTATTCCCCAGAGATGATCTTTTCTCCATGAATGGCATCTCTTGAGTTTCTTCTAAATTCTCGGACTTTCCTGCCTTGATCTATTCTCGGTGAATGGCATGTCTTGAACTTCTCGGGGTTTGGGGACCCACAGGCTTCTTAAAAGCACTTGTCAAGAAACTCTACTCCCCAGAGATGATCTTTTCTCCGTGAATGGCATCTCTTGAGTTTCTTCCAAATTCTAGAAACTTTCCTGGCTTGATCTATTCTTTGTGAATAGCCTGTCTTGAGTTTCTCGGGGTTTGGGGACCCATCGACTTCTTAAAAGCATCGGCCTCCTCTTGGGCATTGTACAAGGACCCACAGGCTTCCTAAAAGCAACCCAGCCTCTTGTTGGGCTTAGTACAAGGACCCGCCGGCTTCCTAGAAGTATTCACAGCCTCCTCTTAGGCTTCGTATAATGATCTCTTCCTCCGGGAATGATAGCCTTCTCTTGGGCTTCGTACAAGGACCGCTCGGCTTCTTAAAAGTTTCCAGCCTCCTCTTGGGCTTCGTATAAATTGTCCCGACGACCTCCTAGAGGTATAGGAACAGAACTTAATCATCTGCATAGAACAGTCCTTTCAAAGAGTCTACTACTGTTTCTCAAAGCATAGTACAAAAGATGAAACGCTAGACATGGACAGTCTAATATCCTTGAGTCTCAAAGACATTCTCAAGTTACCCCTTTGTTAAATAGGAAGAAAACCCGTAGACTCGGACAGTCTCAATACCCTTCGGATTTCCCACTTCCTTAAAGAACAGGAGTAACCCGGATCCTCGAATCAAATCCTTGAGTACAACATTGCTCATATAAGAACTGATTTTCTCTTTCAAAATCAGTATACTGGACCTGTCACTCAACTGAAATAGTCACCATAGCCTCCTCTTAGGCTTTGTATAATGATCCTTCTCCAGTGAAGTCAGCCTTCTCTTGGGCTTTGTACAATGATTCTCCCCAGCGGAATCAAACACCATTTAGCCTCTCTCTCGGGCTTTGTACGAGACACATAAGAGACTCCCTCGTTGAGTCAATCACCCTTTCGCCTCCATCTCGGGCTTCGTACGAGATACAAAAAAACTCTCTTGTTGAGTAAATAGCCTTCATCTCGGGCTTTATACGAGATACCAAAAGGCTCCATCGTCGAGTCAAAACCTTTTTAGCCTCTCTCTCGGGGTTTGTACGAGACATATATTAGCCTTCTCTTAGGCTTTATATAAGAAAACCACCGGTTGATCCAATCAACCTTTTAGCATCAAAGGTGTGCCTCGTTCACAGTACACAAACATCAACAACTCCTTCCCCTTCATCTAATCGCTGTAAGTGGCAAGCCTCTGGATCATCTACATCCATGCCACTGTCCCTTTTTTAGCATGAGAAATTCCTAAGGAAAGATGGCATTGCTCTACACTGAGTTAAAGTCTTCTCCTTCATGTTAAAATCCCCTATAAAGGAAATTATGGCATTGTCGGATTCACACATCCCGGTTAAAGTAATTCTCCTTTATAAACAGTTGTGACATACAGACCCTCTTTAGAAATGACAAATTCTCTCTAAAGTCAAACCCTTTCAGCTTCACATCTTGGGCTTCGAACAAGATACAAATTGACCCTTCAGCTTCACATCTTGGGCTTTGAACAAGATACAAACTACCTTCAACTTCACATGTTGGGCTTTGAACTTGATACAAATCACCTTTTGCCTCACGTCTTGGGCTTTGAACAAGACACCAAAAACACCCATTTCCTCCCATAGAATATGAGGAACTACGAACGCTCTGATTTCCCTGTTTCGGTAAACGGGAATACGTAGGCATAAGATTGAAAGAAAAATTTTAGCGAGCATACTAAACAAAAACCCAAAATCCCATACTCTCATGTATCTATCAAAAGCATCAGTCTAACATCCTAATCCTTGTTCCCCGCCAGAAAATCCCAAAAAGAAAGAAAATAGTATTGGCGAAAATACAAATAACCAGTAAAAGGGCACCCCCACATTGATAGCATTCGTAACCTAACAGACCGCTGTTTAAACTCAGTATGCAAAGCAGGGTTAATTGGAGACATCTATTTCCTTTCCTTATTCAACTCACAATAGGATAAAAAATGAATCGACCTGTAGTAAACTCAACCGCAGAGAGCGACCAGCGCTTAAGAACCGTGTCCAAAATCGCTCACTACATATGGGAGGAAAAGATGTTTTGGTGTCTTGTTCAAAGCCCAAGATTAAAGCTAAAGGTTATTTGTGTCTTGTTCAAAGCCCAAGATTGAAGCTAAAAGGTTTGACTGAGAGAGAATTTTTTATCTCTAAAGGGAGACATCTCACCTGTTTATCACAGTTGTTGGGTAACTATTTATAAAGGAGGATTACTTTAACTGGGATATAAGAATCCAGCAATGCCATAATTTCCTTTATGAGGGATGTTATCCTGAAGGAGAAAACTTTAATTCGGTATTGAGCAATGTCATTTTTCCTTATGAATCTTCCATGCTAAGAGAGGGACATTGGCGTGGATGTAAATAATCCATAGGCTTGCCGCTTACAGCAATAAGACGAAAAGATGAAGTTTACCAGGATAAGAGATGGATGACAACTTAGATATTTGAATCAACAAGTGTGCCACTTGTCGCTCCCGGGATTTTCATCCTGGTACAAACGCGAAAGTGGCACCGAACAGAGTCGCCAGCAATGTGTATTTATCCCATGAGAGGGAAAGGAAACACTGCGTAAACCTGAAGGAAGGAAAGAGCATGGTCTTGCGACCAAGATAAAGGGTAAGGGAGTCGGTTACGCGAGAGGAAGGTATTAGCACCCCCTCACGTCCATCGTACCCGATGGGATCCACGCTTGCTTGCTTCAATCAAAAGGGTGTAAGAAAAGGATACTGGAAAAGGAACTGAAAAAGGAAGGAGAAAGAATGGAAAAGGAACGAGAAACAAATGTAGGGAAAATAAAAGAAGTGCTTGAATGGGCCCTACCCCACTGCCTACGTATCTCATCAGGCATGAGAATCAGAGCGACGTAGTTCCCCTCACTAGGGATGGATTATTTATGTTTTTTAGGGAACGACTAACGTTCTAGCTCAGGTGTTGCAGGCTCGCTGGTCCGAGTGCGTTACCATCTTGCAAGAGAATGAGGAGAAGCGCGTTCATACGCTAAGAATGAGTGTGAGGAGAAAAGAATTCCCGAAGGAAAGACGTTATTGTTTGTTTTTGTCTTTTAGAAGTTTTTTTCATTTGTTTGCATATGATAGTGTATCTAAATCTTAGTCATTGGAATGTGTACCTTCTCACATTCCAAGATGGAATGGGTAAGAAAGCACACTAAGAGTGAAGAAGACCCCCACACTTAGTTCCAATTGTTAAGGTTCAAACACACTAGCATACTTGTGTTTATTAAGTGTTTTTGTTGATTATGAAATGAAGAAATGTTTTTTATTATTTGTACCTTCAACAAGTATTGCATTTAAGTCCCTCATACAAGATCGAATGTCTAACACATTAACCTAAGATGGGCCATATGCTACACATTCTAAGATTATAAGAGAAGACCCCTTATAATCTTTTTTTTATATGAAAGGCCTAAATGCAATAAATGCCTACCTTTATTAGATATTTTGAATTTTTCTTTGAGATGAGAAAAGAGACTCAAGAGAGGAGAGAAAGGTAAAATCTATGTGAACTAAGATTCAATCCTAGTTGATTAGTCAAGGGAGTGATCCTAATGGTTGTAATACCCCAAAATTTGCTCTCCCCTTTTGGCATCATAGTTTAGCATTATCATATATCATATCATATCCATCTCATTAGCATTGCATTGCATTTAACATAGAAAAATGAAGCATAACATTCCTCTTACCATCAAGGCATGTGATCAGGTGGAAGGTGGACAATCAAGGGATCATTCAAAGCACAAAAAGGTCAATCAAGTTGCCTCAAGGCAAGCCAAGAGTCTCTCATGTCTCATACCATCTCAATTGATCATCCACAATCTCAAGGAAGTGAGATTCAATAGGAGATTGAAGCAATACATACTTCAACATGCAAGAGGTTCAAAAAACTGAAGGAAAACCCTCAAAAGAGATAGCTCATTGATCCAAAGTCACCCTCAAATGGCATATTTCATCATTCTTTAAAGGGATACACAACATACTCTGAGGAATTTGAAATTGAAGACTGCACTTTTCCCTCCTAACTAGAGGGGGTCAAAATTAGGGTTTCTAATAAAATTAGGATATCTTTGATTTTTTGGACAAAACTTGATGTCATGGTATTCTATATGTTCTTAAGTGTATGTATGTGGAAAATTGCCTCTCAATTGGTTTTAGAAGTGGTTCAATTGGAAGAAAAATAAAAAATCAGGAAATTTGGGGCCAAGTCAAATAATCAGACGAAAAAGTCAACTCTTGACTTTTTGAGGTCAAATTCATGAAATTCATGTTATATGTGACCAATGTGCAAAATTTGATCAAGAAACTCCAAGGGAATCATAAAAAAATCAAGATGTGGAAAGTTGCCATTTTTGGATGAAGAAGGGTTACTAAAAATAGCAAGTTTTGGCCATTTTGCATCAGAGTTTGAACCAAGGACATTTAAAATTTAAGCACCAAATGAAAATTCCACTCGTCCACAACAAAAGTTCTTTCTTTAAGATTCAAATCCATGTGTAGAACATCTCCATTGGATAAAAATTGAGTGAGATATGACTGATCAAAGTTGGAGAAAAGTAGGGCAAAAACTAGGTCATGACCAAGGATTTTCAAGTCACACGCATGTCATTTTCACAAACACATGGTGGGCCAGATGTTTTGACTAATTACTCATGGTTAGAGGCCTCAAATGAAAAATATTTCAACATGGAATTTGTTCATCTATGTGAGATCTTCAAGATTGATGTTCATGGTTTTTTTATTTGATCAAAGGATGAGAAGTTGTAATGGCTCAAAGTAAGGTCAAGGTAACTGAAAATTTGGCTAGGTCAAAACCAAGTCATGCCACACGCGCACGCATTATCCAGCATATCCAACCAGTTTTGCATCTTTGTGTTCCCATCCATTTTTAAGTGTGTTCAAAGTTTCAATTCAATCCAAAATCCATACCAACATTGTTCTATGATCCACTCTCTTTCCAATGACTCACGAGTTTCATGATTTCACACATTATAATGAGAGAATTTCACTTCCAAAGATGGTGTAATGAGCATGTTCCAAGCTGTTAAAACCAGAAAAAGAAACATTGATATTGTTGATTGTTTCAGCCTTCACACATGCATTGTTCTTATTATACAGCCATTGCCACATTAAGCCAAACACACTTCACATACATTCACCATAGCACATGCCTTGCATGGAAATAGAAAGAACAACTTGCTGAGCAAGTTTCTACTATAACAGCCGTGTCATTGCAAGTTTACTCTCACCTCCACCATAGTTCATCATAAACCAGCTGCACCATATCATTGCCCTCCCTAACTAACTTGACTCAGTTAGTTAGGGATGACTCACTCAAACCATTGTGACTCAGTTAACCTCACTCAGTTTAACCTTGGTTAACTCACACTATAAAACCAAATCTCACTCACATTTCTCAAAAAACTTCATTTTCTCACACATTCACTTCAGAAACTCTCTCCTCTACTCTCTCATTCTCTCTGAGTTTGCTCATCTTCTTCTCCACGATTTCAACTCCATAGTTCTTTCATTGATCATTGCTTGGTGTGGTTGAATCAAGAACAACAAGAGTAACTCCATTTCTGCAAGCTTAGTATCCCTGCAATCTTCAATCTCCTTCATCTACTCGTGAATCATCAGCATTTATTTTGCTTAATATTGAAGCTCCAAGGTTGAAGAGCAAGTGTTCTCTGGTTTTCTCAAGACTCTCCAAGAGCTGCAAGTTCAGGTTCCAAAATTCTCAAGCACTCCTGTCACATTTTATGGTTTATTTTGTTGTTTTATCATGACATGAGCTCAATAGGAGCATTTGACACTCCGGCTAGTTGATAGGCCTTGTAGAGGCTTAGATCTAAAAGTTAGGGCATATCTTTGTCTCCTCTGTTTTCTACGTGTGCGCATGATATGTGAAAAATAACTGTGGATTCGTATTGTGCTTAGCATGAGCTTCATTTTGATGTGTGCATTGTGTATTTTTACGAAGATGTGAGATTCGCAGGTGACGGTTCTCGCCGGAGAAGGTGACCGGAGGTCCCTCTCCGGCCGGTAGCTTTAACTCCTAGGGTTTTCTCAGTTTGAATATTGGCCGTTGGATTTATGAATCGTGCGGATAAGATTGTGCCAACACATAAAAAATGTCACATGCGTGGCACATGTTTTATTTTAATCAGAGTGAACATTATGTGGTGTGGTACACTGTATGTTGTGTGGTCCTTCGTGCGCGTGTATTGATCTTGGCTACTTTGACTGGATGTTGACTGTGACTTGATCCAATGGCTTGTGTGGTTTTGACTATTGTTGACTGAAGAGCATGGTAGTTATTGTGGATTGCGCGTGTAATGGACTTAGTCAGATTGATATCCACACCTCCCATGTTTTCAAGCCCAATTAATTTGAACTGAACAATTACTATGCATGCACCCCCATTCATATTGCATTTCATTTTTATTTTCATTTTTTCTACACGTTTCATAATTGAATTTTAAAAATACCAAATGGCATTATAAAATTCCACAAAAATTCATGAGCATCATTAAAACATTTATAAAATTTTTTATGATTTTAGTTTCTGATTTTATGACTTTTACCCCTATTCCACAATTTTCTTTGATTTTCTTTTGTATGCATTCTTAATGTGGTACAAGATTTTGTTTAATTTTGTTCTTGATCATTAAAAATTGTTTTGAGTTGCTTCTTTTTGTAGTGAGTCATTAACATCTTGAATTATGTTAAGTGTTTTTTATTTGATTTTTTAGGTCCTGTTATGGCATGTTTTGATGTTCATCTTTGCATTACTTTGCATGTGCATCCAATTTGATTTAAGTGCATTGTATAAAGCCTTTTTGCCTTGAATTTTTTACATGATACTTTGATATGTGATTCATCTCTGATTTGTGAACCTCAATACCATGTTTTCGTAATTTTCATGAACTCATTTGATTTTTGTTTAAAACATTTCATTTGAAGCATTACAACATGTCATATCCTTGTAATCTTTGTGCATGTTTACATGATTGCTTTTGTGCATACTTGCATGATCATTTGCCTACTTTGTGAACTATTCATTTGACATTATAGGTCATTGGTACATGTTATGTGTCCTTATTGCATGTTCACTTTCATTTGAACTTTGTGTGTCCTTAATATGAAGTACTTGTGTTATCTTTTGAATTTCCATTTCATTTCTTCTTCTTTCACTTCTTAAATTGTCTTGATGTGTCATGCATGAACACTTGTGAGATGTTTGTGAATCATTTTTCATTTCATTTCAATTCTGATCCTTAGATTACATGTTCCATTCATGCATTTTTTAATTATTTCTTTTCATCTTTCATTCTCCCTTTTCTTATGGTAGCATGTTCTAATGTCATGGATGATGTTTGTTGCCTATCCACTTGGACTTGCATGATAATGATCATTTGTTTTCCATATGATGTATATTCTGGTTGTGATTAATAGGATTTGATCTTTCATCTTATTCTTTTGAGTTTTATGGTGCATTAAATGTTCTTTTACTTCTTATACTTCTTACACATGTTTACTAACCATGTAGGGGCTTTGGTAAGTTGCAATTGAGTGTGGATAAGGAATCCACATTCAAACTTCTATCCCTTCTCTTTTACAATTCCATCTAGTATTTTGTTAAGCACTTATGTGCTTTTTCTTAATAACTCATCACTTTCCCTTTTTGAATTACAATTCATCTTCTAACTTAGAAGTGAATTGTTTAATTCATTCTTTCTTTAGACTTTAGGTTGAAACCTCACAAACCATTAGGATCACTCCCTTTAATCTTCAATTAGGGTTGAGTCTTAGATCATATAGATTTTTACCCTTTCTCCTCTCTTGAGTCTCTCTTCTCATCTCAAAAGAAAATTCAAAATATCTAATAAAGGCAAGCATTTATTGCATTTAGGCCTTTCATATAAAGAAAAGATTATAAGGGGTCTACTCTTATAATCTTAGAATGTGTAGCATATAGCCCATCTTGGGTCAATGTGTTAGACATTTGATCTTGTATGATGGACTTAAATGCAATACTTGTTGAAGGTACAAATAATAAAAAACACTTCTTCATTTCTTAATCAACAAAAATACTTAATAAACATAAGTATGCTAGTGTGTTTGAACCTTGACAATTGGAACTAAGTGTGGGGGTCTTCTTCACTCTTAGTGTGCTTTCTTACCCATTCCATCTTGGAATGTGAGAATGTACACATTCCAATGACTAAGATTCAGATACACTATCATATGCAAACAAATGGAAAAAACTCTTAAAAAGACAAAAACAAACAATAACGTCTTTCCTTCGGGAATTCTTTTCTCACCTCATTCACTCTCAACGTATGAACGTGCTCCTACTCGTTCTCTTGCAAGATGGTAACGCACTCGGACCAGTGAGCCTGCAACACCTGAGCTAGAACGTTAGCCGTTCCTTAAAAAACACAAACAATCCATCCCTAGTGAGGGGAACTACGTCGCTCTGATTCTCATGCTCCCGATGAGATACGTAGGCAGTGGGGTAGGGCCCATGCGAGCACTTCTTTTATTTTCCCTACATTTGTTTCTCTTTCTCTCTTATCCTGTTCCAGTTCTCCAGCTAGTAGTTTCTTTTTTCAGTATCCTTTTCTTACACCCTTTGATTGAAGCAGCAAGCATGGATCCCATCGGGTACGATGGACGCGAGGGGGTGCTAATACCTTCCCTTCGCGTAACCGACTCCCGAACCCAGTTATCTTGGTCGTAAGACCATGCTTTTCCTTCCCCTCAGGTTTATGCGGTGTTTCCTTTCCCTCTCTTGGGATAAATACACATTGCTGGCGACTCTGTTTCGGTGCCACTTTCGCGTTTGTACTAGGATGAAAATCCCGGGAGCGACAGCTGGCGACTCTGTTGGGAACAGGTTGACCTATTGCTGGTCCATCCTAAGCGAATCAATCCTAGCGCTTGTTTGTTTTTCTTTTATTGGGTGTTTACTGTTGTATTGTATTTGCTGTTTACTGTATTTTATTACTTGTACCATATTTACAGCATGTTAGCATTTACATTTCATATATTATACTGTGTTGTACTGTTCTGTCTGTTTGGTGGGATGGGATTTCTGAGAGATAAGCCCATTACACAGGCTTGAGTATACACTTAGGATTAGAGTGGAGAGTAGTGGGACCTACGTGCCGTCTGGAGTACGTTGGGTATTCACGAAATTCACAGCTAGACGAGGCTATCTTGGGACCCATCATGGCATGCGCGTCTTGCGTATTCCAGGATGTCGATCTAGAGAGCTGTCGACTCTGGTGACCATTCCCGAGGACTCAGTTGTGGCACTCCTCCCGAGATGTGACAGTGGCAGACCACATTCTGTGGCAAACCCATTGCACATTCTCGATCCGAGGACCCAATGCTGGGAACTTGCCATAGGGTTTCCTTTTTGAAAGAGAATCAGTGGAGGTACTCCTCGATTGGCGATAGTACTATACCCTGAGGGATGAATGTACTATTGCTTCTCGACCTCAGTGCCAGAAGCTGAGGACCTTTCATCTTGGAGAATTAGTTGAGGCCTCCTCGATTGATGATGATGCCAAACCAGAAATGGTGAACGTATCATCATTTCTCGACTTGAGAGCCGGGATACTGAACATCCTAGAACCCACATGTGAGAAAGGGGGTTGTTTGCAGGTTTGCAGGTGACCATGACTTCCTACATACCCAGTTTTCTGTTGACTTTACACAAAGGAAGGGTTCATCCTATTATATTCAGGCAGTTCCTATTTGTGGTTCCATATTGTTCTCAGGGCTACACTGACACCGCACACAGTTCAGCACAGACACCTGATTACCTGATCACATTGCCCTTTGCATTGCATTATCATATCATAACGGTTATGTTTGTCAATTTCAGGTGCCTAATATACTTCTGATTCCAATCCATGGGTTCCACAGAGAATGACGAGAGAAGGAAGAACAATGTTTCTTACAAGTTTCCAGACCCTACCTTGGATTCATTGCTCAAAGTTATAGACATAGCCGGCCCCGATGTTCTAGATAGGTTTCAAAAGAAGTATGGGACTTTGGTTAGGATGGTCCGTACTATCACGAAGTATGAACATGATGCTCTACACACCCTGCTGCAGTTCTATGAGCCTTCGATGAGATGCTTCCTCTTTCCATATTACATTTTGATGCCGACGCTAGAAGAATTCTCATTTATTTTGGGGGTTCCGATCATGTCAACAATACCATTCTTTTCTGGTAGCTCTCCTAGTGTAAAAGAAATTGCCGCTGCAACGCAAATGGACCAGTCAGTGATCAAAAGTGGTGTGAGTAACAAAAACGGAGTTGACGGATTTCATCTGGAATTCCTTTCTGATCAAGCCCAAGAGGCCGCTAATGCTAAAAACTGGACGGTTTACAATTCCATTTTGGCTCTTTGCATATATGGCCTAGTTCTTTTTCCCAATCAGCAAGACTTTGTGGATATGCAAGCTACGAGAGTTTTCGTTCTTAAAAATCCAGTCCCTACTTTGTTGGGGGATTTTTATTATTCCGTGCACTACAAGAACGAGAAAAGAAGGGGAGGCCCTGTTAGTTGTTGCACTCCACTGCTATGTCATTGGCTTTTCAAGCATTTGCCTCAAACAGGTGCCTTTGTGGAAACCATAGATGTTGCGAAGTGGTCCGAGCGAATGATAGGTTTAACAGCTGATAATATTGTCTGGTTCGATCATCGATTGCTGAGAATTGAGCTTATCACAAGATGCGGAAGTTTTCCAAATGTACCTCTGATTGGCAGAAAAGGAGGGATCAATTATAATCCAGTTTTGGCCATCCGACAGTTCGGGTATGCTTCCAGGGGTCCTCCTACAGAGCAAGACATGGAAGAATCTTTGTTCTTCACAGGAACTAAAGATGAGAAGGTGGTAGAGGTAGTGAATGCTTGGAAAGATAAGCATAAAATTGGAAAAGCAGTTTTTGGGAAAGGAGATTGTAGGTCTTATCATGAATATGACAAATGGATTGAGACGAAAGTAAAGGAATTGCTTTTGCCCTTTTCAAGGAGACCTCTTGTACGTTCAGTACAGCCTGAATAACCCACCATGGTGGCTATTGAGGAGTGCAAGAAATGGAAGAAAAAGGTTAGAGAGCTGCAGATAGAGAACTTTGGGATGAGTAGATGTCTTCAGAAAGCTCTAGCGGACAACAAAGAGTTGGAAAAGAGAGCATTGAAAGCAGAAAAAACCCTGGCGGACAAAGAAGAAGATTTTGATGAGAGAGCTCGATACTTCTGGAAGCTTACCTTGGGAGCAGATGATACTGGTCAGGCTCATAAGGCTACAAAGCAGGCTCTAGCCCGAAGCCAAGATTCGTTAGCTAAACTCCGTCAAGCTTGGGATGAGGTCAGAATTGAGAACTCTGAATTGATGACCCAGTTAAAAGATAAAAATGAAGAGCTGAAGAAAGCACATGAAGCAAGAAGAAAACATCGAGAAGACCTTGACAGAAGCCAAGAACAGGCAAGGAACGCTGAAGATAAGCTGAAAATCGCCAACAAAGAGCTTGAAGATGTCACGGCGGATCTGAAGCTGGTTAAAATTCAAGCTGGAATTAAGAGGCGCAAAGGAGTAGGTGAAGATGAAGCCTTGCTGATGCACGTGGGTTCGTTAGAGGATGCGTTGGAAAAAATGGACGTCGTAATCAAAGAGCTGATTGAGAAGCCACATCATCAGCGTACCCGCATCCTGTTTGAAGAGATTAAATATTCCAGCCAGAAGCTGAAAGACGTAAAGTTATCAGATTAGTGATTTTTGTCGTTTCTTTGTAATTGGTAATGGTTACCATTAGGATTGTTGATGGATCCATTTGACTGCTTGTTTCTTATTTTGTTGCTGAAACTATGACTAATGTACTTGAAAACTTCTGGGAATTTGTACGAAAAGAGCTATTTCTGTTCACAATTTCTCGTTTTCAGATATATGTGATGTGTTATCTGCACACGGTCACACTACAAAGTCACTATTTTTGGTCTCCAGATATTTGTGATCGATGTATATGAATATCTCTTCAGAGCAAAACTCACTAATCATGATTTCTGGTCATCAGGAATTTGTGGTTATGATTGGAATCAGGATGTAAAAAGTATCTTGAAATGACAAACATAACTGTGCATTTGCATTTGCATAGCATATCATTGTTGCATTGCAGGTTTTCTCCTTTTGCAGGCGCCTGCTAACCTTTATTTGGTTTTCAGGCACGATAGCTGATACCCCAGTTCACCGATATTCTACTCGACACAATCAAGCAAGAGTCATGGAGCAAGTTCAGACAGAGTTAGCTGATTTGAGGGGAAGGATGGAACAGTTCATGAACCTCATGCAGGGGATTGCTCAAGGTCAACAGGAGCTGAGGATAGGTCAAGAAAACATGAGGATTGGACAAGAAGCTATGAGAACCACTATCCAGAGGCTGGAAACTGAAATCCCAAATCGCAACGTGCGCACTCCTCCTGTTGGCACAATCCCTGCTGGTGGGGTACATCTGGGATTTGATAACAATGAGGATGGTCAGGAGGACCAGTTCACTGCATTCAATAATGACATGGGTTTCTACAATGACGACCGGAAGTATGAAAGGCTGGATGAAAGACTCAAGGCTATTGAGAGCCAAAATCCTCTTGGAATTGATGTAGAAGACATGGGTCTCGTGCAGGGTGTGCGAATTCCCCCCAAGTTCAAGCTTCCTGCTCTGGATAAGTACAACGGCAGTACCTGTCCCAAAACACATTTGCAAGCTTACAATCGTAAGATTACCGCTTACACCGAGGACCAAAAGCTCTGGATGTATTTTTTCCAGGATAGCCTGTTAGGCGCTTCCCTGGAATGGTACATTAAGCTGGACAGGGTTCATATAAGGAGTTGGAAAGATTTATGCACTGCGTTTCTGAAGCAGTACCAATATAATCTGGACATGGCACCTAATCGTACTCAATTGCAGAGTATGACTCAGGATAACAAGGAGGGCTTTAAGCAGTACGCACAGAGATGGAGAGAATCGGCTGCTCGAGTTCAACCACCTTTGGGTGATCGTGAGATGGCTGATATGTTCATGAGCACACTTCAAGGGACGTATTTGGATAGACTTGCTGCATGTCCTTCCACGGGGTTTGCCGATATCGTCGTTGCTGGGGAACGAATAGAAAGTCTGCTGAAATTGGGTAAGATTCAAGATGTTGCTTCAAGTTCGAAGAAACCCTTTGCCAATGGACTAAGGAAAAGAGAAGGGGAGTCCAGCGCTGTGTATAGAGGAGGGGGCAGAGGAAGGAATCAGTCCTATCATCAGGTGGATGCGGTAACCATTCCGGTTCCAGCTGGACAGCAAACTCCAGATCAGCAAGGTAGACCCCGATTCCAGAACAATAGACAAAGGGACCGTAAGTTTGATCCCTTGCCTATGACATATGCTGCTTTGTTACCACAACTGCTCAAAGAGAAGTAGGTTGAACTTCGGACTATGAAGCCGCTGGATTCCGGAAAATTGCCTCAAGGTTACGATGTTAATGTTTGATGTGAATTTCATTCTGGTGCGCCAGGTCATTCAATAGAAAAGTGCTGGGCCTTTCAACATAAGGTTCAAGATCTGATCGATGCAAAAGCTATTAACTTCTCTAGGCCGCCGAATGTTCGTGACAATCCAATGCCTCATCATGGAGGTGCAGGCACAAATGCTGTTTTTGATGGCGAGAAGTTGAATTTGATTACTGATGTTAATTTGGTGAAGACTCCACTGTTGATTATAAAAAAACGTTTGTTAAAAGGAAAGGTATTTCCTGGATGCGCCTCTGATTGCGAGGATTGTTCAAAGCAGGTTAATGGCTGCCGTAAGTTGAGAGTTGGACTGCAGGATCTTATGGACGAGGGAAGTCTTCAATTTGATAAAGTAGAGAAAGAACAGGATGTTTCTGCCGTTACCATTTACTATAATCCAGTCGAGATACAGGTGCCTGTTGAGGAGCCTGTTGCTATCATCGTACCCAAGAGGCCAAGGCCAGTTACTATTATAGTTCCGGAATCGGCTGCTTATGTGTCTAATAGGGCAGTTCCATGGCAATATGGAACTGATACTCATCAAGGAGGAAGTCAACAGAAAGCTGAGGGTGCTGTTGGTACAAGTGTTGAGAATGTCAGTGGACCAAGTGGTTTCACCAGGAGTGGTCGACTGTTTGCTCCCCAGACTCTAAGGAATGATAAAGAGGCTGAAGCCGCTGCAAGAGCGAAAGGAAAACAGGTTGTTGATGACAAGGTGCCTGCTCAGGAAGAGGACCCTAAAGTCAATTTTGATAATGATGTTGAGGAATTTATGAGGGTTATCAAAAATAGTGATTACAAGATCATTGACCAACTTAATCAGACACCCTCTAAAATTTCGATATTATCCCTGTTAATGAGTTCAGATGCACACCGGGCTGCTTTGTTGAAAGTTCTGAATATGGCATACGTTTCCCAAGAGATTACAGTGAATCAGTTGGAGGGAGTAATTTCTAATGTGAATGTGAGCCACGGGTTGGGATTTACGAACAGGGATTTGACACCGGACGGACGTAACCACAACAAAGCATTGCACATCACACTTGAATGCAAAGGAGCAGTTTTGTCGCATGTGCTGGTTGACACAGGTTCTTCCTTAAATGTGTTACCCAAAAAAGCCCTGATGAAAATTGAAGTAGATGGATTGGTTCTGAGACCCAGCGATCTGATTGTGAGAGCTTTCGATGGATCCCAAAGATCTGTGTTTGGGGAGGTTGAACTACCAATACAGGTTGGTCCACAGATATTCAAGACGATCTTTCATGTTATGGACATTCAGCCTGCTTATAGCTGTTTGTTGGGCCGATCGTGGATTCACGCAGCAGGCGCAGTTACCTCCACACTTCATCAGAAGCTCAAATATGTGTTCGAGGGTCAGGTGGTTACTGTTTGCGGCGAGGAAGATATATTCATGAGTCATCTATCCACTTTCAAATATGTGGAAATGGATGGAGAAATTCATGAAACATTGTGCCAATCTTTTGAAGCCCTGAGTATCAATAACTTACCAGAATCTACTTCAGCAGCGGTGGTGTCGAATGTGCTAGGTGGGCCGAGTGCATCAATTGCGTCGTACAAGCAGGCCAGAGAAGTGGTCGAAAGCGGAAATGCCCAAGGTTGGGGTAAAGCTATAGATGTGTTCGTGAAAGAAGATAAGTTTGGCATTGGATACCAGCCGGGCCGGACGCCAGTTCCCCGATTCTGTGGGCCAATTAGTTTCAACAGTGGAGGAATTATCAACCCCAATCAGTCCTGCTCAGCAATAGAAGATGGCGCTGAAAGCTCAGATTATCTGGACAGATGGGTATATGCACTGGCTCCAGGCGAGGCGTTGCAAAATTGGTCTAGTGAAGAAATCGTTCATGTTGTTCACCATTCAGAGTAATAATTCTTGTCTTTCATAATGCATGAAATCCCACACTCTGCCCAAGGTGTGAGGATCCATTTGTAGGGCCACCATATTTTCTCATATAATGTTCAAATATCAATAAAAGGACGTTTTTGTTTACAAATTTGTGATCTTTTACTCTTTCCTTATTTTATTTTTGCACAAAGAAAATTAAAAATGATAATGCACTTTCTTTTCTTTTGTTTTCAAGCAAAAAATAATCTAAAATAAAGCATAAACCCAATCATGCAGACTGGATTCTGTGGATTTCTTTGAAAATGATTCTGTTATGCCCACGTATGATTTTGACAATCCGATCTATCAAGCCGAGGAAGAAAGTGATGAAGACTATAAACTCCTAGAAGAATTGGCTAGGTTGTTGAAACAGGAAGAAAAGACCATTCAGCCTCATCAGGAAGCTCTCAAGGTTATCAATATTGGTTTGGAGGAAAACAAGAAAGAGATCAAGATCGGTGGAAGTCTGCGGGCTCATGTAAAGCAAGAGTTGATAGTCATGCTACGTGAATACGTTGACATCTTTGCTTGGTCGCATCAAGATATGCCGGGTTTAGATATAGACATAGTTGTGCATAGACTACCATTGAAAGAGGACTGCCCACCGGTCAAGTAGAAGCTGCGCAGGACAAAACCAGAAATGGCTTTGAAGATCAAGGAAGAAGTACAAAAATAGTTGGATGCAGGTTTTCTGGCAGTAACCAACTATCCTCCCTGGGTGGCCAATATAGTACCGGTGCCGAAGAAAGATGGCAAAGTCAGAATGTGTGTGGATTACAGAGATCTCAACAGGGCGAGCCCTAAAGATGATTTTCCACTCCCTCATATTGATGTGCTGGTTGATAATACCGCTCAGTTTTCAGTGTTCTCATTTATGGATGGATTCTCTGGGTACAATCAGATAAAGATGGCGCCTGAAGACATGGAGAAGACGACATTCATTACCCCGTGGGGTACCTTCTGTTACAAAGTAATGCCTTTTGGGTTGAAGAACGCAGGGGCAACTTATCAAAGAGCAATGGTGACGTTATTCCACGATCTAATTCATAAAGAGATCGAGTGCTATGTGGATGACATGATTGCTAAATCAAAGACAGAAGAGGAACATCTGATCAACTTGAAGAAGCTGTTTGAAAGGTTGAGGAAATTCAGGTTGAGACTGAATCCTAACAAGTGTACTTTCGGCGTACGGTCCGGAAAATTGCTTGGTTTCATTGTCAGTGAAAAAAGGATAGAGGTTGATCCTGCTAAAGTGAAAGCTATACAAGATATGCCTGTACCGAGAACTGAGAAAGAAGTTCGTGGCTTTCTAGGAAGATTGAACTACATTTCAAGGTTCATATCTCACCTAACTGCCACTTGCGAACCGATATTCAAAATGCTACGAAAAGATCAAACGATCAGGTGGAATGATGATTGTCAAAATTCCTTCGATAAAATAAAAAGATATTTGCAGGAACCTCCAATTCTGATACCTCCAGTTCAAGGGAGACCACTGATTATGTACTTGACAGTGCTCGAAGGATCCATGGGTTGTGTTCTCGGTCAACACGATGAGACAGGTAGGAAAGAACATGATATCTACTACCTGAGCAAGAAATTTACAGATTGTGAATCGCGTTATTCAATGCTTGAGAAGATATGCTGTGCACTCGCATGGGCCGCCAAGCGATTGAGAAAATACATGCTCACACATACAACCCTGTTGATCTCAAAGTTGGATCTGGTCAAGTATATTTTTGAGAAACCAGCACTTACAGGCAGAGTTGCAAGGTGGCAGATGGTACTGACAGAGTACGATATTCAATTTACTTCGCAAAAGGCAATCAAAGGAAGTATACTGTCAGATTATCTTGCGCAACAGCCTCTCGATGATTACCAGCCCATGAGATTTGATTTCCCTGATGAGGACATCATGTTTCTCAAAGCGAAAGACTGCGAGGAACCACTTCTGGAGGAGGGGCCTGACCCTGAATCCAAATGGAGTTTGATGTTTGATGGGGAAGTTAATATGAATGGGTGCGGAGTTGGTGCAGTCCTTATTACGCCAGAAGGTGTTCACATGCCCTTCACTGCCCGAGTAACTTTCGGGTGTACCAACAATGAAGCAGAATACGAAGCTTGCATACTAGGGATCGAGGAAGCTATTGATTTACGAATCAAGACCCTCGATATCTTTGGTGATTCAGCACTGGTAATCAATCAAGTAAAGGGAACTTGGCACACACACCAGCAGAATTTGATTCCGTATAGAGATTATACGAGGAGATTGCTGACATTCTTTACAACTGTCAAGTTGTACCATGTTCCCCGAGATGAGAATAAGTTTGTAGATGCCTTGGCCACTATCTCTTCGATGATCAAAGTGCATGGTTGGAACTTTGTGCCCAGGATTGATGTATCTCGTCTTGATAGGCCTGCTTTTGTGTTTGAGGTTGATGCAGTGTCTGACGATAAGCCTTGGTACCATGACATCAAATGCTTCTTAAAAAATCAAGAATACCCGCTTGGGGCATCTTCCAATGACAAGAAGACATTAAGAAGGCTAGCTGGTAGTTTCTTCTTGAACAAAGATGGCGTGCTGTATAAAAGGAATTTTGACATGGTTCTGCTCAGATGTGTGGATAGACACGAGACAGACCTGTTGATGATCGAAGTGCACGAAGGCTCTTTCGGTACCCATGCCGGAGGACATGCGATGGCTAAGAAATTGTTGAGATTAGGGTATTATTTGCTAACCATGGAGTCAGATTGCTGCAAGTATGCTCGCAAGTGTCACAAATGCCAGATCTATGCAGACAAAGTGCACGTTCCTCCCAATCCGTTGAGTATCATGTCTTCTCCGTGGCCATTTGCAATGTGGGGCATTGACATGATTGGAAAAATTGAGCCTACTGCTTCAAACGGCCATCGTTTTATCTTGGTCACCATTGATTACTTCACTAAATGGGTTGAAGCAGCATCTTATGCCAATGTCACTAAGCAAGTAGTGGCTCGTTTATTGAAACGAGATATCATTTGTCGATATGGAGTGCCCGAAAGAATCATTACCGATAATGGTTCTAATTTGAATAATAAGATGATGGCTGAACTATGCCGGGACTTCAAAATTGAGCACCACAATTCTTCTCCGTACCGCCCGAAGATGAATGGCGCAGTCGAAGCGGCCAACAAAAATATCAAGAAGATTGTGCAGAAGATGGTTGTCACGTACAAAGATTGGCATGAGATGTTACCATTGGCTTTGCATGGGTATCGAACATCAGTCCGCACGTCCACTGGGGCAACACCATACTCGCTTGTATATGGTATGGAGGCAGTTCTACCGATAGAAGTGGAGATTCCCTCTCTCCGAGTATTGATGGACGTTAAGCTAGATGAAGCTGAATGGGTACGAGCCAGATTTGATCAGCTGAACCTTATTGAGGAGAAGCGATTAGCAGCGGTATGCCATGGCCAGCTATACCAGCGCAGAATGAAGAGGGCGTTCGATCAAAAGGTTCGACCTCAAGTCTACAAGGTCGGGGATGTGGTAATCAAGAGAATACTTCCTCCGAGTACAGATCACAGGGGCAAATGGACTCCTAACTATGAAGGTTCATTCGTGGTAAAAAAGGTTTTCTCAGGTGGAGCCTTGTTGCTGACAACCATGGATGGTGAAGATTTTTCATCCCCTGTTAATTCAGATGCAGTAAAAAAATACTTCGTATAAAGAGACCCGCTGGATAAAAAAAAAAGGAATCCAGGCAAAAAAGGGCATCCCGGCGAACCAAAAACAGAATAAAGGTTCGGGCAAAAATTAGGGATATAATTGAAAAGAATTGTACACCCGGTAAGTTGAAAACCCGAAAGGGCAACTTAGGCAAAAAAGGGTATCCCGGTGGATTGAAAACCTGAAAAGGTGATCCACACAAAAGAGGGATTAAAGCGAATGACTGCAGTCTGAATTAATCTGTACGTTTTCTACTCTTCAGCAAACTGGCAAAATTCCAAAGGAGGAATTGGCCCGACCACGAGCTTCCGGAGGCGAAGATAATTAGGAGAGTTGGAATACATACTGGCTATAACAGAATCAGAAATCAGTTGGAATCCAATTTCCGCATTATCATTAGGATAGATTTCTTTTCTCAATTTTATGGCAATCGCCTCTTTCAGGGGTTTGCTTCTGATTGTAAATTCGCCGATTTTTGGCATTTCATCAATAAAGTTGAATATTCAGTCACGAGCTTTTATTTTCATTTTACTGTTTTGTTTGCAAAAACGTCTGATTTTTGATAATAAAACGTTACTTTGAAAATATCTTGGCCTTGCAAAAGCATGCACAAAGACAATTAAAATTACTTTGCTTGTTGGACAACCTTGGATGGTGGACCCAACAGACCACGCAATATCCTGGGGCAGGTGCATATTCTTTTTCTGTTGCAGGTAATGAGCACGATCGATCCAAACAGCATGATCGTAACCACGAGCAGATATTTGCTATGACTTGATACTGTTGTATCTTATTAAGTCCATTCTTCCATTCAAGAGTTCCCACTAAGTTTCGTGACGGCAACGGTGTTCGAAGATGGATTTCTTCTGTGTTGATAACGGTTATTAATGCAGTGAATACTCCAGGTCGACAACAAGTGCCAATCCTCCAGTACCTTGCAGACGATGTGAAAGGTAGTTCAAGGCAGAGTATTTGTCTAAGAGTTTGAAAACGCTTGGTTTTCTATAAAATCCTCTTAAGAGACGAAACTTTTAGTACCAACATCCCTTGTGGAGTTTACTCTTGGCAGGATGTACCAGCAAGTGGTAGTATCATGTCTCCCGCAGGTTTCAGCATGTGAAACTTGTCAAAGAATAATCCCCAGCGGAGTTATTAACCATCCCATGCATGGGGCATGTAACCTCCCCAGCAAAAGAAATCCCCGATCTATAGTCCCCAGTAGAGTTTGAGGACATTTGGTCTTCTGTAAAATCCTCTCGAAGGGCAGCCCCAACAAGAGACGCTTTAGAGCAGTTTTCCCCAACAAGGTTTGTGGTAAACTCATTATCCCCAGCGGAGTCGTCAAAGGGAAAGTTCGCCCAACATGGGGCATTGTGACATTTACCCTAAGCTCGACAGTCATCTTCCTCAGCAGATTACCGAGGAATTGCTTTGGGTTTCCCTAACAAATCTCTAGGGACTCTTTCTCAGTATGTTGCAACGGATTGTCTTTCAACCAAGATTTGGATATCCCCACAAAGTTCAGCATTGAATCTTGTCCGCTATGCTCCCCAGCCGAGTCGCGGTAATTTCCCCAGCATGGTCTATATGGATCAACGAAATCTCTTTTTCAGCAAAGTGTCAGCATATGATATTACCCAGCAGGTGGTGTAATTCTCAGCATTGCTCAGTTACAATCCAAAGTCCAATTTATTTTTGGCATACAGTTTGTTCATATTATTCCAGCAGGTGGGATAGTGTGGCAGATGGTTGTTCCAGCCAGTGGGATGATCATTATATACAGTTTGTTCATATTATTCCAGCAGGTGGGATAGTATGGCAGATGGTTGTTCCAGCCAGTGGGATGATCATATTATACAGTTTGTTCATATTATTCCAGTAGGTGGGATAGTATGGCAGATGGTTGTTCCAGCCAGTGGGATGATCATATTATACAGTTTGTTCATATTATTCCAGCCGGTGGGATAGTATGGCAGATGGTTGTTCCAGCCAGTGGGATGATCATTATATACAGTTTGTTCATATTATTCCAGCAGGTGGGATAGTATGGCAGATGGTTGTTCCAGCCAGTGGGATGATCATTATATACAGTTTGTTCATATTATTCCAGGAGGTGGGATAGTATGGCAGATGGTTGTTCCAGCCAGTGGGATGATCATTATATACAGATTATTCATATTATTCCAGCCGGTGGGATAGTATGGTAGATGGTTGTTCCAGCCAGTGGGATGATCATTATATGCAGTTTGTTCATATTATTCCAGCATGTGGGGTAATATTGCAGGTGGTTGTTCCAGCAGGTGGGATGATCATTTGGCAAATCTTCCAAAGCCGGTTTGGTAAGCATCAAAGTCCAAGTTTAGTTTGGCAAAGCTGCAAAAGTCCATCTGAGGATGGCAAGTTTGAGATTCCAAAGCCGGTTTGGTAATCAATGAAGTCCAACGACAGATTGGCAAAAATCCAGCACGAACTGGTAAAAGTCCATTGTTTAGAATGGCAGAGCAGCTAAAGTCCACCAGCAGTGTGGCAAGCCAGTAGTCGTCTGGCATCGTTCAAAAAGACATTTCTAAAGTCCACCAGCAGTGTGGCAAGCCAGTAGTCGTCTGGCGTCGTTTAAAAAGACATTTGTTAAAGTCCATCAACAGTATGGCAAGCCAGTAGTCGCCTGGCGTCGTTCAAAAGACAGATCTCTCCGATGACGTTCATTTGCCGATTCAATCCAGAAGTCTCGTTGGGTTTATATCCCTTTTCTTCTTCATCACCCAGAGCAAATTTTTGGTTATATTTGGTATTCAATCACTATATACCTTGAAAGTCTGAAAGCAATCATTTTCAGGCATTCAGGTCTACAGCGTTTGAATAGGGGCAGCTGTAATACCCCAAAATTTGCTCTCCCCTTTTGGCATCATAGTTTAGCATTATCATATATCATATCATATCCATCTCATTAGCATTGCATTGCATTTAACATAGAAAAATGAAGCATAGCATTCCTCTTACCATCAAGGCATGTGATCAGGTGGAAGGTGGACAATCAAGGGATCATTCGAAGCACAAAAAGGTCAATCAAGTTGCCTTAAGGCAAGCCAAGAGTCTCTCATGTCTCATACCATCTCAATTGATCATCCACAATCTCAAGGAAGTGAGATTCAATAGGAGATTGAAGCAATACATACTTCAACATGCAAGAGGTTCAAAAAACTGAAGGAAAACCCTCAAAAGAGATAGCTCATTGATCCAAAATCACCCTCAAATGGCATATTTCATCATTCTTTAAAGGGATACACAACATACTCTGAGGAATTTGAAATTGAAGACTGCACTTTTCCCTCCTAACTAGAGGGGGTCAAAATTAGGGTTTCTAATAAAATTAGGATATCTTTGATTTTTTGGACAAAACTTGATGTCATGGTATTCTATATGTTCTTAAGTGTATGTATGTGGAAAATTGCCTCTCAATTGGTTTTAGAAGTGGTTCAATTGGAAGAAAAATAAAAAATCAGGAAATTTGGGGCCAAGTCAAATAATCAGAGGAAAAAGTCAACTCTTGACTTTTTGAGGTCAAATTCATGAAATTCATGTTATATGTGACCAATGTACAAAATTTGATCAAGAAACTCCAAGGGAATCATAAAAAAATCAAGATGTGGAAAGTTGCCATTTTTGGATGAAGAAGGGTTACTAAAAATAGCAAGTTTTGGCCATTTTGCATCAGAGTTTGAACCAAGGCCATTTAAAATTGAAGCACCAAATGAAAATTCCACTCGGCCACAACAAAAGTTCTTTCTTTAAGCTTCAAATCCATGTGTAGAACATCTCCATTGGATAAAAATTGAGTGAGATATGACTGATCAAAGTTGGAGAAATGTAGGGCAAAAACTAGGTCATGACCAAGGATTTTCAAGTCACACGCATGTCATTTTCACAAACACATGGTGGGCCAGATGTTTTGACTAATTACTCATGGTTAGAGGCCTCAAATGAAAAATCTTTCAACATGGAATTTGTTCATCTATGTGAGATCTTCAAGATTGATGTTCATGGTTATTTTATTTGATCAAAGGATGAGAAGTTGTAATGGCTCAAAGTAAGGTCGAGGTAACTGAAAATTTGGCTAGGTCACAACCAAGTCATGCCACACGCGCGCGCATTATGCAGCATATCCAACCAGTTTTGCATCCTTGTGTTCACATCCATTTTTAAGTTTGTTCAAAGTTTCAATTCAATCCAAAATCCATACTAACATTGTTCTATGATCCACTCTCTTTCCAATGACTCACGAGTTTAATGATTTCACACATTATAATGAGAGAATTTCACTTCCAAAGATGGTGTAATGAGCATGTTCCAAGCTGTTAAAACCAGAAAAAGAAACATTGATATTGTTGATTGTTTCAGCCTTCACACATGCATTGTTCTTATTATACAGCCATTGCCACATTAAGCCAAACACACTTCACATACATTCACCATAGCACATGCCTTGCATGGAAATAGAAAGAACAACTTGCTGAGAAAGTTTCTACTATAACAGCCATGTCATTGCAAGTTTACTCTCACCTCCACCATAGTTCATCATAAACCAGCTGCACCATATCATTGCCCTCCCTAACTAACTTGACTCAGTTAGTTAGGGATGACTCACTCAAACCATTGTGACTCATTTAACCTCACTCAATTTCTGCATCTACTCGTGAATCATCAGCATTTATTTTGCTTAATATTGAAGCTCCAAGGTTGAAGAGCAAGTGTTCTCTGGTTTTCTCAAGACTCTCCAAGAGCTGCAAGTTCAGGTTCCAAAATTCTCAAGCACTCCTCTAACATTTTATGGTTTATTTTGTTGTTTTATCATGACATGAGCTCAATAGGAGCATTTGACACTCCGGTTAGTTGATAGGCCTTGTAGAGGCTTAGATCTAAAAGTTAGGGCATATCTTTGTCTCCTCTGTTTTCTACGTGTGCGCATGATATGTGAAAAATAACTGTGGATTCGTATTGTGCTTACCATGAGCTTCATTTTGATGTGTGCATTGTGTATTTTTGCGAAGATGTGAGATTCGCAGGTGACGGTTCTCGCCGGAGAAGGTGACCGGAGGTCCCTCCCCGCCCGGTAGCTTTAACTCCTAGGGTTTTCTCAGTTTGAATATTGGCCGTTGGATTTGTGAATCGTGCGGATAAGATTGTGCCAACACATAAAAAATGTCACATGCGTGGCACATGTTTTATTTTAATCAGAGTGAACATTATGTGGTGTGGTACATTGTATGTTGTGTGGTCCTTCGTGCGCGTGTATTGATCTTGGCTACTTTGACTGGATGTTGACTGTGACTTGATCCAATGGCTTGTGTGGTTTTGACTATTGTTGACTGAAAAGCATGGTAGTTATTGTGGATTGCGCGTGTAATGGACTTAGTCAGATTGATATCCACACCTCCCATGTTTTCAAGCCCAATTAATTTGAACTGAACAATTACTATGCATGCACCCCCATTCATATTGCATTTCATTTTTATTTTCATTTTTTCTACACGTTTCATAATTGAATTTTAAAAATACCAAATGGCATTATAAAATTCCACAAAAATTCATGAGCATCATTAAAACATTTATAAAATTTTTTATGATTTTATTTTCTGATTTTATGACCTTTTTGCCCCTATTCCACAATTTTCTTTGATTTTCTTTTGTATGCATTCTTAATGTGTTACATGATTTTGTTTAATTTTGTTCTTGATCATTAAAAATTGGTTTGAGTTGTTTCTTTTTGTAGTGAGTCATTAACATCTTGAATTATGTTAAGTGATTTTTATTTGATTTTTTAGGTCCTGTTATGGCATGTTTTGATGTTCATCTTTGCATTACTTTGCATGTGCATCCAATTTGATTTAAGTGCATTGTATAAAGCCTTTTTGCCTTGAATTTTTTACATGATACTTTGATATGTGATTCATCTCTGATTTGTGAACCTCAATACCATGTTTTCATAATTTTCATGAACTCATTTGATTTTTGTTTAAAACATTTCATTTGAAGCATTACAACATGTCATATCCTTGTAATCTTTGTGCATGTTTACATGATTGCTTTTGTGCATACTTGCATGATCATTTGCCTACTTTGTGAACTATTCATTTGACATTATAGGTCATTGGTACATGTTATGTGTCCTCATTGCATGTTCACTTTCATTTGAACTTTGTGTGTCCTTAATATGAAGTACTTGTGTTATCTTTTGAATTTCCATTTCATTTCTTCTTCTTTCACTTCTTAAATTGTCTTGATGTGTCATGCATGAACACTTGTGAGATGTTTGTGAATCATTTTTCATTTCATTTCAATTCTGATCCTTAGATTACATGTTCCATTCATGCATTTTTTTATTATTTCTTTTCATCTTTCATTCTCCCTTTTCTTATGGTAGCATGTTCTAATGTCATGGATGATGTTTGTTGCCTATCCACTTGGACTTGCATGATAATGATCATTTGTTTTCCATATGATGTATATTCTGGTTGTGATTAATAGGATTTGATCTTTCATCTTATTCTTTTGAGTTTTATGGTGCATTAAATGTTCTTTTACTTCTTATACTTCTTACACATGTTTACTAACCATGTAGGGGCTTTGGTAAGTTGCAATTGAGTGTGGATAAGGAATCCACATTCAAACTTCTATCCCTTCTCTTTTACAATTCCATCTAGTATTTTGTTAAGCACTTATGTGCTTTTTCTTAATAACTCATCACTTTCCCTTTTTGAATTACAATTCATCTTCTAACTTAGAAGTGAATTGTTTAATTCATTCTTTCTTTAGACTTTAGGTTGAAACCTCACAAACCATTAGGATCACTCCCTTTAATCTTCAATTAGGGTTGAGTCTTAGATCATATAGATTTTTACCCTTTCTCCTCTCTTGAGTCTCTCTTCTCATCTCAAAAGAAGATTCAAAATATCTAATAAAGGCAAGCATTTATTGCATTTAGGCCTTTCATGTAAAGAAAAGATTATAAGGGGTCTACTCTTATAATCTTAGAATGTGTAGCATATAGCCCATCTTGGGTCAATGTGTTAGACATTTGATCTTGTATGATGGACTTAAATGCAATACTTGTTGAAGGTACAAATAATAAAAAACACTTCTTCATTTCTTAATCAACAAAAACACTTAATAAACATAAGTATGCTAGTGTGTTTGAACCTTGACAATTGGAACTAAGTGTGGGGGTCTTCTTCACTCTTAGTGTGCTTTCTTACCCATTCCATCTTGGAATGTGAGAATGTACACATTCCAATGACTAAGATTCAGATACACTATCATATGCAAACAAATGGAAAAAACTCTTAAAAAGACAAAAACAAACAATAACATCTTTCCTTCGGGAATTCTTTTCTCACCTCATTCACTCTCAACGTATGAACGTGCTCCTACTCGTTCTCTTGCAAGATGGTAACGCACTCGGACCAGCGAGCCTGCAACACCTGAGCTAGAATGTTAGCCGTTCCTTAAAAAACACAAACAATCCATCCCTAGTGAGGGGAACTACGTCGCTCTGATTCTCATGCTCCCGATGAGATACGTAGGCAGTGGGGTAGGGCCCATGCGAGCACTTCTTTTATTTTCCCTACATTTGTTTCTCTTTCTCTCTTATCCTGTTCCAGTTCTCCAGCTAGTAGTTTCTTTTTTCAGTATCCTTTTCTTACACCCTTTGATTGAAGCAGCAAGCGTGGATCCCATCGGGTACGATGGACGCGAGGGGGTGCTAATACCTTCCCTTCGCGTAACCGACTCCCGAACCCAGTTATCTTGGTCGCAAGACCATGCTTTTCCTTCCCCTCAGGTTTATGCGGTGTTTCCTTTCCCTCTCTCAGGATAAATACACATTGCTGGCGACTCTGTTTCGGTGCCACTTTCACGTTTGTACTAGGATGAAAATCCCGGGAGCGACAATGGTTTGTGAGGTTAAAACCTAAAGTCTAAAGAAAGAATGAATTAAGCAATTCACTTCTAAAGTAGAAGATGAATTGTAATTCAAAAAAGGAAAAGTTATGAGTTATTAAGAAAAAGCACATAAGTGCTTAACAAAACACAAGATGGAATTGTAAAAGAGAAAGGATAGAAGTTTGATTGTGGATTCCTTATCCACACTCAATTGCAACTTACCAAAGCCCCTACATGGTTAGTAAACATGTATAAAAAGTATAAGAAGCAAAAGAACACTTAATGCACCATAAAGATCAAAAGAATAAGATGAAAGATCAAATCCTATTAGTCACAACCAGAATGTGCATCATATGGAAAACAAATGATTATCATCAAGCAAGTTCAAGTGAACAACCAACAATCATCATCCATGGCATTAGAACATGCTATCATAAGAAAAGATAGATGGAAGATGAAAAGAAAGAGAAGAAACATGCATAAATGAAACATGTAATCCAAGGATCAGAATTGAAACGAAATTAAAAATGATTCACAAACATCTCACAAGTATGCATGAAGCAACAATCAAGACATTCAAGAGGTAATAGGAGAAGTAGAATTGAAATGGAAGTTCAAAAGAAAACATAAGTACTTCATATTAAGCATACACAAAGTTCACATGACAATGAATATGCAATGATGACATATAATGTGTATCAATGACCTATATTGTCACATGAATAGCTCATTGAAATATGCAAATGATCACGCAAGTATGCACAAAAGAAAACATGTAAACATGCACAAATATTACAAGGATATGACATGTTATTATGCTTCAAGTGTAATGCTTTAAGCAAAAATCAAATGGACTTATGAAAATTATGCAAGCATGGTTTAAAGATACACAAATCAGAACTGAATCATATACCAAAATAGCATGCAAGAAATCAAGGCAAAAAGGCTTTATACAATGCACTTAAGTCAAGTTGGATACACATGCAAAGTAATGCAAAGATGGACATCCAAACATGTCATAAAATGTCCTAAAAAATCAAATAAAAATCACATGACATACTTCAAGGCATTAGTGACTTAATGCAAAAAGAAGTAAGTCAAAACCATTTTTGATGATCAAGAACAAAAATGCACAAATTCAAATATCACAATGGCATGCACACAAATGAAAAATTCAAAGAAAATATTGAAGAGGGGCAAAAATGTCATAAAATCAGAAAATAAAATCATCAAAAATTTTCTAAATGTCTTAATGATGTTCATGAATTTTTATGGAATTTTATGATGCTATTTGGTATTTTTAAGAATTAAAAAGCAAACATGCACAAAAATGGAAAAATAAATGGAAAGGGAATAAGGAAAGGGGGTGCAAGCATAGCAATTGTTTAGTTCAAATAATTTGGGCTTTAGAAATACAAGGTGCGAATAGCAATTCAGCTTAAGTCCAATTACGCGCAGAACATGATAACAAGCATGGAGTTTCAGTCAAAGCAAGTCAAAGCAAGGAAAACCCTTGGATCAGGTCAAGTCAACAGCCAAGTCAAGGTATACAGGATCAACACACACGCGTGAGGGAACACATTAGTTAGCATGCACCGCGCCACAAAACATTTAAATGAAAATCAGAAAAAATCACGTGAGGAGCAGACTTGTTTTTAATGTGCTGGCAGCATTTCCACCCTTGGATCAACAAAATCGCACGACTGACATTCAAACTGCAAGAAACCCTAACATAAATGACCACCGGCCAGAGAGGGACCTCCGGTCACCTTCTCCGGTCAACCACCACCGTCTGCAACTCTCACATCTCACCACAATGCACAAATATGGTACCAAAATGAAGCTTACGTTATGCACATCATGAATCCAACATTATTTTGCACATAATAATCACACATAGAGAGAACAGAGGAGATTAAAGCAAGCCCTAAGTTTTGCAACTACGCCTTTAGAAGGCCTATCAACTAGCCGGAGTTAGGAATGCTCCTAGTGAGCTCATAGCAACATGTAAACAACAAATCAAACCATAAAACACCAGAGAAAAGTTTGAGAGTTTGGAACCTGAACTTGTAGCTTTTGAAAATCTTTGAGAAAACCAGAGACTACACTTGTTCTTCAACCTTGGAGCCCCCAAATCGAGCAAAATAAATGCTGATATAACTTGTTCTCTTGAGAGCAGAGAGAGTCAATGCTGAAATGCACTTGAATCAACCTTGAGGACTGTGATGAAATCTTCTTCAATCGTGTGCCATTGATGATGATGAGGTATCGTGTTCTTAGAGAAGAAGTTTTGATGAAAAAGAGTGAGAGAATCAGAGAGAAAAGTAGAGAGTGTTTTGGAGTGAAATGAGAAGAATGAAGCTAGAAACTGAAGTTAGAGAGGGAGGTTTTGTTTTATAGTGTGAGCTAACCACGGTTTAGTGAGTTGGTTAGAGTGAGTCAAGGTGGTTAAACTGAGTCATCCCTAACTAACTAAGTCAAGTTAGTTAGGGAGAGCAAGGATATGGTGGTGGCAGCACATGACAAACTATGGTGGAGGTGAAATGGCACGGCTGGTTATATTACCAACTTGTTCTACAAGCTTCTAACTTTCCACTTCTATGCATGAATGAAACACGTGACATGATGAGTATAAAAGGTGTTTGGTTAAATGAAGCAAAGGTTGGAGAGTGAGCAATGCACGAGCAAGCTGGCAAAACAACAACAACCTTCATTTGGTTTTTTCATGATAGTTTGGGAAACAAATGCAAACATGGATGTTTAATGGTGATTTTCTCTTTTGTTAATGCATGGTTGGATGTGGTTATGGAGTCTTTGAAAAGAGGAGATATTGGAGGATATGTTTGGTGTGAAAAATGAGTTGAAATAATGCTTGGAAAAGGTTGAAAAATGACTTGAAACACAAAGGTTTGGAAACTAGTTATGGGCGAGGGAATGAGGTTGGTTGGCAAGGTGTGCATGGCATGGAATCTCAGCATGATCATAGCAACTTGGACTCACCATATCTACTTCATAGCTTGATCAAATCAACTCTTGCCCAACATGAAACTTGAAGAGGACACTACAAGGAACATTTTTTATGTTGACAAGTTTTTCATTTGGAGCTTTCTTCATGGAGAAATTGAGCTTGACATTTGGCCCACCAACTGTTTGTAAAAAGGACATGCGCGTGACCTGAGAATCCTTGGTCATGACCTAGTTTTGAACCTACTTTGCCCAAACTTTGATCAATCATATCTCACTCAATTTTTATCCAATGGAGATGTTCTACACATGGATTTGAAGCTTAAAGCAAGACCTTTTGTTGTGGCCGAGTGGAATTTTCATTTGGTGCTTCAATTTTAAATGGCCTTGGTCCAAACTCTGATGCAAAATGGCCAAAACTTGCCTTATTTAGTAACCCTACTTCTTCCAAAAATGGCAAATTTCCACATCTTGATTTTTTTATGATTCCTTTGGAGTTTCTTGATCAAATTTTGTACATTGGTCACATATAACATGAATTTCATGATTTTGGCCTCAAAAAGTCAAGAGTTGACTTTTTCCTCTGATTATTTGACTTGACCCCAATTTCTCTAATTTTTTATCTTTCTTCCAATTGAACCACTTCTAAAACCAATTGAGAGGCAATTTTCCATACACATACACTTAAGGACATGTAGAATACCATGACAACAAGTTTTGTCCAAAAAATCAGAGATTCCCTGATTTTATTGGAAACCCTAATTTTGACCCCCTCTGGTTAGGAAGGAAAAGTACAGTCTTCAATTTCAAATTCCTCAGAGTATGTTGTCTATCCTCATAAAGGATGATGAGATATGCCATTTTAGGGTGACTTTGGATCAGTGAGCTATCTCTTTTGAGGGTTTTCCTCCATTTTTTAGGACCTCTTGCATAGTGAAGGATGTAATGCTTCAATCTCCTATTGAATCTCACTTTCTTGAGGTTTTGGATAATTAATTGAGATAGCGTGTGACATGAAAGACCTCTTGACTTTTCTTGAATGAACTTGTTTGACTTCTTTGTGCCTTGAATGGTTCCTTGATTATCCACCCTTTACTTGATCACATGCCTTGATGGTAAGAAGTATGCTATGCTTCATTTTTCTATGTTAAAGATGCAATACAATGCTAATGAGGTGGATATGATATGATAAATGATAATGCTATGCTATGATGACAAAGGAGAGAGCAAATTTTGGGGTATTACAACTGCCCCTATTCAAACGCTGTAGACCTGAATGCCTGAAAGCGATTGCTTTCAGACTTTCAAGGTATATAGTGATTGAATACCAAATATAACCAAAAATTTGCTCTGGATGATGAAGAAGAAAAGGGATATAAACCCAACGAGACTGCCGGATTGAAACTTCAAATGAACGTCGTTGGAGAGATCTGTCTTTTGAACGACGCTAGACGACTACTGGCTTGCCATACTGTTGATGGACTTTCAAAAAATGTCTTTTGTACGACGCCAGACGACTACTGGCTTGCCACACTGCTGGTGGACTTTAACAACGTCTTTTGTACGATGCCAAACGACTACTGGCTTGCCACACTGCTGGTGGACTTTAGCAGCTCTGCCATTCTAAACAATGGACTTTTACCAGTTCGTGCTAGATTTTTGCCAATCTGTTGTTGGACTTCAATGATTACCAAACAGGCTTTGGAATCTCAAAATTGCCATCCTCAGATGGACTTTTGCAGCTTTGCCAAATTAAACTTGGACTTCGATGCTTACCAAACTGGCTTTGGAAGCTTTGTCAAATGATCATCCCACCTGCTGGAACAACCACCTGCAATATTATCCCATATGCTGGAATAATATGAACAAACTGTATATAATGATCATCCCACTGGCTGGAACAACCATCTGCCATATTATCCCACATGCTGGAATAATATGAACAAACTGTATATAATGATCATCCCACTGGCTGGAACAACCATCTGCCATATTATCCCACATGCTGGAATAATATGAATAAACTGTATATAATGATCATCCCACCTGCTGGAACAACCATCTGCAATACTATCCCACCTGCTGGAATAATATGAACAAACTGTATATAATGATCATCCCACTGGCTGGAACAACCATCTGCCATATTATTCCACCTACTGGAATAATATGAACAAACTGAACATAATGATCATCCCACTGGCTGGAATAACCATCTGCCATACTATCCCACTGGCTGGAATAATATGAACAAACTGTATACAATGATCATCCCACTGGCTGGAACAACCATCTGCCATATTATTCCACCGGCTGGAATAATATGAACAAACTATATATAATGATCACTCCACCTGCTGGAATAACCATCTGCAATATTATCCCACCTGCTGGAATAATATAAACAACTGTCTATATGCCAAAAATAAATTGGACTTTGAGATGTAAATGAGCAATGCTGAGAATTACACCACCGGCTGGGTAATATCATATGTTGATATCTTGCTGAAGGAAGGATTCTGTCGATCTCTTTAGACCTTGCTGGGGAAATTATTGCGACTCGGCTGGGGGAGTATAGCAGACAAGATTCAATACTGAACTCTGTGGGGGTACCATTACCAGAGATACAATCTTACTAGGATCAGGGCTGCTCTGCAGGGACATGCAAATCTTGGTTGAACGACAATCCGCTGCAACACGCTGAGAAAGAGTCCCTATAGATCTGTTAGGGAAACCCAAAGCAATTCCACGGTAATCTGCTGAGGAAGAAAACTGTCGAGCTTAGGATAAATGTCACAATGCCCCATGTTGGGCGAACTTTCCCTTTGACGACTCTGCTGGGGATAATGAGTTTACAACACACTCTGCTAGAGAAAACTGCTTTAAAGCGTCCCGTGCTGGGAAATGCCCTTTAAGAGGATTTTACAGAAGACCAAACATCTTCAAACTCTACTGGGGATTATAGATCAAGAAAATCTTCTGCCGGGGAATTTCAATATGCCCCCTGCCTGAGAGGGTCAACAATCTTGCTTTTTGTTCCGTGACACAAGACTTGTCTGAAGAAAAACCATAAGAGGATTTTACAGAAGATTAAGCATCTTCAAACTCCTGGTGACTTCACTGGGGATTGACCACCAACATCGGTTTCTGGGAAGCAACTTTACTGGGGAATTTGCAACCGTTATCGACACAGAAAAGCTTGTAGCTGTTGGAAGTACGGAATGAGAGAATCGACTTAATAAGATCCAACGATACCCGGTCGAACTCACTTTGCTGATATCGAATCGTCGTGACCGACCGTCGACTGAATGGTGGACTCCATCAGTAAACGTTGTGACAAAAAGGTGACAAGTGAACCCTTCCCTGAACATGATTGCCCCAGTCTTCTGCGTGGGAACAAGTGATTACTCGTTTAGGAGAGATGATCCATGATCTCGAAAAGGCTTTCATCTTGCTTCTGAGCCTAATATGAGGCTGCTACCTACAAGCAAAGGATATGCACGTATGCCCCGTGCTGGATATGACTTCTGCAATTGAGAAAATCCAACTCTGAACCACCACTTGTTGGGGAGAAAGGTTTTGCTGCATCTCTTGCTGGGATCATCAAATGCCATGGGTTGGAATGCCCCTTTGTTTCAAGCCTCTTGGCTGATTGACTGCCTATGCGCGACCAACATGTTTTCTTTCATATGCCCCAGACCAACATGGTCCACCAAAAGAAATTGTCCCAAGAGGATTTTACAGAAGGCTTGACATCCAAAACACCTCAACGTCCTCAAACTCTTGTAGAGATTCGTCGAATCTCGATGTAACTGCCTCAGACTGCATGGATTACTTAGAAGAAGTCATCTCAAGAGGATTTTACAGAAGACTTGGCATGCTCAGTGCTTCAGTGTCTTCAAACTCTTGGAGAGATTCGTCAGATCTCGAATTAGCTGCTTCAGATTGTATGGTCTACAGAGAAATTCGCCTCGAGAAGATTCATAACCAATCTCATATCCCCATAAGATATTTTGCCTCAGTACTCTGAACCCTGGATAGGCTGACCAGTCATCTGGATGGACTACCTTCTCATGCCCTTGGGATAGCCTGCCCCAATATGAACCTTGAAGTAATCTTGCTCTTAACTACTGATCTTCGAAGGAAGACCAAGAATTCCTGCATTTGTAGGGATTTGAATCTCGAAGTAATTGCCCCAGTTTGGCTGAACTTTGAAGAGATTTCTCGACATGACTGGCTCAGATAAGCTACACCTTAAAGAGATGGTTCGACGTGATTGCCCCAGATCGACTACGTCTTAGCACAACTTGTTGGGAACGCTCCTGCTCAACAAAGTTTCTTAAGGAAGTAACACTGGATATGGTTGCCCTTCGGGAGTTTCAGAATTCTCAACTCGGCAAGATTAAGCTTCTGGACTAAATTTCCACATGTAAGCTTCTTTTGATGTCAAACAAAAGTATGCAAGCAGAAAATGTTTTATTCTGAGAATGAAAATTCTAATGCAACACACATGTTAATCTCGAAGTTTTACTGACAAGATGTCGCAAACCCCTTTTGTGAGCGAATCTCGGGTTAGAATACGACATTAATTTTTGGATGAAAGAATGCAATGCACATGCAACACCAATAAAGATCTTTTAGCCAACTCATAGGAGTCAGGAACGCTATCTCTTGGTAGTATGCTTTCGAAATAACCCTGTTTCAATTAGGACTTTTGAGGGTTGTATCGTGGCCTGGTTCACGGTTTTGAGAAATAAAAGATTTAAGGCCCAAAGTTTATTGGTGCCCACCCACTCTTCGTGATGTTCTCCAGTCCTACGTTCAGCTAATTTGACACAAACGCTCATTTCTCAAAAAAGATTTTGTGATCATTAAGGAACCCATGCATCTGATGGTTTGACACCTAATGAGGCTTTAGAGTGACAATCACCCCTTTGTCTTTTGTTCGTAGTCACAAGACTTTGTTCTTGCTCGAGGATTTTCTTTTGTAATCCTTTTGTTTTTCGCTTTTGCATTCTTTTCTTTTTCTTTTTATCCCTAATTTTTTCGTGGACTGATTCTTTTGAATCTTTGATTTCGGAGTCCAGCGGAATGCCCTAACTTTTGTCTAAGTTGCTTATTTTCAAGTTTCAACTTAGCGGGCTTTTTCATTTCTCTCTTTTTTCTTTTTTTTTGAACAAATCATGTGACACTGGCTTGTCTTGACTTGATTGAAAGGGTTGTGACTACCCCACTCTTTGATTGTTGATGGATAACCATTGTGGTTTCACATCTCTTGACCTCTTGATGGTGGAATAGAAGGTAATGGATCCTCAGATGCACACTCCTTTTGAAATTTGAGCGCTCGGTCAAATTAACTGACGTCTACCCTGCCCCTGGGTTAAATGTGAGGGTTTTTTCGTACGAAAAGAAACTCCTACTTCAAGGCTCAAAGGGGTTAACGAGGGTCTATCTCCCTTATATCTCCAGTGTTTGGGGAGTTGAAACAATGCCTGTACATCCTCAACAGGGTTTTATCCAAAAGCACACAATTAGAGATTTTTGCGTTTTCAGATCATCATTCTCCCTCATAGAGTTTAAGCATGATAGTGGGTATTGCAACACACATATACAAACTTATGAGTGAATACGAATGGATTACTTCAAGAAAAACATGCGTATTGTATTATGATTGTCATTCAAAAAAAAAAACAAGCAAGCTCTTACATGCAAACAATGTTTAAACAAACAAAAAAAACAGCTACATATGCAAATGCAGTAAAGAAGCTAAATGATTGTCCTTGTTGAGGAGGCTTGACTCCGTCTGGACTTGTTGCTTTTGACGACATACTCGCAATTTGAGTGCTCACTCGGGAAGCTTCAGTTGATGTGCAAACCATCGGCAATGAATGTAATGACCCCATCCTCGACTAAATCTTGCACATTATGATGAAAGGCTCGACACCTCTCAATAGTATGTCCAGGGCCACCTGAACGAAATTCACACCTATCATGGACATTGGAACCCATACGAAACTTGGTACGTGGCGGTCCCGCAGCAATCGATTCAATTAACTTAAACTTGAGCAAGTGCTGAAGTAACTGAGTGTATGGCATCGGGATCAGATCAAACTTCTTTTCAAGCTTTTCTGGATTAGGATCCTCAAGAAACAGCTGTTGGTGAAAAAGCTCTGACGGTGGAGAGGATTCACGAGGCAAACCATGGTCTAGAGGAGACCCCAAAGAAATAGGAGGAGTGAGAACCTCTGTTGTGGAAGCGGGCACTTGATTGTCTTCCTTTCTTAACACTTCATTCAGAATTTCCATAACCCGACCCATCTGAGTCTTTATCCGGTTTACTTCTTTTCTCAGCGATTCCTAACCTCGGGACAACGCCTGAATGTCCCCCATAAAATGCCCCAGTCGGGCTTTCATCTCAGTCACCTCCGCTCGGAGTTGTTCCATACCTGAACCTTGATTGAGGTGAATTGAGTAGTTGAAAGAAGTCATGTTGGCCGTCCGACAGAGAATACCCAGTCCGCTCCGGAACACCTGTTATGCATATGAGTATGAGAATGCAATGCAGAATGCCATGTTCGAATATTTCCAAGGGATCATTATGCTTTTAACTCAAAAAGATTTTTTTTAGCAAAAACATAAGAAATGGATGGAACCGCTCAGTGGCAAGTCTCAAAGTTAATATCCCTTGGAAATACAAGAACATGTATGCGAAAATGATGATGCAAATGCAACAGGCACGGGATCAAAGCTTCCATATAATTTGGATAACTGCTGTGCTGGTGACCAAATAAGCTCATAGGTCGGCTTTAAAGAAAATACCGGAATACCAGAATATCCGACTGATCAGAATACCAGGATGCCGGGATATCGGTATAATCAGAATACCAGAATAAACAGAACATCGGCGTGATCAGAATACGGGAATGCCAGAACATCGGCATAATCAGGGTGCCGAAATAATCAGAATACCATAATACCAGGCTGATGAGTCCACACTGATAAGAGAACCAGAATACCAGGTAGGATGAAGGTCAAGGTTACCTGCAAACCTGTAAATAACCCGCCCTTCTCACATGTGGGTACTAGGATGTTCAGTATCCCGGGCTCTCAGGTCAAGAAATGATGATACGTTCACCATTTCTGGTTTGGCATCATCATCAATCGAGGAGGCCTCAACTGATTCTCCAAAACGAAAGGTCTTCAGCTTCTGGCACTGAGGTCGAGAAGCAATAGTACATTCATCCCTCGGGGTACAGTACTATCGCCAATCGAGGAGTGCCTCCACTGATTCTCTTTCAAAAAGGATATCCTATGCAAGTTCCAAAGTGGGCCCTCGGGTGCGAGTGGGTTTGCCACAGAATGTGGTCTGCCACTGTCACCACTAAAGAGAGATGTTTCCACTAAGGTCCTCATGATCGGTCACTAGAGTCGACAGCTCTCTAGATCGACATCCTGGAATACGCAAGATGCGTACGCCATGATGGGTCCCAAGATAGCCTCGTCTAGCTGTGAATTTCGTGATTACCCAACGTACACAGATGGCACGTAGGTCCCACTACACTCCACTCTAAATCTATGTGTATACTCAAGCCTGTGTACTGGGCTCATCCCTCAGAAATCCCATCCCGCCAAACAGACAGAACAGTGCAACACAGTATAATATATGAAATGTAAATGCTAACATGCTGTAAATATGGTACAAGTAATAAAATACAGTAAACAGCAAATACAAGATAACAGTAAACACCCAATGAAAGAAAAGCAAACAAGCGCTATGACTGACTCGCTTAGGATGGACCAGCAATAGGTCAACCTTTCCTCAGCAGAGTCGTCAGCTGTCGCTCCCCGGGATTTTCATCCTGGTACAAACGCGAAAGTGGCACCGAACAGAGTCGCCAGCAATGTGTATTTATCCCATGAGAGGGAAAGGAAACACTGCGTAAACTTGAAGGAAGGAAAGAGCATGGTCTTGCGACCAGAGAAAGGGTAAGGGAGTCGGTTACGCGAGAGGAAGGTATTAGCACCCCCTCACGTCCATCGTACCCGATGGGATCCACGGTTGCTTGCTTCAATCAAAAGGGTGTAAGAAAAGGATACTGGAAAAGGAACTGAAAAAGGAAGGAGAAAGAATGGAAAAGGAACGAGAAACAAATGTAGGGAAAATAAAAGAAGTGCTCGAATGGGCCCTACCCCACTGCCTACGTATCTCATCGGGCATGAGAATCAGAGCGACGTAGTTCCCCTCACTAGGGATGGATTGTTTGTGTTTTTTAGGGAACGACTAACGTTCTAGCTCAGGTGTTGCAGGCTCGCTGGTCCGAGTGCGTTACCATCTTGCAAGAGAACGAGGAGAAGCGCGTTCATACGCTAAGAATGAGTGGGAGGAGAAAAGAATTCCCGAAGGAAAGACGTTGTTGTTTGTTTTTGTCTTTTAGAAGTTTTTTTCATTTGTTTGCATATGATAGTGTATCTAAATCTTAGTCATTGGAATGTGTACCTTCTCACATTCCAAGATGGAATGGGTAAGAAAGCACACTAAGAGTGAAGAAGACCCCCACACTTAGTTCCAATTGTTAAGGTTCAAACACACTAGCATACATGTGTTTATTAAGTGTTTTTGTTGATTATGAAATGAAGAAATGTTTTTTATTATTTGTACCTTCAACAAGTATTGCATTTAAGTCCCTCATACAAGATCGAATGTCTAACACATTGACCCAAGATGGGCCATATGCTACACGTTCTAAGATTATAAGAGAAGACCCCTTATAATCTTTTCTTTATATGAAAGGCCTAAATGCAATAAATGCCTACCTTTATTAGATATTTTGAATTTTTCTTTGAGATGAGAAAAGAGACTCAAGAGAGGAGAGAAAGGTAAAATCTATGTGAACTAAGATTCAATCCTAGTTGATTAGTCAAGGGAGTGATCCTAATGGTTTGTGAGGTTAAAACCTAAAGTCTAAAGAAAGAATGAATTAAGCAATTCACTTCTAAAGTAGAAGATGAATTGTAATTCAAAAAAGGGAAAGTGATGAGTTATTAAGAAAAAGCACATAAGTGCTTAACAAAACACAAGATGGAATTGTAAAAGAGAAAGGATAGAAGTTTGAATGTGGATTCCTTATCCACACTCAATTGCAACTTACCAAAGCCCCTACATGGTTAGTAAGATGCACCATAAAGATCAAAAGAATAAGATGAAAGATCAAATCCTATTAGTCACAACCAGAATGTGCATCATATGGAAAACAAATGATTATCATCAAGCAAGTTCAAGTGAACAACCAACAATCATCATCCATGGCATTAGAACATGCTATCATAAGAAAAGATAGATGGAAGATGAAAAGAAAGAGAAGAAACATGCATAAATGAAACATGTAATCCAAGGATCAGAATTGAAATGAAATGAAAAATGATTCACAAACATCTCACAAGTATGCATGAAGCAACAATCAAGACATTCAAGAGGTAATAGGAGAAGTAGAATTGAAATGGAAGTTCAAAAGAAAACACAAGTATTTCATATTAAGGATACACAAAGTTCACATGACAATGAATATGCAATGATGACATATAATGTGTATCAATGACCTATAATGTCACATGAATAGCTCATTGAAATATGCAAATGATCATGCAAGTATGCACAAAAGAAAACATGTAAACATGCACAGATATTACAAGGATATGACATGTTATTATGCTTCAAGTGTAATGCTTTAAGCAAAAATCAAATGGACTTATGAAAATTATGCAAGCATGGTTTAAAGATACACAAATCAGAAGTGAATCATATACCAAAATAGCATGCAAGAAATCAAGGCAAAAAGGCTTTATACAATGCACTTAAGTCAAGTTGGATACACATGTAAAGTAATGCAAAGATGGACATCCAAACATGTCATAAAATGTCCTAAAAAAATCAAATAAAAATCACATGACATACTTCAAGGCATTAGTGACTTAATACAAAAAGAAGTAAGTCAAAACCATTTTTGATGATCAATAACAAAAATGCACAAATTCAAGTATCACAACGGCATGCACACAAATGAAAAATTCAAAGAAAATATGTAACAGTGGTAAAAATGTCATAAAATCAGAAAATTAAATCATCAAAAATTTTCTAAATGTCTTAATGATGTTCATGAATTTTTATAGAATTTTATGATGCTATTTAGTATTTTTAAGAATTAAAAAGCAAACATGCACAAAAATGGAAAAATAAATGGAAAGGGAATAAGGAAAGGGGGTGCAAGCATAGCAATTGTTTAGTTCAAATAATTTGGGCTTTAGAAATATAAGGTGCGAATAGCAATTTAGCTTAAGTCCAATTACGCGCAGAACATGATAACAAGCATGGAGTTTCAGTCAAAGCAAGTCAAAGCAAGGAAAACCCTTGGATCAGGTCAAGTCAACAGCCAAGTCAAGGTATACAGGATCAACACACACGCGTAAGGGAACACATTAGTTAGCATGCACCGCGCCACAAAACATTTAAATGAAAATCAGAAAAAATCACGTGAGGAGCACACTTGTTTTTAATGTGCTGGCAGCATTTCCACCCTTGGATCAACAAAATCGCACGGCTGACATTCAAACTGCAAGAAACCCTAACATAAATGACCACCGGCCGGAGAGGGACCTCCGGTCACCTTCTCCGGTCAACCACCACCGTCTGCAACTCTCACATCTCACCACAATGCACAAATATGGTACCAAAATGAAGCTTACGCTATGCACATCATGAATCCAACATTATTTTGCACATAATAATCACACATAGAGAGAACATAGGAGATTAAAGCAAGCCCTAAGTTTTGCAACTACGCCTTTAGAAGGCCTATCAACTAGCCGGAGTTAGGAATGCTCCTAGTGAGCTCATAGCAACATGTAAACAACAAATCAAACCATAAAACACCAGAGAAAAGTTTGAGAGTTTGGAACCTGAACTTGTAGCTTTTGAAAATCTTTGATAAAACCAGAGACTACACTTGTTCTTCAACCTTGGAGCCTCCAAATCGAGCAAAATAAATGCTGATATAACTTGTTGTCTTGAGAGCAGAGAGAGTCAATGCTGAAATGCGCTTGAATCAACCTTGAGGACTGTGATGAAATCTTCTTCAATCGTGTGCCATTGATGATGATGAATTATCGTGTGCTTAGAGAAGAAGTTTTGATGAAAAAGAGTGAGAGAATCAGAGAGAAAAGTAGAGAGTGTTTTGGAGTGAAATGAGAAGAATGAAGCTAGAAACTGAAGTTAGAGAGGGAGGTTTTGTTTTATAGTGTGAGCTAACCACGGTTTAGTGAGTTGGTTAGAGTGAGTCAAGGTGGTTAAATTGAATCATCCCTAACTAACTGAGTCAAGTTAGTTAGGGAGAGCAAGGATATGGTGGCGGCAGCACATGACAAACTATGGTGGAGGTGAAATGGCACGGCTGGTTATATTACCAACTTGTTCTACAAGCTTCTAACTTTCCACTTCTATGCATGAATGAAACACGTGACATGGTGAGTATAAAAGGTGTTTGGTTAAATGAAGCAAAGGTTGGAGAGTGAGCAATGCACGGGCAAGCTGGCAAAACAACAACAACCTTCATTTGGTTTTTTCATGACAGTTTGGGAAACAAATGCAAACATGGATGTTTAATGGTGATTTTCTCTTTTGTTAATGCATGGTTGGATGTGGTTATGGAGTCTTTGAAAAGAGGAGATATTGGAGGATATGTTTGGTGTGAAAAATGAGTTGAAATAATGCTTGGAAAAGGTTGAAAAATGACTTGAAACACAAAGGGTTGGAAACTAGTTATGGGCGAGGGAATGAGGTTGGTTGGCAAGGTGTGCATGGCATGGAATCTCAGCATGATCATAGAAACTTTGACTCACCATATCTACTTCATAGCTTGATCAAATCAACTCTTGCCCAACATGAAACTTGAAGAGGACACTACAAGGAACATTTTTTATGTTGACAAGTTTTTCATTTGGAGCTTTCTTCTTGGAGAAATTGAGCTTGACATTTGGCCCACCAACTGTTTGTAAAAAGGACATGCGCGTGACCTGAGCATCCTTGGTCATGACCTAGTTTTGAACCTACTTTGCCCAAACTTTGATCAATCATATCTCACTCAATTTTTATCCAATGGAGATGTTCTACACATGGATTTGAAGCTTAAAGCAAGACCTTTTGTTGTGGCCGAGTGGAATTTTCATTTGGTGCTTCAATTTTAAATGGCCTTGGTCCAAACTCTGATGCAAAATGGCCAAAACTTGCCTTATTTAGTAACCCTACTTCTTCCAAAAATGGCAAATTTCCACATCTTGATTTTTTTATGATTCCTTTGGAGTTTCTTGATCAAATTTTGTACATTGGTCACATATAACATGAATTTCATGATTTTGGTCTCAAAAAGTCAAGAGTTGACTTTTTCCTCTAATTATTTGACTTGATCCCAATTTCTCTGATTTTTTATCTTTCTTCCAATTGAACCACTTCTAAAACCAATTGAGATGCAATTTTCCATACACACACACTTAAGGACATGTAGAATACCATGACAACAAGTTTTGTCCAAAAAATCAGAGATTCCCTGATTTTATTAGAAACCCTAATTTTGACCCCCTCTAGTTAGGAAGGAAAAGTGCAGTCTTCAATTTCAAATTCCTCAGAGTATGTTGTCTATCCTCATAAAGGATGATGAGATATGCCATTTTAGGGTGACTTTGGATCAGTGAGCTATCTCTTTTGAGGGTTTTCCTCCATTTTTTAGGACCTCTTGCATAGTGAAGGATGTAATGCTTCAATCTCCTATTGAATCTCACTTTCTTGAGGTTTTGGATAATCAATTGAGATAGCGTGAGACATGAAAGACCTCTTGACTTTTCTTGAATGAACTTGTTTGACTTCTTTGTGCCTTGAATGGTTCCTTGATTATCCACCCTTTACCTGATCACATGCCTTGATGGTAAGAAGGATGCTATGCTTCATTTTTCTATGTTAAAGATGCAATACAATGCTAATGAGGTGGATATGATATGATAAATGATAATGCTATGCTATGATGACAAAGGAGAGAGCAAATTTTGGGGTATTACACCACTTACAGTAATTATCTGGGATTTAGAGTTTGATTTGATTTTCGGTTTTGATGTGTGATATACAGAGAAATGTCTTTCTATAGAGAAATTTTGAACTCCTCTGAGGGGAATGTTGAATTTTGTGTGCCTTGATCATTGCCCAAGGTTGAAGCTAAGAGATTGATTGATTCCACTGGGGAAGTCTTTATACAAAGCCGAAGAGGAGGCTGGAGAAGGCTGACTCAACAAGAGAGTGTTTATATCTGTCTTGTACAAAGCCCAAGATTGAGGCTAAAAAGAGACTGACTTTTTGGGGATATCATTATACAAAGCCTAAGAGGTGGCTAAAAGTTGACTTTTCCGGGGAAATATTTTGTCTGTCTTGTACAATGCCCAAGATTGAGGCTAAAAAGGGGTTTCTTGACTCCATAGGGGATATTTGTTGGTGCCTTGTACAAAGCCCAAGATTGAGGCTAAAAGAGAAAATTGACCCTTATAGGTGAGAGGTTTTATCTGTCTTGTACAAAGCCCAAGATTGTGGCTGAAAGAAGATTTAACTCTGCAGGAGAGGTTTATACGGTGTCTTGTACAAAGCCCAAGATTGTGGCTGAAAGAAGATTTGACTCTGCTGGAGAGGTTTATACGGTGTCTTGTACAAAACCCAAGATTGAGGATGACAAGAAACTGAATCTGTGGGAAAGAAATCTTTATCTGTCTTGTACAAAGCCCAAGATTGAGGCTAAAAAGAGACTGACTCAACAAGAGAGTGTTTTATTCGGTGTTTTATTCAGCTGAGGATTTTTAGGTGTCTTGTATAAAGCTCAAGATTGAGGCTGACCTTACTGGGAAAATCATTATACAAAGCCTAAGAGGAGGCTGAAAAAGGATGAGGATTATTATTTCTCAAAGCCTAAAAGAAGGCTGGGAGGAATTGACTTTGCTGGGGAAGACATTTGTCCCAAGCTTTAAAGATTTTGATTTTACTGGAGAAGGTTTATATATGTATTGTACAAAGCCCAAGATTGAGGCTAAAAAGGGAATAACTCAACAAGAGAGTGTTTATGTTTTGTACCACTGACTCAACAAGAGAGTGTGGAAAGGTGATTGACTCAATTAGAGAGTACTTTTGAAGCTAACTTGGCTGGGGAAAATCATTATACAAAGCCTAAGAGGAGGCTGACTTCTGCTGAGGATTATTGAGATCCAGAGGCAGGTCCAAAATGGGGAATCAACTCTGGCCGAGGGTTTCAGAAGAGTTGAGGTATCAGATGCCTTGAGGTTCTAATTTGGAATAGTGTTATACTGATGGTAAGCTGACCCTGGCTGGGGAATCTTAGGAGAAAGACTGGGTTTTAGAACCCATGGGTTTTAACTCTACTGGAGATTGATTAAAATGACCAGGGTTTCTCCTATATTTGTAGGGAACTTGAGAATGTCTTTGAGATCCAAGAGGAGATTAGACTGTCCAAGTCTACTGGTATGGAAGAGTTTATCTTTGTATGATGCCCAAGAGGAGGCTGGTGTTCTAAGGGATGAGAATCAACCCTAAATTGGTCTAAAGTTTTGACTCTGGAAAGACTGCTCTATCAAAGGATGACTAAGTTCTGTCTTATACCTTTAAGAGGTCTTCAGGGTCCTTGTATTAAGCCCAAGAGAAGGCATGAGAACTTATAAGAAGCCGGGGGGGGGGGGGGGGGGGTCTTTGAACAAAGCCCAAGAGGAGGCGGGGATGCTTTTAGGAAGCCTGTGGGTCCAAACTTAAGAAAAGTTTCACCGAGAATAATCTTTTCTTTAGTGAACAGTTCTAGGGTTTGAAGAAATTCAAGAGAGGTTTCACCGGGAATTAATCCTCGTTGGGGAAATGAACTTCTTTGACAATTTCTAATAGTGACAGTCTAAGAATTGTTTCACCGGGAATGATGCCTTTCTCTTTGTTCCATATTGTTTAATCCCAAGAGAAGGCAAGACTGTATATGGAAATTCCTATGGGGAACAAGTTTTGACTGTATTTAAGAGTGACCAACTGGCTTTACCTAGTTCTGGACCTAGTTGCCAGGGAAAATTCTAAGAAGATATACAAGTATATATACAGTTGATATATGACAAGTATTTAAAATGATATGAAAGATGGACTTATAGGTGAACAAGCTTCCTGCAATACAGTTATATATACGAAAACAAGTAAATGAAAGCTGATAAAACTTACAGGCGAGCAAGCTTATATTGTAACAGCTGTATGATTAGTTGCTCAAGAAATTAAAGAAAGTTATGAAAAGAAATTAAAGGGGATGGGTCTTACAACTCAAGGAGAGGCCCAAAGGTTTGAAAAAGGAAAAGAAATGGGACTTACAACACAAGGGTAGGCCCAAAAATTTTCGTTTAAAAGGCGACGACTGCACCGAGATTTTAAAATCGTAGTGGGACTTATACAATGACTGAGGCCCAAAAAGGTTTTAATTATAAAGGGGTGGGACTTACACTCTATCAAGAGGCCCAAAGATGTTTGAAAAGATTTGTTAGGGTGATAGTGTTCAAAACCCTAATTTTTTGTTTTTAAATGTATTTTAATTGAATAAAAATTCAATTAAAATAATCAAACATGTGAAAAAAAGTTGTGATCTTGGATTTATATTTGGAAAATCATGTTTCATTCATGAGATGATTTAAAAATCATTTGAATTTTGCAAAACCAAGAGAAAGAAATATTTTTAATGTTTAAAAACATAATTCTATACAAAAATATCAAATATATGAAATAAATAATATTTTTGTGAAATTTTCATGGAATAAAATATTTTAATATTTTTGTGAATTTTCAAAAAAAGAATCACTAAAAAATAATTAAAATTGAGAGAGAAATTAATTTTTGACTTAATTAATAAAAACATGAAAATAATGAAAAATAGCAAAAATGGAGAGGTAGCAAAAAAGGTCTGGGTGGGGTTTGAACCCACGACCTCATACACAAACACACTTGCGCACTACCACTGGGGTGGTGATACATACGTGTATCAAAACCACCCCATTAATACATAAGGGGTGCCAAGTTTTCAGGTCTGGCCAAGGTAAGGCAAGGCAAGTTTTGGAAATTTACATGAAGCCTCTAACTTTCTCTTTTCTCCATGGATTGGGACAAAATTTAGGTGCACCTAGCCTAGAATTTCACAAGGAATCCAATGGTGCTTTTGGAATTTTCAGAAAGTGCCCCTATTTTAAAACCCGATAGTGGTTTCAAAATAGGCCAAATTTTGCATGTCTTATGCTATCTCATGGTATAGGCAAGAATTGTATGACAAATTGGTTCAAACACAACATATACAACATGTATGAGATGTTTATGATCAGTGGACCTCAAAGGAATGCATAATTCAAAGAGTTCAAGTTGTGATGCACTTACCTCTTGGAGCTTTGTGTGCTAACTCTCAAGTTCTTTGTGCCAGAAGTGATCCAATGCTTTGAACACTCCCAAGTGATCCCTTAGAAGCTTTTAGGATGATCAGAACCAGCTGGAATCTTCAGGAACAAGTTTTGGCTCTTTCTTGCAAAAGGGGAAAAAGTGACCAATATGGAAACTCTCTCAAATGGTGTTCCAGATGAGGGGAACCATTTGGGACAGTTTGAGGATGATATTTGGAGTGTGTTTGAGGCCTTGTTTGGTTTTGGAAGTGACTGAATCAAGGCATGGCTTGGAAAATGTAGAAAAGTCAATTTTTGAGGTTTTGTAAGTTGACTTTTTTATTTTGGTATTTCAGGTCACAAGTGAGTGTTTGAACAACTTAGATATAACATATTAGAGGTGTTTGGATCATGAGCTGTGGTAGAATTACTCTCTAACTCAAAAACTCAGAGATAACTTGCAAAAGAATGCATTTTGGCCTAGAGAGAGAGAATTTGAGGAAAGCAAGTGTTGTAGTGCTTTGGTGTACTCAAACTGATCACAATTGAGGTCTATTTATAGTGTGTCAAGTTTGTTTTGGCATAAATAGTGAATGGCAGCTGTAGCAGGCCTTTGGCCAATGTTGAGCAAAAGGAATCTCAAGTCTCCTCTAACCATTGACTTGAGGTTAGGGCACAGGCCTATGGTCCTTTGATTCAGAGCTTATTCTTGACTCATTCAGTTAGGAATGTGTTATTCCATGCCACCTTGGTGCATCTATTGAATGCTTGGAAACAAAATTGGAGTCTTGGCACCTTTTTGGCCTTTTTAGGTTTGTTATGGCTAAGTGTAGATTCGTGGACTTTGGAGGCTTGGGGATCAGATCATTCTTCTTTTGTTTTATCCTCAAATGTGTCCAAATAGATGACAAGGCTTGGAATTGTCCAAATTTGTCAAATCAAGCAAAACACCAAATTCTGCCTTGCTTAGGACAGTTGGAAATGGTGATTTTGAGGGATTCATATATCCCTGCTCAGGTTGAGTTATGGAAGGCTCTTGTTCTTTTTAGAAATCCCACATATGATACAAAACATGTGTGATCATAGTTTGTTTTTAAACTATTTGGATCCAACTAAAAAAACATTATGAACATTGATGTACAAGGCTGGTAATTTAGGCAGATTTTCACTAATTGTTGGAAAAAGTGTCATTTTCATGTTTTTGTGATTTTGATCAATCCATAACTCAAAATCCATAAAGAATGGGAGTCTGAGGTAGTTGAAGCTTTTGTATAGTGTAACAAGACCTACAAATCCAGCTTTGGATCACCCAAAATGGTTGCTTGGATCTCAAGTTATGGTCCTTGGAAGTTGGTACCAAAACCACTTTTGTTCCATAACTTAGAAAAATTTTGGTTTCTCAAGGTTGCCCCATTTGCAAAAACCTCACTTTTCTTGATTTTTCTTGATGGATGATGATCAATATCATACATTAACATTGTTTTTGACTTAGGGGAACCATATTTGTGAAAAATTCAAAAAAGTCAAACTTGATTTTGGGCACAGTTGACTTTTTATCGAATGAAATCCAAACTGTGCGATCCTTTAGGAAATAAAGTCCTTGACCTAAATCAAACCTACTGGATGGATTCCATAGGTGTTATAGGCTGTATTGAATCATATCCCAAGGTTTGGGAGCATGTCTTGGTCAAAAGTCAAAGGTACAGTTGACTTTTTCTTTAAAACCTTAATTGTGGTCCTGATGAAATAGAAACTTGTGAATCAAGCTTCTTGGGTTAATCCATTGTTGTAAATGGATCAATATCGTGTACTTTTGGCCCTCAAATCATGTCTTGAGGTCTTGGCTCATGCTTTGTCCCAAAAGTCAACTTAGGGGTGAATTAGATCAAGAAACCCTAATTCCTGATTTTTTGGTAAATGCCTCCACTGAGGTTAATTTGACTGGATGATTAGGTCCATGAGGTCCCTTGTAGTATCTTGGGTTATTCTTTGGAGCATTGGCTCATTCCCAGAGGAAGAATTCCATCTGGGAGCCTCGATTGACCAAAACCCTAATTTGGTGACACTGGCGATCTTGAGGCTTGATCTACTTGGAATGTTGCAACCTTGTGCTTGATTCTTGATGTGGGAGTCCTCTTGATCCTTTATAGGTGTTTGAGAGGTTAGACAAGTTAAATATCATGTCATTTCTTGATTGATCATTTGTCTAAGTGCTCCGAGAGGGCTTGATACCCTAATTCTTAGTTGTAGTGAAAGCTCAACAATCCTTGAGGAGATTGATGAGGCCTGAAGGTACATCTATATTGTGATGATGATTTGCACAATGATGGGAAATCTTGGTGGTCAAAATTTGGGGTATGACAGATGCCCCTATTTAATTTTCTAAGACCTGAAGGTGTGAATGGCGAAGATATTCGTGCATTCGGGGTGCAAGAGTATTAAATATTGGAATACCCAAAATTCTGATGGTGGTTATGAATGATAGTTTGCTCATCCATCTGCTTTTGCTAAGAAATAATGCTTTAAAAAAGGTGAAACTTCCCCTCAATCCTGGTCTTCACCCTAGGAACTGGTCTAAGTTTCTTAAATAAACTTCCCCTCGATCCTGGTCTTCATCCAAGGAACTGGTCTTAGTTTCTGATATAAACTTCCCCTCGATCCTGGTCTTCAGACAAGGAACTGGTCTTAGTTTCTTATATAAACTTCCCCTCGATCCTGGTCTTCAGCCAAGGAACTGGTCTTAGTTTCTTTTGTCAATATACTTCCCCTAGATCCTGGTCTTCAGCTAAGGAACTAGTCTCAGTTTTTTTTCCGTCAAGTTCCTTCCTTGACAAGGGACGCTATGTGTAGCGATTTTCATCAAACTTCTCGCCGAATTTTCCTGGGGAGATGCCATTTGATGGAAAAAGTTTTGACGTCATACTTGCTGGGGAAACCCATTCGTTAGAGCTGTAGAGGTGTTCAAACTTCTCTGTTGGAGACGCCATTTATTGACTCTAATGGGGAAAACGAGTCTCTAGAGAGGTTGTTTCCTGCTTGGGGATATTACATCATACTTTTCTTCGAGATCTTCTCAGAGAAATGCCATGTGATGTAATCTAATTCTGAGGTGCTGTTGACTTCATTAACATTGACTTTCTTGTGAGAAAAACCAATGTGTTGTTGAGAGTCTTTAGTTGCGAGGCTTTCTCTGGGGATTTTCCTTAATCCGGGAAAGCGAGAACATCATCTTCAATAGTAAAGAGTTACGTTTGTCGAATGTCTTCTTGTTTCTCAGAGGTTCAAGTTATCAAAGTGGTCGAGGACCGTCTCCAATCCATAAATAAACTAGGGGAGAGAGATTGTTCAGACAAGACATTTCCTGACGAGGAAAGAACTGACAACTCGATTGATAAGAGGACTTTTATCACTTGGGGATAAGACTGGCCAGAGTGATAGTAATGTAATATGATTATGAATGTGAATCAATAATGCATGATGTATGTATGTTTATGCTGACAAAATTGACGCGACATACATACTAGTGGATGAACACGATTGGATACTCGGCCATGGTGGGGGATGAAAAGTATCACTGGTTCAAAATAACAATCCTGCCCTGCTTGGGAAAGGCGGTCCCCGTGGGGAAGAAGAATTGTCAATCGGTCTTAAGAGGTATGAAACCCTGTCGGGGATGTCAGAGGAAACATGGTCTTTGACACAGTTGATCCTTCATTCAGGCGTACTGGTTTAGAAGGAGTACTTCAATTCTGCACTTTGAGGTTCAATCACCTCTGGAGAAGCGATCGATGTTCTTTTTGATGTTCAAAGCCAAAAGGAATTGCCATTTTTGTTTTAAACGCAGGAAATTTTTTGACAATTAAATTCGTTTTTGTTTTATTTCAAGAATCGCTGATCATGTTAAAAATGTCAATCTGTAAAGCTTAAACAAATAAGAATTGCAAACAAAAGCACTAGGGCTCAAATTTTATTGATAGGAAGGAAATCAGCGAAGCGCGTGATTCCATAGAGTATTTACAAAGGTAGAAAATGGTAATTTAAGGGAAAAGGGCTACATTGAAACATAACGACCGCTATCCTTCTACCAATTTTGAATTCTGGACATCCTGAGCTTCTATTGAAGATGACCTTTACTGGAGTTTTTCTGCTGGATGGCATTACTGCTGGGTATTTAACCTTGTCGGACGTAGTTATTTGCCACTGATCCCTAACTTTTGCCTGGATTGTACTCTGAGATTTCCAATCCACCGGGATTTTTTTTGTTTGCGTCTTTAATTTTTGGCTGGACCGCCCTTTTGGGTTTTCAATCCACCGAGACGTTTTTTTTTTGTTTAGGCGAAGTATTTCTTGACTACATCAACATTTGTGGGGTAGGCAAATTCCTCTCCATCCATGGTTGCGAGTCTCAAAGCGCTGCCTGAGAAGGCATTCTTGACCACATAGGGACCATCGTAATTCGGAGTCCATTTTCCCCAAGAATCAGTGAGGAATGATTGTATATTTTTGAGCACGAGGTCTCCTTTCTTGAAGAAGCGAGGTCGGACATTTTTGTCAAACGCTTTCTTCATTCTTAGCTGATACAACTGACCATGGCATAGTGCCGTTATTCGCTTTTCTTCAATTAGATTCAGTTCATCGTGTCGACTTTGACACCATTCAGCCTCTGTTAGCTTGGCTTCCATCAATACCCGGATTGATGGGATCGCTACTTCTATAGGGAGCACTGCTTCCATACCATATACTAGAGAGAAAGGGGTTGCCCCTGTTGAGGTGGGGCCAGATGTGCGATAACCGTGAAGAGCATAGGGTAGCATCTCGTGCCAGTCTTTGTAGGTTATAACCATCTTTTGAACAATCTTCTTGATGTTCTTGTTAGCCGCTTCTATCGCACCGTTCATCTTGGGTCGGTAGGGAGATGAGTTATGGTGTCCGATTTTGAACTCAGTGCACAACTCTTTCATCATCTTGTTGTTCAAGTTGGATCCATTGTCAGTAATGATCTGGCTTGGAACACCATAACGGCAAATGGGATTGTTTTTTATAAAGCGAACCACAACTTGTCGGGTTACATTAGTGTATGACGCTACTTCGACCCACTTGGTGAAGTAGTCAATGGCTACCAGGATGAACAGATGTCCATTTGAAGTCCTTGGTTCAATCATGCCAATCATGTCAATTCCCCATATAGAAAAAGGCCACGGGGAAGAAAGAACTTTGAGATGCGTTGGTGGTACATGGATTTTGTCTGAGTATATCTGACACTTGTGACATCTCCTCATGTACTTGTAGCAATCGGATTCCATGGTCAACCAATAGTATCCTGCTCTCAGAATTTTTCTCGCCATTGTGTGTTTGTTGGATGAGTTCCAAAGGAGCCTTCATGATTTCTTTTATCAACATGTTTGCTTCTGGTCTGTCTACACATCGGAGCAAGACCATGTCAAAGTTTCTCTTATAGAGTGTATCACCACTCAGAAAGAAGCTGCCTGCCAATCTTCTGAGATTCTTCCTGTCTTTTCTGGATGTCCCAGTGGGTACTCTTGTTTCTGAAGGAAGCATTTGATATCGTGATACCAAGGTTTGTCGCCTATGACTTCTTTGATTGTGAAGACGTAAGCGGGCCTTTCTAAGCGCATTATGTCAATCTTAGGTATGTCATTCCATTGACCTACACTAATAATGGAAGAGAGAGTGGCTAGTACATCAGCCATGTGATTCTCTTCACGAGGGATGTGATGAAACTCGATTATGTTTAAGAATGGTAACAACCTTCTTGTGTAGTCTTTGTAAGGAATCAATCCTGATTGGTATGTATTCCAATCCCCTTTGAACTGATTGATAACCAGGGCTGAGTCTCCGTATACATCCAAGTTCTTAATTCTCAAGTTAATTGCTTCTTCGAGACCCATTATACAAGCTTCGTATTCAGCCTCGTTGTTTGTGCATTTAAATGTCAGTCGGGCAGTGAAAGGAATGTGGGTACCCTGAGGTGTTATGATGATTGCCCCAATTCTATTTCCATAATTATTGACAGCTCCGTCAAAGATTAGTCCCCATTGGGAACCTGGTTCTGGCCCTTCACTGGGTAGCAGTTCATCGCAATCTTTCATTTTCAAGTACATGACATCTTCGTTTAGGAAGTCAAATCCGACTGATTCTTGATCATCAATCGGTTGATGAGCCAAATGATCGGCTAAAATACTTCCTTTGACGGCTTTCTGAGCGTGGTACTCGATGTCATATTTTGATAACATCTGCCAATAGGAAATCCTTCCCGTGAGAGCAAGTTTTTCAAAGACGTACTTGATCGGATCCATTTCGGAGATTAACCAAGTAGTGTGACAAATCATGTATTGGCGGAGACGTTTGGCTGTCCAAGCCAGAGCACAACAAGTTTTCTCAAGCATAGTGTACCAAGTTTCACAGTCGGTAAACTTCTTGCTTAAATAGTAGATGGAAGACTCTTTTCTTTTTGTTTCGTCTTGTTGACCAAGTACACAACCCATGGAGTCTTCCAAAACTCTTAAATAGATTATCAGTGGTATTCCCTCCACTGGAGGTGACAGGATAGGTGGATTCAATAGATACTCTTTGATACTATCGAAGGCAGTTTGGCAGTCTTCTGTCCATACACAGTCCTGATTCTTTTTGAGTAATTTGAAGATTGGCGCGCATGTCGCGTTCATGAGGAATATAAATCTAGAAATGTAATTCAAACGTCCCAAAAATCATCGGACTTGTTTCTCGGTCTTTGGAGGAGGCATTTCTTGGATGGCCTTGACCTTGTCAGGATCAACCTCAATTCCTTTCTGGCTGACGATGAACCCTAGCAGTTTTCCTGAGCGGACACTAAATGTGCATTTGTTGGGATTCAAGCAGAGTTTGTACTTTCTCAGGCGCTCGAATAGCTTTGACAGGTGTGTCACACGCTCCTCTTCTGTTTTAGATTTGGCAAGCATATCATTGACATACACTTTAATTTCTTTGTGTATCATGTCGTGAAACAGAGTTGTCATGGCCCTTTGATAGGTTGCCCCGGCGTTCTTCAAACTGAACGACATTACCTTGTAACAAAAGGTGCCCCATGGGGTGATGAAGGAAGTTTTCTCCATGTCTTTCGGTGCCATTTTGATTTGATTATAGCCCGAGAATCCATCCATAAAGGAGAAGACTTTGAACTTTGTTGTACTGTCTACCAGCATATCTATGTGTGGTAAGGGAAAGTCATCCTTTGGACTTGTTTTGTTTAGATCCCTGTAATCTACACACATTCTGACTTTTCCATCCTTTTTTGGAACTGGTACTATGTTGGCTAACCATTGAGGATATTCTGAGGTGGCGAGGAAACTCGCGTCAATTTATTTCTGCACTTTCTCTTTGATTTTGATTGCCATGTCTGGATAAGTCGTCTTAGTCTTTGTTTTACCGGCATACATTCTGATCTTAACAGTAGATGATGTTCCACGAAGCTGGTGTCCAACCCTGGCATGTCCTGATAGGACCAAGCGAATACATCGAGAAACTCTTTGAGAAGTTTTATCAGGTTTTCTCTGACAGTTGGACTAAGCAGTGCCCCAATATTGACTTCTTTCCTCTCTTCTTCTGAACCCAAGTTGACCGTTTCCAACGGCTCTTTGTGAGGTTCAATGGACCTTCCATCTTGTCTGAGTATTTGGGAGATCTCTTCTGGAATTTCTTCGTCTTCTTCTTCTTCAGCCTCAAATACCGGGAATTCAAAGTTGGGAGAAGGCATTGGATTGTATGTTTCAATGGGGTTGAAAACAAGCAATCTGCATGACGTGATGATTGTTTTTTAGAAGAGATAGAGAGAAATGCAAGAGTGTGCAGTGTATTTTCTGAAAAATTATGGTTTTTTTTTTGAGTTGTTTTTAGGATTACTATTTTCTGAAAAAGCGAAAAGTGAAAACAACAACAAAATGCGGAAATTACAGAATGGCGTTATTTATTTATAATTTGGTTGATTCTTGAAACTAAAGCCCTATAAAACAAAACTTTGTCGCTTTGGGCGAAGCTAAGAGGGATATTTACAGAAAGTGAGCCCTATCAAAACATCCATTTGACCTGGGTGGGGTGAAAGGTCAAAACAAAGATTGCAATTACTTAGACTTATGGACAACTTTCGGAACATCGACAGCAACCCATTGGCGATGAACTCCTCGGTGAATCACAAAGTATGGTACCTTCTTTCTTGGTTTGTCCTTAGAAATGACGCTGATTTCTGGTGGAGCAGGATCGTTGGAGTCTTCCTCCCATGCAGATTTGTCGTAGACAAACTCTTCTATTGTATCTTGCACAGTGTTTTCACTCTCAGGCGGATATCCCCATCCAGTTGGCTGGATGTCTTCGAGCCTGATACAAGAGTTTTTAGGAGCGGTGTACTTGACCAAGAAGTCGTACTTGCCACTCGGTTGTCCTAAGGTGTCCCATACCTCTGTGGAACTGGAGAAGTCATCCCTCTCGATGACGTTGACCTCGAGAAAAGCATAGTTGATGAACTCTTATCCTGCAATCTTTGCAGAATCATCGTAGTGCTGGATATCTTCAGAATATCTTGAGTAATGATCCCATGATTTGGTGGGGACGCAGGTATTCTTTTCAATGATGCTCAGTTGATATGCATCGTTGGGCTGACTCTTTTGCCCCAAGTCTTCCGGGTACGGCTACCAGATAGGCAAGTCATCTAGGGGATCAAAATAGTAATAGTCGAAGTTGTCTTTCATCAGAGTGTCCTCCTCTAATGAGTTAGGTGGAGCACGACATGCTTCCGGATCACAATCTCTGTATATCATCTTGACATCTGATCTCAGTATATATCTCGGACTCTGCGTGGGATAGCAAAATGGCGTATGTGTTTCTTCCTGAGACATATAACTGTCCTCGTTGAGATAGGACTTCCACTCTTCATCTGTATCGGAGGAGTCACCCTCATTGATGATACGTACTTCTTGAGACACTGGGTGAAGGAAACCTCCACCGCTGAAGAAGATCTGAATGGGATGAAAACTTTCATTGTTAGTAGCAGTCTGGGTACAGGTTGAGGAAAAACCAAGACCTTTCTTTGTCTTGTTATCAGCAGGAATGATAACTTGTCCCCGTCCTTTTGCGTTTTTACTCTCGATTGCTTTGAGAGCATCTTTGTATGAGGAAATCGACGTTCCTTTTTCTGATCGATTCTCATCGCTCACCGAAAGTGCTTGAAACTGGGTTCCAACAACCTCCTCCGGTTCTACACAGGGAAATGATGATAAGTTACTTACGATTAAGGCCTGCTCTCCACAGACTGTGACTAGCTTGTCATTCTTGACGAACTTCAGCTTCTGGTGAAGCGTCGAAGTGACTGCCCCAGCCTCGTGTATCCAAGGTCTTCCTAATAAACAACTGTATGCTGCCCGGATGTCCATGACCTGGAAAGTGACTTGGAAAGTGTGAGGACCGATAGTTATGGGAATGTTGACTTCACCGATAACTATTTTTTTGGATCCATCGAAGGCTTTGACGACGATCTTACTGCCTCTCATCGGAGATCCTTGAAATGATTGTCGCATCAGAGTAGATTTTGGCATAACATTTAGAGCTGATCCGGTATCTACCAGTACGCTAGCTAAAGCATTGTCCTAGCAGTTGACTGTAATGTTAAGCGGCATGTTGTGATTTTTGCCTTCTTCTGGCAGTTCTTTATCACTGAATCCTATGTTGTTGCAGGAAGTGATGTTGGAGATGATGCTATCAAATTGTCTAATTGTCACATCTTGTTCCACAAGGGCTTGCCCTAAGACTTTCTGTAGAGCTTCCCTATGAGTTTCAGAACTGAGTAAGAGAGACAGAACAAAGATTCTCGAAGGGGTTTGCAATAGTTGGTCTACAATGTTGTACTTACTCTTTTGGATGAGCTTCGGTATCTCATCGTTGTTCTTTGAAAGGTCGGGATTATGGGATTGCCCGGCTGGTTGATTTAGAACTTCTGTTTAAGGTTCCTTTTCTCTGGTGGGTTCTCCAACTCTTCTGTTGAAGATACGACCGCTCCGCGTTACTCGACTGATGTCTGCAATGTTGACGACAGAGGGTAATGCAGTTTCCTTTCCATTTTCAATTGTTGTTGCACCATATTTGTAAGGGATAACCTTATCGGATTGGTACGATATTGGTCCTGGCAGATAGATAACTACAGGAGCCTTTTATTTTTCTGACCATCGTAGCCGGCCTCAATTGGTTCGAGGTTGAGAATCTTTCTACTATCAAGAGGAAATCTTGATTCATGGAGTAGAGGGATTATAGCACATACATCTTTGGCCATTTCCTATTTAGGGATTAAGACAACATCTTTGCCTTGATCAGGAAGATAGTCTTGCATTACGTTGATCGAACCAGAACTTAAACATGGTCGGATCTCCTTTCGATCCAACTGATTTTGAAGAGCTAACCGTACAAGATAACATCTTTGGTTGTTCTCTGAGCAAACTCTACAGCGCTCACAGTTGTGTGGTGGCACCCAGCCACGTCTGCTTTGTATGCAGTACAACCTCACTAGATCTGTTTCCATTGAGCGAACATCCTGAATTTGATACCTATCAGGATTCTCATTAGTCATGCTGACTTGTTGTGTGTTTTCATCTAGGTAGATCGGAAGCCACCAGTGGTTCAACAAGTGTTGAAGTGTTCTTTGAACAAGTGCACATCCTTTGTCGTCTTGACAACACACTTTACAGTCTTGATAATCGTGTGAAGCCAGAAAACAGAGCTTGACTTGCTTAGCGTGTAATTCTACTAGACTGGTATTCATCAAGCGAATATCAAAGATTTGAATCATATTAACTTGATGGCTACTTCTATCATGGTAATCCTGGATCCATCCGAAATTCATCTGACGCTGGAGGGCCACTTGTAGAAAAGAGCATCCCTGATTGTTTATTGAGCATATCGGACCGGAATTGTAATCGTGCCGTGGTAGGTCAGGATGTTGGCTTTGCCTTGAGTGCATTTCCACCAAGTTGACTTTCATTTCCAGAATGTTGTGGTTCTGAACAATGTTGGGATTTACGCGAGCCATATTGACCTCACAGATTCGATGATCTTGGATCCATCTGATATCCATCTGTTCTTGTAGAGCTGATCGCACTATGGAACATCCTTGATTATTCCTTGAGCAGATATCACACTGGTGATAATTGTGAGGTGGTACATGACCATACCCGCTCTGTATACAATGCATCCTGGCCATATTGGTTCCTAATAGGAGTACATCGTGAATTTGATAACTACGGCTAAATTCCTCCTCTATTAAATTTACGGCAGTCTTCTCATGTTGAGGTAATGGGTTCGTCTGAACATTTGGATTTGTATCCTTGAAGGATAATACTGAAGAAACGAAAAACACAAGAAGGGGGGTTGAATTGGGGTTTTCAAAAGTTAAAGCAAAAGGACACATTGGTTATCCTGGTTCGTTTGAACTCAAACTACTCCAGTCCACCCGCCAAGGTGATTTCGCCTCTCTCTCTTGAGGACTTAATCCACTAATCAATTAAGATTACACAATCACAGGGACAACCGTCACTGTCTTCTTGAGTTTTAACCACAATTGAGTTTTCTCAAGGAATTTCAAATGAAAATAATATGCTTCTAATAAGCTTTATCACAACTGTGATGTTTACACAATATTTTTATCAAAAATGAAAACAGATGAAAACTTTGATGATTTTGTGAAAAGTATGCTCGCAAGTATGATTTGGTCATCTGCAGGTGCTCCTTTAAATAGATGAAAATGATTGATCTGTTGGAGACGTGAGAGCTAATTTTAGAGATTGATAATAATGCCATTGAATGCTCTTTCCAAAAATACAGATTTTGTATGTTTCAATCCGTTGCTTTGTGATACTCATAAATGTGAAGGATAGCGTATCAGAGTCCATGTTGATTTGATGCATTATCAGAGTTTCTGGCTTGATGCAACTTTGGTGCTGAAGCGTGAGACATCCTTCATCAGAACTTAGCTAGTTTAGAGCTTGTGATTCTTCCATATCAGAGCTTCGCTTGATTAGAACTTCGCTTTGATTAGATCTTGTGATACTTCTATATTAGAGCTTCGCTTGATTAGAACTTCGCTTTGAACTTCGCTTAGATTAGATCTTGTGATACTTCTATATCAGAACTTCTTTACATTAGAACTTCCCTACATATCTGAAATTCTGGTATCAGACGTGTGATGTTAAAGTGTGATGTCACAACAACACACTCTGCACTATGGACAGCAATAACAGTAAAATAACACCAAGAATTGTTGACCCAGTTCGGTTACAACCAACCTACTCTGGGGGCTACCAAGCCAGGGATGGAATTCACTACTTGTAGATATAATTTACAGACTCAACGACTCGTTGACAATCTCCTAAACTTATACTCTACTAATGACTTCCTACCTAAGAAACCACTTAGGTATGAGAACACCACTCAATCCCTTACAAACACTCAAAGAACCCACTTTGAGTACCCTTGATCTTACTTCACAGTTTCGATCAATTCAAACAACTCTCTTTGCTTCACAGCTTTAGAGAGGACAGATCACCAATTCACCCTTGAATGGTTTACTCACGATTCGTACAAATATCTAAGACACTCAGCCTCTGCTCTTGATCTTCAATCTGTACTTTTTCCTTTGGTCTTGTGCGCTTTATATAGCTCCTGAATTAGGCTTGGACTTGTCACAATATTTGATCAGATTTGTTAATTAAAACTGAATCTTCAAAACAGATTTTATCCCCAAAATCTTTTTAAATCTTCAACCTTTTAATTCTCCAACAGATCTGCAATCAAATCTCCCATGTAACAGAAAATATCTATCCCAAGATATTCTCATCCAATGATTTAACCACTCTCCACAATTCCAGCTAATACGCGTGCCCTAATAACATATCCTGCTGTTATTAATTCTGCAGGTCTGATGTTACAACATCACCTGTGTGACATCAGACATCCATCTTCAGCATTTAACCACTTAACACAGCCCAGTGTTAAGACTTCAATGTTACAACATCAGCACCTTGACATCAACATTGAATAACCTTTGTTTTACCAAAATTCCAGCTAATCCAGGAACTATCAATCTCCCCCTTTGGCTAATTTTGGCTAAAACAATCTCTGCACTCTACAATCAACTTCTGCACTCTGCACTTTCAGAGATTTCAGTAGCGGAATAATCTTCAATTAATTTGAAACTCATTAGCAGCAGTTTAAAACTTTTCATAGTCTTCATCACTAGATCTGCTGCAGCACCATCTTCATTATTGACAGCAGCCAATTGGTGCTTCTCCTTGAAAACATGAACCAGCATCACGGCTTTTCAGTAGCTCATAATGTGCAACAATTTACTCCCCCTAGATGTCTGCTTGGCTACACTGCACTCTTCACATGTCATGATATCTTCAATACTCCCCCTTAATAACTGCATCACCACTTTTCAACTAAACACTTTTTAGCAGCAACAGCTTATCTCCCCCTTAATCTCTGCATCACATCAGCAGCATAATCCTCTTGACTATCTTGGCTATGTTCTCCCCCTTTTTAGCCATAATTAGGCAAGCTTCTATATGAAGCCCTATTAACTATAGTCAGTATACCCTAGCTCTCATTGTTAGCCTCTCAGTTAGTAAACAGGCAAAACAAATCATAGAAGGAAACTAAAAACAAAAACAGTGCATAAACCAGCACAATATTCAAATTATAAAACCAAGCATAGCAAAAACTAAACTATTAACAAAACTATAACAGGTAAGAGACGATAAGCTAGTCTTCTTCTGAGCTTGCTTCATCAGCACTATCTTGTCCTTCATCTTCAGTATGATCATCTTGTTCCAAACTTTGAATCATCTTCTCAATCTTTATTTTCCTGTCAGTGCTGGTCTTGATAACCATATCAAGATCCTTGCAGGTTGCCCTTAATTCTTGAATCAGCTCAGATTTTGGACTGACCTTCTTAATCCCAGAACTTGATGTTGTAACAATGTCTGGAACATGACTCCCAGCAAACAGTTTGGGATGCAAGGATAAAGCTGATTTCCTCTTACATGCTGTGTCGGAACTTGTTAAGATGCCTGGATGTTGTTTCATCATAACTCCACAGATGAGCGAAGGAAATGCTATAGGCAGTTTGATGGCATTAGTGGTGGCATGTCTCACAGTCTGCTCAAACACATATGCTCCATAGTCAAACTTCTTCTTAGTACCCACAGCATAAATAAACCTTCCTAGTCCCACAGCTGTTGTGGTTTTATGATTGGTAGGCACCCAATTTGTGGCTCCAATTCTGTGTAAGACAACATACTTAACACTGAGTTTACTGGTTGGCAGTTTCCCTTTCAAGGGCCACACCTTAACTTGACCAGCAGTTAATTCCTTGCAAACATCATTTTCAGTGGCTTCTAGCTCAGCAAATACTTCATCTTTTCTTCCTAGATACTTGTTTATAACTTCAGGAGAGAAATCAACACATTTTCCTCTCACAAACACTTTCATGTAGTCCACACTGCTTTTGTCTGAAATCTTTACAGGAATATTTACCACAAATTCCTTAACCAAGCTGTCATAGCACTCGGAGAACCCATGAACCGTCTTCATCAGACCAGCAGTCTTAATCACTTATATGATTTCTTTCATTTCCATAATTTCTTTCCCAATCTCTCTTTCAAGAGCAAGTCTTCTTTGACAGATGAACTTCCACATCGACGCACTGCTTGCATAATGGAATGAAATGTTATCAACCGGAACCTCAGGAATCTTGTCAGCAATTCTCTTCAAGATTGTCTTTCTGACAGGAGTGATGTCTTGCACAACATCCTCAACATCATACTCTGATTCGGATTCTTCCATCAGCTTCCTTTTTCTGGGATTCACATCAACCTTACGCCATGCTTTTGTTGGCCCAACAGTCTTTTTCCTCTTCTCATCAGAAGCTTTCTTTAAAGACGATTCAACCATCTTTCCTTTTCTTATTCTTAGTCTCTTGGACAGACTAGGCACTACTCTTCCAATGACTTCATTATCCGACAAGTCATCAACATCAATTACATCAGTAGTCTCAGCATCCCTGCTAAGCGATGTTCTAACCTCCTCTTCAACATCTGCTTCAACAGAAGTGGGTTCAGCAGATGTCCTAACATTCTCCTCAACATTTGTTTCTTCATGCATGTCTTCACTCTGATCAGCATCTTCAATAGCTGTCATTGCAAGTTGTTGAAGACTTGACTTACCTTCCTGCATGTTATCTTTCTCAGCTGGCATCCGATTCAGTGGGATTGAAATTCCTTTGACAGGGATGCCTTTGTCTAGAATCTTTGAGGCAAGATTACCCATCCTTTTGTCTACATCAAACTTTTCTTCAATAGTCTGAGACGTAGATGATTTCGGCACAGTTTTATCCCCAAATAACACACTCGTAACAACCTTCTTTGTTTCAGGATTCTTGAAAATAGTAGCAGGTATCTTAGGAGTTAGTTTAGTGGGTCTCGAAGTACCTGATTTTGGGAGCATCACTGAGATAGGTTCTATATTCAAAGCTTCTCCTGCAAATCCCTCTTCTGAAGAAACCGTAGCCTTATCTCGCGAAGAGCTTTGAGCGACAGATTTCTTTGATGGAGACGACGTCAGGTTTGACATTGTTCCCTTGAGGCAGTATGAGGTCAGATGATCCTTCTTGTGGAGGACGACGAATGGAAGGAAGAAATACTCTTTGATGAACCGTGACCTTGCTGCACTAGAGAATGATGGTCTGAGGTATGGCGCCAGCTTTTCAGTATTTAAAGACCAATTACTAATTTTCTCCCTCCATAAAGACTTTCCTTTTGAAGCATTCACATCTGAACTTGTTAACTTTGAGTGACCTTTCAGCATCCTGATGTCATAGTCTGATGTTATGACATCAACATCATTAGTTGAATTCCCTTCAAGAGAGGTCCACTGATAGCAGTTGTCTTTGGTTCTGGTACCCTTCATAATAACTTGATTATGTTCATCAGAAACCACACACCCATCCTTAGTGTAGTTTACCCTGTAACCTTCATCACACAACTGGCTTATGCTGATCAAATTTGCACTTAAGCCATTGACAAACATAACATTGTCAAGTTCAGGTCTACCATTACCTTGCACTTTCCCAACTCCTGCAACAACACCTTTTCCTCCATTGCCAAATATGACTTCATGAGAGGGACAAGGTCTAAGATCATCAAACATGGATCTACATCCAGACATGTGCTTGGAACACCCACTGTCAAAATACCATGTTCCTTCTTCATCACCCATGAGAGCCAGTAAGCACTTCACCTTCTCCTTAGGTACCCATTATTTAACAACTTTGGGCCTGTGCTCTCTCCATCTATTTTGAGGCTGAGGGTATCCATGCAGCTTGTAGCAAGAGTACTGCATATGTCCAAATCTTCCACAATAATAGCATCTCACTCTTTCATCTCTGAATCTTCTGCCATGATGAGATTACCTATACTTCCATCCATGATGTGGTCTCCTCTTACCATAACTGCCCTGCCATCTATTCTGTTGATATCTTCTCCCATAAGTCGGCTGAGAATGTTGTTTCCTGGATTGTCTCCTATGATGGTGTGGCTTTCTTCTTCCATATACATAAGGAACAACATTGGTGTATCCATACCCATAACCATACCAGTTGTCCTGATGTTGAGACATCTGATGAGACATGTGCTGTTTGAACTGAGCAGCTTGCATGCTCTCATGGTATTGTGGGGGCATATACTGACTAGCTCCCTGTGGCTGCTTTCTCTTCTGATAGGGACCAGTCTTCTTCTCAATCTTCTTAGGTTGTGAAACATCAGCTTCCTTAGGGGTAGGATCCTGCTTCTTTGGCTGATATTGAGATGAAAATTGTGATACTTCCTTCTTTGAACCTGAAGTGCTTCCTTCTGAAGTTCCATTGTCCTCAGCCACATAACCTATCCCAGCTTTATCTCCAGCAGCTTTTTCTGACTGAAGTATCTTGTCAAGTGTGTCTGTACCACAGCTCAGCATCCTAACAGACTTGGTCATTTGATCAAGATGAGCTCTAACTAGCACCACTTCATTTTCAAGATTTGTCTTATCATTCTCTAGCTGAGCAATCTGTTGCTTGTGGCACTTCTTTTCTTGACAAATCTCAGCACTTTTTAAACACAGCTCTCGATAAGTAGAAGCTAGCTCTTCATAAGTTATTTCTTCATCACTACCATCATCAGACACAACAGTTCCTGTTAAGGCTCTAGCATGCTTTGCTGACTCACCATCACCTTCACTATCAGATTCAGACCAGGAAACTGACATGCCCTTCTTCTGCTTCTTTAAGAATGTGGGACATTATTTCTTGACATGTCCATAACCTTCACATTCAAAGCACTGAACACCTTTATCCTGAGCAATCTTCTCTTCATCTTTCTCTTTTGAATTGGTGATGTCAGAGGAACTGTTCTTGACACTAGGCTTGTAGTTATTGTTCCATCTTTTTAACACCTTTTTGAACTGCCTTCCCAACATTGCAATGGCTTGTGACAAATCTTCCTGAGAATCTTTGACAACCTTATTTTCTGCAGGAGTGGAGACCAAAGCAATACCCTTGGGCTTCTTTTCTGGTTCTTCTTCATTTAAACCAAGTTCAAAAGTCTGAAGAGATCCAATGAGCTCATCTACTCTCATCTTGCTGATGTCTTGAGCTTCTTCAATAGCAGTCACTTTCATCTTGTACCTCTTAGGTAGGGACCTAAGGATCTTCCTCACGAGCTTTTCCTCTGACATCTTCTCACCAAGAGCACTGGATGCATTAGCCAGCCCCAGAACACTCATGTGGAAATCATGTATAGTCTCATCTTCCTTCATCTTCAGGCTTTCAAATTTTGATGTTAAAATCTGAAGTCTTGACATCTTGACTCTAGATGTTCCTTCATGAGTAGCCTGCAAGATGTCCCATGCTTCTTTAGCAACTTCACATGTATTGATTAACCTGAAGATGTTCTTATCCACTCCATTGAAGATAGCATTCAGAGCTTTGGAATTTCCAAGGGCAAGCTCATCTTCCTCCTTGGTCCACTCTTCTTCAGGCTTTGGCTTAGAGGTGCCTTCTTTATCTTTGCCAGCATTATCCTTCTCACACATAACAGGAGCTTTCCATTCTTTAATAACAGCCTTCCAAGCCCTACTGTCCAAGGATTTTAAGAAGGTGGTCATCCTTGGCTTCCAATAGTCATAATTGGATCCATCCAAAATAGGGGGTCTGTTGACGAATCCTCCAACTTCTTTGTCCATCTTATCACCAGAAAGTAACTTCCCTAGATCTCACCCAGAGACAAACAGGATGCCTACTCTGATACCAATTTAAATTCTGGTATCGGACGTGTGATGTTAAGGTGTGATGTCACAACAACACACTCTGCACTATGGACAACAATAACAGTAAAATAACACCAAGAATTGTTGACCCAGTTTGGTTACAACCAACCTACTCTGGGGGCTACCAAGCCAGGGATGGAATTCACTACTTGTAGATATAATTTACAGACTGAACGACCCGTTGACAATCTCCTAAACTTATACTCTACTAATGACTTCCTACCTAAGAAACCACTTAGGTATGAGAACACCACTCAATCCCTTACAAACACTCAAAGAACCCACTTTGAGTACCCTTGATCTTACTTCACAGTTTCGATCAATTCAAATAACTCTCTTTGCTTCACAGTTTTAGAGAGGATAGATCACCAATTCACCCTTGAATGGTTTACTCTCTTTGCCTCTGCTCTTGATCTTCAATATGTACTTTTTCCTTTGGTCTTGTGCGCTTTATATAGCTCCTGAATTGGGCTTGGACTTGTCACAATATTTGATCAGATTTTTAATTAAAACTGAATCTTCAAAACAGATTTTATCCCCAAAATCTTTTTAAATCTTCAACCTTTTAATTCTCCAACAGATCTGCAATTAAATCTCCCATGTAACAGAAAATATCTATCACAAGATATTCTCATCCAATGATTTAACCACTCTCCACAATTCCAGCTAATACGCGTGCCCTAATAACATATCCTGCTGTTATTAATTCTGCAGGTCTGATGTTATAACATCACCTGTGTGACATCAGACATCCATCTTCAGCATTTAACCACTTAACACAGCCCAGTGTTAAGACTTCAATGTTACAACATCAGCACCTTGACATCAACATTGAATAATCTTTATTTTACCAAAATTCCAGCCAATCCAGGAACTATCAATATCATAAAAAATGAATTAAGGAGCATCAAGTTCTAAATAATATAGTGTTTGTTATCATCAAAACTATTAGGAATGTAGAATCAATTCTTGTTCTAACAATCTCCCCCTTTTTGATGATGACAAAAACTTATATTTTGATAAATAATTTAAAAGAGTATGGAGTATAGAGGACTCCCCCTGAGTTAAAGATTTCCTTAAAAAGATTTCCCTTGAACATGTTTTGATTTAAGATTTCCAAGAAGTTCTGATTGCCATTTTCCTGCTTTCTTAACAAAATGTGGAAACAGAGGTTAAAATGTTCGAGACAGAGTCCCGGTGCACTGTTATATTTTAAAATACTCTATGTTCTCCCCCTTTGTCATTAATCAAAAAGCGAAAAGATACATGAGAACATAATCAACATGAGCAAGATAAAACATAATGTAAGCAAGGCAATAGAAACAAAAAAACAAAAAATTCTAAGGTTGAGGAGCAGGTGGAAGTCTTGTGAACAATGCTTCCTGAAGGCCTTTGATCTGATTAACAGATTCTTCTTGCTTGCCAAGCATCCCTTTAATTTCTGCATTTGTTTCATCCTGTTTGTCCAATCTTTTTCTTAGTGCCTCATTCTCTTTCTTTAACTCATCCAGAGTTTTCAGCACTAGAGCAGATGAAGTTGACTCTTCAGAAGGTACCAAATCCTCAGAGCTTTTAGCAGAAACTTTCTTTGGAGAGACTTCAGGTGATTTTTCCTCGACTTCAGTGATAACCAGAGTTTGATGCTGAGAGAATTCTTCCTGAGGTTCTGAAACCATAGGAGCTTTCCAGCCTAGTGGAAGAATAGGTTTCTTTTCCCAGAATCTTAGAACTTGCTCATTGAAGATCTTCATATGGTCACAGAAGTTCTGTTGGGCTATGTCATAGCTGAGTTCCTTCATCTTCTGAGATTCAGAATTAAACCACTTTCTGAATTTGGTCCAAAGATAGTCAGAGGCAGCTGGATTCAGATTCTCCAAACAACCCTGCTTCAGAAAGTTAATCCATTCCTGCATTTCTACCTCGAATGCCAATAAAGAGTTACCAACATCTGATTTGGAGATTATTGGTTTTGGTTTGGGAATGGCTAATTTGTGAGAGGTTGAGGTAAGCTTGTCTAGAGCTTCTAAGTCAATTATAGTTCTGAGGGGATCATCTGAGAGATTTGTTGGAGGAGAGTCAGAAATGAGAATAGGAGAGGTAGGTGATGTAATTTCTGAAGAGATTTGTGGGGGACTGGTGAAATTTGGCGAAGGTTGAAAGAAGTTGAGAGGACAGTTGATACCAGGAATAGAGGTGTCTGAGTTTTGAATTTGATGTTCTGGTTGGGAAGAGGTGAAGACAGGTTCACAATCAATGTCAGACAGAACTTGTGCAAGTTCTGGTTGTGGTTCAACAAAATCAGAAGGAGTAGGGTCAATGTCAATGTCAAAATCGTCAAGAGTTTGTGGTGATGGTGATGGATTTTCAGAAGGTTTAGGAGAAGATGGGGTTTCAGATGTTGATACCAGTATGGATTCGACGATAGAAATGAAAGAAGAGTTACCTTTCTTTTTAGCAGCTTTAGCAGTTTTTGGAGTTTTCTGAGGAGTTCCTTCAGAGGCTTTTCTTTTTCTTGAAGTTCTGGTGGCAACTTCTAGAGGTGCTTGCCTGAGCTGTTGCAGAGAAACTTATGGAATGGTTCCATCAGCTTTACACGCATCCAGATATCTGAGGACAATTTCTGGATGAGTATCTGATGAGAAGAGAGGAAAATCTTTCAGAGGAATTTTCCTGGTGGTGATGACTTCCTTAGAGATCGGGGTTGGATCCTTCTTGATGGTCTCAATGATTTTCATCTTCTTGAGTTTCTTTGCATATAGAGGTCTTCCAGCAATAGTTTCTAGATCAGAGATTTCCTGAGCTTCAGTTAGGTGTTCTATCACCTTATTCTCTGTTAGAATATCTAAGATTAGTCTACCCCAGAGGAATCCAATCTCTCTTGGTTCTTTCGTCTTCTCTTGTTTCCTTCACACTGTTCTTCAGATGATTAAATAGACAGTGAGGAAGATTCGCTTTGGTAAAGGTGGAGATGAGGTACAGAAGATACTGTTGATCGTTGTTGATGTAGTCAGATGAGCTTGAAGGTTTCCTGTGATAGATACACCCAAGAATGATTCTGGCCCAAATTCTATGACGATCCTTTAGGTCTTTGATTTTGTTGGAGTGTTGTTCGGAGGTGAAGATTTCCTTTGAGATAGTATTTAGACCAGTGCCCTTTTCCATCTCACTGCATCTAATTCCTGATCCATCATGATGAATCAGCTTACCAATAAGATCTTCAGTGATGACAGCCTTCTTTCCCATTACATACGAAGTTACTTGATGTTTTGAGACCGATGAAAAAATCCAGAATTCCTTAACGAGTTGGGGAAAAACTGGACCCATTAAGCGATTAAAGTATTTGCTCCATCCTTGAAACTCAACCTCGGGAGTAAGGTCATACCCATTGTCTTTCATGCTTTCAAAATCAACGATGAGTTCACAGAGAACTTCAAGAGAGGCAAATGGAGTGAGAAGAGTTCTTGAGGGCTCAACGTACCTTTCTTCAATGACTTGGTCAGCAGATTCTTGAGACATTGCTTGTTGAGAGCTTTGTTGAGAGCAGGAGGCCATTGTTCACAGACTTAGGGTTTTGGGAACACACAGAGGAACAAGAAATATAGAAAGCAAAACAAGAAATGCAAATAAGGAGAAAGCGATAGAGAGCTAAGTGAGTGATAGTGAGCGTGTGAGGGTGTTAGAAGTGACATATATATAAGTGACCAAGAAATAAATAGCAATTAAAAACAATAAACATAATGATTACTAGCTGTAATGATTTCTAACAAGGGAGATAGCGTGAGAAATTTTGGGAACAGTTACCGATGTGACTTGGCGCCTCGATATGTCAACACAGACGTTTCAGTTTTCCAGAGTTTGACACGCGTTCATCATCAGAGAAAATCTGGAGCATAGGTTCTATCCTTGAAATGAAAAGATCAGATCTTCTGAATAGATTCTGATGCAATCTTTCTTCTCACTTCTGAAGAATTATTGGTCAGATGTTCACACAAAGAAATTCTGAGAGTTAAAAATATAGAAATTACGTTTTCATTCTGGACATAATTCCATACAGAGATTTTTCAGAATGAAATTAAATCTATCTTCAGCAAGGGGTTTGGTGAAAACATCAGCCCATTGATGGTCTGTGTCTATAAATTTTAAACAAAGAATTCCCTTCGGAGTATAGTCCCTAATGAAATGATGTTTTATTTCTATATGTTTAGCCCTAGAATGCAAAATAGGATTTTTAGAATGACAGATGGCAGAAGTATTGTCACAGAGGATAGGGATGTTACTCTCCTAAATGTGAAAGTCCTCAAGTTGATTCTTCATCCAGAGCATCTGAGTACTGCATCTAGCTACAGCTATGTATTCGGCTTTAGCCGTTGATAGTGCAATGGTGGATTATCTTTTGCTGGACCAAGAGATTAAGTTGTCTCCTAGAAACTGGCAGCTTCCAGAGGTACTTTTTCTTTCAATTCTATCTCTAGCAAAGTCAGCGTCACAGTATCCTACCAATTTGTATTCTCTGGACTTTCTATAGCAAAGACCAAGATTAGTAGTACCTTTCAGATATCTGAAAATTCGCTTAACTGCTGTTAAGTGAGATTCTCTAGGATCTGATTGGAATCTAGCACAAAGACAAATGCTATAGAGAATATCAGGTCTTGAAGCAGTTAAATAAAGGAGAGAACCAATCATACCTCTGTAGAGCTTCTGTTCTACTTTCTTACTTACCTCATCCTTTTCCAGAATCCATGTGGGATGCATAGGAGTTTTGGAAGGCTTACTTTCTGACATTTCAAATTTCTTCAGAAGATCTCTGACATATTTGCTTTGATGGATGTAAGTTCCTTCTGGAGTTTGATTGATTTGAATTCCCAAGAAGAACTTGAGTTCTCCCATTAAGCTCATTTCAAATTCTGCCTGCATAGTCTTAGCAAATTCCTTGCCCAAGGAGCTTTTAGTGGATCCAAATATTATATCATCTACGTATATTTGACAGATCAGAATGTGATTTTTAAATGACTTACAGAATAAAGTTGTGTCCACCTTCCCTCTGGTAAAATCATTTTCTAAGAGAAAGTTACTTAGTCTCTCATACCAAGCTCTGGGAGCTTGTTTTAGACCATATAACGATTTCTTAAGTTTATAAACATATTCTGGATGTTTTGTGTTTTCAAAACTAGGGGGTTGATGCACATAAACTTCTTCATCAATGTATCCATTTAAAAACGCACTTTTGACATCCATCTGATAGAGAGTGATGTCATTATTTACAGCAAATGAAATTAAAAGTCTGATAGATTCTAACCTTGCGACTGGAGCAAAGGTTTCTGTATAGTCTATCCCTTCTTGCTGACTATAACCTTGTGCAACCAGTCGTGCTTTGTTTCTGACAACTTCTCCTTGTTCATTCAGTTTGTTTCTGAAGACCCATTTGGTTCTAATGATGTTGAAGCCTTTGGGTTTAGGGACTAGATCCCATACGTCGTTTCTGGTGAACTGATTCAATTCTTCCTACATTGCGAGTATCTAATCGTTGTCTGAGAGTGCTTCGTCAATAGAAGTTGGTTCAACCAGAGAGACTAATCCCACTAGAGACTCTTCCGTCTTTTTGAATGATGATCTTGTTCTGATTGGGTCATCCTTCTTTCCCAGAATTTTGTCTTCAGGATGTGTTAGAGAACTTCTGGATTGTCTTTTCTGGATGGGTTCTTCAGAATTAGAGTTTCCTTCTGTTGTGTTCGACTATTTTTCTGATGATCTGGTTTCAGTGCCTATAATTTGAACTTCTATTTCTATAAGAGATTCATCATGCTTTGGCTTTTGAAGGCCAAGCTTATCATCAAATCTGAAACAAATGGATTCTACCACATTTCGTGTTTCTGTGTTATATACTCTGTATCCTTTTGAACGTTCAGAGTATCCTAACATGAAACATTTTTGTGCCTTAGAATCAAACTTGTTCAGAGGATCATTAGTGTTTAAGATAAAGCATGTACATCCAAATGGATGAAAGTATGAAATGTTGGGCTTTCTGTTCTTCCACAATTCATATGGAGTCTTTTCCAGAATAGGTCTTATAGAGATTTTATTCTGAATGTAACACGTTGTATTAACTGCTTCTGCCCAGAAGTGTTTAGCCATGTTAGTCTCATTGATCATGGTTCTGGCCATTTCTTGTAGAGTTATGTTCTTGCGCTCTACAACTCCATTTTGTTGTGGAGTTCTAGGACAAGAGAAATCATGAGAAATGCCATTTTCATTAAAAAATGTTTCTAAATTTTTGTTTTCAAATTCCCCACCATGATCACTTCTGACTTTTACAATTCTAAACTCTTTTTCATTCTGAATTTGGTTACAGAAAGTAGAGAATACAGAGAGTGACTCGTCCTTGTGTTTTAAGAACTTTACCCATGTCCATCTGCTATAGTCATCTACGATCACTAATCCATACTTCTTGCCACTGATGGATGCAGTTTTCACTGGTCCAAATAGATCTATATGTAGAAGTTCTAATGGTCTGGAGGTAGAAACAACATTTTTTGGTTTAAAAGAGGGTTTGGAAAACTTTCCTTTTTGACATGCTTCACACAGAACATCTGAGCTGAACTTTAGGTTAGGAAGTCCTCTGACCAGATTGAGTTTGTTAATCTGAGATATTCTTCTCATACTAACATGCTCCAATCTTCTGTGCCAGACCCATTGCTCGTCGTCAGCAGACAAAAGACATTTTACATTCTGACTTTTTAGTTCAGAAAGTTTTATTTTATAAATGTTGTTCTTTCTCTTTCCATTAAAGAGGATTGTTCCATCTTTCTGACTAACTGCTTTGCAGGACTTTTGATTAAAGATTATATCATAACCGTTATCACTTAATTGACTTATGGATAACAAGTTATGCATTAATCCTTCTACTAATAAAACATTAGATATAGAGGGTAGAGTACCGTTACCTATGGTTCCCGAGCCAATGATTTTACCTTTCTGATTGCCTCCGAAACCTACATACCCTCCAGCTTTATGTTCCAGACTTTGGAACATATGCTTTCTTCCCGTCATGTGTCGCGAGCATCCAGAGTCCAGGTACCATGATTGGTGTTTCAATCTTGCTGTTAAAGACATCTGCGACATATAGGATTTTATCCTTAGGTACCCACATTTCTTTGGGTCCTTGTTTGTTAGTGTTCACAGAATTCTGATTGAGTTTAGGTTTCTCAATAGAATTTGAAGAGTAAGATTCACTAGTATATTTTGAGTAAGATTCACTAGTATATTTTATGTCATGTTTGTGTCCATATGTGAAGTGAGAGTTTAAAGGAGCATATTTTATGATCATATCATCAACTTGTTTAGGTTTATATGGAGCTTCTCCTTCAGGATTGACATATCCTATGCCTTTTCTCCCATTTCTACTAACTCCATAGATCATTGAAGCCATTTTGCTTCTGTCTATGTTTTTAGCTAGAAATTTTTGAAAACTATAGTCGTAATGTTTTAAAATGTTATCAGAACTAGTGGGAACTACTGAGTCAGATTTTTTCTGAGATTTTTGAGATTCAAAAGAGTTGAGTTTTGAAATGGTTTCTTTTAACTCAGAATTTTCTGCTTTCAGCTTTCTGTTCTCTTCAGACTCAGATACCAAATCATGTTTCAGATTCTTATATTTGAGCTGAAGTTTCTAATAGTTTTCAAGAATTTCTGACAGACTTTCTTCTAATTGAGATCTAGAAAATTTAGAGAATACCTCTTTAGTTTCTGAGTCAGAGTCTGATTCTGATGAGTTGGAATCATCTGATATGTTGGCCATTAGGGCAATGTCGGCGTGTTCATTTTCTGATTCAGATTCTGCTTCAAAAGATTCCGAGTCATCCCAGGTAGCCATAAGACTTTTCTTTCTTTCCTTGTTAAACTTCTTATTTGGCTTTTCTTTCTGCAGCTTAGGACAATCACTTTTGTAGTGTCCAGGTTCCTTACATTCGTAACACACCACCTCTTTGTTCTTTGACTTTTTGTGTCCAGAAGATGGTTCAGAATGACTGCTTGATCTTCTAGAGTTTCTGAATTTCCTTTGCCTATTTTTCCATAGTTGTTGGATTCTTCTGGAAAGGAGTGATAGTTCATCTTCTTCTGAGGAGCCACCAGAGCTTTCTTCTTCTGCCTGAAAAGCTTTAGTTTCATATTTATATTTAGATTTAAGAGCAACAGACTTACCTTTCTTCTGGGGTTCATTTTCTTCTAGTTCTATCTCGTGACTTCTTAGAGAGCTGATCAATTCTTCAAGAGATATTTTGTTGAGGTTCTTGGAGAGCTTTAGTGCTGTGACCATGGGTCTCCACACTTTTGGTAAGCTTCTGATGATCTTCTTGACATGATCTGCTGTTGAGTACCCTTTATTCAGGACTTTTAGTCCAACAACCAGAATTTGAAACCTTGAGAACATTTTCTCAATTGTTTCATCTTCTTCCATTTTGAAAGCTTCATACTTCTGGATGAGTGCCAGAGCTTTAGTCTCTTTGACTTGAGTGTTGCCTTCATGCGTCATTCTCAGAGAATCAAATATGTGTTTGGCTGATTCTCTGTTAGTGATCTTCTCATATTCTGTGTGGGAGATTGCGCTAAGGAGAATCGTTCTGGCCTTGTGATGATTTCTGAAATCTTTCTTCTGTTGATCCGTCATATTTTTCCTTTCAATCTTCTGACCGTCTTTTCCAACAGGATGAGTGTAACCATCAGTTACCATATCCTAGAGATCGCCGTCATGAGCCAGAAAGAAACTTTCGATTAAGTCTTTCTAGTAATCAAAGTTTTCACCGTCAAACACTGGTGGTTTGCCACTGATTTTGTCATTGTAGTTCTGAACGGTTTCCGCCATAGTGTTTTTCCTGAAGGATCTTTTATCTGACACGGTTAAGTGTTAGCACCCAGAACCAGGCACTCTGATGCCAATTGAAGAAACGAAAAAACACAAGAAGGGGGGTTGAATTGGGGTTTTCAAAAGTTAAAGCAAAAGGACACATTGGTTATCCTGGTTCGTTTGAACTCAAACTACTCCAGTCCACCCGCCAAGGTGATTTCGCCTCTCTCTCTTGAGGACTTAATCCACTAATCAATTAAGATTACACAATCACAGGGACAACCGTCACTGTCTTCTTAAGTTTTAACCACAACTCAGTTTTCTCAAGGAATTTCAAATGAAAATAATATGCTTCTAATAAGCTTTATCACAACCGTGATGTTTACACAATATTTTTATCAAAAATGAAAACAGATGAAAACTTTGATGATTTTGTGAAAAGTATGCTCGCAAGTATGATTTGGTCATCTGCAGGTGCTCCTTTAAATAGATGAAAATGATTGATCCGTTGGAGACGTGAGAGCTAATTTTGGAGATTGATAATAATACCATTGAATGCTTTTTCCAAAAATACAGATTTTGTCTGTTTCAATCCGTTGCTTTGTGATACTCATAAATGTGAAGGATAGCGTATCAGAGTCCATGTTGATTTGATGCATTATCAGAGTTTCTGGCTTGATGCAACTTTGGTGCTGAAGCGTGAGACATCCTTCATCAGAACTTAGCTAGTTTAGAGCTTGTGATTCTTCCATATCAGAGCTTCGCTTGATTATAACTTCGCTTTGAACTTCGCTTTGATTAGATATTGTGATACTTATATATTAGAGCTTCGCTTGATTAGAACTTCGCTTTGAACTTCGCTTAGATTGGATCTTGTGATACTTCTATATCAGAACTTCTTTACATTAGAACTTCCCTACATATCATAAAAAATGAATTAAGGAGCATCAAGTTCTAAATAATATAGTGTTTGTTATCATCAAAACTATTAGGAATGTAGAATCAATTCTTGTTCTAACAAATACCCCATTCCTGACAAGCTTCTGCACATCAGATTTGAAGCTGAGACAATTTTCAATGTTGTGCCCCGATCCTCCTTGATGATAAGGGCAAGTTTGATCAGCTTTGAACCAAAAGGGCGGATTTTCCGTACCGTAAGTGGAGACCTGGTTTGGACGTGCCCCTTGACCAGTAGTAACGGAAACAGTTATGCGTACAACATCGGTATAGGGTCAAACCCTGGTGGTCGTGTTGTACGGTTGTTGTTGTTGTTGTACTGAGGATGAGCCTGCTGAAAAGGCTGTTGTGTCCTTTGCTGATACTGTTGTTGATTTGGTTGGCTCTGAGCAACCTGAGGTTGATACGTTGGAGCCGGCGCAGGGTTGATAGTAGGAGTTACTGCTGCTACTAGTTGATACCTTCGCCTTTGCTTTTCGAGAGAGATATTACCAATATCTTGCTCTTTTTAATTAGGGAAAGCACTACCGTATCTCTTGGTACTGTTTAACGGTCCTGTTTCTTTGACCAATCGTCCTTCTCAGACTGTTTCTTCAAGGCGTACTCGCATGTTCACCATTTCAGTCAAGTCACTGGGTGCACTGGCGACCATTCGGTCGTAGTAAAATGAACTTAAGGTTTTCAAAAATATTTTTGTCATCTCTTTTTCCTCAAGAGCGGGACAAATCTGGGCGGCAATTTCACGCCATCGCTGAGCGTATTCCTTAAAGGTTTCCTTGTCCTTCTGCGACATTGCTCTGAGTTGATCTCTGTTTGGTGCCATGTCCAGGTTATATTTATATTGCTGAACGAAGGTTGCCCCAAGATCTCTGAAAGTAACGATCTTGGTGCGGTTTAAACCCATGTACCATTTGAGTGCGGCACCGGTTAAACTGTCTTAGAAATAATGGATCAGTAGCTGTTGATTCTCTGTCTGAGTTGACATCTTTCGAGCGTACATCACAAAATGACTTTGAGGGCAAGAGTTGCCATTGTATTTCTCAAAGTCAGGCACCTTGAATTTGTGCGGGATTTTCCCATTAGGGACCATACAAAGGTCTGCAGTGACCTTTCAGAATAAATCCTGACCGCGAATGGCACGCAGTTCCTTCTGCATCTCCAGGAATTGCTCCTGGAACTCATTCATTATGTCGTACATATCTTCATTTTCACCAGAGATTACTTGTGGAATCTTTCCTTCCGGGACAGTATGTACCACCGGTTGTGGTATAGTCATTACGGCGGTGACTCTTGGTGCTTCCCTATCCCGAAGTTTGTAACCTTCATGAGTTACTGTCATGACTCTTGTATCTTCGCCTTCTCGAAGTTTGTAACCTTCGGGCCCAGCGGTTCCTACTGCAGTTTTCGGGTCTTCTGTGACTGGCGGAATATATCCTTCAGGAATAAATTTGATAGGCATGCCCCAGGGACGATATTTAGTCATGTTGTACCGAGGATCATACGTCTCCACTATGGGCATAGATGTGATCTCCGAGGTCACAATCCTTTGTTTTTGTCTCTGAGCTACTGCCAGAGATTGCATGTCACTGTGAAGTTTCCTCAGATCTTCTTTCAGAGCATCGATTTCTTCTCTTAGCTCTATGTTCTCTTCCTCGAGATCATCCATTTTCTTCTGTCGATTGGCCTGAGTATTGTACGAATGAGATAGTTTGACTCTATAATCGAGACACAAACGTGAGATTCGAAGGTAAGAAGAATGTGTTATGCGAGAATGATGAATGCAATGATATATTTATTATTTATTATTTTTGCTTTAATCAAAGTGTCTAAGCTTATGGATCATGAGCCCTCTCCGAGGAGAGCTCAGGTGCAGGTTTTGGTATTTTCATTTTCTTTGACCGGGGCTCTTGAGCCGTTATCAGGTTGTCAGTCCTTTACCAAGTGAAAAGAGAGAGCAAGTTTCTTCGGTCTTCTTGATTTTCTACAGCATGTTGCTCTAATATCCTAATCAGAGCGTCCTTTTCTTTTAACAGTTGCTGAATTTTGGTACACTCCACATTGAGAATATGGTACTTGTTCTTCCAAGATTTCTTTTCCCGTCGAACTTTGTTGAGAGTGACCTGGAGTTTTTCCACATAGGACATAAAATAAAGGACATATTCCTTTAGAAGAAGAACTTCTTGATGAGGGTAAGGCATCCTTAGCTTGAGGGCTCTAGTTTGTACCCAGTAGAGATAAGGTTCCACAAAGATACAGTCTGGTTTTCCTAGAGACTCTCTTCCTTTCTTGTGAACATGTTTCCAGGCATGCACTATTTCTGTCTTTAGTGCCCTATCATTTTCTCCTTCCTTGAAGAAAAGACCTTCTAGATGAACATTACACGGGATATGCCTCATCGGGTATCCGAGTTGACGGCGAACTAAAATTGGATGATGGTTGATTCCTCCTTTAGTTCCTATGAGGGGTACATTAGGGAAATTTCCATATTTGTCAATGATCCTTATCCCGTCATAGATTATATTGTACCAATCTATGTCAGAGTTGGTAAGAGACATGATTCTCAGTGACCAACTTAGAGTACTCTTATGATCCTAAAAAGCTGTAGACTTGGGTAAATGGGAAGTGAACCATTTGTATAGCAGGGGTACACAACATGTGATCATTCCTCCGCTGTACAAATTCCTTAAGTGTACAGAATGATAAGCATCTGCGAGCAAGGTTGGTACGGGGTTTCCAATCAGAAATATCTTAATGGCATTAGTATCGACGAAGTTATCGATTTTGGGAAAAAGGAATAACCCATATGTGAGTAGCACAAAGATATCTTCGAAAGTAGTTATGTTTCCTATACTGGCAAAGTATAAGGCTTTCTCTACCAAAAACTTGGCCGGTAAACCTTGGATTCCTTCCTTAGTGGTCATGTGAGTCCTGACTTCTGACTCGTCTAAATAGATTGCTCTAGCAATGGTTTGATCTTTTGGAATTTCTTCCAGTCCAGAAAAGGGAGCTTGGTATGTGATGGGTAAATCATTCAAGTGAGAGTACTCCTCCAGTGTTGGTACCAGTTGATAATCTGGGAATGTGAAACAGTGATAAACCGGATCGTAGAACTGAATCAGCGTAGACAGGATTCCTTCAACTACATGGACCCTTAATAAAGATAGCAGTCCTCCGTACTTAGCTCTGAAAGCATCAGGGTTGGTGATCCTCCTTGCCAACCCTCTTAAATCCTCTAGTTTTGGAGCCTTGAAGGTGTCCTTGTGCGTCTTCCTTCTACCGAAATCCATAACGCAATCTTTTTCTCTGATATTTGCAATCATTATTTTAGTTTAATTTGAAAAATGAGGGAAGAGAAAAGAAGACTTTTTCTTTGTTTAAGAGTTTTTTAAATGAATGCATGAATGCAGCACACAAAAACATAGAAAAAACATGGGTTCATGGGTTCAACGTCACGAGCATGGAGTCATGGCTCTACCCATCCCCAAAGGTTGTATTCTGGTGAATTTTTGTACTTGTTCCCAAAATCATTGACCCCCCTTGAGATAACAACAGCAAGCTGGTTCACCTGAGCGAACTGTAGTATCCTAGGGTAATCTCAATTGAGTGTAGTATCGTGTGTCAACTATTTCTGATAGCTACTGCACTACCAAATAGCCACATGGTTACTCTCTACTAAATCCTCAGTTTCACGGATATCACATCGGGACAATCTACCTTCACAACGGAGTCGTTAAGCATTGAATCCGCAAAGGGTATCTCCACTGATTTGATGGTCTACCAGGACAGCTTATTCGGGATTCACTCCCTGTAAGACTGTCTGTCTATGCCATCACCTATCTTAGGTATCTCTCATAGTTTCCGCATGCGACATCACTCGCATTCCCATTGACAGAAAAATAAACACGGATATCAAGTAGGAAAAGCAGTATATATATATTATGATTCCTGAAACTAACATCCTAGACCTCTTAGGAATTATAGTCTTAATCTTAAACAGACAAAATGTATCCCCAGTAGAGTCGCCATTTTCCTGTAGCGTGCGATTTTTGTTGGTGACGCGACCACCTTATCGCCAGGGTTTTCTCCTCACAATGAGGGGAGTGGGGTGCTACTTTCAGATCTCTTATTTATCCCATGAAGCTAGAAGGGAAAGGGGAGCTATCTAAAACTAACCTTGCATGCGAATGTTTAACTGAACAAACGCTTAAGAGATATTCAGGAAGTTTGGGGTCACGTTATACAATGGGGAGTTGTGAGTTACCCATCCTATATGTGGTTATCCACAGGTTGCTAGCAATAGGTTATGCTTTTATACTTGATGGTGTTAATTTGTTGATTGGGAAAGTTTCTTCTTTGGGAGATATGAGAGAGAGAGAGAGAGAGAGAGAGATAGTTTGATGATTTTGGTGAGGTACTGGACCTAAAGTTTTTTATTTGTGTGAAGGTACTAGACCTAGGGTTTTGATTGGTATGCTCGCTAAGATTTTGCAATCTTATGCCTACGTATTCGCGTTTAAAGAAACAGTGAAATCAGAGCAATCGTAGTTCCTCCTATTCTATGGGAGGAAAAGATGTTTTTGTGTCTTGTTCAAAGCCCAAGATTGAAGCTAAAGGTTATTTGTGTCTTGTTCAAAGCCCAAGATTGAAGTTATAGGTTATTTGTGTCTTGTTCAAAGCCCAAGATTGAAGCTAAAAGGTTTGACTGAGAGAGACTTTGTCATCTCTAAAGGGAGACACCTCGTCTGTTTATCACAGTTATTGGGTAACTGTTTATAAAGGAGGATTGCTTTAACAGGGATATAAGAATCCAGCAATGCCATAATTTCCTTTATGAGGGATTTTATCCTGAAGGAGAAAACTTTAACTCAGTATTGAGCAATGTCATTTTTCCTTAGGAATCTTCCATGCTAAGAGAGGGACAGTGGCATGGATGTAAATAATCCAGAGGCTTGTCGCTTACATCAATTAGATGAAAAGATGAAGTTTACCAGGATAAGAGATGGACGACAGCTTGGATATTTGAATCAACAAGTGTGCCACTTACAGTAATTATCTGGGATTTAGGGTTTGATTTGATTTTCTGTTTTGATGTGTGATATACAGATAAATGTCTTTCTACAGAGAGATTTTGAACTCCTCTGAGGGGAATGTTGATTTTTGTGTGCCTTGATCAAAGCCTAAGGTTGAAGCTAAGAGATTGATTGACTCCACTGGGGAAGTCTTTATACAAAGCCTAAGAGGAGGCTGGAGAAGGCTGACTCAACAAGAGGGTGTTTATATCTGTCTTGTACAAAGCCCAAGATTGAGGATAAAAAGAGACTGACTCTTTTGGGGATATCATTATACAAAGCCTAAGAGGAGGCTAAAAGTTGAATTTTCCTGGGAAATATTTTGTCAGTCTTGTACAAAGCCCAAGATTGAGGCTAAAAAGGTGTTTCTTGACTACGCAGGGGATATTTGTAGGTGTCTTGTACAAAGCCCAAGATTGAGGCTAAAAGAGAAAAATGACCCTTATAGGTGAGATGTTTTATCTGTCTTATACAAAGCCCAAGATTGTGGCTAAAAGAAGATTTGACTCTGCTGGAGAGGTTTATACAGTGTCTTGTACAAAGCCCAAGATTGTGGCTGAAAGAAGATTTGACTCTACTGGAGAGGTTTATACGGTATCTTGTACAAAGCCCAAAATTTAGGCTGAAAAGAAATTGACTATGTGGGAAAGAAATCTTTATTTGTCTTATACAAAGCCCAATATTGAGGCTAAAAAGAGACTGACTCAACAAGAGAGTGTTTTATTCGGTGTCTTGTACAAAGCCCAAGATTGAGGCTGAAAGAATATGACTGACTCAGCTGAGGATTTTTAGGTGTCTTGTATAAAGCCCAAGATTGAGGCTGACCTTATTGGGAAAATCATTATAAAATCCTAAGAGGAGGCTTAAAAAGGCTGAGGATTATTATTTCTCAAAGCCTAAAAGAAGGCTGGGAGGAATTGACTTTGCTGGGGAAGACATTTGCCCCAAGCTTTAAAGATTTTGACTTTATTGGAGAAGGTTTATATATGTCTTGTACAAAGCCCAAGATTGAGGCTAAAAAGGGAATAACTCAACAAGAGCGTGTTTATGTTTTGTACCACTGACTCAACAAGAGAGTGTGGAAAGGTGATTGACTCAATTAGAGAGTACTTTTAAAGCTAACTTAGCTGGGGAAAATCATTATACAAAGCTTAAGAGGAGGATGACTTCTGCTGAGGATTATTGATATCCAGAGGCAGGTCCAAAATGGGGAATCAACTCTGGCTGAGGGTTCCATAAGAGTTGAGGTATCAAATGCCTTGAGGTTCTGATTTGGGATAGTGTTTACTGATGGTAAGCTGACTCTGGCTGGGGAATCTTAGGAGAAAGACTGGGTTTTAAAACCCATGGGTTTTAACTCTACTGGAGATTGATTAAAATGACAAAGGTTTCTCCTATGTTTGTAGGGAACTTGAGAATGTCTTTGAGATCCAAGAGGAGATTAGACTGTCCAAGTTTAATGGTATGGAAGATTTTATCTTTGTATGATGCCCAAGAGGAGGCAGGTGTTTTAAGGGATGAGAATCAACCCTAAATTGGTCTGAAGTTTTGACTCTGGAAAGACTGCTCTAACAAAGGATGACTAAGTTCTGTCTTATACTTTTAAGAGGTCTTCAGGGTCCTTGTATTAAGCCCAAGAGAATGCATGTGAACTTCTAAGAAGCCAGGGGGGTCCTTGTACAAAGCCCAAGAGGAGGCAGAGATGATTTTAGGAAGCCAGTGGGTCCAAACTTAAGAAAAGTTCAAGAAAAGTTTCACCGAGAATAATCTTTTCTTTAGTGAACAGTTATAGGGTTTCAAGAAATTCAAGAGAGGTTTCACCGGGAATTAATCCTCTCTGGGGAAATGAGCTTCTTTGACAATTTCTAATAGTGACAGTCTGAGAAAAGTTTCACCGGGAATAATGCCTTTCTCTTTGTTCCATATTGTTTAAGCCCAAGAGAAGGCAAGACTGCATCTGGAAATTCCTATGGGGAACTAGTTTTGACTGTATTTAAGAGTGACCAACTGGCTTTACCTAGTTGCCGGGAAAAATCTAAGCAGATATACAAGTGTATATACAGTTGATATATGACAAGTATTTAAAAGGATATGAAAGAAGGACTTACAGGTGAGCAAGCTTCCAGCAATACAGTTATATATATGAAAGCAAGTAAATGAAAGCTGATAAAACTTATAGGCGAGCAAGCTTCCATTGTAACAGTTGTATTGTTAGTTGTTCAAGAAATTAAAGAAAGTTTTGATAACAACTATGAATTTGAGCCTAAATTAAAAGGGAAGTTGTTTTTGAAAAGATTGGGGCTTATACTCAAGGAGAGACCCAGATGAAAAACAGTAATCGTACCGTTGATCTATAAATTGTACTGGGGCTTACACAATGACTGAGGCCCAACAAAGATTTTATGTACAAGGGGGTGGGTCTTACAACTCAAGGAGAGGCCCAAAGGTTTGAAAAAAGAAAAGAAATGGGACTTACAACACAAGGGTAGGCCCAAAAGTTTTCGTTTAAAAGGCGACGACCGCGCCGAGATTTTAAAATCGTAGTGGGATTTATACAATGACTGAGGCACAAAAAGATTTTGATTACAAAGGGCTGGGACTTACACGCTATCAAGAGGCCCAAAGATGTTTGAAAAGATTTTTTAGGGTGATAGTGATCAAAACCCTAATTTTTGGTTTTTAAATGTATTTTAATTGAATACAAATTCAATTAAAATAATCAAACATGTGGAAAAAGGTTGTGATCTTGGATTTATATTTGGAAAATCATGTTTCATTCATGGGATGATTTAAAAATCATTTGAATTTTGCAAAACCAAGAGAAAGAAATATTTTTAATGTTTAAAAACATAATTCTTTACAAAAATATCAAATATATGAAATAAATAATATTTTTACGAAATTTTCATGGAATAAATTATTTTAATATTTTTGTGAATTTTCAAAAAAAGAATCACTCTAAATTAATTAAAATTGAGAGAGAAATTAATTTTTGGCTTAATTAATAAAAACATGAAAATAATGAAAAATAGCAAAAATGAGAGAGGCAGCAAAAAAGGTCTGGGTGGGGTTTGAACCCACGACCTCATACACAAACACACATGCGCACTACCACTGGGGTAGTGATACATCCGTGTATCAAAACCACCCCGTTAATACATAAGGGGTGCCAAGTTTTCAGGCCTGGCCAAGGCAAGGCAAGGCAAGTTTTGGCAATTTACGTGAAGCCTCTAACTTTCTCATTTCTCCCTGGATTGGGACAAAATTTAGGTGCATCTGGCCTAGAATTTCACAAGGAATCCAATGGTGCTTTTGGAATTTTCAGAAAGTGCCCCTATTTTAAAACCCGATAGTGGTTTCAAAATAGGCCAAATTTTGCATGTTCTATGTTATCTCAAGGAACAGGCAAGAATTGTATGATAAATTGGTTCAAACACAACACATAGAACATGTATGAGATGTTTATGATCAGTGGACCTCAAAGGAATGCATAATTCAAAGAGTTTAAGTTGTGATGCACTTACATCTTGGAGCTTTTTGTGCTAACAGTCAAGTTCCTTGTACCAGAAGTGATCCAATGCTTTGAACACTCCCAATTGATCCCTAAGAAGTTTTGAGGATGATCAGAACTAGCTGGAATCTTCAGGAACAAGTTTTGGCTCTTTCTTGCAAAAGAGGCAAAAGTGACAAATATGGCAACTCTCTCAAATGGTGTTCCAGATGAGGGGAACTATTTGGGACAGTTTGAGGATGATATTTGGAGTGTGTTTGCGGCCTTGTTTGGTTTTGGAAGTGACTGAATCAAGGCATGGCTTAGAAATGTAGAAAAGTCAGTTTTTGAGGTTTTGGAGGTTGACTTTTTTATTTTGGTATTTCAGGTCATAAGTGCGTGTTTGAACAGATTAGATATAATATATTAGAGGTGTTTGGATCATGATCTGTGGTGGAATTGCTCTCTAACTCAAAAACTCAGAGATAACTTGCAAAAGAAGGCATTTTGGCCTAGAGAAAGAGAATTTGAGGAAAGCAAGTGTTGTAGTGCTTTGGTGTACTCAAGTTTGTCAAGTTTGTTTTGGCATCAATAGTGAATGGCAGCTGCAGCATGCCTTTGGCCAATGTTGAGCAAAAGGAATCTCAAGTTTCCTCTAGCCATTGACTTGAGGTTAGGGCACAAGCCTTTGGTCCTTTGATTCAGAGCTTATTCTTGACTCATTCAGTTAGTAATGTGTCAGTCCATGCCACCTTGGTGCAACAATTGAATGCTTGGAAACAAAATTAGAGTCTTGGCACCTTTTTAGCCTTTTTAGGTTTGTTATGGCTAAGTGTAGATTCTTGCAATTTGGAGGCTTGGGGATCAGATTATTCTCCTTTTGTTTTATCCTCAGATGTGTCCAAATGGATGACAAGGCTTGGAGTTGTCCAAATTTTCCAAATCGAGCAAAACACCAAATTCTACCTTGCTTAGGACAGTTGGAAATGGTGATTTTGAGGGATTCAAATCTCCTTGCTCAGGTTGAGTTATGAGAGGATCTTGTGCTTTTTAAAAAGCCCTCATATGATACAAAACATGTGAGATCATAGTTTGTTTTGAAACTATTTGGATCCAACTGAAAAAACCTCATGAACATTGATGTTCAAGGATGGTAAATTAGGCAAATTTTCACTAAGTCTTGGAAAAAGTGTCATTTTCATGTTTTTTGTGATTTTGATCAATCCATAACTCAAAATCCATAAAGAATGGGAGTCTGAGGTAGTTGAAGCTTTTGTAGAGTGTAACAAGACCTAAAAATCCAGCTTTGGATCACCCATAATGGTTGTTTGGATCTCAATTTATGGTCCTTGGAAGTTGGTACCAAAACCACTTATGGTCCATAACTTAGAAAAATTTTGGTTTCTCAAGGTTGCCCCTTTTGCAAGAAACCTCACTTTTTTTTTATTTTGCTTGATGGATGATGATCAATATCATACATTAACATTGTTTTTGACTTATGGGAACCATATTTGTGAAAAATTCCAAAAAGTCAAACTTGATTTTGGGCACAGTTGACTTTTTATCGGATGAAATCCAACCTGTACGATCCTTTGTGAAATCAAGTTCTTGACCTAAATTAAACCTACTGGATGGATTCCATAGGTGTTATAGGGTGTATTGAATCATATCCCAAGGTTTGGGAGCATGTCTTGGTCAAAAGTCAAAGGTACAGTTGATTTTTTCTTTAAAACTCTAATTGTGGTCCTGATGAAATTGAAACTTGTGAATCAAGCTTCTTGGGTCAATCCATTGTTGTAAATGGATCAATGTGGTGTACTTGGGGCCCTCAAATCATGTCTTGAGGTCTTGGCTCATGCTTTGTCCCAAAAGTCAACTTAGGGGTTAATTAGGTCAAGAAACCCTAATTCCTAATTTTTTGGTAAATGCATCCCCTGAAGTGAATTTGACTGGATGATTGGGTCCATGAGGTCCCTTGTAGTATCTTGGGTTATGCTTTGGAGCATTGGCTCATGCCCAGAGGAAAAATTCCATCTGGGGGCCTCAGTCGACCAAAACCCTAATTTGGTGACACTGGCGATCTTAAGGCTTGATCTACTTGGAATGTTGCAACCTTGTGCTTGCTTCTTGATGTGGGAGTCCTCTTGATCCTTTATAGGTGTTTGAGAGGTTAGAAAAGTTGAAGATCATGCCATTTATCTATTGATAATTTGTCTAAGTGCTCCGAGATGGCTTGAAACCCTAATTCTTGGTTCTAGTGAAAGCTCAACAATCCTTGAGGAGATTGATGAGGCCTGAAGGTACATCCATATTGTTATGATGATTTGCACAATGATAGGAAATCTTGGTGGTCAAAATTTGGGGTATGACACCCCCTACGTAAAATCTGACCTACAGGGCTTCAACGGGTCGATCACAAAGCCCTTGGGATATGTGGAATTGATTGTGACTTTCGGATTTGTAGAGACGGCCAGGTCCACTAAAGTCCAATTCCTGGTTATCGATTGCCCTTCTCTCTATCAGTACATCTTTGGGAGGCCAACCTTGGCCGAATTGGTGGTCGTACCTTCAACCGTGCATCTGAAAATGAAGTATTACACTTCTAAGGGTCTGGTCGCCACTCTACACGGGGACATCGAGGCAGCAAGGAGATGTTTCAAAGCAACCACCAAAGGACTCAACGCCATTACCGCCAAGCCGAAGACTTCCAGCAAGCCGGCCTTGCCCAGCAGCTCTGAAGAAGCCATGCCGCTGCCCCGCGTCGGTTCTATCAACCTCGACAGCCTCTTCTCCAAAGATGACCAAAAGGAGACCCAGACTTGTTCGAGCATCCCTTCAGCTTCAACCAACTCCGGTGACAGCTCCCATCCAATGAACCTAATTCCGGATGGCGAGTTCAAACTTCTCCTGCTCGATGATGACCCCCAACGAGGAGTGAAGATCAGGACCGGACTCCCCGACTTAGCGAGGAAACAACTCAAAGCTTGCCACCGAGAGAATGCGTATTTGTTCACCTGGAGCGCCGCAGAAATGCCTGGCCTAGTTCCTGCTTTCGCCTGCCATCAGCTCACTATTGACCCCTCCGCTAGGGATGTAGCACAACATAGGAGAAAGCAGTCTTCGGAGAAAACGGAGGTTGCCGAACAAGCTGTAAAAGACCTCCTCGAGGCAAACTTTATTTCGGAGGCCAAGTACACCACTTGGTTGTCCAATGTTGTACTCGTTAAAAATCTAATGGAAAGTGGCGTATGTGTGTTGATTATACTTATCTCAATAGGGCATGCCCTAAAGATGCTTACCCTTCCCCAATATAGATAAACTTGTTGATAATTCTGTCGGTTTTAAACTGTTCTCGTTCAAATACCAATGGCAAAAAGAGACAAAAGGTACACAACCTTCATGACCGAGCCGTGCAACTATTACTACAATGTAATTCCCTTCGGCTTGAAAAATGTTGGCGCTACCTACCAAAGGATGATGAACAAGGTCTTCTGGGGAGAAATCGGGGACATGCTCAAAGTCTATATGGACGATATGATCGTGAAGTCCCACGGGGAATCTGACCACATTGCCCATTTGAGAAAATTCTTCGAGCAGACCAGAAAATATCGAATGCGTTTCAACCCGGAGAAGTGCACGTTCGGGGTACGAGCGGGCAAGTTCCTCGGCTTCTATCTAACGGAACAAGGAATCGAAGCTAACCCCGACAAGTGCAGGGCCTTCTCCTAGTTTCCTACGCCTAACTCGAAGAAATCGATCCAATCCCTCAACGGGACGCTTGCTTCATTATCCCGTTTTCTGGCCATGTCTTCCCAACACGCACTGCCCTTTTTCAAACTCCTCCGCAAGGAGGCAGCTCTCCTCCACCTAAAACGAGCATTGTCGAAACTGCCAGTCCTTTCTCGACCAGATATCGGCGAAACCCTGTACCTTTATCTCGCCGTGGCAGCGGAGGCCATCAGCACCGCCCTTATTCGTGAAACGCCCAACGAAAAAAAAAACCCATATACTTCACGAGCAAAGCCTTGCAAGGACCAGAGATGAGATACCAACAAATAGAGAAAGTAGCCCTAGACCTCATCAACATTGCGAGGAAACTAAGTCATTACTTTTTTCCCCACATAATCTTGGTCCGAATAGATCAACCCGTGAAGCAACTATTAGGTTGATCGGACATGGCCGGAACAATGCTCAAGTGCTCGTTGGAGCTATCCAAATTCGACATCCAATATGAGAGCAGAAAAGCCCTCAAGGCCCAGGCGCTGGCCGACTTTGTCGCGGAGATGACATTCACCGATTCCCCCACTTGCAGGGCACGCAAATGCACAATCTTTATCAACGGGGCATCCAGCTCGGCAGGAAGCCGGGCAGGTATCATTTTGGAAAACGACGAAGGAATTATCGTCGAATTCTCACTTACCTTATCTTTCCCTACTTCCAACAATCAAGATGAATACAAAGTTTTCCTCTCCGGTCTATGCGTAGCCGAAGACCTAGGGGCCGAGGAAGTCATCATCTGCACCAATTCTCAACTCGTGGCCCTCCAAGTTCGAGGAGAATACTAGGCCAAGAACAACAACTTGTTTGAATACTTGTCCCTGGTCAAGGAGAAGATGACGAAGTTCGCGATGGTAGAAGTAAAACATGTTCCCCGCGAACATAATTTCAGAGTGGATGTTTTGTCAAAGCTAGCGAGCACAAAGAAAAAGGGTGGAAACAAATCCTTCATCCAGAAAGTACTTCCTTAGTCCAACATCGAGAAAACTTCTGAGATCCTCGACGTGCAAGTCTTCAGCGACAGCCACTGCTAGATGACCCCCGTCTACAATTACCTCGCTAAGGATGAACTACCATCCGACCCCAAAGAGGTCAGCATAGTCAGGCACAGGTCCTGCTCCTACGTCCTGGTTGAAAATAAGCTCTACAGGTGAGGGTTCTCCACCCCTTTACTCAAATGTATGGAGGAAGAGATGGTCGCCCACGTCCTGCATGAAATCCATGAAGGGTAGTACCTCGGGGGGAGAACCCTCGCCCGGAAAGCCCTACGAGAAAAATACTACTGGTTGACCATATAGCATGATGCAAAAGACCACGTGAAGAAATGCGACAAATTCCAATGGTACTGGGATATGAACTTGGCACCGCCCAACGAACTCAAAGCAATGTACTCCCTCTGGCCCTTCGCATGGTGGGGCCTGGATATACTGGGACCTTTCGTTGTAGGGTCAAACCAGAACAAGTACTTGATAGTGGGCGTTGACTACTTCACCAAGTGGATAGAGGCGGAGGCTCTGGCCAAAATAACGGCCCACAACATACTTCGCTTCTATAAGAGGAACATCCTTTGCACGCTTCGACATCCCTAAGCAATAGTCACTGACAACGGGATGCGGTTCACGGACAGAAAGTTCCAGAACTTCGTCACCCAACTGGGCATGAAAAAACACTTCGCGTCCGTCGAACTTCCCCAGAATAACGGGCAAGACGAAGCGGAAAACAAGGGAATCCTACGAGGCCTTAAACGAAGGCTAGACGAAACGAAGAAATCTTAGGTCAAGGAGCTGCATAGCGTGCTCTCGGCCTACCAGACTACGCCCCACTCTTCGACCGGGGAAACCCCTTTCCGTCTAGCTTACAAAACTAAGGCAGTGATCCCCATTGAGATACACGTGCCCTCCAAGCGGACTGAATCCCCCGTGGACGAGGATACAAATAGCGAGGCACTAAGGGAGAAACTCGATCTCGTCGAAGAGGTCTGATCAGGGGAAGCTCTCTGCGAAGCCTCACTAAAACACAAAATTGCAATTAGGCACAATGCCAAAGTTATATGGTGAGAATTCCAAGTAGGCCGTTTCGTCTTAAGAAGGAATCACAAAGATTCTCGGGAAGGCAAACTCCTCGCAAACTGGGAAGGACCGTATCGCGTCCGGGCAAAGACGAAGAATGAGACCTACTACCTAGAACACCTTAACAGGTAAGAACTTGCTCGACCTTGGAACGCCGAAAAGCTAAAACAATATTATAGCTGAGGCTCTAATTGTCCGCTTGCTTCATCGATGCGACGAGCATAGCCTCCCGACCACGAATGCGTGCCCAGGTACAAGCGCCACATACAAAATGAGGCAGGCTTTTGCTCAAGAATGAGCAGAACTCATGCTTGATGGCAAATCCTCAACCAAGCCCGCCGTCGTCAAAGTACCATGATAGGTATAACACCCAGCTCGCAATGGGAAGTTCACGCTACGAACTTAGCCCTCAAACACGACTTGAGCTCCGCTTTCATGCCCGGAATTACCCTGGTTGTTCGACCAGTCCCCCTCACTGTCGAAAACATCTAAGTCGAGCAAACCCTGAAACAATAAATCACTCAAAGTCACCCTCATTACGGGCATACACCAGTATCGAGTAAAGTCTTTACACTTGGTAAAAAATAGACAGATAAACCCATGAGCGAATATAAATAATACAAAATCGACCAGAGCGGCCGGAAACATACATTTCACAATAATAATTGGTCACAAGGATCACAATTGTATTTGTTACATTAACATGGGGCCATGCCCCAAACGAAATAATAAATTACATAAATAGGGCACGCAGGCGGAAAGTACAACAAAAGAAAATCACTCTTCCATCTGCTGAGGCTCCTCATGGAGAGTTCGGGCATGCTCCTCGTCGATCTGGAGAAACTCGGGGATGACGATCTTCCCATCCTCCACATGGTACAAGAGACTAGTCCCCTCAGTAGACAGTTGGACACCGGGCACAAGCTTCAGCTGCGCCACATCGTTGTTGAAAGAATCCTCGTCGATGGCTTCGACGTCATCCTCCTCCTGCATGATGCGGGAAACCAATTCAGCCCGAGTCTTCAGCTCCTTCAGACCTTCGTGTTCAACTTCAGCAGGGGCAGCAGCAGACCTCATTTGCTCGACCAAATCCTCCGCGATTTTCTTCTCCATGGCCAGGGTGTCTTTCTCCCCTTGGATCTTGATTAGCTCCTCTCGGGACTTCTTCATCGCCTTCTCAGAGGTTTTAGATTCCTCCTTCACCTTCTTCAATTTCTCCTCCAAAATCACTATCACGACTTGGGCCTTCTTCAGCTCAAAATCGTGAGAGGAATCTCCCTCGGCGTAGACCCCCGCCATCTCTAGGACCCTAATTAGGGTGGAAGCATCCTGCGCCAACATTGCCCTTTTGCTCATGTGCTGAAGGCATTTCACCTGCAAAGACATAACGAGCACATTAGCAAACAGGGAAAACAATAACCTAAAAAAAGCTAAGAGATAAAAGCTACCCATCAGTTTAACGACTCTCCACCTTCTGTCCACCATCTTCCTTGAAGATCAGATCCCCGCTCTTAGTCCAGTACTGGTCAGGAGTGAAACTGTTGACAAAATTAAGCAACGCCGCATAGCCGGCTTTGTCGTCGTCATCCAACATCTCCGGCTAGGCAAGATACTAGTTAGATCCCTGGGAAAAGTGAGCCCACTCTAGCAGAAAGGTAACTTCAACAACCTCCGCGCCACTACTTTGTCCTGATCCTCGTAAAGATCCTCCCCATTCTCATCCGTAGATATCTCCCAGACATACGTGGAGTCCTGGGCCGCCTCTGACACAGGCTCGATAATATAAAACCTCTCTTTAAAAGTCCTAATGGACTCAGAGAACGAGTTAAACAACTTCCTCGCCTGCTTCAATGAGACCCAACTGAATTTCCTTTTCGAGACTTGCCGCTGGAGATGGAAGATGGTAAAGAACAAGGGAAGGGTAGCTCCTATCTTTAGGAACTCGCAGATCAACTTGAACGCCCGAATAAAGGCCAGGGAATTAGGATGCAACTGAGAAGGGGCCAAATCCAAGTGCACAAAGACCGACCAATGGAAATCGGTGAAGGGCAGCCTCAGCCTAATCTCTTTGAAGACATACTCATACATCAGGAACCTCTCCCCGTAGCCTGTGCATATGCGGTCATCTTCACTAGGAAAATAAACTTTCCACTCCCCTTCGGCCCTCCATAGTCGTAAAGACGTCCCCGGTATACGAAGCGAAAACATAGGCGTGCTCCGCAGGTTCCGCGACTGACCAGTCCTCTGTGGAGGTCTTTGCAGGTGGAGTCTCGCCGGCATCGCTGGGAGTAGCCGTAACTTCAGTGTCACTACTTTTCGAGGAGCTCTCCTCGGACGACTATATGAGAATTTCCTCTTCAGTTTCACGAGCCATTTTCTTCACTTGAAAAGCAGAGGACAAAAGTGAATTCTATGACAAAATCAAATCCGCCCTTCCACCGCTAGTCAAGTGAAAGGGCGCACGAAGGCCCGAGGACGATGTCCCCGACCTAAGCCCTACTCAAATGGCACAGTTTTGGCGAGAGGAGATTCCCGGGGAAACCCCTCCAACGCACGTGGGGAGATCCTCCTTGGTTCGCTACCCAGAATCACGTTTGAAGGCCTACCGAAAAACTCATGAATCTGCCGGAAAACTCATAGGAACACCGGAAAGTTCATGAGCACCGACGGCGACAAATGCGCTCGTTGTTGCAACGGCGTCAGAAATGACCTAAACACCTAAGCTCCTAAGGTTACGGCGACTACAATTGCGACCAAAAGTGGCTAAACCACTGTCTTCCACCAACAGTTTCCAGAAACTACTACTACACTGCCTAGATTCATCCTAACAACATTCATTCTAAGAAGAACAGAAAGCAAAAAGGCCTAAAACTAGAGTCAAGTTGAGAAACTTATGTGGTCGAGGAAGTATTAGAGGGTCGAAGACTCTGGACGGAGATGGTACGGCGGCAGGACTGTGGTTGACAGCAGTTTAAACGGCATCGAGCGAGAGAACTCAAACTAGAAAAGCGAAGGAGGGGAGAGAGCGAAAAGTGCAAAAGAGTAGCTTCTCCCTCTATTTATAGGAGTTTTGAAGGCACGTGTACGAGCACGCGCTGCAAGGGGCATCATCATAACCCTAGCCTAGCCATCATGACACATTCAATGAGGCACATGGCTTGAGGCACACGTGGCACCTCACCTATTCAAATCACATCAATCGTTGGGCTCCCCGTACGTCGGGCATGTCAAACAACATTACGTATCCCACAGGCACTAACTCCCTCGGGCATCGTAGAACATCCTTACCTCGTCGAGAAGCGACAACCACTTCTGGAACTCCAAGGGAATGCAAACTGCCCTTAAGTCATCACTCCCATGCTCGGGGCCAACGACTTAAGGGGCTCCTGTTCCGGACTTGCCCAATGACTAGGCATGGCCCAATCCACTTCTGCTCCCATAACGGCCCAATAGTCTAATTCCAACCAATTTGGGGCGGCATTTACCTTTCTGCCCCTCCACCGGGCAAAGAGGGTCGGATGACCCCAAGGGTCACCTACTCCTCCCCGGTAGTTCCTGCCCATCACGCACGGTTCCACCATCCAGAAACAGTCACAACGCCCGTGCCCACAATTGCGCCTCTGCCCGTGGTAACGACTAGTTTTGGGAACCTCTGCCCGTCCCAACGGCTAGTTTTTGGCAGTTACTTATTCTTTGAGAAACGGTTATCTCACCCCAAAAATAGGGACCGTTGGCCAAGCGCTCGTGGCACTATAAAAACCCTCTCAAATGAGAGTGTCAGGTATTCCAAATCACCCTACGAAATATATACTTTGTACTTGTCTTTCTCTCTCTCTCTCTCTCTCTCTCTCTCTCTCTCTCTCTTTCGATTCTCACTTTAGCATCGAAGTGCCTTGCAGGTACACCCCCTCCTCATCTTTCACACCCAGCATTGCAGACGTCATCTTTGGCCCACTTCAAGTTTTGATCAGCCGTCAAGATCATAAGCATTCCAGCCTATCAGGTAAGTTTAGAAGCTAATGTTTCGATTTACTCCAAATTTTTTCTAGAAAATTAGAAACAAATCGACGAACATTACTCATTTAAAATAGATTTCTAAAAGAATTTGACCCTGAAAATTGCAAATTCCTCATTTTCCTATTTTATTCGATTTATTTTCTATTTTCATATTTTCAAAAAAATCCGAAACTTTTTTATTTTATTTGATTTTTAGTCATATTTTCATAATTTTTAGATTTTATTTTAATCCCTTTTCTGTTTTTCCATTCTTTTTTCTCAATAGGGACATTGTTGGCATTTTCGTATTTGTTGAATTGCTGAATTGGTTTTGTGCTTTCTCATTCTTTGTTAATTTTTTTTCCAAATAAATTTAAAATTCCTAATCAAAGAACTCTTAGAGAACTTTCTTCCCCTGATGTAAATTATAATGCTTTATGTATTGAATATCTTATTGTTGCTGCACCTTTCGAATTGAAATCTGATTTAATACACTTGTTGTCATGGTTTAATGCTCTTGCAGGTGAGGATCCGCATAAGCATCTGAAGGAATTCCAAGTTGTATGCTCTGCACCTTCTGAACCTTCACTAGAGGAGCTTGTCAAGCAAATGGCTATAAATAATCTCTAGTTTCGCAACAAACATATTCTAGTATTCAGGCTTTGCACACACAGATTGGACAGCTTTCCACTTCAATGAATGCCATGCTGTAAGCTCAAGAATCAAACCAACTACCTGCCCAAACATTAGTGAATCCAAAATATTTACTTTCTGAAATTGTTGATGAAGCTTATTCTGATTTGTTTGCAGTTAATTTTCCATTATTGTCTGATTTTGATAATAGTTACTCATGTGATGACTGTACTGACAATAACCTTTGCTCTGTTTGTGATCAGATTGAGGTTGCCTTGCAGGGTGACATTTTTTCTACATATGAAGTTATAGATGAAGTTGATTATGCAGCTGAAGCTCTCGACATCCCGGCTTCCCCAACCAAACATTCCACAGAACAACCTTCTTCCTTAGAGACTAAACCACTTCCTGATAATTTGAAATATGGTTATTTAGAGAGGGATGAAAAGCTTCATGTTATAATTTCTTCTAACCTTGATTTCGATCAAGAAAATAAGCTTTTGCAGGTTTTGAAGTAACATAAGAAGGGAATTGGATGGACCTCGATTGAAGATGGAAGAAAATTAGTGAGGCAACCCCTTAATCCTTTGATTCTTGATGTTGTGAAAAAAGATATCACGTTCACGTGCCCATTCGACACTTTTACATATTGAAGATTCTTCTTTGATCCTGGAATAAAAGGCGAAGACACTAATAAATATTTCAAGGTCAATGGATGCTACCCAAAGCTACTCTATGAGATCCCCACTTTGGAAGGAGAGATTTTAGAAGAGCTCTCTTTGGGAAAGGCTGTTTATGCGATCACTTATCCACCTTAACTACTCGGGTGTGTTCTTTCCTTTCTCTCACTTTTATTTTATATTTATGTTCTTTCATTGAGGACAATGCATGTTTTAAGTGTGGGGGAGGGAATCATCTCTTTCTTGTGTTTTCTTTCAGTATTCTTGGTTTTTCTTCTGTTTTCTTTAAGTGAAAAATAAAAATAAAACAAAAAATTAAGACTTGGAAACACAATGCATCTTTTGAAATTTTTAGGATATAGATTAATTTGAGATTAGATTGTGGAGACTTGAGAAATATTCATAAGATTGGTACCGTTTTAACACCTTAAGTCTCCCAAATATGGAAATCAATTTAAATACTTGTTATGACATTGCCTTGAGTTCTCATCCTTTAATAGCTCTTAAGAGTTTATCTAGCAGTCAACACTATCTAGAAATCACACACCAAGTAATTAAGCTGATGCAAATAAGTGAATAATCCCATTCTTAGTAAGAAATCTGAATAGGAATCCGCCTTTTAAGTTAGGTGACCCTCACCCGGTCACTTAGCCTAATGGTTGTGAAACTTTCAAGAAAAATATTGTTGTTGCTAAAGTGGTTAATTTTGAATTGTTGACAAGATATGGATCATAGTCACTAACAGTATTATTTACCAATAGTGTGAATAGATAACAGACTTAATGTGATTGCATTAAAATGAAAAAGAGCAAAAAGGAGGATGAGCAAGTTAGGCTTAGGCTTAGGCACAATTGTAGATTTATGTTCTTTTACGATATCCTTAGTGTGCAAAATTAATACCTATCGATGCAATCTTAACCGAAGAAGAGTTTGTAGCCTAGAATGAGTATATGAATGCTATTGTTTTTCATGAGTCTTAATGCTATTTTGTTCAGAGTACAAAAGTTTAAGTGTGGGGGAATTTGATCAGTGCATCTTCATGAACATTCTTCAATTGTTATACTTAGGCATTCCTACAGTTTATTTGAGTATTTTTACTATTTTAATGTGTTTTCATATTTAAGTTTGTTTCTACCTTTATTTTAAATTCATATTTTATTTTCAGCATTAACGTTTATTTGGTACATGTTCACCGTACAGACTATAACTTGAGCTACGTGATTCTGTTTTGCACGTTCTAACATGCGTTAGAAAGCTAAGAGAAAGAGCTACAAGTTCCGTGTTGAGGTAGCGAACGGATTTAGAGTGAAACAGTGTCGAATAATTCGTTGAAGTTTCATAGATTAGAAATATTTTGTTTTGGGCAGGATTTTTTTATGTTTTGCGACCCAATTGGGTTAGAAACCGTATTTAATGTTTCCCTGTATCTAGTAGCAACCGCGCTACTATTCACGAACCTTCTTTTCACTATTCATGAATTTTACTTTGCTGAAACAACAGATTAACTTATTTTCATAATCACTTATTTTAATCACCTTTTCTCCTTATTTTGGTAATCAAATTGAACCCTAAAGAACCCCCTAATCATGCTTAGTCAGTTAATAATCGTACAAGAGTCCTTGCGATACGACATCTCAGTGTCGCTTTCCGTTACTACTTTTAAAAACTCGTTATTGACCCGCGTGCGACAGCGGATCAAACATCTAAACAATAAACGGGAGAGGGAAGTGATCCTTCCTATTTGATTTATTTAGCTTTCTATAATCAATACACATTCGCAATCTCGTTAAATTCATGTGGCTAAAGAGTCTTATTTATCGTTCTTTACCACTGACATCCCACCTTTCTTTGGTACCACGTGTACCAGACTAATCCACTTACTATCAAATATAGGGTAGATAATCCCAGAATCAAGAAGCTTTAGTACTTCTTTCTTTACCGCCTCGCTAATTTTCAGGTTCATCCTCCTCTAGTGTTCTCTTGAGGTTTTAGAATCCTCTTCAAGTAGGATCTCGTGCATACACACAGATGGACTAAATCCCTTGAGGTCATTAATAGTATATCCTATTGCCTCGGGATATATTTTTAGCACTGCAAGTAGTTTCTCAGTTTTCTCTCTACCTAGATCGGCATTTACTATGACTAGTCAGTTAAGATCAATATCTAAAAACTTGTATATGAGATTTTACGATAGTACGTTGAGATCTATTTTTGGCTTCTATGGCTTTGGCTCTAAGGTAGGAATAAAGGCTAGGTACTCATTTTGACCATTTGGATTCACATCCAACATATCTTTATAGATTTCATAATCGTCATCCCCTGCCAGAGTCACATCCAATTGCTCAGTTGGGAATGGTTCTGACGACAACCCCTTAATGTATTCATCAATTATGTCTACGAAGAAACACAAATCAGTAACAATATGAAAATATAAACTTACATACAACACACCAACAAACAGAAAATACAAAGAAAAGAGCGAAACTAAACCGATGATTCTCGAGGTGTCAAGACAATTATCTCAAATCCAGCTCCGGATCAACAAGATGCACCTTGTAATGTTTTTTTCTAAGCCTCTAACTCTAAGAAATGATTTCTGATCAAACAGGTATAAAAACTCCGAAGAGATACCTAAAAAATCTAAGAAGAATTCTGAATATTCTCAGCTCGCAAAGCGAGCTCACCTTATTTGCACGTGTCATGGCAGCAAAATGATCAAACTGCCTTAGAAAAATATTTATCTCAAAAAGCGAATACGAGGCAAACATGTTTCTGCCTCTAAATTGAAATTCCTCGCATTCAGCTCGCTTTCCGCTCGCAAAACGACCATGACAAATTTGAGAAAAATCAGTTCTTTCTTCCACCATAACTTGAGAACCGTTACTCCGATTTACGCACGGTCAGAAGTGTTGAAAAGCTTATTCAATGCTCTATAATACAATGAATAAATATCATTGCATGAATACCTACAAAAAATGAGATAAAAACAATCAAACTCAATGATATTTACACAATAACGCACAATATATACTATAACATAAACTATACAAAATGTACACAAAAGTTGAGGTTTTTTGGTATAAAACAAATGAATAAAGTCGATGAGTGCTAATTATTCACACTAAAAATAACAACAATTTAGCACTCACCAAGTTGTCCCCAGCTTAGACTTGTTTGTCCTCAAGCAAGAATCAATCAACCTAAAGAGGAAAAGCAATCGCCGAGAAATCATGATCAACAAGTTTTTACAAACAAAAACAAATATATGGTCTAAGTATTAATAATACAAACAAAGCAATTCTTACCACTCTACTACAACGTCGCAACGAATATGAAATAAAGTCTAAGCATAAAACACATGTTAAACATTCTAAAACAGTACATATGTTCAAGAATGAATCACACCTAACACACAACGTCATCAAGGAAAGAAAAACAAACATGAGGGGTTGAACTCACACCCAACAATCTTTGAAACACCAATTCAAATTATGCATTCATCTAAAAAAACTCATATTGAAAGTATAAAACACTACTAAAAATAAGACATTTGGTTAACTGATTTTAGATCAGATTTCAAGATATATGATGTGGAAAATATTTGTCAAAGGATTTTACATCAGATTTCATAACAATATGAAGTAAAAAATATTTGATTTAGGGATTTTACATCAGACATTTATTTCTACTGAAGTGAAAAATAACAAGGTGGCAGTTTCGTAAATAATATGAAGTTTTGTTATAAAGGATTTCACATCGGGCCTGGATTTGCACCCGATGTGAAAAGTTCACTGATGAAAAAATAACAAGGTTGCAATTTCGTAAATAATATAAAGTTTTGTTATAAAGGATTTCACATTGGTCCTAGATTTGAACCCGATGTGAAAAAGTGGACCTTTACATTAGGCTAATAGCAACCGATATGAAAATTCAAATATCATTTCTTTTTGTTTCCTCACGCCTCACTAAAACCCTAACAGCCCAATTTCGACTCTCTCCTTTCGGCAATGGAGTTATCCAATTCAATAACATAGTCATGAAGCTGAATCGCGTCCCCTTGTTGAGCTTTTTTCAAAACGCGATTTCATGATTTTCACACAACATTAGCGCTTAAATCTGCTCTAGATTTCTATTGATTTTGGTTCGATTATCGTGCTTCATGTCAGATTTTCATTTCGGATTGAAGTTTGTCTCAGTTTAGTTTGGAATTCGCGTTCGTTTCGATTTCGGTTAGAGTTGTGATTTTGCTTCGATTGGAAGTTCAAACAACAACACCGTTCAGAATGGTTTCCCTAATCTCATTCCAATTCGAAGTCTGGTTTTGGTTGTGAGTTGTTTCGGTTTCTACAGTTCGTGTTTTTGGTTCAGGATTGAAAGCCCTAAGTTCAAGGTGAACGCGAAATTGGGACATGGATGATTCTCAGAAGCATCATAAATTAATAACTTAAGCAAGAATCTGCAGAAAATGTACCAAAGAGGATTCGGCGTCGTGGTTATCTTGCTCCATCGACGAAAAAAAGACTCCAAGCTTCATCTTTTTCAGGTATATGGGTCTTCTTCCTCTGTTCTTGATAACCTGTTTCATCACTGATTTTCTCCGTTTCTATGGCCATAAATGGATCGAAGAATTGCTTGATGGCGGTGAGTGGTAATATAGTTAATGTTGTGTGGGGGGTTTTTATATTGGTAGGTAGCGTTGCGGTTGAGGCGTGTTGTGGAGGCGGCAATGGAAGATGATCAGTAGAGAGAGTATGAAAGGTGGATTGATGGAGAGGGTTGAGAAACTGGAGGATGATTTGAGGAAGACGGTGAGAGTTATTAGGATTTTGTCGAGGCATATTGAGAAATTTGGGAAAAGGTTTGGGGTTACTCGAGGTATGCTTTGAAGGAACCCATCACTCAGGTATTATTAGTAATCTTTATCTTTTGTTGTGTTCTGAATTTCAATTCAAAACTATGGTTAACACAATGGATTTGTTGAAGTCTGCAGCTATAGCACAAAAGAACTCTGAGGCTACAAGAGCTACAGCGGTGCAATATGAAATCTTGGAGAAGGAGATTCATGAAATTCAAAATGTTTTACTAGCAATACAGGTAGTTATTATCCCTCCATAAAATGCTACTATATGAAGTATTCTTGTAAATGTTTTTTCACTTGTTGGTGTGGAATGAGAAAAGAGTGAAACAATTAGCTAGAATAATATCAATTTGATCTTTACTTGGGCATGTGCTTCTTATTCATGTTTTGTATATTTCATCCTCAAAATTCATAATGTTCATGCTGTGACTGATCTGTTAATGCCAACATCCTTTGCACTATTTGTAAGCATGTTATCAAACAGTTTTTCATGAAAGTTTAGAACCAACATGTCTTATGCAAAGTTTTAATTGTCAAAAAATTTAAATAATATTTGTATGAAGATGACAGATTCTGGCGAACACCATCAAGCGCAACTTCAACCCACGTCGTTTTCAATTCACCGTTATCACCACCACCATGAAAATCAATGGATCCAAATTCCGATTTGCAAGGTGACGCAGCTATGTGAAGCAACACAACAACACTCTGTTGCAGCAACAATGTTAGCTCTCTCGCGATGCCGTATTCGACAATCAATTCAATAGCAACTCGACTTGGTAACATTTCGATCCAATAGCTTCACGTTTCTGTTATAGTCTATTTTGAATTCCATAGTTTAGATTATTTGCCGCTTTTTGGATACAGTTGTATATTTGAAGTTTAGTTTTGGTTTTATGGCATTGCGTATTGTCGGTTTTGTATGGACTATCTTGGTGTTTTGTGTGCTGCTGCTGCTATGATTTGTAGCTTGAGGGTGTGAGTTCACTAAGTATATGCTTGTTATCTCTTTGTTACGACTTCGCTTTCGGCTGTTGTGATAAGACCAGTTATGATGGGATATTATGATTGAGTTTATGATGTTCCGATTGCCTGGTTTTTCTTTGTGTGTTTGTTTTGTTTTGGTATATCTCATAGTTTGTGCTGAATATTTTGAGAATTAAAAATAAATTCTGAAGTTTGCAAATGTTATGTTGCTGGTATTATACTTGGATTTTGATTCAGTTTATGTCATGAGCATAGAGTTTAAGTTGATCTCGCAATGTAAGATTTCCGCTCCCATTACAGTTTGAATACAGTTTTGTATGCATTGCTTGCTACTGATTTCATGTTGTTCTTTTGAGTTGGTAAATCATCCTTCCAAGTTGCTGCTGATGCGATCTTGTGTTTGAATGCAGTCTATAGGCTACTGACATTGCATTGTAATGAATATTTTGTTTTGAAATTGTTAATGCACAATATACTTGTTGATTTGTCTTTTCATTCTACTGCTTGCGTAATACTTCATGCTCAACTTGTTTCGGTGCTCAATCGATTTTGCTTATATTGATTTGTATTTCAATAATGCATTCCTGCAGAATCTAGCTTTGAGATAAGGTTTTCAATGAGATTTGTTTATGAGATTTTTAGAATCCAAAATTTCTTTTCACACAAGATTGAATCCAAGCTATTGAAGAGGGTTAGAAGCAAAGTTATGTGATGTTTTATAAGTAGCATTTGCTTTAAAACTAAATGAGATTCATTCCATTGTCAATACTGTTTTGCGGTTGGCATGGCTGCTATTACTATTGGCGGCATGGCATCATTGTCATTGTTCTCTTAGTTGGAATTAGGTTGTGTAGTGTTAGAAAATATAGTCCTCTGTGTGCTTTTCATGGCCTTTTATGCTGCGGTTTCATTTAAGCTCATAAAAAAACCCATGTTGTATAGATCCATGCATTTTCATTAAACAACTCTGATTTTATGTTGGCATGACATATTTAGATTGTTTGCCTATATTCTTTTAAGTAGATGATAAAGTTATATTGAAACATTGATAGTTTGGTTCACCACATATTGATAGATACCTCCCAACAATTTGAAAAGAGTGTCATTTAAAATTTGTGTTGTTCCTACTATGCATTTGTAACCGACACAGGCCGGCGAATCATACTCATCTCTACTTTTTTTCAACTTTTTAATGTCACTAGTATGTAATTGTTAAAGTATATTATTTTACTGTCATGTATAACTTAGTTTGTTTAATATAATTATGTGTTGTTTTTATTATTTTATTTGTTTTCAAAATGGATAATAGTATATGACTAAATTGGCTTATACAGTGCTTTAGCATAGGAAGTGGATAAAAGCTTTTATGGCTATGAGAGAGTTTCACGGATGAGAGACGAGGAGGATTAGTTATTCTTATTTATGTCTTCATTTGCATTTTTAGTTGTCTACTCTTTGCACTTTTTAGGTGCTCCTTTTTTTATCAGATTAACTAAATAAATTTTGAGTTTGGTTTGATCATTTAATTTTTTAAATTAATTTTAATTAATATAATTATTTGACTTAATCGGATAATTTTGATAATTAATTTTAATTAACTTAATTAATTAATTAACTAACAGAATTCTAATCATTTAGTTTTATTAATCAATTTTAATTAATAGAATTATTTGATTACATTAATTTTTAATCGAATAATTTTGATAATTAATTTTAGAGTTGTTTATGTTTGTTTTTGTTCAGGGAATTCTTTGCTGAGTGTGAATCCTTCAACCGTTCTTGTTCATCTTCCGCCTTCAAGTGTGGGAAAGGACTTATAAATGGTTGGATATTTTTGTATGTTTTCAAAGGTTTTGTTGTTGTAGTAGTCCATCGTGTAAACATACTTATAATTTTGTACACTTGTGTGTATCCTAAATTAGTACTTTTGTAAATCAATTGTTTATTTTGAAGAATATGTGCATCCTAGCTATTTGGTGCAATGAAATTAAAAGGTTGGTTGGAAAACTATGAAAAATAAGGTACCAAAAAAATTAAAGGGATTCCACTTCGTTTCCGTTAAAAAATAGTCTAATTTTTTTAAGAAAGACAACATACATATTACATCGGATGCGCTTTGCAACCGATGTAAAAACCTATATTTTACATCGGGCCAGAAAGACAACTGATGTAACAACATACATTTTACATCAGGCCAGAAAGGCAACCGATGTTAAATGTGCATTTTTTATAAAAAAAATAAAGTTAAACCCATATTTCACATCAGACGTAACAGACAACTGATGTAGTAGGTGTATTTTTCACATCGGGCTATTGCCCGATGTAAAATGTCTTTGATTTACTACATCGCTTGGCTTTACATCGGACCCAGATCCGATGTAAAAAGTGATTTTCGCCCGATGTAAAAAGTCTTTTCTGCACTAGTGAAAGAAAAAATCACAAGGGCTTTAAAGGGTTGTAATGTGGCATGGCTAACAAATAAATGTCAATTTCTCAAGGTCAATGAAACAAAAACTTGCCTAATCAAATGAGAGTGATCATTTCTCAATTGTTACAACAAATTTCCTTCACCTTTTTCTATTTTCCCAATTGTTACACCATTTCACATAACTTATTAGCAAACTTTATTCGCTATTTTTTTTTCTTTTCTTTTTCACAACTTTTTCTCTTTTTTTCTTTTTCTTTCTTTCTTTTTTCAATTTTTATTTTTATTTCTTAACCGCGTAACAACCAACCTTTTCTCCCCAACTTGAATAAAACCAACATTATAATGTGAATGCTTCCAAACTTTTTAAGAAAAGGGTAAAAATTCAAACCAAAATTTACGGCTGAGGGTTCAAGAAAAAAGTTCAGAATCCAATCTAAAATCAACAATGAACTAGATAGCTGTGTACAAGTTCCAAGATTTAACATCAAAGTGGATACTAACAAAATGCTCAAAAGGGGGTAAGCAAATTCTCGCTCACTCACAAGGTAGGCTACTTTTTGTTCATGTGGTTATGCTCAAAATCAAACAAAATTCCTTGATCATTTTTATGCTTTCATACAATTCAACACAAATGGAAGATTAAAAATAATTCACACGAGTTAAACAAGAAAATTGGTCTCCATGCAATTTAGTAAACAATGGAAGGGTTCCTCACAGTGGTTATGAACAAAAGTGATTCAAAATTGAACAAAAATTGCAAGAGAATAACTGGCATGTTATTTGTACAAAGCCTCAGGTTCATAAACTTGTTATGTTGTAGAAAGAAATAAACATATACCTTGACAATGCAACATTCTTTAAAACTCTTATTACCACCACACATTTTCTTGTTGAAGCACTCAAACTTGAACAATCACAAAATTCATCCTCAAGCAAATAAAAAACAAAATTTGAGAACAAACACACAAATTTATATCAACCTAAAAAAATCAAATTAAACTAACTAAACAAAAAGCTATACACACTCAAAACGTTGGGTTTCCTCCCAACAAGCGCTTGTTTCACGTCGTTAGCTCGACGCCTTTATTGTGTTTGGCTAGTATCTTCCTCACAGACATGCCGATGCTTTTTTTCAAAGCACAAACCTAAAGAAAGTGTCCTAAACAAACACTTGAACAACCGTTACGGGAACAAAATATATATAACCTTTGAACAAACATAATGGAAAACAAAATAAAAACAAGTATCTATACAAGCATATATACAATATAGACAATTATGTACAAAGCTTAGAAATATATAAATTATTGAAATGCTCCCAATATTAACACCAATCCACAGCGGCAAAAAGCAAAAGATTTAGAAGAATTTCCTCCTGGTTTTTATCGTCTCCACAAGGATCAGGGCGAGGGAAAGAATTTCGTTCAACAATCTCTACGTCTCTAAGCTTGGTTTGAATGATTTGAAATAGTAAAGTACGAAAAGTAAAACACATGAACAAGTAAAGAATACTTTCTTTAAGGAAGAGAGAACTCGTCGGGATTGGATTTTATCTACCCATCAAATACTACAAATCTATCAATCAGTTGTACGCAACCTAAATCACTCATCAATATCCTCACGTATCACCCACAATAGAGGTTATGTCCAACGCAAAGTTGAGAGAACAACCGTATTGTCTCATCGATGATGTACAACTCAACAACGCAGAGCATTAAGAAATGATACCCATGTGAATATTAGACCTAAATCTATGTATAGAGTTTAGAATCTAACAGAAGTTCATCTTAGATCGAGTTCAAACCGTATATGTCTATAACAATCCTAACCCATTAAGATAAATATTAAAATCAAAGATAACATCGATAAAGATTTATAAAAGAGATTTTATACAACGATCAATAAATATACATACAATCAAGATAAACTTACATATAAAACCCCAACAAATAAAAATTACAAAGGAAAGAGCGAAGCTAAACCAGTGATTCTCGAGGTGTCAAGACGATTATCACAAATCTAGCTCCGAATTGTCAAGATGCACCTTTTACTGTTGTTTTCTAAGCCTCTGACTCTAAGGAATGAATTCTGATCAAATGGGTTTAAAAAGTACCAAGAGATAACTAAAAAGCACTAGTGCAGAAATATGAAATTACACCCATTTTTTATACATTTAACACCTGTTATTGGAGGGTGTAAATTCTATGGGTGAGAAATGTCTGTCAAATTTACACCTGTTTTAAAACGGGTGTAAATTTGATGTTATATTACACTCTTTTTTATAAAAATCGGGTGTAAATATTTACATATATACATTTATAGATGGTATATTACACCTTTTTTTTGTTTAAAACGGATGTATATACATTCCAGTTTACACCCAATTTTATAGAAAATTGGTGTAAATTTGATGTTATATTACAGTTATTTTTGTAGAAATCGGGTGTAAATTTTTGAATATATACATTTATAAATGTATATTACACCCTTTTTTATTTAAAACGGATGTATATGTATTCCATTTTACACCCAATTTTATAGAAAACGGGTGTAAATGTGTAAATAATAGCATTTCAATTAAACGAATTTACACCCAATTTCATAAACATCAGATGTAAAATGAGCAGTGAATACCTTAGAGGTTTGCAAATTTACACCCTATTTTCTTTAAATAGGGTGTAAAAACGCGGTGTATTACACCCGTTTTGCTATTGATGTTGGCATGTTTACACCCGATTTTACCATTGATGTTGCATTTTACACCGTATTTAACCATTAATGATGGCATTTTTACACCCAATTTTACCATTAATGTTGGCATTTTTACACCTTGTTTTCTTTAAATAGAATGATTGTTTTAGTTTCATAACTATAATATATTTAATTAAATTTAGAATCTATATTTTTATTTAATCAAATATTTTGTATACCACTAAACATTCAATAAACATAAAGTATAACCAAAACAACCTTCCTAACATCATGTTTAGATATAATAAGTTAAAAAATACATGCAATACAAAATACTTCTGAGCATGACTTGCAAGCTGGATAGGTTGCGCAACCTGGGTAGGTTGTGCAATTTTGTTGTTAGGATCAAATAGAATAACTTCTTCAAAAGCCTTCAGAGCCGACACATATTCTTTTTTACTTTCATAAGCATCACCAAACAGAGCAATTCCTTTATCAAGCTTCCCGTCACGAACATAACTGACACCAAGCGCGTTGTAAACCTATATCCATGGTAGGTAGAATTATATAACTACTAGTATTTGAACAGTTGTGCGGAAAAATATTTGTTAGCGAGTAAATTATCTTATTCACTGTCAAGGTTTCCATATTTATATAGTCTCAAGCAAATAAATATTCCTGCAATATCAGAAACCATAACTTTTTTGTCCCTGACATCAACATCTGCTACAAACATGCTAACACGACAAATTGAGGTCCATTTGACACTTGTCATAGTTTCTTCTATTACCAATCCAAAGTAATTTCCAAATTAAGCATACACAGTTTATTTTATTAGAAATCAACCAAGTCATCTAACCTGGGCTAGTTCCTGATTTTCCCCATCCCATTTATCAATTGCTTGAAGTTCTGATTCAGTGTAAGGGCAGGACGTTCTGATTCTTTCTTGCTTCTTGTAGCAAAGGAACTTGCTCAGGACATATCACCTTCCATCTCTTGATCAATGAAACAAATATGTATAAGTATACTAATATAATAAAACTGAAATATTTTCAAAACAAATATTTTAATCAAATTTAAAGCTGGACTCATACTTCCGACATTGAGAATCAGTGCGGGGAGGTACATCTTCAGCCACCTTAGACCAACAATAAGGTATCTGGCAAAAGAATGCTCAAGAAAATCAACAAGAGCCTTAAACCGTAAAAAGTCAGTGTTGCCAAAATATTCATAATAAAATCCATTACCTTTCTCTACATTGAGATTGAATCTGGCCAGGAACATATTTAGCTATTTGATTCCATTTTCTTCCAAACAGCGCAACTGCTACAGTTAGGCGTTCATCCTCCGCGGGTGTAAAGCTTCCTTTCCTCACAGGACAAATTGAATTTTTCCATCTACATCAATTATAATTTGTTGCATTAGAACACAAAATGCAGCAGCAAATAAAAAACTTCTCTTATTCTCCAATATACTTAACATCAATGCCAATTCCGGAAAACAAGCATAGTTGACCGTGTTTGAGTTTTTATTTATAATACTAACCATCATATTCCAATTTGGTAGGTCGTTGTTGTCTATATGCTGCAAGAAATAATTAATCCCACCATATTCCAATTTGAGGATCATACAATCAATTATAAAGTTTAAATGATATTACTTAGAAAATCATTTCAAAATTGAAACTATAGCAAGGAGGTACAGCAAAAGCAAACCACCTAAACGGAGCATATAATATTTCAAAAATTCCACTTAAAGCTTATATACAAATGAACATACAAACTGCAGCCTTTGACTTTTCAAACTTTTATAAAAAATGAAAAAAATTCGAAGCAACTTAGTCACACGTTTAAACTCAGCCATGAAGCTACAATACATATCTACCATGGTAATACATAACTATATAAAAAACTCAGCCCAAGTAAAATGCAAATATTTAAACCAAAGTATTATACACAGAAAACTTCAGAGTCAGTCTTCAACGTTTCATCAACTTAAGCATACTCAACATTCAAAGAATTTATGAAACCATTAGCAACAACAACAACTCGTTTTCATCATTACGACTCAAAAACCAAATGGTCCCCAAATAGAGATGCACACAAACTCAACAAAATAACTCAAAAATCAAACATAATCATAAATTAAGACTGAATCCAAGATGCAAATTGAACAGGACTCGGAATGAATATATCGAGACAACTCAAAGGTTACCATTACGCCGTGGTTGGTCGCTCTTGAGCTGGAAACGAAACTTGTTGGGATCTTATCATTATAACACAAATATGCAACAGCAGAACAAAGTTGAGCATCTTCTTCCTCAGTCCATTCACTATTTATCATTGAAGAATTTAAGCTCTTGTGGTATCGTGCCAAGCATTGAAATGGAGTCCTGTTTGTGGCCAATGATATAGCAGTGTCAAACCAATTCCTGATGCCCGTCTCTTGGACAATAATCAAAAGAGACCTATCCTCTTCACCAGTCTATGAGCCATGATCTATCAAAGGGTCTTCACAATTCAACCACCTATGGTTGCAAATGTTAGAAGAATTCGTCAAATATAAGTATGAGAATCCATCAATTCATTGATATATGTTATTCTATGGGCTACATTAGATTCAAATAGACATCTGTGATGACAATCATCACAGACACGTTAAGCACCACCATTATAAAAATCATTTCACGTACAGTCCCACCTGCATGATCTATGTTGATCTTGATGTTGATCTTGATCTACTATAAATGCCCTTTTTCATAGGTGGCAGCTTGAGCAACATCACCCTCCTTTAGATTCATATATTAAAAATGTAGATAAAAAGAAATCTAATCTACCATCTAGATTAAGCTCAGGACGCAAAACATGATGTATTTGATGTTCGCGTCAACACCCACCACTAAGTCTTGCCTAAAATCTAGATGGCCAATGTTAGCAAGAAAACATTAAATAACTTCCTTCATAGTCTGAATTATGCAAATAACCCAAATATCTTTCCCTTTAAAAGAAATTAAGTGTTTATTGATCATGACAATTTCAAGAAGATACAAAGTGACTTATGCAGCATATAAGGCTGTGCAAATTTTTCACCTACAGACAGTCATCTTGAATTTATTTGTTTGTTTCTCACTATCCTAAATCTAATGCTTCAAAATCTTAATTGTGCAAATATGGTTCAAAGTAAGTCATTTAGAAGCACACACTTCCCTCATCCTTTCTTTCCATTTACCTTTAGCAATATGAAAAAACAAACTTAATGATCGCATCCCCTCTTCGATCTGCAAGGAGAGAAAGAGGGCATCATGACCAAGGCTTAAGATCATTGACCATATATAAAGCACACTGATATAAAAATTTCAAACAAAAGTAGTTTTTTCTTCAGTTTTTCAAGATTTATAGAAGCCAAACTACCTGATGAAACCCTGGTGTCAAGTTGCAAGTAGCTTGAAATGCATTTGGATGGCCTTCAATTCGAGACATAGGTATAATTGTCGACCAGCTGTGCATACAGAAATAACATAGTTAAGTTAATTCTAGCACACAATAAACAAAATTAACAACAAAAAAAGCCATAAAAAAGAACCAAACTGACAGCAACATGCATCTGCCATAATGTATAACTCGATGTACTACTAGCGATACACAAATAACATAATTAAGCTAACTCAAGCATGTAATAAACAAAAATAATAGCAAAAAAGCCACCAAAAAGAATCAAAGTGACAGCAACAATGAATACCATGGTGAATAATCCATACTACTAAATCCTAATGTAATAACAAAAGAAATTGAAGTTGTTAGCTGGTTAAAGAACCAAAAAGATACACAGTTGTTCCTCCATGAGGCCAAATAAACAAGTGAGGAATCAAAAAGGGTTCAGGTGCTCCCGTACTTCCATGTCCTCCACCTGCAGCCAATGAACCAAACATTTCCATCTCAAACAACGGAATAAATAAAACAAAGTGCACTTATAGACACCAATAGACACCATGAATAATAATATTTATTCAAGTTAAATGATTGCAAATATAAGATTTGTAATCAGATCCAGGATTTTTATCTGTAACGGTCCCCAAATGCCAAGACTACTGAGACAGAAGACCACATTATTGTGCACCCGATTGAGAATTTCTTTGTGCTCATCAATTTCTCAAAGTTGGGTTCTTCCTGTCTGTGTAGAAACTAGAAAGTGAACACCTACCCTGCAAGTTTCCTGGCAAGATACAGGAAAGGCTGCTCAAAGTTTAGTTGCTTTTAGCTGATATCTCATAGTACTGCAGATTCTTCTTCCTATAGAAAGTAACCTGCTTGGCCTTCACTTGCCTGTTCTTCACATCAACCTTGTTTCCGCAAAGAACAATTGGGAAGTTTTCACAAACCCTGAAAATAAGTTGCAAAAGGAAGTGTCCATAAAGCAATATAAGGAAAATGGTGGTGAATAAATAAACAGAGTGTTATGAAAAAAGGTTTCAAGGACTTCAATTACTAACCGACAAGGATCGGTGCCAGGTAGGAACATTTTTGTAGGTCAGTCGGGCAGTAACATCAAACATTATAATAGCACACTGCCCATGGATACTACAATACGAGGTAAAAGGTTAAAATCAACATTTATGAGTAGAAAAGAAAAAGCATAAATGAGACAGTGGATTATCATCGAAGCACAGAAAAGAACACATGCAATACCCACAATAGTGATACATTCAAGGGTGTCATGCCCAAGAAACAGCGACATCTATTGACTTGAAACAAAATCACCATATAGTAATTACATTGTCGGCAAAATCAGTGTTATCAAATGGCGGCCATGGCAACACTATGGTAGATATATATGGCGGATTATGGGACACAGTGGTAAATATCAGCTGATATTGTTGGTTTTTTTGCCATAATCCGCTATAACAGCACCCTGGTATTTGGTTCTCCGCCATGGACCGTCATCGACAATACTAAGCATAATTATATGATACAGAAACTCAATCTCGTGTACAGGACAACATAGAACAGATGACTGAGAACATGAGCGTAATTCATGTTGAAATGAAACTACCCAAAAACTATAATTATGATTTAAGTGTCAAATAAACAAGGGAATTTGATAAAATAATTATTAACACTACCTAGTTCACAAACTTGAGATCACAATACATTGAAACAAATGATGATACTTACTAGTATCCATCTCTGAGACCACCAAACTTCTCTTGACCAGCAGTATCCCAGCAGTAGAAACGAATCTTGCCACAGTTTGTGAAAAAATCCAATGGATGCACTTCCACAGGAATAGTTGCTATACATAATCAAATCAAATCAACTAATCAACCACTTAATTAAGCATGTATTAATCAAGTAAAACATGTATAGAAGAGTCCTTACTGTTACCCTAAATTCAACATCAAATACATCATAAATTAGTAAAAACATGTATCAACAAATTGTGACAGTAACAAATATGAATTATAAACCCTAATGTTCTACCTAAAAGATTAATCCCTAATGTTTTACCTAAAAATTTAAACCCTAATGTTCTATCTAAAAATGTAAACCCTAATTGAAAAAATAAAGACATACCAATTAGTCCGGTTTTTTCACCGTGCATGTCATCATTGAGCTGTGAGAATGGTCGTGCAATGATGAGAAATGAGAGAGGATTCTCGGATGTGGGATGAGACAATGGCCGTGGGATGACGGAGATGGAGCTCGTAATGAGAAGAAGGAGATGAGCTCGCGATGAGATGATGATAACGGACTCGCTATGAGATGAAGACAACGGAGCTCGCGATGAGATGAAGACAACAGGTTTATAGAGAAATGAGTTTTCTCACTATGAGATGAAGAGAACTTGGTATATAGAGAGAAATGGGGAGTCAATAGGGGTTTTGATCGATGCAGTGTTTTAGATTTGATATTTGATAAATGTTTTCTTATTATTTTATTTCCACAATATAAGTTTAATTAATTTACACTCTTTAATTTACTTACTTACCCAAATAATATTTGATAAAATATATTATAGTTTATTAATATGTTTAAGATTCATATTTAGAGTTATTAAAATATACAATTATTTTCAACCAATCTTAATTTACACCCGTTTTATTGTTAATAGGAGTAATAGAGATATTATTATAATAATGATTTTAATTTATTATAATAATGTATTTAATTTACACCATTTTTTAAAAAATAGGGTGTCTATTGTTACGCACTACTACTTTAAATGACATTTTATTTACAAATTTGCCATCGCGTTTCTAATTTACACCCGTTTTCAGTATAATAGGTGTAAATTTTAAAATTATATTCGTCATTTTGCATATTTACACCCGTTTTCAATATAATGGGTGTAAATTTTAAAATTATATTCGTCACTTTTCACAAGTGAAATCTAAGAAGAAATGAATATATAGAATTCTGAATTTTCGCAACTCGCAAAGCGAGCTCAGTTTATTTGCACGTGTTCTGGAAGCAAAATGATCATACTGCCTTAGAAAAATATCTAGCTCACAAAGGGACCTCGTCCAAACTCGTAAAGAGACCATGATGCAAAAATGTTTCTGCCTCTAAATTGAACTACCTCGCGTTTAGCTCGTTTTCTGCTTGCAAAGCGACCATGACAGATTTGAGGAAAATCAGTTCTTGCTTCCACCATAACTTGAGAACCGTAACTCCGATTTATGCACGGTCAGAAGCGTTGGAAAGCTTATTCAATGCTCTATAAGAGAATGATTAAATATCATTGCTTGAATACCTACAAAAAATGAGATAAAAACAACAAACTCAATGATATTTACACAATAACACACGATATACACTATAACATAAACTATAAAAAATGTACACAAAATTTGAGGTTTATTGGTATAAAACGAATGAATAAAGTCGATGCGTGCTAATTATTCACACTAAAAATCACAACAATTTAGCACTCATAATGAACTCAATATTTTCATCCCCAACCTCCGAGGTATGCTTTCCTCTTTTTACATCTGTTATAGTACCAACAATAACTAAGAAGGGTCTACCTAAGAGGATTAGGATATGAGAGTCTTCTTTAATGTCCATCACCATAAAATATGTGGGAATATACAACTGGCCAATTCATAATGGTACATCCTCCAACATTCCTACTAGGTACTTTACTTATTGGTCAGCTAACTAAAGGAACATCTTTATTAGCTTGAGTTATCCTAAATTGAGCCTCTCTCATATAGAAAGAGGCATTAAACTCACACTAGCTCTCAAATCACATAAGGATTTGTCACTGACATATTTACGGATAACACAGGGAATTAAAAAACTCCCTAGATCATTTAGTTTAGGTGGCATCTTATTCTATATTGTAGTGTTGCATTCCTTAGTGAGCGCCATTGTTCCATCGTCATTGAGCTTCCTTTTGTTGTTCAAGATTTCTTTTAGGAACATAGCATACAATGAACTACTAATATGGGGCATCTTCAGGAGCTCCACAAACTTCTTAAAATGTCCTTCAGTTTTAGACTTCCCAAGGTTTAGACTTCCTTCGATGTTTGTCATTATCAACCCCTATTGGTTCTCTCATGATTCCAGTTACCTTCTCAGAATCCTCGTATACACTCTTATTTATAGTCTTCTCTCTAACACTTTTGTCAATAGGGCCCTCTAACTCAGTTTCGCTTTGCAGCATTATAGAGTTAGCATTTCCATTGGGATTAGGTTGCAGCTAGCTATGATAAGTTTTGGCTGGGGCAGTTGTAACCGCCTGATGCTAGGCCACTTGAGAGATCTGGGTCTCTAGCATTTTTTTGTGGGTGGCCATATCATCTACTTTGTTGGACAACTTCTTAATCAACTCATTGGTATGAATATTTTGATATATAAACTTCTAATTTTGCTCAATTTGAGACAAGACAAAGTTCTCCATCATTAGCTCCAAATTTGACTTCTCGAGGGCATGAGGAGCATGAGGGCTCTTTTATTATTTTGGAAACCCGGTGGAGTAGTGGGTGCAAGGCTAGGTGAAAACAGAGCATTTTTTTTCTTGTAGGAGAAATTTGGATATTTCTCCTTCCAAGATTATACGTGTTGGAATACGGGTTTCGTGGAACATAATTGGCCTGGTCAAGGATTGGCTCAACTAATAATTGAAAGTGAGCAGTTACATATCTATGGATTTCATATATCTCACAGTTAGGAGTCACAAAAGATATGGTGGTTGCAGGAGTGATGGCCATGTTGTTGATCTTTTGAGTAAGAGCATCTACTTTAGCATTCATGTGATCGAAACTGCTCACTTCGTACATACCACCATTGGGTTGTGTCTTCTCAACGGGAGGATGTATTCTTCTCAATTGGTAGTGGTTTTGATCCATGTTCTCGATCATATCATAGACATGAATGAAAGGTTTATTAATCTAAGCTCCACCTGCGGCGTCATCAATAGTCATTCTCTTACTTTAGATAAGACTATTATAGAATGTATGGATAATCAACTGCTTTTCTATCTCGTGGTGTGGGAAGGCTGTCATCATTTCCTTGTATCTCTCCCACGTACAAAAAATGACTAACCATCGTTCTTCCTAAATGAGGTAGTTTGGTTCCTTAACTGACTAATTTTTCTAGGCATGAAGTACCTTGCAATGAACGCTTTCTTCAACCCATTCCACGTCGTTAAGGAATTTAAAGATAGAGACTTTAGCCAAGCTCGAGCTCTATGTCTCACGAAGAAAGGAAATAGATGTAATGGCTTTAGGGTCGACGCCATTACTTTTCATTGTGTCAGTGAATTGCACAAACACATAAAGGGGCAAATTTAGGTCCTTCGTAAGGTTACAGGAGAACTGATTCTGCTGGACAATTTTAAGCATAGATTATTTCAATTAAAATATTTTATCCTGTATTATAGGGTAAAAAAAACTTGAGTGTGACCCGTACTGAGAAGGGACGACAAAGTCCATAAGAGGAAGAGTATCATTATTCTGATCCATTTGAGCACGAAGTTGCTCTAATCGGAGTCTGATATGCAACCAATGCTCGATTTTTGTTTATCAGTTGGATTAATTCCCCAGAGGATTGGGTCTTTTGCATATAATCGATAACAGGGAAAGTAAAATAAAAGAAAAGGATGTTCCTTAGTCTATACTGTGTAATAACAGAGTACGATATTGACGATATTAATCCCCAACAGCTGCGCAAAAAAAATTGATACAACCGCAAGCGCACAAATTTATCGATTTTGTGAGATTTGGGTCGAACTCATGCAGTGTCGAAGGAGAAGATTTTATGTATCTTGACAGGAGGCAAGCATGCAGTCGAAGCTTGTTCTAGTATGTATGTATTGTCGAAATGTTATTCTGTCGAATTGGTCCTTGTGTTAAGGATCCAATTGTTTAGGTTTCTTGGGCTGCAAGTTACCTAGTTAGTCTATAAATAGGCTAGTACACTCAGTTTGTTGAGTGTGGCAAATTATGATATTCACTTGTAATCATTTGTGACTTTAATGAGAAAGTGAATAGTAAACAGAATTTATATTTGCCCAATCCTTGTTGTTATTTCTTCTTCTTCTTGTTTTCTTTTCCGTTAAACCCTAACCCTTGTTTTGGTTCTTGATCATCAAGAAACCATTAATACTTGCTACAAAGACATCGTTTTACACAACAAATTGGTGCGTTGAGCGTGGAGAAGATGCGTTCAACAAAGTATGAGATTGAAAAGTTCATCGGAGTGAACGATTTCGGTCTGTGGCGCTTGAAGATGAAAGCCCTACTGGTACAGCAGGGTTGTTTGGAAGCGTTGAAGGGATTGGCAGCCATGGATGATGCGTTAACTGAAAGCGAAAAGAGGGCCATGATCGAGAAAGCACACAGCGCGATATTATTGAGCCTTGGTGATAAGGTTCTTCAGCAGGTATCAAAGGAGACGACGGAGTCGGGATTATGGGTGAAGCTTGAAACCTTGTACATGACCAAATCGTTGGTAAATCGTTTGTACCTGAAGCAAGCTCTGTATTCATTCAAGATGAGTGAAGACAAAGCTTTGGCTGAGCAGTTGGAAAAGTTTAACAAGCTGATTCTTGATCTTGAAAATATTGATATGAATATCGATGACGAAGATCAAGCGCTGTTGCTGTTGTGTGTTTTGCCCAGATCCCATGCTCACTTCAAAGAAACTCTCTTGTATGGAAGAGAGTCCCTGACCTTTGAAGAAGTTCAAGCAGCCTTGTATTTGAAGGACTTGAAGAAAAGAAAGTAGCAGAAACCTTCATCAGTTCGCGAAGGGTTGTCTGTGAAAGGAAGATCGTCGAAGAAAGATGGTAGGTTTGACAAGAAGAAAGGAAAGGTTCAGCAGAAGTCTTATGGTGGTGATATGTCTGGTATCAAATGTTATCATTGTAAGAAGGAGGGTCACACAAGAAAGGTGTGCCCTGAGCACCTGAATAATCATGGAGGTAAGGACAATGGGAATGCAGCTATTGTGCAAGATGGTTATAAATCATCTGATGTCCTTGTGGTGTCGAGCAGCAACTCTTGCGAAGAGTGGATTATGGATTCTGGATGTACTTGGCATATGACTCCAAACAAGAATGTGTTTGAAGAATTATGTGATCAAGATGGGGATCAGTGCTGCTTGCAAGATTGCAGGTATTGGATCTGTTAGATTCAAGCTCCATGATGAGTCAATACGGTTATTGACTGGGGTTAGGTTTGTACCTGACCTTAAGAGGAATATAATTTCTCTTGGTGAATTTGACAAGAAAGGATATGTCTTTAAAGGAGAGCAAGGTATCCTGAAAGTTATGAAGGGGTCGAAGGAAGTCTTGAGAGGTGTGAAGAAACAAGGCTTGTATACCCTTGAGGCTGAGGTTGTAAGTGGTTTGACAAATGTTGTATCCACGAAACCTATGTCGAAGACAGAGTTATGGCACATGAGATTGGGCCATGTCAGCAAAAGAGGCCGGTCAAATTGGGGAAGCAGAACCTGGAGTTTTGTGAATCTTGTGTATTTGGTAAATCCTGTAGGGCGAAGTTCAACAAAGGCAAGCAAAGAATACATGGATCCCTTGATTACATTCATGCTGATCTTTGGGGGCCTACAAGGAACCCTTCACACTCAGGTGCAAGGTATTTTCTATCCATTGTTGATGACTATTCCAGAAAGTTATGGGTATTCATTCAGAAGACGAAGGATGAAACTTTTGGGAATTTCAAAAGTTGGAAGGTTCTGGTCAAAACTCAAACAGGCAGAAAGGTTAAGAGGTTGAGAACCGACAATGGCCTTGAGTTCTGCAACGAAGCGTTCGACAGTTACTGTGTTGAGTCTGGGATTATAAGGCATAAGACTGTAGTAGGTACTCCTAAACAAAATGTCTTCGCTGAGAGATTCAATCGAACAATCCTTGAAAAGGTTAGATGCATGTTGGTTAGTGCTGGATTGAAGAAGGTGTTTTGGGCAGAGGCTGTTTCGACAGCAGCCTATCTGATAAATATTTGTCCCTCGACTGCGCTGGGAATGAAGACACCTGAAGAAGTTTGGTCGAATTATCCACCAGATCTCGACAAACTAAGAGTATTTGGCTGTTTAGCCTATGCTCACATTAGGCAAGACAAGGTCAAACCTAGAGCTCTGAGATGCATGTTCCTTGGATATCCTGAGGGAGTCAAGGGTTATAGGTTGTGGTTCCTAGAACCAGGTCACAGAAGATGTATCACAAGTCGTGATGTAGTTTTCAATGAAGTCGAAATGGCATTCAAGAAAACTAGTGATGTTAGTCGAAGTGCAGAAATCTCTGAAGAGGAGCAGGAACAGGTAGAGATGCCTGTTGAGGTGGAGCATAGTGATGCTGAAGTGCATAACCCTGATGAAGTTGAAGAGCAAGATGCTGAAGAGGTTGAGGAAACTGTCGATGACTACCTACTGGCAAGAGATAGGTCGAGAAGATCCATCAAGCCACCTCAGAGACTTGGTTATACAGATCTTATAGCTTTTGCCTTAATCTCTGCAAGTGAGGTACTTGACGAAGAACCTAGAGATTACAAGGAAGCTATAAGGAGTCGAAACAAGACTGAATGGCGAAAAGCAATGGATGACGAGATGAAATCTCTTCATGACAATAACACTTGGGAACTGATTGAGAAACCTCCAGGAGCAAGGTTAGTCAGCTGTAAGTGGATTTTCAAGGTCAAGGAAGGAATCGAATGAGTGATGTCGAAGCGCTTTAAGGCGAGGCTGGTTGCTAGGGGGTTCACTCAGAAAGAAGGAGTCGACTTCAATGATGTGTTCTCACCTGTTGTAAAGCATAGATCCATTCGAATGTTGTTGGCCATGGTGGCAAATTTTGACTTGGAACTTGAGAAAATGGATGTGAAGACAACATTTCTGTATGGTGATCTAGATGAAACGATCCTGATGCGTCAACCTGAAGGGTATGCAGAAAAGGGTGAAGAAGATTATGTGTGCAAGCTGGATAGGTCTTTGTATGGCCTGAAACAATCTCCTCAACAGTGGAACAGGAGATTCGACAAGTTCATGGCACACATTGGTTTCACTAGAAGTCAGTTCGATCACTGTGTTTACTTCAGATTTTGACCTGGAAACTCACTTGTTATGTTGCTGATGTATGTGGATGATATCCTCATAGTTAGCAACAGTGTTGAGGATGTAACAAAGGTGAAGGCTGAACTCAGTAAGGAGTTCGAAATGAAGGATCTGGGAGCTGCATCCAGGATTCTTGGGATTGACATCCGGAGAGATAGAAAGTAGTCGAAGTTGTGCTTATCTCAAGAGATATACCTATGGAAGCTTCTCGACAAGTTTGGTATGTTGAATTCAAAGCCTGTTGTGACACCTACAAATCCCCAGTTTAAGCTTAATACTACTCGAAGTCCGAGTACTGAAGCTGAAAGAATCTATATGAATAGCATCCCATATGCTAGTGTAGTGGGTTCTTTGATGTATGATATGGTCTGTCCAAGGCCAGATATAGCATATGGAGTGAGCCTTGTGAGCAGGTATATGGGCAATCCTGGAAAGGCACACTGGCAAGCTGTAAATTGGATTCTCAGGTACATAAATGAGTCTCTGAAAAGAGTCTTGATTTATGGTGGAGCCTGTGATGGTGATAGCATAGTCGAAATCGAAGGATTTATTGACTCTGATTATGCATGTTGTATGGATTCCAGAAAGTCTATTTCTGGATATGTTTTCACAATTTTTGGCACAACAATCAGTTGGAAAGCGACGCTTCAGAAGGTTATTGCCTTATCAACCACTGAAGCTGAATATATTGCCCTCACTGAAGCCGTGAAGGAAGTATTGTGGCTTGAAGGTTTTGCAAAGGAGCTGAAACTTCAAGGTCGAAGTATCACTGTTAAATGTGATAGTCAAAGTGCAATACACCTGCCGAAGAATTCAGCCTATCATGAGCAAACTAAGCACATCGATGTGAGGCTGCACTTCGTCAGAGAGATAATCGAGCGTGGTGAAGTCCAAGTGCTGAAGGTTTCGACTGAAGATAATGCTACTGATATGATCACCAAGACGTTGCCAAGTTGCAAGTTCTTCCACTGTATGCAGTTGATAAAGTTGAATGATGAAAGCTAGTTGATTCTCTTGTTGCTGAGTTAGATCCAAGGTGGAGATTTGTGAGATTTGGGTCGAACTCATGCTGTGTCGAAGGAGAAGCATTCATGTATTTCGACAGGAGGCAAGCATGCAGTCGAAGCTTGTTCTAGTATGTATGTATTGTCGAAATGTTATTCTGTCGAATTAGGTCTTGTGTTAAGGATCCAATTGTTTAGGTTTCTTGGGCTGCAAGTTACCTAGTTAGTCTATAAATAAGCTAGTACACTCAGTTTGTTGAGTGTGGAAAATTGTGATATTCACTTGTAATCATTTGTGACTTTAATGAGAAAGTGAATAGTAAACAGAATTTATATTTGCCCAATCCTTGTTGTTATTTCTTCTTCTTCTTGTTTTCTTTTCCGTTAAACCCTAACCCTTGTTTTGGTTCTTGATCATCAAGAAACCATTAATACTTGCTACAAAGACATCGTTTTACACAACAGATTTTAATATAAAAGATGTCGAATCCATAGAGACCAAGTGACAAGTACTATTCTCTACTATTACATTGTTTATCTAACGTGACACTAAGAGTTTGATTTGTGTGTAGACTAAAAATTAAAGGTTTTGAATTATTGAATTAAATAGAGGCCGGAATGTGATTTCCATCTTTCATTAGTTCTAATAAAAATTTCTAAATTTATAATAACAAGGTATTTATTTGATTGCCTAAAGAAAATTAAATTAGAGGTACAATCCACTTACGCGTGTCCGATACCAAATTTCAATTTCGCAATCTACTGTTTTCAGGTGATAATCAAGTTACAGTTTCAAATCATTTTAAAAAAATAGTTTCTTGATTAGATATTAATTTTTTTTAGTGGAAAACTATGTTAAAGATAGCGCCAACTTTCGTGTGTCTATTATCGAATTTTAGACTCACAAATACCTACTTTCGCATGGTACAGTTTATAAGTCTAAAATTGCCTTTTGAAAATTAGATTTTATTAATTATCTTTAGGGGTGGGAATAGGCTAGGCCGAGCTAGGCTTTGCCAAGCCTGAGTCTGGCCTGCTAAAAAATTCAAAGCCTAAGCCTGGCCTGTAGCCTATCATAGGCTTATTTTTGGGCCTAAGCCTGGCCTTTTCAAAGGCCTGATTAGCCTACTAGCCTATTTAAAAGCCTACTTCATTTGAACATCTGTAAATAAGAAATTCAACTAATGTTAAATATACCAATAAGTTAAAAGATCAATGAGATTAAATGTTTATTTTCATTGTCTCGTTCAAGTTTTTTTATTAGCATTAAGTTGGTGATACTATTTGTTGAAGATAACTTATTAGAAAAACTTATAACAACAACTTATGACATTGTTTATAATGTTTTTGCAACTTATTTTCATAACTTCTTCAAGATAACTAAGTTTTAATTTTGTATTTTAATTCAAAGTACAAAATAAAATATAATAATAATAAATTTATTGATTTTTTCTTAAATAGGCCAGCCTGATAGGCTTAAAAGGCTTTTCTTACGGCCTGTGGCCTAGCCTCTTTAGCTAAATAGGCTTATAAAAAAGCCTAGGCATTTTCTAAAAGTTAATTTCTGAATTTTCTACAGTCATATACTTTTTTTTTTCTCTTTCCAGTCGAAACCAGTATTGCAGATTTACAGTATTCCTACGAAAATATTGCGTTTTTTAAAATTAGAATTTCAGACCCAAAAAATTACTCGTATTATTAATATACTACATGCAATTTATATGTGCACCATTGGTACGACAATTCTCACATTTCGCACTCGACCGAACTACTCACTCATGTTTAAAGCGGTAAAAATAAAGCATGCATTATTATAAGCAGTAAACATGTTAAACATAAAGAAAATAGTAGTAAAAGAAAAAGAAATAAATATAGAACCTACAATGGCAATTAAACTTAAATAAAATAGAATGCTCTGGTCGAAGACTTTAATTCTGGTACAAATATGAAAGCAGTAGCAGTAAAATTAACAACAACAATAATTTAGTAACAACAATAACAAAAGACAACAACAACAATATTTGCAGAAAATAATACTCCAAGTACCTAAAACTATGGATTCAAAAACACCTTAATGCAATATATAAATGCTTTTACAAGTGAATTTTTGGCTATGAAAAATCTTGTATTCCTAAAATTGATTTTTTAGGGCTTATTTATAGGCTGAAATTCCCACTAGAAGTTATCAAAAACGTTCTAAAGTAGTGGAGAAAGTGGTGAGATTGAAAAACTAGTTTCTGAAGCTTAGGGTTGATGGCCTGCCCGATATGACTCATCCACGTAGGCTTATGATTATGGGTCTTGACGGACATAAAATAGGCTGACGGTCTGCTCGTCAGGGTGCTCTAACATGTCTTCCTTGTTTTGTTGACCAGATGCTAACAATTGGACCTTCCTTTGTGTATGACGAATGTCATGACAACATTACACCCGTCATGACAGTAGAAAACTCGTATTTTCTTCCCATTTTTTTTTCCAATTTTTCATCATTTTAACATGCAGCGGCCTCCAATTGATAAATACTTGAAATAAACACACAATACCATCATAAAATACAAAAATCTATAAAATTGACACTAAAACTTGTGCAAATTGATCCAATAAAGTATTGCATTTTACGTGTTATTAACCCCTCTTGTGTGTGGAGCCACATGATCAATAGAAGTGTGTCTATAAGAATGTCTAAATCTAGGTGATTTGAAAAGTCAAAGTCATAATTATTTGTTTGTCATAAAACCACTCACTTTATGTAGGATTATCCCAAGAAGAAGGGTGTTGAAGTTTTTTTCTTCATATTTTCATTATCTCAGATGAGGATAGTTATGATAATGTAGGTGTACTATTTGTATCAAGTTTAGAGACTGAGCAGATTTAGGTCATATACTTAGGATGCTCTTATCACACGCGTAAAAGGAAAGAATAATTTAAGACTTTGAAGCTGGAAGACGGTGGAGTCATTAGACTCGTAAACAATTATGCAAGCAGAAGTCATGATATTAGTACGTGTAGACTTAAAATATTCAGTGATCTTGAGTTCCTTATACACAATGTGTGGTATGTTCCTGAGATTACGAGAATTTTTTTATCCATAAGCATGTTTGATGATCTAGGATATTGTGCTAGAGTTTAACATGATGGTGTGAAGATTTTGCATGGTGGAGTGATCGTAGATAAAAGGTCTAAAATATGTGGATTATATTTTTTTTAGTTACTTCCAATTGTATTGATCATTCATCAATGGTTAGTAAATACTTTCATGATAGTAACAAGTTATGAGATTTGAGGTCAAATATTGGTAGATTCCCGAAGGTTGTTTTAAAGCACTTTAATGAGTTTTGTAGAAATAATGAATAAAAATGCATTTGCCCATTCTTTGGCATGGTGCTAGAAACTGAGTTGCCATAGCGTTTCAAGGGTAAGAGTGATGTAAAAATAACTTACTTGATCAATAATGTCCGCTCACAAGAATTGACTTCTTGAAACCTATGGAGCTTTAGAGAACGAAATCTATAGAGTACTCTATTTTGAAGTTTGCCAAAAATTTACCGTTTACATAAATCAATCTATTTTAGTTTGATAGCAATGTTGTGAATCATGTATTCAATGGTTATCCAGAAGGTGTAAAGGGTTATGATCCGAGAGAAGTGGAACCTGTAGGATCAATGTTCATCATTAGCAGATATATTATTTTCAAGGGGTCACGTAAGGGGAGGAAGAGTAAAGAAATGAAGCTGAAGATATTAGAAACTACGGCTAATAATACTCAATTTGAGGTGGAGGTTCCTGCAATAAATACTAGTAGTAGTAGTAGTGATGGAACATTTATAATGGTCTCTTATTATCATTTGACTTGTGATAAGGTAAGGAGGAAAATTATACCATCTCAAGGATACAATTATGCTGACCTTGATTGTTACACATAAAATATGGCTGAATGGTTACAAACCTAAAAATAAGGACCTTTAGAGAGACATGCAAAAGCAAATAGAGTCATAGATGGTTGAATAAGCATACTTATGAGATCTATGTAGGAAAATATGGTCTGGTGCAAGTTGATCCGACTAGAAAGATCAAGGTTAAAACATGGCTTCAACTTGATCAAGGTTGTTATATGATAATTCAAATCGTAGAAAAAAGCAAGGTGGTTGATGGGTAAATTTGCATCACCATCAGTGTAATTTCAAGATGGAGAGTTATAGAATTATTCTTTAAAACCTCAAGTGAATAAGTGAAAGAAAACACATTTCAAAGTATATAGAAACCCAAATGTTAGAAAATAAGTTGGGAATTCTACAAAGGTCTCAAAAGTCGGAGAGAAAATATCTCGAAGAGCAAGAGGTGGAGACATGTAACCATTAAGAGGATACATATCTCCTGACTAGCGGTGAACGACCATCCGGTGCAGGCAACAACGGTCAGGTACATGTGGTGGAAATCCTCTAGCAACTAGTTTGGTTAACTCATTTTTCTGGTGGCAAGCTTCGTCATTTCATTTTGCGCATCCGTTAGTTAATGGGTCGTGTTCTAGATCATTGATGGATATGTTGGGTTTCAACATTTATAAATATGTATCTCTAACATTATTGTTAGTGGGTCTTAAAGAGAGATAGAGGGAAAAAGTGATAATCCAAGTAGGGAAATTTAGAGAAGTAATGGGTAAATCATTGGAGATATCTAAGGGGATTGGGAAACACTTATAAACAACTTATGTTTGTGTCATTTATATGTAGAGAGTTGGAGAGATGAGAAACACTTGGGTAAAAAATAATGTTTGTTCTTCAGAGCTTGGGTGACTATTTTTTTTTGTATCTCTTTTGCAATCTCTTATTATAAATATTGAGTATAGTGAATCAGACTCTCTCTCTCTCTCTATCTCTCTCTCTCTCTCTCTTTGTCTCTCTCTCTCTCTCCCTCCCTCTCTCTCTCTCTCTATATATATATATATATATATATATATATATATATATATATCTCACACACACACACACACACACACACACACACACACACAGTAGATCAATTAGATCAAATTAGGTAAACAAGTTTTTTGTGCTCTCGTGTTTTATCTTTCTCTTTCTTGTGGTGGATTTGCTTAGACTAATTGACGTTTATTTTGGATTCCATTGTTCTTTGTCTTACATATCTTTACTATGAACAAAATCAATATTATTGTTAGATTTTAATAATAACTAGGTGTGATTGAGCCTTTCAATTTCACAAGTTTTTGAGTGATAGATGAATGTGTAGCAAACTTAATCAATTTTTTCGACAAATTATACAAATTGTTCATATCACTTTGCTATCACTAGTGCAAATTGACGAATATAATTTTAAAATTTACACCCATGATACCAAAAATCGGTGTAAATAAGAAATTTGGTGGCAAATTTGTAAATAAAATATCATTTTAAGTATTAGCGCGTGACAATAGACACCCTATTTTTAAAAAAGGATGTAAATTAAAAATATTATTATAATAGATTAAAATCATTGTTACAGTGAAATCACTATTACTCCTGTTAAAGATAAAACAGGTGTAAATTTAGATTGATTGAAAAATAATTGTTTATTTTAATAACTCTAAATATTAACCTTAAACACATTAATAAACCACAATGTATTTTATTAAGTGTTAATTGGGTAAGTAAGTGAATTAATGAGTAAAAATTAATAAATTTATATTTTGTAAATAAAATAATGAAAAAACTCTTAACAAATATTGCATCGATCAAAACCCTTTTCTGAAACACCATTTTTCTAAACCAAATCTCTCTGAAATCCCATTTCTCTAAACCCGTTCTCTCTGAAACCCTAGAGCTCCATCTTCTTCTTCTCATCGCATTAGATCCCAGATTTCCATCGATCAAAACACAACCTTTTACTAAACATATTAATATATATTCTTTATTAATATATAAAAGATTAATATTATATTTATGAATTAAAATATTAAATAATTAAATAATGTGTGTATGTTTGTTAGTGAGAGTAAAAATGATATTTTAATTTTTTTTATAATTTATATTTGAGATAAAATATTGTTTCATAATTTACTGAGAGGCAAAAAATTTATGTTTTTATTCAGTCTATTGTCTTTATATTTTGTCCAATCATGATTAGTTTTTGCATTAAACGAAGTAAAAAAATTGTCTTGAGTAAAAAAAGTTGTTTTTTAGCAAATAAAAGGTACACTTAAATGTTTTACTTTGAAATAAATAAATAAAATTTCAAACTCATTACGCGTGTATTTAGAAAAAACGACGATGCTAGCAGCAATTCACGTTTGTTTATCGAAATACATTAGCCCGTAAAATGCATATACCCTAGCTTTTCTTTTTCTTCAAATCGCGTGCGCTTCTCCTCCTCCTTCGCTGGTCACCACCGCAGCGACGTAGTTCGTCATCAGAACTCACTCCTTCTCCACCTCCCCCCTCTTGAAGCGAGAGAGAGAGAGAGAGAGAGAGAGAGAGAGAGAGAGAGAGAGAGAGAGAATTTTAAAACCCTAACATTCATAACTGATTAATAAACCCTAATTCTCCCGTCGAGTTTACAAGACTATTACAGTCATGTACGGGGATGGTGAGTGCGATAACAAGTTATATTTACTTCTTACTTTCTTATTTTTCTTCTACTTCTCAACATTCCTCATTTTGTCGAATTCACATATGAAGTTTCAGCTATAGTGATTGATCTAGGCTCACATACATGTAAAGTTGGTTATGAGAAGATGCTCCAAAGGCCATGTTTCCTTCTGTAATGTGTTCATTACACTTTTTATTTTTCTTCCTTTTAGATTTCATTCATTTATTTAGATTTTGGATTTTTGTTGTGGTTCCTGTTTCACTGGTATTAGATGCTTTCATTTTTATTTTGTTATTCTTCTTTTTGGTTGTTGAACTTAATTCATGATGATGGCATTGGAAATATTATGGTCATAACTTAGTCTGCTTGACTGCATCATGTGCTTAATTTCTGGCTTAAATGGAGTGGTTAAAGTTACCTTGTAAGGGAATTATGAATGATATAAGAGGAAGATCACAATGTTATAAATATGATTGAATTTGTGCATTCCATTTAGGTATTTGGTAAGTTTCTATAAATCTTAATCGCAATTGCTCATATCTATTATTTTAATATTGATGTCGTATTTGTAGTGGCATGCAGAAATTCAAATCTATATGTGTCATGAACTTACACTGCTTGTTTGAATAATGGTAGGATATTGGCTCCAACTACCCATCTTTTCTTTGCTTCTGCTTTATCTGTTATTGCCTTTGGGGAACATCTGAGTAGAGACACAGGTTCTTCTTCTTTTGTTTCATGTTTATTAATTATTTTACTCAAGAAAATCCTCTTAGAATGAAACTATTTATTGTTTATTTTGTTTGTAGATGGAAGATTGAGCACAGTAGAAACACTAGCTTCTACAGCCATTTGTGGAATCATACATTTAATTATTGGAGGGAACCATTCCTTATTGTAGGAGTTGCCGAACCAACCATCATCATGTATACTTATTTGTATAACTTTGCCAAAAATACAGATGGCCTGGGACAACAACTCTTTTGGCCTTTAGCTGGATGGTAACAAAAACTAAATCCCTTATTTAAGTTGTTTAGCACATAAAATCGAAATGAAAAAAATATTCTAGAATGTAATTAATATTGTTAATATGTTCGGGTTTGTGTATGGACTTCACTTTTGCTTTTTCTCTTAGCAATATTCAATGCTGGCAATATCATCAACATATTTACAAGGGTTGTTGAATATCTTTTTGGTATGTTGATTTCAGTCTTGTTCATTCAAGAGGTTATTAAGGTCAGTGATTACTGATTAATGTGTGATTGAAGTCTCAACTCAAATATTAATAGTAAATGATTTTGCATGAAAATGAGTTTCATACAAGTTTACTGAAATAAATAATGCAGGGAATGATGAAGGGGTTTAGTGTTCCTAAAAGTGAAAACTCAAAATTAGAGCAGTACCAATTTCACTGGCTTTATGTGAATGGCTTATTAGGTGTTATATTCACATTTGGCCTTCTCTATACATCATTGGAGAGTAGAAGACCAAGATCATGGTTATATGGGACAAGTTTTTTGAAATTCTGGCATAGCAGACAACAGATGTCCTAACACATGTCAAGACATTGTTCTGCATAATTATTAAACAAGAATAGAACAGCAGACTGATACCCAGGATATCAGTAACTGTAGAAACACAGATGTTTCGACATTTGTTCTAACATGTTAATCAAAACTGAAATGTAAATTGCAGAATGATAAACAACACAAAATATGATGACCCAGTTCGGTGCAAATCACCTACATCTAGGGGATACAAATCCAGGAAGAAGAATCCACTATCAGTAGTGTAGTTTTATGTAAACAACCTCGGGTTTACAGTAAACACCCACGTTTACCTATCACCACCCAATGAAAACTTTATCTAAAAACTCCTTCCTAGATAAGAGAAACTCATCTCACTCCCTAAATCACAACCTGTGATTATCTAACAGTTACTACACCATAACTGCATCATCATATTGAAAGACACCCCTTTTAATACATAGTTCAGTCAAGCATCCTTGACTAACAAGTTAACTTGGATTTTCTTAAAAGTTTCATCCAAAAACAATACACGATTCATTACCTACGGGTTTCTGAATCTGTACAAGTACCTATGTCTACCACAATGTATCAAATCGATACATAGGGAGACTTACAAGAGATACCTACGACTCTCAAAACCTAAGCCCTACTTTACAAAATAGGACTCCTAAGTCTATGTCGTTCTCTCTCTCTTCTGCATTAGGTCTTGGTCTTCTTTTATAAGATTCTGCTGCCTTGGGCTTCGAATCTTCTGTTTATCGATCCCTTGATCCACTACAATAATAATTCCTTGATTCTTGCACCAAATTTAGAACCTGCTGAATTTGTCGAATCAGGATGTTAGGATATTGTATTCGACATCTTTGTCTGAAGTAATCTTCATTAAGTTTTAGAAAAAATTTAGTCAAACCTCAGGAGCTTTCAATATCCCCCTTTTGGCAAACTTTGGCTAAAACTCCTTGTGGGACAATAAACCCAGGGTGCTCCTAATGTCTCTTCACCGTGAGTGGCCGGTATATGATTGGAATACTGATGTGAATCCAATAATGTTGGTGTACATGAGGAAGAGGATGACATACAATCCCCTTTCTCATGAATCTATATTTCCTCACTTGGAGGGGAAGAATTTTGCGACTGAAGCAACCAAACACCAACATGGGAAACTCGGAACACAGGGCACGACTGTGTTCATAAATCAGATCATAGGACACAAAAGAAAGACTCAAAACATATGAGAAACCTGAGACTCAGTCAGAATGTCATAACATTCTGTCCAACTTCCTTGCAAACCAACTGCACGGACAGACTCAACCCTTGTACTTTTCTCCCCCTTTTTAGCCAAAAATTGACAAACATGTCCCAGACAGACCCATGCCCAAACCGAGCCAACCCAAAATGGATAAACCCCATGAGAACCCAGCACAACAGAAAAGACAACTTGCGACAAGATAAGGACGAGAACACCCTTTATATACAAGATCGTTATTCTTAGGATGTAACGAACCATTGGAAGTAACACGTGTCTATTCAATGTGAGCATTAAATGAAATTGTGTATCTTCATAGACAAAAGTGCATCGGGCAAACCGTATTTGACTGTTTCTTCCTTTTAATAAAGACCATTCAAGGAATGCGCATTTTCTGAAACACATGTTTAACACGCATTCCCTAAGACACAATTTCTCCCCAGTCCAAAGCAATTAAGAATACAACCATACATCCTACCTAATGTTCTGACATCTTGTCAGACTTTGTTTAGTCCCTCTTGTAAAATCTATTTAATCCCTTTCAATCAGAAGATCAAGAGTAACTGACCAAGATGTTAAGACATTTCTTCAAACATCTCTCAGATAGCAGCAAAGACTCTCAAGATACTTGTATCATAAATTGCTTGAAACCACAAACAATTTTGATAACAAACTGCACCACTGCAACCATATATCCAGAACAGAAGTCTAACTCCCCCTGTTGTAGATAACCAGTGCTCCTTTGCTAGAAGAACACCCTGAATGAACGGAAAACATAAGACGAATCTTCATGTCTTCAAGAGTGCACCCTCTGTTCAACACACCTGCTGAACGCATTCACCTAATGCTTGAACCTCAAGCAATCCATGTACCACACTAGTACATTTAATAGACAGAAGTTCTCCCCTATCTTTCTCAAAAGATGTTTCTTTAGCAAGAAACACCCAAAATCACCACATGATATCCCATGACAACTTCATGATCATATAGTGAGAGTACCAGGAACACATCCTTGTACCAAAACCAACAAACTCTTGGATTGAGACCAAAACACCATTGATCCCTCTCATCCAGAAACCATCCATACACCTCACAAATTCCTCTTGAATTCTCATGTATAGATCTCCTTGTTCCCTGAGATACAACCCAATTGAATCTAGAATACTTCACATTCATCAAAGAGACATACAGATCCCCTTAGTTTGCTAGCTCGTCCAGATGTTCTTCACACTTGAAGGACATCAAACACATGCTCCAGAAATCCTCAGCTTATTTGCTCCACAAACATCAAACTGATCCACTTCTCTCTAGCATGCCTTATAGCAGAAGAAACCACTTCTCCACAAGTATTCTGACTTCAGCAAGAGTCAGTCTTCTAGATAAACACCCTAAGATCCAAGATAGTCTTCAATCTATCATTCTCCCATATGATAAGATAGAATAATTTTGATTCAACTGGTGAATATCAACTTCCACATTCTGAACACATCAAAATCCAGATCTTCATGCAATCAACCCATGATCCACTTCAGTCTGATACCACATTCACATTAGACTTCCAAGACAGTCCTTTACCCATCATTCTCCCGTATAATAAGATAAATACCTCCTAGACAAGATGTGAGTGTCAAGTTCCACACCCAGAACTAAGAATCCTACTCCAAGGATAACCAACACAGAAGATGTTCTAACATCAGTTAGAACAACCTTCACATATCACTGACACCAACCAACATGGTTCTTGATATGCTCCACCACTGGACTTACTATCTGCATAGTACTCCAACTGAAGATCTTCAAACAATACTGCGCCACCAGCTTGATCAACAAGAACTCCAGATAACCAAAGAGAGAAATAAACTCTCATCCACCAAAAAGAAGGTAATCTTCCATAATCCCCTTAGAACTTCTACCACAAGCTCCAAGATAGAACTGAACCAGAACCTCCTTAAGTCTTCATCCAACTACCCTTCTGCCCAAGAGTAATTAGATCCAAGCTCCCTGCTTGAATGCACAATAAAGATCAACCAAATGCCACTGTTTGGTTCATCTTATCTTTTTCTTCAGAGTTTCAGACAATCTTCTGATCCACCAATGAAACCTAATCTTCAAGTTACATGATCTACTTACTCCATAGCAAGTCATATTGGATACACCAAGCCTTAGACATATAACATCTTGTCCTTCCACGGCTCCCGCAAACGGCATGAGATAGACCTTTTTGAAGCATTAATTCCATTTCTTTCCGAGAAGATCAACTTATCTTACGATGATGCGCCATAGCATCAACTAAGACCCTGAAGTTTCTGCTTGATGTCAGGACACCTGATCAGACATCCAGCTGAGGAATTCAGCCCTTCCTTCTGCAACTTAAAAGAAACTCCTCCCTATAACAGAACAAGAGTTCCATGTTCTCATAGACTAGATTCAACAACCAAGTTTGAGTAGACAACCTCCATCCTGCTTGATCATATCACAGGTATTCAATTCAAGCTCACACCTTGATGAATATCTGCTTCACAACTCCAAAGAACTCAAACGTACCAAGTCTGATTCTTCAGAAGAGAAGTAGTCATAGACTATACCACAGTTGTACCAAAGAATGCCACTTTCCTTAACTAGAGCAGTCTGCAGAAAATCAGAGATAACTGTCACTTATCCTTGACCTCTAAGATGAGCAAGATCACATGCTCCTATGTACCTAGATCAGAAATAAACTAACCCAAAATTTGCCATCACCAGCACCATATTCTGGTAAAGTCTCTTGCCAAAACACTTTCTAGATAAACGTCAGATGCAACTAGAACACACCAGCTACACTCCACTCCTCTTAGATCAGAAATAAACTGATCCAAGAAATATTCATCATGATTATGATGTCATCTTCTTCATCTTCAACATCACCATTGTCTAGACCAGTTTCTTTCTTGGAAACTCTCCAGAGATCAGATGCTTCTGCCCCACCAAACTGAAGCGGATTCTTAGGTCAACACCCAAGAGAAATATATCCAAAAGCATATGTAGTACCTCTCCCATGATTCTGTACAAACCCAGATGAAAAGATGTTTCAAAATCTTGTTGAACATCAGTAATCTTGAACTTCACACACAAGGATAATCAATTAAATACTTGTGAGTATCACAAATAGCAATTGATCTTAAATCCTTGTTCAATAACCCTGTGTCACTGTTGAAGCCATACTCCAACAGATCCCTCCATGAACACTTATCAAGTATTTAATCTTTGCAAGTATCTTTCTTGACAAACAAAGTGTTGAGATACCAAGGTTGCCACCCTTGACTCAAGTAACTAGGATTCTCTCTGAACAAACCATATTTACCTCAATAGTTCTGAAATCTCCATTCATATTGGATCCATCCTTAGGATTAAGAAAGATGAATCATTCCTTGCACTTTTAGATGATGAAAATAAATCACCTCTACTTTCTTCAGGTTTATGTTTCACAGAAACACCTTCTAGTCAGAAGAGTAACTAGAAGACTCCAGATGCACGACTGAGAAGCCATTATGAGTGGACTTGAGAGAATTCTCAAGTATCTTTGATAACTTAGCCGATCAATAATTTATCAAATTCCTAGAGCAAGAACTTGATAAACCTAATCTCAACTCCCCTTCTCTTCAACTGACTTCAAGATGCACAATGGAACCAAGCTTCCAAGTACTAAGTCACCATAACAGACATCTACCAACAACTCTCTCCATTCCATCGCTCTCGACTTTGGAATAAAAGGATGCAAATATCTTCAAATATAGAGGCCGACGATTGAGATCTTCCACCATCTATCTTCAGTAACAACTCCAGAATCACATAAATTCCAGAGCTATTCCATCAGAAACATTTGCAGTGGAACCACCAAGGAACAAATTCAACATGCCCTAATAAGATGTCAGAACATCTTATAAGACACCCCAACAAGAGAACTTGCCACTTCTCCTACAGTTGTTGTAGAACCTCCTCAGAAACATGAACAACCACCAAGTTGTTACCTTTGATCCAGAACAACCATCCCATCCATTAATACCCTTGAGTATGTCTGAGTGAATGATCTGATCTCCAAAACTCCTCCTTGTTTAAAATTCCAGAAAGTATCTCCTAAAGATCTCATCCAGAAACAGGTAGGATGCCTGCTCTGATACCAATTGAAATTCTGGAATAGCAAATAACAGATGTCCTAACACATGTCAAGACATTGTTCTGCATAATTATTAAACAAGAATAGAACAACAGACTGATACCCAGGATATCAGTAACTCCAGAAACATAGATGTTTTGACATCTGTTCCAACATGTTAATCAAAACTGAAATGTAAATTACAGAATGATAAACAACACAGAATATGATGACCCTGTTAGGTGCAAATCACCTACATCTAGGGGATACCAATCTAGGAAGAAGAATCCACTATCCGTAGTGTAGTTTTATGTAAACAACTTTAGGTTTACCGTAAACACCCACGTTGACCTATCACTACCCGCTGAATTTGTCGAATCATGATGTTAGGACATTGTATTCGACATCTTTGCCTAGAATAATCTTCATTAAGTTTTAACTAAAATTTAGTCAAACCTCAGGAGCTTTCATTTTTCATAATGATAGATTTGAGCTGAGGCATATATATTTGATGATTCCTAATTTTCTATATTTGTTAATTTATGTAGCATTGAGACTTTCGATAAAATGCGTGATCTTTATCTGGAACATGTTTGTTCGTGACACTTACACAAAACTGTCACATTCGGTTAAATTAAATCACTTTTACTTTATTAAATAACATCTACCTGCCACGTCAAGTGTGAGTATCATGTATGTGTCAGCGATGAATATTTATATGATATGGCATTGTTTTTTTCGATAGGGTGGTTGAGAAGATTTATTGCAGACTATGGTGTGCCTTTCTTGGTGGTAGTATGGACAGTTGTGTCATTCTTAATGCCAAGAGAAATACCTTCTAAAATTCCAACTGCAATCTTGTCAAGCATCAACACAATATTTTGTATCTTTGAGTAATTAATCCCCTAGGTGCTCAGAAATTTCAGAACTAGTATCACTTAAGAAAATCTTTGAGAAGAAATACGGAAAGGATTTTGTATCTGCTGCTACTGATCTTAGGCCTAGTTGTGGTGTGAATCGACAGGTAAGTTTTCTTTTGATTACATTTTTTATGTTTTCTTATAATGAAGTAAGAATTGTTTCTGATTTGGTGATGGTTAAGTGTTGTTAGTATAATAGTTATCTCCTATTAATTAATTCTCAAAAGTATTCACATAAGTGCATGTTAATTGATATGTCTTTTAGTTAATCGATAAACTCTCAGTATACACACCTTCTGGTGAAGTAAAGTTGAAAGTATTGAAGCAAATTGTTAAGGAGCATCAAATTGATTGGGATACTGCAGAATCTAAAGAGAGTTTTTTCAGACTCCAAAAGAGTTAATAGTATGATTTCTTTCTCTATTTACCTACGTCTACCATCCATTTTTAATATATATATATATTTTTTTCTTATGCTGTAATAATTTCTCATTGGAAATTTGACTAATCTCTATAGGAAGGGCAACAAACTTTTGTCAGTGCCAGCACCTTGCCAGTGAAGACTTTGATAGATGTGTCAATTGAATCAAATAAGCAACAAGTTATGAGGTGAATCCAAAAATACCCTGTTGCAAATGTTCATTATATTCTTCTTATTTTATAATGGAATTCTGTGTTGATTCATCAGATTATCTGGTGGTAGAAATAGTGATGCCATGTATTTTGAAGATCATAAATCTGCTATTGAAGTAGCAGCTGAGTCAGCAAAGAAAGCAATTGCAACTGCTGAGGTTGCTGCTTATATGGTTATGAAGGACAATAATGAAGCCTGTCAACCATATTACTATGATAAGTTCTATAATGATCCTGCAAAACATTTCCTGAGTATGACTCATAAATCAACAATTGAAGATAGAGTGCATAGGTCACATAGCTTACCAAGGCCTGATAATTATCTCGCTATTGTTGGTTTTTGCAACACATAAAGGCCTGGTAATGTTTTACATTATTACACAAGATGCAATCTTAACATTGTACTGAAATGTGTTTAACTAGTTTTGGCAAAAACTGTTTCGTCTTATTCTTTGGTATCCTTAGTGTTGCGGTGAAAATCGGATAACAAGCTATTAATTAACTTGCATCATATTTCTTTTACAACCGACTTTGATTTATCCAAAGGAAAAGTTCAAGATCGAAGAAAACCTAAAAGGGGGAGATCTAAGGTTCGGGGTTGGTTATACTAAGGGAAGGTATTAGCACCCTAAGTATCTATAGTACTCTACAGGAACCTCTTGCTAAGTTTGTGTTATGTTATGTTTGCTTGCTAAGTTAATCTATGCTAAGGTAAAGACCTAAATATATGTAGAAAGTTTTGCTCGCCAAGACGTCGCATCTTGTGCCTACGTATCTGACTAAAGAATCAGAGCAACCGTAGTTCACCTAACTAAGGGTGAAAGAAAGGAAACATTGACTATGGCCAACGTTCCAAAGGGAATGAGCATAAGCTCACGTAGAGTCCACGATAACTCTCTAAGTCTACGTTATGAAGGGAAGAAGTGAATTCTCATGATAGTGAGAACCACACAGAGTTCACGATAACTCTGTAAGTCTGAGTAAAAGGTAAAGTGAGTTCTCATGATAGTGAGAATCACATGGAGTTCATGAAAACTCCATCCTATTACTAAACTATGAGGGAAACGACTCTTATGAGGCTAAGGATGAAAGGTAAGGTGTTTGCGGACTTAGGAGTCAAAGTAGGAACTTTCCTTTGGAAGGAGGGTCAAAAATCAAGCATGAATATGATATATACAGTAAAGTATGAACAAAGTATAATCAAGATAATATGAACAGGATATGAACATGAATATGATCAAGATAGAATGAACAATATATGAACATGGTATATACAGTAAACACATAGTATCATGCTTAACATGCTAGAATGCTAAAATAATGTCAAGCAAACATATATACAAGCAGATAAAAAAATGCATCAATGTAAATGAGCAAGAGATAGAAAGTTCTAACCCAAAATTGAGTGCACGCTGGTGAGCCACTGACAAACCAAGATCAAAACCTCCACTCTAAGAGCATAGGGTAAAAGTCCTAAATCTAAGTCCTCAGTTCAAAACACAATAGTAACCAACAGTCCGGTCAATTGAATTTTTTAGGGTTTCGATATTTATTAGTGTGTTTTATATGAACAAATGAAGTGAACAATATACACAAGATATAAATATGAACAATGATAATATTAACAAGGATAATAATCGACAAAAGAATAAAGCAAGATATATATTGACTGAAAGTAAATTTAGTGATTGTTGATTAATTTATCGGATCGATGAATCGGGTCCAATGTAGTGCTGATCCGTCGTAGTACGGTCTATGAGGAAGACCATGCTATAGGAGGATGCACAATTTGATCTTTGTGTTAAGGCACGATAGAGAAATGATATAGAAGATCATTCTCCAATGAAATCGTGGCACACGAAAAGGAAAGGTAAAGACTTCGTCTTAATCACAAACTCTCGTTGATTAGTCGAAGGTAACCTATCACGATCTCAAAGTATAGAAAGAGATCTCGATGATCACTCACTACAGATTTGAAATAATGAAGGTTCGTCGCTTCGATAACAACGTTCGTGAATAGAAAGACTTCATCGGTCAAAAATGAAAATGAAATAAAAAAAATACGGAATGAAGTAGAAATAAAGTCGGTCTCGTCTTAATCATGATTTAATCGTGAAAACGATAATCTATGATATTTGACTTTCATTGACCGGCAAAATAAAAGAAGTTGCCTCATATATATCACGACTTAGTGATTTGAAATAAATCGATAAAAAGTCGTGATTTTGCAATATCATCGGCCAAAAATAAAGAAACGGGCTCGAAATAAAAATAAAATCGGTCTCATCTAAATAAGGGTTTTAGATCGATAAATCGAATACCTTTTTATTAGATTTTCATTGACCAATAAAAATAAAATGAGATTGAAATGAAACATAAAGTTGGTCTAGTTTAAATTAAGATTTAAAATCGATAAAATCGAAAAATCTTAATTAAACTCTCATTGATCAACAAAATAGAAAAAAAGAAATAGGCCTCATATTCATCACAACTTATTTGATTCAAGTAAATCAACAAAAATTATGATTTTGATATATCATAGGCCCAAAATAATGAAAATGAAATTGAAATGAAAATAAAGGTGGTCTCCTCTAAATCAAGATTTAACTCGATAAAATCGATAATCTTTTTGTTAGACTTTCATTGACCAACTAAAAGAAAAAAAAATGTAGCCTCATATAATTAAAATTTATTGATTTGCAAAAATCAACAATATCATGATGTTTTTATGTCATTGGCCCTTAGAGAAAGAAATACAATCGAAAATCAAAAGCAAAATGGATTAATCATAGACCAATTAAATAGAAAAGAAACTAAACTAAAGATTAAAACCTTAAAAATTGTTTTAAGAAAAAAATTAAAGAGTATATAAATAAAGACATAAAATAAATAGAGAAAACTAAAAAAAGAAGATTGAGAGTGGGGCGTGACATCCAAGCAGGGCGGATAGATAGCAAAGTCATTTGAGCTTTTGAAGCCCATCATCTACTACCAAGGCTCGGTCCAACAAGCCCATTGAATAAACAACAAGACTCGGTTCTTTTCTTTTTAAAACAAAATAAAGGGGCATGGAAAAAAGAATGGTCAAAAGTTTGAAAAAAAAGACCACCGAACCACACTTTTAACATTATCATCAGAACAAAACAAGTCTCTCATTTTTACAACCAAACACGGCTATGAAAGGATTAAGCATCATATCCTCGTTCTGAACGAAACGGATCAAGGAATACGCATACGAAATCGCTCGCACTCATCTACTTCGAGTGATTCGTCCTTCTACAATAAGTTCCAGGTTGATATTTTGAATCGATTATGTTCCTCTTTTTTTCATCTTTCGAACCTCATCTCTCTGTTTCGAATGAATCTGGGCTGGTGGATTATCGTGTTGATTTGGGATGTTGGTGAGTGCCGAAGGTTGAAAGGGTGAGGTTTATGGTTGTTTGTTGTGTGAAACAGGATAGGGCGGAGACGAAAAGATGGAGGGAAGGGTTGAAGGGTTTATACGTTTGGTGACGTGGTTGGAGTGGTGGCTCATGGTCCGTTTGGGAACATGGGTGATGGCGTGTTCGGTTTCTTTGGAAGAAAGGGTGGTTCCGTTAAAAAGGAAAAGATTTGGTTGAGAATAAAAATGGAAAACAGGGCTCGTGGTGAAATGAAAAAAAGCAGAGGGAGTCTCTGGTTTTGTTTGGATGTCGTTGACATTGAAGAAGGTGTTCATGTTGTTCTGTGATGAAAACGAGTTGTGGTGCAGTGAATGGGTTTGAGGTTGTACGTGAGGTTATTGTAGTGTTTTGCTGTTGGTTTCGTTCAGAAAAATAGAGAGGGATTATGTGAAAAAGATCGTTGTTTTGGGGCAAAAAAGTTTGGCTTATAGCAGCAGGTTTTTGGAGAAAAGCTGGCTGGTGTGAGCTGTGTTGGAAGTAAAGTTTGTACGGTTTGCAGCAGGATTTGTGGCAAGGTTTTGGCGGAAAGTTTGTTGCAGGATTTGATGGTGTGTTGTTACTTCCAAGTTGCATAGTTCATGAGACAAAAGCCAAACCTCTTGGACAAAACACCAAAGGTCTTCGTAATTGGATGATTATGGAGAGATTACCAAGCAAACGTGTCTGCCACACAAATTGGATCAAAAGTAAACTAATTGGATTAAAAGTAAAACCTATTTAAAAGAAGTTATATTAAAATTAAAACTAAGCTAATTGGATTAAAGGTAAGTCTTAACTAAAATAAATGGATTAATGAAAACTAAACTAATTGGATTAAATTGAATTAAACTACATATAAAATTAATATAAACTTAATTAAAATATAAACTTAAATAAAAAATAAACCTAACTAATTATGTCAAAATAATTATATTAAAATTAAGATGAAAACATTAAACTCAAAAAAATTCTAAATAAAATCTTAAAAAGGACAAATTCTAAAATGGCATGATAAAAAAACTAAAAGTGCATGATTAATGATCAATGAAATGTTTAATTAAAAAATGCAAAAATGGCCGATTAAAATTGATATGAAAATGACCAGACGAATCTGAGGGTAAAATTTGGGGTGCAACAGTTGCCCCTATTTAAATATCTTCACCGGATGACAAGGGATGTGGAAAGATGGTGAAAGATATTTAAATATAGATAACCGAAAATTTTGCCCTTAGATGCGCTGATATGCAATGATATGAACCAAACTAGTCTAGGATGCGGACGTGCCATGAACTTCTAGTATGATGGTATGATGCCATGATGGTGCAAAAATGAAAACAAACAAGCAAACAACCACAGGTGAGTAACACCGGGAAAGGATGAAGGTTAATATCCGTGAGGGAAACTCACTGAGGATACATGCTAACCAACAAAAGAGACTTCCTGGGGAGACTCCAAGGAAACACTGGGGATAGAAAAACTGGGGGGAAGCCCTACAAGTTCTTACTGGAGATAGGACACCAAAGAGGTGTTCTCCACTGGGGAAAGATCCAGGGAGATAGACGACGCGATTCAAAAGTAACCGGACGATACTGGGGAAAAGACACATTCTCACTGGGCATGAAACCAGAAAGAAGACATGATCACCACAGGGGATCAGTTTGAAATAAGAGGATGGACATCCTACAAAGATTTTCTGGGGATTTCCTATACTGAAGAGTTCAAACGGGATCTTCAAGAAAAGCCAGAAAAGACAGAGGTAAACTCTGCGTTAGATGATGAAAGGTGACTGGACCTTTAGGCTGTGAATGAGGTTAATGAATAAAAAATGTACCAGAACTGGTTGAGATAACATATATGATTCCATTTATGGAGGATGCCAGCGATGACTGGACTTTAGTTTCAAGCTCGACACGATTTAAGCAGGAACAAACTGAAATAAAAGTATAAGGTGACTTGATTCAAACCAAAGACGGTGCCAATGATAATTGGACTTTAAGTTCAAGTTTGACACGATTCAAACAGGAACGAGATCTTAAAACAAAGAGACAATGTCCGACACGATTCGAACAAGGACTCGGTTCAGGTTTGACACGATTCAAACAAGAACAAGATCTTAAAACAAAGAGACAATGTCCAACACGATTCGAACAAGGACTCGGTTCAAGTTTGACACGATTCAAACAAGAACAAGATCTTAAAACAAAGAGACAATGTCCGACACGATTCGAACAAGGACTCGGTACAGGTTTGACACGATTCAAACAAGAACAAGATCTTAAAACAAGAGACAATGTCCGACACGATTCGAACAAGGACTCGGTTCAGGTTTGACACGATTCAAACAAGAACAAGATCTTAAAACAAGAGACAATGTCCGACACGATTCGAACAAGGACTCAGTTCAAATTTGACATGATTCAAACAAGAACAAGATCTTAAAACAAGAGACAATATCCGACACGATTCGAACAAGGACTCGGTTCAGGTTTGACACGATTCAAACAAGAACAAGATCTTAAAAGCCTAAGGTGACTCGATTCAAACCAAAGACGGTGCCGACGATAATTGGACTTTAGGTTCAAGTTTGACACGATTCAAGCAGGAACGGTTTTAAACAACAGGAAATATGCCAGCGATGACTGGACTTAAGGTTAGACTTCTTGGGGAATACCCATTATGGTTGCAAAGAGGTTGAATAAAACCAGAGATAGATAAGTTTCTCATAAGAGAGTGCCACTTATTGCCATGAGAGAACAAGCTTCTCCAAGAGAGTGATACTTGCTGTTGGGTATAAATTCCAAAGAGATGTTGACATTACAACACTGCTGGGGAAATAAACATGTCTTCAATGGGGATCTATAAAGATTCTTCCTGCGAGACATAGTGCAAAATAAATGCACTTGAAAGTGGGTTCAGAAGCCACACCTGCCAGGGACCAAGGTTCAGTCTAGGAGCAAGCTAGAAAGAAACGATCAAACAAGACTCCAATTGAGGAATGAACTCAACTGGGGATTTATCTTATCCGAAGGTGGAAAAAGATAACTGAAGCAACCATCATCCACGAGGATAAAACTCTGTGGGGAATTCAGAAGGAATGAGCACTTTATGCCTAGGGCTGACATCTCTATTGGAGAGAAAAGACAAACCCAGTCACTTGGGGAGATAAACACCAAAGTGAACGACACGGGTAAACACTAAAAACATGTAGCAAAAATGATAATATGCTATTCATATGAGTGCTTATGCCATGCTTATGCTTATGCTGACAAAACAGACAAGAAGTGAAACTGGAGATGAAATAAACATCTCGACGAGGATATCCATCCAAACTCGAATGGTTGGACCATCACTGGGGTGAAGTAGCTTTACTTCAAGGTTATGTCCTTCTCTGGGGGAAAGAGTACTCCACTTGATATAGCATCTTGACTTCACTAGGAATACCATCATGAGTTTAATTTCTTCATTGGAGAGAAGAGATCCATTGAGAAGTGCCAAGATTAGCTGAAGAGACAACTTATTGGGAGCTGGCAGAGACGTCACAAAAGCTGAGTAGTTCTGCATAACTCATCTGCCCCAGGGTACATGGTCTGTCAGAAGAATACATCAAGAGGATTTTACAGAAGAATTGGCATACAAGGTGTTTCAATATCTTCAAACTCTTGGAGAGATTTACCGAATCTCGTCATAACTGCCCCTGATTGACTAGTTATGTGTCTTGATCGAAACCCCAGGTTGAAGCTATTGGATTCCGCTAGGGAAAATCATTATACAAAGCCTAAGAGGAGGCTGGATTCCACTTGGGGAAATCATTATACAAAGCCTAAGAGGAGGTTATCTGTTGACTGACTGAGTCCGCATGGGAGAATCCTTATACAAAGCCTAAGAGGAGGCTGTCTGATAGTTTATACTTATCACGGAGTGTACAGAGCCCAAGATTAACAGTGTCTGTACAACAAAATCCATGAGTTAATTACCCAGTCTGGTTGTTGACAACTGAGGAATAAACTTGCCCCTGTCAGTTTGGTCTATGAAGGAGATGCCCCAGACTGATTGCCTTTTAGAGATTTGTTGAATCTCGACTTGACTGCTTTTGATTAACTGGTCTTGTGATGATAAGTCACCAAGAGGATTTTACAGAAGAATTGAAATGCCAGATGCTTCAATGTCTTCAAACTCTTGAAGAGATCCATGAGTTTTGACATAACTGCCCTAGTTCAACTGTATTCGCAATACAAAGTCCTTTAAACTGTGGTAGAAACAACTAGGGAACAAACTTGCCCCTGTTGATGGGTCATCGGAGTCCAAACTTGTCATGATATGACCTCAAGAAGGCTTGCCCCAATATTCTGAACTTTGAAGAGTTCTGCCCCTGATTCAACAATTCTTGAAATGATGAATCGGCAGAACCTTTCACTTAGTTGCCCCTTGACTGAGCTTCCTTTATCAAATCAAATTCCCTAGCTGACTGTATTTGTCGGGATTCCTTTCATGTTGAATCATTTCACAAACAAGTATTGTTCATTTAAAATTGGCAATTTCAATGCAAAAATTCATGCAAGCTTTTGAAATCAAGTTTTATTGATGAAAACACACACAGTGGAGTGATTAAATGATTAAAACAAAGTGGATCTGGTCATTTACATAATGACAGATGAAGTGGTCAACGCACACAATTAGCAAAGATCTTTAGGAGTCAGGTTAATCAACCTTGTTGTAGTATGCTTTCAAAATAACCTTACCTCAATTAGGTCTTTTAAGGGTTGTAACGTGGCTTGGTTCACGGTTTTATGAAACACAGATAAAGGCTCAAAGTTTGTTTGATACCCACCCCATCTTCGTGATGAACTCCAATCCTAAGCTCAGTTAACTTAAGCTATACATTCAGATTTCCATAGGCTAGGAATGAATTGATGATAGTTGATGATTCAGACACCTTGGATAGTCAGTACTCCCTTGTAACATTTGGTTATCCTTTATTGCTGAGGTTCTGAGACTTTTTCTTGTCTTTGCTGGTTGAGGTCACGATACCTCTTCTTTTGATTTGATTGAGGTCACGATACCTCTTCTTTGTTTGCGGTTAGGACCTCCTTTTTGTTCGATTGTTGCTTTGAAACTTCTTTTTTGGTTGTTGTACAAGTTCTTTTTGTATAAGGCAAAGTTTTGGGCTTCCCATATTTCTTGGCTTTTGCCTTGAAAGGGACTGGACTCATTCTTTGATTAAGGATTTTTTCAACGATCCTTCCTTATTTGCTGTTTGGATGAACAACTTTTACATTGCTAACTCATTTGATTTGAGAGAGCTGACTGGTGTCTTGCATAAAGCGCTTGCATTCGAATGCATAACCAAGTTAAACTGAGAAACTACCCACCCCAAGGTTTAGATTAAGGGTTTTTTGTATAAAGAAAGAAAACTCCTACTTCTAGGCTCGAAGGGTTAACGAGGGATTATCTTCCTTATTTCTCCAGTGTTTGGGACTTGAAACAATGCCTGACATCCTCGGCAAGGTTTAATCGAAAGCATACCACAACAATTAGGGATAATATTTTCGTCATCCTCCCCAATCTTTGCTTGAACAAAAGGATTGATATGGGAAAAAAATTTGTTTGTTTTTTTTTGTTTTGTTTTTGTTTTGTTTTTATGAACACAAAAGTAAATGAGTGAAACGAATGGACTTAATCAAAAGATGCACAAACATTTCATTAATCTTGCCAATTTGAAAGTACAACAATGCTTATAAGCAAATATAATTCAAACATGCAAAGAAAATACAACAAAAATGCTAAACAGCCAAATGATTGCCAGCTTCGGGGAATTAGGCTTTCCTTTCTTGATTTGCCAAGCTGTGATAACCGTCTTCAGAGTTGATTGTCGAGATCCGCTTGAGAATCATCTTCACACATACTCTCAGAAAATTCTTCCACCTCAGAGTCAAATGAACCTGCCCGATTAGGCGAAGGTTTGCTGATTTGGACGCCTTGAGGCGTGAATGAGAACATATCAAAGTCAAACAAAGTCTGAACCTGGCTTCTGAGTACCCTAAGTCTTCAGCTGAATGCCTCTGTGCCCCAGCATGGTGGTCACAACGGACGAGTCTGAAAAAGACAACTTCAAAAGCTACTTCAAGTCCAATGATGGCTTCAGGAAGCCGCCTGGGTTATAGACAAAGGACGAAAAAGACTCAAGGCTGAGAAATGCAAATGCAATGCAAATGACATGCAATGAGAATGCAATGCTAATGCAAGCCAAATGGTTTCAAGGAACTCAAAGGCCAACTGCGAACATTTTGTAAAACTGAAGAATTTTGTTTTAAAATCCATGAACTCTAAGGATCTTTGCAAAGAAAAGAACGTCTGAGTTCCTTGAAACCATCAATGGATGCGATGAGATGTATGCAATGTACAAAACAAGGGCACACAAAAACATAGATATATGTACACACAACAGCACACAAGCCCTAAATTTAGGGGTCTCATGCATGGATGAACATATGCACAAACACACATATACAGATATTCACAGATATGCACACACAAACAAGAGAGGGCCTAGGTTTGAAGATCACGAGCATGGAGCCATGGTCTACCCATCCCAGAAGGTATGTACTATGGGTTTTCATCTGCAGAACAGGGTTCTAAGAAGTTCCCAGAGTCGACAATCCATCTTTCGGATATTATCGACTTCCCAAATGACTTGGTAATCAATAATATTCTCAAGAGAATCTCGTCTGAGTGTAGTATCGCGTGACAACCATTTCAGAAATAGACTCCCTCATGGTCAACGCACTACATCCTAAAAAGGCCAAGTGGGGTTTGGTAACTACGGTCCTCAGAATCACGGGCACCTAGGTCGAGAGAAGTAACGTTTTCACGAATAGAATCGTTCAACATGACTAAACTCTTGAGAGGGCCTCAACTGAGTGATGGTGTCTCAAGTAAACTTTTTTAGGAATCGACTCCCTCAAAGCCTCCTTGAATATACCATCGTCCTATAATAAGTGCACTCAAGTCCGTTATAGGACTTATCTCACCACTCAATAGTAGCACCCTGCACACAGAAGAACCCAAACAAAACATGTATACAGGTATATACAGATATATGTACATGTATAACAAACAAGCATAAATAACATGAACAAAACAAGGTGGGCTTAACCCTAAAAAATAGCTCCCCAGTGAAGTCGCCATTTCTGTTGCGGTGAAAATCGGATAACAAGCTATTAATTAACTTGCATCATATTTCTTTTACAACCGACTTTGATTTATCCAAAGAAAAGGTTCAAGATCGAAGAAAACCTAAAAGGGGGAGATCTAAGGTTCGGGGGTTGGTTATACTAAGGGAAGGTATTAGCACCCTAAGTATCTATAGTACTCTACAGGAACCTCTTGCTAAGTTTGTGTTATGTTATGTTTGCTTGCTAAGATAATCTATGCTAAGGTAAAGACCTAAAGATATGTACAAAGTTTTGCTCGCCAAGACGTCGCATCTTGTGCCTACGTATCTGACTAAAGAATCAGAGCAACCGTAGTTCACCTAACTAAGGGTGAAAGAAAGGAAACATTGACTATGGCCAACGTTCCAAAGGGAATGAGCATAAGCTCACGTTGAGTCCATGATAACTCTCTAAATCTACATTATGAAGGGAAGAAGTGAATTCTCATGATAGTGAGAACCACACAGAGTTCACGATAACTCTGTAAGTCTGAGTAAAAGGTAAAGTGAGTTCTCATGATAGTGAGAATCACATGGAGTTCATGATAACTCCATCCTATTACTAAACTATGAGGGAAACGGCTCTTATGAGGCTAAGGATGAAAGGTAAGGTGTTTGCGGACTTAGGAGTCAAAGTAGGAACTTTCCTTTGGAAGGAGGGTCAAAAATCAAGCATGAATATGATATATACAGTAAAGTATGAACAAAGTATAATCAAGATAATATGAACAGGATATGAACATGAATATGATCAAGATAGAATGAACAATATATGAACATGGTATATACAGTAAACACATAGTATCATGCTTAGCATGCTAGAGTGCTAAAACAATGTCAAGCAAACATATATACAAGCAGATAAAAAAATGCATCAATGTAAATGAGCAAGAGATTGAAAGTTCTAACCCAAAATAGAGTGCACGCTGGTGAGCCACTGACAAACCAAGATCAAAACCTCCACTCTAAGAGCATAGGGTAAAAGTCCTAAATCTAAGTCCTCAGTCCAAAACACAATAGTAACCAACAGTCCGGTCAATTGAGTTTTTTAGGGTTTCGATAGTTATTAGTGTGTTTTATATGAACAAATGAAGTGAACAATATACACAAGATATAAATATGAACAATGATAATATTAACAAGGATAATAATCGACAATAGAATAAATCAAGATATATATTGACTGAAAGTAAATTTAGTGATTGTTGATTAATTTATCGAATCGATGAATCGGGTCCAATGTAGTGCTGATCCATCGTAGTACGGTCTATAAGGAAGACCATGCTATAGGAGGATGCACAATTTGATCTTTGTGTTAAGGCACGATAGAGAAATGATATAGTAGATCATTCTCCAATGAAATCGTGGCACACGAAAAGGAAATGTAAAGACCTCATCTTAATCACAAACTCTCGTTGATTAGTCGAAGGTAACCTATCACGATCTCAAAGTATAGAAAGAGATCTCAATGATCACTCACTACAGATTTGAAATAATGAAGGTCCGTCGCTTCGCTAACAACGTTCGTGAATAGAAAGACTTCATCGGTCAAAAATGAAAATGAAAAAAAAAATACGGAATGAAGTAGAAATAAAGTCGGTCTCGTCTTAATCATGATTTAATCGTGAAAACGATAATTTATGATATTTGACTTTCATTGACCGGTAAAATAAAAGAAGTTGCCTCATATATATCACGACTTAGTGATTTGAAATAAATCGATAAAAAGTCGTGATTTTGCAATATCATCGGCCCAAAAATAAAGAAACGAGCTCGAAATTAAAAAAAAATCGGTCTCATCTAAATAAGGGTTTTAGATCGATAAATCGAATACCTTTTTATTAGATTTTCATTGACCAATAAAAATAAAATGAGATTGAAATGAAACATAAAGTTGGTCTAGTTTAAATTAAGATTTAAAATCGATAAAATCGATAAATCTTAATTAAACTCTCATTGATCAACAAAATAGAAAAAAGGAAATAGGCCTCATATTCATCACAACTTATTTGATTCAAGTAAATCAACAAAAATTATGATTTTGATATATCATAGGCCCAAAATAATGAAAATGAAATTGAAATGAAAATAAAGGTGGTCTCCTCTAAATCAAGATTTAACTCGATAAAATCGATAATCTTTTTGTTAGACTTTCATTGACCAACTAAAAGAAAAAAAAATGTAGCCTCATATAATCAAAATTTATTGATTTGCAAAAATCAACAATATCATGATGTTTTTATGTCATTGGCCCTTAGAGAAAGAAATACAATCGAAAATCAAAAGCAAAATGGATTAATCATAGACCAATTAAATAGAAAAGAAACTAAACAAAAGATTAAAACCTTAAAACTTGTTTTAAGAAAAAAATTAAAGAGTATATAAATAAAGACATAAAATAAATAGAGAAAACTAAAAAAAGAAGATTGAGAGTGGGGCGTGACATCCAAGCAGGGCGGATAGATAGCAAAGTCATTTGAGCTTTTGAAGCCCATCATCTACTACCAATGCTCGGTCCAACAAGCCCATTGAATAAACAACAAGACTCGGTTCTTTTCTTTTTAAAACAAAATAAAGGGGCATGGAAAAAAGAATGGTCAAAAGTTTGAAAAAAAAGACCACCGAACCACACTTTTAACATTATCATCAGAACGAAACAAGTCTCTCAATTTTACAACCAAACACGCCTATGAAAGGATTAAGCATCATATCCTCGTTCTGAACGAAACGGATCAAGGAATACGCATACGAAATCGCTCGCACTCATCTACTTCGAGTGATTCGTCCTTCTGCAATAAGTTCCAGGTTGGTATTTTGAATCGATTATGTTCCTCTTCTTTTCATCTTTCGAACCTCATCTCTTTGTTTCGAATGAATCTGGGCTGGTGGGTTATCATGTTGATTTAGGATGTTGGTGAGTGGCGGTGTGAAGGGATGAAAGCGATTTTGCGAAGGTTGAAAGGGTGAGGTTTATGGTTGTTTGTTGTGTGAAACAGGATAAGGCAGAGACGGAAAGATGGAGGGAAGGTTTGAAGGGTTTATACGTTTGGTGACGATGGTTGGAGTGGTGGCTCATGGTCCGTTTGGGAACAGGGGTGATGGCGTGTTCGGTTTCTTTTGAAGAGAGGGTGGTTCCATTAAAAAGGAAAAGATTTGGTTGAGAATAAAAAAGGAAAACAGGGCTCGTGGTGAAATGAAAAAAAGCAGAGGGAGTCTCTGGTTCTGTTTGGATGTTGTTGACATTGAAGAAGGTGTTCATGTTGTTGGGTGATGAAAACGAGTTGTGGTGCAGTGAATGGGTTTGAGGTTGTACGTGAGGTTATTGTAGTGTTTTGCTGTTGGTTTCGTTCAGAAAAATAGAGAGGGATTATGTGAAAAAGATCGTTGTTTTGGGGCGAAAAAGTTTGGCTTATAGCAGCAGGTTTTTGAAGAAAAGCTGGCTGGTGTGAGCTGTGTTGGAAGTAAAGTTTGTACGGTTTGCAGCAGGATTTGTGGCAAGGTTTTGGCGGAAAGTTTGTAGCAGGATTTGATGGTGTGCTGTTACTTCCAAGTTGCATAGTTCATGAGACAAAAGCCAAACCTCTTGGACAAAACACCAAAGGTCTTCGTAATTGGATGATTATGGAGAGATTACCAAGCAAACGTGTCTGCCACACAAATTGGATCAAAAGTAAACTAATTGGATTAAAAGTAAAACCTATTTAAAAGAAGTTATATTAAAATTAAAACTAAGCTAATTGGATTAAAGGTAAGTCTTAACTAAAATAAATGGATTAATGAAAACTAAACTAATTGAAAACTAAACTAATTGGATTAAATTGAATTAAACTACATATAAACTTAATATAAACTTAATTAAAATATAAACTTAAATAAAAAATAAACCTAACTAATTATGTCAAAATAATTATATTAAAATTAAGATGAAAACATTAAACTCAAATTTTTTTTAAATAAAATCTTAAAAAGGACAAATTCTAAAATGGCATGATAAAAAAACTAAAAGTGCATGATTAATGATCAATGAAATGTTTAATTAAAAAATGCAAAAATGGCCGATTAAAATTGATATGAAAATGACCAGACGAATCTGAGGGTAAAATTTGGGGTGCAACACTTAGAAATGTGTTTATATTAATATCACAAATACAAAAAACTCATTTAACAACGGTTGGGAAAGATATATAATGACGCGGGCACAGACGTTGTTATGTAGAGTGTCGTTGTAAATATGATACTTACAATCACGACCTAGTAAGCATTGTAATAAACTGGAAACTGCACGCCATTTAATGACAATTATTTTAAATAACTGTTGTTGTATGTCTTTTAAAAAAATAAAATAAAATGAAGCATTAGAACTACCTATAATCACGGTTATTTTAAACAATCGTTGTTGTATGTCTTTTAATAAAATAAAATAAAAATTGCAGCATTAGAACAAGAACAACAGCAGGAACAACAAGAACATCAAGAACATAAAGAACATCAAGAACAACAGCAAGAACAAGAACAAGAACAACAACAACAACAACAACAACAATAACAGTAAGAACAACAAGAACAACAATAATAAAAGAGAACAACAAGAACAACAATAATTAAAAAAGAATACCAATAACTAACATTGCTAACTCGAATCCATACTTTTCTTGTCTCATTCAAGTTGTAGAAGAGATGATGGAGTTCTGAAATTTGTTTTGAAATTTGGTTTAGTGGAGAAATAGAGTATCGTAAATGAAAGATGATGTTTGGAGGTAGAAGATGTAGTTCGTCTAAGTTTTAGGTTTCAGGCGGATCACTAATAGTAGTGTCTTGGCCGTTGATAAACACTAAATGGACGTCCAAGATTTGTTTACAGATAGCGAATAAACTAAACTCAAGATTTATGAAAATAGTAAAAAATTCGTTAAAAATAGAAAAAAGATGAATTTGGGGTTTTGAGAATTTTTTGAGACTATGAAAACAGTAAAAAATTCAGAATACAAGAAACAGATTTCAAAAAGGAGACGATTTTCCTGAAAACCGAGTTTTCCCACCAGCAAGACCTAAAACTAAACTATAGGCTATAATCACGGTTTTTTAAATACCCATGGTGAAAGGCTGTCAGCATTTTGAAAAAATAGGAAAAAAACCATAAATGCTGGTGCTGGGACTTGAACCCGTGACTAGACGCTACCTATAATCACGGTTTTTTAAATAACTGTGGTGAAATGCCTCACATTTCACCACGGTTGGAATTTTAACTGTGATTAAAAGCATTTTAATAAAATTAAAAAAATGCGCGCATCCAGTTTTCACTATTACAACGGTGTATATGAATCCGTTGTAAATCTGGCGTTATTGTTTACGCGTTTTGTAGTAGTATATGTCTTAGCTGTTATACAAGGCCGATGCAGGTCGTCTCGTTTGTACATAAATGATTAGAACCAACGATATCACACAGAGAGTAAAAATGAAGAACTACTGGCAGGGAGGAGTCTGCCTGGCGTTTGCAGGCGAGGTATTATGCTGGCTTTATGGAAAAGTCAAAGAAAGTGAGTACTAAAACCCCATCTTTTTTTGGATTTCAAACAATTTCATTTTTTTCTCTGTTAATCAATGTGTTCATTTCTTAGTTTCAGATGAAGATTACACGTTGTAGTTTGTTCCACCTTTCCACCGTTTGGAGCTTCGCCCATATGTAATAACAAGTCATCAGAGCTGTTGTGAAAATTTGGGAACCTTAACAGTTATTTAAACAATTCAATATAGGAATCAAGGGATCAACTCTTAATTTTTCCCTGAACCTTCGATAAGTTATGAACCTTTGGAATAGGGGTAACCCGTGTGAGTGCTGAGAATTGCAGCCAGATCTTGTTAGAAATATGCAGTAATTTTATGGCATTTTTTAGTTGGGATATAGTTTTTCATTTTATTTTTTCCAGTGATTGAGTTAAGGAAAGCACGTGTGTTAATTGAACTAATGAAGCCACATTTATCTGTTTAACTTGTGTATCAACCATCCATGTACGATGTATAGGACAGGAACACACTTTTTAACAAGAAACCAGATGTTTGTTCATATGAATCAAACAACCAATGTGGGTGAAATGTTGTAGTTTTGGCTCATTTAATTTTAATGAGTTTAGTTTTCAATTCGAATTTGATATATGAAATGATTTAATTGTTGAATCGAGTCTTGAAATGATTTTGAATTGGTTCTATTTATAGTTGGTCATAGTAAAAATCTCCCTTTATTTAGATGATTTGTGCAAATATGTATGGAAATATAATCAGCTAATTTTCTGCTGAAATATGTATTTTATTGTGGAAATTAAATATCTATTTTATTAGTTTGATATGTTTTAATGTATAAATGTTCTGGTGTATGTATCTCCAATCAAAGTTGATGACAAAATTTTTGGCATTAAACTTTGATTAAGCATGACGATATTTGATTAACCTGTTTGCATAGAAAATTTAATATAATATAATTATGAAACTAAAACAAATATATTGTATTTAAAAAAAATAGGATTTAAACTTGCCAACATCCATGATAAAATCAGGTGTAATATATCATACTTTTATATCCTATTCAAAGAAAATAGGATGTAAACTTGTCGATATCTATAGTAAACATTGTTCATTTTGCACCCAATTTATATGAAATAGAAGTGTAAATACATTTGATTTAAATGCAATTATTTAAAATTTTACACCTGTTTTAAACAAAAAAGGGTGTAATATACCATATATACACACCCTTTTTAAACAAAAAAAGAGGTAATATACCATTTATAAATGTATATATATGTAAACATCTACACCCGATTTCTTCAAAACAGAGTGTAATATTAAATATATTTATGCCAGTTTTCAACAAAAATAGGTGTAATATAACATCTATTTACATCTGTTTTAAAACGGGTGTAAATTCGTCAGACATTTCTCACCCGTTGAATTCACCACCTTTAATAACGGGTGTTAAATGTAAAAAAAATAGGTGTAAATTACTTTTTATGCACTAGTATATTTTTATTTAATACTACCTCCATTCCTTTAAATAACAATTTACTTTTTAGATTCATTGAACAATTAATGTATCTAGTCGATAAACCGACCAAATACATTAGTTATTCAATAAACTTAAAAAATAAGTTGTCTCTTATATAAAGGAACATAGGTAGTATATTTTTTTATTTAGTGTTACATTCTTTTAGATTTGTATCGGTATATCAACCTTTGTAGAAATGTTGTTTGGTAGTGCGTTTTTCACCTTTATTGAAAGTTGTTAGTATTCTCTAGTGTAACTACAAAGATCTTTTTGTTCTTTTTATTCATATAATGGAAGATTTTACCGAGTTAGATTCCGAGGTTTTTAATTTCTCACCTTGAGAAAAATTTTCCCTATTAAAAATTTGGTGTCTGTGGTATTTTTTTTTTCTATTATTATTATTATTATTATTATTATTATTATTATTATTATTGTGCTTTGTAATTAATATTTTTATCTACCTGTTTAAATTGCACATGTGTGGAAAAAACATTTATTTTCTACTGTAAAGAGTCTGATTTTTTTATTTATTTCCCAAAAGTTCCAACTATTACTGTAGTTCTACGACAACAATATTGAGTTCATCTTATATTTGAATATTACATTATTCACCAAATAATACACCTATATAAAGACCAACATTGTTTCAACATGGCATCAACAAACTTAACTAAAGACCAAACATTGTTTCAATATAGCATCAACAAACTTTCAAACTTATAGTTTCAAAAAGTTCCAATATCAAAATGGGTGTTTCCCTTTTTTCATCACTTAAAATTCAAGTGATATTTTTGTCATTGATCAATTTTTGTTTATTTGAGGCTGCACTTGCTAGCCCAACCACACACTATCAATTTGATGTACTTCCTCAAAAACACTCTTTACCTTTAATTTTCTTACAATTTCCTTTTATGTTTTGATTTTACTTCTATCTTTTCTTGTGCGTGTAATAAAATTGAGGTTATATTTTATATATTGATGCAAATAAGGTATCAAAATGTGACAAGATTGTGTCACAAAAAGAGCAAGGTGACCGTGAATGGTGAGTTTCCAGGGCCTCGCATTGTCACTAGAGAAGGCGACCGTCTTGTCATCAAAGTGGTTAACCATGTACAAAACAACATCACCATTCATTGGTAAACAACATTACATTGAAAGTAATTGAAAATAAATTACTAAATAATTTGTCACAATGAATGAAAAATAAAGTTTGGTATTATTGAAATAGGCATGGAATTAGACAGCTTCAATCAGGATGGGCTGATAGGCCAGCATATGTGACACAATGTCCAATCCAAACAGGTCAAAGCTATGTTTACAATTACACAATTAAAGGCCAAAGAGGAACTCTCTTTTGGCATGCTCATATATCTTGGTTAAGATCAACACTCTATGGTCCTCTCATTATTCTTCCTAAGGAAAATATTCAGTATCCTTTTGCCAAACCATACAACGAAGTTCCTATTATATTTGGTAATGAAATTACTTAATAAAATACATAAATATCTTAATTTATATATGCTAATTAAAATGTAAATTTGGTTTTACCTTCAAACTGGTGGTGTACCAAACGTCTCTGATGCATACACAATTAATGGACTTCCAGGACCACTTTATAATTGCTCTGATAAAGGTATATATAAAAAAAACACATGCTTTACTAATACATAGACCACTTTATAATTGGTCTGATAAAGGCATATAAAAAAAAATCATGCTTACTAATACATAGAACACTATGAAGCATAGTTATGTCTACGGTAACCAGTGACCGGGTACCAGTACCACCAGTACTGGATACGACTTTTTGGAAAACACCATGGTGGTACATTACTAAAAAAAACTAACAGATTTCTTTTAAATGTATGAATAACGAATTAAATTGTTAGGCTCCCAATAAAATATCAATATAAAAGTTTTAAAAAATAAAAAATAATGTTAAAATATAATAACAAAGAAATTAAAATACATAAATATACTATAACGATATTTAAAAAAGCCACAAATTTTACTCAAAACAAAATAATAAAAATAAGTACCAGAATATGATACGTGGACCCACTAATAATACTTTACCATTTTAAAGTAGTTAGCTTATTATATGTACTTAAGGAGGAAATATAAGCACTACATCTATTAAAATAGCATTGACACATCCTCTAATTTTAAAATATGTACTATGAAACAACGGAAATGTTTAGTGACAGACAAAAACTGTAGGTAAATGTCACATATTTCTACGATTTTTGCTGTCAATAGAATTTCATTTAAAACCTCACACGAGATTAGTGTGATTTTCCATACTTAATATGATATAAGTGTTTGTGTTATAAAAACTAAATTAAATTGTTTTGTTTTATTTATCTTTTGTTAAAACTTAAAAGAATCATTTATATGAGAAGCTGTTATGTAGACCATAAGTGTTTATGGTTCATGAACTGCATTAAACCGAACTACATTTATGGTTTGGTTCAGTTTGCAATAACCATTTCAACAAAAATTCAATTACCTGCTAAAATGGTTACAATTCACTTAAAAACTAGTTTAAAAATAGTTTATATTAATAAATTAGTTTATAATCAGTTTACAATTTTAAATCAATTATATACTTTATACTTTTTTAAAATCAAATTTTTTAACTTCATAAAAATTTAAATTTTTTTTATATTAAAAAAAATATTCTTCAAAATGTTTATTTTTAATTTTTTAATTTTCATATTTTGTATTTTCTAAAAAAAATTGATGTTTCGTATTTTTGGAAAAACTCGACTTTTTCATATTTTCGGAAAAACTTGACTTTTTCATATTTATAAAAACACTCGATTTTTTTCATATTTCTGAAAAAACTCTATTTTTTCATATTTCCGAAAAAACTCGACTTTTACATATTTCCGGAAAAACTCAATTTTTTCATATTTTCAAAAATACTCGACTTTTTCATATTTTCGAAAAAACTCAATTTTTTCATATTTCCGAAAAACTCGACTTTTTCATATTTCTGAAAAAACTCGACTTTTTCTTATTTCTGTAAAAACTCGACTTTTTCATATTTCTGAAAAATCTCAAAATTTTCATATTTCTAAAAGAAATGACTTTTTCATATTTCCGAAAAAACTCGACTTTTTCATATTTCCGAAAAAACTCGATTTTTTCACATTTTCGAAAAAACTCGACTTTTTCATATTTCTGAAAAAACTTGACTTTTTCATATTTCCCAAAAAACTATATTTTTTCATATTTTTGAAAAAACACGACCTTTTCATATTTCCGAAAAAACACGACCTTTTCATATTTCCGAAAAACTCGACTTTTTCATATTTACGAAAAAAACTCGACTTTGTCATATTTCTGAAAAAACTCGACTTTTTCATATTTCTGAAAAAACTCTATTTTTCATATTTCCAAAAAAACTCGAATTTCTGTATTTCTGAAAAAACTCAACTTTTTCATATTTCTGAAAAAACTCGATTATTTTCGCATTTTTGAAAAATATCGATTTTTCGGACAAAATCGATATTAGATTTGTTTTTTCTAAAAAAAAAATACTTTCAGGAAAAAACTAGAAAGTATGAACACCCCTCATTTTAGCAGTTAATTGAATTTTTATTGAAATGATTATTGCAAACTGAACCAAACCATAAATGTGGTTCGGTTCAATGCAGTTCATGAACCATGAACACCCCTAGTTTATGCATTTTCATTTAGAAACCCACACAAGTTGGGGTCTTAGGATGGAATGGATTGTTTTGGATGGAAAGCTCCCATATCAAAAAGTGCTTCCACCACCAGCTGATCTTCCCAAGTGTTAATTTCAATCGAATTTTGCTTATATTTGTTTAAACATTTCCCTCTTTTGAAATCTATGATTAACATGTTGTTTTTCTTTAGTTGTTTTATTTTTAAACTCTGAGTTCAGGCTATATGAATTGAAAGTATTTCTAAACTTTATATTCATTTAGTGTCGAGAGAGAAAATACTTTGGTAGAGATATCTTGTGTATATCTGTCGCAACGCGAAAAACAACCGGCAGAAAACAGAGTAGGCACCGAACGTTATTTATCTCGACGGGGGAAAGAAAATGATCGAATAAACCTTAGAAAGAGAAAGAACATGGTCTCGCAACCAAATTCTAGGTTCAGGAGTCGATTACGCGAGAGGAATATGTTATCACCTCTCGCGTCTGTTGTACTCAACGGGATTCACTCCTGTTGTTCTAATCAAAGGTGTGTATATCTAAAGCCAATTTGCTAACGGAAATGAAAAAGGGAAAACACAAAAAAAGAGACTCAATAGGACTTCGTCGTCCTATTCCTACGTGTTCCCTCGTGCAATAGGAAAATTAGAGTCAACGTAGTTCGAATGACTACGGGTGAATGAGGGAAGGGTGTTCGCCAAGACTTCGTCATCTTGTGCCTACGTGTCTTCATTCGGGCGAGAATGAAGAAATCAGAGCTGTCGCTCCCGGGATTTTCATCCAAGTACAAACGCGAAAGTGGTGCAGAAACAGAGTTGCCAGCAATGTGTATTTATCCCAAGAGAGGGAAAGGAAACACTGCGTAAACCTGAGGAAAGGGAAAAGCATGGTCTCGCGACCAAGAGAAATGGGTAAGGGAGTCGGTTACACGAGTGGAAGGTGTTAGCACCCCACACGTCCATCGTACTCGATGGGATCCACGCTGGTTGTCTCGATCAAAGGGTGTCGTCGTCTGGAGCTCCACTGCTACTGGAAAGGAAAAGGAACGGGAATGGAAAAGAGCGAAGAAACGAGGGAGAAAATAAAAAAAAGTTACTCGATAGGACATTGTCGTCCTATGCCTACGTATTCCCTTGTGCAATGGGAAAGTCAGAATCAACGTAGTTCGAACACGAACTGGGGGGAGGTTGCTCGCCAAGACATCGCCGTCTTGTGCCTATGTATCCTCAATCTAACCAGAAGGAGGAAGTCAGAGCAGTCGTAGTTCGACCTAACAAGGTCTTAGTGTTTTTTATGAGCGACGTTAAGTTCGCGTCCGGCAGTCAGGGTTGATGCCTGTTTGCGACGAGACGGAAGTAACGTGCCCTTCTCTGAAAATGAGGTTCGAAACTTAGCGATCCCGAATGATGAAAAAGGTCTTGAATTTGTTTTGTGTTTTTTAGACAGAAGTGTTTTGAAGTTAATTCATAACTTGCATTGCACCCAAGTCTATAACATAGGATCGAATGCATCGCACATCGACCCAAGATGGGACGCGCGCTAAACACTCCAGGAAAGTGAAAGGAAGCCCCCCACTCTCCATTTCCCATATACAAGGCTCATGCGCAATACATGTTAACTTTATTAAGTGTTTTAGAAGTGGTTATGAGATGAGAAGAGAAGACTCAAGGAAAAAAGAAACACTAAGGGGAAACTAAATGTTCCTAATGTTATCATGCAAAGGTGGCCCAAAGGTCAAGGTTTAAGAACCTAAGACTAAAAAGAAGAGAGGGATAACACTACCTAATGCTTATCCTTCCTCACTGTAGCGAGCGATTTTGGATGTGGTTGCGAAGCACTACCGCTCTTTGGTATCTACAGCTCGATTCATTTTTTATCCTATTGAAGCTGATGAAGGAAGGGAAATAGATGTCTCAAATTAACCCTGCTTGCAAACTGAGGTTAAACAGTCAAAACTGTTGGTTTACAGATGCTACAAAGATTCGAGGTCTCTATTGGGTTTATTTTGTTAAAAGTAGTGTTCGGTCGATGGGTGGGAGGTTAAGATGTTAGGACGGGTGTATGAAAGTATGGGATTTTGGGTTTTTGTTTAGTGTGCTCGCTAAGATTTTTCTTTCAATAATCTTATGCCTACGTATTCCCGTTTACCGAAACAGGGAAATCAGAGCGATCGTAGTTCCTCCTATTCTATGGGAGGAAATGGTGTTTTGGTGTCTTGTTCAAAGCCCAAGACGTGAAGCGGAAAAGGTGGTTTATATCCTGTTCAAAGCCCAAGATGTGAAGCTGAAAAGGTGTTGTCTTCAGAGAGAATTTGTCATCTCTAAAGAGGTTTGTTTGTCACAACTTTTTATAAAGGAGAATTACTTTAACCGGGATGTGTGAATCCGGCAATGCCATAATTTCCTTTATAGGGGATTTCCAACCTGAAGGAGAAGACTTTAACTCAGTGTAGAGCAATGCCATCTTTCCTTAGGAATTTCTCATACTAAAAGAGGGACAGTGGCATGGATGTAGATGATCCAGAGGCTTGCCGCTTACAGCGATTAGATGAAGGGGAAGGAGTTATTGATGTTTATGTACTGTGAGCGAGGCACAGCTTTGATGCTAAAAGGTTGATTGGATCAACCAGTGGTTTTCTTATACAAAGCCTAATAGGAGGCTATTGGCCCAACAAGAGGGAATTTTTGTGTGTCTCGTACGAAGCCCGAGAGAGAGGCTAAAAGGGTTGACTCAACAGGAGAATCGTTTATACTCAACAAGAGAGTGTTTTTGTATCTCGTACGAATCCCGAGACGGCGGCTAAAGATAGTGATTGACTCTATGAGGGAGTCTTTTAGTATCTCGTATAAAGCCCGAGATGGAGGCTAAAATTGTTAGCTCCACTGGGGAGAATCATTTGTACAAAGCCCAAGAGGAGGCTATGGCGCTGTTTCAGTTGAGTGACAGGTCCAGTATGCTGATTTAAAGAAAAAATCAGTTCTTATATGAGTAATGTTGGCACTCAGGGATTTTGATTCGAGGATCAGGGATATTTCTTGTTTTTTTAAGGAAGTGGGAAATCTGAAGGGTATTGAGACTGTCCGAGTCTACGGGTTTTCTTCCTATTTTTGAAGGGTGCTTGAGAATGTCTTTGAGACTCAAGGAAATTAGACTGTCCAAGTCTAAAGTTTCATCTTTTGTACTATGCTTTTAGAAACAGTAGTAGACTCTTGGAAAGACTGTTCTATTAAGATGACTGATTTCTGTTCCTATACCTTTAGGAGGTCGTCGGGACAATTTGTACGAAGCCGAAGAGGAGGCTAGAAACTTTTAAGAAGCCGAGGGACAATTTGTACTAAGCCCAAGAGGAGGCTATCATTCCCGGAGGAAGAATCATTATACGAAGCCTAAGAGGAGGCTGTGAATACTTCTAAGAAGCCGACGGGTCCTTGTACTAAGGCCAAGAGGAGGCGGGGATGCTTTTAGGAAGCCTGTGGGTCCTTGAACAATGCCCAAGAGGAGGCTGATGCTTTTAAGAAGCCGATGGGTCCCTAAACCCCGAGAAATTCAAGACAGGCTAGTCACGAGGAATAGATCAAGCCAGGAAAGTTTGAGAATTTGGAAGAAACTCTAGAGATGCCATTCACGGAGAAAAGATCATCTCTGGGGAGTAGAGTTTCTTGACAAGTGCTTTTAAGAAGCCTGTGGGTCCCCAAACCCCGAGAAATTCAAGACAGGTCATTCACGAGGAATAGATCAAGCCAGGAAAGTTCGAGAATTTGGAAGAAACTCAAGAAATGCAATTCACGGAGAAGAGATGATCTCTGGGGAATAGAGTTTCTTTGACAACTTCTACGAGTGACAGTCTATGAAAGGGTTCACTGAGAATGCTGCCTTTCATATCTCCATATTGTTTAACCCCAAGAGGAGGGAAGACTGTGTCTGGTAATCCAACGGGGATCTAGTTTTGACTATTTAAGAGTGATCAACGGGCTTAATGCTAAACGTAGTTGCCGGGGAAACTCTAAATATCTATACTATTATTACACAGTTGATATGAGTTTATGAAAGAAGACTTACAGCGAAACAGCCCCACAATACAGTTATATGTATATGAAAGCGGTAAATGAAAGCATATAAACACTTACTCGGTAGTAGAGCTTCCATGCTGTTTGGTTAGTTGTTTCAACAAAGAAAGATTGAAAACAACAGTATATTTCAAAATCAAAGGAGAAAGTGCTTTGAAAAAGAAAGATTTGGGGCTTACATCTCAAGGAGAGGCCCAGGGTTTTATCAGTGAGCGCACTGTTAAATTTGTACAGTGGGACTTATACAAGTGACTGAGGCCCAAAAATTATTTTTCTATACAAAGGGATGGATCTTACACTCTCTCAAGAGGCCCAAAAACTCTTAAAGAAAAGAAATGGGTCTTACTACTCGAGGGTAGGCCCAAGATTTGTTTTTCAACGGATGATGATCGCGTCGAACTTTTTGAAATACAACGGGACTTATACCATATGTGAGGCCCAAAATAGGTTGTATTTACAAAGGGTTGGGTCTTACACTCTATTAGAGGCCCAAAAGAAAAAGAGTGGGGCTTATAACACGAGGGTAGGCCCAGATGATTTTTCGTTTAAAATGGCGATCGCGCCGAGATTTTCTTTTAACGCAAAGGGGCTTATACAATATCTGAGGCCCAAAATGGTTTTGGTTAAAAGGGGATTGGGTCTTACACTCTATTAGAGGCCCAAAGTGTTTTGAAAATGATTTATGAGGGTTGAATTAATCCAAAAACCCTAATTTATTTTTAAAATGTATTTTAATTGAATAAAATTCAATTAAAATGATCAAAATTGTTTAACATATGGAAAACAAATTGTGATCTTGGATTAATGCTTCAAAAATTAAGTATTGATCTACAAAATAATTAGAAGTCATTAAAAGTTGCAAAATCAAGATGGAAAAAATATTCAAAATGTCAAAAATAATTAAAATATTAATTCTTTGCAAAAATATCAATTATATAAACTAAATAATATTTTTTGGGATTTTTTTGGGAAAATAAAATATTTCAACATTTTTGTGAATTATTAAAAAAAGAATCAACTCAAAATCATTAAAACTCAGAGAGAAATTAATTTTTGAATCAATTAAATAAAATCACAAAATTCAAATATTTGAATATGTGAAAATGGCGCCAAGAACATGGACCAAGAACACGCGTGTTTTCTGCCTTGCCCAGATTTGCATTTTCTATCCAATCTCACTGAATACTTGATCATATCATGCAATCCACATACCAATCAACTCGTTTAAACCTCACGATCATGTCTATGGCAATTAATTTCATTTAAATTAAGCATAAAACAAGAAATCACGAAAAATCCTCAAGAACCCTAAATTCTGCATAAAGGATGGGATTTTTGATACACGATTCAAACAAAGCAATTACTTGAGGGGAAACATTCCATGCATGATTATGAACATTTGGCAAAATTATTGTGCGAGGAAATATGCATAGATTGAGAGATGACCAAGTTTAGGCTTACCTCTAGGTCGTGACAGCTGTCGCACCCTAATTTTTGACCCTAAGATCCCCGCCTTGCTCTTTGCATAACATCTTAGGCCAATCATTCGTGCATAACTAACTGTTTTACCTAGTTGTTGTCTGTTTGTTTCTTTTTAAGGACAGGTGCTGCTGCAGAAGGCTCAAAGATCTCAAAGGCTGTCCGTGTGTATGTTTGTGAAGGTTCTCTGGTCTCTGCAAGGTTGTGTTGGACTCTTATGTGATTGTGCCCTCTTCCTGCTGGTCCCTAAGCCACTACAAAACCTTTCTTCCTTCACATTTCTTAGAAGCCTCCCCCTACAGAAGGTCCGTAAAGACTGGCCACCGGTTGGATGGTAGTTATATTACAAGATGGCATCTTCCCCCTCCTTCAGCTCCTCAAGGTTAAGAGATGTGTTTGCTTTTGCTCTTAATTATCGTTCCTCAAGGCATAATTCATGTGAAAGATCATCATCGTCTAAAAGTTTGGTTGGAGTTTCATTAAGTCAAGATATTTCTGGTTGATTAAGCTATAGAGAGCAACGTGGTTGAATTGAAGATCAAGGCTAACAGGCTCAGGGATTCAAGAATGTTTGTTTCAAGTGGCATCGGGTTTTAAGTAAAAAATGGAAGAGTGCTTGTGTGTATTTTCTTGGGGGTCAGTACAAAAATGGCAAAACTCTTGGTTGAGTTCAGGAGGGTAATTCAAGAGGTTACAAGTAATTCATATTTATAGTTGCAAAGCTGTGAAAGGATAATTATTCAATTGAAGTTCATGGAGGAGAGCATGTATTTTCTATTAATATTACCAAAGAGGTTGATTAGGTTTGAGTAATTTCTGTGATCTCATTTTGACACCCCAAAGACCTTCCAACGTGCATATGCAGTAAATGATATGGCCTTTAATGTAGCAATACACAAAGCATGCTTCTTAGCCTTTTATTGCCATGGATGCTCAACAATTCGGTAATATACACTGGTCTGTCACGTCGATAAAGCTATACACTAGCATGATAAGTAGCCTAATTGTCCACCTCGTCAAAAGCCTTATCAAGGTTGATAAAGGGTAATAAGTACTACAACTATCAAGTAGTACATGTCAAGGAGGTAGCTGCTGGCTTTATGAAGAGGCAACTTCATGGTTAGATTCCAGCTGTGCATGTTAAATATAATGGAGAAAAAGTATTGCATAACAGCCATCAAATTGAGAGCATGAAATTAATAAACATCATTTTGACGGGAAGACAAACATTACGTAGCAACAAATACAGTTCAGATGAATAGCTCCATTATCTAGGATAGCCATATACAAGATTAAACACTGATACAATGGCTGCAGTCGACGATACATTATCAGACGACGACGATGTTCTCGCCCTGTGTGTATCCTTATACGAAGGTGCAGTTGCAATAGGCCTTCTCTCAAATTCTTTATATTGGAGCACCTTGAGTGATAACTGCCGGTACATTGGGTCACAAATTCTTTGAAAACCTCGCAAATGATCCTGGAAATTTAATCAAAATTAAGTACAAGTTTGTAATTTGTGAAAGAAGAGAAGGAAGGCCAAGAAGTTAAAGAGTCATCATCATCATCAAAATTCAACACATAACCAGAGACAATGCCAAGACTTTCGAACTAATTTAAAGCACAGTTTTCGTCAATTAGATCCACCATTTCAATTAACACTTGAGTGGAATTGATGTATAGTCCAATTAACCATTCATAAGATAGTTCGAACAACTTCACGTAACCTACTCAATCGACCTAAGTACTACACAGTGGAATTGATCTAAGCCCTACAATTCAACTTACCTCATCTCTTACCAATCAATTTCAAAGTCAAACTCCGGCATCATTCGTTCAACAGATAACTTCCTAACTACTCCACCAAACATGTATGAAGAGAGAAAACGGTGTTAAGCACATAGCAACATTAAGATGGAGATAGGAATATAAGAGCCTACTCATTGGATTGATACGAGGAGAAATACTTGTCACAATTCGGAAAAATGGGACTGGCAAGTGCAACTTCTAGGATTCTCCGAAGCTGAGGCGACCCTGTTCTAACCTGGGGAAAGGGACAATAGACAATATCAATGGACCATTTTCAGCACTGATACACAAAGTAGGACTAGTATTACCTCAAGCAAGTGCAGCAACTTTTTCTTCAATACTTCTGATGAGAATACGTTGAATTCCAAGCCCAAATTGTTGCTGAATATTTGACAACACCATCAGATCCACAAATCGCATCAATCATCATGATGGAAAGGGAAAATTGGAACGAGAATAACAAGGGTTATTACGATAATCAATTGTTGTGTGATAGTGATCGAGAACCAGTTACGACATTTCTTCGAAACAAGTTCAAGGATCTTGTGCTTAAGCATATAAGCATACTAAAACCTCAGAGCTTCCTCTTCAGATCCATATCATGAACCTGCAGAACACAAATTGCCCAAACATTACACCATATTAGTTACAAACCAATCATCACCAACATCCTCCCATAAAAAACCTCACCTATGTTCATATGAGTTTCTAACACACAACATCTCCATTTTTTTAAATAACATAGTCATCACAGAAAGGAAATTGTGGAAGAAAGTTTGAAGTCCAAAATAGTATCTTTCGAAACCGGCGACCGTAATTTGATTCCAAAGAGTGAGAAGGCGTTGTTGAAGTCACTCGATTTTTCAAAGGTTACGGGAAGAATTTCTCAAAGCCAAGAGGTTAAGGTTTGTGCGACCCTTAGTAAATCTGCCACGTGATCCAAAACTGTGGAAATAGAAGTAGATAATCAGTGCATAATCCCCAAAACATTTCCAAATCGGGAACAACATGTATCCTTGGCAGTTAATACGAAATCACATAATGGCCAGAAATCATGAGAGTCATAAAATCATCAATTAACCATTTCCAAAGCAAGAATCAAAAAGCGCTCATAAACTCCCAAATACGATTAAACATCTAAAACGGCAAGGATTCATGGCTTTCAATACATATTGATCATGATGTTGACAATAACTGAAAGTTAACACCCAATCAAACAAGAATCAAACGGTTACGGCAAGTTTTCAAATTAATCCACAACCAAATCAAACACTTCCAAAACACAGTCAAGCATTTAAAACCAAACATGGAAAGAAATTCAAGGGTGTCTGAACATGTTCGGATCGAATCGGAACATCATTATCATAAAAATCGTGCAGATTATGTTTTTCCAAAACAAGTGCCAAAACAGCATTGATTTCTTTCCAATTCCAGAATTCAAATTTGTGATAGGTACGCTTATAAAAAGGCATCAGTACAACAGCCACAAAACCACAAATCATCAGTAAACAAAAATTTCACACAAAAGTTCACATAAGAGAGCAAAGATTCACAAAACAACAAGTACACACGTATTGAGAACAATTCACAACCGAGGGAAGAGAGCACATACCGAAGGCACCATCCCTCAATCAAACACCAGAAGAAAAATCTTCATCAATATCCATACACATACAGCACACCACATCCAGAATTTACAGAAGCATCCGCAAATCGACAGAGAGCATCAAGGATACGCAAACCTAAAGCACACGCAGCAAGTAGAGATTACAACAACACAAAATCATTCGCATTCATCAGATTGAAAACAGAGAAGTCAGAAGAAGTGAGTGCGCACCGTGGGAGACTCGAAGCAGCCGGCGCAAGACCTCGCCATCGCTGCGTTTCTCTTCCATTTGGGCTCCATTTCCCCGTTTTTCTCCTTTTACCTATATTTGTAATATGTAATCTGACAACAGTATAGTGGATTGGGGCTGGGATCATCGGGGCAAGGGTTTTGCTTGTTTTGATTTAGGTTTTAGATTTAGGGCTTTCCATTTCTTTGCTCGTAGATAGCGTTGAGTGCAGCGAGAGAGATTGGAAAAAACGAGAATTTGGGACGGCGGAGCTAGGGTTAGTTGGGGAGTTTGGGGACGAAGGTCTCTGAGAGAAAGAGAGAACTTTTGGGGAAGTGAGGAAGAGCAAGTGAGGGCGTTTGTTTTCTGATTTTCATTGTCATCTAATCGCGTAATCACACGCACACACCCTACACGACACCTACCGTGCACCCTCTTTCTTGTGCGTTGGATCTCAGTGCATTATGCATCAAGCGGCCATGATCTGAGGGTCCACGATGGGCCCTCTCCCCCTTGTGCGCGTAGGATACCCCGTTTAATTAAAATCTTTTTTTTTTATTTTTAACCTTTCACATTCATCTTTTTATAATAATTAAATTAAATATAACTTTTTTCAAAATATAACTTCTTTTTATTCTAAAATACCTTTTTAATAAAACATAATTAAAAAAGTTAATTAATTAAAAACTTTCGTTAAAACATTTTCTTAATTAGTAAAACCTTTTTTACTAAGATAATATTAAAACTTTTTAATAAGAAAACTTTATTAATTGTTAATATAACTTTAAACTATTTTTTTTATAATTAAAACTTTTACTAATAAAAAACCTTTAACTTTTAAAAAAAAAAAAATTAATAACAATCTTTAATAATAACTCTAAAAAAAAACATAATAAACTTTGAAAATAATTAAACGCTAATAAGAAAACCTTTTTTAACTTTATTAATTTGACTTTAAAACAAATCAATAATTAAAACTTAAAAAAAAATAATAATTAGAACTTTTTATTAATAGGAAAACCGTTGATTCCTTTTTTTACTTAATAATCCTTAACTTAATCCTCAAAATAAAATCTTAATCATAATCGCTCTTTTAGGATTCCTCCTCGTGCTTGAGAGACGCTTGCATGTTTACTTATCTTATCTATGTCTGATGTCTTGTCTTCGTATGCCTATCTCTATTTGTTTACATGTTATTGCTCTCAAATCCTTTCAAAAACATAAAAATTTCTCGATCCAACGTCGAGCCCATTTTCTACCCATATAAGTCGATCGCCTTAGGGCATCGCATTCGACCTATCGATCACTAGTCTAGCATCACTTTGCTAGTACCCTCGCCTAAATAACATTAATTAATTGCATAAAATATCCAAGGGAAAATCCCATGCATGATAACCATGTTATTGTGCATGGTGCACATCATTTGCATCATAATCGACAAACTTAAGATAAGACAATTAGACAACTTAGGATAGACTTCCTAGGTTAGTCCCCCTACAATTTTGATTTTTCAAATCAAACTTTAGCCCACCTAATTCTCCACACAAGAGAATTAGATGTTAATCATCTCAAAGAAGGGACATACAATCCCATGCCCCACAAAGTTCAAACATTTTCAAAACTGTGGTGGTTTTCTTAAGATGATGACTCATCTTTCTCTCCTAAACCTTTAAACATTTAGTACCCTTAATAATAAGGAACTACAAGTGCTCTGATTCCCTCCCTGATAGGATATGTAGGCACAAGATGCGATATCTTGTCGAGCACACTTAGGAAATAAAATAATAAATCACCTACCCTTAAACCTTAGCAAAACAAATAACAGATAATATAAAATGAATCAAGAGGTTCCTGTAGAGTACTACAGATATCTAGGATGCTAACACCTTCCCTAGGTATAACCAACCCCCGAATTTAGAATCTTAAGTGCATTTGCATTGCATGGTGGGTATTCGGTCTTTCTCCTTTCCCTTGGATAAAATCAAAGACGGTGGTGACATTAAAAATACGATCCTAGTTAACAAATAACTATGGTATCCAATTTTCACCGCGACAACAGTAAGAGCAAATTGATTTCTGAGTTGGAGGTTTTAGAGATGAGTTGTGATGATCTGAACAGCTTCCCTACACCCTATGGAGTGTGTTTGAATGCTTGGACTTGATGGAAATTGGCTGGATCACTTCATGGAATCTCAACTGGACTTTGGTTAAAACCTTAAGCAATTGACTGGTGATTCTGAGAAATCAGTGTTCCAGATGTTGTTTAAGTGTTTGATCAGCTCACATATGATGTATATGAGGTGTGTGTGTGTGTGTGATTGGTTTGAGTGGAATTGCTCTCTAATGAAAAACCCGATAGTGACTTGCTAAGAAAGGCATTTTTGAGAGTGAGAAGTGGATTTTGAGAAAGGCAAGTGTTGTAGGCCTTCGGTGTACTTAAACTGATCACAATTGAGCTCTATTTATAGTAGAGCAAGTTTGTTTTGTAAGGAATAGTGAATGGCAACTGCTGAGTAGGTTTGGCCAATGTTGGCAAATGAAAATCCAAGTCTCCTCTTGCCATTGACTAGAGGTTAGGGCACAGGCTGCTGGTCCCCTTGGTCTTGGATAAGTCTTGACTGAATTCAGTTGAGAATGGCTCAGTCCATGCCACCTTGATGCTTCCATTGAATGCTCCAATCCAAAATTGGAGTCTTGTCCCTATTTTGGGCAATTATAGGTTTAACATGCTATTTCTTGTTCCAAGGACTTTGGAGGCTTGGCTCAGTGATTTTCCCTTTAGATTCAATCCTCAGATGTGTCCAAAGTGATGAAATGGCTTAGAATTGGCTGATTTTGGCAAATCGACCAAAAGTGCAAAAATCTGCCCTGCCTTGGAAGATTTCAGCAAGGCAACTTGCCAATGTCATATCTCATAGCTCAAATTGAATTTGGTGATGTTCTTGGCCATTTTGGAAAGCCCTTACATGATACAACAACTGTTTGATCATATTTGGTTTTGATAATTTTTGGATCCAAGTGAAAAATGTCCCCTACATTTGGAAAAAAGTAAGGCAAAATCTGACTTAGTGAAATTTTCACTAAGTGTTGGAACAAAGTGACTTTTCTTGATTTTGATCACTCCATAACTCAAAATCCATGAGGAATTTGGACATAGGTCAGTATGAAGCTTTTGTAGAGGGCAATGAGATCTACAAATCAAGCCTTGGATGGAAAAAAATGGCTTTGTGGTTTAGGAGTTATGATCCTCCAAAGTTGGTACCTTTGTCACTTTTTTCCATATGGCTTTCTAAGTTTTTATGGTTACCCCTTTTACAAGTTATCCCATTTTATTTGATTTTTCTTGATGAATGATGATTCAAATCATACATAAACATCATTTTAGGGTTAAAAATCCATTTTTTTGAAAAATATCAAAAAGTCAAAGTTGACTTTTGTGCACAGTTGACTTTTTATCCGATGAATTCCAAACTGTGCAATTCTTCAGGAAATCATGTCCTTGACCAAAATCAAACTTGATGGACATTTTCCATGGGTGGTATAGAGGATATTGAATCATGTCTTAGGGCTTGGGAGCATGTCCTGGTCAAAAGTCAAAGTTACAGTTGACTTTTCCCACGAAACCCTAACTGTGGTTCAGATGAAATTGAAACTTGTTGCTCAAGCTTCTTGGATCAATCCATTGTTCCAAATGGATCAATATGGCATATTGGAGATCCTCAAATCCTCTCTTGAGGTCTTGGTTCATAATTGGTCCCAAAAGTCAACTTAGGGGTGAATTAGGTCAAGAAACCCTAATTCCTGATTTTTGATGAATGCATCCCCTGAGGCAAAATTGACTGGAGGATTGAGTTTATGAGGTTCCATGGAGCATATTAGGTTATGTTTTGGATCTTTGGCTCATGCCCAGAGGAAAATTTCCATCTGGAGTCCCTGGTCGATCAAAACCCTAATTTTGTGACACTGGCAATCTTTAGGCTTGACCCACCTAGAAGGGAGCATCTTTGTGCTTAATACTTGAAGTGGGAGTCCTTTTTGATCCTTTGGGTATGTTTGAGGGTGTAGACAAGTTGAAGATCATGTAATTCCTTGATTGATCCTTTGTCTAAAAGCTCTGAGAGGGCTTGAAACCCTAATTTTGATAGTAGTGAATACTCACCCATCTTTGGGGAGATTGATGAGGCAAAAAGGTACATCCATATTGTGATGATGATTTGCACAATGCTGGGAAATCTTAGTGGTCAAAATTTGGGGTATGACAGATGCCCCTATTTAATCTTCTTGGACACGAAGGTGTGAATGACGAAGGTATTCGGGCATTCGGGGTGCAAGAGGATTAAATATCAGAATACCCAAAATTTTGATGGTGGTTATGAATGGCAGATCGCATTCATGCTTAGAAAAGGTAAACTTCCCCTCGATCCTGGTCTTCAGCCAAGGAACTGGTCTCAGTTTTCTTTTGAGATGAACTTCCCCTCGATCCTGGTTTCCTACCAAGGAACTGGTCTTAGTTTCTGATTAAAACTTCCCCTCGATCCTGGTTTCCTACCAAGGAACTGGTCTTAGTTTCTGAAATAAACTTCCCCTCGATCCCGGTTTCCTACCAAGGAACTGGTCTTAGTTTCTGATTTAAACTTCCCCTCGATCCTGGTTTCCTACCAAGGAACTGGTCTTAGTTTCTGATTAAAACTTCCCCTCGATCCTGGTTTCCTACCAAGGAACTAGTCTTAGTTTCTTTTGTCAATAAACTTTCTTGACAAGGGACGCTATTTGTAGCGGCTTTCCTCAAACTTCTCGCCGAATCTTCCTGGGGAGATGCCATTTGACGGAAAAAGTTGACGTCAGGCTTGCTAGGGAATCCAGTCGTCTGAGTCGTTGAGGTGTACAAACTTTTCTGATGGAGACGCCATTTGTCGATTTTACTGGGGAAAAGCGAGTTTCCTTAGAGACTTCTTCCGTTTGGGGTCTTACATCATACTTTTCTCGGGATCTTCCCGGAGAAATGCCATATGATGGTATCCAATTTTGAGGTGCCGATGACCTTTTCATCAGTGGTTTTTCTGAGAAAAACTGCCGTACCGCCGAATCTCTTGATTAAGAGGCTTTCTCTGGGGATTTTCCTTAATCCAAGAAAGCAAGGATATCACCTTCAATGGCGAAGAGTGACATTTGTCAAGGGTTCTCTGGTCTTTCAGAGGTTCAAGTTATCAAAGTGGTCAAGGGCCAATTCTAATCCAGAAATAAACTAGAGGAGAAAGATTGTTCCGACGCAACATTTCCTGAAGAGGTCAAGGCTGACAACTCGATTGAGAGGACTTTTATCACTAGGGGACACGACCGACTAGAGTGATAGCGATGCAATATGAATGCGAATGCAAATAAAATGCATGAGGTATGTATGTTTATGCTGACAAAACAGACGCGACATACAGACTAGTAGATGAATAAGACTGGATACTCGGCCATAGTGGGGCATGTAGAAATATCACTGGTTCAAGATAGCAATTATGCCTTGCTTAGGAGAGATAGTCCATGCGGAGAACTATGCTGGTCGGGCTTAGGAGATAAGAACTCTGCCGAAGAGGTCAGATGGAATAGTCGCATCCGACACTGTTGATCCTTCATTCAGGCGCACTGGCGTAAAGGGAGTACTTTGATTCTGCACTTTGAAGTTCGCTTACTTCTGGAGAAGCGGTTGATGCTCTTTTGATGTTCAACAGTCAAAAAAAATTGCCATCTTTATTTTAAAGCAGAAAATGTTTTACAAGTAAATTCATTTTTTGTTTTATTTCAAGAATCGTTAATCATATCAAAATGTCGTTCTGTAAAGCTAAAACAAATAAGAATTACAAACAAAAGCACAAGGGCTCAAATTTTATTGATAAGACGGAGATCAGCCAAACGCGTGATTCCAAAGAGTATTTACAAAGTTAGAAAATGGTAATTTACAGGGGAAAAGGGCTATGTTGAAACATAACGACCAATATCCTTCTACCAACTTTGAATTCGGGACATCCTGACCTTCTGTCGAAGATGACCTTGACTGGAGTTATCCTCCGATGGACGGTGTAACTGCTGGTGCTGAGGGACTTGCCTCCGTTGAACATAGTTACTTGCCATTATCCCTAACTTTTGCCTGGATTATACTGTGATGTTTCCAATCCACCGGGATGATTTTTTTATATTTTGTCTCTAACTTTTGCCTGGACCGCCCTTTCGGGTTTTCGATCCACCGAGACATTTTTTTTAGGCGAAGTATTTCTTGACTACAACAACATTCGTGGGGTAGGCAAATTCTTCTCCGTCCATGGTTTCAGGTCTCAAGGCGCCGCCTGAGAAAGTTTTCATGACCACATAAGGGCCATCATAATTCGGAGTCCTTTTACCCCGAGAATCAGTGAGAAATGATTGTATCTTTTTGAGCACAAGGTCTCCTTTCCTGAAGACGAGAGGTCGGAACTTTTTGTCAAACGCCTTCTTCATTCTTTGTTGATACAACTGACTATGGCATAATGTCGTGATTCGCTTCTCTTCGATCAGATTCAGTTCATCGTGTAGACTTTGACACCATTCAGCTTCTGTAAGCTTTGCTTCCATCAATACCCGGATTGATGGGATCTCTACTTCGATGGGGAGCACTGCTTCCATGCCATACACTAGAGAGAAAGGGGTAGCCCATGTTGAAGTGCGGACAGATGTGCGATAACCTTGAAGAGCAAAGGTTAGCATTTCGTGCTAATCTTTGTAGGTTACAACCATCTTTTGAACAATCTTCTTGATGTTCTTGTTAGCCGCTTCTACCACTCCGTTCATCTTGGGTCGATAGGGAGATGAGTTATGGTGTTCAATCTTGAACTCTGCGCACAAATCTTTCATCATCTTATTGTTCAAGTTAGATCCATTATCAGTAATGATCTGGCTCGAAACACCATAACGACAGATGATACTGTTTTTGATAAATCGGACCACCACTTGTCGGGTTACATTAGCGTACGACGCTGCTTCGATCCACTTGGTAAAGTAGTCAATGGCTACCAGAATGAACCGATGTCTGTTTGAAGCTTTGGGCTCAATCAAGCCAATCATGTCGATTCCCCGTATGGAAAAAGGTCATGGGGAAGAAAGAACCTTGAGATGCGTTGGCGGTACATGAATTTTGTCGGAGTATATCTGACACTTATGACACCTCCTCATGTACTTGTAGCAGTCGGATTCCATTGTCAACCAATAGTACCATGCTCTTAGAATTTTTCTCGCCATTGTGTGTCCATTGTCATGAGTGCCAAAGGATCCTTCATGAATTTCTTTCATCAACATGTCTGCTTTTGGTCTGTCGATGCATCAGAGCAAGACCATGTCAAAATTTCTCTTATAGAGGGTATCACCGCTCAGGAAGAAGCTGCTTGCTAGTCTTCTGAGGGTTTTTTTCTGTCCTTCCTTAGTGCCCCAGGTGGGTACTCTTGTTTTTGAAGGAAGCATTAGATATCTTGATACCAAGGTTGGTCGTCTATGACTGCTTCAATCGTGAAGATGTAAGCGGGTCATTCAAGGCGCATGATGTCGATCTTAGGTAAGTCGTTCCATTGACCTACACTATTCATGGAAGAGAGAGTGGCTAATGCATCAGCCATGTGATTCTCATCACGAGGGATATGATGAAACTCGACTCTGTTGAAGAAGGGTAACAACCTTCTTGCATAGTCTTTGTATGGAATCAGTCCTGATTGGTATGTGTTCCAATCTCCTTTTATCTGATTGATAACCAGGGCTGAGTCACCGTATACGTCCAAGTTTTTTATCCTTAAATCAATTGCTTCTTCGAGACCCATAATACAAGCTTCGTATTTGGCCTTGTTGTTTGTACATTTTAACGTAGGTCGAGAGGTGAAAGGAATGTGGGTACCCTGAGGGGTAATAATTATTTCCCCAATTCCATTTCTATAATGATTAACTGCTCCGTCAAAGATAAGTCCCCACTGGGAACCTGGTTCTGGCCCTTCACTGGGTAGTGGTTCATCGCAATCTTTCATTTTCAAATACATGACATCTTCGTCTGGGAAGTCAAACCCGATTGATTCTTGATTGTCAATCGGTTGATGATCCAAATAATCGGCTAAAATACTCCCCTTAACGGCTTTCTGAGCGTGGTAATCTATGTCATATTCTGATAGCAACATCTGCCAATGGGAAATCCTTCCCGTGAGATTAGGTTTTCCAAAGAAGTAATTGATTGGATCCATTTCGGAGATCAACCAAGTAGTGTGATGAATCATGTACTGGCGAAGACGTTTAGCTGCCCAAGACAAAGCGCAACAAGTTTTTTCGAGCATAGTGTACCGAGTTTCACAGTCGGTGAACTTCTTGCTTAGATAGTAAATGGCAGACTCTTTCCTTTTGGTTTCATCTTGTTGGCCAAGTACACACCCCATTGAGTCTTCCAAAACTGTAAGGTAGATGATCAGTGGTTTTCCTTCCACTGGAGGTGATAGAATCGGAGGATTCAACAGGTATTTCTTAATACTATCGAAGGTGGTTTGGCAATCTTCTGTCCAAATGCAGTCCTGGTTCTTTTTGAGTAATTTGAAAATCGGCGCACATGTCGCGGTCATGAGGAATATGAATCTGGAGATGTAGTTCAAACGTCCCAGGAATCCTCTGACTTATTTTTCAGTTTTTGGAGAAGGTATTTCTTGAATGGCCTTGACCTTGTCAGGATCAACCTCAATTCCTTTCTGGCTGACGATGAACCCTAAGAGTTTCCCTGAACGGACACCGAAGGTGCATTTGTTGGGATTCAAGCGGAGTTTGTATTTTCTCAAACGCTCAAAAAGTTTTGACAGGTGGGTTACATGCTCCTCTTCTGTCTTGGATTTTGCAATCATATCATCGACATATACCTCGATTTCCTTGTGTATCATGTCATGAAACAGAGTAGTCATGGCCCTTTGATAGGTTGCCCCGGCGTTCTTCAAACCGAACAGAATTACCTTGTAACAAAATGTACCCCATGGGGTGATGAATGAAGTTTTCTCCATGTCTTTCGGCACCATTTTAATCTGGTTATAGCCCGATAATCCATCCATAAAGGAGAAAACTTTGAACTTTGTTGTACTATCTACCAGCATGTCAATGTGTGGTAAAGGAAAGTCGTCCTTTGGACTAGCCTTATTTAGATCTCTGTAGTCGACACACATTATGACCTTTTCGTCCTTTTTCGGAACGGGTACGATGTTGGCTAACCATTGAGGATATTCAGACGTAGCGAGGAATCCCGCGTCAATCTGTTTCTGTACCTCCTCTTTGATTTTGATGGCCATGTCCTGATGAGTGCGTCTCAACCTTTGCTTTACTAGCGGACATTCCGATCTTAATGGTAAGTGATGTTCCACGATGCTGGTACCCAACCCTGGCATATCCTGATAGGACCAAGCGAATACATTGGGGAATTCTTTGAGAAGCTTTATCAAACTCTCTTTGGCAGTTGGACTGAGCAGTGCCCCAATCCTGATTTCTTTTCTCTCCTTTTCCGAACCCAAGTTTACCATTTCCAACGGCTCTTTGTGAGGTTCAATGGACCTTTCCTCTTGTCTGAGTAGTCAGAAGATCTCTTCTGGAATTTCGTTGTCAACTTCTTCTTCAGCCCCAAATATCGGGAACTCAAAGTTGGGAGAAGGCATCGGATCGTATGTTTCAACGGGGTTTAAAACAAGCAATCTGCATGACGTGATGATTCGTGTTTAGAAGAGATAGAGAAAATGCAAGTGTGTGCAGTATATTTTTCTTTTACTGCTTGTTTTTATTATTGAATTGTTTTTTAGGATTACCATTTTCTGAGAAAAGCAAAAAGAGAAAACAACAATTAATGCGGAAATTACAGAACGACGTTATTTTATTAATGAACAACTCAATTCTTGAAACTACAGCCCTATAAAACAAAACTCTGTCGCTTTGGACGAAGTGAAGAGGGAAAATTTACAGAAAGCGAGCCCTATTAAAACATCCGTTTCACCTGGGCAAGGTGAAAGGTTAAAGATGACAATTACTTTGACTGATGAACGATCTTCGGAATATCAACAGCAACCCATTGGCGGCGAACTCCTCGGTGAATCATAAAGTCTGGCACCTTCCTTGATTTGTCTTCATAAATGACGCTGATTTCTGGTGGAGCAGGATCATTGGAATCTGTCTCCCAGGCAGAGTTGTCGTAGGAGAATTCCTCTGTTGCATTTTTCATAGCATTTGTGCTCTCAGCTATATCTCCCCATCCAGTTGGCTGGATGTCTTCGAGCCTGATACGAGAGCTTTTGGGAGCAGTGTACTTGACCATATAGTCGTATTTTTCACTCGGTTGTTCCAAGGTGTCCCACACTTCTTTCGAACTGGAGGAGTCATCCCTCTCGATGATGTTGACCTCGAAAAAAACATAGTTGATGAATTCAAGTCCTGCAAATGTTACAAATTCATCGTCATGTTGGGTATTTTCAGGATAACCTGGGTGTTGATCCCATGACATGGTGGGGACACAGGTATTCTGTTCAATGATGCTCAGCTGAGTTTCATTACTTGGCTGACTTTCTGGCCCCAAGTCTCCTGGGTAAGGCTGCCACATTGGCAGGCCATCCATCGGGCCAAAGTAGTTATGGTCAAAGTTGTCTTTCATCAGAGTGTCCCCCTCTAATGAATTTGGCGGAGCACGACATCCTTCCGGATCACAATCTCCATATATCATTCTGACATTTGACCTGGTTATAAATCTCGAACTCTGTGCGGGATAGCAAAATGGCATAGGCACCTCTTCCTGAGACATATAACCATCCTCGTTAAGATAGGACTTCAACTCCTCATCTGTATCGGAGGAGTTTCCCTCGTTGATGGTATGTACTTCTTGAGACACTGGGTGAAGGAAACCTCCACTATGGAAGAAGTTCCAAATGGGATGAAGACTTTCATCGCTGGCAGCTGTCTGAGTACAGGTTGCAGAAAAACCAAGACCCTTCTTTGCTTTATTGTCAGTAGGCATGACAAGTTGTCCCCATCCTGTTGTATTGGTACTTTCGACCGCTTTAATAGCATCTTTGCATGAGGAAATCGAAGTTCCTCCTCTGAATTGATCGTCCTTGTGTAGCGAAAGCGCTTGGAACTAGGTTCCGATTATCCCTTCTGGTTCAACACAAGTGGATGACGATAAATTGCTGACGAGCAAGGCCTGTTCTCCACAGACTGTGATGAGTTGGCCATTCTGGACGAACTTTAGCTTTTGGTGGAGGGTCGAAGTGACCGCTCTAGCCTGATGTATCCAAGGTCTTCCTAATAAACAACTGTAAGTTGCCCGGATGTCCATGACCTGGAAGGTGACTTGGAAAGTGTGAGGACCGATAGTTATGGGAAGATCGACTTCGCTGATAACCATTTTTCTGGATCCGTCGAACGCTTTGACGATGACCTCACTGGTTCTCATCGGGGGTCCTTTGAATGATAATTGCATCAAAGTGGACTTCGACATAACATTCAGGGCTGACCCTGTGTCTACCAGTACGCTAGCTAAAGCATCGTCCTGGTAGTTAACTGTAATATTGAGCGCCATGTTATGACGGCGACCCTCTTCAGGTAATTCCTCATCACTAAATCCCAAGTTATTGCAAGAATTGATGTTAGAGACAATACTATCGAACTGTCTGATTTTTACATCCTATTCCACAAAGGCTTGCTCCAAGACTTTCTGTAGAGCCTCCTTGTGCGCTTCTGAACTGAGTAACAGTGATAATACTGAGATTTTTGAAGGAGTCTGTAATAGCTGATCAACAATGTTGTATTCACTCCTTTGGATGAGCTTCAGCATCTCATCATTGTTTTTCGAAAGGTCGGGATTACTGGATTGACCGACTGGTGGATCGGGAGTTTCTTTCTGAAGTTCCTTTTCTTTGTTGGACTCTCCAACTCCTCTGTTGAAGATTCTACCACTCCGTGTTACACGACTAATGTCTGCAATATTCACGATGGAGGGTAATGGAATTTCCTTTCCATTCTCAATTATTGTTGCACCGTATTTGTAAGGGATAGCCTTAGTTGATTCATACGGTAGTGGTCCCGGTAGATAGATGACTATGGGAACCTTCTGGTTTTTCTGACCATCGTACGCAATTTCGATCTGTTCCTGGTTGGGAATTCTTGATTCGTCAAGCAGAGGGATAATGGCAAAAAAATTCCTGGTCCTCTGATGATCAGAGATAACGACAACGTCCTCAATTCAATTGGCATGGTAGTTCGGCGACCAATTGATGGGTCCGAAACCTGGATATGGGCGAATCTCTCCATGATCCACCTGCCCCTAGAGAGCTGCTCGCACAAGGTAGTACCCTTGGTTACTTTCCGAACAGACTCCACAACGTTCATAATTGTGTGGTGGCACCTGGCCATGCCCACTTTGAATACAATGTAACCTCACTAGGTTAGTTTCCACGAGTCGGATATCCTGACTTTGACGCCGAGTGGGGTTTCTGTTATTGATACTAATTTACTGAGTATCCTCATCCATGTAGATTGGCATCCACCAATGATTTAACAAGTGCTGAAGTGTATCCTGGACAAGGGAACATCCCTGATCGTTTTCGCAACCCGCTTTACAGCTGTGATAATTATGCGATATCAAGAATCCAAGTCAGACCTGCTCAGCATGTAGCTCTACCAAGTTGGTATTCATCAAGCGAATATCGAAGATTTGAACCATATTGATCTGATATGGATTCCTATCATGGTAGTCTTGGATCCATCCAAGATCCATCAGACGCTGGAGGGCCTCCTGTATGAAAGAGCATCCCTGCTTGTTTACCGAGCAAGTCAGACAAGAACTGTAATCGTGCAGCGGCAGATTATGATACTGGCTTTGCCTTAAATGCATTTCCACCAGGTTGACATTCATCGCACGGATGTCGTGGTTCTGAATGAAGTTGGAATTCGTATAGACCATGTTAACTCCACGAATTCGGTGCTCTTGGATCAATCCGAGATCCATCTGTTCCTGTAGAGCTGCTTGCACCACAGAACATCCTTGATTGTTTTTAGAGCAGACATCACACTAGTGATAATTATGAGGTGGCATATGGCCGTACCCACTCTGTCTACAATGCTTCTTGACCAGATTGGTCCTCAACAAGAGTACATCGTGAATTTGATAGACATTGTTAAATTCTTTCTCAATCAAGTTGACTGCAGCTTTCTCATGTTGAGGCAGCGGGTTTGTGAGAACATTGGGATTCGTATCTTTGAAAGATAAGAGCCCGCTTCTAACAAGCTTTTGCACGTCGGATTTGAAATTGAGACAATTCTCTATGTTATGCACTGGTCCTCCTTGATGATAAGGGCATGTCTGATCCACCTTAAACTAAAAAGGCGGATTTTCCGGTACTGTAAGTGGAGACTTAGTCTGGATGTACCCCTTAACCAGTAGTAACGGAAATAGTTTTGCGTATAACATGGGTATAGGATCAAACCCTGGTGGCCACGTTTTACGGTTGTTATTGTATGGAGGACGAGCCTGCTGAAGAGGCTGTTGTGTCCTTTGCTGATTAGGTTGCCTCTGCGCAACCTGAGGTTGATACGTAGGAATAGGTGCAGGGCTGATAGCAGGAGTTACAACTGCTACCAGTTGATAACGTCGTCTTTGCTTTCCGAGAGAGATATTCCCAATATCTTGCTCTTTTTTTTAGGGAGAGCACTACCGTATCGTTTTGTACTACTCGATGATCCAGCGTCTTTTACCAAACGTCCTTCTCGGACGACTTCCTCAAACGAACTCCCATGCCCACCATCTCGGTGAAATCACTGGGTGCACTGGCAACTATTCTATCGTAGTAAAATGAGCTTAAGGTCTTTAAGAAGATCTTTGTCATCTCTTTTTCCTCAAGAGGTGGACAAATCTGAGCGGCAATTTCACGCCATCTCTGAGCGTACTCCTTAAAGGTTTCCTTGTCCTTTTGTGACATTGATCAGAGTTGATCTCTGTCCGGTGCCATGTCCAAATTGTATTTGTATTGTTGGACGAAGGCAGTACCAAGATCTCTGAATGTGCTAATCGTAGCACGGTTTAAACCCATGTACCATTTGAGTGCGGCACCGGTTAAACTATCCTGAAAGTAGTGAATTAGTAAGTCCTGATTCTCCGTCTGAGCTGACATTCACCGAGCGTACATCACCAGATGGCTCTGAGGGCAAGAATTACCCTTGTATTTTTCAAAGTCGGGCACTTGAAACTTGTGCGGAACTTTCACATTGGGGACCAGACAAAGGTCTGCGGCGTCCTTTCCAAATAGATCCTGACCGCGGATGGCTTGCAGTTCCTTCTACATTTCCAGGAACTGTTCCTGGAATTCATCCATTCTATCGAACATAGTTTCCTTCTTATCAGAAGGTATCGGTGGAATTTTTCCTTTCGGGACAGTGTGCACCACAGGGGGTGGTACCATGACTACGGTAGTGAATCTTGGCGTTTCTCAAAGTTTGTAACCTTCAGGAGTCTTCAGTATGCCCCTGGCATCTTTGCTTTCCCGAAGTTTGTAACCTTCAGGCCCAGCGGCTTCTGTTATGATTCCTTAATCTTCAGTGATCGGCGGAACATATCCTTCCGGGATATAGTTAACAGGCATTCCCCAAGGACGATCTTTCGGCTTTTGATACCTAGGATCATACTTCTCCACTATGGGCATCGAGGTGATCTCTGAGATCACAGTCCTTTGTAGCTGAGTTTCTGCCATGGCTTGCATGTCGTTACGAATCTTTCTCATATCCTCTCACAGAGCGTCAATCTCTTCTTTCAACTCTCTATTCTCTTCCTCGAGAGCATCCATCTTTTTCTGACGATTGGCTCGAGTATTATACGAATGAGATAGTTTGACTCTAGAACCGAGACACAAATGTGAGATTCGTAGGTAAGAAGAATATGCGATGTGAGAATGATGAATGCGATGATTATATTAATTGTTTTTTGGTTTAATCAAAATAAACTTCGACAATTAGATTGTAAATATCAAACAGTGGGGAAACCCCTTTTTTTGAATTCAAAGGATTACAAAAATGGAAATACAGTAGATTACAAGGTGCAGAAACAGAAACCTAAGCTAATGGGTCCCGAGTCCTCTCCGAAGAGAAATTGGGTGCTGATTCTGGTACTTTCCTTTTCTTTGACCGGGGCTCTTGGGCCGTTGTCGGGTTGTCATTCCTTTGTCAAGTGAAAGGAGCGAGCAAATTCCTTTGGTCATCTTGATTCTCTACAGCATGTTGCTCCAAAATTTCAATCAGAGCGTCCTTATCTTTCAGTAGTTGCTGTATTTTGATGCACTCTACGTTGAGGGTGCGGTACTTGTTCTTCCAAGACCTCCTCTCTCGTTGAACTTTGTTGAGAGTAACCTGAAGCTTTTCAGTCTCAGTCATGAAGTACATGACAGACTCCCTCGGTGGAAGAACTCCATGATGAGGATAAGGCATCTTTAGCTTGAGAGCTCTAGTTTGTACCCAGTGGAGATAAGGCTCCACCGAGACACAATCGGGTTTTCCTAGAGACTCCCGTCCTTTCTTATGAACATGTTTCTAAGCGTGCACTATTTTCGCCTTTAGTGCTCTATCACTTTCTCCTTCCTTTAAGAAAAGACCTTCCAGATGAACACCCCGTGGGACGTGTCTCATCGAGTGTCCAAATTGACGACGAACGAGAACTGGATGGTAATTGATTCCTCCCTTAGTTCCTATAAGGGGTACGTTGGGGAAGTTTCCACAACGGTCAATGATCCTGATCCCATCATAAATCCTATTACACCAATCTATGTCAGAGTTGGTGAGGGACATGATTTTCTGCGACCAACGTAATACACTCTTGTGATCCCAAAAAGCAGCAGACTTAGGCAAATGGGAGATAAACCATTTATAAATCAGAGGTACACAACATGTGATCACCCCTCCACTGTACAAATTCCCTGAGTGTACAGAATGATACGCGTCAGCGAGCAAAGTCGGCACAGGGTTTCCAATGAGAAAAACCTTAATGGAGTTGATATCGACGAAGTTATTAATGTTGGGCAACAAAAATAACCCGTAGGTAAGTAAAACAAAGATGCTTTCAAAAGCAGTCACGTTCTCGATACTAGCAAAGTACAGGGCTTTCTTTGTCAAGAATTGGGCTGGCAAACCTTGTATGCCACCCTTAGTGGTCATGTGAGTCCTGACCTCAGACTCGTCCAAATGAATTGCTCTTGCAATGGTCTGATTCTTTGGAATTTCTTCCAATCCAGAAAATGGAGCTCGATCGGTAATGTGTAGATAAATCAGATGAGAATATTCCTCCAGCGTTGGTGCTAGCTGGTAATCCGGGAATGTGAAACAATGATAAACCGGATCGTAGAACTGAACGAGCGCATCCATGATTCCCTCAATCACATGGACTCTTAGCAGAGATAGCAAACCTCCGTACTTGGCTCTGAAAGCCTCTTGGTTTGTGATCATCCTCGCCAAACCTCTTAAATCCTCTAGTTTTGGAATCCTGAAGGTGTACTTATGAGTTCTCCTTCTACCGAAATCCATTAGCGTAATCCTTTTCTCTGATATTTGCAATCGCAGTCTTAGTTTATTTTGAAAAAATAGAGAGACTAGAAGAGAAATTTTTTTGAATGTTTTAATGTTTTTTAAATGAATGCATGAATGCAGCACACAAAAACATAGAAAAAACATGGGGTCAAAGGGTTGTTGTCATGAAGTCAAGGCTCTACCCATCCCCAAAGGTTTATACTAGGGTGATTTTTGTACCTGTACTCAAAATCATCAGCTCCTCCCAGGATAACAAACAACAAGAGGATCGCCAGCGAGTTGTATGAAATCTTAGAGTAAATGCTATTCACCGAGAATAGATCATCAGCCTCAAATGAGGGTAGTATCGCGTGACAACTATTTTCGATAGTTTCCGCACTACAAAAGGGTTGGCTCCTCAGCTTCTCAGACGTCACAATCGGCCCATTGCCTATGAGAGGGAATGGGTTGCATTGGGAAGCCTCCACTGAGGTTGATGGTCGACCTCGTCGCCATCACTTATCTTAAGTGTATACTCAATCTTTCCACATGCGGCATCACACGCATTCCCATTAGCAGAAAAATAAACACAGATATCAATTAGGAAAAGAAATATATATATTTGTCCTAATGTCCTAGATCTTTAAAAGCTAAGAATCTTAAGTTCCTGATAGAAAATGGTTCCCCGGTGGAGACGCCATTCTGTGGTTCCTTCCCCACTTAAAGGGTTTTTTGACCTAAGATCCTAGTGAAGTCAACAAAGAGTCCTATCCCGGAAAGGAAGAAAGACCGGCCCCGCGGGGGGCCACTTTTAAAGTTTCCACCTAATAGATGGGAAGAGAACAAAATCTCGCTACAAAGGTGAGACAGATCCTAATGACAATGTCCCCAGTGAAGTCGCCATTTTTCTGTAGCGAGCGATTTTGGATGTGGTTGCGAAGCACTACCGCTCTTTGGTATCTACAGCTCGATTCATTTTTTATCCAATTGAAGCTGATGAAGGAAGGGAAATATATGTCTCAAATTAACCCTCCTTGCAAACTGAGGTTAAACAGTCAAAACTGTTGGTTTACAGATGCTACAAAGATTCGGGGTCTCTATTGGGTTTATTTTGTTAAAAGTAGTGTTCGGTCGATAGGTGGGAGGTTAAGATGTTAGGACGGATGTATGAAAGTATGGGATTTTGGGTTTTTGTTTAGTGTGCTCGCTAAGATTTTTCTTTCAATCTTATGCCTACGTATTCCCGTTTAATGAAACAGGGAAATCAGAGCGATCGTAGTTCCTCCTATTCTATGGGAGGAAATGGTGTTTTGGTGTCTTGTTCAAAGCCCAAGACGTGAAGCGGAAAAGGTGGTTTATATCCTGTTCAAAGCCCAAGATGTGAAGCTAAAAAGGTGTGTCTTCAGAGAGAATTTGTCATCTCTAAAGAGGTTTGTTTGTCACAACTGTTTATAAAGGAGAATTACTTTAATCGGGATGTGTGAATCCGACAATGCCATAATTTCCTTTATAGGGGATTTCCAACCTGAAGGAGAAGACTTTAACTCAGTGTAGAGCAATGCCATCTTTCCTTAGGAATTTCTCATACTAAAAGAGGGACAGTGGCATGGATGTAGATGATCCAGAGGCTTGTCGCTTACAGCGATTAGATGAAGGGGAAGGAGTTATTGATGTTTGTGTACTGTGAGCGAGGCACAACTTTGATGCTAAAAGGTTGAATGGATCAACCAGTGGTTTTCTTATACAAAGCCTAAGAGGAGGCTATTGGCCCAACAAGAGGGAATTTTTGTGTGTCTCGTACGAAGCCCGAGAGAGAGGCTAAAAGGGTTTACTCAACAGGATAATCTTTTATACTCAACAAGTGAGTGTTTTTGTATCTCGTACGAAGCCCGAGACGGGGGCTAAAGATTATGATTGACTCGATGAGGGAGTCTTTTAGTATCTCGTATGAAGCCCGAGATGGAGGCTAAAATTTTTAGCTCCGCTGGGGGAGAATCATTTGTACAAAGTCCAAGAGGAGGCTATGGCGCTGTTTCAGTTGAGTGACAGGTCCAGTATGCTGATTTAAAGAGAAAATCAGTTCTTATATGAGTAATGTTGGCACTCAGGGATTTTGATTCAAGGATCAGGGATATTTCCTATTTTTTTAAGGAAGTGGGAAATCCGAAGGGTATTGAGACTGTCCGAGTCTACGGGTTTTCTTCCTATTTTTGAAGGGTGCTTGAGAATGTCTTTGAGACTTAAGGAAATTAGACTGTCCAAGTCTAAAGTTTCATCTTTTGTACTATGCTTTTAGAAACAGTAGTAGACTCTTGGAAAGACTGTTCTATTAAGATGACTGATTTCTGTTCCTATACCTTTAGGAGGTCGTCGGGACAATTTGTACGAAGCCCAAGAGGAGGCTGGAAACTTTTAAGAAGCCGAGGGACAATTTGTACTAAGCCCAAGAGGAGGCTATCATTCCCGGAGGAAGAATCATTATACGAAGCCTAAGAGGAGGCTGTGAATACTTCTAAGAAGCCGACGGGTCCTTGTACTAAGCCCAAGAAGAGGCGGGGATGCTTTTAGGAAGCCTGTGGGTCCTTGAACAATGTCCAAGAGGAGGCTGATGCTTTTAAGAAGCCGATGGGTCCCCAAACCCCGATAAATTCAAGGCAGGCTATTCACGAGGAATAGATCAAGCCAGGAATGTTCGAAAATTTGGAAGAAACTCAAGAGATGCCATTCACGGAGAAAAGATTATCTCTGGGGAGTAGAGTTTCTTGACAAGTGCTTTTAAGAAGCCTGTGGGTCCCCAAACCCCGAGAAATTCAAGACAGGCCATTCACGAGGAATAGATCAAGCCAGGAAAGTTCGAGAATTTGGAAGAAACTCAAGAGATGCAATTCACGGAGAAGAGATCATCTCTGGGGAATAGAGTTTCTTTGACAACTTCTACGAGTGACAGTCTATGAAAGGGTTTACCGAGAATGCTGCCTTTCGTATCTCCAAATTGTTTAACCCCAAGAGGAGGGAAGACTGTGTCTGGTAATCCTATGGGGATCTAGTTTTGACTATTTAAGAGTGATCAACGGGCTTAATGCTAAACGTAGTTGCCGGGGAAACTCTAAATATATATACTATTATTACACAGTTGATATGAGTTTATGAAAGAAGACTTACAGCGAAACAGCCCCACAATACAGTTATATGTATATGAAAGCGATAAATGAAAGCATATAATCACTTACTCGGTTGTAGAGCTTCCATGCTGTTTGGTTAGTTGTTTCGACAAAGAAAGATTGAAAACAACAGTATATTTCAAAATCAAAGGAGAAAGTGCTTTGAAAAAGAAAGATTTGGGGCTTACAGCTCAAGGAGAGGCCCAGGATTTTATCAGTGAGCGCACTGTTAAATATGTATAGAGGGACTTATACAAGTGACTGAGGCTCAAAAATTATTTTTCTGTACAAAGGGATGGGTCTTACACTCTCTCAAGAGGCCCAAAAAGTCTTAAAGAAAAGAAATGGGTCTTACTACTCGAGGGTAGGCCCAAGATTTGTTTTTCAACGGATGATGATCGCGTCGAACTTTTTGAATACAACGGGACTTATACCATAAGTGAGGCCCAAAATAGGTTGTATTTACAAAGGGTTGGGTCTTACACTCTATTAGAGGCCCAAAAGAAAAAGAGTGGGGCTTATAACACGAGGGTAGGTCCAGATGATTTTTCGTTTAAAATGGCGTCTCTTTTGTGGTTCAATGAGATGTTATGTGATACAAATTCATAGTTCTTAGTGTTAATATATTAAATAAAAGTTTGGAGTGACAAAGATTACTAGTTTTAAGAAGATTGGGAATTCATAAAATATATGTAGGCATGGAAATAAAATCCACACCTGCCCAGACCAGATCGCTCATCCCTGAATTTAACATAGAAATTCCAGCAGTCAAGGAAAAGAACCGATTAAGAATGTAAATGACAGCTTTTCGTGGAATCAAAGGGGCATCAACATCTTTATGGTACGTGAATTTTATCAGACAATTATTTCAAATAAGGAGCAGTTTTTGTTAGTAGATCAACAAGCACAGGCTTTCAAGACGTTATGGAAAAGGAAGATCCCTCCTAAATTCAAACTATTTTCTTGGAGACTCTTTCGGAATCGATTGTCCACGATGGATAATTTGAGTCGTAGAGGAATGTCCTTAGTTGACAGCAAATGTTCCTTCTGCAGGAGAGAAGACGAAGACGTGGTTCACTTGTTTTTCTCTTGCCCGTTTTCGATTGCGGTTTGGAATAATATTAGAGTTTGGCTCGGTTCTGATACACATTTTGCAGGTTGTATGTGGCAGTTCTTCTCTTCTTGGATTGACGCGGGTAGGAATAGTGTGTAGGCGGATAGGATGGGTAACGGTTGGATTGCGACCTGCTGGGTGTTATGGACGGTTAGAAATCGTTTCATCTTTAGTTAAGATTCTTTTAGTTTCATTAACTTATGTTGGGATATTAAATTTCTGTTGTGGAAATGGTCTTTTTTTAGAGATATTGCTCCCTCCAACTCTAACTTCTTAGCGTTCTCTTCAAATCCCCTTGGAGTATAGGATCATTGTTAGAATGGAGTTGGAGAGTACTGTCTCGGTGTTTTGTCTTTTTATGTATTTGGGCGAATACCCCTTGTATTCTAATTAATTCCAATTGCTTTTCGAAAAAAAAACTAAGGGTGGGGAAGGGTGCGAGAAAAACTCGACTTTTAACTACGGGGCAAGAGATGCTAGTATCCACCTTGCATCCACCCCCGCCTCAGTCTCAGCCTATTAAATTTATTTTGTTATGTTTATTTTTAATAATTTTAAAAAATATTTACTTTTTTTAATCTTAATATAGTAAATTTATTAAAAATATTTTTCATTTTGTTTTGAAAATATAGATTAAATAAAAATAATCATTTATTATAATAATTATTAAAATGATGAAATATTTAATTTAATTATTAATTTTGTTGTTACGCATAAAAAAATACATTTTAAAAAATTTATATAATTTTTGTGGATGAGTGCATGGTGGGGCTGAAAAATATATTTTCCATTGGGAGTGGGGGTATTGTCATACCCCAAATTTTGACCACTTAGATTCCCATCATTGTGCAAATCACATCACAATATGCGTGAACTTTCATATTCATTAGTCTCCCCAAAGATGGGTGAGCATCCACTAAAATCAAACTTAGGGTTTCAAGCCCCCTCAGAGCTCTTAGACAAAGGATCAATCAAGAAATGACATGATCTTCAACTTGTCTAAACCTCTCAAACATCCACAATGGATCAAGAGGACTCCCACATCAAGGATCAAGCACAAGGTTGCAACATTCCAAGGGGATCAAGCCTCAAGATCGCCAGTGTCACCAAATTAGGGTTTTGGTCGACCAGGGCCTCCAGATGGAATTTTTTCTCTGGGCATGAGCCAATGCTTCAAACCATAACCCAAAATACTCTAAGGGACCTCATAAACCCAATCATCAAGTCAATTTAGACTCAGGGGATTCATTCATCAAAAATCAGGAATTAGGGTTTCTTGACCTAATTCACCCCTAAGTTGACTTTTGAGACAAAACATGAGCCAAGACCTCAAGACATGATTTGAGGGTCCCTAATACACTACATTGATCCATTTGCAACAATGGATTGATCCAAGAAGCTTGATTCACAAGTTTCAAGTTCATTAGAGCCACAGTTAGGGTTTCGCGTAAAAAGTCAACTGTACCTTTGACTTTTGACCTGGAAATTTTCTAAGTTATGGAACAAAGTGGCTAGGGTACCAACTTCCAAGGATCATAACTTGTGATCCAAGCAACCATTTTGGCTGATCCAAAGATGGATTTGTAGCTCTCATGGCATACTTTAAAAGTGTAAACTACACCTCACTCCAATTCTTCATGGATTTTTAGTTATGGAGTGACCAAAATGACAAAAACATGAAAATGCCACTTTTTCCAACACTTAGTGAAATTTTCACTAAGTCAGAATCTGTTTCACATTTTTCAAAATGTAAGGGCATTTTTCACTTAGATCCAAAAAGTGTCAAGACAAACTATGATCACCCACATGTTGTATCATATGAGAGCTTTCCAAAATGGCCAAGACCTCCATCAAATCCCATTTGAGCTAAGAGTTATGACAATGGCAATATGCCTTGCTGCAACTGTCATGGCAAGGCAGATTTGTGCATTTTGCTCGATTTGATCAAATTCTGCAAATGACAAACAAGTTTATCCATCTGAACACCTCAGGGGGAGGCCAAGGAGGAACAAACACTGATCCATAAGCCTCCTGTTATGGTGAAAATCGGATAACAAATTATTAATTTGCATCATTTTCTTTTACAACCGACTTTGATTTATCAAAGGAAAGGTTCAAGATCGTTAGAAAAACCTAAAGGGGGGAGATCTAAGGTTCGGGGGTTAGTTACGTCTAGGAAAGGTATTAGCACCCTAAACGTCCGTAGTACTCTACGGGAACCTCTTGTTAATGTTTATGTTAAGTTATGTTTGCTTGCTAAGGTAAATTTGTACTAAGACTAAGGACCTAAGTATGTACACTAAGTTTGCTCGCCAAGACGTCGCATCTTGTGCCTACGTATCTGACTAAAGAATCAGAGCAACCGTAGTTCACCTGTTGGGGTAAAAGGGGGAAGAGATTAATGGCTATCTCTTGAAAAGATTGTGAAAGTTTAAAAGTTGGTGAATGAGAGGATATTAATGGCTATCTCTTATGTAGGTTAAAGGAGGGTTTAAAGGTTATAAGAGATTAATGGCTATCTCTTAGGAAGGCTAGTTTTAAAAGGGTAATGAATGGTTACCTATGACTATGGGTCAAAGAAGGGTAGTGAGCTTTCTATGATCTTGAAATCAATAGAAAAACTTTTCCTTTGGAAGGAAGGGGGGAAATAACATCTTATAAATAAGAGTTATAGAAGAGTTGTAATATACATGAGTTCAATAAAACAGTAAGCAAATATTCATGAAATGTAATAAAAAAGGAACATAGCAAACAGTGAGTGAGTGATCAGAAGTGAATATAAGTATGGACATAGCAAGTGGTAAGCAAGTGATCATGAAGTGTAGCATAAATATGAACATATCAAATGATGAGCATTTAACCATAAGTGTAAACACATCAGACAGTGAGTGCAAGTGTTCATAGAGTGGACATATAAGGTAGAGAAGCATTCACAATTGGAACCAAGGTATTTGAAAACATGTTGTTCATTTAACAGATAGCAAAACAACACAAACTTGCATGGCAAGAGTTATGATAAAGTCAGAGACAGAACTTCACAAACCAAATACATTCATAAAAGAATCAATTCACAAACAGTAGTCACACGAGCATGGCAATCATAGCATGGAAGCAAACAGAAACAAAAGAATTAACTCATGTCATGAAAAGCAACAGGAGTAAAAGAAATAACTCATAGCATAAAGAGCAACAGGAGCAAAAGAAATAACTCATAGCATGAAGAGCAACAGGAGCAAAAGAAAACGACATTCTCATGGCAGGAGTTTCATGAATCACAGCATATTTAAAAATATTAACAAATTTTTGAAACAGTGAGCACATGATTACATCAGGCATAGCAGAAAAAGATATTCTCACAGTTTGCAAAACCAAAGCATTGGACTCGTATAACTTATCAACCAGAAACCAAAAAGTACAGACAATAATTTTCATGATACAGCCAGTAAGCAATGTCCAACCAAACTTCACAAATTATAGCATGCTCCCAAAATAACTCATTTAACAATAGTATCAGATTGATATGTCAAGCATAGCAGAAAGACATTCTCACAGTTTGAAAAATAAAACAATGGAATCATGCAATAACAAACAGAAGCAAAAAAAGTACAGACAAGAATTTACGGTAAAGTTCATGCAGCAATGTTCAGATATCATCATAAATTAAAGCATGCTTAAAGAAAAACTTCTAACACAGTTGAGAACACAGTTGCTTCTAAAAGAAATAAGAAGTCTGAAGAATTTTTATTGTTTTTTGCTTTGAAATTAATTAAAAAAACATGGAAAGGAAATGGACATAAATAGTAAAAAACGACAAAATAAAAAAAGAAGATGGAAGCCACATGAATTGTGGCTTGCACCACCTTTTCCCTTGAAGAGGGGTGGCTTGCGCCATGTTGGGCAAGGGTGGCTGGTGCCATGGTTGGAGAGGGTGGCTTGCGCCACCTGCACCTCTTTTCCCTTTTTAATTATTGTTTGGTGTGTGTGAGTGGTGTTATATTAAATTATAAAACTATGTGGCGGGAGCCACCAAAACAAATGTGGCGAACGCCACCCGGTTCTCCTTCATTTTATTTTCATTTCATTTTACGAACACGAACAAAACAGACGAACCGAACATGATTAAATCAACACAAAAAAAAAATAAAAACCAGCATGATGATTATTCACAATAATACAATAATCAAACAGAAAGCATATGATAGCATGATATTCAAAACATGAAGCAAAACAACCATAAAAGTTAGACAGTGATGGAAAAAAGGATAACAACATGGTATATGATCATCAACATAATGCATAAGAAAAGAAAAAAAGGTTAGGTGATACCTAGTGGAGCAAGTCCACTGTTTCCTCGCCTTGTGATGAACTTCTCGAGCTTGCACCAGAAAGTCGAACCCACTCTTCCTCTCGCTTGCTCGTGCACCAGAAACTCTTAAAACTTTGTGAGAAGTGTCGTTGTAATATTGATGTTGTCCCTTTGAGAGCTGTAGACGACCCCTTTATATAGGTTGCTTGATGGGCCGGGTTACATTTCAAAACTTGGTGGGGCAAAGTAACGGGTAGGGTTTGTAACGTATTTCTTCCCGTTGGTCCACTCAAGTACGCTTCTCATGCTGCACAAATCTTCAGAAGTGCAGTGCAAATTTCACCAACTTGTGCATTATTTCAAACGCTCCTTATCGGATGTCATACATGCTGGTGTTGAAAGAGGTAATGATGGGGATAGCACCAAAGCATCGTTTCAGGCAAGAGCAGGTGGCAACGGAGTGAATAGTGAAAATGGCAATGTCTCAGAAATGCCTTTGCTGAAGCAAGTAAGATGAAACTCAAAATAGGCAATGCTCTTTGGAGAATTCAAAAATATGATTCGCGCCAAGGATTAAATGGAAATGGATTTCAAATGAATAGCTTTCAAAAGTATTGAATTCCTTCTTTTCCAATCTGGCATATTTCCATTGGCTGATGCTTGGGTTAAAAAGTCAACATATTCATTCTTGCTTCCTATTGGCCATTTGGCAATGAAAATGATTCTGATAATTTGTAACAACTTTTCTCCTTTCCTTTTGGTCACGATGGGTTATGAACATAGGCTTAGGAAATAAAAATGGTCTTGCACAAGCAAAGGTGATTAGGAAAAATAAATAATAATGGATTTGGCAATGATTAGGATTAAATGAGGTTTAGGAGAATTAAATTGCACGATTGGACAAAAGTTGATAAAATGAAAAGGTTGATGAAATAGGTTTAGAAAATGAGTAGAAATGAGGGTAGATAAAATGAGTAGAAATTTGGTCATGGTGGGTTTAGGGTTATGGAGACATCTCTTGCTTGATTTAATGCTCCATCCAAAAGACCTTGATCAATTACTCCTTGAATTCCCTCGAGGCAAACCTGATAAAAAACAACAAAAGCAAGAACCCGATAAAACGGGTTAGCTATGCGGCATGATTGACCTAATATGATATGCAAAAAATCAATAGATCTAAGGGAAAAATTTGGGGTACAACAGTTGCCCCTATTTAAATATCTTCACCGAATGGCACGAGGAACGATGTTCCTTGGGACGTCCGAGTGAAAGGTATTTAAATATAACAAACCGAAAATTTTGCCCTTAGATACAAAGACGTGCAATGCTGCTAATATGATGATATGATGCCATGCAAGATGCAGACAAAACCGGACACCAAAGAAGGGCAGCCAAACACAGGATAACTGGGGAAATGAAAGAAACACTCTTTACTGGGCATGGAACCAGAAAGAAAACATGATCTCCACTGGGGATCAGTTTGAAATAAAGGATAGGCATCGCTAAAAGATTTTCTGGGGATTTCTTATACTGAAGAGCTCAAACGGGATCTTCAAGAAAAAACCAGAAAAGACAGAGAAAGACACATCGGAAAAACATCAGATGGCAGAAGAAACCAGTCATCCGATAATGGCTCTGAATGAAAGGTACAAGTCACAATATCCAATAATGGCTTTAGATAAAGGTGAGCAAACAAGACTATATGGCTTTGAATAAAAGGACACCAATCATTCAATAATGGCTTTGAATGGAAGGTACAAATAGCTGAGAATGGCATCAGATGAATGTGAACAGAGACTACATTCAAGAATGGCATTGAATGCAAAGGAAACAATCACCCAAAAATGGCTTTGAATGAAAGATAAGAATACCAATATCTAATAATAGCTTTAGATGAATGTGAACACAAACTTGATCTGAAAACATCAGAAAGAGAGACGCATCCGTATAGGCATCAGACGGAAAAGAAACCAGACATCCAATAACGGCTTTGAATGAAAGGTATAAATCACAATATCTAATAACGACTTTAGATAAAGTGAATAAAGACTCGATCTGAAAATTATCAGAAAGAGACAACCAAGAATGGTACTGGAATGGAAGAATGTAAAAATCCAGGAATAGCACTGGAATGGAATGGACAGGTAATGTTTTGGTAGGCGCCAAGTAAGTTGGACTTTGACCACAAGGTAAGACGTGGACAACGACACGACCTCGAGAGAAATGCAAATGAGGATGAAACACTCACGATATGCATATGTATATGAATTATGCAGATGATATATGATCAAATGCAAATGCGGATGCTGACGACACCACCCGACTCTCTGGGAAGACAAGACTAGAAGACTGATTCCTCTACACAGAGATCACTGCCACACTGGTAAACTGTATCAATTGATGGTCCTTGTAGAAATGATGAAGAGCTGTTTGGGGGTTCTTCAAGTAAATTGCCCCAGATTAGCTGACTGTTGTTGATGAACTGATCATTGCTTCAGTTTGTCTGACTCGGTAACTGACTGTTTCACGGTGCTCTTTGGAAAGCTTGCCCCAGTCTGAGTCTTGAAAGATGATTGTTTTTGATGTACACTAGGTTTGCTTGCCCCAGTATGAGTCTTGAAAAATCCTCTGAATAAACCAAATCTGAGGAGTCGACATTAAACCAACAAATCTTGAAATGCTTCTCAACAGGAAATTGAAAGAACTTGCCCCTGATTGGATCACCGACCAAGTTTCTCAAATGTTTGAAAATTCCTTAAGAAGAAAGCTAGTTTGCAAACCAAAGTATTTGTTCAAACATGGTAAATACAAAGTTCATGCAACTTTTGAAATCAAAATCATTTTCAGAAATATGCAAAGCACAATGAGTCATCGGTCAGAACATGGCGGTTCAAGACACTAAAGTGAAAAGTTTAAGCAAAAGGTGTAGTGCCAAAACAAACGATCCGCAAAGATCTTTAGGAGTCAGTTTACGCAACGTCGCTGTAGTATGCCTTCAAAATAACCTTGCTTCAATTAGGTCTTTCGAGGGTTGTAACGTGGTCTGGCTCACGGTTTAAGAAACAAAGGATAAAAGATCAAAGTTTATTTGTGACCCACCCAATCTACGTGATGAACTTCAGTCCTATGCTCAGCTAATTCAAACTATGCACTCAAATCCCATAGGTTAGGAATTTCACTGATGATAGTAATGATGATGGTTCAAAATTCAATGGACTTGAGATGGCAGTCACTGCTTCTCACAACATTTTGTTGTTGGTGAGGACCTCAGTCAATTCGTTTTATCTTTGAGGATTTTGGTAACCTCTTGAATGATTTTTATTATCCCTAACTTTTGCCTGAACTGTGTCATTTGAGCTTACAGCCAGCGGGATGCCCCAATTTTTGCCCAAGTCTCCTTCATAGGTTTTGACTTAGCGGGCTTTTATTTTGATTCTTTTTTCACTCTCTCTTTTTTTTTAGTGACTGCCTTGCTTAATGATTACAGTGAACCATCATTGGCAATAGACCTGAAAGACATCTTCGACACTTGATTACTATGTGCGAAGGAAAATTTGTGAACTTTGTCGAAAGGTGTCTTGAATGAAACTCTTGTATTTGAATGCACAATCAAGTTAACTGAGAACTACCCTGCCCCAGGTTAAGATTGCGGGTTTTTTATTTGTAAAGAAAGAAACTCCTACTTCTAGGCTCAAAGGGGTTAAAGAGGGGTTAACTTCCTAATTTCTCCAGTGTTTGGGGATTGAAACAATGCCTTACATCGTCAACAAAGTTTTGATTTGAAAGCATACCAACAGCAATCATGAGTATGATATTTTCATCATCCTCCCTCCAATCTTTGCATAATCAAAAGGAAAGTGGAAAAGAGATAAAGTATTTTGCAAAAGAAAGCATAAAGATATAATAAATAGCAAACACAAATGATTTGAATCAAAAAGTTGAAATGCTCATTTCATTAATTTGAAGGTACAAACATAGTTGAAAGCAAACAGCTATTACAAAATAAAGAAAATGCAAACAACAAGAAACAAAGGCCTAGTGACTAATCAATACAAAGATGAGCTGTCCTGTCTGAAACACTGGCTTTTAGGAGGATAGCATGTTGAAGTAGATTGAAGCTTCACTTGGCGTGTCCTGGCAGAGGGTTGTTCTGAACATTGGGATTGTCCTTAAAGGAGAAGATTTTGTTCCTCATCAGCTCTTGTACCCTAGCCTTCAATGCAAAACAACTTTCCAAGTTATGGCCTGCGCCGCCTTGATGGTATTCACAATGAAGATCAGCCCTATAGCCAACTGGAAGGGGATTTGGAGGAGGAGGCAAAGGCCTTGTGGTAATCAAACCTTGTGTTAGTTCTTGGATTGGCTGGAATTTTGGTAAAACAAAGTATATTCAATGTTGATGTCAAGTGCTGATGTTGCAACATTGAAGTCTTAACACTGGGCTGTGTTAAGTAAGTTATTGCTGAAGTTGGATGTCTGATGTCACATAGGCGATGTTGTGACATTAGATCTGCAGAATTAATAACATCAGGTTGTGATGTTGTTAGGGTTGCGTGTTAGCTGGAATTGTGGAGAGCAAGCTGTCTCATTGGATGCGAATATCTTGGGATAGATATTTGCTGCTGCATAGGAGATCTACTGTAGATTTGTAGGAGATTTAAAAGGTTGAAGATTTAAAAAGATTTTAGGAGAAAATATGTTTTAATATTCAGTTTTAAATAACAAATCTGGGAGATATTGTAGCAAGTCCAAGACCAATTCAAGGAGCTATATAAAGCGCACAAGACCAAAGGAAAAAGTGACAGAAAACATTCAGAAGATCAGGAGCTGGAGACTTAGTGTCTAGAGTTTGCTTAGAGTGCTTGTATTTACACTATTCTATGGCTTGAATAGGTGTTGCGTTTCTGTCCTCTCTAGAAGCTGTGAAGCAATAGAGAGTGGTTGATTGATTGAAGTTGTGAAGTAAGATCAAGGTTACTCAAAGTGGTTTCTTTGAGGGTTTGTAAGGGATTGAGTAGTGTTCTCATACCTAAGTGGGTTCTTAGGTAGGAAGTCATTAGTAGAGTATAAGTTTAGGAGATTGTCAACGGGTTGTTGAGTCTGTAAATTATATCTACAAGTAGTGAATTCCATCCCTGGCTTGGTAGCCCCCATAGTAGGTTAATTGTAACCAAACTGGGTCAACAATTTTTGGTGTTATTTTACTGTTATTGCTGTCCATTGTGCAGAGTGTGTTGTTGTGACATCACACCTTAACATCACACGTCTGATACCAGAATTTCAATTGGTATCAGAGCAGGCATCCTGTCTGTCTCTGGGTGAGATCTAGGGAAGTTACTTTCTGGTGTAAAGATGGACAAAGAAGTTGGAGGATTCGTCAACAGACCCCCTATTTTGGATGGATCAAATTATGAATATTGGAAGCCAAGGATGACCACCTTTTTAAAATCCTAGGACAGCAGGGCTTGGAAGGCTGTTATTAAAGAATGGAAAGCACCTGTCATGTGTGAGAAAGATGATACTGGCAAAGATAAACAAAGGCACCTCTAAGCCAAAGCCTGAAGAAGAATGGACCAAGGAGGAAGATGAGCTCGCCCTTGGAAATTCCAAAGCTCTAAATGACATCTTCAATGGAGTGGATAAGAATATCTTCAGGTTAATCAATACCTGTGAAATTGCTAAGGAAGCGTGGGATATCTTGCAGGCTACTCATGAAGGAACATCTAGAGTCAAGATGTCAAGACTTCTGATTTTAACATCAAAATTTGAAAGCCTGAAGATGAAGGATGATGAGACTATTCATGACTTCCACATGAATGTTCTGGAGCTGGCTAATGCATCCAGTGCTCTTGGTGAGAAGATGTCAGATGAAAAGCTTGTCAGGAAGATCCTTAGGTCCCTACCTAAGAAGTATAAGATAAAGGTAACTGCCATTGAAGAATCACAAGACATCAGCAAGATGAGAGTTGATGAGCTCATTGGATCTCTTCAAACCTTTGAGCTTGGGTTAAATGAGGAAGAACCAGAAAAGAAGCCAAAGAGTATAGCCCTGGTGACAAATGGTGAAGAAGAGAAAGGGAAGAGTTCTGAATACCAGGAGGATCTATCTCAGGCCATAGTGATGTTGGGAAGACAGTTCACCAAAGTATTCAAGAGAATGAATAATAACTCCAGGCCTAATGTCAAGAACATGACTTCTGACACCAGCAAGAAGGATGAAGAGAAAACTGCCCAAGATAAAGGAGTGCAGTGCTTTGATTGTGAAGGATATGGACATGTCAAGAAAGAATGTCCCACCTTCTTGAAAAAGCAGAAGAAGGGCATGACAGTTTCCTGGTCTAACTCAGATAGTGAAAGTGAAGGTGAGTCAGCAAAGCATGTTAGAGCCCTAACAGGAGCTGTTGTTTCTGATGATGATTCTATTGATGGAGAAGTAACTTATGAGGAGTTAGCATCTACTTATCAAGAGCTGTGTTTAAAAAGTGCTGAGATTTGTCAAGAAAACAAGTGCCACAAGCAACAGATTGCTCAGCTAGAGAATGAAAAGACTGATCTTGAAAATGAAGTTGTGCTAGTTAGAGCTCACCTTGATCAAATGACCAAGTCTGTTAGGATGCTGAGCTGTGGTACAGACACACTTGACAAGATCCTTCAGACTGAAAAGGTTGCAGGTGATAAGACTGGTATAGGATATGTGGCAAGCACCTCAGGAGCAAAGGAGGAGGTGTCCCAACCTATGTCTCAAACAAAGAGACATGATTCTACTCCTAAGAAGACTGTTCAGCCTCAGAATGCTGAGAAAAATGATAGTCCCCAACAGAGGAAGATGCAGCCTCAAGGAGCTAGTCAGTATATGCCCCCACAATACCACAAGAGCATGCAAGCTGCAAGGCTCAAACAGAACATGTCACATCAGGTGTCTCAACATCAGGACAACTGGTATAGTTATGGGTATGATTACACCAATGATGTTCCTCACATCTATGGAAGAAGAAGGTCACACCATCATGGGAGACAATCCAGGAAACAACATTCTCAGTTTGGTTATGGGAGAAGATACCGACTCAATAGAAGGCAGGACAGTTATGGTAGGAGAAGACCACAGTATGGATGGCAGCCTAAGCAATCTTATATTGGGAGAAGATTCAAAGATGAAAGGGTGAGATGTTATTATTGTGGAAGGGTTGGACATATGCAGTACTCGTGCTACAAGCTGCATGGATACCCTCAGCCTCAAAACAGATGGAGAGAGTACAGACCCAAAGTTGTTAAACAATGGGTACCTAAGGAGAAGGTGAAGTGCTTATTGGCTCACTTAGCTGACAAAGAGGCTAAAGAAGGAACATGGTATTTGGACAGTGGGTGTTCCAAACACATGTCTGGATGTAGATCCATGTTTGCTAAACTTAGACCTTGCCCCTCTCATGAGGTTATATTTGGAAATGGAGAAAGAGGTGTTGTTACAGAAATTGGGAATGTGCAAGGAAATGGCAGACCTAAACTTGACAATGTTCTGTTTGTCAATGGTTTAAATGCAAATTTGATCAGCATAAGCCAGTTGTGTGATGAAGGTTACAAGCTAAACTACACCAAGGATGATTTTGTGGTGTCTGATGAGCATGATCAGGTCGTTATGAAGGGTGCCAGAACCAAAGACAACTGCTATCAGTGGACCTCTCTTGAAGGAGATTCAACTAGTGATGATCTAGTTGATGTTATAACATCAGACTATGATATTAGGATGCTGAAAGGTCACTCAGAGTTAACAAGTTCTAATGTGAATGTTTTAAAAGGAAAGTCTTTATGGAGGGAGAAAATTAGTAATTGGTCTTTAAAGAGTATTCAAAATCAGGCGCCTTACCATACTGATACTACATCAAGACTTACCAAAGCATTCTCATCGCAACGTTTCATCTCCCTAAATCTTAACAGAATAGAAAGTTCTTCTCCAAACCTTGTTTGCTGCAAAGGAACGATGTCTTTCCCGTCCAAGAACTCTGAGCAGGTACGAACTAGGGTTTCTTCCGAAGAACACATTTCTATTGCTCTTCCCGAGTCAGGTAACCCTAAACCCTCAACCACGGTGAATGAACCTAAAGCTAGGTCATCATCCTCTCAAGCTGTTGAGGAGAAGTTTGATGTAGACATGCATTTGGAACAGCTTGCCACCAAAATCCTTGAGAAGGGGATACGGGTGAAAGGGATTTCTGTCCCTCTAAGGTAAATGCCTGCTGAACAAGTCAACTCTCAAGGTGAGGACAAAAATCTTCAAAGACAGGCCCTGAGTCAAGAAGCTGAAGGTGAAGATCCTGATGACACTGATGTCAGTCTTGATGTCAGAACATCGTCCCCTAGGAATAAAAGCCATAGGGGTAAAGGAAAGGAACAGGTTGAGGTTATAGAGATTGAGGACTCATCCGATGATGATAGAATTGGAAGGAAGGATAAGAAAAGGACTCCAGTTACAGACTTTCCCAAGTCGTGGAGCAAAGGTTCCAGGTCTGGCAAGAAGAGGAGAATCAAGGAAGAGTCAGATTCTGAGTGTGGTGCTCAAGACATCAACCCTACTACAAATCAAGTGCCTGATAACATCTCATCTCACAGTGCCAGAAGTGCATCCTTATGGAAGTGTGTGAGCCTAAGAAAGATAGCTCTGAAAAGAGAGGTAGTAGCAAAAGACTTAGAATTTACTGAAATTACAGACCTAATTAAGCTTGCTGGTCTCATAAGGACTGGTCAGGGTTGGCTAATTACTATGATAGACTGGTCAGGGAATTCATAGTTAATATACCTGAATCGATAAATGACAGCAAGAGCCGAACTTTCAGAAGAGTTACCATCAGGGGTAAGTGTGTCTGGTTCTCTCCTGAGGTGATCAATGCCTACTTAAGAAGAAATGAGGAAGATTATGGGGAATTAGAAGCCTCCAATAATGTTATATGCAAAGAAATCACTGCTGGTCAGGTAGATGTTTGGCCCGTAGAAGGAAAGCTGTTAGCCAGTTTGTTGAGTATCAAATATGCTATTCTGCACAAAATAGGTATTGTCAACTGGGTTCCTACTAGTCACAAGACCACAATTTCTGTTGAATTGGGGAAGATAATTTATGCCGTTGGGACAAAGCAAAGAATTGACTATGGCTCCTACATCTATGATCATACTATTAAGCATGCTACTACAAATGCTGTGAAGATGCACATTGCTTTTCCCTATCTCATTTGTGGGATTATCTTGTCTCAACATCCTGGAATTCTACAGCATTCAGATGTTGTTTGCAAAAGGAAGCCTGCCTTGTCACTCCATTACACGTTGAAACATGTTCCTAACAGTGTCAAGACATCTACTTCAGCATCACAACAGTCACCAACCAAGACTGGGTTGATTACAGAACTAGAGGAGGCTTGCAAGGAGTTAGATGAAGTCATAAGAGTTAGTACTGAAAGGAAAAAAAAATTTGAAAGACTTGTCATGTCTCTGAGATTGGCAACAAAGGAAGGTGAAGCTGCCAACACAAGGAAGGATGTTGTTGATGGACCTGGTGATGAAGACGATAATGATGATCTCAGCTCAGAAGATTCAAGCTTTTAATGGTTGCCTTCTATTTTAGTAGGGTTAGCTTTGTTTTCTGTCTTTGTTTTAGCACTTAATGTTCTTGGTTATGTAATTTGAATATTGTGCTGGTTTATGCACTGTTTATGTCTTTAGTTTCCTTCTATGATTTGTTTTGCCTGTTTGCTAACTGTGAGGCTAACAATGAGAGCTAGGGTGTACTGACTATAGTTAATAGGGCTTCTATAGAAGCTTGCCTAATTGTGGCTAAAAAGGGGGAGAAAATAGCCAAGAGAGTCTAGAGTGTCATGGATTGCCAAATGCTGCCAGTGTGATGCAGATATTAAGGGGGAGTTATTGATAGTTGCTATGCTGGAGGAGGAGCAACATTGTTGAAAGTTGTTGTTGCATTAAGGGGGTGTTTTGACTGAGCTAGTGAAGATTTCATAGCATTTGAAGAGTGCAGCCAAGCAGACATCAAGGGGGAGAGAAGTGCTGCACATTGTGAGCTACTGAACAGCTGTGATGCTGGTTCATATTTTTGAGGGGGAGCACCAATTGGCTGTTGTCAATAATGAAGATGGTGCTGCAGCAGATCAAGTGATGAAGACTATGAAAATTGTCAAACTGCTGCTGATAGAAGTTTCAAGACTTGTGTTTGAAGTTTTTTTCCGCTGCTGAAATCTCTGAAGGTGCAGAGTGCAGAAGTTGATTGTAGAGTGCAGAGATTATTTTAGCCAAAATTAGCCAAAGGGGGAGATTGTTAGTTCTTGGATTGGCTGGAATTTTGGTAAAACAAAGTATATTCAATGTTGATGTCAAGTGCTGATGTTGCAACATTGAAGTCTTAACACTGGGCTGTGTTAAGTAAGTTATTGCTGAAGTTGGATGTCTGATGTCACATAGGCGATGTTGTGACATTAGATCTGCAGGATTAATAACATCAGGTTGTGATGTTGTTAGGGTTGCGTGTTAGCTGGAATTGTGGAGAGCAAGCTGTCTCATTGGATGCGAATATCTTGGGATAGATATTTGCTGTTGCATAGGAGATCTGCTGCAGATTTGTAGGAGATTTAAAAGGTTGAAGATTTAAAAAGATTTTAGGAGAAAATCTGTTTTAATATTCAGTTTTAAATAACAAATCTGGGAGATATTGTAGCAAGTCCAAGACCAATTCAAGGAGCTATATAAAGCGCACAAGACCAAAGGAAAAAGTGACAGAAAACATTCAGAAAATAAGGAGCTGGAGGCTTAGTGTCTAGAGTTTGCTTAGAGTGCTTGTATTTACACTATTCTAGGGCTTGAATAGGTGTTGCGTTTCTGTCCTCTCTAGAAGCTGTGAAGCAATAGAGAGTGGTTGATTGATCGAAGTTGTGAAGTAAGATCAAGGTTACTCAAAGTGGTTTCTTTGAGTGTTTGTAAGGGATTGAGTAGTGTTCTCATACCTAAGTGGGTTCTTAGGTAGGAAGTCATTAGTAGAGTATAAGTTTAGGAGATTGTCAACGGGTTGTTGAGTCTTGTAAATTATATCTACAAGTAGTGAATTCCATCCCTGGATTGGTAGCCCCCAGAGTAGGTTGGTTGTAACCGAACTGGGTCAACAATTCTTGGTGTTATTTTACTGTTATTCCAGTCCATTGTGCAGAGTGTGTTGTTGTGACATCACACCTTAACATCACACGTCTGATACCAGAATTTCACCTTGTTCAACCAAACCAGGATAAAGTTCAGTGTAAGTCATGGGAATAGGATCAAATTGACCCCTATTACGATACTGGCTCTGTCCTGCAGCCGAACGTTGGGGAGCTTGAGCTGGTCGTGGAGCAGCAACCACGGGAGTAACAGCGGCAACAGTAGGATGAACAACATACTGAGGTTGAGGACGAGGCCTTTTCACTTCAACCATTATAGCATTAGTCTGATCTTCCTTCTTCTTCTGAAAGTTCCCGTAGGATTTCTTCGCAGCATTAGAAGATTCAACAGCCTTGGATACTTTTCCTTTCTTAAGACCTTCCTCTAATCTTTGGCCGATAGTAACCAAGTCAGTGAAATTGGAGGAAACACTTCCAACCATTTTCTCCCAATAGAATGGGGACAAGGTATCCATGAACATTTCGGTTAATTCTTACTCAGCCAAAGGAGGTTCAACCTGGGAAGCCAACTCTCTCCAACGCTGAGCATACTCCTTGAAGGACTCTTTATCGTTCTGAGACATGTTTTGCAGTTGACGGCGATCAGGAGCCATGTCGAGGTTATACTTGTACTGCTTCATGAAGGCATTTGTGAGGTCTTGAAAGCAATGGATAGAGTTTTGCTCGAGACCCATGTACCATTTGAGTGATGCCCCACTCAAGCTATCCTAAAAACAATGGATAAGCAGCTTCTGATTTTTGGCCTGAGCAGTCATCCTGCGAAGATACATGACCAAATGAGCTCTTGGGCAAGAGTGACCCTTGTACTTCACAAAATCTGGAGTTGTGAACTTAGGAGGTATAACAAGGTCAGACACTAAGCACATGTTGTCTAAGTCCACATTAAAGAAATCAGTACCCTCAACAGCTTTGAGTCTCTTCTCTATGCTCTGAAACTGCTCTCGGACAACTTCAGGTTCAACAAAGTCTTCATGGTCTTCACCTTGAGCACTGGCAGCATTGTACTCATAGTGGGGGTCTTCAAAAGGAGCTCGAGTTGTCTGAACTATAGGTTGAGGCTCGGTAACAACAGGAGCTTGAAACACTGGCCTAGCAGCTTGACCAATCATAGCATTAGATGCAAGAGGCGGAGAATAGTTGTGTGGCAAACCAAACTCTGGCCAAGTTGAAAGTGGCACTTGAACCGGTGGAGGATCAGCACTTGAAACTTCTTGGATGACTGTCCTTTGGGGAGGCTCTCCTCTAGCAAGCAAAACTTGAAGCATCTCCGTGAGCTTAGTCATACTTGATTTGAGGTCATCAATCTCCATTCGGACCTCAACATTGTGTACCTCTTGCTCCGATATCCTTCGTCTGTAGTTAGCTCTAGTCCGGTATCGATGTCGAGGAATCAGCTTGACGACCCAAAGACGACTCTGGAAGATAGAGACAACTGGAGATGAAAAACTGGAGAGACAGATGCATGCAATGAATCATGCAAATGATATGCAATGGGATGCAAACAGGATGCAAAAACACATGCAACAGGATCAAGGGTTTGAGATCATAGCATGGAGTCTGGGCAAAGCACCAACCACAGGGTGTGTACTAGGGTTTACCAACTGTAGAACATGGTTCTAAAAGTTCCCAGAGTCTACGTAAATCCTTTGGATATTATCGGCCCATGTGACTACTAACACGGGTTAACAATATTCTCAAGATAAACTCGTCTGAGTGTAGTATCACGTGACAACTACTCGGGACTGGCTCCCTCATAGTCACCGCACTACGCTATAAAGGCCAAGTGGGGTGAAGGTAACTACGGTCCTCAGAATCCCTGGCTCCCATTTGAAAAAGTAATATCAATGTGACTGCTCACATTAGACATCAACAATCCCAAAGGGCCTCATCTGAGTGTGGTCATCATATGCCATAAATTGTTGGTACTACTGCTAACAACCGACTATTGATTACACCAAGATCCTATAATATGTGCTCTCAAGTCTGGGTTAGGACTTATCTCACCACTCAATAGTACCATGCCCACAAGAGATCTCAAACAAGGCATATATACAAGGGATATGTACAAATATAGAAAATAAAGCATGAATAACATAAGCAAAAGCAAGGTGGGTTTAACCCTCAAAATTGTTCCCCAGTGAAGTCGCTATTTCTGTTGCGGTGAAAATCGGATAACAAATTATTAATTTGCATCATTTTCTTTTACAACCGACTTTGATTTATCCAAAGGAAAGGTTCAAGATCGTTAGAAAAACCTAAAGGGGGGAGATCTAAGGTTCGGGGGTTGGTTACGTCTAGGGAAGGTATTAGCACCCTAAACGTCCGAAGTACTCTACGGGAACCTCTTGTTAATGTTTATGTTACGTTATGTTTGCTTGCTAAGGTAAATCTGTACTAAGACTAAGGACCTAAGTATGTACACTAAGTTTGCTCGCCAAGACGTCGCATCTTGTGCCTACGTATCTGACTAAAGAATCAGAGCAACCGTAGTTCACCTGATGGGGTAAAAGGGGAAAGAGATTAATGGCTATCTCTTGAAAAGATTGTGAAAGTTTAAAAGTTGGTGAATGAGAGGAGATTAATGGCTATCTCTTATGTAGGTTAAAGGAGGGTTTAAAGGTTATAAGAGATTAATGGCTATCTCTTAGGAAGGCTAGTTTTAAAAGGGTAATGAATGGTTACCTATGACGATGGGTCATAGAAGGGTAGTGAGCTTTCTATGATCTTGAAATTAATAGAAAAACTTTTCCTTTGGAAGGAAGGGGGGAAATAACATCTTATAAATAAGAGTTATAGAATAGTTGTAATATACATGAGTTCAATAAAATAGTAAGCAAATAATCATGAAATGTACTAAAAAAGGAACATAGCAAACAGTGAGTGAGTGATCAGAAGTGAATATAAGTATGGACATAACAAGTGGTAAGCAAGTGATCATGAAGTGTAGCATAAATATGAACATATCAAATGATGAGCATTTAACCATAAGTGTAAACACATCAGACAGTGAGTGCAAGTGTTCATGTAGTGGACATATAAGGCAGAGAAGCATTCACAATTGGAACCAAGGTATTTGAAAACATGTTGTTCATTTAACAGATAGCAAAACAACACAAACTTGCATGGCAAGAGTTATGATAAAGTCAGAGACAGAACTTCACAAACCAAATACATTCATAGAAGAATCAATTCACAAACAGTAGTCACACGAGCATGGCAATCATAGCATGGAAGCAAACAAAAACAAAAGAATTAACTCATGTCATGAAAAGCAACAGGAGCAAAAGAAATAACTCATAGCATGAAGAGCAACAGGAGCAAAAGAAATAACTCATAGCATGAAGAGCAACAGGAGCAAAAGCAAACGACATTCTCATGGCAGGAGTTTCATGAATCACAACATATTTAAAAATAGTAACACATTTTGGAAACAGTGAGCAAATAATTACATCAGGCATAGCAGAAAAAGATATTCTCACAGTTTGCAAAACCAAAGCATTGGACTCGTATAACTTATCAACTAGAAACCAAAAAGTACAGACAATAATTTTCATGATACAGCCAATAAGCAATGTCCAACCAAACTTCACAAATTATAGCATGCTCCCAAAATAACTCATTTAACAATAGTATCACATTGATATGTCAAGCATAGCAGAAAGACATTCTCACAGTTTGAAAAATAAAACAATGGAATCATGCAATAACAAACAGAAGCAAAAAAAGTACAGACAAGAATTTACGGTAAAGTTCATGCAGCAATGTTCAGATATCATCATAAATTAAAGCAAGCTTAAAGAAAAACTTCTAACACAATTGAGAACACAGTTGCTTCTAAAAGAAATAAGAAGTCTGAAGAATTTTTATTGTTTTTTGCTTTGAAATTAATTAAAAAAACATGGAAAGGAAATGCACATAAATAGTAAAAAAGGACAAAATAAAAAAAGAGGATGGAAGCCACATGAATGGTGGCTTGCGCCACCTTTTCCCTTGAAGGGGGGTGGCTTGCGCCATGTTGGGCAAGGGTGGCTGGCGCCATGGTTGGAGAGGGTGGCTTGCACCACCTGCACCTCTTTTCCCTTTTTAATTATTGTTTGGTGTGTGTGAGTGGTGTTATATTAAATTATAAAACTATGTGGCGGGAGCCACCAAAACAAATGTGGCGAACGCCACCCCGGTTCTCCTTCATTTTATTTTCATTTCATTTTACGAACACGAACAAAACAGACGAACCGAACATGATTAAATCAACACAAAAAAAAATGAAAACCAGCATGATGATTATTCACAGTAATACAATAATCAAACAGAAAGCATATGATAGCATGATATTCAAACATGAAGCAAAACAACCATAAAAGTTAGACAGTGATGGAAAAAAGGATAACAACATGGTATATAATCATCAACATAATGCATAAGAAAAGAAAAAAAGGTCAGGTGATACCTAGTGGAGCAAGTCCACTGTTTCCTCGCCTTGTGATGAACTTCTCGAGCTTGCACCAGAAAGTCGAACCCATTCTTCCTCTCGCTTGCTCGTGTACCAGAAACTCTTAAAACTTTGTGAGAAGTGTCGTTGTAATATTGATGTTGTCCCTTTGAGAGCTGTAGACGACCCCTTTATATAGGCTGCTTGATGGACCGGGTTACATTTCAAAACTTGGTGGGGCAAAGTAACGGGTAGGGTTTGTAACGTCTTTCTTCCTGTTGGTCCACTCAATTACGCTTCTCATGCTGCACAAATCTTCAGAAGTGCAGTGCAAATTTCACCAACTTGTGAATTATTTCAAACGCTCCTTATCGGATGTCATACATGCAGGTGTTGAAAGAGGTAATGATGGGGATAGCACCAAAGCATCGTTTCAGGCAAGAGCAGGTGGCAACGGAGTGAATAGTGAAAATGGCAATGTCTCAGAAATGCCTTTGCTGAAGCAAGTTAGATGAAACTCAAAATAGGCAATGCTCTTTGGAGAATTCAAAAATATGATTCGCGCCAAGGATTAAATGGAAATGGATTTCAAATGAATAGCTTTCAAAAGTACTGAATTCCTTCTTTTCCAATCTGGCATATTTCCATTGGCTGATGCTTGGGTTGAAAAGTCAACATATTCATTCTTGCTTCCTATTGGCCATTTGCCAATGAAAATGATTCTGATAATTTGTAACACCTTTTATCCTTTCCTTTTGGTCACGATGGGTTATGAACATAGGCTTAGGAAATAAAAATGGTCTTGCACAAGCAAAGGTGATTAGGAAAAATAAATAATAATGGATTTGGCAATGATTAGGATTAAATGAGGTTTAGGAGAATTAAATTGAACTATTGGACAAAAGTTGATAAAATGAAAAGGTTGATGAAATAGGTTTAGAAAATGAGTAGAAACGAGGGTAGATAAAATGAGTAGAAATTTGGTCATGGTGGGTTTAGGGTTATGGAGACATCTCTTGCTTGATTTAATGCTCCATCCAAAAGACCTTGATCAATTACTCCTTGAATTCCCTCGAGGCAAACCTGATAAAAAACAACAAAAGCAAGAACCCGATAAAACGGGTTAGCTATGCGGCATGATTGACCTAATATGATATGAAAAAAATCAATAGATCTAAGGGAAAAATTTGGGGTACAACACCTCCCAAGTCTTTGGAACTAAAAGTAGCATGCCAAACCTAGAAATGCCTAAAAAGGGGACAAGACTCCAATTTTGTTTTGGAGCATTCAATGGATGCACCAAGGTGGCATGAACTGAGCCTTTTCCAACTGAATGAGTCAAGGATGATCTCTGAACTAGGGAACCAAAGGCCTGTGCTCTAACCTCTAGTCAATGGCTAGAGGAGACTTAAGATTCCAAAGTGATGCAATTGGACAATGATCTGCTGCAGTTGCCATTCGTTATTACTTGCAAAACAAACTTTCTCTACTATATATAGAGCTCATTTATGCTCACTTTAAGTACACCAAAGCCATCAAACTGATGCTTTCCTCAAAATCTCTTCTTTCACTCCAAAATTGCCTTCCAAAGCAAGTCACTATCGGGTTTTGAGTTTGAGAGCCATTCCAACCAAACCAATCACGCACACACCTCATAAACATCATATAGAAGTGATCCAAATACTTAAACAACATCTGGAACACCAATTCCATAAAATCACCAGCCAATTGCTCAAGGTTTTAACCAACTTGCAGCTGAGGTGCCATTCTTTGTTCCAGTCCATTTCAGATCACTTCAAGCATTCAAACACATTCCATATGGTGTAGAGGAGTTGTTCAGATCATCACAACTCATCTGTAACACCTCCAACTCAAAAATCACATTGCTCTTGCTGTCACGACCTTCAAGTAAGCCTAAACTTGGTCATCTCTTAATCTATGCATATTTCCTCACACAATACTTTTGCCAAATGTTCATAATCATGCATAGAATGTTTCCCCTCAATTAATTGATTTGTTTGAATCGTGCATCAAAATTCTCAGCCTTCATGCAAATTTTAGGGCTCTTGAGGTTTTGTCTTGATTTCATATTCCATGCTTAAAATAAATGAAATTAAAGACCATAGACATGATCGTGAGGTGAAAACGAGCAGATTGATATGTGGATTGTGTGATTTCATCAAGTATTCAGTGAAATTGGATAGAAAACGCAAATCTGAGGAAACAGAGGGCGCGGGCAAGAACTTGGTGTTCTTGGCGCCCTCTTTTGAATTTTTAAATATTTGAATTTTGTGATTTTATTTAATTGTTTCAAAAATTAATTTCTCTCTGAGTTTTAATGATTTTGAGTTGATTCTTTTTTTAATAATTCACAAAAATATTAAAATACTTTATTTTGCCAAAAATTCCAAAAAATATTATTTATCTCATATACTTGATATTTTTGCAAAGAATTAATCTTTTATTTGTTTTTTAACATTTAAAATATTTTTTCCTCCTTGATTCTCCAAATTTAATTGGTCTCCAATCATTTTGTGGATATAAACATGATTTTTGAAACATTGATCCCAGATCACCACTCATTTTTCACATGTTTTCAACACTTTTTATTAATTTTTTAACAAAATTAATTCTTTTTTTAAACAAAATTAGGGTTTTGATTAATTCAACCCTCGTCAATCATTTTCAAACATTCATGGGCCTCTAATAGAGTGTAAAACCCAATCCCCTTTTAACCAAAATAATTTAGGGCCTCAAATATTGTATAAGTCCCTCTGCGTTAAAAGAAAAATCTTGGCGCGATCGCCAATTCAAAATCAAATCCTCTGGGCCTACCCTCGTGTTATAAGCCCCATTTCTTTTCTTTAAATAAATCTTTGGGCCTCTAATAGAGTGTAAGACCCAACCCCTTTTTGAAACCAAAATGATTTGGGCCTCAAATGTTGTGTAAGACCCACTGTGTTTTCAAAAACCTCGACGCGATCGCCGTTTTCAAACAAATAACCCTAGGCTTCTCCTTGAGTTGTAAGTCCCATCTCTTGTACAAGAATAAATCTTTTGGGCCTCTAATAGAGTGTAAGACCCAACCCCCTTCTACATAAAAATTTTTTAGGCCTCAAATATTGTATAAGTCCCTCTGTACCATTTTCAAGACAACAGTTCGATCATCTTTAAAACTTGGGCCTCTTCTTGAGCTGTAAGCCCCAACAATCTTTTCAAAGTACTTTCTCCTTTGATTTTGAATTCAAATATATGTTGTTATCAAAACTTTCTTTAATGTCTTTGTTGAACAACTAACAAAACAGCATGGAAGCTCTACAACGGGTAAGTGTTTATCCGCTTTCATTTACCAATTTCATATGTATATAACTGTATTGTGGGGCTGTTTCACTATAAGTCTTCTTTCACATCCTTTTATATACTTGTCACATATCCACTGTGTAATACTAGTATAGTTATTTAGAGTTTTCCCCGGCAACTACGTCTAGAACTAGGTAAAGCCCTATTGGTCAGTCTTTAAATACAAACAAAACTAGATCCCCATAGGATTTCCAGATACAGTCTTCCATTCTCTTGGGGTTAAACAATATGGAACAAAGAGAAAGGCAGTATTCTCGGTGAACCTTTTCTCAGACTGTCACCCTTAGAAGTTTCCTATGCCTTCTCTTGGGCTTAATACAAGGACCCGGACGACCTCTTAAAGGTATAAGACAAAACTTAGTCATCCTTTGCTAGAGCAGTCTTTCCCGAGTCAAAACTCCGACCATTAAAGGGTTGATACACATCCCTTAACGCCCGCGCCTCCTCTTGGGCATTGTACAAAAGATAAAACTCTAGACTTGGACAATCTAAAATTCATGAGTCTCAAAGACATTCTGAAGTTCCTTTCAAACATAGGAAAAAACACCGATCACTCTGGATCAATCTCCAGCAGAAACCCGGTCTCTCTCATGAGAGTTCCCCACACTTAGACCCGCTTCAGGATCTCAATAATCCTTAGCAGTAAGTCAGCCTCCTCTTAGGCTTTGTACAAATGATTCTCCCCAGCGGAGCTAACCTTTTCAAACTCTCTTGTTGAGTCAACCACTTTTAGCCTCCGTCTTGGGCTTTGTACAAGACATATAAAAACACTCTCTTGTTGAGTATAAAAGACTCTCTTGTTGAGTCAATCTCCTTTTAGCCTCAATATCGGGCTTCGTGTAGCGAGCGATTTTGGACGCGGTTCTTAAGCGCTGGTCGCTCTCTGCGGTTTGAGCTTAAACTACAGGTCGATTCATTTTTTATCCTATTGTGAGCTGAATAAGGAAGGGAAATAGATGTCTCCAATTAACCCTGCTTGCATACTGAGTTTAAACAGCGGTCTGTTAGGTTACGAATGCTATCAATGTGGGGGGGGCGTTTGTACTGGTTATTTGTATTTTCGCCAATACTGGTTTTTATCGGCAGAAGTCTTCTGGCGGGGAACAAGGATTAGGATGTTAGGACTGATGTTTATGAGAGTATGGGATTTGGGTTTTTTGTTGATCGTGCTCGCTAAGATTTTTCTTTCAATCTTATGCCTACGTATTCCCGTTTACCGAAACAGGGAAATCAGAGCGTTCGCAATTCCTCCTAGTCTATGGGAGGAAATGGGTGTTTTTGGTGTCTTGTTCAAAGCCCAAGACGTGAAGCTAAAGGGTAGTTTGTATCTTGTTCAAAGCCCAAGATGTGAAGCTGAAAAGTCTATTTGTGTCTTGTTCAAAGCCCAAGACGTGAAGCTGAAGGACCTCGACTTTAGAGAGAATTTGTCATCTCTAAAGAAGGGTTTGTCTGTCACAACTATTGGGTGACTGGTTATAAAGGAGAATTACTTTAACCGGGATACGCGGATCCTAGCAATGCCATAATTTCTTTTAAAGGGGATTTTAACCTGAAGGAGAAGACTTTAACTCAGTGTAGAGCAATGTTATCTTTCCTTAGGAATTTCTCATGCTAAAAGAGGGACAGTGGCATGGATGTACATAATCCAGAGGCTTGCCACTTACAGCGATTAGATGAAGGGGAAGGAGTTGTTGATGTTTGTGTACTGTGAACGAGGCACAACTTTGATGCTAAAAGGTTGATTGGATCAACCAGTGGTTTTCTTATATAAAGCCTAAGAGGAAGCTATTGGCCCAACAAGAGGGTATTTTTGTGTGTCTCGTACGAAGCCCGGGAGAGAGGCTAAAAGGTTTTGACCCGACGATGGAGTCTTTTGGTATCTCGTATAAAGCCCGAGATGGTGGCTGCTTGACTCAACAATATAGTTTTTGTATCTCGTACGAAGCCCGAGATGGAGGCTGTTGTTTGTTTGACTCAATAAGAACCTTTTTGTATCTCGTATAAAGCCCAAGATGGAGGCGAAAGGGGTGATTGACTCAACGAGGGAGTCTCTTATGTGTCTCGTACAAAGCCCGAGAGAGAGGCTAAACGTTGTTTGACTCTGCTGGGGAGAATCATTGTACAAAGCCCAAGAGAGAGGCTAACTTCACTGAAGAAGGATCATTATACAAAGCCTAAGAGGAGGCTATGATTACTGTTTCAGTTGAGTGACAGGTCCGGTATGTTGATTTAAAGAGGAAATTAGTTCTTATATGAGCAACACTGTACTCATGGATTTGATTTGAGGATCCGGGTTATTCCTGTTCTTTAAGGAAGCAGGAAATCCGAAGGGTATTGAGACTGTCCGAGTCTACGGGTTTCCTTCCTATTTAACGAAGGGGTGCTTGAGAATGTCTTTGAGACTCAAGGAAATTAGACTGTCCAAGTCTAGAGTTTTGCCTTTTGTACTATGCTTTGGGAAACACTAGTAGACTCTACGACAGGACTGCTCTATGCGGATGACTAGGTTCTGTTCCTATACCTCTAGGAGGTCGTCGGGATAATTTGTACGAAGCCCAAGAGGAGGCTGGAAACTTTTAAGAAGCCGACGGGTCCTTGTACTAGGCCCAAGAGGAGGCTATCATTCCCGGAGGAAGAGATCATTATACGAAGCCTAAGAGGAGGCTGTGAATACTTCTAAGAAGTCGTAGGGTCCTTGTACTAAGCCCAAGAGGAGGCTGGGTTTCTTTTAGGAAGCCTGTGGGTCCTTGTACGATGCCCAAGAGGAGGCCAATGCTTTTAGGAAGCCCGTGGGTCCCCAAACCCCGAAAAATTCAAGGCAAGCTATTCACAAGGAAAAGATCAAGTCTGGAAAGTTCGAGAATTTGGAAGAAACTCAAAGATGCCATTCACGGAGAAGACATTCATCTTTGGGAGTAGAGTTTCTTGACAATTCCTAATGAGGACAGCCGAAGAGAAGACTGTATCTGGTGATCCTATTGGGGATCTAGTTGTCTATTTCTACGAATAAACGAAACGACGTCACCTAGTTCTAGACGTAGTTGCCGGGGAAACTCGAAATATCTATACTATTATTACACAGTTGATATGAGTTTATGAAAGGAGACCTACAGTGAAACAGCCCCACAATACAGTTATATGTATATGAAAGCGGTAAATGAAAGCAATAACCACTTACTCGATTGTAGAGCTTTCATGCTGTTTGGTTAGTTGTTCAACAAAGAAAGACTGAAAACAACAGTATATTCAAAATCAAAGGAGAAAGTGCTTTGAAAAAGAAATATTTGGGGCTTACAGCTCAAGGAGAGGCCCAGGGTTTTATCAGTGAGCGCACTGTTTGAATTTGTACAGAGGGACTTATACAAGTGACTGAGGCCCAAAAAGTTTTCTGTACAAAGGGATGGGTCTTACACTCTCTCAAGAGGCCCAAAAAGTTTAAAGAAAAAGAGTGGGGCTTATAACACGAGGGTAGGCCCAGTTGACTTTTCGTTTAAAATGGCGATCGCGCCGAGGTTTCCTTTTAACGCAGAGGGACTTATACAATAAGTGAGGCCCAAAATGTTTTGGTTAAAAGGGGGTTGGGTCTTACACTCTATTAGAGGCCCAAAAGTGTTTTGAATGGGTCTTATAGCTCGAGGAGAGGCCCAAGGTTATTTTGAAAAGGCGACGATCGCGCCGTTTGTTTTTGACGGTATCGGGACTTATACAATACACTGAGGCTCAAAAATGATTTGGTCAAAAAAGGATTGGGTCTTACACTCTCTCAAGAGGCCCAACGTGTTTTGAAAATGATTTATGAGGGTTGAATTAATCCAAAACCTTAATTTGTTTTCAAAAATGTATTTAATTGAATAAAAATTCAATTAAAATGATCAAAATTGTTTAACCAATGAAAAACAAATTGTGATCTTGGATTAATGCTTCAAAAATTAAGTATTGACCTACAAAATAATTAGAAAGCATTAAAAGTTGCAAAATCAATGTAGAAAAAATATTTTAAATGTTAAAAACAATTAAAACATTAATTCTTTGCAAAAATATCAATTATATAAAATAAATAATATTTTTGGGATTTTTTGTTAAAATAAAATATTTTAACATTTTTGTGAATTATTAAAAAAAAAGAATCAACTCAAAATCATTAAAACTCAGAGAGAAATTAATTTTTGAATCAATTAAACAAAATCACAAAATTCAAATATTCAAATTATTCAAAAATGGTGGCCAAGAAAACACCAAGAACACGCGCGTGTTCTGGGTTTGGCTGATTTGCATTTTCTCCTCAATCTCACTGAATACTTGATTATAACATGCAATCCACATATCATTATGCTCGTCTCAACCTCACGATCATGTCTATGTCCATTAATTTCATTTAAATTAAACATACAACAAGAAATCACGAAAAATCCTCAAGAACCCTAATTTCTGCATGAAGGCTAGGATTTTTGATACACGATTCAAACAATGCAATTAATTGAGGGAAAACATTCCATGCATGATTATGAACATATGGCCAAATTATTGTGCGAGGAAATATGCATAGATTGAGAGATGACCAAGTATGTGCTTACCTCTAGGTCGTGACAGCAAGTGCAATGTGATTTTTGATTTGGAGGTGTTACAGATGAGTGGTGATGATCTGAACAGCTTCCCTACACCCTATGGATTGTGTTTGAATGCTTGGACTTTATGGAAATTGGCTGGATCACTTTATGGTACCTCAGCTGCAACTTGTTTGGAAATTTGAGCAACCAGCTGGTGATTTTATGAAATTGGTGTTTCAGAAGTGATCTAAGTGTTTGATCAGCTCATATGTGATGTATGTGAGGTGTGTGAGTGATTGGTTTGATTGGAAAAGCTCTCAAACTCAAAACCCGATATCTACCTTGCTAAGAAAGGCATTTTTGCCAAGAGAAAGAGATTTTGAGGAAAGCATCTGTTAGATGGCTTTGGTGTACTCAAACTGATCACAATTGAGCTCTATTTATAGTAGAGCAAGTTTCTTTTGCAAGGAATAGTGAATGGCAGCTGGTAAGTAGGTTTGGCCAATGTTGTCCAATGGAATTTCAAGTCTCCTCTAGCCATTGACTAGAGGTTAGGGCACAGAGCTTTGGTTCCCTTGGTCTTGGATAAGTCTTGACTGATTTCAGATGAGAATGACTCAATCCATGCCACCTTGATGCTTCCATTGAATGCTCCAATCCAAATTTGAAGTCTTGTCCCTATTTTGGCCATTCTAGGTTCAACATGCTATTTCTTGTTCCATGGACTTTGGAGACTTGGCTCAGTGACTGTCCCCTTTAGATTCAATCCTCTGAGGTGTCCAAGTGGATAGGAGCAATTGAATTTGGCTGATTTTGGCAAATCGAGCAAAGTTGCAAATTCTGCCTTGCCTTGACAGATTTCAGCAAGGCAACTTTCCAATGTCATATCTCATGGTGTAAGTTGAATTTGGCAATGCTCTTGGCCATTTTGGAAAGCCCTTACATCATACAACAACTGTTTGAACAAGTTTGGTTTTGATCTCTTTTGAATCCAAGTGAAAAATCCCTCTACATTTGGCAAAAAGTGAAGCAAAATCCGACTTAGTGAAATTTTCACTAAGTGTTGGAACAAAGTGTGATTTCTTGATTTTGATCACTCCATAACTCAAAATCCTTAATGAATTGGCCTTAGGTCTAGTTGAAGTTTTTGTAGAGGGTAATGAGAGCTACAAATCCATCTTTGGATGAGAGAAAATGGCCTTGTGGTTTAGGAGTTATGGTCCTCCAAAGTTGGTACCTTTGTCACTTTATTTTTAACTTAGAAAATTTTCTAAGTTTTTATGGTTACCCCTTTTACAAGTTATCCAACTTTTCTTGATTTTTCTTGATGAATGATGATTCAAATCATACATAAACATCATTTTAGGGTTAAAAATCCATTTTGGTGAAAAATCTCAAAAAGTCAAAGTTGACTTTTGTGCACAGTTGACTTTTAATCAGATGAATTCCAAATTGTGCAATTCTTCAGGAAATCATGTCCTTGACCTAAATCAAACTTGATGGACATGTTCCAAGGGTGTCATAGAGTATATTGGGGCATGTCCTAGGGTTTGGGAGCATGTCCTGGTCAAAAGTCAAAGTTACAGTTGACTTTTCCCTTAAAACTCTAATTGTGGTGCAGATGAAATTGAGACTTGTTGCTCAAGCTTCTTGGATTGATCCATTGTTCAAAATGGATCAATATAGTTCATTAGAGACCTTCAAACCCTCTCTTGAGGCCTTGGCTCTTGATTTTCCCCAAAAGTCAACTTAGGGGTGAATTAGGTCAAGAAACCCTAATTCCTGATTTTTGATGGTGCATCCCCTGAGGCCAAATTGACATGATGATTGGGTCCATGAGGCTCCATGGAGTATATTAGGTTATGTTTTGGATCGTTGGCTTGTGCCCAGATGAAAATTTCCATTTGGGGGCCCTGGTCGACCAAAACCCTAATTTGGTGACACTGGCGATCTTGAGACTTGATCCACCTAGAAGGGAGCATCCTTGTGCTTAATCCTTAAAGTGGGAGTCCTTTTGATCCATTGTGAATGTTTGAGAGGTTTAGACAAGTTGAATATCACGTCATTCCTTGATTGATCCTTTGTCAAAAGCTCTGAGAGGGCTTGAAACCCTAATTTTGATTGTAGTGGATGCTCCCCAACCCTTGAGGCATTTGATGAGGCATGATGGTTCATCCACATTGTGATGATGATTTGCACAATGATGGGAAATCTTAGTGGTCAAATTTTGGGGTATGACAGATGCCCCTATTTAATCTTCTTGGACCCGAAGGTGTGAATGACGAAGGTATTCGGGCATTCAGGGTGCAAGAGGATTAAATATCGAAATGCCCGAAATTTTGATGGTGGTTATGAATGGTAGCTTACGCATTCATCTTCTTTAGCTAAGCAATGATGCTTAGAAAAGGTAAAAACTTCCCCTCGATCCTGGTTTTCAGCCAAGGAACTGGTCTCAGTTTCTGGATTAAACTTCCCCTCGATCCTGGTTTCCTACCAAGGAACTGGTCTTAGTTTCTCTTGTTAACTTCCCCCCGATCCTGGTTTCCTACCAAGGAACTGGTCTCAGTTTCTTTTGTCAATAAACTCAATTGACAAAGGGACGTTATTCATAGCGGTTTTCCTCAAACTTCTCGCCGAATTTTCCTGGGGAGACGCCATTTGACGGAAAAAGTTTTGATGTCAGACTTGCTGGGGAACCCAGTCATATGAGTCATAGATTTGCACAAACTTCTCTGTTGGAGACGCCATTTGTCGATTCTACTGGAGGAAAGCAGGTCTCTCGGGAGACTGCTTTCGCTTGGGATCTTACATCATACTTTTCTCGGGATCTTCCTGGAGAAATGCCATATGATGGGGTCCAATTTTGAGGTGCCGATGACTTTTTCATCAGCGATCTTTTCGGAGTGAAACTGGCGTGCTGCCGAATCTCTGATTACGAGGCTTTCTCTGTGGATTTTCCTTAATCCGGGAAAGCAAGGATATCATCTTCAATGGCGAAGAGTGACATTTGTTGAAAGTTTTCTCTGGCTTTTCAGAGGTTCAAGTTATCAAAGTGGTCAAGGACCAACTTCATTCCAGAAGTAAACTGGAGGAGAGATTGTTCAGACACAGTATTTCCTGATGAGGCAAGAACTGACAACTCGATTGATAGGACTTCTATCACTAGGGGACAAGACCGGCTAGAGTGATAGTGATGCAATATGAAAGGTGAATGCAAATTAAAATTGCATGATGTATGTATGTTTATGCAGACAAAACTGACGCGACATAAAAACTAAAAGATGGACATTACTGGATACTCGGCCATCGTGGGGCAAAGAAGTATCGCTGGTTCAAGATAGCAATTCCACCTTGCTTAGGAGAGATAGTCCATGCGGGGAATATCGTTGATCGGGCTTAGGAGATAAGAACTCGGCCGAGGTGTGTTAGACGAAACAAGGTCTCTGACACAGTTGATCCCTTCATTCAGGCGTACTGGTCCTAGAAGGAGTACTTTGATTCTGCACTTTGAAGTTCGATTACTTTTGGAGAAGCGCAATCGACGTTCTTCGGATGTTCAACAGTCAAAAGAAATTGCCATCTCTATTTAAAAAGCGGAAAAGTTTTAACAAGTAAATTCGTTTTTGTTTTATTTCAAGAATCGTTAATCATGTTAACAACGTCATTCTGTAAAGCTAGAACAAACAAGAATTACAAACAAAAGCACAAAGGCTCAAATTTTATTGATAAGATGAAGATCAGCCAAACGCGTGATCCCAAAGAGTATATACAAAGTTTGAAAATGGTAATTTACAGGGAAAAGGGCTACGTTGAAACATAACGACCACCATCCTTCTACCATCTTTGAATTCGGGGCATCCTGAGCTTCTGTCGAAGATGACCTTGACTGGAGTTTTCTGACAGATGATGTAACTGCTGCTGCTGAGGGATTCGCCTCTGTTGAACATAGTTACTTGTCATTATCCCTAATTTTTGCCTGGATTGTACTGTGATGTTTCCAATCCACCGGGATGATTTTTTTCATGTCTTTAATTTTTGCCTGGACCGCCCTTTCGGGTTTTCAATCCACCGAGACATTTTTTTTTTTAGTTTAGGCGAAGTATTTCTTGACTACGTCAACATTCGTGGGGTAGGCAAATTCCTCTCCGTCCATGGTTGCAAGTCTCAAGGCACCGCCTGAGAAAGCTTTCGTGACCACATAGGGGCCATCATAATTTGGGGTCCATTTGCCCCGAGAGTCAGTGAGAAATGATTGTATCTTCTTGAGCACAAGGTCTTCTTTCCTGAAGATGCGGGGTCGAACCTTTTTGTCGAACGCCTTCTTCATTCTCTGTTGATACAACTGACCGTGGCATAGTGCCGTGATTCGCTTCTCTTCTATCAGATTCAATTCGTCGTGTCGACTTTGATACCATTTAGCTTCGGTGAGCTTAGCCTCCATCAATACCCGGATTGATGGGATCTCTACTTCTATGGGGAGAACTTCCTCCATGCCATATACTATAGAGAAAGGGGTTGCCCCTATTGAAGTACGGACAGATGTGCGATAACCGTGAAGACAAAGGGTAGCATCTCGTGCCAGTCTTTATAGGTTACAACCATCTTTTGAACGGTCTTTTTGATGTTCTTGTTAGCCGCTTCTACCGCTCCGTTCATCTTGGGTCGGTAGGGAGATGAGTTATGGTGTTCGATCTTGAACTCAGCGCACAACTCCTTCATCATCTTATTGTTCAAGTTAGATCCATTATCAGTAATGATCTGGCTCGGAACACCATAACGGCAGATGATATTGTTTTTGATAAATCGGACCACCACTTGTCGGGTTACATTAGCGAATGACGCTGCTTCGACCCACTTGGTGAAATAGTCAATGGCTACTAGGATGAACCGATGTCCGTTTGAAGCCTTAGGTTCGATCAAGCCAATCATGTCGATTCCCCATATGGAAAAAGGCCATGGGGAAGAAAGAACTTTGAGATGTGATGGCGGTACATGAATTTTGTCGGAGTATATCTGACACTTGTGACACCTCCTCATGTACTTGTAGCAGTCGGATTCCATGGTCAACCAATAGTACCCTGCTTTCAGAATTTTCCTCGCCATTGTGTGTCCATTGGCATGAGTGCCAAAGGATCCTTCATGAATTTCTTTCATAAGCATGTCTGCTTCTGGTCTGTCGACGCATCGGAGCAAAATCATGTCAAAATATTTCTTATAGAGAGTGTCACCGCTCAGGAAGAAGTTTCCAGCCAATCTTCTGAGGGTTTTTCTGTCTTTTCTGAGTGCCCCAGATGGGTACTCTTGTTTCTGAAGGAAGCATTTGATATCGTGATACCAAGGTCTGTCGTCTATGACTGCTTCGATCGTAAAGATGTAGGCGGGCCGTTCAAGGCACATTATGTCAATCTTAGGTATGTCATTCCATTGACCTACACTAATCATGGAAGAGATAGTGGCTAATGCATCAGCCATGTGATTCTCATCACGAGGGATGTGATGAAACTCAACTCTGTCGAAGAAAGGTAGCAACCTTCTTGCATAGTCTTTGTAAGGAATCAACCCTGATTGGTATGTGTTCCAATCTCCTTTTATCTGATTGATAACCAGGGCTGAGTCGCCATATACGTCCAAGTTTTTGATCCTTAAATCAATCGCTTCCTCGAGACCCATAATACAAGCTTCGTATTCGGCCTCGTTGTTCGTACATTTGAACGTAAGTCTGGCAGTGAAAGGAATGTGGGTACCCTGAGGGGTAACAATGATTTCCCTAATTCCATTTCCATAATGATTAACTGCTCCGTCAAAGATAAGTCCCCATTGGGAACCTGGTTCTGGCCCTTCACTGGGTAACGGTTCATCACAATCTTTCATCTTTAGATACATGACATCTTCATCTGGGAAGTCAAACCCGATTGATTCCTGATCGTCAATCGGTTGATGAGCCAAATGATCGGCTAAAATACTTCCCTTAACGGCTTTCTGAGCGTGATACTCTATGTCATATTCTGATAACAGCATCTGCCAACGGGCAATTCTTCCCGTGAGAGCAGGTTTTTTGAAAACGTACTTGATTGGATCCATTTCGGAGACCAACCAAGTAGTATGATGGATCATGTATTGGCGAAGACGTTTGGCTGCCCAAGCCAAAGCACAGCAAGTTTTCTCAAGCATCGTGTACCGAGTTTCGCAGTCAGTGAATTTCTTGCTTAGATAGTAAATGGCAGACTCTTTCCGTTTGGTTTCGTCTTGTTGGCCAAGTACACATCCCATTGAATCCTCTAGGACTGTGAGGTAAATGATCAGTGGTCTTCCTTCCACTGGAGGTGATAGAATCGGAGGATTCAACAGATATTCCTTGATACTGTCGAAGGCGGTTTGGCAATCTTCTGTCCAAACGCAATCCTGGTTCTTTTTGAGTAATTTGAAAATCGGCGCACAAGTGGCAGTCATAAGGAATATGAATCTGGAGATGTAGTTCAAACGTCCCAGGAATCCTCTGACTTGATTTTCAGTTTTCGGAGAAGGCATTTCTTGAATGGCCTTGACCTTGTCAGGATCAACTTCAATTCCTTTCTGGCTGACGATGAACCCTAGTAGTTTCCCTGAACGGACACCGAAGGTGCACTTGTTGGGATTCAAGCGGAGCTTGAATTTTCTTAGACGTTCGAACAATTTTGACAAATGTTCCACGTGCTCACTCTCTGTTTTTGATTTTACAATCATATCATCGATATATACCTCGATTTCTTTGTGTATCATGTCATGAAACAGAGTAGTCATGGCCCTTTGATAGGTTGCCCCAGCGTTCTTCAAACCGAACGAAATTACCTTGTAACAAAAAGTACCCCATGGGGTAATGAATGAAGTTTTCTCCATGTCTTTCGGCGCCATTTTGATTTGGTTATAGCCCGAGAATCCATCCATGAAGGAGAAAACTTTGAACTTTGCTGTGCTGTCTACCAGCATGTCAATGTGTGGTAAAGGAAAGTCGTCCTTTGGACTTGCGTTGTTCAGATCTCTGTAATCAACACACATTCTGACCTTTCCGTCCTTTTTGGGAACGGGTACAATGTTGGCTAACCATTGAGGATATTTAGATGTGGCGAGGAAACCCGCGTTAATCTATTTCTGTACCTCCTCCTTGATTTTGATGGCCATGTCCGAGTGAGTGCGTCTCAACCTTTGCTTTACTGGCGGACATTCCGATCTTAACGGTAAGTGATGTTCCACGATGCTGGTATCCAACCCTGGCATATCCTGATAGGACCAAGCGAACACATCGGGGAATTCGTTGAGAAGCTTTATCAAACCCTCTCTGGCAGTTGGACTGAGTAGTGCCCCAATCCTGATTTCTTTTCTCTCTTTTTTTGAACCCAAGTTTACCGTTTCAAATGGTTCTTTGTGAGGTTCGATGGACCTTTCCTCTTGTCTGAGTAATCGGGAGATCTCTTCTGGAATTTCGTTGTCAACTTCTTCTTCAGCCTCGAATATCGGGAACTCAAAGTTGGGAGAAGGCATCGGAACGTATGTTTCAACGGGGTTTAAAACAAGCAATCTGCATGACGTAATGATTCGTGTTTAGAAGAGATGGAGAAAATGCAAGTGTGTGCAGTGTATTATTTTATTACTGCTTGTTTTTATTTGAACTGTTTTTTTTAGGATTACCATTTTCTGAAAAAGCAAAAAGAGAAAATAGCAATTAATGCGGAAATTACAGAACGACGTTATTTTATTAATGAACAAGTCGAACCTTGAAACTACAACCCTATAAAACAAAACTCTGTCGCTTTGGGCTAAGCGAAGAGGGAAGATTTTACAGAAAGCGAGCCCTATCAAAACATCCGTTTCACCTGGGCAGGGTGAAAGGTTAAAGGATGGCAATTACTTTGACTGATGAACGACCTTCGGAACATCGACAGCAACCTATTGGCGGCGAATTCCTTGGTGAATCACAAAGTCTGGCACCTTCCTTGATTTGTCTTTAGAAATGATGCTGATTTCTGGTGGAGCAGGATCATTGGAATCTGTTTCCCAGGCAGAATTGTCGTAGGAGAATTCCTCAGTTGTATTTTGCATAGTATTGGTGCTCTCAGCTGTATCTCCCCATCCAGTTGGCTGGATATCTTCGAATCTGATACGAGAGCTTTTGGGAGCAGTGTACTTGACCATAAAGTCGTATTTTCCACTTAGTTGTCCCAGGGTGTCCCATACTTCTTTGGAACTGGAGGACTCATCTCTTTCGATGACGTTGACCTCGGGAAAAGCATAGTTGATGAATTCAAGTCCTGCGAACGTTGCAAATTCATCTTCATGTTGAGTAATTTTTGAATGATCTGAGTGTTGATCCCATGACATGGTGGGGACACAGGTATTCTGTTCAATGACGGTCAGCTGATTTTCATTGTTCGGTTGACTTTCTTGCCCCAAATTTCCTGGGTAAGGTTGCCACATTGGCAGACCATCCATTGGGCCATAGTAGTTGTGATCAAAATTGTCTTTCATCGGAGTGTCTTCCTCTAATGAATTTGGTGGAGCACGGCATCCTTCTAGATCACAATCTCCATTTATCATTTCGACATCTGATCTTGGTATAAATCTCAGACTTTCTGTAGGAAAGCAAAAAGGCATAGGCACCTCTTCTTGAGACATATAACCGTCCTTGTTGAGATAGGATTTCCACTCTTCATCCGTGTCAGAGGGATCTTCCTCATTGATAGCATGTACTGCCTGAGACACTGGGTGAAGGAAACCTCCACTGTGGAAGAAGTTTTGAAGGGGATGAAGACCTTCATCGTTGGCAGCTGTCTGGGTACAGGTTGCAGAAAAACCAAGACCCTTCTTTGTTTTATTGTCAATAGGAATGACAAGCTGTCCCCATCCGGTTGTATCGGTACTCTTGACCGCTTTGATAGTATCATTGTATGAAGAAATAGAAGTTCCTTCTTTGAACTGATTGTTCTTGCTCACCGACAGTGCTTGGAACTGAGTTCCAATAACCTCCTCGGGTTCTATACCAGTAGATGATGACAAGTTGCTTACGAGCAAGGCTTGTTCCCCACAAACTGTGACAAGTTGATCGTTCTTGACGAACTTTAGCTTTTGGTGGAGGGTTGAAGTAACCGCTCCAGCCTGATGTATCCAAGGTCTTCCTAATAAACAACTTTATGTTGCCCGGATGTCCATGACCTGGAAAGTGACTTGGAAAGTGTGAGGACCAATAGTTATGGGAAGATCAACTTCACCGATAACTATTTTTCTGGATCTGTCAAATGCTTTGACGACGACCTCGCTTGTTCTCATCGGAGAGCCCTTGAATGATAACTGCATCAAAGTAGACTTTGGCATAACATTCAGGGCTGACCCTGTGTCTACCAGTACGCTGGCTAAAGCATCGTCCTGGCAGTTAACTGTGATATTGAGCGCCATGTTATGACAGCGACCTTCTTCAGGTAATTCCTCATCACTAAATCCCAAGTTATTGCAGGAAGTGATGTTAGAGACAAAACTATCGAACTGTCTGATTGTTACATCCTGTTCCACAAAGGCTTGCTCTAAGACTTTCTGTAGAGCCTCCCTGTGGGCTTCTGAACTGAGTAACAGTGATAACACCGAGATCCTTGAAGGAGTCTGTAACAGTTGATCAACAATGTTGTATTCACTCCTTTGGATGAGCTTCAGCATCTCATCGTTATTTTTCGAAAGGTCGAGATTACTGGATTGACCGACTGGTGGATCGGGAGATTCTGTCTGAAGTTCCTTTTCTTTGTTAACTTCCCCAACCCCTCGGTTGAAGATTCTACCACTCCGTGTTACTCGACTGATATCTGCAATATTTAGGACGGAGGGTAATGGAATTTCCTTTCCATTCTCAATTATCGTTGCACCGTATTTGTAAGGGATAGCCTTAGTTGATTCATACGGTAGTGGTCCCGGTAGATAGATGATTATGGGAACCTTCTAATTTTTCTGACCATCATAAGTAATCTCGATCCATTCCCGGTTGGGAACTTTAGATTCATCAAGTAGAGGGATGATGGTAAAAACATCCCTAGTCCTATGATGACCAGAGATTGTGACAATGTCCTCAATTTGATCGGTGAGGTAGTTTGGCGTCCAGTCGATAGGTCCAGAACCCGGATATGGACGAATCTCTCCACGATCCACCTGACCCTGAAGAGCTGCTCGCACAAGGTAGCACCCTTGGTTACTTTCCGAACAGACGCTACAACGGTCGTAATTGTGTAGTGGCACCTGGCCACGCCCACTTTGAATATAATGTAACCGTACTAGATTATCTTCCATTGATCGGACATCCTGACTCTGACGCTGAGTAGGATTCCTGTTACTAATACTAATTTGTTGAGTATTTTCATCCATGTAGATTGGCATCCACCAGTGATTTAACAAGTGCTGAAGTGTCTCCTGGACAAGGGTACAACCTCGATCGTTTTCGCAACCCGCTTTACAGCTTTGGTAGTCATGTGATATTAAGAATCCGAGTCGGACCTGCTCCGCATGTAACTCTACCAGGTTGGTATTCATTACACGAATATCAAAGATCTGAACCATGTTGATCTGATAAGGGTTCCCATCATGGTAGTCTTGGATCCATCCAAGATCCATCTGACGCTGGAGGGCCTCTTGTATGAAAGAGCATCCCTGTTTGTTTACCGAGCAAGTCAGACAGGAATTGTAATCATGTCGCGGCAGATCATGATACTGGCTTTGCCTTGAGTGCATCGCCACCAAGTTGACATTCATCGCACGGATATCGTGATTCTGAATGACATTGGAATTCGTGTAAACCATGTTAACTCCACGAACTCGGTGTTCTTGGATCCATCCGAGATCCATTTGTTCCTGTAGAGCCGCTTGCACTACAGAACATCCTTGATTGTTTTTAGAGCAAATATCACACTAATGATAGTTATGTGGTGGCACATGGCCATATCCACTCTGTCTACAATGCATCTTGACCAGATTGGTTTTCAACAAGAGTACATCATGAATTTGATAGACGTTGTTAGTCTCTTTCTCAATCAGATTGACTGCAGCTTTCTCATGTTGAGGCAGCGGGTTTGTGAGAACATTGGGATTTGTATCCTTGAAGGATAAGACCCTGCTCCTAATAATTTTTTGCACGTCGGACTTGAAATTGAGGCAAGTTTCTATGTTATACCCAGATCCTCCTTGATGATAAGGGCACGTCTGATCCATCTTAAACCAAAAAGGTGGATTTTCCGGTACTGTAAGAGGGGACTTAGTTTGAATGTGCCCCTTGGCTAGCAGTAATGGAAATAACTCTGCGTACGTCACGGGTATAGGATCAAATCCTGGTGGCCGTGTTGTGCGGTTGTTGTTGTATTGGGGACGAGCCTGCTGAAGAGGCTGTTGTGTTCTTTGCTGATCAGGTTGGCTCTACGCAACCTGAGGTTGATACGTAGGAATAGACGCAGGACCAATAGCATGAGTCACAGCTGCTACTGGTGGATAACGACGCCTTTGCTTTCCGAGAGAGATATTCTCAATATCTTGCTCTTTTTTCTTAGGGAGAGCACTACCGTATTTTTTAGTACCGCTTGTCGATCCTGTGTCTTTTACCAAACATCCTTCTCAGACGGCTTCCTCAAGATGTACACCCATGCCGACCATCTCGGTAAAATCACTGGGTGCACTGGCAACCATTCGGTCATAGTAAAATGAGCTTAAGGTCTTTAAGAAGATCTTTGTCATCTCTTTTTCCTCAAGAGGTGGACAAATTTGAGCGGCAATTTCACGCCACCTTTGAGCATACTCCTTAAAGGTTTCCTAGTCCTTTTGCGACATTGATCTGAGTTCATCTCTGTCGGGTGCCATGTCCAAATTGTATTTGTATTGTTGGACGAAGGCAGTACCAAGATCTCTGAAAGTACTGATCGTAGCACGGTTTAAACCCATGTACCATTTGAGTGCGGCACCGGTTAAACTATCCTGAAATTAGTGAATCAGTAGGTCCTGATTCTCCGTCTGAGCTGACATCCGCCGAGCGTACATCACCAGATGGCTTTGAGGGCAAGAGTTACCCTTGTACTTTTCAAAGTCGGGCACTTGGAACTTGTGCGGGACTTTCATATTGGGGACCAAGCAGAGATCTGCGGCATCCTTTCCAAATAGATCCTGACCGCGAATGGCTTGCAGTTCCTTCTGCATTTCCAGGAACTGTTCCTGGAATTCATCCATTCTATCGAACATAGTTTTCTTCTTACCAGAAGGTGTTGGTGGAATTTGTCCTTCCGGGACAGTGTGCACCACAGGGGGTGGTACCGTGACTACGGTAGCGAATCTTGGCGTTTCCCGAAGTTTGTAACCTTCAGGAGTCTTCAGTATGCCCCTGGCATCTTCTCTTTCCCGAAGTTTGTAACCTTCAGGCCCAGCGGCTTCTGTTGTGATTCCCTGATCTTCGGTGATCGGCGGAACATATCCTTCCGGGATATAGTTAACAGGCATACCCCAAGGACGATCTTTCGGCATTTGATACCTAGGATCATACTTCTCCACGATGGGCGTTGAGGTGATCTCTGAGATCACAGTCCTCTGTAGCTGAGCTTCTGCCATGGCTTGCACGTCGTTACGAAGCTTTCTCATATCCTCTCTTAGAGCGTCGATCTCTTCTTTCAACTCTCTGTTCTCTTCCTCAAGATCATCCGTCCTTTTCTAATGATTGGCCCGAGTATTGTACGAATGAGACAGTTTGACTCTAGAATCGAGACACAAACGTGAGATTCATAAGGAAGAAGAATACGCGATGTGAGAATAATGAATGCAATGATTATATTAATTGTTTTTTTTGGTTTAATCAAAATAAACCTCGACAATTAGATTGCAAATATCAAACAGTGGGGAAACCCCTTTTTATTGAAATTCAAAGGATTACAAAAATGGAAATACAGTAGATTACAAAGTGCAGAAATAGAAACCTAAGCTAATGGGTCCCGAGTCCTCTCTGAAGAGAAATCGGGTGCTGACTCTGGTACTTTCCTTTTCTTTGACCAGGGATCTTGGGCCGTTGTCGGGTTGTCATTCCTTTGCCAAGTGAAAGGAGTAAGCAAATTCCTTTGGTCATCTTGATTCTCTACAGCATGTTGCTCCAAAATTTCAATCAGAGCATCTTTTTCCTTCAGTAATTGCTGTATTTTGATGCACTCTATGTCGAGGGTGCGGTACTTGTTCTTCCAAGACCTTCTCTCCTTTTGAACTTTTTTGAGAGTAACCTGAAGCTTTTCAGTCTCAGTCATGAAGTACATGACAGATTCCCTCGGTGGAAGAATTCCGTAACGAGGATAAGGCATTTTTAGCTTGAGAGCTCTAGTTTATACCCAATGGAGATAAGGCTCCACCGAGACACAGTCCGATTTTCCCAGAGACTCTCGTCCTTTCTTATGAACGTGTTTCCAAGCGTGCACTATTTCCATCTTTAGTGCTCTGTCGTTTTCTCCTTCCTTGAAGAAAAGACCTTCCAGATGAACCCCCTGTGGGATGTGTCTCATCGGGTATCCAAATTGACGGCGATCCAATACCGGATGGTAGTTGATTCCTCCTTTAGTTCCTATAAGGGGTACGTTGGGGAAGTTTCCACAACGATCAATGATTCTGATTCCATCGTAAATCCTATTACACCAATCTATATCAGAGTTGGTAAGAGATATGATCTTTTGTGACCAACTTAAGGCACTCTTACAATCCCAAAAAGCAGCAGACTTGGGCAAGTGAGAGGTGAACCATTTATAAAGCAGAGGTACACATCATGTGATCTCCCTTCCGCTGTACAAATTTCCTAAGTGTACAGAATGATACGCACCTGCGAGCAAAGTCGGCACAGGGTTTCCAATGAGAAAAACCTTAATGGAGTTAATATCGACGAACTTATTAATGTTGGGAAACAAAAATAACCCATAGGTGAGCAAGACAAAGATGCTTTCAAAAGCAGTTATGTTTCCTATACTGGCAAAATATAGGGCTTTCTTTGTCAAGAACTGGGCTGGCAAACCTTGGATGCCACCCTTAGTAGTCATGTGAGTCCTGACCTCAGACTCGTCCAAATGAATTGCTCTTGCAATGGTCTGATTCTTTGGAATTTCTTCCAGTCCAGAAAATGGAGCCCGATCCGTAATGTGTAGATCGATCAGATGAGATTACTCCTCCAGCGTTGGTGCGAGCTGGTAATCTGGGAATGTGAAACAGTGATAAACCGGATCGTAAAACTGAATGACCGCATCCATGATTCCCTCAATCACATGGACTCTTAACAGTGGTAGCAGACCTCCGTGCTTGGCTTTGAAAGCTTCAGGGTTAGTGATCATCCTTGCTAACCTTCTCAAATCCTCCAGTTTTGGAACCTTGATAGTATACTTATGAGTTCTCCTTCTACCGAAATCCATCAGTGCAATCCTTTTCTCTGATATTTGCAATCACAGTCTTAGTTTAATTTGAAAAACAGAGAGACTGGAAGAGAAGTTTTTTGAATGTTTTAATGTTTTATTAAATGAATGCATGAATGCAGCACACAAAAACATAGAAAAAACATGGGGTCAAAGGGTCGTTGTCATGAAGTCAAGGCTCTACCCATCCCCAAAGGTTTATACTAGGGTGATTTTTGTACCTATACTCATTATCATTAGCTCCTCCCAGGAAAGCAAAAAAACAAGCGGATCGCCAGCTAGTTGTAGTGCAATCTTAGAGTAAGTGCCATTCACCGAGAATAGATCACCAGCCTCAAATGAGGGTAGTATCGCGTAACAACTATTTCTGATAGTTTCCGCACTACGAAAGGGTTTGGCTCCTCAGCTTCTCAGACTTAACAACCGGCCCATTGTCTGGGTGAGAGAATGGGTTGCGTTGGTCATCCTCCACCGAGGTTGATGGTCGACCTCGTCGCCATCACTTATCTTAAGTGTATACTCAATCTTTCCACATACGGCATCATCCGCATTCCCATTAGCAGAAAAATAAACATGTATAGCAATTAGGAAAAGCAGTATATATATTTGTCCTAAACATCCCAGACCTTTGAAGCTATGAATCCTAAGTTCCTAACAGAAAATGGGTTCCCCGGCGGAAGCCTCAATCTGTGGTTTTCACATAAGTGAAGAAAAGGAAGACCGTGCCTAGATCTAACCTTTGAAAGGCCCCACGGTGGGCGCCATTTTTCTGTAGCGAGCGATTTTGGATGCGGTTCTCAAGCACTGGTCGCTCTCTGCGGTTTGAGCTTAAACTACAGGTCGATTCATTTTTTATCCTATTGTGAGCTGAATAAGGAAGGGAAATAGATGTCTCCAATTAACCCTGCTTGTATACTGAGTTTAAACAGCGGTCTGTTAGGTTATGAATGCTATCAATGTGGGGGGCCTTTGTACTGGTTATTTGTATTTTTGCCAATACTGGTTTTTATCTAGGCAGAAGTCTTTTGGCGGGGAACAAGGATTAGGATGTTAGCACTGATGTTTATGAGAGTATGGGATTTGGGTTTTTTGTTGATCGTGCTCGCTAAGATTTTTCTTTCAATCTTATGCCTACGTATTCCCGTTTACCGAAACAGGGAAATCAGAGCGTTCGTAGTTCCTCCTAGTCTATGGGAGGAAATGGGTGTTTTTGGTGTCTTGTTCAAAGCCCAAGACATGAAGCTAAAGGGTAGTTTGTATCTTGTTCAAAGCCCAAGATGTGAAGCTGAAAAGTCTATTTGTGTCTTGTTCAAAGCCCAAGATGTGAAGCTGAAGGACCTCGACTTTAGAGAGAATTTGTCATCTCTAAAGAAGGGTTTGTCTATCACAACTATTGGGTGACTGGTTATAAAGGAGAATTACTTTAACCGGGATACGCGGATCCTAGCAATGCCATAATTTCCTTTAAAGGGGATTTTAACCTGAAGGAGAAGACTTTAACTCAGTGTAGAGCAATGCTATCTTTCCTTAGGAATTTCTCATGCTCAAAGAGGGACAGTGGCATGGATGTAGATAATCCAGAGGCTTGCCACTTACAGCGATTAGATGAAGGGGAAGGAGTTGTTGATGTTTGTGTACTGTGAACGAGGCACAGCTTTGATGCTAAAAGGTTGATTGGATCAACCAGTGGTTTTCATATATAAAGCCTAAGAGGAGGCTATTGGCCCAACAAGAGGGTATTTTTGTGTGTCTCGTACGAAGCCCAAGAGAGAGGCTAAAAGGTTTTGACCCGACGATGGAGTCTTTTGGTATCTCGTATAAAGCCCGAGATGGAGGCTGCTTGACTCAACAAGATAGTTTTTGTATCTCGTACGAAGCCCGAGATAGAGGCTGTTGTTTGTTTGGCTCAATAAGAACCTTTTTGTATCTCGTATAAAGCCCGAGATGGAGGCGAAAGGAGTGATTGACTCAACGAGGGAGTCTCTTATGTGTCTCGTACAAAGCCCGAGAGAGAGGCTAAACGTTGTTTGACTCTGCAGGGGAGAATCATCGTACAAAGCCCAAGAGATAGGCTAACTTCACTGAAGAAGGATCATTATACAAAGCCTAAGAGGAGGCTATGATTACTGTTTCAGTTGAGTGACAGGTCCGGTATGCTGATTTAAAGAGGAAATCAGTTCTTATATGAGCAACACTGTACTCATGGATTTGATTTGAGGATCCGGGTTATTCCCGTTCTTTAAGGAAGCGGGAAATCCGAAGGGTATTAAGACTATCCGAGTCTACGGGTTTCCTTCCTATTTAACGAAGGGGTGCTTGAGAATGTCTTTGAGACTCAAGGAAATTAGACTGTCCAAGTCTAGAGTTTTGTCTTTTGTATTATGCTTTGAGAAACAGTAGTAGACTCTACGACAGGACTGTTCTATGCGAATGACTAGGTTCTGTTCCTATACCTCTAGGAGGTCGTCGGGACAATTTGTACGAAGCCCAAGAGGAGGCTGGAAACTTTTAAGAAGCCGACGGGTCCTTGTACTAAGCCCAAGAGGAGGCTATCATTCCCGGAGGAAGAGATCATTATACGAAGCCTAAGAGGAGGCTGTGAATACTTCTAAGAAGCCGTAGGGTCCTTGTACTAAGCTCAAGAGGAGGCTGGGTTGCTTTTAGGAAGCCTGTCGGTCCTTGTACGATGCCCAAGAGGAGGCCAATGCTTTTAGGAAGCCCGTGGGTCCCCAAACCCCGAAAAATTCAAGGCAAGCTATTCATAAGGAATAGATCAAGTCAGGAAAGTTCGAGAATTTGGAAGAAACTCAAAGATGCCATTCACAGAGAAGACATTCATCTTTGGGAGTAGAGTTTCTTGACAATTCCTAATGAGGACAGCCGAAGAGAATACTGTATCTGGTGATCCTATTGGGGATCTAGTTGTCTATTTCTACGAATAAACGAAACGGCGTCACCTAGTTCTAGACGTAGTTGCCGGGGAAACTCGAAATATCTATACTATTATTACACAGTTGATATGAGTTTATGAAAGGAGACTTACAGTGAAACAGCCCCACAATACAATTATATGTATATGAAAGCGGTAAATGAAAGAAATAACCACTTACTCGGTTGTAGAGCTTCCATGTTGTTTGGTTAGTTGTTCAACAAAGAAAGACTGAAAACAACAGTATATTCAAAATCAAAGGAGAAAGTGCTTTGAAAAAGAAAGATTTGGGGCTTACAGCTCAAGGAGAGGCCCAGGGTTTTATCAGTGAGCGCACTGTTTGAATTTGTACAGAGGGACTTATACAAGTGACTGAGGCCCAAAAAGTTTTCTGTACAAAGGGATGGGTCTTACACTCTCTCAAGAGGCCCAAAAAGTTTAAAGAAAAAGAGTGGGGCTTATAACACGAGGGTAGGCCCAGTTGACTTTTCGTTTAAAATGGCGATCGCGCCGAGGTTTCCTTTTAACGCAGAGGGACTTATACAATAAGTGAGGCCCAAAATGTTTTGGTTAAAAAGGGGTTGGGTCTTACACTCTATTAGAGGCCCAAAAGTGTTTTGAATGGGTCTTATAGCTCGAGGAGAGGCCCAAGGTTATTTTGAAAAAGCGACGATCGCGCCGTTTGTTTTTGACGGTATCGGGACTTATACAATACACTGAGGCCCAAAAATGATTTGGTCAAAAAAAGATTGGGTCTTACACTCTCTCAAGAGGCCCAAAGTGTTTTGAAAATGATTTATGAGGGTTGAATTAATCCAAAACCCTAATTTCTTTTCAAAAATGTATTTAATTGAATAAAAATTCAATTAAAATGATCAAAATTGTTTAACCTATGAAAAACAAATTGTGATCTTGGATTAATGCTTCAAAAATTAAGTATTGACCTACAAAATAATTAGAAAGAATTAAAAGTTGTAAAATCAATGTAGAAAAAATATTTCAAATGTTAAAAACAATTAAAACATTAATTCTTTACAAAAATATCAATTATATAAAATAAATAATATTTTTGGGATTTTTTGTTAAAATAAAATATTTTAACATTTTTGTGAATTATTAAAAAAAGAATCAACTCAAAATCATTAAAACTCAGAGGGAAATTAATTTTTGAATCAATTAAACAAAATCATAAAATTCAAATATTCAAATTATTCAAAAATGGCGCCAAGAACACACCAAGAACACGCGCGTGTTCTGGGTTTGGCTGATTTGTATTTTCTCCTCAATCTCACTGAATACTTGATTATAACATGCAATCCACATATCATTATGCTCGTCTCAACCTCACGATCATGTCTATGTCCATTAATTTCATTTAAATTAAACATACAACAAGAAATCACGAAAAATCCTCAAGAACCCTAATTTTTGCATGAAGGCTAGGATTTTTGATACACGATTCAAACAATGCAATTAATTGAGGGAAAACATTCCATGCATGATTATGAACATATGGCCAAATTATTGTGCGAGGAAATATGCATAGATTGAGAGATGACCAAGTATGTGCTTACCTCTAGGTCGTGACAGCAAGTGCAATGTGATTTTTGATTTGGAGGTGTTACAGATGAGTGGTGATGATCTGAACAGCTTCCCTACACCCTATGGATTGTGTTTGAATGCTTGGACTTGATGGAAATTGGCTGGATCACTTTATGGTACCTCAACTGCAACTTGTTTGGAAATTTGAGCAACCAGCTGGTGAATTTTATGAAATTGGTGTTTCAGAAGTGATCTAAGTGTTTGATCAGCTCATATGTGATGTATGTGAGATGTGTGAGTGATTGGTTTGATTGGAAAAGCTCTCAAACTCAAAACCCGATAGCTACCTTGCTAAGAAAGGCATTTCTGCCAAGAGAAAGAGATTTTGAGGAAAGCATCTGTTAGATGGCTTTGGTGTACTCAAACTGATCACAATTGAGCTCTATTTATAGTAGAGCAAGTTTGTTTTGCAAGGAATAGTGAATGGCAGCTAGTAAGTAGGTTTGGCCAATGTTGTCCAATGGAATTTCAAGTCTCCTCTAGCCATTGACTAGAGGTTAGGGCACAGAGCTTTGGTTCCCTTGGTCTTGGATAAGTCTTGACTGATTTCATATGAGAATGACTCAGTCCATGCCACCTTGATGCTTCCATTGAATGCTCTAATCCAAATTTGAAGTCTTGTCCCTATTCTGGCCATTCTAGGTTCAACATGCTATTTCTTGTTCCATGGACTTTGGAGACTTGGCTCAGTGATTGTCCCCTTTAGATTCAATCCTCTGAGGTGTCCAAGTGGATAGGAGCAATTGAATTTGGCTGATTTTGGCAAATCGAGCAAAGTTGCAAATTCTGCCTTGCCTTGACAGATTTCAGCAAGGCAACTTTCCAATGTCATATCTCATGGTGTAAGTTGAATTTGGCAATGCTCTTGGCCATTTTGGAAAGCCCTTACATCATACAACAACTGTTTGAACAAGTTTGGTTTTGATCTCTTTTGAATCCAAGTGAAAAATCCCTCTACATTTGGCAAAAAGTAAAGCAAAATCTGACTTAGTGAAATTTTCACTAAGTGTTGGAACAAAGTGTGATTTCTTGATTTTGATCACTCCATAACTCAAAATCCTTAATGAATTGGCCTTAGGTCTAGTTGAAGTTTTTGTAGAGGGTAATGAGAGCTACAAATCCATATTTGGATGAGAGAAAATGGCCTTGTGGTTTAGGAGTTATGGTCCTCCAAAGTTGGTACCTTTGTCACTCTATTTTTAACTTAGAAAATTTTCTAAGTTTTTATGGTTACCCCTTTTACAAGTTATCCAACTTTTCTTGATTTTTCTTGATGAATGATGATTCAAATCATACATAAACATCATTTTAGGGTTAAAAATCCATTTTGGTGAAAAATCTCAAAAAGTCAAAGTTGACTTTTGTGCATAGTTGACTTTTAATCAGATGAATTCCAAATTGTGCAATTCTTTAGGAAATCATGTCCTTGACCTAAATCAAACTTGATGGACATGTTCCAAGGGTGTCATAGAGTATATTGGGGCATGTCCTAGGGTTTGGGAGCATGTCCTGGTCAAAAGTCAAAGTTACAGTTGACTTTTCCCTTAAAACCCTAATTGTAGTGCAAAATGAAATTGAGACTTGTTGCTCAAGCTTCTTGGATTGATCCATTGTTCCAAATGGATCAATATAGTTCATTAGAGACCCTCAAACCCTCTCTTGAGGCCTTGGCTCTTGATTTGCCCCAAAAGTCAACTTAGGGGTGAATTAGGTCAAGAAACCCTAATTCCTGATTTTTGATGGTGCATCCCCTGAGGCCAAATTGACTTGATGATTGGGTCCATGAGGCTCCATGGAGTATATTAGGTTATGTTTTGGATCATTGGCTTGTGCCCAGATGAAAATTTCCATTTGGGGGCCCTGGTCGACCAAAACCCTAATTTGGTGACACTGGCGATCTTGAGACTTGATCCACCTAGAAGGGAGTCATCCTTGTGCTTAATCCTTAAAGTGGGAGTCCTTTTGATCCATTGTGAATGTTTGAGAGGTTAAGACAAGTTGAAGATCACGTCATTCCTTGATTGATCCTTTGTCAAAAGCTCTGAGAGGGCTTGAAACCCTAATTTTGATTGTAGTGGATGCTCCCCAACCCTTGAGGCATTTGATGAGGCATGATGGTTCATCCACATTGTGATGATGATTTGCACAATGATGGGAAATCTTAGTGGTCAAAATTTGGGGTATGACACTTTGTACAAGACAGCAAAACACTCTCTTGTTGAGTATAAAAGACTCTCTTGTTGATACAATCTCCTTTTAGCCTCAATCTCGAGCTTCGTACAAGGCAGCAAATCACTCTCTTGTTGAGTATAAAAGAGTCTCTTGTTGAGTAAATCAATCTTCAGACTCTCTTGTTGAGTCAATCACCTGTTCAAGACTCTTTTGTTGAGTCAACCTTTTTAGCCTCTGTCTCGGGCTTTATACAGGACAGATAAAAGTACTTTCTTGTTGAGTCTAACCCTTTCAGCCTCCATTTTGGGCTTTGTACAAGATACTTCTCCCCAACGGAGTCAAAATCCCTTTTAGCCTCAATCTTGGGCTTTGTACAAGACAAAAAGAACATTTTCCCCGGAAAAGTCAAACTTCCAGCCTCCTCTTAGGCTTTGTATAAAGAAACCCCCGGTTGAATCAATCAACCTCTTAGCATCAAACTTGTGCTTTGATCAGGGCACACAAAAATCAACAATTCCCTTAGAGGAAGTCCAATCCTTCTTTAGAGATGACAAGTTCTCCCTCAGTCAAACCTTTAGCTTCAATCTTGGGCTTTGAACAAGACACAAAAAAAACCTTTAGCTTCATATCTTAGGCTTTGAACAAGATACAAATCACCTTTAGCTTCAATCTTGGGCTTTGAACAAGACACCAAAACATCTCTATCCTCCCATAGAATAGAAGGAACTATGACCGCTCGGATTTCCCTGTTTCGGGAATACGTAGGCATAAGATTGCGAAATCTTAGCGAGCACACTAATAAAAAACTCAAAGTCCAGTACCTTCACACATCCATCGAAAAAATCAGACCTAGTACCTTACCAAAATCCTCCTGTACAGTCACGACACTCCGTTCTTAAACGAAATAACCTAAAGACAGACCCCCCTTTTGATAGCATCTGTAAACCAACGGTTTTGACTGTTTAACCTCAGTATGCAAGTAGGGTTAATTGGAGACATCTATTTCCCTTCCTTAATCAGCTTCACAGGATAAAAAATGAATCGAACTGTAGTACCAAAGCGATAGTGATTCGAAACCACAAAAATCGCGCTACAGAAAAAATGGCGACTACAGTGGGAGTCAAAGTAGGATCTAGTCATCGTCGTCCCCATTTTCCAAAGAAAAATGGCGACCACGGTGGGAGTCAAAGTAAGATCTAGTCATCGTCGTCCCCATTTTCCACAGGAAAATGGCGACCACAGTGGGAGGCATTCTTTCTTATAGGCTTAGGTAGAAAACTATAATTTCAAAAAGTGTCACAGAAATGGCGACTCTGCTGGGGAGTCATTGTTTGTATAAGATCATAAGACTAGAGGTCTAGGATGTTAGGACAAATATATATATATTGTGTTTCCTAATTGATATCTGTGTTTATTTTTCTGCTAATGGGAATGCGTGTGATGCCGCATCTGGAAAGATTGAGTATACACCTAAGATAAGTGATGACACTAGACGGGTAATCTTATGGGGAGTGAATCCCAGATAAGAGGTCCCGGTCGACCATCGAATAAGTGGAGATGCCCTTTACGAATTCAATGCCTGTACGACTTCGGTTGTTGAAAGCAGATTGTTCGATTGGGTTATCTAAGAAGCTGAGGATTTTAGTAGAATGAGACCATTTTGTAGTGCGGAAGATATCAGAAATAGTTGTCACGCGATACTACCCTCTTTTGAGACTACTCTAAGATACTACTGCCCGCTGGCGATTCGCTTGCTGTCGTTATCCCAAGAGGGGTCAGTGATTTTGAGGACAGGTACAAAAAATACCAGTATAAACCTTTGGGGATGGGTAGAGCCTTGACTTCATGACACCGACCCTTTGACCCCATGTTTTTCTATGTTTTTGTGTGCTGCATTCATACATTCATTTAAAAAACATTAAAAGAAAGGAAAATTTTCTCATCTAGTCTCTCTTTTTCAAATTAAACTAAGACAATGATTGCAAATGTCAGATAAAGAGATTGCTAATGGATTTCGGTAGAAGGAAGACTCACAAGTACACCTTCAAGGTTCCAAAACTAGAGGATTTAAGGGGGTTAGCAAGGATGATAACCAACCCCGAGGCTTTCAGAGCTAAGTATGGAGGATTGTTGTCTCTGTTAAGGGTCCATGTAATGTAAGGAATCTTGTCCACACTAATCCAGTTCTACGATCCGGTCTATCACTGTTTCACATTCCCGGATTATCAGCTCGCACCAACACTGGAAGAGTACTCTCACCTAACTGATTTACCCATTACTGACCAAGCTCCCTTTTTTGGACTGGATGAAATTCCAAAGGAGCAAACCATTGCAAGAGCAATCTATTTGGACGAGTCAGAAGTCAGGACTCACATGATCATTAAGGGTGGTATCCAGGGTTTTCCAGCCCTGTTCTTGATAAAGAAAGCTCTGTACTTTGCTAGTATAGGGAACGTGGCCGCTTTCGAAAGCATCTTTGTTTTGCTCACCTACGGGTTATTTTTATTTCCCAACATCGATAACTTTATAGATATCAATGCCATTAATATTTTTCTGATTGGAAACCCTGTACCGACCTTGCTCACAAACGCCTATCATTCTGTATACCTAAGGAATTTGTACAACAGAGGAATGATCACCTGCTATGTACCCCTGTTGTACAAATGGTTCATTTCCCATTTTCCAAAGTCTGCTGCATTTTGGGATCAAAAAAGTACTTTACATTGGTCGCAGAGAATCATGTCTCTTACCAACTCTGACATCGATTGGTACAATCGAATCTATGACGGGATCAGGATCACTGACCGTTGTGGAAATTTCCCAAATGTACCCCTCATAGGAATTAAAGGAGGAGTCAATTATCATCCAGTTTTGGTTCGTCGTCAATTCGGATACCCGATGAGGCATGTCCCACATAATGCTCATCTGGAAGGTCTTTTCTTCAAGGAAGGAGAAAATGACAAAGCACTAAAAACAGAAATAATGCATGCCTGGAAACACATTCATAGGAAAGGAAGAGAGTCTCTAGGAAAACCAGATTGTGTCTCGGTGGAACCTTATCTCCACTAGGTACAAACTAGATCTTTTAAGCTGAGGATGACTTACCCTCGTCAAGAAGTTCTTCCATTAAGGGAGTCTGTCCTTTATTTTATGTCTGATACAGAAAAGCTTCAGGTTACTCTCAACAAAGTTCAACAGGAGAAGAAGTCTTGGAAGAACAAGTACCGTATTCTCAATGTGGAGACAACTGTTAAAAGAAAAAGATGCTCTGATTGAGATTTTATAGAAACATGCTGTAGAAAATCAAGATGACCAAAGGAATTTGCTCGCTCCTTTCACTTGGCAAAGAAATGACAACCCGACAACGGTTCAACAGCCTCGGTCAAAGAAAAGGAAAGTACCAGAACCAGCACCTGAGCTCTCCTCAGAGAGGACTCAGGGTTCATTAGCTTAGACATTTCCTTTTACAGCACTTTGTAAATTACTGTATTTCCATTCCGCAGTCTTTGAATTCAATAAAACGGGGTTTCCCCACTATTTGACATTTGCAATCCAATTGTCTAAGTTTATCTTGGAAAAAAATTAATAAATATAATCATTGCATATCATTCATCATTCTCACATAAGGCATTCTTCTTACCTACAAATCTCACGTTTGCGTCTCGATTATAGAGTCAAACTGTCTCATTCCTACAATACTCGGGCCAATCGACAGAAAAAGATGGATGATCTTGAGGAAGACAACAGAGAGTTAAGGGAAGAGATCGACACTCTGAAAGAGGATTTGAGAAAGCTTCATAACGACATGCAAGCTCTAGCAGAAGCACAGATGCAACAACAAAGGACAGTGATCTTAGAGATCACATCAACGTCCATAGTGGAGAAGTAAGACCCTCGGTATACCATGCCTAAAGATCGTCCCTGGGGCATGCCTATTAACTATATCCTGGAAGGATATGTTCCGCCGATCACTGAAGATCAGGGAACCGCAGCAGGAACCGCTGGGCCTGAAGGTTACAAACTTTGGGAAAACGAAGATGCCCGGGGCATGAAAGCAACTCCTGAAGGTTACAAACTTTGGGAGAGGGAAGGACCTAGAGTCACTGCCATGATGTCTATACCACCACCCGTGGTACACACTGTCCCAGAAGGATAGATTCTACAGATACCTTCTGGTGGAAACGAAAGTATGTTCGACAAAATGAATGAGTTTCAGGAATTGTTCCTGGAGATGTAGAAAGAGCTGCAAGCCCTTTGCGGTCAGGATCTATTTGGAAAGGACGCCGCAGACCTTTGTTTGGTCCCCAATGTGAAAGTTCCGCGCAAATTCAAAGTGCCCGAATTTCAAAATTACAAGGTTAACTCTTGCCGTCAAAGCCATTTGGTGATGTACACTTGGCGAATGTCAACTCAGACAAAGAACCAAGAGCTACTGATTCACTATTTTTAGGATAGTTTAACCGGTGCCGCACTCAAATAGTACATGGGTTTAAATTGCACTAAGATCGCTACTTTCAGAGATCTTGGCGCTTCCTTCGTTCAGCAATATAAGTATAACCTGGACATGGTACCGGACAGAGATCAACTCAGAGCCATGTCACAGAAGGACAAGGAAACCTTTAAGGAATACGCTTAGAGATGGCGTGAAATTGCAGCCCAGATTTGTCCATCTCTTGAGGAAAAAGAGACGACAAAGATCTTTTTAAATACCTGAGCTCATTTTACTACGACGGAATGGTCGCTAGTGCGCCCAGTGACTTTACTAAAATGGTAGGCATGGGAGTTCGTCTTGAGGAAGCAGTCCGAGAAGGACGTTTAGTTAAAGACGCTGGATCATCAAGTAGCACAAAATGATACAATAGTACTCTCCCTAAGAAAAAACAGCAAGATATTGGCAATATCTCTCTCAGAAAGCAAAGGCAACGGTACCAACCAGTAGCAGCTGTAACTCCTGCTATCAACTCTGCGCCTGTTCCTACGTATCAACCTCAGGTTGCTCAGAGCCAACCGAATCAACATCAATATCAGCAAAGGACACAACATCCTCTTCAGCAGGCTCGTCCTCCATATAACAACAACCGTACAACGCGACCACCACGGTTCGGACCTATACCCATGTTGTACGCAGAATTGTTTCCACTCTTACTGGTCAAGGGACAAGTCCAAACCAGGTCTCCTCTTACAGTACCGGAGAATCCGCCTTTTTGGTTCAAAGCGGATCAGACTTGCCCTTACCATCAAGGAGGACCAGGGCATAACATAGAAAACTGTCTTAGTTTCAAATCCGATGTGCAAAAGCTTGTTAGGAGCGGGGTCTTATCTTTCAAAGATACGAATTCGAATGTTCTCACGACCTCGCTACCTCAACACGAGAAAGCTATGGTAAATTTGATAGAGGGAGAGTCTAACAACAGCTATCAAATTCATGATGTACTCTTATTGAGGACCAATCCGGTCAAGATGCATCGCAGACAGAGCAGATACGATCATGTACCATCTCACAATTATCACCAGTGTGATATCTACTCTAAAAACAATCAAGGATGTTCTGTGGTGCAATCAGCTCTACGGGAACAATTGGATCTCGGGTGGATCCAAGAGCATCGAGTTTGTGGAGTTAACATGACTCATGCAAGTTCCAGCATCATTCAGAACCACGACATCCGTGCAATGAATGTCAACTTAGTGACAATGCACTCAAGGCAAAGCCAGTATCATAATCTGCCGCGGCACGATTACAATTTCTGTCTGATTTGCTCGGTAAACAAACAGGGATGCTCTTTTGTACAAGAGGCCCTCTAGCGTCAGATGGATCTTGGATGGATCTAGGACTACCATGATGGAAATCCTTATCAAGTTAACATGATTCAAATATTCGATATTCGTTTGATGAATACCAGCTTGGTGGAGTTACACGCCAAGCAAGTCCAACTCGCTTTTCTCACTTTACATGATTATCTGAGCTGTAAAGTATGTTGTGAGAGTAACCAAGGGTGCGCTCGAACTTTACAACACTTGTTAAACCATTGGTTGCTTCCGATCTATATAGATGAAGACACGCAACAAATTAGTGTGACAAACAGGAACCCTACTAGACATCAAAGTCAGGATGTCCGATCTATGGAAATAGACCTAGTAAGGTTACACTGCATTCAAAGCGGACGTGGCCAGGTGCTACCACACAACTACGAGCGATTTAGAGTCTGCTAGGAAAATAATCAAGGATGTTACCTCGTGCGAGAAGCCCTTCAAAGTCAGTTGGCTCCCAAAGAGATTCGACCGTGTCCAAGTTCTGGATCAATCAACTGGACATCAGACTATTTTGCTGATCAGATTAACGATGTTGTCGTGATCTCTGATCGTGAAAGGTTCTAAGATGTTTGTACCATCAACCCTCTACTTGACGAATCGAAGGTTCTTAACCAGGAATTGATTGAAGTTACTTACGACAATCAGAGAAATCAGAAGGCTCCTGTAGTTATCTATCTACCGGAACCAGTGTCGTACAAATCCGATAAGGCGATCCCTTACAAATTCAGTGCAACAACAATTGAGAATGGAAAGGAAATTCCATTACCCTCGGAGTGGTCGAATCTTCAACAGAGGAGTTAAAGAACCTAAAAGAGAAAAAGAACTTCAGACAGAAGCTTCCAATCCACCAGTCGGTCAATCCAGTGATCCCGACCTTTTAAAGAACGATGATGAGATGTTGGAGCTCATCCAAAGGAGTGAATACAAGATTGTTGATCAGCTGTTACAAACTCCTTCAAAGATCTCTGTGTTATCTCTTTTACTCAGTTCCGAAGCCCACAGAGAGGTTCTACAGAAAGTCTTAGAGCAGGCCTTTGTGGAACAGGATGTGTCGATAAGGCAATTCGACAGTATCGTCTCTAACATCACTTCTTACAACAACTTGGGGTTTAGTGATGAGGAATTACCAGAAGAAGGAAAAAGTCACAACATGGCGCTCAATATCACAGTCAACTGCCAGGACGATGCTTTAGCCAGCGTACTGGTAGATATCGGATCGGCTCTCAACTTTATGCCGAAGTCCACTCTAATGCGACTATCATTCGAAGGATCTCTGATGAGAGGCAATGAGGTCGTCGTTAAAGCATTTGACGGGTCCAAAAAAATAGTTATCGGCCAAGTCGACCTTCCCATAACTATCGGTCCTCATACTTTCCAAGTCACTTTCCAGGTCATGGACATCCGAGCAACATACAGCTGTTTGTTGGGAAGACCTTGGATACACCAGGCTGGGACAGTCACTTCGACACTTCACCAGAAGCTGAAGTTCGTCAAGAATGACCAACTTGCCACGGTCTGTGGAGAACAAGCCTTGATCGTGAGTAACCTATCATTGTCCACTTGTGTAGAACTCGAGGAAGTTGTTGGAACTCAATTCCAGGCACTTTCAGTAAGCAGTGAGACTCAATTAGAGAATGGAACATCAATCTCCTCGTACAAATATGCTCTCGAGGTTTTCAAAAGTAACAATGCAAAGGGATTGGGACAGCTTGTCATTCCTACTAATAATAAAACAAAGAAGGGTCTTGGTTTTTCTGCAACCTGTACCCAGACAGCTGCTAACGATGAAAGTCTTCATCCCATTCAGAACTTTTTCCATAGTGGAGGTTTCCTTCACCCAGTGTCTCAAGAAGTACATACCATCAACGAGGGAGATTCCTCCGATACAGATGGAGAGTGGAAGTCCTATCTTAACAAGGACGGTTATATGTCTCAAAAAGAAGTGCCAACGCCATTTTGCTATCCCGTACAGTGTCTGAGATTTATACTGAGAGCAGATGTCAAAATGATATACAGAGATTGTGATCCGGAAGGATATCGTGCTCCACCAAACTCATTAGAGGAAGACACTCTGATGAAAGACAACTTTGACCACGACTATTATGGCCCGATGGATGGTCTGCCTATCTGGCAGCCGTACCCAGGAGACTTGGGGCAAGAAAGTCAGTCGAACAATGAAAATTAGCTGAGCATCATTGAAAAGAATACCTGCATCCCCACCATGTCAGGGATCAACACTCAGGGCATTCAAAAAATACCCAGTACGACGATGAATTTGCAACGATTGCAGGACAATAGTTCCTTAATTATGCTTTTCCCAAGGTCAACGTCATCGAAAGGGATGACTCCTCTAGTTCCAAAGAACTGTGGGACACCTTAGAAAAACCGAGTGGCAAGTACGACTCACTACTACAAAACGGCCAAACAACAACGCCAGGTTTACAACAGCATCCTATACACCGTTCTTATAGTGCGTACTGGATGCGCGCGCATTATTTTAATTACAAAATCTCAAGCGTATAATAACGGTTTTTATGAAAACCGAGGTGATACAATCTAGCTATCATGGGTTCGAACCTCATCGCCCTCAAATAGTTTATCCCTTTGATGTAAATGCTCCCTTTTTAAGTTTTATTAAGATTTAACTAAAAAATAATAAAGATATCAAGACGGATATTTCTCAAAACCGTTGTTACAAATTGAAGCTTCTTTTTATGTATTTTAAACACCAAGTATATATATATCAATTTATCCATTGAAACAACCCTAACACCAACGCCGTCACCATTGTCGGGAAGAAGACAACAACAACAACAAAGTGTTCTACTTTAAGGTGTTGCAATGTCACATTTGAAGATAAAATCATCCAAAGGTGTTTCTACGGCTTGTTCCAGTGTAAAATCTCGATCTGGAAATTTTTGTGGTTGTGATGGTCGTATGGTTCCGTATCAATGCAAGAAGGGACAAAATAAAGGAAGGCTTTTTTGGAGATGTCCATTTTGGAGGAGCAATGAAACATGTAATTTGTTCATATGGGATGAAGAGGTGGGAGAAAGAGATGGAAATGACGATGAGAGCATTATGAAGTCAGAGTTGGAAGCTGTGGGCTATCTAAAGGTTATGTATGAGGATTTAAAGAAAAAGAACAAGAATTTGAAGAACAAACTGAAATCAGAGATATATTCTGGAAATATCAAGATGTTATGTTTTTTTGTCTCCTTTATGTTTAATATTTACTTTGTTATGAAATGTAATAGTTGAATTAGGGTTCGAATTACATTGTTGATGTTTAAACTGCAGATGCATTGTGAATTACATTGTTGATGTTTAAACTGCAGATGCATTAAGTTAGAAGTTAAGGCGCACATTTTCTTCTGTATTTATTTTAAAATTCATAAATAAAGGGGTTATCACTACGGTTCTTCTGGTTAACCGTAGTGATATATTTATAATAAATAAATACCTATGTATACGATTTTTATTTATTTTAAAATTCACAGATAAAAGGGTTATCACTACGGTTATTCTGGTAAACCGTAGTGATATATTTATAATAAATAAATACATATCTATACGGTTGTTAGTGTTAACCTTTGTGAAATAGTTTACCCATATATAAGCGAAATAACTTTCACTTAATTGACAGTAACGCCGTTGCCTTCAAAGTGAAACCCTAGAACCCATTTTTTCTCTTAGTTTTCACCATTAGCCGTGAATCTTGTGCGTCATACATTAAGGTATTCTTCTTCTTCCATCTATTGTTAGATATTTCCCATTATCTCGTTTGTTGCATATTGTTTTTGTTGATTGTTCTCATTTTTTCAGATTCGTTTTCACTACATTAACAAAGACCATACTTTGGAAACTTCATAATATTTGTGTTGCTATGGAAAACTGTATAAGAAGCATGAAGCTATGATGGAAACTTCATCCACCTTGTACTTTTTTTTCATAGCATCACGAACAAGATGTTAGTAAATGAAGAAACAACAGTGTAAGCAAACTTTATCTAGTTTTAGAAGCAATGAAAAGAAGTATAAGAAGTATGAAGCTTTTGTGTAAGCTTCTTCCTCCTTATATTTCTTTTTCATGGCTTCCCAAACTAGTTCAACATCATAATTGATTCCTGTTCCGCGATTAGTTTCATTAAAAGGTGGGTTATTCCTGTTCCTATCTTTACTCATCACTGGATTATGGTTTTAGGGTTTATTTTCAACTGAGGATGCTCATTTTTGAAGTTTGCTTTGTTTCCTTTCAGGTTAAGGGTATGATACAGGGTGATGATGCTGGTAGAAGCAAGTGTATTATATCAGTTTATAATTTCTGGATCTGGTATAGAATGTTGTTTGAGTTTATCATATTCTATTTACATTGTTTGTTTAACTAACCCTCACTTAAAGTTTGTTGGTGGTAGCAAGCGTATTATATGAGTTTATAATATCTGGATCTGGTATAGAATTTTGTCTGAGTTTATTATATTCTATGTAAATTGTTTGTTTCACTAACCCTCACTTAAAATACATTCAGTTAATTTGACATAGATACTTATAATCTGCAAATTAAGTTGTATTTGAAAACCAATTTAAACAAACCAATGTTGTTTTGTGATTGCATGCCTCTCATCATTTATCTCACGTTCTTTTATATATAGATTATGGTATAATGATCTGGCTCCTTAGATGCATCGCCATCTTCCAATATAGTTAAATCAAAGATGAGGCAAATTATCCAATGTCTTGTTATGGAAATTTAACTATAATCGAAAATATCGATATATCGAAGGAGTCAGATCAATAAACCACAATATATGTAAAAGAGCGTGAAATGCACGATGAGACGAATGCAATCAGAAAACAACATTGGTTTGTTTAAGTTGGTTTTCAAGAATAGTTTAATTTGCAGACTATAGACATCTTCATCAAATTTAATCCATGTATATTTATTTAGTGAGGTGTTTTGAAAACAAGCAATCTACATTTAATATAATAAACTTAGGGTACTTACAACAACGGTTATATATTGTAACCGATATCATAAGTAATTTATGTTTTATATAAATTCGATACTGATGGGTTTCGAACCCAGAACCTAAGTGTATGTATCACAACGGTTTATTATCATAACCGTTGTGATATATGGCGCACGTCCTTCCTTTCAACAACAGTTTCCAGACCGTTGTAGAAACAACGAACTTACAACGACAATCTACATAACAACGCCTTCGCCCGCGTCATTATATGTCATTCCCAACCGTTGTTAAATGGGTTTTTCGTAGTAGTGACTTCTTAGTCAAGTTCACTGCTCCTGAAACCTCTCGTATCAGGCTCGAGGACATCCAGCCAACAGGATGGGGAGATTTTCCTGAGAGCACAAATACTATGTAAAATACAACTGAGGAATCCTCCTACGACAACTCTGCCTGGGAAACAGATTCCAATGATCCTGCTCCGCCAGAAATCAGCATTATTTTTTAAGACAAATCAAGGAAGGTACCAGACTTTGTGATTCACCGAGGCGTTCGCCGCCAATGGGTTGCAGTCGATGTTATGAAGATTGTTCATAAGTCAAAGTAATGGCCATCTTTGTTTTAACCTTTCACCCTGCCCAGGTGAAATGGATGTTTTGATAGGGCTCACTTTCTGTAAATATCCCTCTTCGCTTTGTCCAAAGCGACAGAGTTTTGTTTTATAGGGCTGTAGTTTCAAGAATCGACCAGTTCATAAATAAAATAACGTCATTCTGTAATTCCCGCATTAATTACTGTTTTCTCTTTTCGCTTTTTCAGAAAATGATAATCCTAAAAAACAATTCAAACATTAAAAACAAGCATTGTTCAAAACATTTACACTACACACACTCTTGCATTCTCTCTATCTCTTCTAAAAAACAAATCATAATCCCATGCAGATTGCTTGTTTTAAACCCCATTGAAACGTACGATCCGATGCCTTCTCCCAACTTTGAATTCCCGGTATTTGAGGCTGAAGAAGAAGCTAAATACAAAATTCCTGAGGAGATCTCTCGATTACTCGGACAAGAGGAAAGGTCCATCGAACCTTACAAAGAGCCATTTGAAATGGTCAACTTGGGTTCAGAGAAGGAGAGAAAAGAGGTCAAGATTGGGGCACTGCTCAGTCCAACCGTAAAAGAAAGTTTGATAAAGCTTCTCAAAGAGTTTCCCGATGTATTCGCTTGGTCCTACCAGGACATGCCAGGGTTGGATACCAGCATTGTGGAACATCATCTGCCATTAAGATCAGAATGTCCGCCGGTAAAACAAATGTTAAGACGGACTCGCACAGACATGGCCATCAAAATCAAAGAGGAAGTACGTTTGGACAGAAGACTGCTAAACTGCCTTCGACAGTATCAAGGAATACCCATTGAACCCGCCGATTCTATCACCTCTAGTGGAAGGAAAACCATTGATCATCTACCTAACAGTCTTGGAAGACTCAATGGGTTGTGTACTTGGCCAACAGGACGAAACGAAAAGGAAAGAGTCTGCCATTTACTACTTGAGCAAGAAATTCACCGACTGCGAGACTCGGTACACTATGCTTGAGAAAACTTGCTGTGCTCTGGGTTAGGGAGCCAAACGTCTCTGCTAGTACATGATTTGCCACACTACTTGGTTAATCTTAGAAATGGATCCAATCAAGTACGTCTTTGAAAAACCTGCTCTCACGGGAAGGATAACCTGTTAGCAGATGTTGTTATCAGAATACGACATCGAGTACCACGCTCAGAAAGTTGTTAAAGGAAGCATTTTAGCCGATCATTTGGCTCATCAACCGATTGACGATCAAGAATCAGTCGAATTTAACTTCCCAGACGAAGATGTTATGTATCTAAAAATGAGAGATTGCGATGAACCGCTACCCAGTGAAGGGCCAGAACCAGGTTCCCAATGGGGACTAATCTTTGACGGAGCTATCAATCATTATGGAAACGGAATTAGGGCAATCATCATAACACCTCAGGGTACCCACATTCCTTTCACCGCCCGACTGGCATTCAAGTGCACAAACAATGAGGCCGAATACGAAGCTTGTATCATGGGTCTCGAAGAAGCGATGGACTTAAGGATCAAAAACTTGGATGTATATGGCGATTCAGCCCTGATTACTAATCAGATCATAGGAGATTGGAACACATACCAATCAGGACAGATTCCTTACAAAGACTACGTGAGAAGGCTGTTACCTTTCTTCAACAGAATCGAGTTTCATCACATCCCTTGTGAGGAGAATCACTTGGTTGATGCATTAGCCACTCTCTCTTCCATGATTAGTGTAGGTCAATGGAATGACATACCTAAGATTGACATAATGCGCCTTGAACGGCCCACTTACATCTTCACAATCGAAGTAGTCATCGATGAAAAACCTTGGTATCACGACATCAAATGCTTCCTTCAGAAACAAGAATACCCTCTTGGGGCATTCAGAAAGGACCGAAAGACCCTCAGAAGGATGGCAGGCAGCTTCTTTATGAGCGGCGATACACTCTATAAGAGAAACTTTGACATGGTCCTGCTCCGATGCGTAGACAAACCAGAAGCAGACATGCTGATGAAGGAAATTCATGAAGGATCCTTTGGCACTCATGCCAACGGACACACAATGGCGAGAAAAATTCTGAGAGCAGTACTACTGGTTGACCATGGAATCCGACTGCTAGAAGTACATGAGAAGGTGTCACAAGTGTCAGATATACGCTGACAAAATCCATGTACCACCAACGTATCTCAAAGTTCGCTCTTCCCCATGGCCTTTTCCATATGGGGAATCGACATGATTGACATGATCAAACCCAAAGCTTCAAACGGACAGCGGTTCATTCAGGTAGCCATTGACTACTTCACCAAGTGGGTTGAAGCAGCATCATACGCCAATGTAACCCGACAAGTGGTGGTCCGATTTATCAAAAACAATCTCATCTGCCGCTATGGTGTTCCGAGCCAGATCATTACTGATAATGGATCCAAATTGAACAACAAAATGATGAAAGAGTTGTGCGCTGAGTTCAAGATCGAACACCATAACTCATCTCCCTACCGACCCAAGATGAATAGAGCGGTAGAAGCGGCTAACAAGAACATCAAGAAGATCGTTCAAAAGATGGTTGTAACCTACAAAAACTGGCATTAAATGCTACCCTTTTCTCTTCACGGTTATCGCACATCTGTCCGTACTTCAACAGGGGGAACCCTTTTCACTCTAGTATATGGCATGGAAGTAGTGCTCCCTAGAGAAGTGGAGATCCCATCAATCCGGGTATTGGTGGAAGCTAAGCTAATAGAGGATGAATGGTGTCAAAGTCGACACGATGAACTGAATCTGATCAAAGAAAAGCGAATCATGACACTATGCCATGGTCAGTTGTATCAACAGAGAATGAAGAAGGTGTTTGACAAAAAGGTCCGACCTCTTGTCTTCAGGAAAGGAGACCTTGTGCTCAAGAAGATACAATCATTTCTCACTGATTCTCAGGACAAATGGACTCTGAATTATGATGGACCCTATGTGGTCAAGAAAGCCTTCTCAGGCGGCGCCTTGAGACTTGCAACCATGGATGAAGAGGAATTTTCCTACCCCACAAATGTTGACGTAGTCAAGAAATACTTCGCCTAAATTAAAAAAAACGTCTCGGTGGATTGAAAACCCGAAAGGGAGGTCCAGGCAAAAATTAGAGACATAAGCAAAAATCATCCCGGTGGATTGGAAATCTCAAAGTACAATCCAGGCAAAAATTAGGGATTCATGGCAAGTAACTACGTCCAACAAAGGGGCAAATCCCCCGGCAGCAATAATGCCATCGGTCAGGAAAACTCCAGTCAAGGTCATCTTCGAGAGAAGCTCAGGATGTCCAGAATTCAAATTTGGTAGAAGGATAGCGGTCGTTATGTTTTAATGTAGCCCTTTTCCCTTAAATTACCATTTTCTAAACTTTGTAAATACTCCATGGCATCACGCGCTTGGCTGATTTCCATCCTATCAATAAAATTTGAGCCCTAGTGCTTTTTTTTGCAATTCTTATTTGTTTTAGCTTTACAGAATGACATTTTAATGTGATTAACGATTCTTGAAATAAAACAAAAATGAATTTACTTGTCAAAATTTTTCTGCTTTTCAAAATAAATATGGCAATTTTTTTTTACTGTTGAACATCGAAAGAACATCGATCGCTTCTCCAGAAGTAATCGAGCTTCAAAGTGCAGAATCAAAGTACTCCTTCTTAATCAGTACACCTGAATGAAGGACCAGCTGTGTCAGATGCGAATATTCCGTCCGACATCCCCGGTAGAGTTCTTATCTCCTAAGCCCGACCAACGTTGTTCCTCACAGGGGCTATCTCTCCTAAGCAAGGCAGAATTGCTATTTTGAACCCAGTGGTACCTCTTCGTCCCCTGCAGTGGCCGAGTATCCAGTCGTGTTCATCTATTAGTCTGTATGCCGTGTCAGTTTCGTCAGCATATACATACATACATCATGCATTATTTATTTGCATTCATACTCATATTGCATCACTACCACGCTAGTCGGCCTTACCCCCTAGTAATAAAAGTCCTCTTGTCAATTGAGTTGTCAGTTCTTTCCTCGTCAGGAAGTGAATCATCTAAGCAATCTCTCTCCAGTAGAGACGGTCTTCGACCACTTTGATAACTTGAACCTCTGAAAAGCCAGAGAGCTTTGGACAAACATCCCTCTTCGCAATTGAAGATGATATCTTCGCTTTCTTGGATTAAGGAAAATCCCCAGAGAAAGCCTCTTAATCAAAGATTCGGCAATACAACACTTCTCCTTCAGAAAATTCGCTGACAAAAAAGGTCATCAGGACCACAGGATTGGATTACATCACATGGCATTTCTTCGAGAAGGTCTCGAGGAAAAGTATGATGTAATATCCCCAAGCAGAAAGCAGTCTCTCAAGAGACTCGTTTTTCCTAGTAGAGTCTACAAATGACATCTCCAACAGAGAAGTTTGTACACATCTACAGCTCAGACCAACGGGTTTCCCCAGCAAGTCTGACATCAAAAGTTTTTCCCATCAAATGGCATCTCCCCAGGAAAATTTGACGAGAAGCTTGAGTAAAGCCGTTACTAATAGCGTCCCTTAATAAAGTTTATTGACAAAAGAAACTGAGACTAGTTCCTTAGTAGGAAACCAGGATCGAGGGGAAGTTTACAAAAGAAACTTAAACCAGTTCCTTAGTAGGAAACCAGGATCGAGGGGAAGTTTACATCAGAAACTGAGACCAGTTCCTTGGTAGGAAACCAGGATCGAGGGGAAGTTTACATTAGAAACGGAGACCAGTTCCGTGGCTAAAGACCAGGATCGAGGGGAAGTTTATTAACAAAAGAAAACTGAGACTAGTTCCTTGGTAGGAAACCAGGATCGAGGGGAAGTTTTACCTTTTCTAAGCATCATCGCTTCGCAAAAGAAGATTAATGCATAAGCTACCATTCATAACCACCATCAAAATTTTGGGTATTCCGATATTTAATCCTCTTGCACCCCGAATGCCCGAATACCTTCGCCATTCACATCTTCGGGTCCAAGAAGATTAAATAGGGGCATCTGTCATACCCCAAATTTTGACCACTCAGATTCCCATCATTTTGCAAATCATCATCATAGTATGGATGAACTTTCATATTCATTAGTCTCCCCAAAGATGGGTGAGCATCCACTACAATCAAACTTAGGGTTTCAAGCCCCCTCAAAGCTCTTAGACAAAGGATCAATCAAGAAATGACATGATCTTCAACTTGTGTAAACCTCTCAAACATCCACAATGGATCAAGAGGACTCCCACATCAAGGATCAAGCACAAGGTTGCAACATTCCAAGTGGATCAAGCCTCAAGATCGCCAGTGTCACCAAATTAGAGTTTTGGTCGACCAGGGTCTCCAGATGGAATTTTTAATCTGGGAATGAGCCAATGCTTCAAAGCATAACCCAAAATACTCTAAGGGACCTCATAAACCCAATCATCAAGTCAATTTAGCCTCAGGGGATGCATTCATCAAAAATCAGGAATTAGGGTTTCTTGACCTAATTCACCCCTAAGTTGACTTTTGGGACAAAACATGAGCCAATACCTCAATACATGATTTGAGGTTCCCTAATACACTACATTGATCCATTTTCAATAATGGATTGATCCAAGAAGCTTGATTCACAAGTTTCAAGTTCATCAGAGCCACAATTAGGGTTTCGCGAAAAAAGTCAATTGTGCCTTTGACTTTTGACCAGGACATGCTCCCAAACCTTGGGACATGATTCAATACACCCTATAACACCTATGAAATCAATCCATCAAGTTTGATTTAGGTCAAGGTCTTGATTTCATAAGGGATCTCACAGTTTGAAATTCATCTGATAAAAAGTCAACTGTGCCCAAAAGTCAAAGTTTGACTTTTTTATTTTTTTGATCAATTATGGTTCCCTAACCCTAAAATGATGTTAATTTGTGATTGGAATCATCATTCATCAAGAAAAATCAAGAAAAGTGGGATAACTTGTAAAAGGGGTAACCATAAAAAACTTAGAAATTTTCTAAGTTATGGAACAAAGTGGCTAGGGTACCAACTTCCAAGGATCATAACTTGTGATCCAAGCAACCATTTTGGTTGATCGAAAGATGGATTTGTAGCTCTCATGGCATACTTTAAAAGTTTCAACTACACCTCTCTCCAATTCTTCATGGGTTTTTAGTTATGGAGTGACCAAAATGACAAAAACATGAAAATGCCACTTTTTCCAACACTTAGTGAAATTTTCACTAAGTCAGAATCTGTTTCACTTTTTTCAAAATGTAAGGGCATTTTTCACTTAGATCCAAAAAGTGTCAAGACAAACTATGATCACCCACATGTTGTATCATATAAGAGCTTTCCAAAATGGCCAAGAACTCCATCAAATCCCATTTGAGCTAAGAGTTATGACAATGGCAATATGCCTAGCTGCAATTGTCATGGCAAGGAAGATTTGTGCATTTTGCTCGATTTGATCAAATTCTGCAAATGACAAACAAGTTTATCCATCTGAACACCTCAGGGGGAGACCAAGGAGGAACAAACACTGATCCATAAGCCTCCCAAGTCTTTGGAACTAAAAGTAGCATGCCAAACCTAGAAATGCCTAAAAAAGGGAACAAGACTCCAATTTTGTTTTGGCGCATTCAATGGATGCACCAAGGTGGCATGAACTGAGCCTTTTCCAAATTAATGAGTCAAGGATGATCTCTGAACTAGGGAACCAAAGGCATGTGCTCTAACCTCTAGTCAATTGCTAGAGGAGACTTAAGATTCCAAAGTGATGCAATTGGACAATGATCTGCTGCAATTGCCATTCACTATTGCTTGAAAAAAAAACTTGCTCTACTATAAATAGAGCTCATTTGTGCTCAATTTAAGTACACCAAAGCCATCAAACTGATGCTTTCCTCAAAATCTGTTCTTTCACTCCAAAATTGCCTTCCAAAGCAAGTCACTATCGGATTTTGAGTTTGAGAGTCATTCCAACTAAACCAATCACACACACACCTCATAAACATCATATAAAAGTGATCCAAACACTTAAACAACATCTGGAACACCAATTCCACAAAATCACTAACCAATTGCTCACGGTTTTAACCAAGTTGCAACTGAGGTGCCATACTTTGTTCCAGTCCATTTCAGACCACTCCAAGCGTTCAAACACATTCTATATGGTGTAGGGGAGCTGTTCAGATCATCACAACTCATTTGTAACACCTCCAACTCAAAAATCACATTGCTCTTGCTGTCACGACCTTCAAGTAAGCCTAAACTTGGTCATCTCTTAATCTATGCATATTTCCTCGCACAATACTTTTGCCAAATGTTCATAATCATGCATATAATGTTTCCCCTCAATTAATTGCTTTGTTTGAATCGTGCATCAAAATTCTCAGCCTTCATGCAAATTTTAGGGTTCTTGAGGTTTTGTCTTGATTTCTTATTCCATGCTTAAAATAAATGAAATTAAAGACCATAAACATGATCGTGAGGTGAGAACGAGCAGATTGATATGTGGATTGTGTGATTTCATCAAGTATTCAGTGAGACTGGATAGAAAACGCAAATATGAGGAAACAGAGAGCGCGGGCAAGAACTTGGTGTTCTTGGGGCCCTTTTTTGAATTTTTAAATATTTGAATTTTCTGATTTTATTTAATTGATTCAAAAATTATTTTCTCTCTGAGTTTTAATGATTTTGAGTTGATTCTTTTTTTAATAATTCACAAAAATGTTAAAATATTTTATTTTGCCAAAAATTCCCAAAAATATTATTTATTTCATATACTTGATATTTTTGCAAAGAATTAATCTTTTATTTGTTTTTAAAATTTAAAATATTTTTTCCTCCTTGATTCTCCAAATTTAATTGGTCTCCAATCATTTTGTGGATATAAACATGATTTTTGAAACATTGATCCCAGATCACCACTCATTTTTCACATGTTTTCAACACTTTTTATTAATATTTTAACAAAATTAATTCCTTTTTTAAACAAAATTAGGGTTTTGATTAATTCAACCCTCATCAATCATTTTCAATCACTCATGGGCCTCTAATAGAGTGTAAGACCCAATCCTCTTTTAACCAAATCAATTTGGGGCCTCAGATATTGTATTAGTCCCTCTGCATTAAAAGAAAAATCTCGGCGCGATCGCCAATTCAAAATTAAATCCTCTGGGCCTACCCTCGTGTTATAAGCCCCAATTCTTTTCTTTAAATAAATCTTTGGGCCTCTAATAGAGTGTAAGACCCAACCCCTTTTGGAAACCAAAATGATTTGGGCCTCAGATGTTGTATAAGACCCACTGTGTTTTCAAAAACCTCGGCGCGATAGCCGTTTTTGAACAAATAACCCTGGGCTTCTCCTTGAGTTGTAAGTCCCATCTCTTGTACAAAAGTAAATATTTTGGGCCTCTAATAGAGTGTAAGACCCAACCCCCTTGTACATAGAAACTTTTTGGGTCTCACATATTGTATAAGTTCCTCTGCACCATTTTCAAGACAACGGTGCAATCATCGTTAAAACTTGGGCCTCTCCTTGAGCTGTAAGACCCAACAATCTTCTCAAAGCACTTTCTCCTTTGATTTTGAATTCAAATATATGTTGTTATCAAAACTTTCTTTAATGTCTTTGTTGAACAACTAACAAAACAACATGGAAGCTCTACAACGGGTAAGTGTTTATCCGCTTTCATTTACTGCTTTCATATGTATATAACTGTATTGTGGGGCTGGTTCACTGTAAGTCTTCTTTCACATCCTTTTATATACTTGTCACATATCCACTGTGTAATACTAGTATAGTTATTTAGAGTTTTCCACGGCAACTACGTCTAGAACTAGGTAAAGCCCTGTTGGTCACTCTTTAAATACAAACAAAATTAGATACCCATAGGATTTCCAGATACAGTCTTCCCTTCTCTTGGGGTTAAAAAATATGGAACAAAGAGAAAGGCAGTATTCTCGGTGAACCTTTTCTCAGACTGTCACCATTAGAAATTGTCAAAGAAACTCTAACTCTCCCAGAGATGGTCTTTTCTCCATGAATGGAATCTCTTGAGTTTCTTCCAAATTCTCGAACTTTCCTGGAATGATCTCTTCTCTGTGAATTGCATTTCTTGAACTTCCCTTGGTTTAGGGACCCACAGGCTTCCTAAAAGCATCCCCGCCTCCTCTTGAGCGTTGTACAAGGACCCTTCGGCTTCTTAGAAGTTTCCTATGCCTTCTCTTGGGCTTAATACAAGGACCCGGCCGACCTCTTAAAGGTATAAGACAGACCTTAGTCATCCTTTGCTAGACCAGTCTTTCTCGCATTAAAACTCCGGCCATTGTAGGGTTGACACTCATCCCTTAATGCCCGCGCCTCCTCTTGGGCATTATACAAAAGATAAAACTCTAGACTTGGACAATCTAAAATTCTTGAGTCTCAAAGACATTCTCAAGTTCCTTTCAAACATAGGAAAAAACACTGATCACTCTAGATCAATCTCCAACAGAAACCCGGTATCTCTCACGAGAGTTCCCCACACTTGGACCCGCTTCAGGATCTTAATAATCCTCAGCAGTAAGTCAGCCTCCTCTTGGGCTTTGTACAAATGATTATCCCCAATGAAGCTAACCTTTTCATACTCTCTTGTTGAGTTAACCACTTTTAGCCTCCGTCTTGGGCTTTGTACAAGACATATAAAAACACTCTCTTGTTGAGTATAAAAGACTCTCTTGTTGAGTCAATCTCCTTTTAGCCTCAATCTCGGGATTCGTATGAGACAGCAAAACACTCTCTTGTTGAGTATAAAAGACTCTCTTGTTGAGTCAATCAACCTTCAGACTCTCTTGTTGAGTCAATCACCTGTTCAAGGCTCTCTTGTTGAGTCAACCTTTTTAGCCTCTGTCTTGGGCTTTATACAAGACGGATAAAAGTATTCTCTTGTTGAGTCAAACCCTTTCAGTCTCCATCTTGGGCTTTGTACAAGATACCTTCTCCCCAACGGAGTCAAAATCCCTTTTAGCCTCAATCTTGGGCTTTGTACAAGACAGAAAGAACATTTTCCCCAGAAAAGTCAAACTTCCAGCCTCCTCTTAGGCTTTGTATAAAGAAACCCCCGGTTGAGTCAATCAACCTCTTAGCATCAAACTTGTGCTTTGATCAGGGCACACAAAAATCAACAATTCCCTCAGAGGAAGTCCAATCCCTCTTTAGAGATGACAAGTTCTCCCTCAGTCAAACCTTTAGCTTCAATCTTGGGCTTTGAACAAGACACAAAGAAAACCCTTTAGCTTCATATCTTGGGCTTTGAACAAGATACAAATCACCTTTAGCTTCAATCTTGGGCTTTGAACAAACACCAAAACATCTCTTTCCTCCCATAGAATAGGAGGAACTACGATCGCTCTGATTTCCCTGTTTCGGGAATACGTAGGCATAAGATTGCGAAATCTTAGCAAGCACACTAATCAAAAAATCAAAGTCCAGTACCTTCACACATCCATTGAAAATATCAGACCTAGTACCTTACCAAAATCCTCCTGTACAGTCACGGCACTCCGTTCTTAAACGAAATTGCCTAAAGACAGACCCCCCTTTTTATAGCATCTGTAAACTAACAGTTTTGACTGTTTAACCTCAGTATGCAAGCAGGGTTAATTGGCGACATCTATTTCCCTTCATTAATCAGCTTCACAGGATAAAAAATGAATCGAACTGTAATACCAAAGCGATAGTGATTTGAAACCACAAAAATCGCGCTACAGATAGATAGTCATTTATTACCCCCGATCGAGGACAGAGACGGGGATAAAATTGGTTCAGATTAGCAGGGGTGGAGTTGGTAATGCTTAAATCCGCTCTGTTGCCATGCCTACTAAATATATATCGAGAATTTCTTAATGCACCATATATCTTACTAGAACACCAAGTGAAAATACTTAAATGCCCCCAGATTTCGGAGATGCATCTCTGAACGCACCTTGAAACGTTAAATGATCCGGAGATGTATCTCTGTAATATTTTAAAAGTCATACACCATGCATTCACTCTAATAGGCATTTGACACACATATTGTACCAAAGATGCATCTCCGTTTATTTTACAAAGATACATCATCGTAACTTAGAAGAACAATGCATGTTATATTTTGTTTATTCAAGTTAAGATTTCTAAACTTTATGTGCCATGTTATTTGATGACATTTAAACCATGCAATCAATATGAAAAAAATGACGTATATAAATCCCGATGTTCTAAAAGTGTCATATATAAAGAAAGTCGAAAACAATGATAAAGTAGCATGAGGTGAAAATAAAATACAATCCATAATGAATCCAAAGTACAACTACTATATACTACTGCACTACTGCGTATGTTGGACTACATCTCCTATGCCTCCTCTAGTTCTTTGGTCTCCTTGGCCAACAACCCCCTCGCCATTCGGCGCTGTCTCTAATACATCAATACCCCCATGCCACCATCATGATGGCATCTAGGACTTGTCTCACATCAGACCTATCAGAGAAGATACCTCTGTGAATGCCTGTTTGTGCAATCTCCAATATGCGATGACATCTAGACAAGACATCGTCAACATAATCTAATTGTGCCTACTTCTCCTCTAGTATCTTCTGATGAACTGGCCTTGACGGATCTCCTTGAGTAGCCTGCACCATATACATATGCGACATCCTGAAGAACCACCTAATGTACTTGTTGATGTAGCTCCAATATCTCTCAGCTATGATACTTCGTGTCTCCTCCGATATCAAATGACTCTCAGAATCATCAAACGTGACATCCATCTGTCTACGTGTCAAAACAGGAGTAGCGGAGACAATAAGGTGTCTGGAAATGGTCTAAGTGTATCCAAACTACAACATCACGCGCTCGGGACTATAAGGAGCAGTGAGACGTGATCCGCAAGCCAACCATCCTGAGTATAACACTATCTCGTCAAATGGCCGTGTCTCATGGTGATTCACATAGTTGTTGAATTGCATGTCATCAGCAACCAAGCGATCAAGATGACCTATAAACGACTCTATCGTCTGGTTCCCTCTGAGTGAGGAAAATGTTGTAGCACACGACATACCCTCAGTGTAAATCGGTATATCTGTCTAGCCAGGGATGCGCGGGAATAGCTGGAGGATCCAAGCCTGAAAAGTTTGGAACATGCAAATCATCATTAATGGCGTTGCAAAGATGAAATCAAATGACACAGAAACATTAAAACACAAATAAACAGTACAGTCAGTAGTGTGATGTTGTCGGTGACTTGCTTTGTCTTCCACCTACAACCCACCTGCAACTCTTCATGTCTGTCAATGACGGCAATGCAGACATGCAAACCCCAAAATTTATGGTTCAATCATCATTTTCAGCCAACAAACTTGTTTTACAGTGTGTATAAACTAACTTCCTTGCATTCCATACTCATTTCTCACCCAAAACATCATTTTCTACTCGTTTACACAAAAACTCAAAAAACTTTTCGAAAACATTAAAAACATACATATTTGGATTTTGTTTTTGTGTTGCATGATGTCTATGATGTTTTTTATGTTAATTGAAGATTTTGAGCTTGATTATTTGATTTTGTTCTTTGTTGATTGAAAAAATTTTGAGAGTTTGATAAAGTTTTGAGTTTTTTTAGAAATGAGGAAGGATAAGAGTTTTGACGCGACTTAATCTCCAATACCTTCTGAGATGCATCTTCGAAATAAGTTTGAAAATTCATCTCTAAAATATTTTAATATTACTTCAGAATTGAATACATCCGAAAATACATCATCAAAATTTAAAAACAATTAAGTATTTTTACGTGGTGCCTAAATAAGATATATGTTAGCTTTAAAAAATTCCCATATAACATTCTTACCATATTAAAATTTTAAAAGTATGCCAAGTCCATATAGCCAAAGAATGTTCCACCTAAATTGTGGATGTATTGTTGGAGTTGTCTGTGGATTTCACAACCATTATCAACCAGCACCTCGGTGGGTCATACCTTTCTGAGACGCTTAACTAGTGCTCTACTAAGAACCATTTGAGGTAGCGACAGAATAATGTGATTTCTTCTGAATGATTAAATGTGTCGGTGATCTTCAAATGGGCTCAAAGTAACTTATTTCATACAATTTAATAGAAATTTCACCAAATGGTAGGTGAGTTTGACTAGTCTTTCTTTGTTTCACCTTTTCAAGACCAAGTTGTTGTGTATCATTTTAAAAATGCAACTCCTCACTGGATTCAACCCATGTAACTCCATTCTTGCCTCTACTCTATACTGTCCGAGTAGAGATTTGACATGTGGTCTTCTACAAAGAAATATAGGTTCTTAGGCGTAAGCCCATTATTTTTTATTTTTTATTTTTCACATTAGTTATTGATAAGTAATGAACCTATCACCTTAAGATGTATATTATTTTGTGTTGACTTTAATTTTATTAGTAGAGCACAACCTTACATAATTTTACAACTCATTTGAATAATAAATTGCAATACATTATCATAATTATACAATCATTCGTAAAATATAGTATATGAATCTAAAGGGAAGTGCAACTAAGGATTTTGTGGTGGATAAAGGGTTGGAAGGAGACCCATTGTCTCCTTTCCTCTTCATTCTTGTCATGGAAGGCCTAACTTAGTTGATGAAGAATGCGGTTGACTCAAGTTTATTCAACGGTTTCAAAGTGAGCGAAGTGGTTTCTTACAGCATTGTTCACTTTACAGACAACACCTTTATTATCGGAGATTGCAATTGGGATAATCTCTTGTGCATTAACGCCTTACTAAAAGGTTTTGAAATTATTTCGTGCCTCCGGGTTAATTTTTTCAAGAGTAGCATTGGTAGTGTGAATTTGAGCTCCGTGTTTTTAGAAGCAGCCTCGATTTTTTTACATTTTGGAGTTTGTCATCTTCCGTTCAAATTTATGGGCATTCGAGTGGGGATAGCCTGTGGAAGGCTAAGATGTGGATTAATGTTGTTGACAACTAGAAAAGTAGACTAGCTGTTTGGAAAGGGAGGAATATGTCAGTAGGAGGAAGAGTGGTTCTGATCAATTCGGTGCTTAATGTGATGCCTATCTTTACCTTGTCATTTTATAAGTCTCCTCTTGTGATCATTAAGGAGATTGTTAAAATTCAAAGTAATTTTCTTTCAGGAGGTAGCTCTAATCATACGAATGTCCATTGGGTTAATTGGAAGACGGTTTGCTTGCCGATAGAAAGAGAAGGTTTAGGGCATGGTTTTAAATTGCGGTCCGCAACCGCAATTGCACCCGCAATATTGCGGATGCGGTTGCCTCCGCAACCGCATCGGACCGCAATTGCGGTGTGATTTGAAAATTAGGTCTCCGGCTATGTTTGGAACTACATTAGATAATTTCAATCATGTTTCTTCAAGTATTTCCATCTAAAATTAAAATATTAGAATTCTAAAACACAATTTACTTATTATATAATGAAAAAACTTAACATTTAGTGTTTTTCAATTTTGTATTTCAAACAATTCCTTATAAAAATTCACACCGAAACGGCCGCAATACGCATCGCAACACCCGCAATGACCGCAATCGCAATACCCACAACCGCAACCGCATCCGCAGCCGCAACCGCAATTTAAAACCATGGTTTAGGGATTAAGGGTATTGGTTTTTTCAACAAATCTCTTCTTCTTAAATGGAAATGGATATTCATCATGGAGAAAAACGCGATTTGGAAGGGTTTTATTGATAATAGGTACTCTTACTCTAGTTTGGAATTGGCGGTGACGAGTTACGATGGTGTTGGAGGTAAAAAGTCTGACTCTATTTGGTGGCGAGACATCTCTGCTTTGAGCTTCGAGAAGGTAATCTCCTCTCATATTTTTGTCGACAATCTGAGCCGCTCTTTGTGAGATGGAAGGGGTGTTTCGTTTTGGACTGTAGGTGAACGGACAATATTTCATTGAAGGAGAGAGGCTTTTCCCAACCTTTTTCTTTTCTCCTCTGGACCGAGCAAAAGTGATGCTAAGATGGCGTTTTGGAGTGGTCCATAATGGAGGTGAGTTCTTAATTTTCCTTTTTTCTCTAGTGACTCGGTGATGTTTAGGGAGCAGAAGGAGTTAGAGTCATGGTTGCAGTTTGAGAAACCTGTTATCACGGCCGAATATAGCTTTTGTTGGGATTCAAACATTTATAGCAGTTTTTCTTTCAGTTCCCGTTTTGAATTTCTTTTTTAGGTTAATCAACCTTGTGTTATCAATGATGAATTGGTAGCTTCTTTGAAGGATTTATAGAGTACAAAGATCCCTTCAAAAATTCAGATTTTTCTTTGGATGCTCTTCTTGGATAGGTTGGCGATGAAGGATCAACTATTAAAGAGATGCATTTTTCTTAGTGGCAATGCTCCTTTCTGCGTTTTGTGCAGAAGCATCGAAGAATCCTCGTATCACTATTAAGCTAACTCTTTGATAATCCGTTGAATCTTTCTATTTTGCATACCTAGAAAATTCATCAAAACTCAACCTTTTTTTGTAAAGAATCTTGGGAGAATTCATGAAAAGAGTTCTTATGTCACCAACAAATTATCTCCAAAATTCAACCTTGTGAGAAAACTCCTTGAATGTTAAGAGTGTTAGAATTATACACTTGTATTGTGTGATATTCTTTAGATACTATTCATAATATTCAACCTCATAGCAAGAAACCATTGGTGTGGGTCTAAACTCTAAAGATTGAGTGTGAGAGGTAGACTGAGGCACATTAGGGAATATAATTCTTTTTGGTGAAGTTTTGTTGTTTGTATCAGGATAAAAGGTTCTTTCTTGTTTACATTGTTGGTGAGTGTTTATCAAGCAATAAAAGAGTTTTCTTCATACTCCAAAGAAGAATTTAGTAGATCCTAGTAAGAGTTTTTGCAAAATAAAGTTGGGAGTTATCCTCATTCAGTGATAGAACAATCCCTCAAACAAGTCTTTGTTCGATTTGAATAAAGTAGGATACAAAATTGAGGCTTGGATACTAGGTCTATCATGTTTGGTGGATAAAGATCATTGAAGATTTATAATGTTAGCATTTGAGTAATCTGAATCAATAGAAGGAATTATTGTTTTAGATCCGCGTTGGCTAAAGCATTGGGTTGTTAGTGATCAGTTTGAAAGTTATTTCTTATACCAAAAGACTAGTAGCTTTAACTTTAAAAATAGTGGAATAATTTACTTTTTCCGATGGTTAAAATCATCGAAAAGTTTAGTAGGCATAATGATAACGAATTGTCAAACCATTATATATCCAGTGTACAATTTTCTCTCCTTATCTTTTTACTTCTCTGCATGATATCATGTATGTTAAGCATTATTCATCTTTCAAATTAGGATTGTATTTAGTCTAAGTCACTGGATATAAATTGCACGTTAAAGAAACTTCAAGTTTACTTGAGTTAATGGTATTGTTTGAACTCTTTTTTCTATGATAATAAGGAAACATGTGACATTGAATCCATTTACCATGTTTTGCTTTCGCTCATTATCTTTATCTTCCACGCTTTAACTTTGGTTTTGTAAAAATTAATTTGTTTTAAAATAAGGCTTTTAAGAGGAATGGTCTATTCAATCCCCTTCCATTCTAAACATTCGCGTATCAATATTCTCTTTTAATAAATCAGGGATAGTCGATTATCTCTTTTGTAACGCTTAACAATATATTTTTAAGGCTTATAATAGATTACTGAAAATACAATTTGAAAACTTTCTAAATTAGAACTACATAATAGATTATGTGATTTGCATAATAAATTATAAACATTAAAAATATCATGGATCATTTTTATTTTTTAGCTATATTTTCACCTATATAAGTAGGGTGCCTTCTCACTTTTATTCACAACAGATTTCAGATTTAAATCATCATTTTCAAATTCTAACCTACCTCTCTCTCTCTCTCTCTATATATATATACAACAGATTTCACCTATTTGAATTTTTTTGTGTGTTTACTGTTGTTATAAACAAAGGATATGATGTTGTATGGTGTTGATATCGATGGCTGGACAAAACGTGGTGGAGGAAGAAAAACATGGTCGATGATGGTTGAATGAAAGTAGGTTAGATGAGTGTTGAATGAAGGTGAATGGTGAGATGAAGTTTTAGTATGGCAGTGATGATCAAGGGAAGGGATGAAGGAAGGTTGGAGAATTATCTTGTTGTTTGTGAAGAAAGGTTAATGGTTAGTGATGATAGTAGTGAAGATTGGTTGTTGGATGAATACATGAGAGAGGGATTTTTTCAGTCAACAAAAATTGTTGTGTTGATAAAAAATGTGTGAAAGGTTTAGGTTTGACTTTGTCTTATGTATTTGTTTGTGTCCAATCTTGAGAAAAAAGATATTATTTAAAGTAAAAAAATAGTTTAACATAAAAGGAAAAGGAAATCACAAATTGATGACCATGATAAAAATCTAATCAAAATATTACTTTGTGTGAAAAATCACACCAAATAGTCTTGATTCTTTTCTTAATCACCAAGATATCAAAAACAAAAAACAAAAAACAGAAAAAAAAAAAACAAATCAAATTGAAACATTTTTTTGTATTTTCCATGATTAAATAAAAATCAAATTCAAACATATCAAATTAACATTTCTTTTTGAAATTTTTCTAATTAAATAAAAATCAAATTAAAACATATTAAATTAAAATTATTTTTGTATATAAATGAAAATAGATGAGTAAAATAAAACATTTTTGTTTACATTTTTTTGAGAAATAAAAGAAACATAAACAAATGATGGAAATCAAAATACTAAATCAAATTATTATATATATATATATATATATATATATATATATATATATATATATATAGGGTACAACATGTCCAAATCTCATTCTTGCTTTGTGAGCTTAGCATGTCAAAAGTTCCAGATGGTTTGAGGGATCAGCTTGTAAAAATCTCTCAGTGGATTGTGAGAAGGTTCTTGAGCATAAATTGATAAAATCTCAAAGATATTTTTATTAGTTGAAACGCGCAGAGGTTGGCCGAACCTCTTTAAACCCGAGTGTAATCTCTCTCTCTCTCTCTCATTTGAGTTATTTACTCTCTTTAGATTATTTCATTCCTTTCTCTGATGCTTTTAATTATACTAACACAAGTTATCATTTTAAGTAATTAAATCTAATTTAATCATGGATTTTTTAATATCACAATTCAACCCCCTCTCCCTCTTGTTCTTAGAGTCACTTGTTCAACATAGATTTCTAGACTTTCCTTTAAATATAAGAATTCTAATATAATTAAATGGTGTATTTCTTATTGGAAGTACAATCATATTTACAATGTGTCTCAAACTAGATCCAAAACTAACTTCACCATAAAGCTTACACTTGGTTAAACAATGTGTTGACTAAAATTTTGACCATATTCTTAAAGGAGATGGTTAGTTCCTTGAGTATTTTTCTGGTAGATTTGTCAAATATCACAAGGTCATCTACAAAAAAAGTATAGATATTAGTGGTTGTCTTACCAGCTAATATGGATGTTATGTTACCTTGATCCACCATCATAGATAACTGCCTATTTAGTGCCTTTTCAGTAATCTAGAGGAGTAGATGAGATAGATGACCTCCTTGCCTCATTCCACTAGAGAAAGAAAAAATTCTCTAGCTTTACCATTTATCATGATTGACAGTTTGGTTGAGTAGAAAATGGTAAGAATCCAATCACAAAAATTTCGATCAAATTCAAATTGAGCAACAACTTTAATAAAAATTTGTCATTCTATAATTTCAAAACATTTTATGATGTTTATCTTCAAACCCATGCTACCTCCAAAATATTTCTTGTCCAACAAATTAATTGCTTCTGAAATAATTCTAATGCACTCATAAATATTTCTGCCCTTAGTGAGATGTTCATTATCCATATGAGTTATAAGTTGTAAGATAGTTTTCTCCGCCAAATCAGTATAATTGCAATTATTTTCTTAATTAAGAATTTTTTTTATAGAATTTAGTTACATGATTATCTAATTCAATGTCTTCCTCAAAAAAAAAATTACATACCGTAGTATAGTGATTTTGTTATTAGAAAATCTTAATTTGATTGTGTTGTGAAAAAACTGTGTGTGTCTATTTTCAACCTTAAATTACTTATTACTTACATTGTTCCTCTAAAACTGGTCATGCATATGTGATGTCTTATCTAACAGAAGATAAACATATTTTTCATTTAATCCAAGATCATCATTGTGACTTGTATCATTAATCAAACTTTGAATCCTATTAACTTCACTAGTAGCTTTAGTTGCTTTAAGATGAATATATCCAAATGTATCTTTGTTTCATTTCTTAATAATAGATTTAAGAGATCTTAACTTAGCAGATAAAACTAACATAGAGCAACCAACCACACAAGTATTCCATTTATCTGCAATTAGTTGTCTGCAACTATCATCCATAGTCTAAACCTTCAGAACTTTGAATGACCTATCCTAATTAAACCTTCCTTTGTCAAAAAGTAAAAGAATAGGATAATGGTGTGAGTGATTCTTGATCAAAGTATAGCAACTTACCATGTTTAATTATATTTCCAATTCTAGTTACAAATGGCTATGTCAAGACTAAAAAAAGAGTAAGCACCACATTTTCTCTCATTGGCCCAAGTGTAATTTCTACTATTAGTGTCAAGATGCATAAGCTTATTTTATTTGTCCAACTAAGAAACTCATTAGTGGATGTTTTGTTTGCACGACATCTACCCAATTTCTCATGGGAACAAATAACCGGATTGAAATCACCTATCGTGCACAATGGGACATGATTGGATTTTTGAAGATTGGTAATTTCATTCCATAACTGTCTTTGAATCACATAGGAGTTACTTGTCTATACAAATGCAATGAAGAATTTGGTTATATCCATTTCTATAGAAAAATTTACATGTTGTTCAGACAAAATCAACACATATGGATTCATATTTGTTTCACAAAAAACTCATAGGTTTGAATCATGATTTTGTCTAAAATTTAGTGCAGATCTCTTAAGTTTGATTTATTTAGGATACTCAGTAGGGAATTGAGCATAAGGAATCATTGGTTCAATAATCAAAAGCAAGTCATGCTTTTGTTGATCACAAATATTTTTAACAGTCAGCCTAGTATCAAGGTTTCATACTCCTCTCGTATTCCAGTTCAACAGAGAACGCATAAACCTTTCATTCTACCAAAATACGATCATGTAGAACCCCTGACATGTTAAGATCTATCTGCACCCACGCAAAATGCCCCACAACAATCTTTTTCTTGTAAGCTGATCAATTGATAAAAGAGTTCCTATACCAGAAGCAATTGCAAATAAAGTATTTGGTTTTGAATAAGGGCATACTTTGCATCCTCAAACACACTTAAACACATGTAATCTTCAAATTTTCAAGTCTAAAATTTGGCATCCACGTAGACAAACGTAGAACGAGGGATTAACATTTCTTGTCCCTACACTCCAAATTTTATTGAGATCATCCATATATTTGAATGAAAATTTCAAATAGCTACGTTCCAAAGAAGATAAATCCCAATTTATGAATGGAAACCCTAATTTCATGAGTTTGTAAGATAATTATGATGCCTTCAATTAATAATGATCAATCGTCGATGTAAATAATTCTTGCAAAATTTGAGTCTTGCTTTGTAAGCCTCTTTAGATATCTTGATCGAGAGACAGTTACCTATTAGACACGATTTTCAAAATTAGAAGTTTGCATGTCACACATCACAAGAATTATTGTCTCCTGCCACGTGATTAAGTGAAGTGAAAAACTTGTGGCAAAATATGGACAGTTCCGACGTGTTTATCACGTCACTAGCATTTTTATTATTAAAATAATAAGTGTAACGTTAGCACATGGTGTGTCATATTTTTTTTAAAAGGTTGTGGCGTGAAAATCATGTCGCAACGTTTAAATTAAAAAAAAACAATTAAAAGGGTCAGGTCTACTGAAGAGGAAAATTTCAAAATTTAAAATTTTTGTTATGACGTGAATATCACGACGCAACGGTTTAGGAGGGAAAAAAATAGGACGGTGAAGT